>CM046874.1:462689889-464080662 GCA_025667525.1 Glebionis coronaria
ACTAATCTTGCCATTTCTTCAAAGTTGAAGGACCTTTTTGCAATTTTGACAAACTTAAGGGACCAAACTTGTAATTATTAATATACAAGGGTTTTAAGTGTCATTTCTTCATTCTTGGAGGATCAATCTTATATGTCTTCAAGTCTTCAAGGGTATTTGTTGAATATTTCATGATTAGGGCCCGGTTCTTTGTACGGCTTCGTTTCTCGTGTCCGTTTTTCCTTGTAACTTGTGATCTTTTGTCTTTTTCACGATATCCATACCTAAAATACACATAAACACAAAAGCAAGCATATACATGGTATTTTATGTCATATTAGTGCATTAAAAGTCCGAAAAGAACGATGAGATCATGTATAAATGCCATCTCATCACTCCCCCATACTAAGCCATTGCCGTGCCCTCACGCAATGCTAGAATAAAGTATCTAAGCATTAACAAAGTTCAATTTTTATTAACCTTTATTGAAGAGTAAAAGACTTGCAACAAACTACGATGATGTGTAAAGACATAATGTATGATTTTCATCACCAAAAGGTGACTTTTAGGGTCAAAGAATAGAAACAAGTTAATGTCCCTTAGAGTAAACTTCGTCATCCTTGATTGTCATACATTCCATGCTAAGTGCAAAAACAAGATCATTGTTGGTACAAGTCACAATGCTAACACTACTCATACGTCCAAATTGTGTAATACTTTTTGTCCCCGCAATCCTAGTTATTATAAAAGGAAATGGGTTACTAGCATTTTTTTTATCTATTTGTCATGGATCACAAGTGATTCATATTGACTTATTTGAGTAGTTATTAGTCCGAAAGCAAAGTAGGACGATTTGATCAATAGTTAGCCGAAGGACAAAATCTTTTAAAACGGCTTCTCGTGTATCTCCTTAAGTTCATATCTTGGCATAACTCGTTCCACGATTTGAGACCTTTCTCAGACCGATATTTGGCATGTACTTCATACTACAAATCTTGGGAAGACGTTCTTGAAATTATGGTCTTCTCTTCATATTTTGGAATTTCTTCACTTGACGTTTTTGAGAGATTCTTCATATAGGACCACGACTTCATCATTTTTCTTCAATCTTTACTTTGGATTTTGATATACAACGATCCGCCTCCTTTTCGGACTTGGATATATTTATCCTCATACCTTGTTAGGGTCTTTTTGGATAGACTTTCTCCATTCTTTAGGGGAGTAATTGCTTCTCGTCGTGTGTCTCGATCCTTCATATTGATTCAGGAATAATGATACTTCACATCATCTTTGGATCTTTAGCAAAAATAGAGCTCCTCATGCCTTGTTAGGGCCTTTTTGGATAATCGCCAATCTTCGCGTCCCGCTTCAATAAGTTATGCCTTGGCTATGAACTCTATTCAACCCCGAGCAACTTTTAAACGATCTTGCGCTAGAGGCTAAGTAACCTTTCAAATCGTACGACCTTACTTATTGCAATTATGATTTATTCCTAATGCATTGATCTTATGGGAAGAAAAAGCCACAATTAAAAACATATGAGTTTTTGAAAGAACATTTTCATGTTCTACGTTTAGCATGATCACTTGCCTAACTCTATCATTTCTTGTTCTTCACTATATAAAGACCTCTAATTAAAGAGACTCGTGAATACTTAGCCATGCAAGTCAAAATTAAGCCAAATTTGGATTAGCTTTCATTAAGACTATATCAAATCAAAGTTTTGGGTTTTCAAGCCACCTATAGGATCTTGCACTTTCTTGGACTTTTTCAAGTTTAGAGAATGCGTTTTATAGTTCCCTTGATAAGTGACTTTCTAGAATCAATTATAGGAACTTGCGAAAAGTTCTTGTTCTTAACCCGAATGAATTAAGACTTTCGCGTTTTAAAGCTCCCTATATAAAAGTCTAGCAAAACTTGAATTGAGCGGGTTAAGGAATGTAAATGCCTCCAAATGCCCATCAAGTCAAAAATTAACTCTTATTCTACCCATCGGAAAATATACATTCGTGTCTTAAAAACACTTATGAAAACTAAGAAAATTTTTAAAATTTGGCCATTTTTAGCCTTATTAGAAAAACAAAACATTGAAAATTGGAAAACGTGAGGGCGTAGCAAAGCAAGTACCTATTCACCCCCCATACTAAAAGTAAACATTGTCCTCAATGTTTCGAGTCTAAAGGTGGAGCACCCCCATACTAGAGACGAAGAGTCGAATGCTTAGGATCTAGCATGGAAAGGGTAATTAACAATATATCTAAAGCCGTTTATTAAGTATGCTAAAAGATAATTGTTAGAACAATAAAGGATATGTCACGGAATCGTGAAAAACTTCTTCAAACGAACGATGGAGGCTCACGTAAACGAACACGAGAGTCTTCAATCGTAGATGATGATGATGATCTAGATAACACAATCACAAACAACCACGAGACAACGAGTTGGAAGGGTACAAGTCCCCTTATTAGTGAATAGTGAGCATAAAAGATAAGCATGGGATCTCCCCCACGAGGCACCTCGTTTTTGATTACCGAGTCATGAGCTCGACTCGATCCCCTCAATGCTAATTATCATTGGGGAAGGTGTCTTGGTCGGGGGCAACCATTGAAGGAATTTCCCCACCAAAGTAGTGCTTAAGCCTATGTCCATTCACCTTGAAATTGGGACCATCATCTTGAGCTAGCTCAATGGTCCCATATGGAAATACTTGTGTAATGGTGAACGGACCCGACCAACGAGATTTCAATTTCCCGGAAAATATCTTAAGACGAGAGTTAAAAAGCAACACTTGATCACCAACGTTAAAAACCCGGTTTTTAATCTTTGAATCATGAAACTTTTTAGTCTTTTCTTTAAAAATTAATGAATTTTCATAAGCATTATCCCTTAATTCATCCAATTCATTCAATTGTATTTTCCGGTGATCTCCCGCGGTCTTCAAGTCAAAATTAGCGTGCTTAAGGGCCCAATATGCCTTATGCTCCAATTCAATGGGCAAATGACAATTCTTCCCATAGACTAACTTATAAGGAGTGCAACCGATAGGTGTCTTATAAGCGGTCCTAAAGGCCCATAAAGCGTCATCAAGTTTGTCGGACCACGAAGCACGGTTTTCCCCAATTGACCTCTCTAAAATCCTCTTCAAAGCTCGGTTCGAAACCTCGACTTGCCCACTCGTTTGCGGGTGATAAGCCGTAGAAAGACGATGTGTAAATCCATATTTCTTTAGAACCTTTTCGAATTGGTCATTACAAAAATGGGTTCCACGATCGCTTATAATAGCACGAGGGGTTCCGAACCGAGAGAATAGTTGCTTCAAAAACTTCACTACCACACGAGCATCATTAGTAGGCAAAGCCTTAGCTTCCACCCACTTAGAAAGGTAGTCCACCGCGACGAGGATATATTTGTTGCCATGAGACGATGGGAACGGCCCCATAAAGTCTATTCCCCATATGTCGAAAATATCACACACTTGAATTATGTTTTGCGGCATTTCATCACGTTGAGACGATTTTCCTTGACGTTGGCACGAATCACACGACTTCACAAGTGCGTGTGCATCACGATAGATAGAAGGCCAAAAGAAACCGGCATCGAACACTTTCTTAGCCGTGAGATTAGCACCGTGGTGACCACCCGTGGGTCCTTCGTGACAAGCTCTAAGGATATTAGAAGCTTCGGCACCAAAAACACAACATCGAACGAGTTGATCCGCACAAATCCGAAAGAGATAAGGGTCGTCCCAAAAATAGAACTTGACGTCACGAAAGAATTTTCGTTTTTGTTGTGTCGTCATACCCTTGATTATGAAATTGCCCGCATGGTAATTTGCAATGTCGGTAAACCATGGGGTGGTGTCTTTAGAATTCACTACACCGAGAGTCTCAAGAGGAAATGTTTCGGTAATTTCCTTGTTCTCGAAAACATCTTTGTGAGGATCTTCTAGACGAGAGAGATGATCGGCCGCTAGATTCTCGGCTCCTTTTTTGTCAAGCACGGTGACATCAAATTCTTGGAGGAGGAGCATCCAACGAAGCAATCTCGGCTTAGCATCTTGCTTAGCTAAGAGATACTTGATAGCCGAATGGTCGGTATACACAATGCTTTTAGTCAAGACGAGATAAGGTCGGAATTTCTCAAAAGCATAGACCACGGCAAGGAATTCCTTTTCCGTTGTGGTGTACTTTAATTGAGCCTCGGTCATTGTCTTACTAGCATAGTGGATAGGACGAAAATGCTTGTCATAACGTTGCCCTAAGACGGCCCCTAGAGCATAATCACTTGCATCGCACATGATTTCAAAGGGTAATTCCCAATTAGGAGCGACAAGAATGGGAGCTTCGGTAAGTTTCCTTTTGAGAGTTTCGAAAGCCTTAACACAATCCTCATTAAAGTTAAAAGGAGCATCCTTCTCGAGAAGGTGTGTCATAGGACGAGAAATCTTCGAAAAATCCTTGATGAAACGACGATAAAAGCCCGCGTGGCCTAGGAAACTACGAACTCCTTTAACGGTTTTGGGATGAGGTAACTTGGCGATGACGTCTACCTTAGCTTTATCGACCTCAATCCCCGCCTTCGACACCTTATGTCCTAAGACGATTCCTTGTTTACACATGAAATGACATTTCTCCCAATTAAGCACAAGATTGGTTTCTTCACAACGTTTTAACATTTGTTCGAGATTAGATAAACATGATGTGAACGAATCACCAAACACCGAGAAGTCATCCATAAACACTTCCATCGACTTCTCGATCATATCGTGAAAAATCGCCATCATACACCGTTGAAATGTACCAGGTGCATTACAAAGTCCGAAAGGCATCCTACGATAAGCGAACGTTCCATAAGGACACGTAAACGTAGTCTTCTCTTGATCACGAGGGTCAATAGGGATTTGAAAGTAACCGGAAAAACCATCTAAAAAGCAATAGAATTCATTTCCCGCAAGTCGCTCCAACATTTGATCCATGAAGGGTAAAGGAAAGTGGTCTTTACGAGTGGCGTCATTTAACTTTCGGTAGTCAATACACACCCTCCAACCGGTCACAACACGAGTGGGAATTAACTCGTTGTTTTCATTAGGCACAACGGTCATTCCTCCCTTTTTAGGGACACAATGGATTGGGCTCACCCATGGGCTATCGGAAATAGGATAAATCATTCACGCGTCAAGGAGTTTAAGGACCTCCTTTTTAATGACATCGTGAATTTTGGGATTCACCCTTCTTTGACTTTGAATTGCGGGTTTGTAGTCCTCCTCCATTAAAATCTTGTGAGTACAAAATTTTGGGTCAATACCCTTAATGTCGGATATTTTCCACGCAATTGCCCCTTTATGAGCCTTAAGAACTTTCAAGAGCTCGGTTTTTTCATCATTAGCAAGACCTTTTGCAATAATAACCGGCAACTTGTCATCACCTTCCAAGAATGCATATTCAAGGTGAGAAGGAAGATCTTTCAATTCAAGGATAGGTGGTTCCTCGATTGAAGATTTTGGTTCAACACTCATAACTTCTATCGGCGAAAGAAATGGTGGAATAGAAGTATCATCACTAATCAACACCTCATCTTCATTGTCGATTTCATTTGAAGTGAGATCGCCTCCTTGGAATGGAGTGAGATTTGGTGTGGAATTAGCAAGAATTGGATCCAAAATGGTGGGATTGCCACTTGACGAGCTATCAGAAAAACCTAACACTTCTTGTGAAAACTCATCGCAAACCACATCAACGATGTCAATGTGATTGATGGTAGCGATTGCATAAACATGAGAAGGTTTCGAGTTTTGAGTAGCGTTTATAACAAGTTCCTCTTCGTTGAATCTCAAAGTGATAGTTCTCGCATGAACATCGATAAGCGATCTCGAAGTGTCTAAAAATAAACGACCTAAAATTAGAGGAACTTGAGGATCCGCGGGGATGTCAACTACTATGAAATCAACGGGATAGTAGAACTTCCCCACTTTCACGAAAACATCTTCGGCTACTCCACATGCCATAATCGTAGAATGATCGGCCATCTCGATGGACATGTTCGAAGGAATGAGAGCCGGGAGCGAAAGCGATTTCCAAATGGAAAATGGCATCAAATTAATGCTCGCACCAAGATCGGCCAAGGCGAGGCATTCTTTCATATCTTGTATGTCACAAGGAATGAGAAACTTTCCGGGATCACCAACTTTTTCCGGTATGCGGTTAAGATAAACCGAAGAACAATTAGCAAGCTTTGAAAGCTTTTCCTTATCGCTCATCATACTTTTAAAAGTGGAAGCGAAACGAGGCATATATAACAACGCGTCGGCTAAACTCACATCAAAATGCACTTGTTGAAACATTTTTATAAAAAGCTCGATTTGTTGTTTGTTACGTTCTTGCAACTTCTCTTTGTTTCGTCTTGAAGGGTAGGGTAAAGGTGGTGTGGGTTGGTCATTAGGCAACGGCCTTGGAAACTCGCGTTCCACAATTGGTATTGGTTCAACCGTAGGTGTGGTTTGAGTGGTACTTCGTGGGATTGTAATATGCTCCTTTTCGACCATCACCTCGGGTTCTTTCTCGATTTCCTTCTCCGTAGAAGTACTTGGACGAGAGATTGGTTCCTTGAAAGTTTTACCACTTCGTGTAGTAATAACCTTCATTTCTCCCTTCGGGTTTGCAATGGTATCACTAGGAAGACCACCCGAAGAAGAGGGCTTACACATGATTGCTTCAAACATCTTAGTCATTCGGTCCTCAAATTTTGATTGCCTAGCATCCGCTTTTAATAACTCTTGCTTAATCTCATGTTGTCCTAATTCCATCTTTTGTTGGTTTTGTTGAAGACGTTGGACATTTCCTTCCATTTTGTTAGCATGAGTTTTAAGTTCATTAGCAAGTTCATTTTTAAGCTCATTTTTCAATTCGGACCTTAAGCTAATCATCTCACGTTGCATATTATCAAATTTAGCATCATTTGCTTTTGCATAATCCAAAACTTCTCCTTGTAAATTTTTAGTGTGAGCATTTTGAAAACCTTGTGTAGTGTTTTGAAAATCACGGTTTTGGTTTTGATTAGAGATTTGTCCATTCCCACTTTGATAATTCCCTTTGTTGTAATTGCGTGTGTTGCCTTGGTAATTACCTTGGTTGTTGTTTCGATAATTGTTAGCATTTTGATTGGGTGGAGCTTGATTTTGGCGGGAACCTTGGCCGTTTTGGTATAAGTCCCCGTTGCTACGTAAGCACTCGAAGTGTTACCATCCGCGGTAATGCACTCGGAAAGATCATGAGCTCCCCCACAAGATAAACAACTCTTAGCAACCGCTTTAACCGAGGCGGAATTGGAAGCTTCTTGAGCCTTCCAATGGGACATAAGATTAGCAAATCTATCAAAAAACCGATTTTCCTCATTAGCTTCATCATGTAAGGCGTTAATGCTACGAGACGATTGTGACGAAGATGACGAACCCATATTGGCAACACTCGATGTGTTTCGAGGGTTATAAACCTTAGATCTATTCTCAATGATTTGTAAAGCCTCATTTGTCGTCTTGCACAAAAATTACCACCCGCGGCGGCATTCAAATAATCTCGTTCATGATCATTAAGCCCATTATAAAAAGTATCCACTTGATGCAATTCCGTAAAATCATGGTGTGGACATTCATGTAACATCTCTTTGAATCGTTCCCATGCCATTGAAAAACTTTCATTATTACGTTGCACAAATCGTGAAATCTCATTCTTTAAGTGTGTTGTTTTAGATGGTGGAAAAAACTTGTTCACAAACTTAGAAACGAGATCGGTCCATGTCAAAATCGAATTTGGCGGTTCTTTCTCGAGCCAAATTTTTGCGGGTCCATCCAACGAGTATGGAAACAACATCATCTTAATGGCGTCATGTGGAACATCCTTAAATTTGCTAGTGGCGGTGAGACGGTTGAAATTCCTAATGTGGTAATGCGGGTTGTCTTTCTCGTGACCTCTAAACTTATTTGCTTGCAACATAGACATTAAACCCGTCTTAATTTCTAAATTTTCCGCAAGGATGGCGGGAATCACAATAGCCTCTCCAAAACCCTCGGTGGGTGCTTGTAGCAACTCCATCATAGTACGATTAGCCATGACGACTGCTTGTTCTACAATAGGTTCAACAATTGGAGGTTCCTCAACAATCAACGATCCTTGATTTGCTTGTTTTTGAAGACGTTTACGAGCTCGTTTTGCTTGATTACGAGTGATCATAAACTTCACGAAGAATGGGAGGTGAGCAAAGAAGATTCTTTTTGGTTGTTTTGTGAATTTTCAATTTTTTTGTGTTTTTGATGATATTTAATTTTTTTGGATTTTGGTGTATCTTCGTAGACAACAATCTACAAAATCTCTCCTCGAATCAAACTCTTGATTAAAGAAGCCTCAAAGGAATGAAAACGATCACGTGGAGTGAACGCCTTCGAATGACTTTAGAACTTTGGTGAAGACCAATTTGTTCAAGAGGGTTTAATCACAAAGAAAACCAAGCAAATATAGTATACGTAATAATACTTTGGGCGGCAAAACCCTCGATTAGCCTTCAATCTTAAAATACTCACAAGCAAGCGGGGAAACGAGGCGGCGCGAAGCACTTAAGAGCCTTTTTCCTTAGGGTATATTTTATAATACCCGCCTTATACCCACCTTATAGTTTGTATTTTTCAAAATCGAGCTTCACGAAAGTATTTATCTATTTTTGCCTTTTCTTTTTGTTTGAGATTCGAATACAATAATTAGGAGATCAAATCCCAATTAAGGTTGTGTTTTCACACTTTTGGAGATATTGTATATTGATTGTGATACTTAATACAATATAGTAATATTTATACAAGAAAAAACCAAGAAAACCGATAATACGTGTTAAGGGAGTTCCACTTAACACAAATACTTATTATGGATAATATCAAAAACAAAAGCTTTCAAATTAAAGCACAACACACCTCCCCGGCAGCGGCGCCAAAGTGATTGGAGTAAAATACACCCTTTAGGAAAAGAGCGTAAATAGCGGTAAGTATCGAGTGATGATTTTAGGAAAAATCAACACTAATGACCCTTAATGGAGAGAAAGTTCGTTTCCCAAGGAGGTATATGTGTGTGTTCTAACTTGTAATTATTTGAGATTAATATTAAGAGGATGGGGATGAGAGGATGAAAAGACGGTTACGTTAAAATTACACTACGACGTAGAAAACGTAAACGTAAAGTCGTGAAAAACTACCCAAATTAAAAATGAACTAAAACCAAAAAAATAAATAAAAGATTAAAAAGGCTAAAAAGAAGTCTAAAATAATATAAATAAAGATAAAAATCCAACAAAGATATTTTAAAACCTTTTATTAATTAAATATTTAATTTTAAATGCTAATTAAAGCCCTAAAATTAAATACAACTAATAAAAATGTCTAAAATATGATTTTATTGAATAATTACTTAACTTATATTATTAGAAGACTAAAAAGTAATTTTCTAAAAATTAAAAGCTATTAAAACTATTTTTAAAACTCTAAAAATGATTAAAAACTACTTAAACTTAAAATAATTATAAAAATTAATCTAAAAGCTATGAAAATATTCTAAAAATGATAAAAGTCTTAATTTATGCTAAAGAACCTAAGAAAAATGAAAAAGAAATAAAAATAAAACTTTTAATTTTTAATAATAAAATAATATTAAAATAATAGGAAAAATAAAAAGTTTATAAAATTAATTCTAAAAAATTTCTAAAATCTTAAAATAATCTAACTAAGAGAAAAATACAAATTAAAGTTCCTAAACCCTTTTTTATAATTTTATAAAAATTATTAAAGTTTATAAAAAACCTTAAAATAATATAAAATTAAAAATTAAAGTTTATAAAACCAAAACTAGATGTAAACCTCAAAAATATTATTTAAAAACTAAAAATTATTTTTCCTAAATTAAAAACTACTTTTTACTATTTTTTAATCAATTTCTAAAAAACGGCTAAAGAAAAATGCATAAAAAATAAACAAATAATGTGAAAAATATGAAACTAGGCTAGAAAAGTCTTAAATACTATAAAGATTCTAGGATAAATAAAAAGAAATCAAGAAGCTGGAAAAATAAGCTAGAATCAAGCCAATAAGCTACGACTTTTTATTATTAAGCTAATCCTACAACGTGTTAAATAGAGAGTGAAATGAGAGTATAACGTAAAAAGTCATCTAGATCAACGGTAAGCACGTTACTCCTCCTTCGAGAGGTCGCGTGTTCGAGTCCGTTGCGGGTGAACTTTTTGCTATTATTTATTTTTCTTTTTTTTACTTTTTTTTTTATTAAATTTAAAAAGGAATTACACGAATGATTGCCAAAAACTGGAACAAGGGCTTTACACATGTTGTAAGCTCCTTTTATACTGCTAAAAGAACTCTCTAGAATGCTTAAAACACAAACCCTAATCTATGAAAATCCCAAATATGCCCTCTAGTCCTTCTAGATGATTTTGAGGTATGAGGTGTCCTATTTGATCTCCATCGTTCATTTATGCGTTGGGAGGAAGCAAAAGATCACAGCTGTTGATTGAGGACACGTCACAATGCTTGAAGCCCAAGTAGTATTTTGATTGGTGGAAAAGGAATTGGGGGTAGGGTCCACAGTGAATGGGATTGAGGTTTCTTGTGTGGGATAGGTTCCTGCGTGTGTGAATCAAACGTGTGCAAAAGCAATTGATTTTTAACCCATGTTTAAGTGGGGTAAAATCTGGGTGGTGAATAAGTGAACAGTAAATGGTTTGATCCGATTTTGGGGGAAAAAGATTGTTTGGCGCGTGTTTGTGTTTGAATGTTTGAAAGTGGCAACCTTGGTCCTTGTGTTTTGAGATTGTTGGTAAATAAGGTTCTGCCCTAAAAAACGTTTTTCCCTTGTTAATAAGTTTCACCACTTGACAGTTTTGGCACCAAACTTTGGAAAAAGTGTTTCAAGGGTTATATTTGCCATTTTTGAATATTGCAAGGGCTGATTTGGGACTTTGTTGATCTTCAAAGGTCTTCAATGTTTCTTAATCTTCATGAGGGACCATTATTGGCAATTTTGATTTGTTGAGGGACTAATCTTGCCATTTCTTCAAAGTTGAAGGACCTTTTTGCAATTTTGACAAACTTAAGGGACCAAACTTGTAATTATTAATATACAAGGGTTTTAAGTGTCATTTCTTCATTCTTGGAGGATCAATCTTATATGTCTTCAAGTCTTCAAGGGTATTTGTTGAATATTTCATGATTAGGGCCCGGTTCTTTGTACGGCTTCGTTTCTCGTGTCCGTTTTTCCTTGTAACTTGTGATCTTTTGTCTTTTTCACGATATCCATACCTAAAATACACATAAACACAAAAGCAAGCATATACATGGTATTTTATGTCATATTAGTGCATTAAAAGTCCGAAAAGAACGATGAGATCATGTATAAATGCCATCTCATCATTTATTGAGACTTTAATGCGCGTTGGCGAAAGTGAGATGGTGTCTTTATATTATATTTTGAGTAGGGACCCGCATGTGAGCACCCTCCAATGACGAAAATGTTTTTCTTGTTAGTTCTTTTGATGTGTGTCCATGGCTATCCGGCTGATGGATATCCTTTAATTTGCAACTTTACTTTTAACTGGACTTACCCGAAAATCATGTTATCTGTTCTTGTCGTCGAATGAGCTTCGTGTGATTCATAAAATTTTCATGTGTCGAGCTTGACGGGTGACTGGTGGATAAGGATTTATTTAATCCTTTTTGGTGAAATACAACTTGACGACAAGTGGCGTTTTGTAAAAGAACCAGTGGAGATCGTGGATCGAGATTCACGTGGGAACATGAAGACTTCTTTATAAGGAATGCCCTCATCCTTCCGGGTAGTGAACAAATCGTGTATGAGGAGAGTTGAGCGCCGGGACGTCGCTCCCTTAAGGTGGTGAGGATGTAAAACCTGTAAAAATAAGGTCATAATTTAATTCTATTTTCAATTATTTTGAAGTATTTTATAACGTTAAATATTATTATGTTTAACGGTTTAAGTTGAAACCGATATTAAATATTATATTTTAATATTTTGACGAGTAACGAGTACTACTAGTGATCGCGATACCGACAGATGCCTAAAATTTTAAATCTTATTATTGATCGTTTCGATATTTAATACTTTCGACGACATCGTTTTAATTACGTATCGAGTCGTTATATTATTATTTTCCGTGTGCGTTTAAACTTTTAAAAAGTATTTTTACGAAACCCGAGTCTCGTAAATATTTCAAAATTTACAATTTACATTTTCTACCCTTTTAAACTATTTTATTCTATTTTGGACCAAAACTATCACATATTGGCAAAACTAGCCCTCCACCCACCATATAAAAGCTTATTTTCCACCTACTTTTCTCATAGTTCCCACTAACATAGAAAATCATACTCCCTCTTTCTTTTTTTTCTCTAAACCATGGCCTAAACAACCCCCTAAATCCATTTTTCTTTTAAAATCCAACTTGATCTAATCAAAAACAAATATAGTCCCATCCTTAGAATTGAAAGAGGATTATTTTGGTATCATTTTCATCAACATGCATGAACTTTGAAATTTTGATCAAGAATCTTGGTGAGTAAAGTTGTTAGATGATGTTGCATGTGATTATCTAGTGATAATCATGTGTATATCATGTTATTTTTGTAAAGAAAATATATTTTTGATTTTAGGTTTTTGATTTAGATGATGATACAAGTGTTAGGATTAGATTGTGATGATATTAGGATGTTAGAATGATGATAAAAGTTGTTGGTTTTGATCAAAAACTTGATTTTGTATGGTTTTTAAATGGCCAATTTTAGGCAGTAGGTTTAGAGGCATTTTCGGAAATCTTAAGTCTGAAAATAGGTTGATATTATGGGATTATGTTGTAGAGAATTTCGTTAGATTCGATTTGATATAAAGTAGGCCTTCCAACTCCAAACGAGGTGGAAGATACACTAGTTTGATTTTCGTGTACCGGAGTGTTGACACAATCCGAAAATTGTTGTCGATATTTGGATCGAATCTCAGGGACTATAAAATGAGTTTCAAAATGATTCAAGGGCTGTTCTCAGGATCCAAGTTTAGAATTTTGAGTCTATTTTTAGAATCAAGTGGCGGTTTTACAAATGGTGTTTAGAATGGTCAAAATGGTTTCGTAAGTTAAGGTAGCTAAACTGTCCGGATTTTGTAATTCAAAGATGAGTCGAGCAGGGAACTTTAGAAGTAAAATCTTTTGATGGGCTCTTGAGAGGACTTTATACATATAGTAAGTAAGTTCTCTGAGTAGTATCATAAAAATTTGATGTGTCTAAGTATGGGAAAACGGCTTGGACATTTGGTATGTTCCGGCAGATTTTTGTTAAAGGCATAGAACAATAAAAAGAATATATAGGAGAGTGTAATAGTATCACTTGTATCGTTTTCTCTCGAGTTTGTCGTGATTTTATGAGTCGAGTTTTATATTCTTATGTATGGTTTATTTCTCGAGTCTATTATTAATGAATGCACCTCATTTGATAGGTTGCGGTTCTCGTGTTTGAAAGGCATCATCTATCATCGGCGATCGTCTCATTACCACTATTGGCTAAGGTGAGTCTATAGCCTCGCTTTATACTAGTTATTAAATGGTTTTAAACCCGCGAGGGGGAATACATATTTTATAAACTTAGAACACAAGATTTTTATGGTATGCTTTGTCCCTCTATGAATGGACCCGTGGTTGCCTTTAAATTGCATTAAGTGATTGCCTTTGTTAAAGCCTCAATTATGGACCGTTAACTAGCTTATGATGGGCTAGCTGCTAGTACAATTAATAGATCTATGGGGGAAGCCGCCCCGGTTCAGTTTGTGTGGACTTGTCACAGAAGCTTAGGCCCGACCTCCACACTGTTTGGACATATTGTATTGAGAAGTCAGGTATACGGCAATGTACAAAAAATCTAGAGGTAACCGACAATTAATAAATCACCTGTCTTATCAGACCTCTAAAAGGAGTGTTTAAGGGCTCGGTTCCATGAGCTTATTGCAATTAATGCTATATACAATTATCATTGTTGATGCAAATTATTATTTGATGCTTATAAGCATGCCACAAACTTATAATATTTGCTTGTGTTCAAATTGATTACATAAACCTATGGATTCACTCGGCATTTTTGCTTATTGTTTTACTCACGTGTATTTCAGGTAATCAGGAAGTGGAAGCTTGGAGGTCACAGGAATGAAGTTGTGCACTGTTATGTTGTTCAAACTCTTTGTTTTATTTATCGTTCCATTTTTAAAACAAACTAATATGTTGTTTTAACTGATCTTTTGGTAACGATTACTTGGGACTACGCTACTCTGATAAATGTTTTAGGAACGATAAATTTGAAACGTCTCTTTTCGAGTCGTTCTTTATAAATTATGTGTTGTTGTATCATTGTTTAGCACCCAAAGATGTATTCCGTTGCGTGTAAATTTGGGGGTGTTAATATATATATATATATATATATATATATATATATATATATATATATATATATATATATATATATATATATATATATATATATATATATATATATATATATATATATATATATATATATATATATATATATATATATATATATATATATATATATATATATATATATATATATATATATATATATATATATATATATATATATATATATATATATATATATATATATATATATATATATATATATATATATATATATATTCATTTAACCAGTTTATTTATCAATCAGTATACACTTAGTTCACGTAGCACATAATGCCCTACGATCTATATGCTTAACTAATACGGTCCCCAAAAAAAATCCCAAAAGACTTTATAAAGTTATAGTCAAGTTTTAAATAAAAGAAAAATTACTTTATTTTTATTTTATTTAAAAATTTATCTGGTTCTCTATAACTAATGCTCTGATACCATTCTCTGTGACACCCCGGGTAGGGTCAAAATATGCGGAATTATCAACGGAGATGTCACAAGGGTGGATCGATAGCACATAGTTCATAGAGCATAAGATAAGGAGTTATTCAAATCAGATTACATGATTATTAAACAAATTAATAAAAAATTTCTTTGACATGACATAAGTAGATTGTTCATTTTCCCCAAATGGAACCCTTGACGATTCCTACAATGCTGATTACATAGATGCTTGAGTCCATGCACATATCTCGTACTAACTTCATTTCCCTGAGATAAACATGCTTAGAGGGTCAACATAAAGTTGGTGAATTTACAGGTTTAACATTCATTAGTTTGGACATACATTAATCATAGAAGTAACAATGCACAAAGCATTCTTACTAAAAAGTAGATTACATTTGCTATTACTCGAAACCGAAGCTTAACCTTCCATAGTCCTCAACAGATGAGGACGTAGTGTCTTACAAAAAGACACCCAAACCTAGTTCCAACATGGTATACATCTGTTGTCTCGACCAAGGCACAGTGAGCATGACTCACCCAGATGGGGATGGTCAATCCATAATAGCTCTATTTATAAAATTCGGGCAATTTACAACAATTTAATAGTTTCTATAATAGTCAATCATAGTCAAGTTTATACAATTCAGTTATGTCCATTTTAAAAATAGTTGCATGTTTTTTCCCCCGTATAGGAAAATTTTATCAGTAGTTATATGGGGCTGTAAACTCACCTGGGAATTGGCAATAGCTGTATAACACGAATATCCAAATAATGCTCACGCCAAAAGTTATGTCTAATCAAATAGTACAGTCTTAATAGATAGTACAAAGAACATATGTGTATGCTTATACAGATTTTTAGTCAGTTCATTTATGCTACGGCATTTATCTAAATAACCGTAGTACAAGTATTAACAACATCCATTTAAACTTATCTATATAAGTTTCATAGTTAAGTAAACACAAAAATGTTCCACTTAAAATATTAGTTCACGTTCGCAGTTCATGTATTATAATCATCCATTTAAACTTACTATTAAGTTTCATAATTAAGTAAACATAAAAATGTTCTACTTAAAATATTAGTTTACGTTCGTAGTTCATGTATTACTAATATCTATTTAAACTTACTATTAAGTTTCATAATTAAGTAAACATAAGGTGTTCTACTTATAATATTAGTATTAAATTTATTTAATGTTCATATACTTTTACTTCCTAAAAGTATATGAGTTCATGTATTAGTAATACATATCCATATTGTTTATACAATTTATTTCATAAAGAAAAAATATAAATATTTTATTTTTTTGAAAAATAAAATATAATATTTAATTTAAAAGTTCCCATAAATTATTGAACATTTATAAAATAATTTATTAACTACAAGTTTAAGAATTTATACATTAATCCTTATGGTTTAGGTTTTAATTAAGTTTTACTAAATTTAAAATAGAATTAGGGTTAGGGCTTGTTAAAGTTTCAGTATATATCAAAACTAGTCCCTTCATATTTTAAACAAAGTATAACTATCAGATTATTACAATTTGGTACCTAGGGCTGGTTAAAGTTTCTGCTTATGGCAGATTTAGTCCCCTAGTTAAATCTAGGTTTTATAACTTTCATAAAATGACAAAACATCCCCTAAGGCTTCTTTAAGTTTCCGATTATTACCAAAATGGTACCTAGGGTTATAAAATGACAAAACAACTTTAGAAACTTTCCAAAATGGTCCCTAGGGTTTAATATGCCATGAATGGTATTTATTAAACCCTAGACTTTCGGGTAATTACAATTTTAGTCCTTGGGTTTGCTAGTTTATAAAAACAAGTTTCATAAGTCACGATTTTAGTCCTTAAGTTTCATAAATTGTCATTATAGTCCAAAACTTTTTATAAGTTACATTTTATTATAAAAACTTTTATTTAAACATTTAAAACATTATATGGGCTCATTAAATGGGTTATAATATCTAATGGGTCATCTAGTGGGCCTAAATACATTTTTAAGTTTACTAACTTGTTAAATGGGCCTTCAAAACATTTATTGGGCTTAAATACATTTTAAGTCCATTAATTATTTAAATGGGTTCAAGTATAATCTTAAGTCCATTAGGACACTAAGATTTATTAAATGGGCTTATTGGGTCCATTAAGTCTTGGGCTAATATTGCATGGGCTTAATTAGTCCATTAATACTACTTTTCATTTCATGTAAGTATTAATCTAGGATTTTCTTATAAGCTTATCCATATTTAGTTTTTAAATCTTAATAAAAGAATAAAATTTATAGTTTATTTTATGTGATGTACCAAATAAGATCTAGATGTGTTACAAGGTTGCATGCAAGTCATAAGCCCTAATATGAGCTTATAACTCACGGCTATAATTAATTATACCTCATTAAGATGAGTCAAAACTTATTTTAAGGTTGCTTGTACTTATAAGTGTCCCCATAATAAGATCTAGCTATGTAAAAATCAAGTAACCAAGTCATAAGTCCATACATATATACATATATCCCACGGCTAACATTTTAATCTTGGTATTTCCAAGATGAACTTTGTAGCTAGTTTTATGTCTTGTGAATATTTATAAAAATACAACATGATTATCTAGGTTTCTAGCATGTTTCCAAGGTTACCACAATTCTAAGAAAACAACATATTGCTCACGGCTATATTGTTTTCTCCCAATGTTCCCATAAGATTTATAAGCTTGTTTTATGTTTATCATGTTAAGTTAAGCTCTTATCATTAGATCTAGGTCTTATATAAGCATGCATGTACATCTAAAACCCATTCAAGGTTATATATATCCCACGGCTATATATGTACACATAATTCATTTTAGTGATTTTTAGTATTCCATTTCACATGTAATAATACATTTTCCATCATTAAAACTTAGTACATAAATCATAAGTTAACCACTTAATTATGCCGTGACCATTTAGGTCATGGTTTTCATGATTTTTTAGTTACACAAATTTACTTATGAGATCTATGATTATTAGTTAACCAAAATCCCAAAAGTGAGTCTTGTAACCCATGGCTTTATTTAAATTCACAAAATGATTCATATGATTTTAAATCAAGTTAAAACATAGAGTACTAGTCATAGGTTTCTTTATTAAAAAGATTTTAACCATGACTAATGGTGCTCAAATATATGTCGTGACCTTTAAGGTCATGGTTTTTGCCAAATCTTGATTTTTAACAAGTTATTTACATGTGTTTATAGATGAATGATGATGCATGCAAGTAACAATGAAGAAGCATAAGGAGTATACCTTTCATGCTTAAAGTTACCAAGGAAGATCTAGATGAACAAGGAGATTAGAGATCTAATCAAGATGATGAAGAAACCCTAAGTAGATACCAAGCCGTGACCCTTAAGGTTTGGCTAGGGCTTAGTAGAATGATTCCAAAGATGATGATGCTACTAAATGATTAGTAGTTAAAGTTGGGACAAGGATCTAGTAGCTTTAATGAACAATCTTGGATGCTTGTGGCTTAATGCCGAATGATTTGAGAGAGAGATAGGTGAAGAGAGAATGAGATTTAAGTTTCATGAGAGAATGAGATGTATGTGTGTGTTTTTCGGCTAAAAAGGGGAAAGAGAATTCCAAGGCAAAAGGCATGATTGCCTTGGTAAGAACACTTGTGCCAAGTGTAGGCTCTTGTGTTTCCAAAGCATCTCTTCTCCTTCCACACATGCATTTGTGCCGTGTATAGCTAACCAAAGGGCAATGGGCTTTGGTTTGGGCTTATGTTGGGCTAGCACATAAGGAGTATATGGTCTTGGGCTAGTCCAAGAAAGCTTTAAACATGTTCATGGTATGCATACACACATACATACACGGCTACATATAGTATGTGTAGCATGTTTTTGCAGATTTTAGTTAAGTGTTGTATACTTCAAATATTGATTATACATTTTATTACTTGGTTTCCCCTAGTTTTAAATACAAGGTTTGAGTTATGAAACATATTACAACAAGTATGAATGTAAAAGTATAAGTACATAATGGACAAGTTCACACACAACTTATAGAAACATAACACATGAGTATATGTTCTAGGATTAATGGGTGAAACTTCATTACATTAAATCAATGTAAAATCATGGATTTTACATCACCACCCCATTATTTTAGCTTTGTCCTCAAAGCTACTAAAAATGTAGTTATCTTTTAAGTGAAAGATGTTCTAAGAATATGGTCTATTTCGGACACTCTCAGGAACGAATGATAACATCAATGCGAAGTGGTCTATACCTACGTTACCCTTATACGTCAGGTTGAGCAGTAATGAAGGCTTCTGCTAATACGGGTGGACAGAAGGTGATGAAAAGGGATCTTCATCCGAATCGCACTATACATCCGATTAAGAAGTAAAGGAGACTGCTGCTATGGATGGATAGAAAGCAATACAAAGAGATCTTTATCTGGGTCGCACTATACATCCAATTGAGCAGTAAAGGAGACTGTTGCTATAGATGGATAGGAAATAATGCAGAGAGATCTTTATCCGGGTCGCACTATACATCCGATTGAGCAATAAAGGAGACTGCTGCTATGGATGGATATGAAGCAATGCAAAGATATCTTTATCCAAGTCGCACTATACATCCGATTGGCAGTAAAGGAGACTGCTGCTATGGATGGATAGGAAACAATGCAAAGAGATCTTTATCCGGGTCGCACTATACATCTGATTGAGCAGTAAAGGAGACTGCTGCTATGGATGGATAAGAAGCAATGCAAAGAGATCTTTATCCGGGTTGCACTATACATCCGATTGAGCAATAAAGGAGACTTCTTCTATGGATGGATAGAAAGCAATGAAAAGAGATCTTTATCCGGGTTGCACTATACATCCGATTCAGCAGTAAAGGAGACTGCTGCAATGGATGGATAGAAAGCAATGCAATGAGATCTTTATCCGGGTCGCACTATACATCCGATTGAGCAGTAAAGGAGAATGATGTTATGGATGGATAGATGCTGGCTTCTCAACAGGGGTCGAAGTTACATCCTTCTAAGAGCTGGGAGAGGACCAATGGTGTTGTGAATTTGGTTAGGAGGGCAAATCCATTGCAGATGGATTCTGGTATGAGGAGGACACGCCTGCATGTTTTATATGCTGGGAAAGCTGGGGATGCACTACTTCTGTATCCTTTTCACGGTTGAGTTGGATGTGTCTTTCATGTTTAGGGTTGCCTATCTTGACACGTAAGGAGAAACATGTTAGGAAAATAGGGCATCCTTTGACCAAATATTCCCGGGCTTTTCGGTACTAGAAATGACACTAAGTCTAGTGTTGACTATATCGGGGTTACCGTCCCCTCGTATAATCAAGGTTTCATCTCCTTAAGGTATACGAACCAATTTTTGATCACATAAGATAACTACATGATACTTGCTAGTCAATTCATGCCAATGATGGCATCAAAGTTACCAAGACCTACTGGAGTCAGATCGATGTAAAACGGGTGATTGGGAAAAAGGTTTAAGGTACTACCTCGAATGATGGTGTCAACCATCATAACTTTTCCGTCGGCTAGTTCTACCGTATGGTAGGGGTCTAAAACTAATGGAGTGATTTCCAATACCTTACTAAATTTAGTAAATATAAGACTTCGGTCTGTCCTGGTGTCAAACAAGACAGATGCATATCGTTGGTTTAGTAAAAAAAACCGTACAGGTGGCGACGTTGGAATCTGGAGTGGCTCGGGCATTGCTAGACATGTACACTTGCCAAGAAATTCCATTGTTGTCCTTCTCCTGGTTGGCCAACTTGGGACAGTCGGGTCTCACATGTCCAAGGGTTTCACACTCGTAACATACCACAACTTTCTTTGTTCCACTGTTGCTTCCACCTGTGGGGTTTCGGTTTCCCTGTTGCCCACTTCCGCTCCCACAAGCATTGGACATGCCTTTGTTGCTGTTTTCGGGGTTGTTATTGGGTCGACTCGGGGTAGCAACATTTTCTTGACATTCACGAGCAAAATAGCCTTGTTGGCCGCACTTGTAGCATCCTTGACATTGTCCACCAGCAACATGATGATAGTTGCACTTTGAACACTTAGGCTAGGATCCTGAGTAGTTCTTGGTGTGGGTTGTGGGAGTAGTGTCATCAGTTTGCCCAACATTTTGCCTTTTGGAAGGCTGCTGGTGCTGGTTACGAGAGCTGTCATCTGACTTTATCTTGTTATCCATTTGCCTTTCAGACAGATTACGGGCTCGCTTGTTGATCAGCTCAGTTGCAAATTCCATAGCACCTTCAACGGTAGTGGGTCGTGAAGCTAGAACACTGTCATGGATGTTGTCAGGGAGTCCACTGACATACTTCTCACTCTTGTCACTCTTGTTAGGGAACATTCTGGTGCACATCAAGCTTAACTCTTGAAATCTTTGGTTGTACCAAAGGATATCAATGTTCTTACACTTTAGATCCCACAGCTCTATTTCCAACTTCTTCATTTCTCCTCTAGGATAGTACTTCTCAGTCATCCTCTCTTTGAGGTTGGCCCAAGTGAGAGTATAAGCAGTGTCATGTCCAAGGGTAGTGACCACAGAGTTCCAACAGGTAAGGGCTCTCTCAAGTAGTGTACATGTGGCAAACTTAACTTTGTTCTCGTCAGCACAACCGCTGATGCGGAAAACTATCTATAGTCTTTCAAACAATTGCATCAATTCAAAAACTCCTTCTTTTCCTCGGTAGTATGAGGGTTTGGATTTTAAGAAGTCAGGGTAAGAGTAACCCCTGTTGGTCTTGTTTCTATGAATATTGAGGTTTGGATCATTGTTTGCATTCGGATCATCTCCTCTGGCTGCCATAGCTGCTGTAATGCCTTCACTTATCATTTCCCGGAGTTGTGCGGTAGTGACATTTTGAGTAGCTTCTGGAAATTCAACATTATCAGCGTTGGAAGTGGTTGCATTATTGGGATTTGATCTCGTAATCACCATTTGTCTATAGTCATACACAAAATTAGATTATTAGTTCTATATTATTTGCACGTGGAAAATTCATGCACTGATTTCATAACAAATTTGGATAACCTGTCAAGATCTCATAATATAATACATTGCACATCAAATATAATAAAGAAAGTGATTACATGCTATTTCCATAAGAAATTTAACATCCATCTAGCATAACAAAATCCAAGTCATAGGCTTGTCGAGCCTTGTCCAAGGTAATGATACACACAGTCTTTAATACATTACATCCCAAAATTACATGTCCAAAAAGAAAAGATATAGTATAGGATTACATCACCAAAAGCTGAAAAGAAATAAAAGTACAAAAGTCCTATACCATGACAGCTAAGGTGCAACCCATAGGCTGATCATGATGTACAAGAAATCTAGTACATCTATCCTACTCCTTCCTAGATGGTCTGCTAGATGAGGTTGGGGC
Source organism: Glebionis coronaria (assembly GCA_025667525.1). Taxonomy (NCBI): domain Eukaryota; kingdom Viridiplantae; phylum Streptophyta; class Magnoliopsida; order Asterales; family Asteraceae; genus Glebionis; species Glebionis coronaria. The sequence goes on from CM046874.1 coordinate 462,712,271, forward strand.
TGGTGGGGCTGATGAAGCTGCAGGTGCTCTCCTGGTGTTTCATAAAGTCCAAACTGTCGCTCGGGCCTCCTTGAGCATACGGAATGCTATCAGCGGCTGGGTCCTAAGTCTGTCGACGTCCCCACGAAGATAGGTCATCTCTGTAGTAACTCCGTCATGTCGGACGGTGGCAAGGTCGAAGAAAATGGACAGGGATTGCTCCTGAACAGATAGAGCAGCATGGGTCTAGTGCTGGAGACTCTCCATGGTATGGATACGCTGGTGGAGACGATAGTTCTCCTCCCAAAGCCACTGCAATGCCTCATCAGTCTTGGCGTGGTTGCCTCGGGCTGCCTGTGCCTCTCCCCTCATTGTATGAGCGAGGGAGTCAATGCGCTAATAGATGGCAGTGTTGCCTAGTTGACTAGCTGTCAACAGGCTACAGAGGTTGGATATCTCCCACTCCTGGCATGCGGCTAGTGCGGCAATCTGGGCCTGGACAGAGTCGGCACGTCCCACCCCAGAGCCTTCCCCGATCTGAAAATTGGAGCCGGGTATGGACTCAGTAAAATAACCCGATGGTAAAGATACAGGTACAAAAGATGGTAGGTCTGGAGAGTCCTCTATGGAGGTGGGGACCAGTATGGCTGATGTTGGAGCAGAAAAAGGGTCCTCAGGAAGCACAGCTTCGATGGTCTGATCATCCTCCGAGTCAGAGGCTGATAACCATCCGCACTGTACGGATCGTGGAGACGAACGGGTAGCTAGAGCAGGTGCTACTACTGGTATAAAAGTCGGAGGTGCAATAGGCGAAGTCATGATGCTCTGAAAATAATATTATTTTAAATTTGAAGTAAGTATATGCTTACAAACAAAGAAAAATATTATTTTTGGCTACAAGTTTTATAAAGTAAATCCCTTATAAACAATCATCGTAATGTTTGAAGGTTATATATTAATACTTATATATATATATATATATATATATATATATATATATAGTCATTTAACCAGTTTATTTATCAATCAGTATACACTTAGTTCACGTAGCACATAATGCCATATGATCTATATGCTTAACTAATACGGCCCCCAAAAAAATCCCAAAAGATTTTATAAAGTTATAGTCCAGTTTTAAATAAAAGAAAAATTACTTTATTTTTATTTTATTTAAAAATTTATCTGGTTCTCTATAACTAATGCTCTGATAGCATTCTTTGTGACACCCCAGGTAGGGTCAAAATATGTGGAATTATCAACGGAGATGTCACAAGGGTGGATCGATAGCACATAGTTCATAGAGCATAAGATAAGGAGTTATTCAAATCATATTACATGATTATTAAACAAATTAATAAAAATTCTCTTTGACATGACATAAGTATATTGTTCATTTTCCCCAAATGGAACCCTTGATGATTCCTATAATACTGATTACATAGATGCTTGAGTCCATGCACATATCTCGTACTAACTTTATTTCCCTGAGATAAACATGCTTAGAGGGTCAACATAAAGTTGGTGAATTTACAGGTTTAACATTAATCAGTTTGGACATACATTAATCATAGAAGTAACAATGCACAAAGCATTCTTCCTAAAAAGTAGATTACATTTGCTATTACTCGAAACTGAAGCTTAACCTTGCATAGTCTTCAATAGATGAGGACGTAGTGTCTTACAAAAAGACACCCAAACCCAGTTCCAACATGGTATACATCTGTTATCTCGGCCAAGGCACAGTGAGCATGACTCACCCGGATGGGGATGGTCAATCCCTAATAGATCTATTTTTAACATTCGGGCAATTTACAACAATTTAACAGTTTCTATAATAGTCAATCATAGTCAAGTTTATACAATTCAATTATGTCCATTTTAAAAATAGTTGCATGTTTTCTCCCGCGTAGAGGAAAAGTTTATCAATAGTTATATGGGGCTGTAAACTCACATGGGAGTTGGCAATAGTTGTATAACACGAATATCCAAATAATGCTCACGCCAAAAGTTATGCCTAATCAAATAGTACAGTCTTAATAAATAGTACAAAGAACATATATGTATGCTTATACAGATTTTTAGTCAGTTCATGTATGCTACGACATTTATCTAAATAACCGTAGTACAAGTATTAACAATATCCATTTAAAATTATTAATAAGTGTGAAAACACTTATCCTTTTACCACTTATTTCCAATAATAACAAGACCAAAACGTTTATTTTATGTCGTAAAAGTCGGAATTATGCGTGGTTTGTGTTTTTATTGTGTTTTAGGACCAAAAGATGAAAAAGGAAGAAAACACGGGCTTTCACGGGCTTATATCGAAGAAAACAAGAAAAGACAAAGTCAAAAGCTCAAGAGTGCTTAAAAGATGGATGTCCAAGACCTATTCTGAAGATTTATCGAAGAACAAGTCTAAAGACAGAAGTTTAATGAAGTCGAAGAACTCGAGTCTAAATAAATGAAGAAATGTTAAGACGAGTTTAATTAATCCCGAGACGACATCGAGAAAGACAAATGAATTAAATCGAGTCGAGAAGAAAAAGAAAGAAGGAAGCACCACACATGTACTTCCCACTTCCCTATAAATACCCTCCTAATCACATTAGGAAAGGAGTTAGCTAGTTTTATTTTTCTAAGTTTTCTTTCTAGTTTTAGAGAGAGAAAGTTCTACACTTTCTCTCACTAAGTTTTTCATTTCTTCCTTTCTTTTAAGCTTTCATCATTCTTTTATTTTGATTTCATCTATCTAATTCAAGTTAAGTTTTAAGTTTTTAATCTTCTTTTACATTTCTTGGTTTACTTGATTTTTGATTCGAAATCTTTCCTTTGATCTGAATCCTCCATGATCCGTGATTGAAGTCGAGATTGTATGGTTAGAAGTTTCATTCCCTTTTTTCCTACATAAGCTTCTACACGTATAAGTTGTGAGCTTTTAATGCTTATTGGCTTATTCAAGTTTTGGCTTATTGATTTTCGGGTTTCACAAAGGTTTTGGTCATTACAAAAGTTCCTTTCATAAAGTGTTTGATTTTACGTTTTGAGAAGTTGTCTTTAAGCTTTTTGAATTGTTTAAGGTTCGGGTAGTATAGCTTATTGCATCAGCTTATTGAGTTTTAAACTTGCCACGAATTTCGGATTAAGAGTGTATTCCATCGTAATCTTGGGGCTTTACACATTCCGACGGACTACTGGTTTAGATCGCAATAACCCAATAGGGTTTTACTTTGCGATCATTTGGTCATTCCCCCTTATTCCGATCTGGATTGCGATCGCTCATTGCGGTCGCATATTCCGACGGGACTAAGGACTTGGTTAAGACGAAACTCTGCCCATTTTTCGACAGCCACTTTCCGATAGGTCAACATTGCGACATAAGTGTTTTTATTTATTCCGATCTGGATTGCGATCTAACTCATTCCGATAAGAACATTCCGACGAACATCATTGCGATAGACTTGTTATTTTGCATTCCGATGGGTATTAGGATTGATATTCCGATGGACCTGTGCATTGATTATTCCGATGGCTTATTTTAGTTATATTCCGATGGTATGATTTGGTGCATTCCGACAGAGATGAATTGCAATATTACGATATAACATGTTTTTAAGTTTTAAAGTTTTACTTAAAGTTTTCCTAAATAGTTTTTAGTTTTAAATTTTAAACACTTTTATTTCCCTCAACGACATTTTAATTCTCGCTTGTAGTTTAATTAGATCACCAAACCAAACCATTCTCTTTTTCACCAAAAGTCAATTGAGTCTCACTTTAGACCGGTAATCAATTCGAAAAGATTTGGAACAACGAAATTATTTTATACTAGGGTAAAACCGTGTATTACTTATCTATATAAGTTTCATAGTTAAGTAAACACAAAAATGTTCCACTTAAAATATTAGTTCACGTTCGCAGTTCATGTATTATAATCATCCATTTAAACTTACTATTAAGTTTCATAATTAAGTAAACATAAAAATGTTCTACTTAAAATATTAGTTTACGTTCGTAGTTCATGTATTACTAATATCTATTTAAACTTACTATTAAGTTTCATAATTAAGTGAACATAAGGTGTTCTACTTATAATATTAGTATTCAATTTATTTAATGTTCATATACTTTTACTTCCTAAAAGTATATGATTTCATGTATTAGTAATACATATCCATATTTTTTATACAATTTATTTCATAAAGCAAAAATATAAATATTTTATTTTTTGAAAAATAAAATATAATATTTAACTTAAAAGTTCCCATAAATTATTTAATATTTATAAAATAATTTATTAATTACAAGTTTAAGAATTTATACATTAATCCTTATGGTTTAGGTTTTAATTAAGTTTTATTAAATTTAAAATAGAATTATGGTTAGGGCTTGTTAAAATTTCGGTATATGGCAAAACTAGTCCCTTCATATTTTAAACAAAGTATAACTTTCGGATTTTTACACATTTGGAACCTAGGGCTTGTTAATGTTTCGGCTTATGACAGATTTAGTCCTCCTAGTTAAATCAAGGTTTTATAACTTTCATAAAATGACAAAACAGCCCCTAGGGCTTCTTTAAGTTTCGGATTATTACCAAAATGGTCTAGGGTTATAAAATGACAAAACAACTTTTAGAAACTTTACAAAATGGTCCCTAGGGTTTAATATGGCACGGATGGTATTTATTAAACCCTAGACATTCGGGTAATTACATTTTCAGTCCTTGGGTTTGCTAGTTTATCAAAACAAGTTTCATAAGTCACGGTTTTAGTCCTTAAGTTTCATAAATTGTCATTTTAGTCCAAAACTTTTTATAAGTTACATTTTATTATAAAAACTTATATTTAAACATTCAAAACACTATATGGGCTCATTAAATGGGTTATAATATCTAATGGGCCATATAATGGGCCTAAATACATTTAAGTTTACTAACTTGTTAAATGGGCCTTCAACACATTTATTGGGCTTAAATACATTTTAAGTCCATTAATTATTTAAATGGGTTCAAGTATAATATTAAGTCCATTAGGACACTAAGATTTATTAAATGGGCTTATTGGGTCCATTAAGTCTTGGGCTAATATTGCATGGGCTTAATTAGTCCATTAATACTACTTTTCATTTCATGTATGTATTAATCTAGGATCTTCTTATAAGCTTATCCATATTTAGTTTTTAAATCTTAATAAAAGAATAAAACTTATAGTTTATTTTATGTGATGTACCAAATAAGATCTAGATGTGTTAAAAGGTTGCATGCAAGTCATAAGCCCTAATATGTGCTTATAACTCATGGCTATAATTAATTATAGCTTATTAAGATGAGTCAAACTTATTTTAAAGTTGCATGTACTTATAAGTGTCCCCATAATAAGATCTAGCTATGTACAAATCAAGTAACCACGTCATAAGTCCATACATATATACATATAGTCCACAGCTAACATTTTAATCTTGGTATATCCAAGATGAACTTTTTAGCTAGTTTTATGTCTTGTGAATATTTATAAAAGTACAACATGATTATTTAGGTTTCTAGCATGTTTCCAAGGTTACCACAATTCCAAGAAAACAACATATAGCTCACGGCTATATTGTTTTCTCCCAATGTTCCCATAAGATTTATAAGCTTGCTTTATGTTTATCATGTTAAGTTAAGCTCTTATCATTAGATCTAGGTTTTATATAAGCATGCATGTACATCTAAAACCCATTCAAGGTTATATATAGCCCACGACTATATATGTACACATAATTCATTTTAGTGATTTTAGTATTCCATTTCACATGTAATAATACATTTTCCACCATTAAAACTTAGTACATAAATCATAAGTTAACCACTTAATTATGTCGTGACCCTTTAGGTCATGGTTTTCATGATTTTTGAGTTACATAATTTTACTTATGAGATCTATGATTATTAGTTAACCAAAATCCCAAAAGTGAGTCTTGTAACCCGCGGCTTTATTTAAATTCACAAAATGATTCATATGATTTTAAATCAAGTTAAAACATAGAGTACTAGTCATAGGTTTCTTTATTAAAAAAATTTTAACCATGACTAATGGTGCTCAAATATATGTCGTGACCTTTAAGGTCATGGTTTTTTTACCAAATCTTGATTTTTAACAAGTTATTTACATGTGTTTATAGATGAATGATGATGCATGCAAGTAAAAATGAAGAAGCATAAGGAGTATACCTTTCTTTCTTAAAGTTACCAAGGAAGATCTAGATGAACAAGGAGATTAGAGATCTAATATTGATGATGAAGAAACCCTAAGTAGATACCAAGCCGTGATCCTTAAGGTTTTGCTAGGGCTTGGTAGAATGATTCCAAAGATGATGATGCTACTAAATGATTAGTAGTTAAGATGGGACAAGGGTCCAGTAGCTTTAATAAACAATCTTGGATGCTTGTGGCTTAAAGCCGAATGATTTGAGAGAGAGATAGGTGAGGAGAGAATGAGATTTAAGTTGCATGAGAGAATGAGATGTATGTTTGTGTTTTTCGGCTAAAAGGGGGAAAGAGAATGCCAAGGCAAAAGGTATGATTGCCTTGGTAAGAACACTTGTGCCATGTGTAGGATCTTGTGTTTCCAAAGCATCTCTTCTCCTTCCACATATGCATTTGTGCCATGTATAGATAATCAAAGGGCAATGGGATTTGGTTTGGGCTTATGTTGGGCTAGCACACAAGGAGTATTTGGTCTTGGGCTAGTCCAAGAAAGTTTTAAACATGTTCATGGTATGCATACACACATACATACACAGCTACATATAGTATGTGTAGCATGTTTTTCAAATTTTAGTTAAGTGTTGTATACTTCAAATATTGATTATACATATTATTACTTGCTTTCCCCTAGTTTTAAATACAAGGTTTGAGTTATGAAACTTATTACAACAAGTATTAATGTAAAAGTATAAGTACATAATGGATAAGTTCACACACAACTTATAGAAACATAACACATGAGCATGTGTTCTAGGATTAATGGGTTAAACGTCATTACATTAAATCATGGTAAAATCATGGATTTTACATATATATATATATAAATATATATATATATATATATATATATATATATATATATATATATATATATATATATATATATATACATATCTATATATATATATATATATATATGTATATGTATATATATATATATATATATATATATATATATATATATATATATATATATATATATATATATATATATATATATATATATATATATATATATATATATATATATATATATATATATATATATATATATATATATATATATATATATATATATATATATATATATATATATATATATATATATATATATATATATATATATATATATATATATATATATATATATATATATATATATATATATATATATATATATATATATATAATGTTATTTTTCCCTTTACTTGTAAGATTAGGGTGCTCGGTTCGATCTATTTCTTTATCTCCCCGTGAGTCGTATGTTTGTTACAATATGGACATAATTTTAGCAACTCCAATCGATTAGGCGTATTGTGCCGGTTGTTTTGAGTACTATATCTGGAAATGCCCTTTGATTCCTTATAAACACCGTTTCGAACACAGGCGGTACATTCCAAAAGAACCGGTATACGCACATCTTTACCCTTGGCCATGAACCTCCTTTGGATTTTTCATTTACTCAACTCTTCCTCTTTCAATTCGAAACGAAAAAGAAGAAAGGAAGGAAAAAACAAAATCAAATTTGTAACTTGCTATCTTCTTATGCAAGATTTCACTACAATCAATTCAATATGGAAATAAGATAGAAGGATTTGTAACCGATATTTCAGTACAATATTTCATATAATATAAGTATCTTGTATAATACTCTTTCCATACAACCAGGGTTTTTATTTGACTTCCATAGAAATTTAATTTAATTCCAACCTTAATCCGAGTCTCGCAACTGTTGAATGCACTATTAATCTTTGTTTTTCCTCCCTTATTCAAAAAATAGAAAAAAGAGAAAAAAAGGGGGCTTCTATTTAATTGTATCTATAACCTTCTTTAGTCCTTCCCGTGTCAATAACTAGAATGAAAAAAGGGGAACGTCAATGCATCTAGGAAAAAACGATTAATTTCTATCAATAAACCTACCAAAGAACCGAACCATAGAGTACTTAGGACTGTTGCCACGAAAAGATATGTTTTTAGATATCGCATTGAAAGAACTCCTTCATTTTATGGTAACACATAAAATAATACATATTGAAATGTACAATCATCTAGTAAATAATATTTACTTTTTGTTAAATACAGAAAATGTCTCTTCTTCCCCAATATTCTCCCAAAATATTCTAGGGGTTCCCTTCCATATTTCTATATAGATAGACGTATTTTACAATTATTATATGTTAAATGAGACCAAAAAGACGAAATAGACATAATTCGAGATTTTAATAGAGGCGATAATGATGTGGAAAACAAGATAGGAATTCTCTATAATGACACTGTAGACCAATGGAAGGGATGTAGCGCAGCTTGGTAGCGCGTTTGTTTTGGGTACAAAATGTCACGGGTTCAAACCCTGTCATCCCTACCTATTACTGCTCCTTTGAGAAATAACGAGGGATTTTTTAAGATCAATTCACATTTGATATATCATGGAGAATCTTTCATTATTTTGATACTATTGTATGCATTCAAGATGTATTGGGGCCAATATTTTTCTTTACAGTCTTATCTTTTATGAGAAGAAAGTGCTCTTAGTTCAGTTTGGTAGAACGTGGGTCTCCAAAACCGTCGGTCCCCCAAAGATCTCAACAAATCAACAAACATTTTTACCAAAATACATGACCAAACAAAATTAATTTTATGACAAAAATGGAAAGAATTCAGTTTTAGACCCAATAACTACAAAAGCAACCCACAACCTTCTCCAGCAAGCTCCGCCATCCATCAACTTCAATCATCTGAAATACATGCTTAAAATAATGAACACAACGGTTGAACAAGTCTATAGGTTTATCAAATCATCATTGGCACACAATAGAAAAATCAATCATAAGCATTTAATAGAATTGCTACGTATACAATCTATTATTCAGGTATTTCATCTTCTAGCATAAGCTATACAACTGTGTTTAAGCTCATGACACCGACCCGCAATAACCAATCATCCACCAAAAGGTCGGCATGATAAAAAGTGAAACCATTGCCCCTCATAAGGTAATCCTTGTAAACTTTACCTTGTCTCTTATACAAGTTATCCGTCCAAGCGGCGCACTCAGCGTACTAACTCTCGTCTCGGATAGGGATGTCAACCTCGATAGTACTATCAATTGTTTAAGCGGCTATTTCCAACCAAAACAACGGCAAGACAATAGTTAATGGTTCATGAATTTAGGGCCTTATACAACTAGGTACTCAACACAATTTAGGCAACATTCGGGTCCAAAGGCAACATACGGGTTCAAACAATTATTCATGACTTGTGTTCCATTTATTTTCAAATAGCATGTATCCCCATTGAGGGCTTTAAAATCATTCAAAACAAGTACAAGACGAGGCTATAGACTCACCTTGAGTAATAAAAGTAGCAAAAGGATCTTCGACGATAGTTGATGTCCGTTAAACACGAAAACCGCAACCTACCAAATAAGGTGCGTTCGTTAATAAATAGACTCAAGTATAATCCATACCTAATAACACAAAACTACAAAATTATAAAACCATGACAAAGATACTACTAACTCCTCTATATGTTTACTTTATTAAACAACAAACTCGATAAAATCTGCCGGTACATACCAAATGTAAAAGCGTATTTACCTTACCTAGACAACTTCAATATTTATGGAACTTACTGTATAACCCACTCACATCAAATAGAAAAATCTCAAAAATTGTAATCAAAGGATTTGACCTCTAAGACATTCTGGCTGACACATCTTCGATTTATAAAATCGGACAGTTTTACGCCCTCGACTCATAAAACAATTTTAACCTCTTTAAACAACTCCATTTACAAAACTGACACTTGAGTTTGAAAATAGACTCACAACCCTAGGTTTAGAACTTAATAACATCCCTTGACCATTTTTAAAACTCATTTTATAGTCCCCGAGATTCGATCCAAATATCGACAACAACTTCGGATTGTGTCGATACTCGTCTCCTGATACCCGAATAATCAAACTAGCATAACTTCTTCCTCGTTTTTAGTTAGAAGTTGTAACTTATATCAAAAGAAAGCTTATTAAAATCTCTACAACATAATTTGATTATATTAACCTCAACTTAGACTTAAGGTTCCCAAAATTTCCTTCCAACCTACTTATCTAAAACACCTCTCTAAAAATCATACTAAATTAATTTTTCAACCTATTTTAATCAATCTCATACTCTTAATATTACTCCAAAATCATCCTAAACAATTCATCAAACCCTTAACACACTTGCATGATCATTCTTCAAATGATCCACTCAAAAATTCAAACATGCAACCATTCCCAAACAAATATAATACTACTAACAACATATATACTTTATAAAAATAGATCAAATCATCATGGATTATATGAAAAAAATAAAAGTTGGTGCATGTGTATAAATTTTAAACTAAAAGAATCACAATCAAATATCCAAGATGGGATATTCATTAGTTTTTATTGAATCAAGCTAAAAAAATCAGAACCATGTGTTTTGGTTGATGTTTATGGATGGCAAGAGCAAGGTCAACAATGGGTTGGTGGATTTTTGAGAAAAATGAATTTTTTATGTGTTTGTAGTTAGTGGAAAATCCTTTTATTGTGGGGATGAATGGGTAATTTTTGCCAACTTTGCAATCTTTTGGACTAAAATGCAATTAAATAGTTTAAAGGGTAGAAAATGACTTAGTCAAATTTGAAAATATTTAAGAGACTCGAGTTTTATAAAAATACTTTTCGAAAGTTAAAACGCACACAAATATGATATTAATATAGTCCCGACACGACTTAATACGTAATTAAAAATAAAACGTCAAAAATATAAACATCAAAACAACAATTAATAAAACGTAAAATTTCGGCATCCGTCGATATCGTACACCAGTAGTCCTCGCAACTAGTAAAAAGGTAAAAATAAGACTTCCAACATCGGTTTTAGATTAAACCACCAAACGTCATAGCATTTAAGCTCATCAAAAATTTTAAAAATATTTGTAATATAAGATTAAATAATGTTGGAAATACGTTTTTACGTATTTAGGAAGGATCGGTCACTCCAATGATATATACGTAGTATGGGCTCGTGATCTAGTTATGTAAACATATAACCCATATAATCCCACATGTAGGGTGGGCTATATATACCCCTCCTAGCATGTTAGGATGGGTTATTGGTTCTCATTTAATCAATCAAACATTCCTTTCTGTCATTCTCTCATTTCTCTCTCTAGCTTTCTCTCTCTAGTTATTCATATATCTCCCTCTCTTTAGATCATTATAACACATAGACAATCCAAGGATTACGTGGACCTACAATTGGTATCAAGAGCCATGTGTGATTGGTTTGTTCTTGAGTTTGTTCATCATTGATTTTGGTGAGTTTTGATCTAAATTCATTCGATCCAAATTTTTTTTGTGTTTTTTGTGGTTTAATCTTCCTAAAAATCATCTACATAGTTGTGGTAGTGATTTTGGGTATTTGTTTTGGTCAAAAACACTAAAAAGTTGGAATTTTTGGATTGATTTTCGGGTAAAAGTTACAAATGTTTGAAATTTTTTGGTATATGATGTAGTGATTTTACTACTCTTTAGGAAAAGAGAGTAAATAGGGTAAGCACGACGATTTAGGAAAACCGTGTGTAAATGACCCTAAAATGAGGTCGTTCTCAAGGAGGCTAGTGTGTTATGTGTGTAATGATTTGGATTAGATTTGTGATTATATTTTTGAGAAAGAAAAAAAATAGAAATGAGATTAGAAGAGAACGACGGTTACGAAGACGGATTAAACTAGGACGAAAAAGGTGTACACGTAAAACCGTAAAAAGCACCAAAATTAAAAATTTACCCTAAAAACTACAAAAAATCACTAAAAATCCACAAAAATATTTTAAGAGTTTACAAAAAATCCAAACTTGCCAAAACCTTTTAATTAATTAAATAATGACTTTTTAATGCTAATTAAAGCCCTAAAAATCACTATTAACTATTAAAAAGTTCACAACAAAATCTTAAAGTTTGTAAACCTCAAAAATACCCTAATTAAGCTAAAAAGTATTTTTCAAAATTTTAAAATCACTAAAAACTATTTTTAAATAATTAAAAACTACTAAAATCAATTAAAACTTAAATTAATTCTAGAAAATAATTAAAAGGCTCTAAAAATAGTTGGGCAAAGTTGCAAAGTTCCTAATTAAGTGTCTACAATCTAGGAAAAATATAAAAACTTAGAAAATCAGACTTTTAATTTTTAACAATAAAATAATATTAAAATATTATTAAAATCAAAAAATCATAAAAATTCTAAAAACTTGCAAACTAACTTAATTTAACCTAAATAACTCAGAAATGAAAGTGAAATTACCTAAATACCCTTAATAGGCCTAGAAAATGGGCTAAACCCAAAACAGAACCTTATTGGGCCAAATTTGGGCCCAATATAAAAAAGTGTCCAAAATAAGCCCAAAAAGCACTACTTGACTAAAAATTTGATTTTAAACAACTTTTTCCAAAGGCCCAAAAGCTGAAAGTGTGAAATAAGCTAGCTTATACCAAACAGCTTATTCTTAATGGGCTTTTTGGCCCATTAAGCTATAAGCCAATGCCATAAGCTGAAATTAAACACACAAACTTCTTTTGTCCTAAATAAGACTTCTGCAAAAAGAAATTTGAAATAAGCCCAAGGAATAAGCCTGAAAATGCAATAAGCAATCTACAGAAAACGACAAAATAGTCGTTTTTGAGTTCTAGGCCACCCCAAGTGCTGATTCAAGTTTCTAAAGATTTCAAATGACTTAATTAAGCAAAATCAACAAAGAGTTTTCAAATAAGCTGACTCAATAAGCTGGAAAAAAGAAAATAAGCACTTATGTAAAAGTCAAATAAGTTGGTTTTCTAGTAAAAAGTGAAAGTCAAAGTCCAATAAGCTCCAGTCTACTCAAATGGGTCAAATAATGAAGACATATCACAAAAAATAAGTTGTTGCAAGTCTGGATAAGCTAAAATAGCTTATTGATAAGCTGAGTACAAGTTTACACTAGCAGGGGCTAGTTTTGGGTGTTGAGCAGTGTGAACTTTTCCCACTGCTTGACTTATAGACTTTTTTGTCTTTAGTGAACTTTTTTGGGATTCAGATTACACAAAGGCACCCAAATGATCTTTGGATCATAAGGAGTCAATAACAATCAAAAATTCACAAACACAATCACCCAATTTGCACAGATTAATCAATAAAGTACCAGATATGATACAGACATGAACAAATAAGCAGAACAGGTTCAATAAGCAATTTTAGCACAATTCAGCCAGCCAAATTCAACCAAATGCATACACAAGCTATATTAAACTCAAATAAGCAAGTCTAAACAGGTTTCATGCAATGATTCAAAGAATTAAGCAAGATTCAAGCACCTTAAGTTACTGATGAACACAAGAACATGCAATTTTTCACTTTGCTGATGTATTTGACACACAAGCCAGATTCAACACCTCAAATCTCACAAACAGGTTACAATAATGATGTTTTAACAGCTTTTAGCCCTAAGCATGTATAAACTCTAGGTTTTCCCAAATTATTAGGTCAAAATCAGTCAAACTCACAAAGATATAGCAGATTGTTTGATTTTAAGGTTTGCTTCCAAAAACATGCAGCAAAACACTCTCAAACAAGTGTATAACAGATAACAAGCACAAATACTAACTTTTAACAACACAATACCAAGATTCAATCACAAACAGGTAGACCCAAACACCCCTTTATCTTTTCAAATCCAAAATTAAACAAGAAAAAGTGAGAATTAAGACCACCCAAGCACCAATTAACACAATAACAGATTAGAACAACATATTCAAGCAAGATCAAGCCACAAAACACACAAGAACATAGGCAACACTCAAATATCACACATATCCAAAATATTTTCAGATTTTGGGATTAAGGGTGTGTACCTCATGGATGTACATTGATAGGTGTGTAAACACCCATCTTTTCTACCACTTAATTACAATAATAACCAGACCAAAACGTGTATTTTATGTCTTTTATGTCGGAATTATGCGTGGTTTGTGTTTTTGTTGTGATTTAGGATGAAAAGTTGAAAAGTGGAGAAAACACGGACATTCACGGGCATTTACGGACTTTTATTGAAGAAAAGGATGAAAGACGGAGTCAAGAAGTCAAGAGTGCAAAAATAACGGAAGTCCACGACCAATTCTGAAGATTTATCGAAGAAAAAGTCAAAAGACGGAAGTTTATCAAAAAGCCAAAGAATTCAAGTCTATTTTATTGAAGAATTTAAAGACGAGTTCGAAGAAATCCCGAAGCCAAAAGTCCCTTAAGTCCAAGTTTAAAGAAGATTAGAAGAAAAGGACTAAGTATGCAATTAAATGAAGATTAAAGAAGGAGGGACTTAATTACGCAATTAAGAGAAAAGGAAAGAGGGGAGGAAGCTTCCTTAATCCTCCCCTATATATAGTCATTAGTTGTATTCATTTCTTTCTTGTTGGCTAGATTGACAAACTAGTTCTTCCACCTTTATTTTATGCACCTTTAATTACTTGCACATTTAAATACATGTTATGCACCTTAATTACCTTTTAATTTCAAGTAAGTGTCTCTTTTAATTACTTGCACCTTTTCTTTATCTTGTTAATCTTCTTCTACTTTTCTTTAACCTTTGTTTTACACGTTTTTATCTTGTTAAGTTGTTTAAAGATTTCATTTTTATGCTTTTGTTTGTTTTAAATCTCTTATTTTCATAGCTTATTTGATTTATTTTCAAGTTTATATAGTTTTTTATAAAAGTTATTTTTATATAAAAAGTTGTTTTTCTTAAAGTTTATCTTTTTCGTGTTTTAAAAGTTGTTAACTTTCAGTTTAGTAGCTTATTTTTACACGGTTTACCTTAAGGATTTGGTCTTGTGCTTATTAGGATTATAGCTTATTTACTTAGCTTATTTTTGGTTCTTTCCTTCGTATTCCGATTAGTCAAGATCTGAAAGGGGTTTTACATTCCGATTGGTATAATCGGAAAAGGGTTTGTATATTCCGATTGGGGTTGTACTTGGGTAATCCAATCAGAAGTGTAAGAGATATTCCGATTGGGACTAGTGACAAATATTCCGATTGAGGGTTTTCTTTGCCACATTCCGATTGAGGTGCGAACTTGGATATTCCGATCGTGTGTAGTGACAGTATTCTGATTACAGGGGTTCCGATTAGCATTCCGACCAGGTCACCATATTCCGATCAGGTAGGTTTCCTCATTACGATCTGAGGGTCGTGGGTTATTCCGATTGGTATAAGTGACATATTCCGATTGGACAACCTTGACATTCCGACAGGTTTGGTTTGATATTCCGATCAAGGTGTGATCGGAATATATTCCGATTGGAGGTTGTTTTCTCTTATTTCATCTCGTTTAATTTTTAGCTATGTTTTTAATACCTTGTCTAATTTTAATTTCTGTCACGCTTTTATTTTTAGTCATTTAATTATTTTACTTCCCGTCACGTTTTTAAATATTGCACCATTTAAATTTAAATTAGACTTAGATTTATTTTCACGCACTTTACTTTAACGCCACTTTATTTTCAACGACATTTACTTTTAAGTCTTTGCACATTTAAATTTAAAACCAACCAAAAATATTTGTTTCCACCAAAAGATAACCGAGTCACATAGAAAACCTAGATCAATTCGATTAGACCAACACAACGGACTTTAACTTTTTAACCTGAGTAAAATCGAGTGTATTAAATGGCGCCGCTGCCGGCTCTTTTCGTTAAGATCAATAGTTTTCTGTGAGAGACACGTTGCTTTTTGGGATCCGCTCACTTGTGAACGTTATTTTTCTTGCCTAAAAAATTCAAAAAACCATAAAAATAAAAAATTTCAAAAATCCAAAAAGATTTTATCTTTATGGTGTATATATATTGTTTTTGTGTTTGGTTTTGTTTTCTTTTGCATTTTCAGGTGTATGCGTACTAGATCTTCTAATTA
This sequence comes from Glebionis coronaria, assembly GCA_025667525.1. Classification (NCBI taxonomy): domain Eukaryota; kingdom Viridiplantae; phylum Streptophyta; class Magnoliopsida; order Asterales; family Asteraceae; genus Glebionis; species Glebionis coronaria. The sequence goes on from CM046874.1 coordinate 462,728,460, forward strand.
TCAAGAGCCCGAGCCTCAAGAAGATTTAGATATGGCAGGTGTTAACAACAACATTCCACCGAACCTCAATAATAATAATAACAACAATGCTCTTCCACAGCCCGATCTTCAGACCATGGAGGAACTTTGTCAACCAACCATGTTTGGACGAGGAGGACCGATTGCGCCAATGCAAATCAACGCTCCTAAGTTTTCGTTGAAGCACCACATGATTCAGCAAGTACAAACAAACCCATTTAGAGGATTGCCTGATGATGATGCCAACAAACACCTCGACAAGTTCATTACAATCACCCAAAGCATGAAGTTGCCTGGGGCCACAATGGATGTTCTCCGCCTACAACTCTTTCCACATACTTTATCGCATCATGCCGAGAAATGGTTTGATCGTCTCTCGAAGAATTCTATTCACACTTGGGATGATATGACTCAACGCTTTTTGTCGCGCTACTTTCCACCATCCATGGTCACAAGCCTTCGCAATCAGATCAGCGGTTTCATGCAAGATCCCGATGAATCTCTTTTTGATGCCTGGGAGAGATATAATGTCTTGATCGATAGATGTCCAAACCACAACATGCTCCCTGTGACCTTAATCGATACTTTCTACAACGGATTGACTTTTCGAGATCGTGATACGATCAATGCAGCCGCCGGTGGCACATTCATGAAAAGGAGACCCGAGGAGTGTAGAGAGTTAATTGAGAACATGACTACTCACCACAAGAACTGGGATTCCTCTGCTTCTTCTAGGAACAACCCGAGAGTCAATGTTTCCTCTACCTCAGCAAACCCTGAGATGACCGAACTCACCCGCATGATGGCTGAAATGAGCAAAAGTATTACGCTTCTCGCTTCAAACCAACAACAACAACAAGTTAAAGCGGTTGCTAATCCTTGTGAAACATGTGGCGGTCCTCACTCATACACCGATTGTCCTTCGACACAAGGAAATCCGGAAAATGTGTATGCTGCTTACGGTAATTATTCACCGGAAAATTACCAAGCTAGACAACAAGGGGATAGAAATCTGCTGAGCTACCGTTCCAACAACTACCTTTCACCCGATTTTTCTCCTCAAAACCAAAATCCCGCCAACAACTACAATAGAAGCAACCAAATCCCACCTCGTGCTTCTAACCCTTATCAACCACCCACCCAACAACACCCACCCATTAATCCCGATGTTGACACCATCATGAGAACTAAAGGTGAGCAAATCAAGAATCTACAGAGCCAAATAATCAATTTGAAAGGAGATATCTTGAAGCAAGGTAATGACATCAGAACCGAGGTTCGTGATAATCTTCAATCCTCCTTCATCACTCAAACAACTGAATTAAAGAATCTGTTGGCTAGTTTCTTGCCCGAAGCTCAACCTTCTTCTTCTTCGGGTTCTCTACCTTCAAACACCGTCACTAATCCGCGAGCTAATGTGAGTGCTATAACTACGCGTAGTGGAATTACCATTGTCGATCCACCTATCCCACCACCATCATCTACACCTCCACCACCACCATGTATCCCTACTCCTCCTACACCTAGTAGTAGTACACCCTTACCGTCTTCGCCTCGTAATGACGATGTATCTCGGAAGGACCCGTCAACATCACAACCTTTACCAACCACACCTTCACCGTCTCCCTATCAACCCAGAATCCCATACCCTTCTCGCATAGGCAAGACCAACGAGCTAACCAAGAATGACTGTCAAGTATCGAAATATGTGGATATGCTATCTAAAATGACCATCAACATTAGCCTTGTTGAAGCACTTTGCCACATGCCGAAATTTGTCAAAGCATTCAAGGAATTGCTTAGCAAGAAGGAGAAGCTGATTGAACTCGCCAACACACGCTTAAATGAAAACTGCTCTGCAGTTCTTCTTAGAGAACTTCCGGAAAAGCTTGGAGATCCCGGTCGTTTTGTGTTGCCTTGCATGTTCAACAAAACTAAAGAATTTACTGCCCTTGCTGATCTCGGGGCTAGTATTAATCTTATGCCCCTGAGTGTTTGGAAAACACTATCATTGCCCGACCTCATTCCAACAAAGATGACTCTCGAACTTGCAAACCACACTCTCGCTTACCCCGTTGGTATAGCCGAAGACGTGTTCATCAAAGTTGGCACATTTACTTTCCCGGTCGATTTTGTCGTAGTTGATTATGAAATGGACCCTCGTATTCCTTTAATACTTGGTCGGCCATTTTTGAGAACCGGACGAGCTTTAGTAGATGTGGCCGAAGGTGAGTTAATCTTACGAGTCGGGGATTATTCAAAAGTTTTTAAAATGGGGAAGCTTACAGGCAAATCTTTTGGAGGCCGAGAATCAGTGAATATGATAAATGTGCTCGATGACTTTACCGTCTATGACAATCCTCTATTCGAGTCTTCCACTGATAATCCACTCTTTGAAGATAATGTGGATGATTCTCACTCTACTTTGGACGCTTCTCCCATTTATGATTCTCCACCGGTCTTTGATGCTTATGATGATGATTCTAGCTCAGATTCGGATGATTTTGATTGTACTTCTAAGTATCCCGAGCTGCCCACTTTCGAAGATTTTGATGAGGCCGATACTCTCTCGAGCGATTCTTCACATGCTGAAGATCCTCCGCCATCACTCGATCCTACTTTGGACGATTATTCATTCGAGGAAGATTTCTCTGAATTTCTCAACACATACTTCCCTCATGAGAGTGATGCTCCTCCTTTGGACTTTGAAGATTATCGTCTTGATCCTACTTTGGATTTGAAGAGAATTTTGTCCAAGGAGAAGAAACCGGTCGACACCGAAATCCGTTGCACTTATGATTTGACACCTCTTTGTCTTCCTTCTGAGGACGAGGTTGTGCTTCTTTGCGGATCTTCTTCACACTCGGCTGAGCCTGAGTGCTATTTTCCCCTGAAGGAAAAGGTGTTCGACCCCGGTATTGAAGTCTTTAAGCCATCTCAGTATCCACCTGATGAAATAAAAGGAAAAATCTTTGGACATTTTGAAGATATGCTTGCACCGCTTCCTACTTGCTTCCACCGTGCTCCATCGCTGCTTAAGGGAACCTTGCCTACTCTTCTTTGGCTTGCCTTGTTCGCCTTAAGCTTGTGCTATTTGATGGATGAAAACTATGTCTTTGATCCTGGTGGATATGTTTCATGCTTCTTCCGTTGATGATCAAGGTCGAGTCAGGCTCACGACTCAGTTAACAAAAACCAAGCGCTTCTTGGGAGGCAACCCATGCATCTATCTTTTCGCTTTCTTTATCATAAGTGTAGGGGGGGACCCTTTGGTTTGCTATTTCCTCTCCTCACTTCTTAATCAGGGATTCGAGCTTCAATGATCCACTCTTAATGATTCTTAACGACCCGTGATTCCGTGTTCTACTTCTTCCCGGTTCTATCCTAAACTCTTTTCGATTCACTATTTTATATTTTCCAATATTAAAATAGGTATCTCTTTAGTTGTCTTTTCCTTAGCGAGATTTAAACAACGTGCACAATGTCCTAAGTATAGGGGAGTTTACTCCCACATGCTTAAACATTGAGGACAATGTTTATCTTAAGTGTAGGGGGGACTTCTATCGAAGTTAAGTGGTCTTTTCCTTGTATTTGTCCTCATTTTAACCGGAAAATCAATTTTTCGACATTTTTCAAAATTTTTGATCTATTTTGGCCTATTAGTTTTTCCCTTTGTATAGTTATTTTCTTTCCTTATTAGAATAAATGTTTAATAAGTGGTTTTCATTTTCAAACGTTGTGAATCTTTTGACTCAATCCGAGTTTACTCTAGCTAGTATCCTTAACGTGTTTAAGTCAAGTTTTGCTAGGCTTTTATATAGGGAGCTATAAAACGCGAAAGTCTTAACTCTCACGGGTTAAGAACAAGAACTTTTCGCAAGTTCCTATAATTGATCCTAGAGAGTCGTTTATCAAGGGAACTTTAAAATGCGATTTCTAAACTTGAAAAAGTCCAAGAATTTGCAAGATCCTATAGGCGACTCGAAAACTCAAAACTTTGATTTAATAGGCTAAGTATCCACGAGTCTCATTACTTGAGATTTTAAATTGTGGAGAACGAGAGATGATAGAGCCAATTATAAGTTCGGTATTCTTTCGTGAATTTATGTGAGTTAATTATGTGCCTATTCTCCCATCGCTTGCTAATAAATTTATCTGCTAATAAATAAGGTTGTACGATTTGAAAAGTTACTTAGCTTCTAGCCCTAGATCGTTTAAAAGTTGCTCGGTATGGATTAGAGTTCATAGCCAAGGCATAACTTATTGAAGCGGGACGCGAAGATTGGCAAGTCCGAAAAGGCCCTAACAAGGCATGAGGACTATATTTTGTTGCTAAAGATCCAAAGTGATGTGAAGAATCATTTATCGAAAATCAATATGAAGGATCGAGACACACGACGTAAAGCAAAACTCCCCAAAAGTCATGGAGAAGTGTATCCGAAAAGACCCTAACAAGGTATGAGGATAAATAGATCCAAGTCATAAAAGGATGCGGATCGTTGTATATCAAAGTCCAAAATAAAGATTGGAGAAAAATGAAGAAGTCGTGGTCCAAGTATGAATCTCTCAAAACTTCAAAGTGAAGAATTCCTATTATGAAGAGAAGACCATTATTTCATGAACGTCTCTCAAGATTTGAAGTATGAAGTCGCTGCCAAATATCGGTCCGAGAAAGGTCTCAAATCGCGAAGCGAGTTATGCCAAGATATGAACTTTATGAGGGCCCGAGAAGCAGTTTTAAAAGATTTGGTCATTTAGCTAACTATTGATTAAATCGTTCACTTTATTTTCAGACCTAATAAACTATCGAAATAAGTCAAACAATGCATCCTCGTGATCATTCAAGACAACAATAAAATATAAGAGATACCCCTAGGAATAACGGAGTCTAAGTAAATAATTGGCCCACATGAGTTCGTGTTAGTCTACTAACTTATAATAACAATGATCTCGTTTTTAAGCTTGGTTTGGAGAAAGTGAAAACTTGAGGATAATGACTATTCACGACATTTCCAAAACCCAAGGTATGCTTTTGATTTCTTAAATTTGTATGATTTTTAATTTTCTATCTCGTTAATAAAGGCCAACGTGGATTGATTATGATGAAAAGTGTAATCTTGCTTTGTAACTAATGCATTGCATGAGGACATTGCAATGGTCAAGTGTAGGGGATTTGATAGGTGTGTAAAAACCCATCTTTTCTACCACTTAATTACAATAATAACCGGACCAAAACGTGTATTTTATGTCTTTTATGTCAGAATTATGCGTGGTTTGTGTTTTTGTTGTGATTTAGGATGAAAAGGTGAAAAGTGGAGAAAACACGGACATTCACGGGCGTTTACAGACTTTTATTGAAGAAAAGGATGAAAGACGGAGTCAAGAAGTCAAGAGTGCAAAAAGAACGGAAGTCCACGACCAATTCTGAAGATTTATCGAAGAAAAAGTCAAAAGACGGAAGTTTATCAAAAAGCCGAAGAATTCAAGTCTATTTTATTGAAGAATTTAAAGACGAGTTCGAAGAAATCCCGAAGCCAAAGTCCCTTAAGTCCAAGTTTAAAGAAGATTAGAAGAAAAGGACTAAGTATGCAATTAAATGAAGATTAAAGAAGGAGGGACTTATTTACGCAATTAAGAGAAAAGGAAAGAGGGGAGGAAGCTTCCTTAATCCTCCCCTATATATAGTCATTAGTTGTATTCATTTCTTTCTTGTTGGCTAGATTGACAAACTAGTTCTTCCACCTTTATTTTATGCACCTTTAATTACTTGCACATTTAAATACATGTTATGCACCTTAATTACCTTTTAATTTCAAGTAAGTGTCTCTTTTAATTACTTGCACCTTTACTTTATCTTGTTAATCTTCTTCTACTTTTCTTTAACCTTTGTTTTACACGTTTTTATCTTGTTAAGTTGTTTAAAGATTTCATTTTTATGCTTTTGTTTGTTTTAAATCTCTTATTTTCATAGCTTATTTGATTTATTTTCAAGTTTATATAGTTTTTTATAAAAGTTATTTTTATATAAAAAGTTGTTTTTCTTAAAGTTTATCTTTTTCGTGTTTTAAAAGTTGTTAACTTTCAGTTTAGTAGCTTATTTTTACACGGTTTACCTTAAGGATTTGGTCTTGTGCTTATTAGGATTATAGCTTATTTACTTAGCTTATTTTTGGTTCTTTCCTTCGTATTCCGATTGGTCAAGATCTGAAAGGGGTTTTACATTCCGATTGGTATAATCGGAAAAGGGTTTGTATATTCCGATTGGGGTTGTACTTGGGTATTCCAATCAGAAGTGTAAGAGATATTCCGATTGGGACTAGTGACAGATATTCCGATTGAGGGTTTTCTTTGCCACATTCCGATTGAGGTGCGAACTTGGATATTCCGATCGTGTGTAGTGACAGTATTCCGATTATAGGGGTTCCGATTAGCATTCCGACCAGGTCACCATATTCCGATCAGGTAGGTTTCATCATTCCGATCTAAGGGTCGTGGGTTATTCCGATTGGTATAAGTGACATATTCCGATTGGACAACCTTGACATTCCGACAGGTTTGGTTTGATATTCCGATTAAGGTGTGATCGGAATATATTCCGATTGGAGGTTGTTTTCTCTTATTTCATCTCGTTTAATTTTTAGCTATGTTTTTAATACCTTGTCTAATTTTAATTTCTGTCACGCTTTTATTTTTAGTCATTTAATTATTTTACTTCCCGTCACGTTTTTAAATATTGCACCATTTAAATTTAAATTAGACTTAGATTTATTTTCACGCACTTTACTTTAACGCCACTTTACTTTCAACGACATTTACTTTTAAGTCTTTGCACATTTAAATTTAAAGCCAACCAAAAATATTTGTTTCCACCAAAAGATAACTGAGTCACATAGAAAACCTAGATCAATTCGATTACACCAACACAACGAACTTTAACTTTTTAACCTGAGTAAAATCGAGTGTATTATACATCCACACCCACAGATTTTGAGCTTATGTGCTAGCAAGAACAAGCACAAGCTTCCACAACAAAGCCTGCTAACAATCAACAAAGTTAGAAGCAAGAGTATAAAAACAGAAACTTGAAAAAAATCCTTGATTGATGCAACTCTTGTCCTCCACACTTGATTATACCCAAGTTATAAGCCTCACCACACCTTAATCAACACAATTAGGATGCTATGATCAGCCCTATAACCCAAGAATTCCAAGATAGACCAAGAACTTAGCAAAATATCAAGAAAATGAAGAAAATGTGCAAACTTTTGCACACTCCTCTTTTGAAAACAGGTTTTTGATTCAAATTCAGTAAAAAAAGAACATAAACAAGCATAAATAAGATGGCACTTGGTCTTTCTTCAACACACTTAACACAATTTCATAAATCTGAAAATAGGATTTACAAGTGCTTGAACAAGGAAAAACCAAAAGCAACGTACAAATGAGACCCTATGGCTTTATATATAGCCTTACAATGTATCTAGAAAGCTGATAAAGAAGTAAAACCCTAGTCTTGAACTTCCAAAATTGCCCTTGTGAAGTTTGAATATCTTGGAGAATCATGTGACTTTTCTTGTTGTTTAGTGGCAGCTGGCATGTGTGAGTGCATCCAATGGTTTGTATGAAGCTTAGAAAGTAAGCATAATTCTCCAACGTTGGATTGCTGCCATCTTTTTGGCAGTATGCATGAGTGTGGAGCAGGGGAGTCACAAGGAGACAAATGGGATGATGAGGTGTCCAAGTTTAAGGTTGGGAAGTGATTATGATATCCTTAATCATAAATCTGGACAAGATGGTGGCTTAATTTTGGCTTAAACAAAATTACCCAATTTGTGTTCTTGAGGGAATAGTAGTGTTTTTGATCCGGTTTAATATTTAAACATGTGTTAGGCGCCACTTTTATTAAACTAATAGGATTAGTTTAAATCAGTTAGTGGTGGGAAGGGATGTAGCATTATGGAGAAAGCTGATTGGTGGGATGGAGTAAGTGGGACAGGTGTCAAGCTTTGGTAGGTTAAGGTAAGTTTCTTGTCTGGCCATGTTTAATCCCTTCTCTTCTTTCTTTCTTTCACTTTGTAAATAATGGCACAAAACCGGATTCCCTTTGTAATTCCAGTTTTACTTTTCACACTTTTGCCCCAAATACTTCTCCAAAGTATTTTCAGGGGTATTTCTTGCCATTTTGTGATTTTTGAGGGACTAATTTGGCATTTTGTTGATGGATAATGGTCTTGACTTGTATAATTGATGTTTTGGAGGACTGAATTCGCCAAGTCATCTTTGATGAGGGACCATTTTTGCCAAATATTGAAAGTTAAGGGTCCTTTTTGTAATTTTGGGATTTTCAAAGGACCAAACTTGTAATTTCTTGTACTTTGAAGGACTTCATGATGTATTGGACTTTGTGGAGGATAATGGTTGACAATTTAGCTTTGTTGAGGGGCTAAACTTGCCAATTCTTCAAAGTGGAGGGTCCTTTTTGTAATTTTGACAAACTTTAGGGACCAAACTTGTAATTATGAAGATACAAGGGTATAAAGTGTCAATTCTTCCATATTGGAGGACCCTTCTTCATAATTCTTCAAATCTTCAAGGGTAAATCTTGGGAAACTCTTCATTAGAGCTGGGTTCATTGTGCGGCTTCGTTTCCCGTGTTCGTTTTTGTATGATTCTTGTGATCTTTTGTCATTTTCTCAATATCCGTACCTAAAATACACAAGAAACAAACACAAGCATATATATGGGTATTTTGATGATATTTAATGTATTTTAAGCCCTATTTGGACGATGAGACTATGTATAAAAGCAGTCTCATCACTCCCCCATAGGTTTCTGAAAATTTGGATTGCATTTTTGTTTTAGTTACATTATTTAGGATTTTTGGTAATTTTTTAGAATTTATTTACAAACTTTTTATTTTTTTGAATATTTTAATATTATTTTATTGCTAAAAATAGAAAGTTGGGTTTTTCTAGTTTTTACATTTTTCCTAGGTTAATAACACTTAATTAGGAGTTTTGTCACTTTCCAAATATTTTTTAGACTTTTCAATTAATTTCTAGAATTAATTTAAGATTTAATAAATTTTAATAGTTTTTAAGTGTTTAAAAATAGTTTAATTTGGTTTTAAAATTTTAAAAAATAGTTTTTAGCTTAATTAGGATATTTTTGAGGTTTACAAACTATTAGATCTTGTTTAAGGCTTTTTAATATTTAATTGTGATTTTTAGTGCTTTAATTAGCATTAAAAAGTCATTATTGAATTAATTAAAAGGTTTTAGCAAGTTTGGATTTTTTGTAAACTCTTAGAATATTATTGGGGATTTTTAGTAATTTTTAGGAATTTTTAGGTTAAAATTTTAATTTTGGCACTATTTACGGTTTTACGTGTTCGCCTTTTTCGTCGTAGTTTAATTAGTCTTTGTAACCGTCTTTCTTTTCTAATCCCATTTCTTTCTCAATCATATAATCACAAACATTAATCCACTCAATACACAACGCACTTGCCTCCTTGGGAAAGAACTTGTTTGGTCATTAGTGCTCGGTTTTCCTAAACCGACACTTAACGCTTACCACTTTTACTTCCTTTTCCTAAAGGTCGTATTCTACTACAATCAATATAACATGGATATTGAGAAAGTCTTCAAAGTAAACGATCGAGTGCTCCCATAAACGAACACGAGAGGCTCCAATCGTGAAGATCATGATCATCTAAAGTCCACAATTCACAAACAACCATGGAACAAAGGTTGGGAGGGCACAAATCCCCACACGTTAACTACATTAGAAAGAGATAATATGTACATAGGATAAGCATGGGACTCCCCCACGAGGCACCTCATTTTTGATTACAGAGTCATGAGCTCGACTCGATCCCCTCAATACTAATTATCATTGGGGAAGGTGACTTGGTCAAGGTAGTTCAAGGATGGAACTTCCCCGCCAAAGTAGTGCTTCAACCTATGTCCATTCACCTTGAAGTTAGGACCATCATCTTGAGCTAGCTCGATGGTCCCATACAGAAACACTTGAGTCACGGTGAATGGACCGGACCAACGGGATTTCAACTTACTGGAAAAGATTTTCAAGCGAGAATTAAAAAGCAAAACTTGATCCCCAATGTTAAAAACCCGGTTTTTAATTTTAGAATCATGCAACTTTTTAGTTTTTTCTTTGTAAATCAATGAATTTTCATAAGCAATGTCCCTTAATTCCTCCAATTCATTTAATTGCATTTTCTGGTGTTTTCCCGCGGTCTCCATATCATCATTACAATGCTTTAGGGCCCAATAAGCCTTGTGTTCTAACTCGATAGGCAAATGACAATTCTTTCAATACACAAGTTTATAGGGAGTGCACCTAATGGGCGTCTTATGAGCGGTCCTAAAGGCCCATAAAGCATTGTCCAACTTATCCGACCAAGATTGTCGGTTTTCCCCAACGGATCTCTCCAAGATCCTCTTCAACGCTAGGTTTGAAACCTCGACTTGCCCACTCGTTTGTGGGTGAAAGCCGATGTGTAACCCCATATTTCCTTAGGACCCTTTCGAATTGGTCGTTACAAAAATGGGTTCCACGATCGCTTATGATTGTACGAGGGGTTCCAAACCGAGAAAACAAGCTTTTAAAAAACTTGACTACCACACGAGCATCATTGGTGGGCAAAGCCTTAGCTTCCACCCACTTAGATAGGTAGTCAACCGCAACGAGAATGTACTTATTACCACGAGATGATGGGAACGGCCCCATAAAGTCTATACCCCAAACGTCAAAGATCTCACACACTTGGATGATATTTTGTGGCATTTCATCTTTTTGTGAGGATTTTCCTTGTCGTTGGCATGAATCACATGACTTCACAAGATCTTGTGCATCTCGGTAAATAGTAGGCCAAAAGAAGCCGGCATCAAACACCTTCTTAGCCGTGAGATTAGCACCGTGGTGACCACCTGTGGGTCCCTCATGGCAAGCTCTAAGGATGTTAGAAGCTTCGGTGCCAAATACACAACGTCGGATGATTTGATCCGCACAAGTTCGAAACAAGTAAGGGTCGTTCCAAAAGTAGAACTTGACGTCACGAAAGAATTTTCGTTTTTCTTGAGTTGTCATACCCTTGATGATGAAGTTACCCGCATGGTAAATTACAAAATCCGCAAACCATGGGGTGGAAGAATCAAGCTTAGAATTCACTACACCAAGTTCCTCGAGCGGAAATTTTTCGGTGATTTCCTTGGGCTCGTAAACACTTTGGTGAGGATCTTCCAAACGAGAAAGATGATCGGCCGCTAGATTCCCGGCTCCTTTTTTGTCAACTATTTTGTGATCAAATTCTTGAAGGAGGAGAATCCAACGAAGTAATCTAGGCTTAGCATCTTGCTTTGCCATGAGATACTAATAGCCGAATGATCCGTATACACTATGCATTTAGCTAAGACGAGATAAGGTCGGAACTTCTCAAATGCATACACCACGGCAAGGAACTCCTTCTCCGTTGTAGTGTATTTTAGTTGAGCCTCGGTCATTGTCTTGCTAGCATAGTGAATAGGCAAGAAGTGCTTATCATGACGTTGCCCCAAAACGGCCCCAATAGCGTAATCACTAGCATCACACATGAGCTCAAAGGGGAGGTTCCAATTGGGAGCAACAAGAATGGGAGCTTCGGTAAGTTTCCTATTAAGGATTTCAAAGGCTCGTACACAATCTTCGTCAAAGACAAAGCGTGCCTCTTTTTCAAGAAGATGTGTAATGGGTCGAGAGATCTTTGAAAAATCCTTGATGAATCGACGATAAAAGCCCGCGTGGACTAGGAAACTCCTAACTCCCTTAACGGTTTAGGGATGAGGTAATTTGGCGATGATGTCTACTTTAGCTTGATCTACCTCAATCCCCGCTTTCGAGACCTTGTGCCCTAAGAGGATTCCACTTTTAACCATAAAATGACACTTTTCCCAATTGAGCACAAGGTTGGTTTCCTCACAACGTTTCAACATTCTCTCAAGATTCGACAAACACGACGTGAACGAATTACCAAACACGGAAAAGTCATCCATGAAGACTTCCATCGTCTTCTCGATCATGTCATGAAAAATAGCCATCATGCACCTTTGAAAGGTTCCCGGTGCATTGCAAAGTCTGAATGGCATTCTACGATAGGCAAACGTTCCATATGGACACGTAAACGTAGTTTTTTCTTGATCACGAGGATCGATGGGAATTTGGAAGTAACCAGAAAAACCATCTAAAAAGCAATAGAAATCGTTTCCCGCAAGACGCTCCAACATTTGGTCCATGAAGGGCAAGGGAAAATGGTCTTTTCGAGTGGCTTCATTCAACATTCGATAGTCAATGCACACTCTCCATCCGGTCACGAGTCTAGTGGGAATTAACTCGTTGGCATCATTTGGCACAACGGTCATCCCTCCCTTCTTAGGGACACAATGGATAGGACTTACCCAAGGGCTATCGGAAATAGGGTAAATCATTCCCGCGTCAAGGAGTTTAAGGACTTCCTTTTTGATGACGTCGTGAATTTTAGGGTTCACCCTCCTTTGACATTGGATTGCGGGCTTGTAATCCTCCTCCATTAATATTTTGTGAGTACAAAACTTGGGATCTATTCCCTTAATGTCGGATAACTTCCACGCAATTTCTACCTTATGGTCCTTTAGAACATCGACAAGTGCGGTTTTTTCATCATTCGAAAGTTCCTTAGCAATAATAACCGGCAACTTGTCGTCCTCCTCCAAATAGACATATTCGAGATGAGGAGGTAAATCTTTCAACTCAAGGATAGGTGGTTCCTCAAGTGAAGATTTGGGCTCGATACTCATAACCTCCTCGGGTGGAGGAAATGGGAAATCGTTAAGAAAATCCTTGATAATCGAGAAGTCCTCATCGTTGTCGAGGTCTTCGTTACAAGTACGTGGAACATCGAGTTCTTCCAACGTAAAACCACCACCTTTAAATGGAGTGAAGGTTGGTGTTGAATTATCAAGAATTGGATCTAACATAGTGGGATTGCCACTAGTTTCTTCATCACCAAAACCTAGAACTTCTTGTGAAAATTCCTCGCAAACCACGTCGATCATATCAACGAGGTTTATGGTAGCAACGGAATAAACATGAGAAATTTGAGAGTTTTGAGTTGCGTTTATAACAAGTTCCTCGTCGTTGAAACGTAAGGTGATCTTTCTAGCATGAACATCGATCAAAGCCATAGACGTATCTAAAAACGAACGATCTAAAATGAGAGGAACTTGAGGATCCGTGGGGATATCAACAACGATAAAGTCTACGGGATAGTAGAACTTCCCCACTTTCACAAAAACGTCTTCCGCCAAACCACATGCGGGAATCGTGGAATGGTCGGCCAACTCGATAGACATTAGTGAAGGAGTAAGATTAGGAAGATTGAGCGACTTGAAGATTGCAAGTGGCATCAAGTTAATGCTAGCACCAAGATTGGCCAAGGCGAAACATTCCTCCATATCTTGGATTGCACAAGGGATCAAAAATTTACCGGGATCACCGACTTTTTTAGGTATGCGATTAAGATAAACCGACGAACAACTAGACAATTGGTGCAATTTCTCCTTGTTGTTCAACATACTCTTAAAGGTAGCGGCAAATCGAGGCATCATGACCAAAGCATCGGCAAAACTCACATTAAAGTGCAAATTACGAAACATTTTCATAAAAAGCTCAAATTGATAATTGTCGCGCTCTTGACGTTTCTCCTTCCTAAGTCTTGATGGATAGGGCAAAGGTGGTGTGGGTTGAGGCATAGTAGGCATAGCCTTTGGAATCTCGGGTTCCAATGTTGGTAATGGGTCAACCGTAGATGTGGTATGAGCGGTACTTCGTGGGATTGGGACATTCTCCTTTTGGACCACCACCTCGGGTTCTTCCTCAATTGCTTCCTCCGTAGGAGCAATTGGTTGAGGAGTCGGTTCCTTAAGTGTCTTACCACTACGTGTGGTAATCACTTTCATCTCACCCTTAGGGTTGGATACGGTGTTGCTAGGAAGACTACTCGAAGACGGTTTACACATTATTGCCTCAAACATAGATGAGATTTTATCTTCAAACATGGATGGCCTTTTCTCGGCCTTAATCATCTTTTGTTTAATCTCATGTTGCCCTTGTTACATTTTTTGTTGGTTTTGTTGTAACCTAGTGACATTTCCTTCAATCTTGTTGGTGTAGATCTTAAGTTCATTAGCTAACTCATTTTTCAACTCTTTCTTCAAGTCGTTCTTAAACTCGGATCTTAGGCTAATGATTTATCTTTGAATATTGTCAAACCTAGCATCATTCCCATTAGCGTATTCGACAAATTCATTTGGAAGATCTTTCAATGTTTGCAAACCTTTGTTATTGTTTTGAAAATCATTTTGATTCTTGTTTGAAACTTGATTATTAGCCCCTTGATTACCATAGTTTCCCTTGTTGAAATTGTTTTTGAAACCAACTTGATTGTTGCGATAGTTGTTGTTAGCATTTTGATTTGAACCAAAACCCGGTGGAGTCAATTGATTAGAGCGGGAAACATGACCGTTTTGGTTGTAATTTCCCGTGGCCGCGAAGGCACTCGAAGTGTTACCACCGTTGGTAATGCACTCGGAGAAATCATGACCTCCACCAAAATACATGCAAGAAACCTCAACCGCTTATAGCCGTAGCGGGAGCACTTTGTTCTCCAACTTTAAACTTAATCAAAAGTCCTTTTAGCTTATCAAAAATCTTGTTTTCCAAGTTCGCCTCAATTTGGCAAGCATCGATGGTAGTAGACAAAGAAGGTGAAGCCGAAGATGAAGCCTTACGAACACTAGACGTGCTACGAGGACTATACACCTTAGATCTATTCTCAATTATCACCAAAGCTTCCTCAACCATTTTACACAAAAAGTTACCACCCGCGGCGGCATTCAAATAATCCCTTTCATGATCATTAAGTCCATTGTAAAACGTGTCAATTTGATGCAAGTCGGAAAAACCGTGATGAGGACATTCATGTAACATTTCTTTAAACCTATTCCAAGCCGTTGAAAAACTTTCATTAAATTCTTGTGAAAACTTTGAAATCTCGTTTTTCAAGTGCGTAGTCTTAGAGGGCGGAAAAAATTGGTTCACAACTTAGACACGAGATCCTTCCACGTCAATATAGAATTGGGTGGCTCTTTCTCTAACCAAATTTTAGCGGGCCCCGCTAAGGAATACGGAAAAAGCATCATCTTAATCGAGTTATTCGAGACATCCATAAACTTGCAAGTGGCGGTAAGACGATTGAATTGGCGGATATGGTTGTGTGGATTGTCCTTCTCATCACCACGGAATTTGTTGTTTTGGATCATCGACAACAAACCCGTTTTCACCTGAAAATTCTCCGCAAGGATAGCGGGAATCACAATAGCCTCTCCATAACCCTCGGTGGGTGCTTGAAGTAACTCCATCATAGTTCGATTCGCCATGGTTGGTACTTCTCTTACAATGGGTTCATCAATAGGAGACTCCTCACTGGAAAGATTGGGAGTGGGAGTTTTGTTCTTTCGTTTACGTGCACGTCTTGCTTGATTACGAGTTAGCATAAACGGCACGTACAATGAGGGGACGAGCAAAGAAGATTCTTTTTGGTGTTTTGTATTTTTCAATTTTTTGTGGTTTTTGATTGTATTAACCTTTTTTGGATCTTGGTGAATGTATTAAGTAGACACAAATCTACAAATCTCCTCCTTAATCAAATCTCTTAATTAAAGAAGCCTCAAGGAATGAAAACGATCACGTGAAGTGAACGCCTTCGAGGACTTTAGAACGTTGGTGGAACACCAAAACGTTCAAGAGGGTTTAATCAGTTGAAACCAAGAAAATATATATGATACTTAGTAATACTTTGGGCGGCAAAACCCTCGATTAGCTCTTAAAATCAAATACTCACAAGAAAGCGGGGAAACGAGGCGGCGCGAAGCACTTAAGAGCCTTTTTCCTTAGGATATATTTTATAATATCCGCCTTATACCCACCTTATAGTTTGTATTTTTCAAGATTGAGCTTCACGAAAATATTTATCTATTTTTGCCTTTTTCTTTGGTTTGAGATTCGAATACAATGATTAGGTAATGACCTCCCAAGTCAAGGTTGTGATTTCTCACGTATTTGGAGTACTTGTAAATTTATTGTTCTACGTATACACTATAGTAATAGTATTCACACAAAAACCAAAAACCGATAATACGTATTAGTAGAGTGCTACTAATACAAATACTATTTATGGTTAGTATATAAAAACAACAATTCCAAATCAAAACACAACACGCCTCCCCGGCAGCGGTGCCAAAATGATGTAGTGATTTTACTACTCTTTAGGAAAAGAGAGCAAATAGGGTAAGCACGACGATTTAGGAAAACCGTGTGTAAATGACCCTAAAATGAGTTCGTTCTCAAGGAGGCTAGTGTGTTATGTGTGTAATGATTTGGATTAGATTTGTGATTATATTTTTGAGAAAGAAAAAAAATAGAAATGAGATTAGAAGAGAACGACGGTTACGAAGACGGATTAAACTAGGACGAAAAAGGTGTACACGTAAAACCGTAAAAAGCACCAAAATTAAAAATTTACCCTAAAAATTACCAAAAATCACTAAAAATCCACAAAAATATTCTAAGAGTTTACAAAATATCCAAGCTTGCCAAAACCTTTTAATTAATTAAATAATGACTTTTAATGCTAATTAAAGCCCTAAAAATCACTATTAACTATTAAAAAGTTCACAACAAAATCTTAAAGTTTGTAAACCTCAAAAATACCCTAAATAAGCTAAAAAGTATTTTTCAAAATTTTAAAATCACTAAAAACTATTTTTAAATAATTAAAAACTACTAAAATCAATTAAAACTTAAATTAATTCTAGAAAATAATTAAAAGACTCTAAAAATATTTGGAAAGTTGCAAAATTCCTAATTAAGTTTCTACAATGTAGGAAAAATATATAAACTTAGAAAATCAGACTTTTAATTTTTAACAATAAAATAATATTAAAATATTATTAAAAATCCAAAAATCATAAAAAATTCAAAAAACTTGCAAACTAGCTTAATTTAACCTAAATAACCCAGAAATGAAAGTGAAATTACCTAAATACCCTTGATGGGCCTAGAAAATAGGCTAAACCCAAAACAGAACCTTATTGGGCCAAATTTGGGCCCAATATAAAAAAGTGTACAAAATAAGCCCAAAAAGCACTACTTGACTCAAAATTTGATTTTAAACAACTTTTTCCAAAGGCCCAAAAGCTAAAAGTGTGAAATAAGCTAGCTTATACCAAACAACTTATTCTTAATAGGCCCCCATTAAGCTATAAGCCAATGCCATAAGCTGAAATTAAACACACAAACTTCTTTTGTCCTAAATAAGACTTCTGCAAAAAGAAATTTGAAATAAGCCTAAGGAATAAACCTAAAAATGCAATAAGCAATCTACAGAAAACGACAAAATAGTCGTTTTTGAGTTCTAGGCCACCCCAAGTGCTGATTCAAGTTTCTAAAGCTTTCAAATGACTTAATTAAGCAAAATCAACAAAGAGTTTTCAAATAAGCTGACTCAATAAGCTGGAAAAAGCAAATAAGCACTTATGTAAAAGTCAAATAAGTTGGTTTTCTAGTAAAAAGTCAAAGTCAAAGTCCAATAAGCTCCAGTCTACTCAAATGGGTCAAATAATGAAGATCTATCACAAAAAATAAGTTTTTGCAAGTCTGGATAAGCTAAAATAACTTATTTATAAGCTGATTAAGAGTTTACACTAACAGGGGCTAGTTTTGGGTGTTGAGCAGTGGGAACTTTTCCCACTACTTGACTTATAGACTTTTTTGTCTTTAGTGAACTTTTTTGGGATTCAAATTACACAAAGGCACCCAAATGATCTTTGGATCCTAAGGAGTCAATAACAATCAAAAATTCACAAACACAGTCACCCAATTTGCACAGATTAATCAATAAAGCACCAGATATGATACAGACATGAACAAATAAGCAGAACAGGTTCAATAAGCAATTTTAGCACAATTCAGCCAGCCAAATTCAACCAAATGCTTACACAAGCTATATTAAACTCAAATAAGCAAGTCTAAACAGGTTTCATGCAATGATTCAAAGAATTAAGCAAGATTCAAGCACCTTAAGTTACTGATGAACACAAGAACATGCAATTTTTCACTTTGCTGATGTATTTGACACACAAGCCAGATTCAACACCTCAAATCTCACAAAAAGGTTACAATAATGATGTTTTAACAACTTTTAGCCCTAAGCATGCATAAACTCTAGGTTTTCCTAAATTCTTAGGTCAAAATCAGTCAAACTCACAAAGATATAGCTGATTGTTTGATTTTAAGGTTTGGTTCCAAAAACTTGCAGCAAAACACTCTAAAACAAGTGTATAACAGATACCAAGCACAAATACTAACTTCTAACAACACAATACCAAGATTCAATCACAAACAGGTAGACCCAAACACCCCTTTATCTTTTCAAATCCAAATTTAAACAAGAAAAAGTGAGAATTAAGACCACCCAAGCACCAATTAACACAATAACAGATTAGAACAACAGATTCAAGCAAGATCAAGCCACAAAACACACAAGAACATAAGCAACACTCAAATATCACACATATCCAAAATATTTTCAGATTTTGGGATTAAGGGTGTGTACCTCATGGATGTACATCCACACCCACGGATTTTGAGCTTATGTGCTAGCAAGAACTAGCACAAGCTTCCCCAATAAAGCCTGCTAAGAATCAACAAAGTTAGAAGCAAGAGTATAAAAACAGAAACTTGAAAAAAATCCTTGATTGATGCAACTCTTGTCCTCCACACTTGATTATCCCCAAGTTATAAGCCTCACCACACCTTAATCAACACAATTAGGATGCTATGATCAACCCTATAACCCAAGAATTCCAAGATAGACCAAGAACTTAGCAAAATATCAAGAAAATGAAGAAAATGTGTAAACTTTTGCACACTCCTCTTTTGAAAACAGGTTTTTGATTCAAATTCAGTAAACAAAGAACATAAACAAGCATAAATAAGATGGCACTTGGTCTTTCTTCAACACACTTAACACAATTTCATAAATCTGAAAATAGGATTTACAAGTGCTTAAACAAGGAAAAACCAAAAGCAACGTGCAAATGAGACCCTATGGCTTTATATATAGCCTTACAATGTATCTAGAAAGCTGATAAAGAAGTAAAACCCTAGTCTTGAACTTCCAAAATTGCCCTTGTGAAGTTTGAATATCTTGGAGAATCATGTGACTTTTCTTGTTGTTTAGTGGCAACTGGCATGTGTCAGTGCATCCAATGGTTTGTATGAAGCTTAGAAAGTAAGCATAATTCTCCAACGTTGGATTGCTGCCATCTTTTTGGCAGTATGCATGAGTGTGGAGCAGGGGAGTCACAAGGAGACAAATGGGGTGATGAGGTGTCCAAGTTTAAGGTTGGGAAGTGATTATGATATCCTTAATCATAAATCTGGACAAGATGGTGGCTTAATTTTGGCTTAAACAAAATTACCCAATTTGTGTTCTTGAGGGAATAGTAGTGTTTTTGATCCGGTTTAATATCTAAATATTTATTAGGCGCCACTTTTATTAAACTAATAGGATTAGTTTAAATCAGTTAGTGGTGGGAAGTGATGTGGCATTATGGAGAAAGCTGATTGGTGGGATGGAGTAAGTGGGACAGGTGTCAAGCTTTGGTAGGTTAAGGTAAGTTTCTTGTCTGGCCATGTTTAATCCCTTCTCTTCTTTCTTTCTTTCACTTTGTAAATAATGGCACAAAACCGGATTCCCTTTGTAATTCAAGTTTTACTTTTCACACTTTTGCCCCAAATACTTTTCCAAAGTATTTTCAGGGGTATTTCTTGCCATTTTGTGATTTTTGAGGGACTGATTTGGCATTTTGTTGATGGATAATGGTCTTGACTTGTATAATTGATGTTTTGGAGGACTGAATTTGCCAAGTCATGTTTGATGAGGGACCATTTTTGCCAAATATTGAAAGTTAAGGGTCCTTTTTGTAATTTTGGGATTTTCAAAGGACCAAACTTGTAATTTCTTGTACTTTGAAGGACTTCATGATGTATTTTACTTTGTGGAGGATAATGGTTGAAAATTTAGCTTTGTTGAGTGGCTAAACTTGCCAATTCTTCAAAGTGGAGGGTCCTTTTTGTAATTTTGACAAACATTAGGGACCAAACTTGTAATTATGAAGATACAAGGGTATAAAGTGTCAATTCTTCCATATTGGAGGACCCTTCTTCATAATTCTTCAAATCTTCAAGGGTAAGTCTTGGGAAACTCTTCATTAGGGTTGGGTTCATTGTGCGGCTTCGTTTCCCGTGTTCGTTTTTGTATGATTCTTGTGATCTTTTGTCATTTTCTCAATATCCGTACCTAAAATACACAAGCAACAAACACAAGCATATATATGGGTATTTTGATGATTTTTAATCTATTTTAAGCCCTATTTGGACGATGAGACTATGCATAAAAGCAGTCTCATCAGTATAAGTCGGAATAAAAGGGTTTAAACATTCCGACTTACTCAGTTTTCACATTCTGAATTATTTTCCCTCATAAGTTCATATTCTGGATTGAAGTTTACATATTCCAAATTATATTTAGTGTGACTATTTTTCCCTCCAAAATAAATATGGATTCCGACTTATGACTTATATTTAATATGGATTCCGAATTATATTTATGTTACTGCATGTGTATTGACTTTTATTCTGAAGAGTATCCATATTCCGAATAGTCAAATCCAATTTCCGAACAGTATAATCCATATTATGAATTCTTAAGGAATTCATATTTAGACGCATTTTAGGAATTCATATTCCGACTTCTTTAACAGTCTTTGTATTCCGACTTGAGATACGAATACATATTCCGACTTGTGTTTCGATTACATATTCCGACTTGTGTTTCGAATACATTTTTCGACTTACATTTTCACATTGCAAATTTTGAACACATTTGGACTCAAGCTCAAAGATTCAACTCAAACTCTTCAAAACTGACTCAACCAAGACCATCCTAGACCTAGACTCAAAACCTCGACTCAACTCAACACGAGATCTTTTAACAGACTCGATAACTTATCAAGACTTTTAACAGACTCGACTAGAAAAATATTATTCTTCATAACTGACTCCAATACAACCGACTAAAACACTCGAATCAAGTCTCTTGTTCCAACTCGAGACTCGAACACAGACTCTAAACACAAACACCAACAGACTTGACTCGACTCAAACCAAGACACTGTCTCGACTCAACACAAACCACCTAGACACCAACAAAAACAAACCCATCTATCAAGATCTCAGATTCGCTATATATCACACACCCAGCATATACACGAACCATCATCGATCAAGACAAGGACTCATACCGAAAATCAAAAAGAATACCTACCCGAGACCTAATTAAAGACCTTGTACAAGTTTCTTGATCAGTTTCTTTCACATAATGGCGTCTACACGGGTTGTTTGTTAGGATTAAAAGATTAAATCGGATGCAATTCGTATGTTATTGGTGGGTTTACTATAAAGTGATTTAAGAAGTTGATTGATGCATGATATTTGGTGTTGATTCGAAAACTTAATTGGAGGGTTTGATGATCTCTTTGTAGATCTGTTTTTAGGTGGTTGCGTGAGTGAAGTTGTGAGCTTAGAAGGTTGATGTTATACGAAGTAAATAGAGGCGGAGATAACAAGTATTTGCTTCAGGAGCATCGGCAGTCGAGATAAGAAAAGGTGCGGAGGTTCAAAAGAACTATGGGTGGCTGCGTTTTGTTTTACTATGAGATAATTAGGGTTACTTGTGATTTATATATTCTGATGTGTAACATAAATCCGGTTATTAGGAGTATGATGGGCCAGTCATTTTTTATCAACAACACCTTTTATTCTTTGATAAATGGATCGTTCTATGGGCCAGGTTACCTTAAAGAGACTGATGATGTCTAAACGCCTCTTGGTTCAGTAGTACCCAAATGCTTAATATAAGATTAGATTAAGTGTGAGGTAAATGTGATATCGGGTCGAAAAAAGGGACAAGACTTGTAGACAAGTATCGTGAAAAAAGTGACAAGATTTGAAGAAAAGTGACAAGACAAAGTGACAAATATTTATTTTTGACAAGACCGAGATAAAATGGCTAATTTTTGAATTTTAGTGGCTACGGATTTTATCGGGTATTATTATTTAAAATTGAATACGGAGTTTTCATCGATAAGTAAGCCTTACCATATTTTTCATCGAACTTTAATGGAATCGTTGTGTTCGACATTTAAAGAGGGAGAACTGCAACACATGCAACTCAAAGAGATCAAATGGCGTCAAAAAACATTGGTGCATGATATTTATTTTAGAAGGTTGATGTTATACGAAGTAAATAGAGGCGGACATAAAAAGTATTTGCTTCGGGAGCATCGACAGTCGAGATAAGAAAAGGTGCGGAGGTTCAAAAGAACTATGGGTGGCTGCGTTTTGTTTTACTTTGAGATAATTAGGGTTACTTGTGATTTATATATTCTGATGTGTAACATAAATCCGGTTATTAGGAGTATGATGGGCCAGTCATTTTTTATCAACAACACCTTTTATTCTTTGATAAATGGATCGTTCTATGGGCCAGGTTACCTTAAAGAGACTGATGATGTCTAAACGCCTCTTGGTTCAGTAGTACCCAAATGTTTAATATAAGATTAGATTAAGTGTGAGGTAAATGTGATATCGGGTCGAAAAAAGGGACAAGACTTGTAGACTAGTATTGTGAAAAAGTGAAAAGATTTAAAGAAAAGTGACAAGACAAAGTGACAAAAATTTATTTTTGACAAGACCGAGATAAAATGGCTAATTTTTTAATTTTAGTGGCTACGGATTTTATCGGGTATTATTATTTAAAATTGAATACGGAGTTTTCATCGATAAGTAGTCCTTACCATATTTTTCATCGAACTTCAATGGAATCGTTGTGTTCGACATTTCAAGAGGGAGAACTGCAACACATGCAACTCAAAGAGATCAAATGGCGTCAAAAAACATTGGAAATCTTTCACGAGCTTAAGACACGTCTTGCAATTCTCTATCCGAACAACATGACTGAACTTCCAACCTCAGTTCAAATGTTCTTTGGAAAAGTGGATATTTTCAAAAAGAAGATTTTCAATAATTTGGATGAGTTACGGTCGCACTTTGAAAGTGTAACACCCCTAAATTTATACAACTCAATACAGCGGAAGACTCGTTGGTGTTACGGGATAGCACATTACTCACATCATAGACAACGCCTTAAAAATCGCGTCGTTTAATAATAAGGCATTTCCATTCATAAATATCAAATTTACATAGGTCCCAAGTCATTGTATTTCATACAGGTTTTACAAAGCATTTGAATGGAAATTATTATTTAAGTGCGGGCCATGAACTCTTGTCGTCTTCCTGAGAATTACCTTCAAGTATCTGAGACAAAACATGTTAAAAGAAAAGGTCAGCGATAACGCCGAGTGAATTCATAGAGTTTAATGAAAACCATTAATATATCATCGGTATATATTTATTACCGAAAATCATTTTGTACAAATCTTTGTAGTAGGCCATAAAATAGCCAAAGTCATTTTATACAAATCCTTATCAAAATCATAATATAGGCTTTCGCCTTCAAAATCATTATACGAACCATTATCGTTAAAAACATGATACAATACGTTTTATAACGTTGTATAAAGTTAAATAAAAACCGTTATATGAATATGGTTATGTAAAACCAAAACACAAATATAATATCAATAATAAGACCACGTATTGCTAGTCATGCAATATATCGCAATTCAGTGTGTATAGCAGTATTTCGTTATTTTTGGATTATTATAAGCCGCATGACATTGTTACCTTACTACAACAAACAACGGGTAGCTAGCCCGAAACTCAATTTGCCCATCTAAATTAGCGTATCGTCACAATAATCACGCTTGTGTAAATCTTCTCATACATAAATTCGCTTACCAATCAATGTGGCACGACGGGGATCAACCGTCAAGGCGCGAACTGGGGTGATCGTCCCCAAATAGTATTATTATATGCACAAGCGTCTACCAAATCCCGGTAGTTCACAATTCATGCTAATGGGACTTTTAGTGACATAACCTAACTTTAATAATCCACTTTATCTCATACATTGGGTCATATAATCATTCATCGGATCATACAATCATTCGGGTCCAAATCAATAAACAAACAATTGGGACAAATGGTGTCCTATTTTATCAAAATTAACATGTTATCTCCCTCGCGGGTTTATAAAACATTTCATAAAAACATTTAAAAGAGTGCGAGGCTATGAACTCACGTTGATGTGGGAAAGCGGGTTATCGGCAATTCGGATGCACAATACGTGCTTCAATCATGGAAACCTAGACACATAATAATTGTCTTAGACTTTTGTCCAATGACTTTATAAAATAACAATTATGTATACATATGATGATTTTGTACATATGATGATGATCAAGTGGGTTTATATATTCTCATTTACCCATTTTAGTGTTTATTTATTGGTAACTTTTTACTAGTTTACTAGTTTTACCTATTTACATGTTTTAGGTCCAATAAGCCTATTACAAGCCCAATACTTTTTATTAGCCCAATTATACTTTTTTTATCAGTATTATACTTTACATGTTGGACCCAAGTGGGTTAAGCCCAATAAGTAAATTTATAAGTGTTTAGCCCATTTAGTTGGATTAATAGTCCAATAATGCTAACTTAGCCCGTTAATGTCCATATGTTATATAGTTCAGGTTTTATCAGTTTTTACTTGTATTAAGTACTTATATATAAGTATATGACTTTTAAAAAGTTTACATTAGACGGGTCCGACCGTCTAAGTTTTATTTGACGAAAAACGTTAATTTTACGGTAATAGCCGAAAAGACGTAAAAATCATGTTTATAGTTTTTATAACTTATAAAACTTACCAAACTACCATTTCTATAAAATGTCCATTTATTTATCCTTATTCATATTTATATAAATGAAATATATAAGTTAGTGGGTTTTAATTTCGTAATTTTATATTATATTATTTAAGTGCTTATATAATAGTATTAAACTTTAATTTCACAAAATCTGATTTTTAGTTTCACTTTCACCATTTTTATCATATCTTGAGTTCTATAAGGAGATAGAAGCTCATTTTTGGATGTCATAAACTTCATATTATGTGCTACAAATAACTTAGCTACTGCTCAATCCATGTCTAAGTATCCTTAACAGTCCCTACAAAACAGACTATTCAGATTGATATACTAATTTTGTTTTGATCATATCTCACTCATTATAATGATTAGATTGCATGGAAAACTCTCACATGTGTACAATAACTAATACTTACTTTATATTGATTCCACTTTGCCATTTTATCAGTTTAACATATGGTTAGTTAGTGTTTTTATACAGCCAACTTATTAAGCAAGATTTTAACCTTTTTACATATGATTTTCCATCTTTTTAACCATGTTTATCAACACCAAATCCCCACATAATATTTTTAATCATCATTCATCATCATATACATATACATAAATAAAGAAAATACAAGATTACATAATCAAAATAACAAGAGGATAGGAAGAAACAATCTCTATACCACTATTATTGATGAAAAGATGAGTTTTTGATGAACAAGGCTTGGATTTTGATGGCAAAACTTGTGATAAACCAATATCATCTTCAAGTCCACCAATATTTATAATCTACTTGTTGGAAATCAGCCCTAGGACACCAAGAAATCTCCTCTTTAGATCTTAGAATCACCTCCAATCTCCATAACTTCAAAGGGTATTCAACTTGTGCAATTAAACACATTATTCATGGTTGAATTTTTGATCAAATAGGGTGTTTTGGGAGCATGGTGGACGTTCATAGGGAGCCAAGAGAGTTTGTGTGTGGTTTGAAAGTTGTAAATGAGATAATGGTTTAGTCTTGGCTAGTTTTGTGTTGCTAGTGGTTTGGAAAGAAACAAGGACAAGTGTCCTTGTTTACTTAAGTAAACTTGACACATCAAGAGTGTGTTGTGTACTCTTGGATGCCACTTGTATAGGGGTGGGAAAGTGTAAACTTGTCCCATCCCTATTAATTTACGGGTACTCCTCGATTCTAGTTTTCTCGATTTGCGTGCCCTCGGATAGTTTTACGAAAAACGTTTTTATAAATTATGAATCAACTGCACAAAACGAATCTAATAAAAATTGTCTCATCAAAAACGGAGTTCAAAAACGTAAATACGTAATCCTAAGGTTTCCGGTTTAGTCGTAAAGGACGTTAAATTATAATTGTAAGTCCTAATCTGTTCTCGTAAATTTGTGAGTTTATGAACCAACACAAATTTAAAAATCTCAAAATAATATTCACGGATAAATTTATTTTCTGAAATGTCGGACTGTTACCAAAATGGTGTATGTAAACGTAAGCACGTAACGTAGAATCCTCCGGTTTAGACGTAGTCGCTTCTACTTCAAGATGTAAATCCAAATTTCTTCCCAGAAATGAGTGAGTTCATAATATAACATTAAAATAATGTTTTTAAATAACACTTGAGAATATAATATCAACCATAAATTGACGGATTGTCACAACATTTACCCCTAAACAGGATCTTTGTCCTCAAACATCAATTTATCATACTACTTGCTTCTTAAAGAGTTAGAGCCATGTGGGTATTTCCTCCACATTCGGTCTTTTCTCACAAGTGTAATTTATTACAATACGCGAGTTTCATCAAACATAACTACGGGAATAAGATCAGGCTTAATGTTGACTTACTTTCTCTATCCATGATTTTCACGGGTTTTTGTTGAATGCAACTTTTCGCCGATCTAAACTTCATTAAGGAATAGTCAGATTTTCACTTGATAGGCATTTTATCAAGTTCGATATACGAAACTTGATAGGCAGTTTACACAATTCCTTTAAATGCAAAGAGTCAATCTCTTCATCGAGAATCTATCATTAACAGGAATGATATTAGCAGATTTGGTCAGTCTGTCGACGATGACCCAAATCGAATCAAATTCAGATGATGACCTTTGCAATAGTTAGACGATTACTAATGTATGAGGCGATGTCTGCCTTCATAATTTTCCATCAGTACAACTCCTTTAGATAAAGATACATTAAATCAGAAATGACAGGAATAGAATACTTATACTTACAAGATTCCAACATAACTATATCTTAAAATCTCCATTTTTAGGCAACCTCAAGTGGCCTGTTATACATTCAACGCCATCGGCTTCTCAATTTTGATGGTTCACATTAGCCGCGAACCCTTTTTTATTATCTATATTATCCTTTTTACAAACATTGTTTATTTTAATATTGTTCGGCAATTTATTTTGCACCTTCATTATTAAGGAACATGTCCTAATTGGTTCTTTATCTTTTCTACATAATGTGTCAGTATCTACATTCACCTTTCCTGATGAAATAATTATCATGTCCACAATTTACTCATAAATTCTTTCTTCATATTTTCTAAGTTTTAGTTTCGTCTCAACTATCATTTTTATTAGTTTTGCTCAATCCGACGTTTAAAGCGTCGATAATTATTACAAGTAATCAAATAATAAATATTTAATTTTATGAAACGCAACAGTAATTTTTTTAAATTTTCTCAGTTTGTCTAATTATAGAAAAATGTTCAAAATAAATTTGAATTTAATTAATACGGTTTTTGTTGATTTATCAAAAATAATTAATAAGATTCGTAAATATTCGAAAAATCTTTGGTTATAATTTGGTCAAAATTTTCTTAATTGAAAAGCAAAAATTGTCGTTTCAAATTTCAAGTTATGGTTTAAATGTTTTCCTCAATCCCTCTTAGGTTGTCTTGAGGCATACACAAACATTTACCCCTAAACAGGAGTTTAGTTAAATGTTCTGGGTATAAGGGAATAATCCCTTAAAAGTTCTTTTTGATAAAACATTTGTGAAAACATATTTGCACTTTCTTTTTGGTAAAACCCAAAGTCTCAAATGGCTCAAATTTTTAAAGAGTCAATATAGATTCCATTATTTATTAATCACACGGTCAAATAATGTAAAGGATTTAGTCTTTAATCACATGTTAAATATTTAAGGTACAGGTTTTCACTACTCGGCCAATTCAGGGCAGTCTATAAATAATTATCAACTCCTTCCTATTCTTACAAACAAACAGATGGTCCTTAATGATCACAAGCATGGATTTATCAAATTACAGCTTACACACGTGATTCACCAAATTTATGGATGCTACATGTGCATTAGTCAATCCAAACGACATCACGTGAAACTAATAATGTTCATCACAAGTTCTGGATGTAGTAACTGGAATAGATATCTTTTCGCGGACGCGAAGTTGATGATAACCATGCTGTGAATCAAATTTTTGAATATACGCTAGAACCTTGTAAATGATCGAACAAATCTATCATCTTGGGTAGTGGATATAGATTTTAATCGTCAATTTACTTAGTTCACGGTAATTAATAAACATAAGAAATGATAACACCATAGCTCTTCATGATGACGAGCTTGGTAGAATAAAATTCTTCTCCTACAACTCCCTCAGTTGTAGGGTAATTCTTTTAATTTAGATGGTGCTGACGTACAGTGCACAAGCCACAGGTGCAGCACCGGGAATATAATCAATACCAATGTTCAACTTGCCTTAATGGCGAAAGTCTAGGTAATTCACCAACAAATACCTCCTAAAACTTCAGATAACAGAAACATCTTTTAATAAATTCATATTAGGTTCTTTCTAGATTATAATATCTATGACTAATTCACAACCATTCACGGTATAATTTCAAGTCTAAATGCAGGATATGGTCACCCATCAAGAATTATTTAAATCACTTTTGATAATCAACATCTTATCATTTAGGGGAATTCTACTCGAGTTCCCATCAATTAAGACAATGTCGTCATGTCATAATCAATCAATCCATTCTACTGGCACTATCAACTTTCATGTTTCATTACCGTTGATAAGATGTGAACTTCTCAAAAGAATAATAATAACTCATAATCCTTCACAAGTTCAAGGATATCTGGAGACATAACTAACCTTAAAAGAGTAAGTTTAACGCATAATCTATGGGAGAGAATTTCAAATCAGATACAGATGAAACATTTAATGAATATGAATATATTCCATGTTTTCATAATTTGAGTACGCATTCGAAAGCTCCTCATATCGTTACCCAGGTCATTCAAATGAAATCAAATCAAAAGAAATGATAGGAACGTCGATACATCAAGTCGGGTATCAACACTCGGTAATCAGATACTTTTCCTAAGAATCTCACTACGGGACAATTGGACAAGAAAGAATTGTCAATTGTCAAATAATAAAATTTCCACAGATGAGTAAATTCGATTCAGAAGAATAAATGATACGGGCACACATGTAGGTTTCCCAAACAATATGTCCCTATTTTTCACTTCTTGCAGATCTCACAAAATTTTAATCCTTCACAATTTCAAGGAAAATGTAATGTTTATTAACAATTTTATGGTGACTACTAATCAGCCTTGCATGGTCCATTCCAAATTGTATGTAGGCGCGCAACTATATACAATTTCCAAATTAACGATGCAATACTCAGTTCGTCAAAATTTTATCATCATGTCTAAATAAAAATATTTTCATGCTTAATTCTTGAATAAGAATCAAAAACAAATTTACAAAGATTTTCTTTGTTATGAAAACAATTAAGTTTTCCAAGGTGTTTTATAAACAACTTCATTTCGATAACAATCACTTATAAATCTCACTTTGAATAATCCTTATAGTGATGAAAATTCAATTTTCTCAAAGGATACGGTTTTAACTTTATAGAAACAATGAGGGATCTGCAAAAGAGTGATGATAAGCTATTAACCAAGAACTAACTATAATATAATGGGAAATGAGCTTAGCCGATTAATCATGTGGTTCATGATCTTGATGGCATTCAAAAAGAATAATCCACAACGTAACTCAAATCGAGATGAGTATTTGTTCAATGGTTGCATCTCTAATGCGATCATTAGAAAGAAGCAATAAAAGATAGATAACATCGATACATGTAGGATTTAGCAATCAATGGTAGTCTTTTCATTAATCACAAACAAGTCAAAATTGTACCGTAACACATTATGTGTCACTATGTCATACAATTCCAAGAACTCATCCTACCAACTGATGTCTCAGTTAAGTCAGGGATTTTTAAAAGATACCACAATTTATACTAATCAACAAGAGTCATTAGATGTTCCACATGTCCCGAAAGATCCATCGGTCCCAATTCAGAAGAAGATTTCTTCAATTTATTTATTGGACACTGGGCATCCTTATCATTGGACAATGGCCTAGGAACAACACTTAACACGAATCAACAATCAATTAAAACCTTATAAATCAATCACAAAACTTAACGGCTTCCTCTTAACAATCTCATATTCCATACAAGTTTATTTTATTTAAGTTTTAATCAACTTATACTCAATTCAATATCCTACCTCATTTTCCAATACTTTCAACCTTATTCTTACACCTAAATAGGGCAATAAAAGTTCAAAATGAACAACACTTAATTTCCAATCATATAGCTCCTACAACAATAATTATCAAATGAGTCACTAGTATGAAATGACTCATACATTCAATTAGACTTCTCGGAAAGGTACTAGTGGCATGAGGCATTTGGGTAATGGTTCCAATGACAACCTCAAGTGCAACATTCACCCTTTCGATTTCAAATTTAAGAATTGGGTGACAACGAATCAGATGACACCTTTCCAGGTGGTAACGTTTTGTCCAGCTCTACTCTATAAGGAAAGATAGTCATGACATCGATATCAAATTTAATCTCGCCAATTCTTCTTCAATATGACAATCAACTAATATCTACACTTCTACGAATATCAACCATTTTGTTGGGATCATAAATATCCACAACTTGGTTTAGATCTAGAATGGCTAAAATTCCTACGGGAATAGCTTCGATTGATTTACTAGGGAAGTTAGGGTTTCTTGTGACAATCTACGTCGTATAAATATCTCGTATACGTATTGAAATAATCATCAAACAATCATGTAATCAAATTACATCATAAATATATATATATATATATATATATATATATATATATATATATATATATATATATATATATATATATATATATATATATATATATATATATATATATATATATATATATATATATATATATATATATATATATATATATATATATATATATATATATATATATATATATATATATATATATATATATATATATATATATATATATATATATATATATATATATATATATATATATATATTTAATCCAAATTATATATATATTAAAATAACACTTCTCAGTCTGGCCTTGTCGGTAACTCGGGAATTCTTCGGCATCGTTATAGTCAAAAGATTTTTAGACATTTTTAGAAAAATGTTTATAGTTAAAAGATTTTGAAATGTTTTATTCAAAACCTTGGTTTTAAAAATCTTTAGTTCTCTATAAAGAGAGCTCTGGTACCAAACTGTAACACCCCCAAATTTATACAACTCAATACATCGGAAGACTCGTTGGTGTTACGGGATAGCACATTACTCACATCATAGACAACGCCTTAAAAATCGCGTCGTTTTAATAATAAGGCATTTCCATTCATAAATATCAAATTTACATAGGTCCCAAGTCAATGTATTTCATACAGGTTTTACAAAGCATTTGAATGGAAATTATTATTTAAGTGCGGGCCATGAATTCTTGTCGTCTTCCCGAGAATTACCTTCAAGTACCTGAGACAAAACATGTTAAAAGAAAAGGTCAGCGATAACGCCGAGTGAATTCATAGAGCTTAATGAAAACCATTAATATATCATCGGTATATATTTATTACCGAAAGTCATTTTGAATAAATCTTTGTAGTAGGCCATAAAATAGCCAAAGTCATTTTATACAAATCCTTACCAAAATCATAATATAGGCTTTCTCCTTCAAAATCATTATACGAACCATTGTCATTAAAAACATCATACAATACGTTTTATAACGTTGTATAAAGTTAAATAAAAACCGTTATATGAATATGGTTATGTAAAACCAAAACACAAATATAATATCAATAATAAGACCCCGTATTTCTAGTCAGGCAATATATCGTAATTCAGTGCGTATAGCAGTATTTCGTTATTTTTGGATTATTATAAGCCGCATGACATTGTTACCTTACTACAACAAACAACGGGTAGCTAGCCCGAAACTCAATTTGCCCATCTAAATTAGCGTGTCATCACAATAATCACGCTTGTGTAAATCTTCTCATACATAAATTCGCTTACCAATCAATGTGGCACGACGGGGATCAACCGTCAAGGCGCGAACTGGGGTGATCGTCCCCAAATAGTACTATTATATGCACAAGCGTCTACCAAATCCCGGTAGTTCACAATTCATGCTAATGGGACTTTTAGTGACATAACCTAACTTTAATAATCCACTTTATCCCATACATCGGGTCATATAATCATTCATCAGGTCATACAATCATTCGGGTCCAAATCAATAAACAAACAATCGGGACAAATGGTGTCCTATTTTATCAAAACTAACATGTTATCTCCCTCGCGGGTTTATAAAACATTTCATAAAAACATTTAAAAGAGTGCGAGGCTATGAACTCACGTTGATGTGGGAAAGCGGGTTATCGGCAATTCGGATGTACGGTACGTGCTTCAATCGTGGAAACCTAGACACATAATACTTGTCTTAGACTTTTGTCCAATGACTTTATAAAATAACAGTTATGTATACATATGATGATTTTGTACATATGATGATGATCAAGTGGGTTTATATATTCTTATTTACCCATTTTAGTGTTTATGTATTGGTAACTTTTTACTAGTTTACTAGTTTTACCTATTTACATGTTTTAGGTCCAATAAGCCTATTAAAAGCCCAATAATTTTTATTAGCCCAATTATACTTTTGTTATCAGTATTATACTTTACATGTTGGGCCCAAGTGGATTAAGCCCAATAAGTAAATTTATAAGTGTTTAGCCCATTTAGTTGGATTAATAGTCCAATAATGCTAACTTAGCCCGTTAATGTCCATATGTTATATAGTTCGGGTTTTATCAGTTTTTACTTGTATTAAGTACTTATATATAAGTATATGACTTTTAAAAAGTTTACATTAGACGGCTCCGACCGTCTATGTTTTATTTGATGAAAAACGTTAATTTTACGGTAATAGCCGAAAAGACGTAAAAATCATGTTTATAGTTTTTATAACTTATAAAACTTACCAAACTACCATTTCTATAAAATGTCCATTTATTTATCCTTATTCATATTTTTATAAATGAAATATATAAGTTAGTGGGTTTTAATTTCACATTTTATACTATATTATTTGAGTGCTTATATAATAGTATTAAACTTTAATTTCACAAAATCTGATTTTTAGTTTCACTTTCACCATTTTTATCATATCTTGAGTTCTATAATGAGATAGAAGCTCATTTTTGGATGGAATAAACTTCATATTATGTGCTACAAATAACTTAGCTATAGCTACTTCTCAATCCATGTCTAAGTATCCTTAACAGTCCCTACAAAACAGACTATTCAGATTGGTATACTAATTTTGTTTTGATCATATCTCACTCATTATAATGATTCGATTGCATGGCCAACTCTCACATGTGTACAAGACCTAATGATTACTGTATATTGATTCCAATTTGCCATTTTATCAGTTTAACATATGGTTAGTTACTGTTTTTATACAGCCAACTTATTAAGCAAGATTTTAACTTTTTTACATATGGTTTTCCATCTTTTTAACCATGTTTATCAACTCCAAATCCCCACATAATATTTTTAATCATCATTAATCATCATATACATATACATAAATAAAGAAAATACAAGATTACATAATCAAAATAACAAGAGGACAGGAAAAAACAATCTCTATACCACTGTTATTGATGAAAAGATGAGTTTTTGATGAACAAGGCTTGGATTTTGATGGCAAAACTTGTGATAAACCAATATCATCTTCAAGTACACCAATCTTTATAATCTCCTTGTCGGAAATCAGCCCTAGGACACCAAGAAATCTCCTCTTTGGATCTTAGAATCACCTCCAATCTCCATAACTTAAAAGGGTATTCAACTTGTGCAAGTTAAACACATGATTCATGGTTGATTTTCTGATCAAATAGGGTGTTTTGGGAGCATGGTGGACGTTCATAGGGAGCCAAGAGAGTTTGTGTGTGGTTTAAATTTTGTAAATGAGATAATGGTTTAGTCTTGGCTAGTTTTGTGTTGCTAGTGGTTTGGAAAGAAACAAGGACAAGTGTCCTTGTTTACCTAAGTAAATTTGACACATCAAGAGTGTGTTGTGTACTCTTGGATGCCACTTGTATAGGGGTGGGCAAGTGTAAACTTGTCCCATCCCTATTAATTTACGGGTACTCCTCGATTCTAGTTTTCTCAATTTGCGTGCCCTCGGATAGTTTTACGAAAAACGTTTTTATAAATTATGAATCAACGACACAAAACGAATCTAATAAAAATTGTCTCATCAAAAACGGAGTTCAAAAACGTAAATACGTAATCCAAGGTTTCCGGTTTAGTCGTAAAGGACGTTAAATTATAATTGTAAGTCCTAATCTCTTCTCGTAAATTTGTGAGTTTATGAACTAACACAAATTTAAAAATCTCAAAATAATATTCACGGATAAATTTATTTTTTGAAATGTCGGACTGTCACCAAAATGGTGTATGTAAACGTAAGCACGTAACGTAGAACCCTCCGGTTTAGACGTAGTCGATGCTACTTCAAGACGTAAATCCAAATTTCTTCCCAGAAATGAGTGAGTTCATAATATAACATTAAAATAATGTTTTTAAATAACACTTGAGAATATAATATCAACCATAAATTGACGGATTGTCACAGAAAGGGAGAATCTTCATGAGGTTAAAGCGAAGATGTCCAGAAATCCTTCGCACACAGTTTAAGGAATTCTTTGCTTCAACAATGGTACCTCATTTTGATTATTCGGATCCAATCCTTCACCAGCTTTTCAACTTGCATACGGGTTGCCAGACTAAAACCTTTAGAAGTGGTTTACTCAATCACATCAATATACTTGAGAAGTGTATTAAGGTCAGGCTATTTAATTACAACGAGATACGGTTGAAAAAAGGTCAGATTCAAACAATCAAGGAGTCGTCTAAACCATTGCATGCAACAATACCTCATGAACATGAGAGAGAAACACGCTTCAAGCTGCCGTCAAGAGATGATCAGATCTGCCCGGTGCAAGAAATGGGTTCCAATTTGATCGTAACGGTAAGCAAGAGCATGGAATCGGGCGGAAAGCATGATACAAGCAACATGTTCGGGAATGATATAGACATCTCGTATGATGACATCATACCCGTTTATAACGGCCTACAAACATGGTACAATGTAATGCTGTATATGATGTATATGCTGATGAAATGTCACATATTGAGCATTTCGAACCTAATTATGACGAACATAAACCATTGCATGCAACAAGCTGCCGTCAAGAGATGATCAGATCTGCCCGGTGCAAGAAATGGGTGCCAATTTGATCGTCACGGTAAGCAAGAGCATGGAATCGGGCGGAAAGCATGATACAAGCAACATGTTCGGGAATGATATAGACATCTCGTATGATGACATCATACCCGTTTATAACGAAGAGCCTACAAACATGGAACAATGTAATGCTGTATATGATGTATATGCTGATGAAATGTCACATATTGAGCATTTCGAACCTAATTATGACGAACATAAACCATTGCATGCAACAAGCTGCCGTCAAGAGATGATCAGATCTGCCCGGTGCAAGAAATGGGTGCCAATTTGATCGTCACGGTAAGCAAGAGCATGGAATCGGGCGGAAAGCATGATACAAGCAACATGTTCGGGAATGATATAGACATCTCGTATGATGACACCATACCCGTTTATAACGAAGAGCCTACAAACATGGTACAATGTAATGCTGTATATGATGTATATGCTGATGAAATGTCACATATTGAGCATTTCGAACCTAATTATGACGAACATGAAATGGAAAAGAGTGATAGCGATACCATTTCTGATTCATACGACGTGCGTCATAATGGGGGAGAAAATGTTCAAAATGCTAACAATCATGAAATTTCTTTATGACTGCTTCATTAACTGCTTCTGATTCCAAGGTTAAAGAGCTCGAAATGATTGTAGCTCAACAATCTAAAGATCTTAAGGATGCCAAACTTGAATTTTAGAAGAAAACGAACAAATTTGGAACAAATTTGAAACATATTTTGAAAAACTTGAGAAGTCAAACGTTGTTCTAGAACGAAAATTGAATCAAAAAGTTCTAGATTCTTAAGCTGAAAAGGATAATCTTTTGAAACAAATTAAGTTGCTAGAATCTAAATTGGCATCCCAAGATAACTTGTTCAAAGAGAATGAGACTTTAAAGGCTCAAGTTCAGGAAATGTTTTTTGCAATAGCGGCTTTGAAAAACGAGTTGAGGAAAACTAAAGGAACCAGTGTGGACACTAAGCTTGAAAAAATATCAATCTTGGGGAAACCGCCTACAAATCAGTCCATTAGACAACCGACTGCATTTGGATTCGAGCGACCACAATCCTCGAGACCGCGGTTTGCCTCCCAAGTTGATATGGTTCATATTTCTAAAACAGTCACTCCAACAACTAGGCCTAATGTGACTAAAACAGCTTTTGCAAGACCAAATCACATGATTGCATCTAGCCTCCCTAGACATAGTCCAAAGAATACGTCTAGAACTAGTTCAAATGATGTGCGCCATAATTTTGGTCTAAGGGAAGCTATTCAAAAGACACAAGTAAGAGATAGGAATTTCAAACCTAGTCAGATGCCTTCTAGATTACCCAACACTGCTAACCATAACATGTCTTATACTAGGAGCATCAATCAATCATCTAGGAATTCTAGATCTTACTCGGACATTAAATATGTTACTTGTAAAACATGTAGGAAATGTGTATTTAAGGCAAATCATGACTCGTGTGTCAAGAAATTCCTTCACGAGGTGAACTCCCATGCTAGAATTAAATCCCATTGGCTAGCTAAAATCAAACCCATTGGTTAATTTTGGCGCCCCACTGGTAGGACTTTCACGATTGTAGGAAATGAGTGCCCTATAACTAGGATAGTCTCTGATCCTACTAAGACTACTAGGGAGGAAATTAAAAATAATGATACATCACTTAAACCTGAACTTAAGGTTTTTTATAAAAGGAAACGTTTGCCAACTAAGATAAGTGAATAATCTCCTCAGGTCACCTCTGGCACAAGAAAAGAAAACCGCGAATCCCCGCAGGGTTCTAAGATATATATCGCTAACCCATATAAAAGCATACAAACACCAAATGAGAATGCAGGTACCAAAGTCAAGGATCAACAAAAACAAACCGGTTCGATCTTTGTATACCGTTCAACTAAGGACACTCTCAGAGTTTGGTTACTGAAGAAGCATATATCAAAGAAACAAGTGTCTCAGGGATTTATAGTTAAGCTTACAATGTACACGACTTATTGTTAAATGACAGACGATGACCCGGACTTCAAATAAAGGAAAGTTTATCGCCGATGATAAATTTATCCTCACAAACGAGAAATTAAATTTTCTCAGACATGAGCTAAAATTAAAACTATTCAAAGGTTTTATGCTCGTGTAGATGGCTCATCGTTAAATATCAGACGATGACCCGATCTTCAAATAAAGGAAAGTTTATCGCCTATGATAAACTTATTCTCACAACGAGAAATTAATTTTTCTCGGGCATGAGCTTATATTTAAAACATTCAAAGTTTTTAAGATCATGCACAATGGTTTGCAGTCACATGTCAGATTGTAACCCGCACTTCTAAGAAAGGAAAGTTTATCGCCGATGATAAACTTATCCTCATTAACGAGAAATTAAATTTTCTCGGACACGAGCTTACATTAAAAATATTCAAAGGTTTTTAAGCTCGTGTAAATGGCGTATAATCACATTTCTGATTATGCCCCGGACTTCAAAGAAATGAAAGTTTGTCGCCGATGATAAACTTATCCTTACAACGAGAAATTAATTTTTCTTGGGCATGAGCTAATATTAAAAACATTCGAAGTTTTTAAGCTCATGCACAATGACTTAAAGTTAAATTTCATACTGTAACTCGGACTTCAATTTCAGGAAAGCTTATCTTTAATGATAACTTATCCTCGCAACGGGAAATTAATTTTTCTCGGTCATGAGCTTGTATTAAATCATTCCAAGTTTTAAGCTCAGAAAGGAAAGGGTAACTTTTAAATAAAAGAACTTTTCCTCATAACGAGAAATTCATCTTTTTTCAAGCTCATGAAAAACGACTTCTAAGTAAATTTCAGCTTAGAACTCGATCTTCAGTTAAAAGGAAAGTTTATCGCCGATGGTAACTTATCCCTAACAACGGGAAGTTTACAACTTCTCGGACTTGAGCTCGATTCGTAAGATATTCAAAATCTTAAGCTCAAGTAATTGGTATTTAAAACAAGGGCATGTCTTCTGAAATCGATACTATTTAAGATCCTAGAAATATCGTTCAATAATGAAACGGGTTTGTAAATAAAGTTCGAGAAGAAGTTTAAATGATTTAAAACATGCTCAAAATGGCTTGCTATTATTTCAGATAGTAACCCGCCTTTCATATTCAAGTCAAGCATTTCATCGGAAAGCTTTGACTCAAAAACGGGAATTACTTTTCTCGGTCATGGTTTATTTTTATAACCATGTAAGTGATTGTGTTTACGTTAACACAATATTACACGAATCTATGTACATGTCAGTGCATTTATTTTTTAAAACAAGAGATATCTTATTTGTATGAAGTTATCATCTCCACACCCCGCATCAATTTCCAATTGATATCTACATACTAGACGATGCGACTACTCAAATAGCGACTACAGCTCTTTCGATAGAACACGGGTCAAGAATTGAGGGGAGCAATTGTCCAGCATTCAGAATCTTTGATGCCGAAAGTTCTAAGTTCACAAATTGGTGTCAAGACAACGATATCAATCTTACACATGGTGTCAAGAGATAACTTCAGATGTGGCGAGGAGACCAACATTCGTGAACAAGAACCATGGGATTCTATCATATGATGTTCTTCATCATTCAGGTACAACCTCGTATATTATTAATCTTGTGAATTCATTATCATATATGACCTTTACACGTTATAAATACCTTACACTTGTGTTTAAAAGGTATTTAATTTACGTTTCAAGTACACCCTCATTAA
Organism: Glebionis coronaria; assembly: GCA_025667525.1. Lineage (NCBI taxonomy): Eukaryota > Viridiplantae > Streptophyta > Magnoliopsida > Asterales > Asteraceae > Glebionis > Glebionis coronaria. Next base: position 462,767,967 of record CM046874.1, read on the forward strand.
TTTGAGGGGGAGCTTGTGTAATTCATGAAGATAATTGGATTTGCATTTTTCTTCCCAAATTTTTCTTAAAATTTCATTAAATCAATTGATATTAAAAACATCGATTGGGTTAATATTCATAATATGGGGGAGAAAATGTGATTTAATATTGAGATCAATAATGGTTTACTTAATGTGCTGGCTCATCCCGACATGTGCGAAATGTTTTCGAATATCGTGGCATATGTTAAAGGGGAGAAAAATGGATTTGGATATCAAAATGGATTTCATGGTAGCATACACTTACCTAAAACATCTCTATTCTTGACGGTGAATATTATGGTGACTTAAGGATGGTATGATAGGTTAAAGTCCAATGATTCTTCTAGAACCAGAGGAATCTTCCCAAGGACATTCCATAGCTAGAAATAGTAGTCCTTAGGAAAGATGGAGAAAGATTGTGATCGTACCTGAATGCCGACCAAGTAATTAAGTTAGCACTGGAACAATCACAACAAGGTGCTAGTTATGGCGTATTGGTAAGCATTGAAGGGGTAGAAGAATTAAAAAGAATTGTAATCGTTATGGGTGAAAAGAAAGAAGCCCTCCTTACAACGTAGGCAGAAACCGGGTCAAAACATATGCTATTGAGATAATTTTTAATGATGCTTGATATTGAAGATAAGACATCATGGACCCAGTGATGCAATGCATAACCCATCCCGGCTAACTCAGATATCTCTCAAAAGATATTTGTTTTAATCATACGTAGACAACGCGTTATTAATTGATTTATTCACTCCGAATAAATTGGTATTGAAATGGTGGCACTCCTCTCCAGCCTCTGATCACTAAAATCTAAAATGCACTATCGAGTCTAGAGCCATTTGAGATCATCAAATATCTCATTAGGACACACTTTCATAATTCCTTGCTTCTTCACACACTATGAAAAGTATGAAATATCTTAAGAGTCCTACGCAAAATCATTATGATCTTGCCTGAACATCCAAGTAATACGAAAGTATTTACAATGAAGATGGAAATCCTTCTTGAGCGAATATCAAAAAGATCATGGTATGTGACTTGTGCGATTCTTTATTAATCAAGCTTGTGATAACTAGAAAGCAATAGTGGTTTAATTCTCAACTGAACTTAAACACGTTCTAGGCCTCTACGCACTATCGTAGTGATCTTGCCAGAACACTCATAGTGACAATCTATAGTGCTCATAGTGATGAGTGGAAATCCTTCTAGTGTTAACATCAATCAGCACTTGGTAGGTAACATGCAAGATTCTATATGAATCAAGCTCGTGACAACTGGAAAGCAACGATGGGGCGATTCTTTTAATGAATCAAACTTGTTCCAGGAATCGGATTTGAGGCTTCAATCATGCGGATAATTTATCCAAATGATTCACTCTTTACGTTCGCAGTCATCTTTGGACGGTCGAGTAAAGAGAACGGGTTTACCCGCGAAATCTTGTCAAGGAGGTTCTTAATTGAAACTACCTGCCACAAGTACGATATTTAATATCGTCCAACGGTCTTCACTGACCGGAGGTAAAATGCTACCGAATTAGAATGAAATGTTCAAGTACATTTCATCCGTGTATATATGTTGTTGCTAACTGTCTTTGTAGCGTAACAAGTGGCATTGCGGTGTACAATCAAGAAGAAGTTGTCAACACATGCTTATACTGTATGCACTTAATACTTCAACAAATTCAAGAAAGTCTAAAAGTCAAGTCTTCCGCTTTATCAAACTCTCAATCTTTCAAGAATTTATAAAAGTATAAGTATGTGGAACATGAACTCATGAGGAGGCAAATTTCACAAGTGAAGAATGCACATGGTCAAGGCAAGGAAACATACTCAAGACTAAAGCCAAAGATCTCATCAGCATATTCACAAGAACAAAGATCGAAGACTCAACTATAGTATGCTAGGTTTAAGATTTTGTAAAATGGTGTGACCTCCCTTAGGGGGAGATTGTTGGAAATACATTTTTCCAAAGAAAATATCGGTCACATCATTATTAGCATAACTAGATAAAGATCACGAGCTATAGAATAGTTTGGACCTTGTAACTTGGAGTGACCTCCCTTAGGGGGAGATTGTTGGAAATACGTTTTTACGTATTTAGGAAGGATTGGTCACTCCAACGATATATACGTAGTATGGGCTCGTGATCTAGTTATGTAAACATATAACCAATAAATCCCACATGTAGGTTGGGTTATATACCCCCTCCTAGCATGTTAGGAGGGGTTGTTGGTTCTAATTTCATCAATCAAACATTCCTTTCTCTCATTCTCTCCTTTCTCTCTTTAGCTTTCTCTCTCTAGTTCTTCATATCTCTCCGTCTCTTTATATCATTATAACACATATACAATCAAGGATTACGTGGACCTACAAATAATGACCTCAGGTTCGGATTGTCACATCCTACCCTCCTAAAAGAGAGCGACGTCCCAACGCTTGGCCCCCTTATACTCACATCTTATACCTCTCGAATAAAAGAGAACTCTTTTCCTTAAAGAAATCCTCATGCTTCCTTTGCTAATTAAGGTCCACTCCTAGAATTCTTGTATCTTCACAATAGAAATCTTTCTATGCTTCAACCTCTTAAGAACTTCTCACAATTTCCTCTATGAAATGCAACTTATTTTCAAGTTGAATTCTCTCCTTTTTGTTTTTTATCCAAAACGAATTTCACCCTTCATAATGACACCTTAAGAATAACCTTGTTTCCAATTTCAAACTCCATCGATTTCCTTCGATTACGAACATAACTCTCTTGACAACTCCTTGTTGCTAATAGACGATCCTTAATCTTTACAATCTTATCAGTAATCACCAACATCATTTCTAGTTCAGTCATTTAATTTTACCTACATTACTTCAAGACACAAAAAACCTAACTTATGTTCAGAACTCACGATCTTTAATCTTCACAATTTAAAGTTCTTTATGGACCTTCAAACTGTACAACCTCAATACCAGCATGATAACCATTGTCGTATAAGAAATCCAACAATTCCTAAGTCAATCACACGCGCACAAGTATATCATCAAATGTTCGAATTGTCCTTTCACTCTGTCCATCAGTTTTTGTATAACACGTAGTACTCAATTCAACTTTCACCTTTACCCAAACCAGAATGCATCGAATACTTGACTTGTGAGATTCCTTCATCACTAAGTCTCACACTCCCATTACCACATTGAAGAATTGACATAACGACAATCAAATCCGATTCTCGAAAATACCTCATCTCAATCGATCTTACTACAAAATCCTTTCCATAAGTTTGACAAAATGTTGAAATCACTTTCCTTGACATTCTTATCCATCAAATAATTAGCTTCATATTTCAATATCCTTTCTATCAAGTCCACACTTCTTGTCATCACCAAAACTCAAACCTTAGAGGCTTTCCCCTTTTTCTTCCTGATAAGTGCATCAACTACCACATTCGCCTTTCCCGGATGGTAGCGAATCTCGTAGTCATAATCACTCACAATCATAACCACCAACATACTCAAGTACTCAAAATTTATAACTGGTGATCCTCTACTCATCTCCTTTGTCTTCAAAAGAAACTGAATATGAGACAACTCTTATGATCCTTGATTACTACACACTTGATTCCATACAGGTAATATTTCCACAATCTCAAAGCAAACACCACAACTCCATAACCCTTACGAAACGTATCACAATAGACTATGAAATATTCAGATCCTTCCAACAATGACAACATCAACGCAGAACAAGACTTACCCTTCAGTATTTAGAATATAGCTTCCTCATCTGATAAGGATAAGATCTTGAAACTTACAAATTTAGATGTATAAGTGGGAATCACACATCCAATTCTTCTTAGTCAGCTTAATCAATGGTTCAACAATCAGTGTAAACCTTTTGAAAAACCTCTGATAATACTCAGCTTAAACCAAGGAATTTACAGATTTCCGTCGGAGTTGTTGGTATCGACCAATCCTTAATCGCTCCAATCATGGCAAGATTTTCACGAATACCTTTGTTGTCAATCACATGCCCCAATAAACGCACTGATTTCAACCAACACTCACACTTAGAGGACTTTGCATACAACTTCACTTTCTTCAACCATCCCAAAATATCCTCATATGCTACTTCTGCTCCTCCTTTCCTCTTGGAATAAAATAGAATATCATCGATAGATACAATGACTAACTCACCCAAATACGGCATACATACATGATTCACCAAGTCCATGAATACGACAGACGCATTAATCAATCCAAAAGGCATCACTCGAAACTTAAAGTACCCACATCGAGTACGAAAGGCAGTTATAGGAATAACTTCTTCCCTAACTCTCAGTTGATGATAACCAAATCTCAAAAGCGATCTTCGAGTACACACTGGATCTATACAATTGGCCAAATAACATCAAACCTCGGTAGTGGATTCCAATTCTTGGAAATTAATTTGCTAAGCTCACAATAGTCGATACACATCCGAAACGATCCATCCTTCTTGGCAAACAACACAGGCGATCACCACTACAATGAAACTTAATATAATACATCCGTTATCCATCAATTCTCGCAATTGATCGGATAACTCCTTCTACTCTAAAGGTGCCAAATGACAAGGCAAACGAATACTACTCAACGGAACGCAAGAGCACTGCACCGGTTGCTTCCAATACCCAATCGATACGAAACTCCACTTCACAAGATGGCAGTAACTCGGCAAAACCTCAGGAAAAACTTCAGATTACTCTCGAATCATTAACACATCTCCCAACTTCTTCTCAACTAAACTATCACTGGTTACCTGAGCTAGAAATACACCACATCCCTCTTCCACATACTTCCTCATCTCCAAACAAGACACACATCTCAAGCCGAAAGTTCACTCATCACCATTCACAGTCAACACTTAGCTTCTCAACAAAATCTAAACCATTAGTTATTATTGTGAGGATTGGTTCAATCTCAAACATCAGCACCACACACAACTAACCAATTTATACCAATAATCTACATCTAAATATCCTAACTCTATGAGCATCAAGTCGATATTAAACACTTAATTCCCTATATTCAAGGAACACTCTTTTAGTATAGAATTAATACTAGCAATCCTTCCATCGGTTAACTCTACATCATAGTTAGTTGTCAATCTTACTAATTCTCTATTGATAAAGCGACTGAATCTTTACATTTCTAAGGTTTCTATCTTATCTAAAATCAAACAACACATTGACATGAAAAATGTCAAGTAAGAACGTACAATTTACAACGTTTGGACCATAAGGTTTGTCAGCATCACCCAAAAAGTAAGCTGGAGCGGCAACATTCCCACCTTGTCGATTTCCTTTCCTTGGACAATTCCCTTGCTTGTGTCCTTTCTATCCACATTGAAAACATATGACAACTCCAGGGGTACTAATTCCAGTGACTAATCCTCTTGTCCTACACTTAGAAGCTTTATGACCAGGTTGTACACACTTACGACAAGCAGGAGGACAATTACCTTTATGGTATAAAGTACATCAAACACACTTGGTATTTATCTTGTTACCTTCAGACACAGTGGCATCACGAATCCCATCATTCCTTCCATAGTTTAAATACTGGTTTCGGTTCTGTCTTTGGTTATTGTTATTACGGTAGTCCCCACGATTCTGACCTTGATCCGGTTGGACTGAGCAGATTCCCACTTTCTCTTATTGTGATCTCTGTTATAGATGTAAAAGACGAGCTCGTTTTATGTGGGTTAGCTCACACGATTTACTCATTTACTCATTATTACTCTGATGAGTACGATGGTTGGGTAGACTGTTTGAAAACTCATTATTTCGAGGCTGCCAGAGCGATTAGTCAATCAAATAGATTAGTATTAGCCGCCTGTCCCGGAATGGGATGGAATAGAAAAAACGGGAATCGCTATCGGGTCGGTTTTTTGGGAGGGATAAGCTTGTGAAGAAGGAAGCTTATCCCCGCCCCGACGTAATGCTACCTTCTTATCTTGCACTTTCACGTCCGTTAAAGCATTCACCATCTGAACAACTTCATCGAAAGATTTAGGTCTTGAATAAATAGTCTCAACCTTGATGTCACTAGACAACCCTTTAGTGTATTGTTTCTTAACACTAAGTGCCTCAATTCGTCTTCCAACTGTCCTAGTTCCTCCTCGGGACAAAACTTAGCAGTCAATAATCCTTTAGTCACGGTCCATGTCCTACCATTAGACACAACCAATCCTACAGTAGCCACTTGGCTATTCCACCAACTTAGTGCATCATCCTGAAATGTAGCAGCAACAAATTTCACCTTATTAGCCTTGGAACACCCACTAATCTCAAAAGTACTTTCTGTCTTCTCAATCCATCTCCGCAATTCCAAAGAACCACCAGTACCACTAAACTAAGTAGGACCACATTTTATCAAAGTAACATACGTACATTCTTTTGAAACTTACGGAACAGCAACAACACTCTCAACTGGACCAGCATCATCATCTTTGTTCCCAACACCATTAACTTTAGCACCATTAACTCCAGCACCTTGATTCCTTACAGCACGATCAGCATCAAGTGCTCTAGCAATAGCTTTCTCGATCATAGTGTTCACATTGACAGTTGTTAGCTTTGGCGGCATATTTCAAGAAACTTAGTCACGCAGCGATCCACTAATGACAAAAAGATGCTTCCCCTACTCCTTTTTCTATCATCACAGAAGAAAGAAACATGATAAGTATACACATCAAGATAAATAAGGATTTCTTTATCAGGACATATTATGAATACTACATGTACAAACAACATAAACTACAATGATTCATCAACCAAATCACAGAAGAGCTAATAAAAGCACATCATAGATCATGAGGGTAATTTAGATTTGATTTAAAGAGTCACCAAGACAGCGATAATGTATGTCACTACAATCATTTACCGAACAAACTTAAAAGATAATAAGTTTTATCACAATGCTACGACACAAGGTCTAAATAAGTTCGATCATATTAAGAAAATAAAATACAAAGAAATCCATCACGTGATTAGTTTCTTAGACACCATCTCCTTATCATTGTTGTCAGCTTCATCACAGTTGTCTATATCCCCTTCGTACCTCAAATTTGAATTCATGACATGATGGCAGCTCATCCCTAAAGTTCAAAGACTCACCCCTGTACGGCGGTTTAATCACAAAAAAGTCTCAGTACGACTTTCAACATTCCTAAAATTCCAAGATTAACTTAGAATTGATCTCACATGAGACTCCGCTTCACTCATCCTCTCAAACCTTTCTTACTCCTCTTTAAACCTTTCAATTCATTCAATATCATCACCATCGACCTAAGACTAGAAATCTCGTCCATCTTTCGAGCCCTAACAAATCCAATCTTCACATACCAGATAAAACCTTTGAAACAACTTTTCATCCACATCAAAACTCCTATTTATACGAGTTTCAACCACGTATCTCTCATACATCAACCGATCAAACTTCCTCATACCAGATACAAGTCGCAAGAAATTAGTTGTATAGTCGTTCATCGTCTGGTCTACTGTCCTAGACCCTCGGCGGTATATAAGGTCATTATTCAAAACTATATATATGCATTGCATAAGAAAATACGATCACAAGTACTCGACGTACTTTCAACAAAATCAATACATCATCATAGTATTTACTTAATAAATACTCGGGAAATCATTTCAGTTTTAAAGGATGCATCTAACTATAAAACAATACAAAACAATTAATCTTACCGGAGCGTTAAAGAGAAGTTGCGTGCTTTTGTAAAATATTTTTGACACCAAAGTTATAGTTTAGGACATTTTCCAAAATAGACCTAGTTCTCTATAACTTAAAGCTCTGAATACCAATCTTTAACACCCCCAAAATACATTGCGCAGCGGAAATACACATTTGGGTGCTAAACTCAAACCTCATTGCACAAAACACTTTGAACGATCTCAAAATGAGACATTTGAAATATAAAAGGAAATAGTTTTACCATTGTACATGACCAAACATGACCAAACATAATTAATTTTATTACAAAAAGGGAAAGAATTCAGTTTTAGACCCAATAACTACAAAAGCAACCCGCAACCTTCTCCAGCAAGCTCCGCCATCCATCAACTTCAATCACCTGAAATACATGCTTAAAATCATCAACACAACGGTTGAGCAAGTCTATAGGTTTATCAAATTATCATTTGAACACAAGAGAAAAATCAATCATAATCATTTAATAGAATTGCTACGTATACAATCTATTATTCAAGTATTTCATCTTATAGCATAAGCTATACAACTGTGTTTAAGATCATGACACCGACCCGCTATAGCCAATCATCCGCCAAAAGGCCGACATGATAAAAATGAAATCATTGCCCCTCATAAGGTAATCGTTGAAAATTTTACCTTGTCTCTTATTCAAGTTATCCGTCCGAGCAGCGCACTCAGCGTACTAACTCTCGTCACAAATAGGGATGTCAACCACGATAGTACTATCAATTGTTTAACCGGCTATTTCCAACCCACACAAAGGCAAGATAACATTTAACGGTTCATGAATTTTGGGCCTTCTACAACTAGGTACTCAACACAATTTAGGCTACATTCGGGTCCAAAGACAACATACGGGTCCAAAATATTATTCATGACTTGTGTTCCATTTATTTTAAAATATCATGTATCCCCCTCGTGGGTTTTGAAATCATTAAAAACAAGTACAAAGCGAAGCTATAGACTCGCCTTGAGTAATAGAAGTAGCAAGACGATCTTCGACGATAGTTGATGCCCGTTAAACATGAAAACCGCAACCTACCAAATAAGGTGCGTTCTTTAATAAATAGACTCAAGTATAATCCATACTTAATAACACAAAACTCCAAAATTATAAAACCATGACAAACCCGAAAGAAAAACAATGCAAGTGATACTACTATGCCTTTCTATATATGTTTACTTTATTAAACAACACCCTCGATAAAATCTACCGGTACATACCAAATGTACAAGCGTATTTACCCTACATATACACCTTCAATATTTATGAAACTTACTGTATAACCCACTCACATCATATAGAAAAATCTTAAAAATTTCATCAAAAGATTATACATCTAAGACCTTCTGCCCGACACATCTTCGATTTACAAAAACCAGACAGTTTTACGCCCTAGACTCATAAAACCATTTTAACCTCTTTAAACAACTCCGTTTACAAAACCGACACTTGAGTTTGAAAATTGACTCATAACCCTGGGTTTAGAACTAAATAACAGCCCTTGACAATTTTTAAAACTCATTCTATAGTTCCCGAGATTCGATCCAAATATCTACAACAACTTCGGATTGTGTCGATACTCGTCTTCTGGTACACGAATAATAAAACTAGCATAATTTCTTCCTCGTTTTGAGTTAGAAGATCTAATTTAATCAAAACGATGCTTATTAAAATCTATACAAAATAATCCTTTTATCTTAGCCTCAACTTAGACTTAAGGTTCCCAAAATTTCCTTCCAACCTACTGATCTAAAACACCTCTCTAAAAATCATACTAAATCAAATTTTTAACCCATTTTAATCAATCTTATACTCCTAATCAATAGTCCTAAACAATTCATCAAACCCTTAACATACTTGCATGATCATTCTTCAAATGATCCACTTAAAAATTAATACATGCAATCATTCCCAATCAAATATAATACTACTAACAACATATATACTTTATAAATATAGATCAAATCATCATGGATCATATTAAAAAATAAAAGTTGGTGCATGTGTATAAAATTTATACCAAAAGAATCACAATCAAATATCCAATATGGGATATTGATTAGTTTTTATTGAATCAAGCTAAAAAAAACAAACATCATGGTGTTTTGGTTGATGCTTATGGACAACAAGAGCAAGGACAACAAGGGTTGGGTGGATTTTTGATATAAATGAATTTTGTATATGTTTGTAGTTAGTGGAAAATCCTTTTATAGGGGGGATGGAGGGGTAATTTTAGCCAACATTGCAATCTTTTGGACTAAAATGCAATAAAATAGTTTAAAGGGTAGAAAATAACTATTATTCAATTTTGAAAATATTTAAGAGACTCAGGTTTCGTAAAAATACTTTTTGAAAGTTACAACGCACACAAATATGATATTAATATAGTCCCGACACGACTTAATACGTAATTAAAATTAAATGTCAAAAATATAAACATCGAAACAACAATTAATAAAACGTAAAATTTTGGTCATCCGTCGATATCGTAATCACCAATAGTCCTCGCAACTAGTAAAAAGGTAAAAATAATGAAAGTCCCTAAAACTAGCTTGAAAAGAATAAGAAGGATAGTTAACACAAGTAAATACTTTTCAAACGTAGTACTTTATTATTGTATAACAAGTATTACATGTGTTATGGATAACACAGTTTGAGGACAATGTGTTGTGTACACTTTGGACAAACAAACTCAAGAACACAGACACAACTGTTCTTTCTCTGAGTTGTAAAGAGTTAATGCGTGAAATCTAAAAAAGTGAACAACATTAACTCTAGCCTACATATCCTATTTATAGTGGTACGAGGTTGACTATTAGTACTGGTTGATGGTGACTACACAAAACATAAAATGTCAGACATCTATCAAAAGATGCTCTTCTATTCTTGGTAGTCTGCCACAATGCTTTAGGGAAACATAGCTGACATAGTTTCCCTTTTCTTCATTCATTGTACTTTAGGATGTGAAACTTCCTGCCTAAACACTTAGGTATGTCCAAAGTGTATTGAGTGTTAATAGGGTATTGCCACCCCTGTTAACACTCAACCACTTAGAGTCCCTGATACATCTTGGTTGTTATCCAACACAGCCAATGAGTATGTCTTCAAGTAATCTTCGACTTCCTTGACAATGTCTCTGACATGGACTCCTTTGTGGTTGCTCACAGAGACTTAGAACTCTGTGAGTCTTGGGTTACTTGCCTGTCTCCTTGGGACATGCAAGTTAATATCTAATAGCTTAATTTAAGTTTAAATCTATGACTAAGAGAATACTAACAAAGTTAGATTCCCAATAATCTCCCCCTATTTAAAAATAAATACATCTAGATCTAAATGAATTATAGTAAGTGAGATAACAGCTTATTCTTACACATAACAAATCTAACAAACAACATCATAATTCATTAATACTTAAAAAATTACAAGTACAATACATGAGTAAACAAAATATGATAGTAAAGGTTCAGCTGTGAAAATATAATAATCATCATTCTTGATTTTCTCTTCAGCCCCAGCTATGTCTGTCCTAGTATCTAATTCAGCCTTCAATTCTTGGGCAAATTCCTTGGAGTACTCTGTGTTCAATTTAAGCACCTTTTGAAACAAAATAATCTGAATAGTTGATGCAAGCCCCAGCTCATCTTCCTTTTGGAATACATACTGACATCCCCTGTTCATGTAAGCCATTCCTTTTTCAGGCTCAGTATAAGTCTGACCATCAACAGGCCCTATAATCCCATTGGGGAGAATCAAGTTCCTATACATTCCATCTACTTATATATCATTAGTTACAAAGGTTTCTTGAAGGAATTGAGACATCCTTTTTCTTTTCTTCTCAGCCTTTGTTGGTTCTGGTTCAAACAGCTGTCGGGGTGGATCAATTATGAGTTTGGATGCTGTTTCTTTCAGCCAGTTGAACTTAGCTCTCAAGGTTTTAAGAAGTAAGAAATTTTCCTGTCCAGTTTTCTTTGCCGCTAAAGCTTCAACTTCTAACCATTCAGACAGACCAAGTGTCTTAAGCTTGAAATCATCAAATACATCCATGTTGTGTCACACCCTACCATGGAGGAATATGGGGCGCGACATATGGATATCATCACAACAATAGCGTGTATATATAGATAACTAAATGAAATGGAAATATCATAAATGGTGACACAATGTTATGATGATATCACAAACAATGCATGCGTCTAGGTAAGTAGGTAACAGGTCTACCTCTTACCAAACACATACAATTAACAAATAACAAACATATAGGTATCTACAAAGTATCACTTATTAAAACATAAGTAAAGACTAAGAGGAGAGGGGGGTTCCTCCAATGCAATCCTAAGCCTCCCAGCTAGCCACTCCTATTCTCACGCTTAACCACATTCTCACCTGAAAGAGACACTAAAACACGTCAACATAAAGTTGGTGAGAGTCATAGGTTTAGACTCCAACTCTAAATCAATTATAAGCTATGAATAACAACCATTAACAAAAGAACATATGGACAATGTGCTACAATTATGTGATAACAACTAGCATTCAAGATTAACCAATCAACACAAATCTAAGGCTCCAAGCCTTACGAATAACCACAATTCCAAGGCTCCAAGCCTTACCAATCACAATGGTCCTATAGGAGCATATACACCTATGAACCAATCCTAAGACCCCGCCTTGTCAACATCCCCTTGGGACCAAGTCAAACCAAAATAACTGAGACGGTACGTGTCCCCCGATCCAAATCATAAACACAATAAAGAATCACATAACAGTTAATCACATAAGTGCACACACAAGTCCATCACAAACCATAAAAACATTCACAACATTAGTTACAAAACCATAGAGTATCTCTTCCATCCCATCTGGAATTCAAATCATAAAAAGACATGGGACTATGAAACTCACCTGAACAAGCTTCTCCAAGTATCTGTGGTCTAGCAAAAATTCTAAACACACAAACATATACAATCAAGACATGAACAACATACAAAAATGGCATCAATGTATGATGGATATATATCTTTATCCTACCACTTAACCCCATTTATTTACCATATGCATCTCATTACATCCCTCTATAAAGCCCTTAAGTTAGTTTAGTACATAACTCGCCCCGTTAACATTTAACCCAAAACAATCCTGTTTTTCATACTTCAAACTATGGGTCGAACACCCCCTTAACCAAAATAACATGCCCTGTAAAAGAAACCCTATTCCCTTACATGTGTTAGCTAACTCTCCAATTTGGCCGCAACCTTAAAGCTACTGTTAAGGCCGCCATATATATATATATATATATATATATATATATATATATATATATATATATATATATATATATATATATATATATATATATATATATATATATATATATATATATATATATATATATATATATATATATATACTTTTACCTATCTAGAATTTACTGATTTTGAACATACGAAAATTTGTTATGATCAAAGGGTCTTACCCTAACCCATTTGTTTATTGCTCCTCCAGATCTTTTGTTTAATATATAATCTAAGTCTCATGTTCGTTTGAAGGTCCAATTATACTCCTAAGTACCCTAAACATCTTAAAACATTAATTTAATACCCGGCTGATTTCAAAACTACTTTGACCTACGACGGTTGTAACTTGTTTTTGACCCACTTTCGTACCTCCAATTTCGTTCTCATTTGTTGAACTTGAAAGCAAACTCAATTACCTTTACAGGGGTACCAATATCGCAATTTAAAATTTTGTAAAACTCTAGATATGATCAAAACAAGTGACCTAAAATTCTGCCCAGTTTTTAAAAACGAATTTAAGACAATTAGCTTAATTAATTACCATCACCATGTATAATTATTATATCTAATTAATCTAATCATGTTTATTGTATTATAATACGAATTCATAATTAACCTAACCCTAGATCCATCATGTATTGATTAAGAACGAGTTAAAAATAATTTAATCGAAAAGAGAAACATAGGTTTTCCTTAGAATTTTTAGAAGACAAGAAAATTATGAAGAACCCTAAAAATATCCATTGATGCCGAATAAACCTTGATATACAGGGATTTTATGAGTGTTTTGATTAATAAAAAGACTTTATATACTTTCCTAACAAGTACTTGTCCCATGTACAAAAGCCCGGTTTCCTTTTTCCTTTTTTTCTCCTTTTCTTTTCTTCCTGTGTTTACAAACCGACTATATTTTTATTTTTTTCTTTTTTGTTACTTATTAATATATTAATAATAATACCTTAAGTTACCTTAATTTATTTCAGCTCCTAAAACCTCCAAAACTTCAAAACCGTAAAACTAGTCAATTTACGCGTTTACCGTAAAAGACGTAAAAATATACAGATTTGTAAAAACTCTTGAAATATGAAATAAACTATATAACTAAGTCCCAAATGACTTAAAACCATCCCGAAAAATATTCACGTAACTAATTACCTCATCCGAGACCTCTAAATGCTAAACCTTAAATCGTAAAAATACGATTTACTATAATACTTATACGTATACGTAAAACACCAAAATAACACCATTTCATTTCATATTCACCGATTTGTGAGATCATGAACATGAAATAACCATTCCTCGATCTACTTATGAGTACCATTTACCCATAAACGATATCCAAACCTCACTCCAAACACACAAAATAAACACATAATCACATAAAAGCACTACACAAAACACCCTAAACTATAGTCTAAGTGACGAACCCCAAAACCATGGTTGTCACATCACTCCCTCCTAATAGAAATCTCGTCCCGAGATACTCCTTAGGATCAAACACACAAACAACAAATCACATGAGGATACCTTTTCTAAATGAACTCCTCTCATTTCAATGTGTACTTTAGTTCAAGTCTCAAATTGCCATATATATTAACCAACATTGTTTAAACTCATTCCCAAACTATTGACTTCTCAACCCATAAATATAACAAATGACTCTTTTTAACACAAATCCCTAATAACCGCTCATGCAAATATGCATTCTCAAACCACATTTCTTAAATCTCAATACATGAAATATATCATGTACACCACTCAATTCCCCAGGTAATTCTATACCCATAAACTATTGGTCCAATCTTTCAAAAGATCATAAATGGACCTACAAAACTCGACATCAACTTTTACTTTTTTCCTAAACATGGCGCCCGTTACTATGGGTGAAACTTCCTACATAACTTTGTCACTAAACTGTAGTGGTTTCCTCCTTTTTAACATATCATCTCTTGTTTCTCTCGTCCTTTCCACAAACACCATTATTATATTAGCAGCCTCTTTCACCAATTCTAGTCCACAATAGGGGAAACTCACCCTATCCTTCCATATAGTGCCTCAAATGGCATTCATCGACTTCTAGTATGATAACTATCATTATATGAAAACTCAAACATTGCTAACGAGTTTCCCACCTCCCTCTAAATCAGTCACCCAAGATCTCAACACGACTACTATACTTGTAGCAATTTCTCACTTCATCCATCCATTTTCAGTCAGCCGAATATACTCATGTCCAATCATTTTTATCAATCCCTTTAGTCCGTACCCCAAACCACTTAAAAATACCAATTTCCTTACAAAAGTGACTTATGACGGTCTTTCACACATTCATTAGTTAGTTTTATCAACTGTCATCCAAACCCATGTTACAACTACTTCATCAAATTTGGATAGCTAATTAGTAGCACCTATACACTTCTTTTCTCACTTTCCTCAATTAAAGATTTTTTTATATACTTTTTTTAATACCCAACACTTCCTTTATACCTACACAATGTCTTACCTTCAAGGTCATAGTGCTCCTCATCTTGTCTCAATTAGACCAAAACCGTCGTCTCTTATGACACATCACATCTATAACTCCTCATACATTCGATTATCGATACTAAGCATTCCAATCCAACAATATCAGTCAGTGCCATTCCCTTTTCCACACTACAACAATATTAGCATGCTTTATGCTTTGGTCTACTCATTAGGCTATACCAAAGTTTTACCTTCAGTTCCTATCTCGACCTATTTCAATCATGATTCGCATCTATCCACACTTCCTTCTTCTTCCTCAGCTAATGGCATACATTACGGGGTTATACTTCCCATCATTCAAGTCATCTATACGTCAAAATTTTCCACGTAGCTTCACTTGTTTTCCTCACGACCAGTTCTCCTACTCCTTCCTAATAGGGACAAACTAGAGTTTCATGTGATTACATGCAGATCACACTCTCATCTTATACCCATATTAGTTTCCATATGTCTAAACTAAGGCATATTCTAAATTCTTACACAGGTCTCATACTTCTATTATGACCTTGCACCTAACATGAGGTACTTTCAATCATCATCTACTAAGAATACTTGGTTCTCTCCTTCCATGGTTCTCCCTAATTCCTTCACTATCATGTCTAACCAAAATTTCTCACTCAATTCATCAACTCTATGGAAATTGTAATTTCATTGGATAATGCATAACTGTCTCTTCCAAAGATCCTTCATAAAAACCTTCACTAAACTGACCATATAATCACTTCTCCACGTACTTATTCTACTCAACTTCAATACTCATCCCTCGATCTTGATTGCCACAAAATTCTATCTTTGTGTAGTCACTCGACTCCCCTTGTTTCTTCCATGAGTTCTTAATCTCCTATGTTATGTAGTCACTCCATCACGATCCATTGGTTACTCTCTTTGTAGCTCCACTCTGGTACTCGATCTTGTCCTTCTTCGTCACGAACTATACGGAGATTCCCATCATAGTGCTTGTCACCTTACCAGTCCTTGAAACTTCTGTGACTCCTTCGAAATCTCTTGCAACCTTCTAGCAGTCGGCACATAGTCCTTTCTGTTCCTTTCTTCATGATGTAGCTCTTCACCCACTCCTTCTCGTCTCTATGATTTTACCTAGGAACTTCATACTACGCAGTAGCTTCTAACTTCAACTCATCAACCACAATATTTCTAAAGGTACTTCAACCCCTCAATGGCTCACTCTTCCTTACTTGTTGCACTGCACCATTAATCAGCCTCCTACCAATCATTCTTTCACATCCATGTTTTCCTTCACGTGTCTACAACTACCTTGCCTCCATAATTATACCAATTCCCTTGTATGTTATTTTCCATATCTTTCCATTAGTAGAAAATTTCTACTATACCCTCACATCCGTTGGTAATTTCATCAATCTCCTAATCGTACTTTAACCAACTTCTCATAGTATGACATCTTGTTCCCACGACAAGTTAAATAACTTTACTTACTCCCTTATTCACGTAACTAATCTAAGTTTTAAAACACCACAAATCTTAATCATTCCTTCAACACAATATTTAAACCAAAACACATCTCTCCATTCTAATAGCTAACCATAAGTAATACTACCTAACTCTATCCTCTCATCCTAACGTTTCAACAACCGCATAACTAAATCAACCATGACGTGTACCAAAATAATTCTAAACGACCGCGTCCCATAATAAATATAGGGTAAACCGAAAGATCAACCATAATGCACCCTAGCCAAAACAACTTAAAGACGAAACAATGTAATCCTAAACATTCAATGGAGTGTCCCAACAACGAAAAGTTAGAGTCGTCACGATTAGTATTACCAAATTTCGATACATTAGAAATTTTTAAAATTTCATCCCAATTAGTTACTTCTCATAAGAACCAAATTCCCATACTACTAAAATCAATCATACTCATATTTAACCATAAACTCATCCTTTATCTTCATCATTTTATCAAGATATCAACTAGTTATTATACTACAATCTTATTCTAACCATTATCTTGTTTACCCATATTAAACTTATTTAACTTGTTATTATGAAACCAATACATGTTTATTAAATACAGTGTTTTTATTTTATTTTATTTTATTCTATATTATTATTTTTTTTATATAATTCATTTAGGCTGGTTATAACTAAACTACTACATGTTTACAAGGTGTGGTGTTATGGTTATCATTACTATAATAAAATCTACCTTTTTACTCTTTCCGTCTTAGTTAAATACTTCTAAAATTTTAATTCTACTTAAGAAAATTATTGTAATTTTTTTTTACCCCTTTAAAATTTATTATCACATGTTACATAGAAAACTAATCCAATTATTTTCAAGACAAAGTTTTTTATAGCTTACTACCACAAACTTAAAAAAATATGTAAGTCATGTTATTATACCATACATTTACAAATTATTTTCAAAACCGTTTTCCTATAATTAGCCAGACTTATTTGCAAGAAAATTTAGTAGTTCTCATTAATTAAAATACATACCCGAATGTAGACACACATCAAAAGACTCAAAACATCGTTGGAACTCCATCAGACTCCAGCACCATAAAACACGAGCAAACACAAGGTACGTTCAAGTTATAATAACTACTGAACGACCATATATCATAACTTAACACATACTAGTATATATACATCCGCATATATATACATATTAAATCACCAAAAACATACTCATTACCATACATGTTAGATCAATCAATCGCGTCATACACTCTTTTTTCATACGAGTAATCACCATCTTACCACAAGGCATAAAACCCATCACTAAAACCAGTCCATATCGTGTGACCCCATAATCACCCAACATGAGTATAACCCAAAACATATAACACACTAAAAAATAGCCATATCGTAGGCAGCCATTACATAAACCCATATATTATGCATATACCCAAAATCCACATCTCATCATATACAAGCATGTACTAACCCTCTTTTATGTAATCATACTTGAGAACCCATTGAAGTTGTGGTACTTGTATAACTATGTTGGCCACCATACTTATACACTTACTCTTTCCCCAATGCACTCCCTCCTATGAGGGCACTTATAAGAATCATTGCAACAAATAACACATAAATCCATCTACTCACATAAGCTCATAACCACATAAACAATAAGGTCCAAAACTTCATCTATTAAAAGAATATAGTCAAACTCTTGGAATACATAAATACATACTCTATCTAAAACAACATAGACAAACTCCAACACAACATCATAATCAGTTATAAGTCATGTCGCCCATAAGAGTGGAAGCAACTTAAAATCCTACCTATCTACCTACTCCTAGTAATTCGAATCACTACATGATTCTTAGTGAACATGACTTAAACATCAAAAGAAAAATAATATACATTAGGTAGACCAAATAACTTATTATAGTGAAAGTAAATTATATATCAAAAGCAGCACAAAAATTAACAAGTGACTAAGTATGGGCAACTACAGTTCAACTCATACTAGTCAAAATTCACAGAAAATAAAATTTAGGAAAATACAATCAAGACCATACACGTAATCCTATGACGCCTATATGCAGGGATCCTTAAGCTATAGACTAGGCTAGGCAACCTAATTCACTATAACCATTGTCTCTGATACCATTCTGTCACACCCCACCATGACGGAATATGGGGCGCGACGTCATGAAATGGAAGTATCATAAATGGTGACACAATGTCATGAAGATATCACAAACAATGCAGGCGTCTAGGTAAGTAGGTAACAGGTCTACCTCTCACCAAAGACATACAATTAACAAATAACAAACATATATGTATCTACAAAGTATCACTTATTTAAACATAAGTAAAGACTAAGAGGAAAAGGGGTTCCTCCAATGCAATCCTAAGCCTCCCAGCTAGCCACTCCTATTCTCACGCTTAACCACATTCTCACCTGAAAGAGACACTAAAACACGTCAACATCAAGTTGGTGAGAGTCATAGGTTTAGACTCTAACTCGAAATCAGTTATAAGCTGTGAATAACAACCATTTACAAAAGAACATATGGACAATGTGCTACAATTATATATTAACAACTAGCATTCAAGATTAACCAATCACCACAAATCCCAGGCTCCAAGACATACCAATAACCACAATTCCAAGGCTCCAAGCCTTACGAATCACCATGGTCCCATAGGCGCCCATACACCTATGAACCAATCCCAAGACCCCGCCTTGTCAACATCCCCTTGGTACCAAGTCAAACCACAATTACTGAGACGGTACGTGTCCCCCGATCCAAATCACAAACATAATCAAGAATCATATAGCAGTTAATCACATAAGTGCACACACAAGTCCATCATAAACCATTAAAACATTCACAACATTAGTTACAAAACCATAGAGTGTCTCTTCCATCCCATTTGGAATTCAAATCATAAAAAGACATGGGACTATGAAACTCACCTAAACAAGCTTCTCTAAGTATCTGTGCTCTAGCAAAAATCTAAACATACAAACATATACAATCAAGACATGAACCACATACAAAAATGGCTCATCAATATATGGTGGATATATAACCTTATCCTACCACTTAACCCCATTTATATGCCATATGCATCTTATTACATCCCTTTATAAATCCCTTAACTTAGTTTAGTTCATAACTCGCCCCGTTAACATTTAACCCAAAATAGTGCCATTTTTCATACTTCAAACTATGGGTCGAACACCCCCTTAACCAAAATAACATGCCCTGTAACTAACTCTTCCATTTGGCAGAAACCTTAAAGCTTCCTTTAAGGCCTCCATATATATATATATATATATATATATATATATATATATATATATATATATATATATATATATATATATATATATATATATATATATATATATATATATATATATATATATATATATATATATATATATATATATATATATATATATATATATATATGTGACAATCCGTCAATTTACGATTGATACTTTATTCTCAATATTTATTTGAAAACATTATATTAAGGTTACAATATGAACTCACATATTTTTGGGAAGAAATTTGGATTTACGTCTTGAAGTAGCATCGACTACGTCTAAACCGGAGGATTCAGCGTTACGTGCTTACGTTTACATACACCGTCCTTGGTGACAGTCCGACATTTTAGAAAATAAACTTATCCATGAATATTATTTTGGAGTTTTAAATTTGTGTTGGTCCATAAACTCACAAATTTACGAGAAGAGATTAGGACTTACGATTTTATTTTAACGTCCTTTACGACTAAACCGGAAACCTTAGGATTACGTATTTACGTTTTCGAACTCCGTTTTTGATGAGACAATTTTTATTAGATCCGTTTTGTGCCGTTGATTCATAATTTATAAAAACGTTTTTCGTAAAACGACCCGAGGGCACGCAAATCGAGGAAACTAGAATTGAGGAATACCCGTAAACTAGTGAGATGGGACAAAACACTTTGTCCCACCCCACTAGCTTACATGGGATGGCACAATGTGTACAACACACCACCTTTGGCTTACTAGTTAGACACTTGTCTAACTAGCTTCACAATGAAGCTTTCCACTTCACAAAACCACCAACACAAACTACTAGCTCATTTCTCACCATGCAAACAACTCAAGTTTCTCTCTTCTCCTCTCATGGTTGCCGTCCCATATTCACCTTCAAACACCCATTTCATACAAAATTTAACCATAAACATATGTTATAATTAACATATGTTAATCTCCATTCAAAAAGATGAAGATTGGTGCAAGTTATAACATCCAAGGAGGAGTTTTCATGGAGTAGTAGGGCTGATTTTCCATAAGGTATTCATGAAGCATGGTGGTCATGAAGATGGTCTTGGCTATGCACAAGTTTCTCCATCAAAATCCATGTTTTGATCACAACTTACATCATCATGGTGGTATAAAGATTGTCCTCCTCAACTTCTTGTTATTTTGATTATGTAAACATGTATTTTATTTCCTATTGTATATGTATATGATGATTATATGATGATAAAAATTTTATGTGGGGATTTGTTGTTGATAAACATGATTAAAAAGGTGAAAACCATAAGAAACAAGGTTAAAATCTTGGTTAAATTTGATGGCTGTATAAAACAGTAAAGAACCATATGTTTAACTGATAAAATGATGAAGTAGAATGGATTTACAGTAAGCTATGAGTCTTGTACACATGTGAGAGTTGGCCATGCAATGGAATCATTTTAATGAGTGAGATATGATCAAAACAAGCCTAGGGTATAAATCTGAGGTTACTGTTTTGGACGATTTTTAGAAAATATTTAGAAGATGATTCAACAGTAGCTATAGAAGAGTTAAATGTATCACATATCATGTAGTTTATGTGATAAAAATTTGAGCTTCTATCTCCATATAGAAATCAAGATATGGCAGTTTTGGTGAAAGTGAAGATAAAAATCAGATTTTTGGAAATTAAAGTATAATACTATTATATAAGCACTCAAAATTTAATAGTATAAAATGTAAAATAAAAACCCACTAACTTATGGATTTTATTTATATAAGTATGTAAAAGGTTAAATAAGTGGACATTTTATAAAAATGGTAACTTGTTAAGTTTTATAAGTTATAAAACTATAAACGTGATTTTTACGACTTTTTCGGCTATCGCCGTAAAATTAACGTTTTTGTTAAATAAAACTTAGATGGTTGGACCCGTCTAATGTAAACTTTATAAAACTCATATACTGATATATAAACATGTATAACAAGTAAAAACCGATAAAACCCGAACTATAGGACATACGGATGTTAACGGACTAAATTAACGTTATTGGACTAACAATATAACAAAAATGGACTAAAACACTTATAAACTTATTATTGGGATTAACTCAGTTGGGCCCAACTTGTAAAGTTTAAGTACTGATAATATAGGTATAAAAGGGATTGAAATAAGTTAAATAACTTATAATAAGCTTATTGGACTTAAGACACGTAAATGGGTAAAACTAGTAAACTAATATAAAAGTTATCGACATATAACACAAAAATGAGTAAATGAGGATATGTAAACCCACTTGATCATCATATATATATAATCATCATATGTATACATAATTGGTATTTTTATAAAGTCATTGGACAAACTTCTAAGACCGATTATTATTTATATAGGTTTCCGTGATTGAAGCACGTACCGTACGACCGAATTGCCGATAACCCGCCTTCCCATATCAACGTGAGTTCATAGCCTCGCACTCTTTTAAATGTTTTTATAAATGTTTTATAAACCCGCGAGGGAGATAACATGTTAGTTTTTATAAAATAGGACACCATTTGTCCCAATTGTTTGTTTATTGATTTGGACCCGAATGATTGAATGACCTGATTGTATGACCCGATTGTATGACCCGATAAATGATTAAAGGACCCGGTAAATGAAATTAAATGGATTATTAAAGTTAGGTTATGTCACTAAAAGTCCCATTAGCATGAATTGTGAACTACCGGGAGTTGGTAGACGCTTATGCATTTAATAGTACTATTTGGGGACGATCACCCCAGTTCGCGCCTTGACAGTTGATCCCAGTCGTGCCACATTGATTGGTAAGCGAATTTATGTATGAGAAGATTTCCATAGCGTGACCTTTGTGACGACACACTACTTTAGATGGGCAAAATTGGTATCGGGTTAGCTACCCGTTGTTGGTTTAGTAAGGTAACAATGTCATGCGGCTTATAATAATCCAGAAACTAACGAAATACTAATAGACGCTCCGAATTACGATGTATTGCCTGACTAGCAATACAGGGTCATACTATTGATATTATGTTTGTGTTTTGGTTTTCATAACCATACTCATATAACGGTTTTTATTTTCATACAACGTCGTAAGACGTATTGTATGACGTTTTTACGACATTGGCTCGTATAATGATTTTTAAGGCAAATGCCTATATTATGATTTTGATGACGATTTGTATAAAATGACTTTGGCTATTTCATAGCCTATTAAAATGATTTGTACAAAATGATTTTCAGTAATAATTTTATACTGATATATTATATTGATGGATTTTATGAAACTCTATGAATTCACTCGGCGTTATCGCTGACCTTTTCTTTTAACATGTCTTATCTCAGGTACTTGAAGGTAATTCTCGGGAAGACGACAAGAATTCATGGCCCGCACTTAAGCAATATTTTCCATTCAAATATTTTGTAAAACTTTGTATGAAATGTAATGACTTGGGACCGATGTAAATTTGATATTTATGAATGGAAATGATTTATTATTAAACGACGCGATTTTTATGCGTTGTCTATGATGTGAGTAATGTGCTATCCCGTAACACCAACTAGTCTTCCGCTGTACTGAGTTGTATGAATTTGGGGGTGTTACAGTTTGGTACCAGAGCTCTCGTTATAGAGAACGAAAGATTTTTTAAAACTAAGGTTTTGAATAAAACATTTCAAAATCTTTTAACTATAAACATTTTCTAAAAATGTCTAAAAATCTTTTGACTATAACGGTGCCGAAGAATTCCGGAGTTACCGACAAGGCCAAGACTGAGAAGTGTTATTTTAATATATATATAACTTGGATTATATATATATGATGTAATTTTATTACATGATTGTTTGATGATTATTTTGATTTTTATACGAGGTATTTATACGACGTAGATTGTCACAAGAAACCCTAAATTCCCTAGTAAATCAATCGAAGCTATTCTCGTAGGAATTCTAGTTATCCTAGATCTAAACCAAGTTGTGGATAATTATGATCCCAGCAAATGGTTGATACTCGTAGAAATGTAGATATTAGTTAATTGTGAAATTGAAAGAAGAATTGGCGAGATTAAATCTGATATCGATGTCATGACGATCTTTCTTATAGAATGGAGTTTGACAAAACATTACCACCTAGGAAGATGTCATCTGATTCGTTGTCATCCAATTCTTAAATTGAAATCGAAAGGGTGAATGTTGCACTTGAGGCTATTATTGGAACCATTACCCAAAAGCCTCATGCCACTAATACCTTTCCGAGAATTCTAATTGAATGTATGAGTCATCTCATGCTAGTAACTCATTTGATAATTGTTGTTGTAAGAGCTAATAGGATTGGAAATTAAGTGTTGATTTATATTGAGATTGTATTTCCTTTACAAGGCCGAAGAATAAGATTGAAAGTATTGGAAAATGAAGTAGGATATCGACTTGAGTATAAAATTGGTTGAAACTTGGATAAAGTAAAATTTAACCTGTATGGAATATAGGATTGTTAAGAGGAAGTCGTTAAGTTTTGTGATTGAATTATAAGGATTTAATTGATTATTGATTCGTGTTAAGGGTTGTTCCTAGACCATTGTCCACTAACGAGGATGCCCAGTGTCCAAGAAATAAATTGAACAAATCTTCTTCTGAATTGAGATCGATGGATCTTCCGGGACATATGGAACACCTAATGACTCTTGTAGATTAGTATTCATTGTAGTATCTTTTAAAAATCCCTAACTTAACTGAGATATCAGTTGGTAGGATGAGTTTAGTAAATTGTATGACATAGTGACACGTAATGTGTTACGGTACAATTTGACATGTTTGTGATTAATGGAAAGACTACCTTTGATTGCTAAATCCTACATGTATCGATGTTATCTATCTCTTATTGCTTCATCCTAGTGTTCGCATTAGTGATCCAACCGTTGAACAAGTACTCATCTTGGTTTGAGTTACGTTGTGAATCATTCTTCGTGAGTGCCATCGAGATCATGAACCTCATGATTATTTGGCTAATCTCATTTCCTATTAGATTGTAGTTAGTTCTTAGTGAACAACTCTTCATCCCTCTTTTGCAGATCACACATTGTTTTTGTAAAGTTAAAACGGTATCCTTTGAGAAAATTTAATTTTCATCACAATAAGGATTATTCAAAGTGAGATTTATAAATGACTGATATCAAAATGAAGTTGTTTATGAAAAGCTTTGGAAACTTAATTATTTCCATAACAAAGAAAATCTTTGTAAATTTATTTTTGATTCTTATTTAAGAATTAAGCATGAAAATGTTTTTATTTTAAACATGATGATAAAATTTTGACGAACTGAGTATTGCATCGTTAATCTTGAAATTGTATATAGTTGCGCGCCTACATACAATTTGGGATGGACTATGCAAGACTGATTAGTAGTCACCATAAAACTAATGAATAAACACTACATTTTCTTTGAGGATTGTGAAAGATTAAATTTTTATGAGTCTGCAAGAATTGAAAAATAGGGAAATAGCGTTAGGGACACCTACATATGTGCCTGTAGCATCTATTCATCTGAGTCGAATTTACTCATCTATGGAAATTGTCTTATTTCACAATTGACAATTCTTTCTTGTCCAATTCTCCCATAGTGAGATTCTTAGGAAAAGTATCTGATTACCGAGTGTTGACACCCGACTGGATGTATTGACGTTCTTATCATTTCTTATGATTTGATTTCATTTAAATGACCTGGGTAACGATCCGATGAGCTTTCGAATGCGTACTCAAATTATGAAGACATGGGATATATTCATATTCGTTAAATGTTTTCATCTGTATCTGATTTGAAATTTTCTCGCGTAGATTATGCGTTGACCTTACTCTTTAGATGGTAGTTGTGTCTCCAGATATCCTTGAATTTGTAAAGGATTATGAGTTATTATTAGACTTTTGAGAAGTTCACATCTTATCGACGGCAATAAAACTGAAAAGTTGGTAATGCCAGTAGAATGAATTGATTGATTATGACATGACGACATTGTCTTAATTGATGGGAACTTGAGTGGAATTCCCCTAAATGATAAGATGTTGATTATCAAAAGTGATCTAAATAATTCTTGATGGATGACCATATCCTGCATTTAGACTTGAAATTATATTGTGAATGGTTGTGAACTAGTTATAGATATTGTAATCTAGAAAGAACCCAATATGATTTATTAAAAGATGTTTCAGTTATCTGAAACTTTAGTAAGTATTTGTTGGTGAATTACCTAGACTTTCGCCATTAAGCAAGTTGAAATTGGTATTGATTATATTCCCGGTGCTGCACCTGTGGCTTGTGCACTGTATGTCAGCACCATCTAAATTAAAGGAATTACCGTACAACTGAGAGTTGTCGGAGAAAGATTTTACTATACCAAGCCTGTCATCCTGAAGAGATATGGTGTTATCTTTCCTTATATTTATAGAATACTGTGACTGAGTAAATTGACAATCGAAAACGATATCCATAACTCGAAATGGAAGAATTGTTCGATCATTTACAAGGTTTTAGCGTATGTATTAAAGATCTGATTCACGGCATGGTTATTATCAACTTCGCATCTGTGAAGAAGATTATGTATTCCAATCACTACATCCAGAACTTGTAATGAACATTTTGAGTTTCACGTGATGTCGTTTGGATTGACTAATACTGTGACACCCTAGAATCGAGGTCATTAACGATACCCTAAATTACGCTAATTTTTAAAATTTTTATTTAATTATAATTTCTATACTTATAAGTATTTTGGTTAAAGCCGAGGTTCGAGGTTATAATTTTTACGATTGACGTTTTAAGAAGGACGATGACGATTACGATCCCGAGGGATGCCCAATTTTATATAATTTTTGACGATTTGTCGATAATGTAATTTTTCGAGAATTTTATTTACGGTTCGTGTTAAGTTGAGTCGGGTGAGTTTTATAGCCTTCCAAGTACATTTAAAGTATCCCAAAAATATTTTGGAGCATTCGGGAAGATTTCCGACTCCCGTAAAATTTTCAAAATTGACAAATGAGTCAAACCCGCAAAGTTTTGAGGTCGTTTTCTATTTAAGGACAAAAGAAGCCCAAAATTGCATTTAGGTCCCTCCTAACCCATCAAAAGGGCCAAAATGAACAAACAAATAAACACACACAAAATTTACAAGAAAAAAATCAAACACTCTCCCTCTCTTCTCTCTCAAACCCACGGTCACCCCCAAGAACACCAAAAATCATTTTCCACTTGGTTTTTCAAAAATCTAAGGTTAGACCACACTTAGTTTGGTCATTCCCCACATATTCATGTGCTCAAATCCAACATGCATTGATAAAAAATTTTTCAAGATTTTTCATATGATCCAAATTTGTTTTTGAGGCTAAAAGAGCTAATGCATGTTGATAATTTAGTGTTATGGAAGTATAAACACCATGAAAACCCACCAAAATTAATTTGGTTGTGGTGATTGGGTCACCCAAACCCCACAGCAAAGGGGGTGTTTGGGGAGCCATGGTGGTTGTTGATTTTGCATGTTATATTTGTGTTTGGTTTGTTGTTTTAGGATGATTCATATAGGTTTTATTACTTGCATGTTTATTTTCTTTGATTTTTGATATTGAGATTGGTTGATCAATAGGGGTAGGATGGAAGTTTGATGTTAGGATATGTTTGGGAAGGCTTAGGATGATGTTTAGTGTTGGTTAGAAGTCTTGGAATCGAGTCTAAGCATGTTTTTGGTATGGTCATTTTTAGGCAGAAACATTTGGTCTATTTTATAAAAATTATTTTGTTTCCAGGACTTGAAAGCTAAATATAGTGATAGAGGGTTTTTCTAGCTTTAATTTGGTATAAGGTAGAGCCCGTGACTCAAAACGAGCTAAAAGTTATGACATTTTAAAGATCGGGTACCGGGAGACGAGGACTTTCACAATCCGAATTTGTGCAAAGTTTTAGTCAAATCCCGAGGGTCACAAGTATAATTTGGTAAATGGTCAAGGGTCAAAATTTGGTCCCTAACCTGTATAAATGGGTCTATATGTTGACTTAGGTGTCAAAGAAGTCAAAGGTATTTTTCATATAGGTCAAAGAGGTCAAAATTGGTCGAAGCGCAATTTCAGCCCGTAAAATGTAGTCGTGGAAATGAGTTGCGTAACGGGTCGTAAAAGTGAAAACTTTTGTTGGACTTAAAAACATGTTATCTACAGGTCTTATAGGATTTTTGGAAATTTTGTCAAATTTTATAAGCATGGTTTAATAAGGTAAAACAGCCCGTACTTTAGTCAAGTACCGGCGAGAATGGGTAAAAATGGACAACGTAGGTTATAAGAACGAATGGAATAAAATGAATGATACTTGTTGTTTTTGTTTTTGGCGTGAGTTATATTTTTCCTAAGTGACTTGTATATATGTATTTTATACAGTACCGTAAGTATTTAAATGAGATTACTCATTACGCGTTATTTGTGATAGGTGTTGATTTACCCGGGCATCCGTAACATCGTCAGTGATCACTCCTCGAACTACCGACTACTTAATATCTAAGGTGTGAATTTATAGCCTCGCTTATATTATTTCAAATTGTTTTACCCGCGAGGGAAATGCATGCTAGTTTTTAAAAGGAACGTATATCATGAATGATTGTTAGACCCGAAAGTTGCCTTAGAAATTGTGTTGAGTACCAAAGTTGCAAAAGTCCCTAAATTCATGAACTATTAACTATTGTCTTGCCCTCGAGTAGGGGGAAATAGCCGCTTATGCAATTTGTAGTACTACGGGGTTAACGACCCAATGCTAGCCGAGAAGCTGTACTTATAGTAAGTTCTGCGGTAGATTATTTTGTATGAGAAATAAGGTATAATTGCAACTGATGCCTTTAGAAGGGGCACTGGTTTCATCTGAATCATGCCGGTATATTTACGCGGGTGATTGAGTTAACGGATTAGTGTCATGAGCTTAAACACAATTGTCAGTATCCTGATTATAGTTTGTTTGATCGACAAGACTATAAATGATCACGAATGGTTTTTATTATATATACGTTCAAATGGATTGTAAAACCTATGAATTCCACTCAACGTTTTCGTTGACCAAATTTTTGGCATGTGTTTCAGGTAACCGCTGAGAAGTAGGATGGAGCATGCATGGGATGGATGTTGTGTGTACGGCTTGGTGTCCGCTTGTTTTTCCCTCCTTTTTCTACTTAAACAATATTTTTATGTTTAATGTCATGTGGTTGTAAACTGAGGTTTTTGGGGTTGAGATTCATGGGGACCGAAAACGCTAAACTCTGTGCACTATTTGGGGTTGGAAAAACTGTGGACATGTATCATCTAACAATTTTAATTTCAAGTTTTAAGTCGACGTCTTTTTAGCGTCGTTTGATATATCTTGTGTGCAATGAATACTGTGTAGCACCCATTGTTGTAGTTCCGCTGCGCATACCAAATGTGGGGGTGTTACAGATTGGTTATCAGAGCCACGAGTTATAGAGAACTAGGTCGTTTTTGAAAATCCTAAACTATAACTTTTGGTGTCATAAGAAAAGGGTCCAAGCACACACAACTATCCTGCATGGCTCCGGTAAGATTTATTGTTGTATTTATGGTATTTGACGTATACTTTTGAGTAAAGTATATATGTGGGTAATTATTATATAAGTATGGAATTACTATATGTAGACGTTGAATTTTACGTGAAATATCCGACATCGTAATTTTCATATTAATCATGCATGAGCATCATATTATTACATTTCGGGCATATGTACCACCTTTGCATTGCATTTGCATGCATATATTTATAATTATTGTATAATTACTTATGTACCCTCCAAAATTCGCTGTTATTGCAGGAATGGCCGAGGTACCGCCCAACGATAACGGAAACGATTACGTCGTAGGTCACGAAGGGGGACCGTTTCCTCCGAACCCGCCGGACAATAATAATGGATGGATCGCTCCAGAAGACGAAATAGGGCCGGAAAACGACAATGGCGAAAGCGAGGTGGATAATTTCAGCATGAGTAGTGACGACAATGAGGATTCCGAAGAAGAGCCCGAGGAGCTATTGGATGATGGCATTCCCGAGGATGCCGTAGGCCAGACCGAACCCGATTTGTTTCAGTCTCCGAATTCGCCGAAGGGTTATGAGGTACCACCGACCGGTCGTTATGAGCAGCAACCCTTTGATCGCCCGATGGACCATAGTAATGGGAGCAGTGGAGAGTCATCCAAGTCGCCATCGATTCATGAGAATATTGCAAGGGTCTATTTTTCCGAGGCCGAGTCACTACTGGGATCCCGCAGGTCGTTTGGGGAGGATGGAAAGGTTGATGTATGAGCGGTTTGTAGTTGAGACTAGGGTGATTAAGAAGTTTGATAAGACTGAAAGGGAACATCAAAGACTGTTGGAAAGGACTTCAAGAATTGCGTATGATGGGATGATGAACACAAGTGCCATCAACAGTTTGAAATCAATGGTTGCGAATTTAAGTGCTAGTCTTGACCGTGTGAGGGAAGATCAGATGAGATTGTCGAGGATGCAGAGTTGGGAGCATCGTGTGAGGGATTCATTGCCCCCGGATTGGAGATTCGTGGACGATGTGGAGATGGAGGCGAACGACTTCATGGTTCAGCCGCCTACTGGAGGTGCTTGTATTTCGGTGGGAAATCAGGTAGCTATTGAGTGTGGATCCACATCAGGGATGAGGAAGGAAACAGAATGTGGGCCAGAGGAGAAAGGAAAGGGAAAAGTGGATGATATGGATGAGGAAGTGAGTGATGAGGAAACCGAGGAAGACGACGACGAGCCGCCATCCAAGAGGCAGTGTGGATCACCACATGCCTAGTTACTTGTTTTATATTTTCTTTGATCATTGTAATAGAACTATTTTAGACCTTTGTATGATGGTATTATGACGAGAAACTCAAGTACTTGATGTTTTGTGGTGAACGATTGTAGTGGCAATACTTGTCACGATTTTGGTTAACTATCAATACAATCTATGTTACCTTTCATGATCTGTGATATGTCTTAAATTTGATCTTTTGTGATGTGAATTGATGAATATTAGTAACTCCGTAGTGATGTGTCGTTGTATGTATTTTATGTCTGGGAAACTTGATATGAATACTTACATTGTTTTTCTATTTTTCTTGTCTTGCAGAAAGAGATATTCGATAAAACAATGCCTCCAAAGTTGACTGCCGATCGTGTTAACAACATGATTCAGGAAGCAATAGCTAATGCGTTGGAAGCGGACCGAGCTGGGAGAAATCAGGATCCAGGAAGGAACGCGGGGAGACAGCCAGCCCCGAGAGTGTGTACCTATTCAAGCTTTATGAAGTGCGGTCCCACGCAGTTCCGTGGAACGGGTGGAGCCCTAGAACTTAGGCGATGGTTGGAAAAAGTTGAGAGTACGTTTGAGATCAGTGGTTGTGCAGAGGCGGATAAGGTAAAGTTTGCAGCAGCTACGTTTCTGGATGATGCGTTAAGTTGGTGGAATACCCAGGTAGCTACGGTTGGATTGGCTGTGGCAAATGCAAGGACGTGGAATGCGACCAAAGCTTTGTTGACCAAGAAGTTTTGCCCAGAGGAGGAATTGGGGCAATTGGAGGACGAATTGAGACATTTGACCTTGAAGAACAACGATATAGCTGCTTACACCAGGAGATTCAATGAGTTAAGTCTTTTGTGTCCGGACATATTTGCCAATGATGCCAAGAAAATGAAGCAGTATATTAAGGGTTTATCTAGCAACATCAAAGGTGAAACAACTTCGTCGAAACCTGGAACGTTTGACGAAGCGGTTCAAATGGCACACGCTTTGATGGACGTTAAGCTTCAGGACAAGCAGAACTACATTGCTGAAGGCAACAAAAGGAAATGGGAGGCAGCACAAAGTAATCAATCCCAAGGCCAGAACCGAGGTGGAAATCGAAACAACCATGGGCCGAACCGTAATCAGCAGTTTAATCAGAGAAGGAACGAAGGGATGAGGGCAGTGACGAACCCTAGAGGTGTGAAAGTGAACCCCCATTGTGGAAAGTGCAATTTGTATCATGTTGGAAATTGCCCGCCGGCATGCGGCAAGTGTGGAAAGGCAGGTCATAGGACTGCTAGTTGTCGAACGGGAGGAGTAGCCACTGGGGCTAATGCTATCAGGATGAGAGGATGTTATAGCTGTGGAGAAAGAGGGCATGTGCAAGCGAATTGCCCGAAGACAGGGAACAGACGGGGAGGAAATAATGCGGCAGCTGTGTATCAAGTGGGAACTGTTGATAAACCACAAGGTCCAAATGTGGTTACCGGTACGTTTTTGCTAGACGCTTGTTATGCTAGTATTTTATTTGATTCTGGCTCCGACAAGAGTTTTGTAGACATTAGATTTAGTCGTCATATCGATAGAGAACCGGTGTTGTTAACGACTAGTTATAATGTTGAAATTGGCCGATGGAAAAATTGTTAGTACAAATTCTATACTGAAAGGGTGTACCTTGAAGTTAGGAAACTACGCTTTTAAAATCGACTTGATGCCTATAGAGCTAGGATCGTTTGACGTGATTGTGGGAATGGATTGGCTAATGGCGCACAGTGCTACGATCGTCTGTGGTGAGAGATTGGTGCAGATTCCGCTGAGGAATAGGGTTTTGACGGTTAAGGGAGACGAATGCACTTCTCGTTTGAAGGTGATTTCGTGTTTGAAGGTGATGAAGTACGTAGAGAGCGGATGCGATGTGTTTTTGGCACAAGTTTCGAGCGATGGTGATGTAGAGGCGAGGATTGAAGAGGTACCAGTTATTTGCGAGTATCCGGACGTTTTTCCAGACGAGTTGCCAGGTTTACCGCCTAACCGTGAGGTCGAGTTTCGAATTGACTTAGTGCCAGGAGCTGCGCCGGTTGCACGAGCACCTTATCGTTTAGCACCATCTGAGTTAAAGGAGTTAGCGGATCAATTGAAGGAGTTGATGGACAAAGGATTTATTAGGCCGAGCTCATCACCTTGGGGAGCGCCAGTGTTGTTCGTAAAGAAGAAGGATGGTTCGTTTAGGATGTGTATCGACTATAGAGAACTCAATAAGCTGACGGTTAAGAATCGGTACCCATTACCGAGGATTGATGATTTGTTCGATCAATTACAAGGTTCCAGTGTATACTCAAAGATCGATTTAAGATCAGGGTATCATCAACTGCGTGTAAGAGAGGAGGATATTCCTGTAACTGCCTTTCGTACGCGGTATGGACACTTTGAATTTCGAGTGATGCCGTTTGGGTTGACAAACGCGCCTGCTGTATTCATGGATCTTATGAATCGCGTGTGCAAGCCGTATCTAGATAAGTTTGTTATTGTTTTCATCGACGACATACTTATTTATTCTAAGAGTAAGGAGGAGCACGAGAAGCACCTAAGAAAGATTTTGGAGTTGTTGAGGAAGGAGAAGCTGTATGCAAAATTCTCTAAGTGTGAGTTTTGGTTGGAATCAGTGCAGTTTCTAGGTCATGTGATTGATAGTGAGGGAGTTCGTGTAGATCCTGCTAAGATCGTAGCAATCAGGGAATGGTCAGCACCGACGACGCCGACTGAAGTTCGACAATTTTTGGGTTTAGCTGGGTATTATAGAAGGTTTATTGAAGGATTTTCGTTGATTGCGAAACCATTGACGAGGCTTACCGAGAAGAATAGGGTGTACGAATGGGGAATTGAGGAAGAGCTTGCTTTCGAAACGCTTAAGGATAAGTTATGTTCCGCGCCGATTTTATCATTGCCTGAAGGAACCGAAGATTTCGTGGTGTATTGTGATGCGTCTCGTAAGGGTTACGGAGCAGTGTTAATGCAACGTGAAAAGGTGATAGCTTACGCGTCGAGGCAATTAAGGAAGAACGAGGAGAACTACACGACGCACGATTTGGAATTAGGAGCGGTAGTTTTTGCGTTAAAGTTGTGGAGACACTATCTGTATGGGACAAAGTGTGTTGTATTCACTGATCACAAGAGTTTGCAGCACATTTTAGATCAAAAGGAGTTGAATATGCGACAAAGACGATGGGTTGAACTATTGAGTGATTATGACTGTGAAATTCGCTATCACCCTGGGAAGGCGAATGTTGTAGCGGATGCATTGAGTAGGAAGGAACGGGAGAAACCTTTGAGGGTTAGAGCTTTAGTGATGAGTGAGAGCGTTGACTTAACCGAAACCATACTGAAGGCCCAGGAGAGAGGATTGATGAAAGGGAATGTTGAAGCCGAGAATTTGGGACGAATGTCTTTTCGTGATTAGGTCTGACGGACTAAGATATTTCGAGAATCGGATTTGGTTACCATTGTGTTCTTCTGAGGAAGGAAGGCCTGGAGTTCGAGAGTTGGTTATGAAGGAGTCGCATAAGTCGAAGTATTCGATACATCCTGGATCGGATAAGATGTACCACGACCTGAAGAAAGTCTATTGGTGGCCGAATATGAAGGCGGATATTGCTCGTTACGTCAGTAAGTGTTTGACTTGCGCGAAGGTTCAGGCAGAACATAAGAAACCATCTGGATTGTTGGTACAACCAGAAATCCCAGAATGGAAATGGGAGAAAATCGCAATGGATTTTGTGACGGGTTTACCTAGGACTCCTAGTGGATGCGATATGATATGGGTAATTGTGGACAGGTTGACGAAATCTGCTCATTTCTTACCTATGAAGAAGACGGACAGCATGGAAAGACTCGCCAGCGTGTACGTGAAGGAGATCGTCTGTAGACATGGAGTGCCGTTATCGATCATTTCGGATCGCGACAGTAGATTTACGTCGGAATTTTGGAGATCGCTTCAACGTGCGATGGGAACTGAACTGAGTTTAAGCACGGCTTATCACCCGGAAACTGACGGCCAGAGTGAACGAACGATTCAAACGATGGAGGACATGCTCCGAGCGTGCGTGATTGATTTTGGGGGAAGTTGGGAACGCCACTTGCCTCTGGTGGAATTTTCGTACAATAATAGTTATCATGCGAGTATCAAAGCGGCACCGTTCGAAGCATTGTATGGAAGGAAGTGTAGATCGCCCGTGTGTTGGAGTGAAGTAGGGGAAAGTCAATTGACTGGACCCGAAATGGTACTAGAAACGACAGAGAAAATCGTGCAGATCAAGAACCGACTACTTGCTGCGAGAAGCCGACAGAAGAGTTATGCCGATAACCGAAGGAAACCGTTGGAGTTTGAAGTTGGAGATATGGTTATGCTCAAGGTATCGCCATGGAAGGGTGTGATTCGTTTTGGGAAGAAAGGAAAGTTGAGTCCGAGGTATATTGGACCATTTAAGATCGTTGAACGAATTGGACCAGTAGCGTACAAGTTAGAATTGCCGACCGAGCTTAGTGCTATTCATGACACGTTTCACGTATCGAACCAGAAGAAGAGTTTGGCGGACAAGGAATTGGTGATTCCTTTAGACGAGATTCGACTAGACGACAAAATGCACTTTGTGGAAGAACCTGTGGAAATAATGGACCGGGAGGTCAAGCGGTTGAAGCGTAGTAGGATTCCTATCGTGAAGGTCCGATGGAATTCTAAGCGTGGACCGGAATACACCTGGGAACGTGAGGACTTTTTCAAGGAAAGGTACCCTCATCTGTTCCAGTAAGACGAAATGTGAGTACAAGAAGAGGCGAGCGCCGGGACGTCGCTCTCTTTAAGGAGGGGTGGATGTGACACCCTAGAATCGAGGTCATTAACGATACCCTAAATTACGATAATTTTTAAAATTTTTATTTAATTATAATTTCTATACTTATAAGTATTTTGGTTAAAGCCGAGGTTCGAGGTTATAATTTTTACGATTGACGTTTTAAGAAGGACGATGACGATTACGATCCCGAGGGATGCCCAATTTTATATAATTTTTGACGATTTGTCGATAATGTAATTTTTCGAGAATTTTATTTACGGTTCGTGTTAAGTTGAGTCGGGTGAGTTTTATAGCCTTCCAAGTACATTTAAAGTATCCCAAAAATATTTTGGAGCATTCGGGAAGATTTCCGACTCCCGTAAAATTTTCAAAATTGACAAATGAGTCAAACCCGCAAAGTTTTGAGGTCGTTTTCTATTTAAGGACAAAAGAAGCCCAAAATTGCATTTAGGTCCCTCCTAACCCATCAAAAGGGCCAAAATGAACAAACAAATAAACACACACAAAATTTACAAGAAAAAAATCAAACACTCTCCCTCTCTTCTCTCTCAAACCCACGGTCACCCCCAAGAACACCAAAAATTCACCAAAAATCATTTTCCACTTGGTTTTTCAAAAATCTAAGGTTAGACCACACTTAGTTTGGTCATTCCCCACATATTCATGTGCTCAAATCCAACATGCATTGATAAAAAAATTTTCAAGATTTTTCATATGATCCAAATTTGTTTTTGAGGCTAAAAGAGCTAATGCATGTTGATAATTTAGTGTTATGGAAGTATAAACACCATGAAAACCCACCAAAATTAATTTGGTTGTGGTGATTGGGTCACCCAAACCCCACGGCAAAGGGGGTGTTTGGGGAGCCATGGTGGTTGTTGATTTTGCATGTTATATTTGTGTTTGGTTTGTTGTTTTAGGATGATTCATATAGGTTTTATTACTTGCATGTTTATTTTCTTTGATTTTTGATATTGAGATTGGTTGATCAATAAGGGTAGGATGGAAGTTTGATGTTAGGATATGTTTGGGAAGGCTTAGGATGATGTTTAGTGTTGGTTAGAAGTCTTGGAATCGAGTCTAAGCATGTTTTTGGTATGGTCATTTTTAGGCAGAAACATTTGGTCTATTTTATAAAAATTATTTTGTTTCCAGGTCTTGAAAGCTAAATATAGTGATAGAGGGTTTTTCTAGCTTTAATTTGGTATAAGGTAGAGCCCGTGACTCAAAACGAGCTAAAAGTTATGACATTTTAAAGATCGGGTACCGGGAGACGAGGACTTTCACAATCCGAATTTGTGCAAAGTTTTAGTCAAATCCCGAGGGTCACAAGTATAATTTGGTAAATGGTCAAGGGTCAAAATTTGGTCCCTAACCTGTATAAATGGGTCTATATGTTTACTTAGGTGTCAAAGAAGTCAAAGGTATTTTTCATATAGGTCAAAGAGGTCAAAATTGGTCGAAGCGCAATTTCAGCCCGTAAAATGTAGTCGTGGAAATGAGTTGCGTAACGGGTCGTAAAAGTGAAAACTTTTGTTGGACTTAAAAACATGTTATCTACAGGTCTTATAGGATTTTTGGAAATTTTGTCAAATTTTATAAGCATGGTTTAATAAG
Source organism: Glebionis coronaria (assembly GCA_025667525.1). Taxonomy (NCBI): domain Eukaryota; kingdom Viridiplantae; phylum Streptophyta; class Magnoliopsida; order Asterales; family Asteraceae; genus Glebionis; species Glebionis coronaria. The sequence continues at coordinate 462,805,622 of CM046874.1, forward strand.
GTAAAACAGCCCGTACTTTAGTCAAGTACCGGCGAGAATGGGTAAAAATGGACAACGTAGGTTATAAGAACGAATGGAATAAAATGAATGATACTTGTTGTTTTTGTTTTTGGCGTGAGTTATATTTGTCCTAAGTGACTTGTATATATGTATTTTATACAGTACCGTAAGTATTTAAATGATATTACTCATTACGCGTTATTTGTGATAGGTGTTGATTTACCCGGGCATCCGTAACATCGTCAGTGATCACTCCTCGAACTACCGACTACTTAATATCTAAGGTGTGAATTTATAGCCTCGCTTATATTATTTCAAATTGTTTTACCCGCGAGGGAAATGCATGCTAGTTTTTAAAAGGAACGTATATCATGAATGATTGTTAGACCCGAAAGTTGCCTTAGAAATTGTGTTGAGTACCAAAGTTGCAAAAGTCCCTAAATTCATGAACTATTAACTATTGTCTTGCCCTCGAGTAGGGGGAAATAGCCGCTTATGCAATTTGTAGTACTACGGGGTTAACGACCCAATGCTAGCCGAGAAGCTGTACTTATAGTAAGTTCTGCGGTAGATTATTTTGTATGAGAAATAAGGTATAATTGCAACTGATGCCTTTAGAAGGGGCACTGGTTTCATCTGAATCATGCCGGTATATTTACGCGGGTGATTGAGTTAACGGATTAGTGTCATGAGCTTAAACACAATTGTCAGTATCCTGATTATAGTTTGTTTGATCGACAAGACTATAAATGATCACGAATGGTTTTTATTATATATACGTTCAAATGGATTGTAAAACCTATGAATTCCACTCAACGTTTTCGTTGACCAAATTTTTGGCATGTGTTTCAGGTAACCGCTGAGAAGTAGGATGGAGCATGCATGGGATGGATGTTGTGTGTACGGCTTGGTGTCCGCTTGTTTTTCCCTCCTTTTTCTACTTAAACAATATTTTTATGTTTAATGTCATGTGGTTGTAAACTGAGGTTTTTGGGGTTGAGATTCATGGGGACCGAAAACGCTAAACTCTGTGCACTATTTGGGGTTGGAAAAACTGTGGACATGTATCATCTAACAATTTTAATTTCAAGTTTTAAGTCGACGTCTTTTTAGCGTCGTTTGATATATCTTGTGTGCAATGAATACTGTGTAGCACCCATTGTTGTAGTTCCGCTGCGCATACCAAATGTGGGGGTGTTACAAATACACATGTAGTATTCATAAATTTGGTGAATCTCGTGTGTAGGCTGTAATTTGATAAATTCATGCTCATAATCAATAAGGACTATTTGTTTGTTTATAAGTATAAGAATGAGTTAATAATTATTTATAGATTTCCCTGAATTGGCCGAACAATGAAAACATGTACCTTAAGTATTTAACATAAGACTTAAGACTTTGGATATTACCAATAAGAAATGGAAATATGTTTTGACAAATGTTTTAACAAAGGATTTTAAGGGATTATTCCCTTATACACAAACCATTTAACTAAACTTTTGTTTAGGGGTAAATGTTTGTGTATACCTCCAGATAACTTAAAAAGGATTGAGGAAAACCATTTATACCATAACCTGAAAATTTGAAACGACACTTTTTACTTTTTAAACTAAGAAAACTTTGACCAAAGTATAAACAAAGGTTTTTTGAACATTTACGAATCTTATTAAATATTTTCGATAAATCAACAAGAATCCTGTTAATTAAATTCAAATTTATTTTTGAACATTTTATATAATTGGTCGAACTAAGAAATTTGAAACTTTTACGTTTACGCTTCATAAAAATTAACTAATAATTATTTAATTAATTATAATAATTATCGACGCTTTAGACGCCGGATTGAGAAAAACTGATAAAAATGATAGTTGAGACGAAACTAAAACATAGAAGATATGATGAAAGAATTTTGAATAAATACGGTTGTGATATTTATTTCATCAGGAAGGTGAACGTAATTACTGACGCATAATGTAGAAAGAATACCTAAGTGAATTGTGGACATGATAATTATATCATCATGAGAAGTGAATATAGATACCGACGCATTATGTAGAAAATGTAAAGAACCAGTTAGGACATGTTCCTTAATAATGAAGGTGCAAAATAAGTTGCTGAACAATTTAAAAATAAACAATGTTTGTAAAAAGGATAATGTAGATTATAAAAGAGGTTCGCGGCTAATGTGAACCATTAAAAATTTAGAAGCCGATAGCGCTAAATGTTTTAAAGGGCCGTTTATGGTTGCCTAAATGTGAAAAATTGTGAGATGTAGTTAAATTGGAAAACTTGTAAGTATAAGTATTCTATTCCTGTCATTTTTGACTTAATGTATCATTATCAGAAGAAGTTGTACTGATGGCAAATTATGAGGGCAGACATCGCCTCATACATTAGTAAACGTTTAGCTATTGCAAAGGTCATCATCTGAATTAGATTCGATTTGGGTCATCGTCGATAGACTAACCAAATCTGCTAATATCATTCCCGTCAATGATAAATGCAAAAGAGTTATGTAAACATAGTGTGCCTGTATCGAACATCTATATCAAGATCCTCGCTTCGCATCGAATTTCTAGAGATTTGCTCAGAAATCATTGAGAACGAACCTTGATGAGAGTACTATGTACCACCCCAAATCGAAGGGACGAGGTAAAGTAACGATACAGAGTAATATAAGTGTTGTTTTATGTATGAATGAATGACCTTTGGTAATAGACCGTATAATCGTATTCCTTTGGAGAGATTATCATTGATAATCATCGTATTAGGATTGAGATCGAATCTTGTTAGAATCTAAATATTAGAGCATCTGTAAGCAAGAGTTGAGATGAAGACATCCGACATACATCCATTGTGAGTTGGACATGTCTCTTAGGTTTAAGGTTTCCTATGATGGCGAACCTATCCTTGCAAAGTACCCGACCCGCAAGATCTGAAATGATTATTGAAATTAGGATCTTATTATTGACAGCCGGTAGTGGGCAAGAGGTTACGTGAATGTGAAATGTAGATCTTGAAGTGCCAAATGGGTAGCGAAGTTATGCCACAATTTTTAACCTTGGAAAAATAAATTCATGATCTGACAAATCATGGGATATAAGTCCCCGTTGTATGGGACCATTGAAATGATGTAAAAGTTGGGATTGAAAGGCATATAAGCTGGATCTACCCTAGGACTTCAAAGACTGCGTGAATTTTGTTTCGTATATCGAACTTGATGGAATATCTATCAAGCGAGAATCTGATTATTCTTAGTAGAGCTTAGATCGGCGAAAAGTTGCATTCGTCAAAAACCCGTGAACATCATGGATAGTGAAAGTAAGTCAACATTAAGCCTGATCTTATTCCCGTAGTTATGTTTGATGAAACTCGCGTATTGTAATTGCACTTGTGAGAAAAGACCGAATGTGGAGGAAATACCCACATGGCTTTAACTCTATAGGAAGCGAGTAGTAAGATGATCTTTGAGGACAAAGATCCTGTTTAGGGGTAAATGCTGTGACAATCCGTCAATTTACGATTGATACTTTATTCTCAATATTTATTTGAAAACATTATTTTAATGTTACAATATGAACTCACATATTTTTAGGAAGAAATTTGGATTTACGTCTTGAAGTAGCATCGACTACGTCTAAACCGGAGGATTCAGCGTTACGTGCTTACGTTTACATACACCGTCCTTGGTGACAGTCCGACATTTTAGAAAATAAATTTATCCATGAATATTATTTTGGAGTTTTAAATTTGTGTTGGTCCATAAACTCACAAATTTACGAGAAGAGATTAGGACTTACGATTTTATTTTAACGTCCTTTACGACTAAACCGGAAACCTTAGGATTACGTATTTACGTTTTCGAACACCGTTTTTGATGAGACAATTTTTATTAGATTCGTTTTGTGCCGTTGATTCATAATTTATAAAAACGTTTTTCGTAAAACGACCCGAGGGCACGCAAATCGAGGAAACTAGAATCGAGGAATACCCGTAAACTAGTGAGATGGGACAAAACACTTTGTCCCACCCCACTAGCTTACATGGGACGGCACAATGTGTACAACACACCACCTTTGGCTTACTAGTTAGACACTTGTCTAACTAGCTTCACAATGAAGCTTTCCACTTCACAAAACCACCAACACAAACTACTAGCTCATTTCTCACCATGCAAACAACTCAAGTTTCTCTCTTCTCCTCTCATGGTTGTCGTCCCATATTCACCTTCAAACACCCATTTCATACAAAATTTAACCATAAACATATGTTATAATTAACATATGTTAATCTCCATTCAAAAAGATGAAGATTGGTGCAAGTTATAACATCCAAGGAGGAGTTTTCAAGGAGTAGTAGGGCTGATTTTCCATAAGGTATTCATGAAGCATGGTGGTCATGAAGATGGTCTTGGCTATGCACAAGTTTCTCCATCAAAATCCATGTTTTGATCACAACTTACATCATCATGGTGGTATAAAGATTGTCCTCCTCAACTTCTTGTTATTTTGATTATGTAAACATGTATTTTATTTCCTATTGTATATGTATATGATGATTATATGATGATAAAAATGTTATGTGGGGATTTGTTGTTGATAAACATGATTAAAAAGGTGAAAAACCATAAGAAACAAGGTTAAAATCTTGCTTAAATTTGATGGCTGTATAAAACAGTAAAGAACCATATGTTTAACTGATAAAATGATGAAGTAGAATGGATTTACAGTAAGCTATGAGTCTTGTACATATGTGAGAGTTGGCCATGCAATGGAATCATTGTAATGAGTGAGATATGATCAAAACAAGCCTAGGGTATAAATCTGAGGTTACTGTTTTGGACGATTTTTAGAAAATATTTAGAAGATGATTCAACAGTAGCTATAGAAGAGTTAAATGTAGCACATATCATGTAGTATATTTGATAAAAATTTGAGCTTCTATCTCCATATAGAACTCAAGATATGGCAGTTTTGGTGAAACTGAAGATAAAAATCAGATTTTTGGAAATTAAAGTATAATACTATTATATAAGCACTCAAAATTTAATAGTATAAAATGTAAAATAAAAACCCACTAACTTATGGATTTTATTTATATAAGTATGTAAAAGGTTAAATAAGTGGACATTTTATAAAAATGGTAACTTGTTAAGTTTTATAAGTTATAAAACTATAAAAATATTATAAGCACTCAAATAGTATTATATAAGCACTCAAATAAAAATATTATAAAATATGAATTAAAACCCACTAACTTATATAATACCTTTATATAAATATTTATAAGGATAAATAAATGGACATTTTATAAAAATGGAAGTTTGATAAGTTTTATAAGTTATAAAACTATAAACATGATTTTTACGACTTTTTAGGCTATCGACGTAAAATTAACGTTTTTGTTAAATAAAACTTAGATGGTTGGACCCGTCTAATGTAAACTTTATAAAACTCATATACTGATATATAAACATGTATAACAAGTAAAAACCGATAAAACCCGAACTATAGGACATACGGACGTTAACGGACTAAATTAACGTTATTGGACTAACAATATAACAAAAATGGACTAAAACACTTATAAACTTATTATTGGGCTTAACCCATTTGGGCCCAACTTGTAAAGTTTAAGTACTGATAATATAGGTATAAAAGGGATTAAAATAAGTTAAATAACTTATAATAAGCTTATTGGACTTAAGACACGTAAATGGGTAAAACTAGTAAACTAATATAAAAGTTATCGACATATAACACAAAAATGAGTAAATGACGATATGTAAACCCACTTGATCATCATATATATATAATCATCATATATATACATAATTGGTATTTTTATAAATTCATTGGACAAACGTCTAAGACCGATTATTATTTATATAGGTTTCCGTGATTGAAGCACGTATCGTACGACCGAATTGCCGATAACCCGCCTTCCCATATCAACGTGAGTTCATAGCCTCGCACTCTTTTAAATGTTTTTTTAAATGTTTTAAAAACCCGCAAGGGAGATAACATGTTAGTTTTTATAAAATAGGACACCATTTTTCCCAATTGTTTGTTTATTGATTTGGACCCGAATGATTGAATGACCTGATTGTATGACCCGATTGTATGACCCGATAAATGATTAATGGACCCGATAAATGAAATTAAATGGATTATTAAAGTTAGGTTATGGCACTAAAAGTCCCATTAGCATGAATTGTGAACTACCGGGAGTTGGTAGACGTTTATGCATTTAATAGTAATATTTGGGGACGATCACCCTAGTTCGCGCCTTGACGGTTGATCCCCGTCGTGCCACATTGATTGGTAAGCGAATTTATGTATGAGAAGATTTCCATAGCGTGACCTTTGTGATGACACGCTACTTTAGATGGGCAAAATTGGTATCGGGTTAGCTACCCGTTGTTGGTTTAGTAAGGTAACAATGTCATGCGGCTTATAATAATCCAAAAACTAACGAAATACTAATAGACGCTCCGAATTACGATGTATTGCCTGACTAGCAATACAGGGTCATACTATTGATATTATGGTTGTGTTTTGGTTTTCATAACCATACTCATATAACGGTTTTTATTTTCATACAACGTCGTAAGACGTATTGTATGACGTTTTTACGACATTGGCTCGTATAATGATTTTTAAGGCAAATGCCTATATTATGATTTTGATGACGATTTGTATAAAATGACTTTGGCTATTTCATAGCCTATTAAAATGATTTGTACAAAATGATTTTCAGTAATAATTTTATACTGATATATTATATTGATGGATTTTATGAAACTCTATGAATTCACTCGGCGTTATCGCTGACCTTTTCTTTTAACATGTCTTATCTCAGGTACTTGAAGGTAATTTTCGGGAAGACGACAAGAATTCATGGCCCGCACTTAAACAATATTTTCCATTCAAATATTTTGTAAAACTTTGTATGAAATGTAATGACTTTGGACCGATGTAAATTTGATATTTATGAATGGAAATGATTTATTATTAAACGACGCGATTTTTATGCGTTGTCTATGATGTGAGTAATGTGCTATCCCGTAACACCAACTAGTCTTCCGCTGTACTGAGTTGTATGAATTTGGGGGTGTTACAATATATATATATATATATATATATATATATATATATATATATATATATATATATATATATATATATATATATATATATATATATATATATATATATATATATATATATATATATATATATATATATATATATATATATATATATATATATATATATATATATATATATATATATATATATATATATATATATATATATATATATATATATATATATATATATATATATATATATATATATATATATATATATATATATATATATATATATATATATATATATATATATATATATATATATATATATATATATATATATATACACCTCTCCAGAATTTACTGATTTTGAACATACGAAAAGTTTGTTATGATCAAAGGGTCTTAACCTAACCCATTTGTTTCTTCCACCAGATCTTTTATTTAATATATATTCTAAGTCTCATGTTCGTTTGAAGGTCCAATTATACTCCTAAGTACCCTAAACATCTTAAAACATTAATTTAAACCCGACTGATTTCAAAACTGCTTTGACCTTCGATTGTTGTAACTTGTTTTTGACCCACTTTCTGACCTCCAATTTAGGTCTCGTTTCTTGAATTTGCAACTCAATTACCTTTCCAGGGGTACCAAGAACGCAATTTAAAAGTTTGTAAAACTCAAGATATGATCAAAACAAGTGACCTAAAATTTTTCCTAGTTTTTAAAAACGAATTTAACACAATTAGCTTAATTAATTAGCATCACCGTGTATAATTATTATCTCTAATTATTCTAATCATGTTTATAGCATTATAATAAAGAATTCATAATTAAACTAACCTTAGATCCATCATGTATTGATTAAGAGAAACATAGATTTTACTTTAGAATTTTTAGAATACAAGAAAATTATGAAGAACCCTAAAAATATCAATTGATGCCGACTAAACCTTGATCCCCAGGGACTTTATGAGTGTTTTGATTAATAAAAAGACTTTATATACTTTCCTAACAAGTCCGTGGCCCATGTACAAAAGCATGGTTCCCTTTTTCCTTTTTTCCCCTTTTCTTTTCTTCCGGCGTTTACAAACCGACTATACCCCTATATATTTTTATTTTTTTCTTTTTTATTACTTATTAATAAATTAATAATAATACCTTAAGATACCTTAATTTATTTCAGCTCCTAAAACCTCCAAAACTTCAAAACCATAAAACTATTCAATTTACGCGTTTACCGTAAAAGACATAAAAATATACTGTTTTATAAAAACTCTCGAAATATGAAATAAACTATACAACTAAGTCCCAAATGACTTAAAACCATCCCGAAAAATATTCCCATAACTAATTACCTCATCCGAGACCTCTAAATGCTAAACCTTAAATCGTAAAAATACGATTTACAATAATACTTATACGTATACATAAATCACCAAAATAACACCATTTCATTTCATAGTCACCAATTTGTGAGCTCGTGAACATGAAATAACAGTTCGTCAATTTACTTATGAGTACCATTTACCCATAAACGATATCCAAACCTCACTCCAAACACGAAAAATAAAGACATACGCACATACAAGCACATATTTGCACAAAACACCCTAAACTATAGTCTAAGTGATGAACCCCAAAACCATGGTTGTCACATGTTGCCCTGTTGTTTATCTCTCCAAATAACCATCTGTGGGGTATGAGTTAATTTCTTAACTGTGTATTTGAACTTTGTAATAGTGCCTGAAGCATATCTTTTGTTAATGCAGGCATCATAGTTAGCCTTTACCTTTTTAGAGCCTCTACGCGTTTCATCTCCATTTCTCTTAGCCTTTTTCTTTGATCCTCTTTGATTTGAGGAGACATGGCTTTCAACTTGGCTTCATCCAGCTCTTTGGCTTTCTTGATTTCATTCAATCGTTTAAACTCAAGTGCATGTTTCTCAATTTCTTCAACTGTTAAGGGTTTTTCATCAGCTCCTTTGAAAGTTGAGAATTGAGAGATTTTGGTGGTGGATCCTCATGTCTCTAGCATCGCAGCTATTTTCTTTAGTTTGGCGTCTGTGTCTACCATAACTATTTCTTTCCCTTTCTTCGAGACAGAGGATTCTTCACTTGCTTTCTTCATCTCATCAACATGTTTCAAAAATGCTATCTAAGCTTGTTCTTGGACACCTTTTGGTAGGAAGCCAATAGTGAATTTGAGTTTCTTAGCTTTTCGTTCACCATCATCCACAACCTTATTGGTGTTATCCAAGGACAGGGAATTTGATTAATCAGTTGCTTTGTTGTTTTGTTTCTCCCCCTTACTTTCAACATCATCATCAGGTATAGTGATTGGTGTGATGACTTGAAGTGGAACGGGGTTTTAAGCTGTATTTGTGGTAGTGTTGACAGGTCCTGGTTTGAGTAGTTCAGTTTTCTCCCCCTCACGTTTAGCTTGTATCTTAAGATATTTGGCTGAACGTGACTGACTATAGCGAGCAACCTGTTCAACAGATGTGGCCAACTTCTTTTGCCTGTTTCTTGATCCTCTGGCAATTTTAAGAATCCTGTTGCAGTTGCGATTCACAGATCGATCAACATGGCCAGCCAAATAGGTAGTGTGGCGTTTTTGCCTGTTGCACACAGCCTCAAATTCTTTGTGCATCACTAACTCATGGGCTGTAAACATATAAGGGACTTCTTGGATGATGGCATCTTTGATGCGAGTAGATAAGTGATTAAGTCCCTGAGAAACCCCTATTCAGAGATGGCATCCTTAACAACTTGGGAAATGATCTTAGGAAAATTAACTGTGAAGGAATGCATTTCAGATCCAATTTTGTACAACTTTCTTGACAGGCGTTTAATGTCAGAAGCATGATGATAGGGCCTTAAACCATGAATGTTCAGGATTTGCTGCTCATAGTCATCTTCCCTGGGAAAAAGATCAAAATTTGTTTGTTGTGGATGATCAAACAATAGAAACTCTGTTGTAGGATCATACACAGCGCTTGGAAGCTCCTTTGTGTCAGATGTATCTGAGGTAGGAGTCACAACAGCTTCTTTTGGAGGAGGATTTGGTTCTTTAGTTGGTGTGGACACAGCTTTAGGTGGTGACATGTGAGGCTGTTCATCTTCTTCATCATCCTCTTCCTCAATCATCCCCTCAGGGAGAGTTTCATCATATGGAATTGATTCAGGTTCAGATAACCTTTCAATGAAGGCAAGCACATCCTCTTCAACATCAGGCATGGCTCATCTTCTTTTGGCTGATCCTGAATAAAGTTATCAGCTTCTTCAGGTGTAGCCAGAGAGTCTACATTTGGTTGTACAACATCAGCCTGTAATTTGTTTAAGTTAGTAACAGGGAAATAGATAAAAGGAATGGTCGCCAGTTCGCTGTCCTAGAGAGGCTGAGGATGATTATTAAGCCACTCTAAAGGATAAATCCTTGGGATTCTTTTAAGTGTGAAAGTAATGAGGTTAATGGTCGCCATTCACTGCCCCTAGGAAAGTTGAGTGTCATTATTCAGCCCCCCCCCCCCCCCCGAAAAGGATAAATCCTTTGGGACTCTTTTATCTGTGAATTTTATATAGGTTAAGATCACCTGTTATGCTGCCCCTAGGAAAGCTGAGGGTAATGATTCAAATCCCCTATAAAGGATAAATCCTTTGGGACTCTTTTAGTTGTGAAAAAGATGTAGTTAATGATCTTCATATTACGTTGTCCCTTGGAAGGCTAAGGATGATGATTCAGCCCCCCTTAAAAGTTAAACTTTTGGGATTCTTTTTCTGAGGGAACCTAGAGGCTGTGTGAAGTACATCTACTCTAGGTCGAGACATGTATGTATTCAGGTTGTTGTTTGCCTGAATACTGTCTAGATGGTGCAGGGTCATCGGGGTGCTTTATAAACACAAATGAATCACTCCCTGGTGCAAAGACAGGGTGTACAGAAGTCTTAAAGGATTTATAAGTGCATACATAGACTCCTATAGGTCGAGGATAACCCTAACTTCACCACTCTCACCTACAAACATTTAAGAGTGGCTGCTTGTGTACTTGTAAAAATAATAAACTGATTACCTGTGAGATATCATCAGAATCAGGCTGGTTCCCTGTTGTCTCTGCTGATGTAGACACGCTAGACTCCTGTTGTTTATCAGCTGTAGTCTCTGTGTCCACAGAAGTCTCTGGACCAGAGGAAGGAGTGGTTGTCTTCTTAACCCTGGCCTTAGCAACAGTTTGGGTTTCGGAAGAAGAGGGGTTTATCTTCTTCTTTGGATGTTGGCCAGTTGTTGCCTTGGACAACGTGGTGTGTTGCCCAGAGGTCAAAGATGTTGACTTACCAGACACACCGGCTGCAATCACCTTCTTAGAGGAAGGGAGCAGGGGCTTCACAACGGATGGTTGTTTATTAGCAACATTCTTCATATGAGCTATCACTGGCACATCATTGGGTCCCATCACCTTGTAGATAGCTCCAGTTATGTGATAAGGCTTCATGGCTGTCAAGGCATAGTTATGGTAGTTGTCACCCAGCAGACTTTCAAAGATAAGAGAGAGAAATCAAACATAGAAGATGTTTTTCCCTCTGACTTGTTTGATGCCCTTCAGCTGTTCGACGAGGTTAGAGAATAAAATGCTTCCAATGTCGATGCCTGTATCTCATATAAGTCCATAGGCAATGGTTTGATGGTTGATGGCTAATTGGTCTTGAGATCCCTGCATACCACCCAGGGATTTGACTATGTGAGTAAAGAGGACTCTCCACATAGGGGGAAAAACTTGATCTTTAAGGGAGACTTTAGGACCACTTCAGCTGGTGTAAGGGCTGGGTTAACATCAGAGATAGGGAAGAGTGTGGCAAGGGCGTCCTTTACAGTCTTCTTATCAACAGACTTTAGGCATTCTTCGCCATGTCTTAGCCCAGCCACAGAAGAAAAATCAGCAACAGAAAATGCAAAGGGATGTTCATTACATGAGAGTTTAAAGGAGATGGTGTTGTCATCAAGTATCTCAGCAGAATACCAGAATTCCCTAAGGTATTCTTGGTAGAAAACATATGGGGTTCTTTTGAACGCTTCACCTACATCACAATTCTTCATTAAGTTCACCAGATCTAAGTATGTGTCATTTGGAGCTTTGAGCCATCTAATAGAGTTGTTCGCGGCGAGGATACAATCATTCATTTTGAAGTTAACGTTAGAAGCTTTAGGTACTGGAAACGCCATTGTATCGAGAATGAAGAAGATTAAGATGGTGAGAGGGTTTAGAGAGATATTTTAGTAAGAGAGATGCAAATGATGAATAATGATAAAAGTGTTCGGTGAAAAACCTTGGAACAATATATATATTTAAAATTTGAAACAGTTATTCAACCGCAATTAATGCATAGTGGGAAAACGACTGCACACAAGTGGGTCCCTTGACCTTTCAAAACTGTTTGTCTCCTCGTTTATCGAAAAATGTGAATAAAATATTGAGAATCTTTTTAGCATTTACATGGAAAGTAACTACCTAGTTTCATGTGAAAAACATTTAATATTTATTCAGACAATAATGACACACATTAAATATCATCCACAGGCTTTGAGATATTAAGCATACCCAGCTCAGCAACTAGCCTGTTGAACAAAGGTTCAGCCAAAATCTTTGTAAATAAGTCAGCTAGTTGTAGCTCAGTGGGAACAAAATACAACTCAATATATCCTTTAATAATATGATCCCTGATAAAGTGATACCTGATATCTACGTGTTTGGTTCTGGAGTGAAGCACAAGGTTGTTTGAGATAGCAATGGCACTTGTATTGTCACAGAAGATATGTACTTTGTCATATAGAATCTCATAGTCAGCTATCTAACACCCCCAAATCGTATGCGCAGCAAAACTACAACATTTGGGTGCTAGACAGTTATCATTACACACAAGCTATTTCGAACGACTCAAAGAGACGTAGAAATTTAAACACTAATTAAAGATTGTTAAAACATCAAAGTCTAATGCTTTCCAAACCCTATAGAAAATACAAAACAGAGTTGCGTTTAGGTCCCCACGGAATCTCAACCTAAAAGTACATTACTTGTTTCACATGACATAACATAAAAGTTTTAAGTGATAAAAAGGGTGGAAAGACAAAGTAGACCACCAAGCCACTACAACTTCCATCCGCGTATGCTCCTTGCTACCATATCATCGATTACCTGAAACACATGCTTAAAGGGGTCAACACATAATGTTGAGCGAAATTTATAGGTTTTAAAATCTCATTTTTGAACATAAGTGTATAAAATCAATCACGAGCATTTATAGAATCGTCGATCAAACAATCTATCATTCAAGGTTATTATCGTTAGCAATAGCTAATAATTGTGTTTAAGCTCATGACACTAATCCGTTAACTCAATCACCCGCGTACATTTACCGACATGATTAAGATGAAACTAGTGCCCCTTCTAAAGGCATTAGTTGCAATTATACCTTATTTCTTATCACAAGTTACCCGTCCGCAGAGGGTACTCAACGTACTAGCTCTCGTCTCGGATAGGGTCGTCAACCCCATAGTACTATCAATTGTATAAGCGGCCATTTCCAATCCACACGAAGATTAAACAATAGTTAATAGTTCATGAATATAGGGTCTTTTGCAACTAGGTACTCAACCCAATTCAGGCAACTTTCGGGTCCAACAATCATTCATGACTTATGTTCGTTTTTATTTAAAATAGCATGCATCCCCCTCGCCGATAAAACCATTGATAAGTGTTATAAAGCTAGTCTATAAACTCACCTTGCGTATTAGTAGTGGTTCTAGCGAAGACGTAACGAAAATATCACCGACGATGTGGTTGCCCCGGAAAATCTAACACGTGACCTAAAAATCAAAGTACGAAACCGAGTCAATACTCCGTGTACATTATTGTACTAAACACGTGTATATAAAAACACTTAATGCTTATAAAAACTCACGCCAAAACTCATACATGTGATTATTACTAGACTCGTACTATCTGTCTATGTAATTAAAAATGTTTCCCATTTTACAATTTTGCCGGTACTTGCCAAAAGTACGGGCTATTTGCTAACACTTAAGCATCACTATAAATTATGATAAAAATTGTAAAAATCCCTTACAACCTGTAGAAATCCCATTATAAATTCCATAAAAATTTTTCACTTTTAAGACCCATTACTCATTACATTACTAGACGTAAACTTTTCGGACAGATTTGCACTTTTAGGATGTAAGACTTCCTTGACTCATTTAAAACGTACCATTAGCTAATTTGACCCCTAAGTCTAACAATAGACTCAAAAACACAGGTTTAGCACCAAAGAATAACTTTCAATTCTTTATAAAACTCTATCTATGGTCCCCGGGATTTGACCTAAAACCAAACATAATTTTCGGATTATATTGATTTTCATCTCCCGGTACACGAAATTTCAAAGTAGCATAACTTTTGACTCGTTTGGAGTCGTAAGCTCATTCTTATACCAAATAGAAGCTAAGAAAATTCTCTACAACTACATCCTAGCCTCATGACCTGTTTTCAAAGCTAAACTCACGAAAACATGCTTAAACAATCTGCCTAATTTTTCCTTCCTCAAAATCAACTCAACACTTGTTTCCATTCCATTCTAACATAACCTAGACCTATACTAACCACTTATAAACATTCATAAACATCCTAATCATCCTAATCATCCTATACTACTAGGAAAATCAAACCTTCATAAAAACTCAATTCCTAAGTCACACATGCAATGAGTTTAACCTATCTAAAAACATCAAAAACATCACTCTCAACAAAACCCCACATCAATAAACATCAAACACCATGAATAACCAAACACCCCCATTTGGTCGTGGGGTGTTGGTGTCCAAAACACCCAAACCAAATTGATTTTAGTTGGTTTTGTGGATGATTAACCATTACCATTACACTAATTAAACATACAATTAGTTTAATTACATAAAAACATGTTTTTGAAAAATATTTGATTCTTGAAAAATTTGTGTTAGTGCATGTTAAAATGGATTATACCAAAACAATTACAAGGGATTTTTAAGAAGTGGTCTAAACTTGTATTGTCTAAAATCAAAAGGGAAAAAAATAATTATGGTGGTGGTGGTGGTTGGGAGGCCGACGGCCAAAGATAGAGGAAAAGGAGAGAAGAAATATTTTGAAATGATTTTTGTTGTATGTTTTTCCTTTCTCCTATTTTTTAAAATTTTGAGGGGTCTCTTTTTCCATCTTTGCTTTCTTTTGGCCTCATTTTTAAAGGACAAATTTTAGTAGCGGGAAACGACTTACTAGTTGGTTTTGAAAATTTGCAGGAGTCGGGGGTCGCCCCGAACACTCGAAAATACTTTTAAAGCAATTTAAACGCACCCGGGATAAAATAAAACGCACCCGGCTCGACTTAACACGAGCTAAAAATAAAATTCTCGAAAAATCCTAATATCGACAAAGCGACAATCAAACATAAAAATTGGGCATCCGTCAGGATCGTAGTCGTCGTCGGCTTTCTCAAATCGTCAATCGTTAAGATTATGACCTTAAACGTTGGTTTCAACTTAAACCGTCAAATATATAATAAACGAAATTTCTGAAAAATTTAAAAAATACTCGTAATTTAGGGTAAAATAAATTACCTAGGGTTCTGGGTATCACATCCACCCCTCCTTAAAGAGAGCGACTTCCCGGCGCTCGCTTCTTCTTATACTCACATTTTGTGCCGCTATAACAGATGAGGATATCTCTCCTTGAAAAAGTCCTCACGTTCCCAAGTGTATTCGGGTCCACGTCTTAGAATTCCATTGTACCTTTACAATGGGAATTCTACTGTGCTTCAGTCTCTTAACCTCTCGATCCATAATCTCCACTGGTTCCTCCACAAAATGCATTTTATCGTCAAGCTGAATCTCGTCCAAAGGAATCACCAATTCCTTATCCGCCAAACTTTTCTTCAAATTCGATATGTGAAACGTGTCGTGAATAGCACTAAGCTCATTCGGCATTCTAATTTATAAGCTACAGGTCCAATTCGTCTAACAATCTTGAATGGTCCAATATACCTTGGACTCAGCTTTCCTCTCTTTCCAAAACGTATCACACCCTTCCATGGTGACACCTTAAGCATGACCATGTCTCTGAGCTCAAATTATAATGGTTTCCTCCTATTATCGGCGTAACTCTTCTGTCGGTTTCTCGCAGTAAGTAAACGGTTCTTAATTTGCATAATCTTCTCTGTAGTTTCTAAAACCATTTCAGGCCCAGTCAACTGACTTTCTTCCACTTCGCTCCAACACACAGGAGACCTACATTTCCTTCCATACAATGCTTCAAATGGTGCAGCCTTAATACTCGCATAATAACTGTTATTATACAAAAACTCCACTAAAGGTAAATGGCGTTCCCAACTTCCTTCGAAATCAATCACGCATGCTTGAAGCATGTCCTCCAACGTCTGAATGGTTCGTTTTCTTTGGCCATCAGTTTCATGATGATAGGCTGTGCTCAAACTCAATTCGGTGCCCATCGCATGTTGAAGAGATTTCCAAAATTCCTAAATAAATCTGTTGCCTCGATCTGAGATGATCGATAAAGGTACTCCAAGTTGACAAACAATTTCCTTCACGTACACACTAGCAAGTTTCTCCATGCTATCCGTCTTCTTCATAGGTAAACAGTGAGCAGGTTTCGTCAGTCTATCCACAATTACCCAAATCATATCACAACAACTAGGAGTACTAGGTATACCCGTCACGAAATCTATAGGGATCTTTTCCCATTTCCATTATAGAATCTCAGGTTGTACCAACAACCCAAACGGTCTCTTATGTTCAGCTTTGACCTTCGCACAAGTCAAACACTTACTGGCGTAACGAGCAATTTCTACCTTCATATTCGGCCACCAGTAGACTTTCATCATATCGTGATACATCTTATCCGCTCCAGGATGTATCGAGTACTTCGACTTATGAGACTCATTCATAACCAGTTCTCGTACTCCAGGCGTTCCTTCCTCAGGTGGACATAGCGGTAACCAAATCCGATTTTCAAAATATCTCAGCCCGTCTGACTTTACCACAAAAGAGGTTTCTTTAGTCTTCCCAGATTCTCGGCGCCAATATTTTCTTTCATCAATCCCTTCTCTTGTGCTTTAAATATTGTTCCGGCCAAATCCACACCCTCAGTCATCACTAATGCTCTGACCTCAAAGGTTTCTCTCTATCCTTCCTACTAAGTGCATCCGCTACAACGTTCGCCTTGCCAGGATGGTAGCGAATCTTGCAGTCATAGTCACTCAGTAGCTCACCCATCGTCTTTATCTCATATTCAACTCCTTCTGGTCTAATATGTGTTGCAAACTCTTGTGGTCAGTGAATACAACACACTTAGTCCCATACAAGTATTGTCTCCACAATTTTAGCGCGACAACTACAGCTCCCAGTTCCAAATCGTGCGTAGTGTAGTTTTCCTCGTGCTTCCTCAATTGCCTCGACGCGTAAGCGATCACCTTCTCACGTTGCATCAAAACATCTCCATAACCCTTGTGAGACGCGTCACAATAAACCATGAACTCTTCGATTCCTTCTGGCAATGACAAAATAGGAGCAGAACACAGTTTGTCCTTAAGTGTTTTAAAAGCGATTTCTTCATCATTTCCCCATTCAAAAAACCGATTCTTCTCAGTAAGCTTGGTCAACGGATTTGCAATCAACGAAAACCCTTCGATGAATCTCCGATAATAACCAGTTAAACCAAGAGATTGTCGAACTTCAGTCGGCGTTGTCGGTGCCGACCATTCTTTAATTGCCTCCACCTTGGCAGGATCTACACGAACTCAGATAGTTTTAGTTTATACACACCTTTGATTTAGGAAAAACAAAAGAGTAATTAGGGCAAGTATTAACAAGTGATTTAGGAAAACCACAAGTTATGACCCAAAGTGGGGATCGTTCTCAAGGAGGCTTGGTGTGTGTGTTAAGAGATGATTAACTTTGTGATTATACTGATTATGAGAAATGAAAATAGAAATGAGATTAGAAGAGAATGACGGTTACGATAACGAATTAAACTAAGACGAAATATCGTACACGTAAAACCGTAAAAAGTAGCAAAATTAAAAATTTACTTTAAAAATTCCTAGAAAATTGCAATAAATCCTAAATAATGTAATTAGAGTTTACAAAAAATCAAAAATCACTCAAACCTTTTATTTAATTAATTAATAAAATTTTAATGCTAATTAAAGACCAAAAAAATCAATTTAATTAAGAAAAAGTCCAAAAATGAGATTTTTCAATCATAAACCTCTAAAATGACCTAACTTAATTTAAAACTATTTTTTAAAAATTTAAAATTAATAAAAGCTATTTAAACTTAAAATAATTATAAAAATTAATCTAATGACAATAAAAATATTCTCAAAATTGTAAAATTCCTAACTTAATGTATTTAACCCAAGAAAAATATAAAAGCTTGAAAAATCTTAATTTTAATTTTTTATAATAAAATAATATTAAAAACCCAAAATTTATAAAGAATTCTAAAAACTTGCAAACTAGTTTAATTTAACCTAATAAACACAGAAATGAAGTTGAAATTACAAAATACCCCTAATTGGCCTTCAAATGGGCCAAAGTCCAAAACAGACCCTTATTGGGCCAAAATAAGCCCAATAAGAAAAATGTTTATAAAAATGGCCCAAAAGCTCCTATCTGACTCAAAATTTGATTTTAAACACAAAACTCTGAAGTCCCAAAAGCTGAAAATGAGTATAATCTAGCTTATTTCAAAGCAGCTTATTCTTAATGGGCTTTTTGGCCCATTAGGCTATAACCTGATGCCATAAGCTCAAATTAGACACGCAAGCTTCTTTTGAGTTACTTAAGAGTTCTGTAAAAAGAAATTTGAAATAAGCACAAGGAATAAGCCTGAAAAAGCAATAAGCTATCTTACAAAACGACAAAATAGTCGTTTTCGAGTTCTAGGCCACCCCAAGAGTTGATTCAAGTTTAAAAAGCTTTTAAATGACTTAACTAAGCTTAATCAATAAAAAGTTTTCAAATAAGTTCACTCAATAAGCTGGAATAAGCAAATAAGCACTTAATTAAAAGTCAACTTTATGAGTTTTCTAGCAAAAAGTCAAAGTCAAGGTCTGATAAGCTCCAGTTCAAACAAATGGGTCAAATGAGGAAGATTGATCACAAAAAGCAAGTTGTTGCAGGTCAAAATAAGCCAATATGGCTTATTAATAAGCTGAAAATTACACTAGCAGGGCCTAGTTTTGGTGTCTGAGCAGTGGAAACTTTTTCCACTGCTTGACTTGTTTGACTATTTGTCTTTAGTGACTTTTTTGTGGATTCAAGTTATACAAAGGCACCCAAATGATCAGTGGATCATAAGGAGTCATAACAACAAAGAAATCACAATCACAATCAGCCAATTAGTACAGTTAATTCATTTAAGCATCAGACATGCACCAGACTTTGAACAATAAGCAGTTAAGCACTTATAAGATGTTTTAGCAAATTTCATCCAACCAAATTGCACCAAAAGCATACTGATGTAGAGTAAAAACACGTCTTTTAGGAAAAAGAACGTATAAGTGCGGCAAGTATTAAACTCGACGATTTAGGAAAACCGAAGAATCGAATAAATGCGGGTTCGTTCTCGAAGGAGGTGTGTGTATTAATGTGCCAATATATAAAATAACAATGTTTGGATTAGTGACGTTTTTGGTTGAGAAGAGGAAACGTAAAGACGAGCTACGACTACGATTTAAACTACGACGTTGACGTAAAACGCGAACATAAATACGTAAAACGCGACGAAATTAAAAACAAAACCTAAAAATTAATTAAAAGTTTAAACTAAGTCTTAAATAATATAAATAAGAATAAAAATCCAACAAGTATATTTTAAAACCTTTTATTAATTAAATATTCAATTTTTAATGCTAATTAAAGACCTAAAATCAAATATAATTAACAAAATGTCCAAAATATTATTTTATTGAACAAATAAGTTACTTATATTATTTAAAGACTAAAAAGTATTTTTCCTAAATTTTTAAACTATTTATTTATTTTTAAAACACTTAAAACTATTTTTAAACTAAAATAATGATTAAAAATAATAAAATAATGCCAAAAATGATTTGACAATTTTAAAAATCCTAAATTATACTAAAGAACAGTAGAAAAATGAAAAAGTTTGAAAAATGTAAAATTTTGTACTAAAAGACAAAATAGTTTAATAATAAAACCCTAATTATACTAATTTAATTATAAAAAATAATTAAAAAGTGAACAGTGAAATAACTTTTAAACAAAAAATCTTAAATTATTTTTCTAAGTCTAACAAAATTTTTAAAACTGAAAAATACTGATTTTTACCACTAAAAGACAAAAAAAGATATTTAAAAAGTTAATTAAAATAGCTTATTAATGTAAAAAATATCAAATGAACAGTAAATGGAAAATAAATTAAACTGAAAAATCAAAAATTAAATAAGAAAAATATTGAAACAAAAATTAAATCCTAAAACCTATTTAAGGTCACTAGAGACAAAAAAGGAAGATACTGACGTTGACACTTTGGACTTTTTATCTTTAAGCTAAGCAGGGGGAACTAGTTACACTAGCAGTGGGACTTTTTCCCACTGCTCTAAACAGAAATGAAGAACTGGGCACGTTTATGCTTGTAATTTGTTGGTTATTAATTTTCCTTGGAAACAAAGGCACCCCCACACTCAGTGGAGTGTGGGGAGTCAGTATAAGCTAAAAAAAACACAAGTCCAGTTCAACAATTTCACACAAAGATCCTAATTCAGTTACTGTATTACAGAAAAGTGAAATAGGCTATCTTGCTGATCTATTTGGTAATTAGACGAATTTTGAACTACAAAAACTTGCACCAAACTAAGCCAAATCACATGAAAACTAACTACAAACCTAGGTGCTACCTATATCTAACAATCATAAAACTTGGAGAGCAAATTTTCACACAAAACAAACAGAAAAAGGGATTACTCTTTTTTCAAAAGTGACACCACATTTTTAGCATGCAATTTGTTTCCAAAGCTATCCAAACTAAACAATAATAACTACTAAATATGCTATACCTTATACTAATGTGTCTAAGCAATTTTTAAACCCTAAGCTATCATCAATTCCTATCTAACACTCAATTCCAAACACCCCCTTAAAAACTGATAACCAATTTTTTTCAAAGGAAATTTATTCAAACCAACTCAAATCCTAATCTAACATAAACAACATGCATTAAACAACAGAAAACAGATAATCAAACCATCATTTAAGTAGATTTCAAGAAATTCTAACTCTAATCACATATAACTAAAAAAAAGAATCAACAGGGTTCAATCCTTATTTAGGGGGCTGATGCCTTCTATTTGACGATTTTATGAGCTTGTGACAAGAATGTAGAGAGCCCCGTTGGCTGGTCTACAACAGACCAGGGGGAAACATATGTCTTCAAAAAATGATGAACAGAAAATGAAAATATGGGTCCTCTTTTGATGCCTTTTTGTTCCTGCACAAACAAAGTCAACAAGAACAGAAACTACAAGCTTATATAAGCTAAGCTCATAAGCTAGTATCAAATAGCTTATGAGCTGGCTTATATAATCAGTAAGCTATATAAAAAAACGGGACAAAAGATTTTTTTCCAAAAACCTTTTTGATGAAACCAATCTTAAAACGAAACTTGAAACTTTTAAAAACTTTAACAAAAGCCTAATAATAAGCTGAAATCCCCCCACACTCCACTTTCACTTCATGTGGGGGGTAAAAATCAGATTTATTAAAAACTTTTCCAAGAACTCTTTAAAACTCAAACTTTCTGAAAATTCCTTTGAAATGATGAACTTGTGAATACTTTAACTAAATTGCAATAAAGGAAAGCTTTTACACTAAATGGGAACTCAGAATTTGTAAAAGATTAATCATTTCATTTTCATTAATAAAATCAAAATTCTACAAAAACTGGAACAAAAAGCTTGTCACAAGTCGACATATCTTTATATAGGGAATAAAAGAACAATCTAGAATGCTAAATAAAAAATTACTGAACATAAATCCTAATTCTCTAAAATCCCTAAAAAGTCCCTGGTCAAAGTCTTGAGTCTTGGTCCTTGTCAAGCCCATGTGGTATGTTAGCTGTCGTAATTTGATCTTGGACGTCCATGAACCATTGGAGAACACGAAATCCTTTATAGTCGTTGATTCTCTAGGGTCTTCTTGTTTTCTTGTGTGCAGGACATGTGGGGGGCCATATTGATGAGCTGGTGTAGGTTTTGAGGGTTGGGAAATGATGTTGACACCCTCAATCATGTATCTGGACAGTATTATAACAAAGCCCTTTGTTTTGATAAAGATGAGGATTAGGCTTCTTTGGACTGGATTTTGGGGTAATTAGGAATGGTGAGTGAGCAGTAAATGTTTGGCGCCCCAAATTATAATACTAAAATCAGTTTAAAAACTGATTTAGTTAATATTAAAAACTGATGGTGGAATGCTGATGTGGGAGAAGGGGAAGGTGTGATTGGCTGGTGTGGGGTGAGGGGGTGACGTGGCAGCAGGTGAGTGGAGGGTGAGAGAATGTTTGTCTGGGCAGTATAGGTCCCCCAAGTTCCCAAATGTCTTCAAGTTGTAAATAATCAGCACAAACAACTTTCCTTTGTTAAATACTTTGGCAGCTTGGCAATTTTAGTCCTTGTGTTTGGTAAAAAGTATGAACAAGGACTAAACATGTATTTTCTTCAATCTTCAAGGGCATTTAATGACAAATCATGAATCTTCAAAGACCATAGTTGTTCAATCTTGATTCTTCAAGGGTAAAAAGTGCCAACTTGCAAATCTTGAGGGACCAATCTTGCAAATCTTCAAAACTTCAAGGACTTGAATGGAAATTCATGAATCGGGTCCGGTTCTTTGTGCGACTTCGTTTCCCGTGTTCGTTTTTGCTTGATTCCTTTGATATTTTGGTGAATTCACGATATGCGTACCTGAAATACACAATGAACAAACACAAGCATATTTTTGGGTATTTTGACGATATTTTAAGCGTTTTAAGCCCGATTTGGACGATGAGACTATGTATAAATACAGTCTCATCACTCCCCCATACTAAACCATTGCCGTGTCCCCACGCAATGCTAGAATTAGGTATCGTAGCACTTCCAAAATTCATTTTATGATGACATTTATTAAAGACATAAATTTAAATAAACTACTACACACGTTTTAGACATAATGTATTGTTTTCATCACGATATAGTGACTTTTAGGATCATAGAACAAGAACACGTGAATGCTTCGTTAGAAATAATTTCGTCGTACTCGATTTTCACCCAATTCCATGCTAAGCGTGTAACGAGATCATTGTTATTATAAGTTAGCAACACGAACACATCTCATGAGTGTTAATTACGAACCTAAACTCCCTTATTCCTACTTGGTATCTCTTATATTTTATTTTGTCTTAATGATCACGAGGATACATCATTGACTTATGCGTGAATAGAGATTAAGTCTAAAAATAGAGTTCTAACGGTGTAACCAAAATCATTAAATTAATAATTCACCCCAATAGACAACGATGTCAAAAAAATTAAGTCAACAAGAAGGATCGATAAACACGGTTTTATAACAGTTTTGAACATGAGACTTATTACCAAGACTTTTATACGCCCCCTAACGGAAGGGCCTTATTATCTTTGGTTTACATCCATGTTTTATTCAACTTCGCCATGAAGCTTTTATTATGACTTCGGTCTTGCCTTGCCTTTTATTATCCGCCTCATCGGTGGTTTTATTAGCCAAAGACGTATATCCTCACGCTAAAGCGAATTTTGGATCTTTAAAGCTTCGAAGATTAAGGCTTGATTCACTTTCAATTTGGGCATAGATTTTTCGGCCTTGTGAGCTTCAAATTTTTGCTTAATTTAGGTGAGCACTTGAAATCTTATTATTAGGTGAAGCTTTCGATTATTCGGGTGCCAATACTTCAAAACCGTGACGCTGGCGATACCTTAATGTTTTCCCAATTTAATTACATGGAAGCTACCAAAACAAATTAGAAACCAACAATAGTGACTAAACCGCCAAATCAATATTTATTAACAATTTATTATCAAAAGCGTTGGGAGAATAAGCTAATAATTACTACACATGAGATCGTGACGATTACGAGACTTATAAATAACTCTATCATTTCTCGTCCTCATTCAAGAGACTTAGCCTAAAAAGTTAAGGAATCGAGCTAAGTGCTCAACACGCACGGTCGAGTCAAAAATTACTCTCGTTCTCACCATCGGAAAACCTACATTCGTGTCTTAAACACTTATGAAAAACTAGAAAAATTTTAAAATTTGGCCATTTTTAGCCTTATTTGCAACAAAACGATAACAAAAAGATGAAAACTGGATTGCGTGGTGGCGTAAGCAAGGTGAAGTATCTACTCACCCCCCATACTAAAACTAAACATTGTCCTCAATGTTTCGAGTCTAGGGGTGTAAACACCCCCATACTAGAGACGAAGTCGAATGCTTAATCTCGAGCATGGAAAGGGTAAAACGAATAACCTAAAAGCCGTTTATGAATTATGCTAATAAGATAAACGTTAGAACATAAAAGGATATCATCGGATATCGAAATCTCCAAAGGCAACGATCGAAGCTCGAGTGATCCATAAAACGAACACGAGAGGCTTCAATGATGACGATGAACCTAATGAATCACAATCACAAACAACCACGAAACAAAGGTTGGAAGAGCACAAGTCCCCTCGTTACATTAACTAAGAAAGCGATAATATATACAAGGATAAGCATGAGAATCCCCCACGAGGCACCTTGTTTTTGATAACCGAGTCAAAAGCTAGACTCGAATCCCCATAAATGTGATCATTTAGGGATAATCTTGGTATGGTCATTTTTGGTGGGGCTTACATGATAAACAAGGCCCAAAAGCACGTGGAGTACTTTAAAAACCCGATATACGTATACCGGGGTCAAAGATAGCGTCCTCGTTTTCAGATGAAAGACGAAACAACGCTACTTCAACACAAACCCCAATGAGATAGAAGAAAAGAGATGAGAAGTAGAAAGTTGGGGCAATGGGTAAGTCAACAATATGAGCTACTCGAGGTAGACTCACACCAAGCAAATAGATTAGATTTCCATTTATTGCATCGGTGGAAGACCGAGATTTCCCTTTACAAGCAATTCCGGGATCGTAAATCTCGTCCTCGGTGGTAAAGTGTGAAGGAACATTTGGGGCTTCCCCCCATACTAAGACCACACCAACCATCGTCAAAAGGAGTAGACGAGGTGGTAGCACTCATAAAACGCAGTGATGACGGAGTTAAACTTGTAGAAAAATCTTTTAAAACATTTTTAAAATCTTTTACTTTTTCAGCGTTTAAAAACTCTTTATGAAAACCCGATTGAATAATGTCGAAAATATTTGGGGTGTCAAATTCAAAATTAGTCGCGCTAAAAATCCTCACATTTAAGCCGTGGTTAGGGGGTGGTGGATTATATAAGTTCTCAAAGCGTTTGTCAATAAAGAACACCGCCCCCTCGGGGTCTACATACTCGTCATCCTCATGAACGTCGATCTCATCGATTTCTTCATCAAAGATAGGCTTGTCAAACCACGGTTTGTCATTCCCCTCCTTGAGTATCTTAGAAAAAACTCTCTCGAAAAGATCACGATCAAGCACGAAACCATCATTCTTTTGTGGGGATCTTTGATAAGTTAGATCCTCACGAATGTGGTAAACGTCATTCTCAAATGAGGAGTGTTGATTAGGTAACTCCTCGAGAATTGGATTCTTAGTGGTCACATGAGTTGGTTCGTCATCGAAAATAAGACGTTCCAACTCATTTAGTTCATCCTCGATTTTGGAAAGATCGACCTCACTCGTAGGTGGAAGTGGAGGCATAAGAGCTAGCTCTCGTTCAATGATTTCCTCAATCTCGGGATCAAACTCATAATCATCGTACTTTACATGTTTCTTTTTAGGAGAATCAAAAATGGCATGTGGATTTCGAAGTACGTGATCAATCTCGGCAAAATCGCCATCGTCATCATCAAAGAAAGAGTCGATGTGAGCACTCACAACCATGGTCTTACAAGTCGAATGACTATGCTTAGGTGACTTTTCTAAGACGAGAGGATCGATGTCGATAAACCCTTTAGCCTCAACGGGTGTTGGGCTAGGAAAAGGAGGCACTTCGATGGAGTTAGAAGTTGAAGCCTCAAAGACGTGGTCCTTCGAAGGTGGTGAAGACGAGCCCATATTGGTCTTTGTCGTGATGGCACTAACGTCGCCCTTCGGAATTGGTGGTTCACTTGTTTCGCTAAAAACATCCCAAAGTGAGTTTTCATCCATAAATTTACTCATACCCTTTTGAATTAGGTACACGTATTCTTTATCATTAAAATCATCATCTTTAAAACCGTTTTTCTTAATTCTTTCAAAACATGCATCAAGCTTCATTCTTTCCGCTAAAGTGAACATTTTGAAATCATTAGGATTTGAATCATTAGGTTTTGAAACCTCAGTTTTTTCATTCTCATTAAACCCTTGGGATTTTCTAGCGAAAAAGTCTATTTTCTCATCCCCATATCTCATAGTAAGTCTCCCCTCGTGAACGTCGATTACGGTTCTAGCCGTCGATAAGAATGGCCGGCCTAAAATAATGGGACATTTAGGGTCACACTCGTAATCGGATATAACGAAATCCGTGGGAAAAACAAACTTTCCAACTTTGACATAGACATCCTCGGCTATTCCAATTGGTATTAATGGTGTACAATTTGCAAGATCGATTGTCATGTTTGTGGGGGTAAGCGAAGGCAATCTCATCAATTTCCAAAGAGAATGAGGCATGAGATTGATGCTAGCACCTAAATCGGCAAGGGCTAAACATCCCTCAATCTCGGAAAAATCACAAGGTAATAGAAATTGGCCCGGATCCTTTTCCTTTCTCGGCATACGCCTTTTGGGTTTTTTAAGAAGGATCGATGCACAAGTTTCTTCAAGGGTTACTTTGGTAAGGTCGACAAAGCTCTCTTTTTGAACCGTGGATGGAATTTGAGGTACACGAGGGTGTGCACTCTTTTCCTTGGTCGCCACGTTCACCCCATCGACTTTAGAACAAGAAGACGTCTTAGAAGTCGAGGGTTGAGAGGAATAAACAACACGGAATCCTTCAAGGTTAGGGGTAATCACACGACCTTTCTCACGAGACGAGGCGGCTTTACATTGTTCCTTCGGATTTGCTACGGTGTCACTAGGTAACGAACTCGATGACGCACCCGAGGACTTGTTCATTATGGCCGAAAACATCTTTTTTATATCAATTTGCCCTTCCTCAATCTTCGTGTTTTGCAATTTCAAAGTATTTGTAAAGTCGTTTTTCAAAGTACCAATTTCTCCCTCTAATCGTCTCATATTGGCCTCATTCATTTTCATATAATTTTGAAAATCGTTTGACGAACTATTTTTATTTGAATTAAATTTCCCTTGGTTTTGATTGTTTCTTTGAAAATTTCCTTGATTACCACTTGAAAAATTGTTGCCTTGATTGTTGTTGTTTGAAAAATTCGAGTTTTGATTATTATCTCGATTTTGCCAAGTTATATTACGACCTTGATTATAACCTCCTTGATTTTGATTCGAAAAATTTCCTTGTTGATTGTTTCCTTGAAAATTGTTTCGATTTTGAAAATTGTTGCCTTGGTTATAATTTCCTTGTTGTGATGGACCCGCGTTATTTTGATTTTGAAAATTGTTGTTTCCATTTAACGCACTCACATTAGACGTTTGGCCATCCGTAGCCGCACACTCGTAATAATTATGAGGTCCACCATAAAACGTACACGAAACCTCAACCGCTTTCACCTTAGCGGGAGCGTCTTTCTTTTGCATCTCAACGAGAAAAGACGTAAACACATTCGTCAACTTGTCGACTTTTGCATCAACTCTCTCAATGTCGCGATTAGAACTACTAACATTGGCGACATTGGCAACACTCGGTGCATTGCGGAGTTGGTAAACCTTGGATCGGTTTTCGATAATTATCAATGCATCTTTCGGAGTCTTACACAAAAAGTTGCCACCGGCGGCGGAATTCAACGAATCTTGTTCTTGAAAATTAAGACCGTTGTAAAACGTATCGATTTGGTGCAACTCGGAAAAACCATGGTGAGGACATTGCCTAAGCAATTCCTTAAAACGATCCCACGCGTCTCTAAAAGATTCATGCGGTTTTTGCTCAAATTTCGTAATCTCGTTTTTGAAAAACGTTGTCTTAGACGGTGGGAAAAAATAATTAACGAACTTGGAAACGAGATCATTCCACGTAGTTATGGAATTAGGTGGCTCTTTCTCGTACCAATCCTTGGCGGCACCATCGAGCGAGTACGGAAAAAGCATAAGCTTGACGACATCAGTGTCGACGTTCTTAAACTTGCTCGTGGCCAAAAGACGATCAAAATTCCGAATATGGTCGTGAGGATTATCGGCTTCACGACCTCGAAACTTCGTAGCTTGGATTAACGAAAGCATTCCTCTCTTAATCTCAAAATTCTCCGATTCGATAGCGGGAATTACGATCGCGTCTCCATAACCCTCGGTGGGCGCTTGGAGCAATTCCATCATCGAACGATTGTCGGCCATCTCCTCTACGGTTTCTTCAACAACGATATTAGGAACGTCGGTTTCTAATTCTCGTCTACATCGTCGATTCCTTCGATTACGATTGCGTCGATTCGAAGCTTCGCTAGAATTGGAATAATCCTTCGATCGAGTGCGCATGCACTAAGCGTAGAATGGGTGGTAGCAAAGAAGATTCTTTTTGCGGTTTTTTCGATTTTTTCAATTTTTTTTTGGTTTTTGATTGTTTTTTAATTTTTTTGGATTTTTGAATGTATTACGTAGACACAAATCTACAAATCTCCCCTCGAATCGATCTTCTCGATTAAAGGAGCCTCAAAGAATGAAAACGATCACGTGGAGTGAACGCCTTCGATGACTTTAGAACGTTGGTGGAACACCAAAACGTTCAAGAGGGTTTAATCTTGAAAACAAGCAAATATATATAATCCGTAGATAATACTTGGGCGGCAAACCCTCGATTAGCCCTCTTTCTCAAAACACGCACAAGCAAGCGGGGGAAACGAGGCGGCGCTAAGCACTTAAGAGCCTTTTTCCCTTAGGTCGTGAAATACAACCGCCTTATACCCACCTTATAGTTCGTGTTAATTGAAATTAAGCCTCACGAACGTGTTTATCTATTTTGCCTTTAAACTTTTGCTTTGGATTCGAATACAATGATCGAGTGATGAAATCCCGAATCAAGGTTGCGTTTTCACGCTTTTGGAGTACTTGTATATTTATTGTTCTTACGTAAGTACAATATAGTAGTATATTCACAATAAAAACGAAAACCAATATATCTACAATATAGTAAAATGATTGTTGTGTGTTTAATTTAGGAAAATTAAACACGATTTATTTGGATACTATAATATAATAGAGAAAAATAACAAAAATGAGTATGTGCGATATGTACGCTTTCCAAAAATTGAAAAGCAAAAACGCACTACTCACACAAACACGATACTAATAATAATGGCACACTAAAAACACCTCCCCGGCAGCGGCGCCAAAATGATGTAGAGTAAAAACACGTCTTTTAGGAAAAAGAACGTATAAGTGCGGCAAGTATTAAACTCGACGATTTAGGAAAACCGAAGAATCGAATAAATGCGGGTTCGTTCTCGAAGGAGGTGTGTGTATTAATGTGCCAATATATAAAATAACAATGTTTGGATTAGTGACGTTTTTGGTTGAGAAGAGGAAACGTAAAGACGAGCTACGACTACGATTTAAACTACGACGTTGACGTAAAACGCGAACGTAAATACGTAAAACACGACAAAATTAAAAACAAAACCTAAAAATTAATTAAAAGTTTAAACTAAGTCTTAAATAATATAAATAAGAATAAAAATCCAACAAATATATTTTAAAACCTTTTATTAATTATATACTCAAATTTTAATGCTAATTAAAGCCCTAAAATCAAATATAATTAACAAAATGTCCAAAATATTATTTTATTGAACAAATAAGTTACTTATATTATTTAAAGACTAAAAAGTATTTTTCCTAAATTTTTTTAACTATTTTTCTATTTTTAAAACACTTAAAACTACTTTTAAACTAAAATAATGATTAAAAATAATAAAATAATGCCAAATATGATTTGACAATTTTAAAAATCCTAAATTATACTAAAGAACAGTAGAAAAATGAAAAAGTTTGAAAAATGTAAAATTTTGCACTAAAAGACAAAACCGTTTAAAAATTGTTGCCTTGATTGTTGTTGTTTGAAAAATTCGAGTTTTGATTATTATCTCGATTTTGCCAAGTTATATTACGACCTTGATTATAACCTCCTTGATTTTGATTCGAAAAATTTCCTTGTTGATTGTTTCCTTGAAAATTGTTTCGATTTTGAAAATTGTTGCCTTGGTTATAATTTCCTTGTTGTGATGGACCCCCGTTATTTTGATTTTGAAAATTGTTGTTTCCATTTAACGCACTCACATTAGACGTTTGGCCATCCGTAGCCGCACACTCGTAATAATTATGAGGTCCACCACAAAACGTACACGAAACCTCAACCGCTTTCACCGTAGCGGGAGCGTCTTTCTTTTGCATCTCAACGAGAAAAGACGTAAACACATTCGTCAACTTGTCGACTTTTGCATCAACTCTCTCAATGTCGCGATTAGAACTACTAACATTGGCGACATTGGCAACACTCGGTGCGTTGCGGAGTTGGTAAACCTTGAATCGGTTTTCGATAATTATCAATGCATCTTTCAGAGTCTTACACAAAAAGTTGCCACCGGCGGCGGAATTCAACGAATCTTGTTCTTGAAAATTAAGACCGTGGTAAAACGTATCGATTTGGTGCAACTCGGAAAAACCATGGTGAGGACATTGCCTAAGCAATTCTTTAAAACGATCCCACGCGTCTCTAAAAGATTCATGCGGTTTTTGCTCAAATTTCGTAATCTCGTTTTTGAAAAACGTTGTCTTAGACGGTGGGAAAAAATAATTAACGAACTTGGAAACGAGATCATTCCACGTAGTTATGGAATTAGGTGGCTCTTTCTCGTACCAATCCTTGGCGGCACCATCGAACGAGTACGGAAAAAGCATAAGCTTGACGACATCGGTGTCGACGTTCTTAAACTTGCTCGTGGCCAAAAGACGATCAAAATTCCGAATATGGTCGTGAGGATTATCGGCTTCACGACCTCGAAACTTCGTAGCTTGGATTAACGAAAGCATTCCGCTCTTAATCAAAATTATCCGCTTCGATAGCGGGAATTACGATCGCGTCTCCATAACCCTCGGTGGGCGCTTGGAGCAATTCCATCATCGAACGATTGTCGGCCATCTCCTCTACGGTTTCTTCAACAACGATATTAGGAACGTCGGTTTCTAATTCTTGTCTACGTCGTCGATTCCTTCGATTACGATTGCGTCGATTCGAAGCTTCGCTAGAATTGGAATAATCCTTCGATCGAGTGCGCATGCACTAAGCGTAGAATGGGTGGTAGCAAAGAAGATTCTTTTTGCGGTTTTTTCGATTTTTTCAATTTTTTTTTGGTTTTTGATTGTTTTTTAACTTTTTTGGATTTTTGAATGTATTACGTAGACACAAATCTACAAATCTCCCCTCGAATCGATCTTCTCGATTAAAGGAGCCTCAAAGAATGAAAACGATCACTTGGAGTGAACGCCTTCGATGACTTTAGAACGTTGGTGGAACACCAAAACGTTCAAGAGGGTTTAATCTTTAAAACAAGCAAATATATATAATACGTAGATAATACTTGGGCGGCAAACCCTCGATTAGCCCTCTTTCTCAAAACACGCACAAGCAAGTAGGGGAAACGAGGCGACGCTAAGCACTTAAGAGCCTTTTTCCCTTAGGTCGTGAAATACAACCGCCTTATACCCACCTTATAGTTCGTGTTAATTGAAATTAAGCCTCACGAAAGTGTTTATCTATTTTGCCTTTAAACTTTTGCTTTGGATTCGAATACAATGATCGAGTGATGAAATCCCGAATCAAGGTTGCGTTTTCACGCTTTTGGAGTACTTGTATATTTATTGTTCTTACGTAAGTACAATATAGTAGTATATTCACAATAAAAACGAAAACCAATATATCTACAATATAGTAAAATGATTGTTGTGTGTTTAATTTAGGAAAATTAAACACGATTTATTTGGATACTATAATATAATAGAGAAAAATAACAAAAATGAGTATGTGCGATATGTACGCTTTCCAAAAATTGAAAAGCAAAAACGCACTACTCACACAAACACGATACTAATAATAATGGCACACTAAAAACACATCCCCGGCAGCGGCGCCAAAATGATGTAGAGTAAAAACACGTCTTTTAGGAAAAAGAACGTATAAGTGCGGCAAGTATTAAACTCGACGATTTAGGAAAACCGAAGAATCGAATAAATGCGGGTTCGTTCTCGAAGGAGGTGTGTGTATTAATGTGCCAATATATAAAATGACAATGTTTGGATTAGTGACGTTTTTGGTTGAGAAGAGGAAACGTAAAGACGAGCTACGACTACGATCTAAACTACGACGTTGACGTAAAACGCGAACGTAAATACGTAAAACGCGACAAAATTAAAAACAAAACCTAAAAATTAATTAAAAGTTTAAACTAAGTCTTAAATAATATAAATAAGAATAAAAATCCAACAAATATATTTTAAAACCTTTTATTAATTATATACTCAATTTTTAATGCTAATTAAAGCCCTAAAATCAAATATAATTAACAAAATGTCCAAAATATTATTTTATTGAAAAAATAAGTTACTTATATTATTTAAAGACTAAAAAGTATTTTTCCTAAATTTTTTTAACTATTTTTCTATTTTTAAAACACTTAAAACTATTTTTAAACTAAAA
The DNA here is from genome assembly GCA_025667525.1 of Glebionis coronaria. Lineage (NCBI taxonomy): Eukaryota > Viridiplantae > Streptophyta > Magnoliopsida > Asterales > Asteraceae > Glebionis > Glebionis coronaria. The sequence continues at coordinate 462,838,783 of CM046874.1, forward strand.
TAATGATTAAAAATAATAAAATAATGCCAAAAATGATTTGACAATTTTAAAAATCCTAAATTATACTAAAGAACAGTAGAAAAATGAAAAAGTTTGAAAAATGTAAAATTTTGCACTAAAAGACAAAACAGTTTAAAAATTGTTGCCTTGATTGTTGTTGTTTGAAAAATTCGAGTTTTGATTATTATCTCGATTTTGCCAAGTTATATTACGACCTTGATTATAACCTCCTTGATTTTGATTCGAAAAATTTCCTTGTTGATTGTTTCCTTGAAAATTGTTTCGATTTTGAAAATTGTTGCCTTGGTTATAATTTCCTTGTTGTGATGGACCCGCGTTATTTTGATTTTGAAAATTGTTGTTTCCATTTAACGCACTCACATTAGACGTTTGGCCATCCGTAGCCGCACACTCGTAATAAGTATGAGGTCCACCACAAAACGTACGCGAAACCTCAACCGCTTTCACCGTAGCGGGAGCGTCTTTCTTTTGCATCTCAACGAGAAAAGACGTAAACACATTCGTCAACTTGTCGACATTTGCATCAACTCTCTCAATGTCGCGATTAGAACTACTAACATTGGCGACATTGGCAACACTAGGTGCGTTGCGGAGTTGGTAAACCTTGGATCGGTTTTCGATAATTATCAATGCATCTTTCGGAGTCTTACACAAAAAGTTGCCACCGGCGGCGAAATTCAACGAATCTTGTTCTTGAAAATTAAGACCGTTGTAAAACGTATCGATTTGGTGCAACTCGGAAAAACCATGGTGAGGACATTGCCTAAGCAATTCCTTAAAACGATCCCACGCGTCTCTAAAAGATTCATGCGGTTTTTGCTCAAATTTCGTAATCTCGTTTTTGAAAAACGTTGTCTTAGACGGTGGGAAAAAATAATTAACGAACTTGGAAACGAGATCCTTCCACGTAGTTATGGAATTAGGTGGCTCTTTCTCGTACCAATCCTTGGCGGCACCATCGAGCGAGTACGGAAAAAGCATAAGCTTGACGACATCGGTGTCGACGTTCTTAAACTTGCTCGTGGCCAAAAGACGATCAAAATTCCGAATATGGTCGTGAGGATTATCGGCTTCACGACCTCGAAACTTCGTAGCTTGGATTAACAAAATCATTCTGCTCTTAATCTCAAAATTCTCCGCTTCGATAGCGGGAATTACGATCGCGTCTCCATAACCCTCGGTGGGCGCTTGGAGCAATTCCATCATCGAACGATTGTCGGCCATCTCCTCTACGGTTTCTTCAACAACGATATTAGGAACGTCAGTTTCTAATTCTCGTCTACGTCGTCGATTCCTTCGATTACGATTGCGTCGATTCGAAGCTTCGCTAGAATTGGAATAATCATTCGATCGAGTGCGCATGCACTAAGCGTAGAATGGGTGGTAGCAAAGAAGATTCTTTTTTGCGGTTTTTTCGATTTTTTCAATTTTTTTTTTGGTTTTTGATTGTTTTTTAATTTTTTTGGATTTTTGAATGTATTACGTAGACACAAATCTACAAATCTCCCCTCGAATCGATCTTCTCGATTAAAGGAGCCTCAAAGAATGAAAACGATCACGTGGAGTGAACGCCTTCGATGACTTTAGAACGTTGGTGGAACACCAAAAAGTTCAAGAGGGTTTAATCTTGAAAACAAGCAAATATATATAATACGTAGATAATACTTGGGAGGCAAACCCTCGATTAGCCCTCTTTCTCAAAACACGCACAAGCAAGCGGGGGAAACGAGGCGGTGCTAAGCACTTAAGAGCCTTTTTCCCTTAGGTCGTGAAATACAACCGCCTTATACCCACCTTATAGTTCGTGTTAATTGAAATTAAGCCTCACGAAAGTATTTATCTATTTTGCCTTTAAACTTTTGCTTTGGATTCGAATACAATGATCGAGTGATGAAATCCCGAATCAAGGTTTCGTTTTCACGCTTTAGGAGTACTTGTATATTTATTGTTCTTACATAAGTACAATATAGTAGTATATTCACAATAAAAACGAAAACCAATATATCTACAATATAGTAAAATGATTGTTGTGTGTTTAATTTAGGAAAATTAAACACGACTTATTTGGATACTATAATATAATAGAGAAAAATAACAAAAATGAGTATGTGCGATATGTACGCTTTCCAAAAATTGAAAAGCAAAAACGCACTACTCACACAAACACGATACTAATAATAATGGCACACTAAAAACACCTCCCCGGCAGCGGCGCCAAAATGATGTAGAGTAAAAACACGTCTTTTAGGAAAAAGAACGTATAAGTGCGGCAAGTATTAAACTCGACGATTTAGGAAAACCGAAGAATCGAATAAATGCGGGTTCGTTCTCGAAGGAGGTGTGTGTATTAATGTGCCAATATATAAAATAACAATGTTTGGATTAGTGACGTTTTTGGTTGAGAAGAGGAAACGTAAAGACGAGCTACGACTACGATCTAAACTACGACGTTGACGTAAAACGCGAACGTAAATACGCAAAACGCGACAAAATTAAAAAAAAAAACCTAAAAATTAATTAAAAGTTTAAACTAAGTCTTAAATAATATAAATAAGAATAAAAATCCAACAAATATATTTTAAAACCTTTTATTAATTATATACTCAATTTTTAATGCTAATTAAAGCCCTAAAATCAAATATAATTAACAAAATGTCCAAAATATTATTTTATTGAACAAATAAGTTACTTATATTATTTAAAGACTAAAAAGTATTTTTCCTAAATTTTTTAACTAATTTTCTATTTTTAAAACACTTAAAACTATTTTTAAACTAAAATAATGATTAAAAATAATAAAATAATGCCAAAAATGATTTGACAATTTTAAAAATCCTAAATTATACTAAAGAACAGTAGAAAAATGAAAAAGTTTGAAAAATGTAAAATTTTGCACTAAAAGACAAAACAGTTTAAAAATTGTTGCCTTGATTGTTGTTGTTTGAAAAATTCGAGTTTTGATTATTATCTCGATTTTGCCAAGTTATATTACGACCTTGATTATAACCTCTTTGATTTTGATTCGAAAAATTTCCTTGTTGATTGTTTCCTTGAAAATTGTTTCGATTTTGAAAATTGTTGCCTTGGTTATAATTTCCTTGTTGTGATGGACCCGCGTTATTTTGATTTTGAAAATTGTTGTTTCCATTTAACGCACTCACATTAGACGTTTGGCCATCCGTAGCCGCACACTCGTAATAAGTATGAGGTCCACCACAAAACGTACACGAAACCTCAACCGCTTTCACCGTAGCGGGAGCGTCTTTCTTTTGCATCTCAACGAGAAAAGACGTAAACACATTCGTCAACTTGTCGACATTTGCATCAACTCTCTCAATGTCGCGAATAGAACTACTAACATTGGCGACATTGGCAACACTAGGTGCGTTGCGGAGTTGGTAAACCTTGGATCGGTTTTCGATAATTATCAATGCATCTTTCGGAGTCTTACACAAAAAGTTGCCACCGGCGGCGAAATTCAACGAATCTTGTTCTCGAAAATTAAGACCGTTGTAAAACGTATCGATTTGGTGCAACTCGGAAAAACCATGGTGAGGACATTGCCTAAGCAATTCCTTAAAACGATCCCACGCGTCTCTAAAAGATTCATGCGGTTTTTGCTCAAATTTCGTAATCTCGTTTTTGAAAAACGTTGTCTTAGACGGTGGGAAAAAATAATTAACGAACTTGGAAACGAGATCCTTCCACGTAGTTATGGAATTAGGTGGCTCTTTCTCGTACCAATCCTTGGCGGCACCATCGAGCGAGTACGGAAAAAGCATAAGCTTGACGACATCGGTGTCGACGTTCTTAAACTTGCTCGTGGCCAAAAGACGATCAAAATTCCGAATATGGTCGTGAGGATTATCGGCTTCACGACCTCGAAACTTCGTAGCTTGGATTAACGAAATCATTCTGCTCTTAATCTCAAAATTCTCCGCTTCGATAGCGGGAATTACGATCGCGTCTCCATAACCCTCGGTGGGCGCTTGGAGCAATTCCATCATCGAACGATTGTCGGCCATCTCCTCTACGGTTTCTTCAACAACGATATTAGGAACGTCAGTTTCTAATTCTCGTCTACGTCGTCGATTCCTTCGATTACGATTGCGTCGATTCGAAGCTTCGCTAGAATTGGAATAATCCTTCGATCGAGTGCGCATGCACTAAGCGTAGAATGGGTGGTAGCAAAGAAGATTCTTTTTGCGGTTTTTTCGATTTTTTCAATTTTTTTTTTGGTTTTTGATTGTTTTTTAATTTTTTTGGATTTTTGAATGTATTACGTAGACACAAATCTACAAATCTCCCCTCGAATCGATCTTCTCGATTAAAGGAGCCTCAAAGAATGAAAATGATCACGTGGAGTGAACGCCTTCGATGACTTTAGAACGTTGGTGGAACACCAAAAAGTTCAAGAGGGTTTAATCTTGAAAACAAGCAAATATATATAATACGTAGATAATACTTGGGAGGCAAACCCTCGACTAGCCCTCTTTCTCAAAACACGCACAAGCAAGCGGGGGAAACGAGGCGGTGCTAAGCACGTAAGAGCCTTTTTCCCTTAGGTCGTGAAATACAACCGCCTTATACCCACCTTATAGTTCGTGTTAATTGAAATTAAGCCTCACGAAAGTATTTATCTATTTTGCCTTTAAACTTTTGCTTTGGATTCGAATACAATGATCGAGTGATGAAATCCCGAATCAAGGTTTCGTTTTCACGCTTTAGGAGTACTTGTATATTTATTGTTCTTACGTAAGTACAATATAGTAGTATATTTACAATAAAAACGAAAACCAATATATCTACAATATAGTAAAATGATTGTTGTGTGTTTAATTTAGGAAAATTAAACACGACTTATTTGGATACTATAATATAATAGAGAAAAATAACAAAAATGAGTATGTGCGATATGTACGCTTTCCAAAAATTGAAAAGCAAAAACGCACTACTCACACAAACACGATACTAATAATAATGGCACACTAAAAACACCTCCCCGGCAGCGGCGCCAAAATGATGTAGAGTAAAAACACGTCTTTTAGGAAAAAGAACGTATAAGTGCGGCAAGTATTAAACTCGACGATTTAGGAAAACCGAAGAATCGAATAAATGCGGGTTCGTTCTCGAAGGAGGTGTGTGTATTAATGTGCCAATATATAAAATAACAATGTTTGGATTAGTGACGTTTTTGGTTGAGAAGAGGAAACGTAAAGACGAGCTACGACTACGATTTAAACTACGACGTTGACGTAAAACGCGAACGTAAATACGTAAAACGCGACAAAATTAAAAACAAAACCTAAAAATAAATTAAAAGTTTAAACTAAGTCTTAAATAATATAAATAAGAATAAAAATCCAACAAATATATTTTAAAACCTTTTATTAATTAAATACTCAATTTTTAATGCTAATTAAAGCCCTAAAATCAAATATAATTAACAAAATGTCCAAAATATTATTTTATTGAACAAATAATTTTTTTAACTATTTTTCTATTTTTAAAACACTTAAAACTATTTTTAAACTAAAATAATGATTAAAATTAATAAAATAATGCTAAAAATGATTTGACAATTTTAAAAATCCTAAATTATACTAAAGAACAGTAGAAAAATGAAAAAGTTTGAAAAATGTAAAATTTTGCACTAAAAGACAAAACAGTTTAATAATAAATCCCTAATTATACTAATTTAATTATAAAAAATAATTAAAAAGTGAACAGTGAAATAACTTTTAAACTAAAAATATTAAATTATTTTTCTAAGTCTAAGAAAATTTTTAAAACTGAAAAATACTGATTTTTACCACTAAAAGACAAAAATAGATATTTAAAAAGTTAATTAAAATAGCTAACTAATGTAAAAAATATCAAATGAAGGGTAAATGGAAAATAAATTAAACTAAAAAATCCAAAATTAAATAAGAAAAATATTGAAACAAAAATTAAATCCTAAAACCTATTTAAGGTCACGAGAGACAAAAAAGGAAGATACTGATGTTGACACTTTGGACTTTTTGTGTTTAAGCTAAGCAGGGGGAACTAGTTACACTAGCAGTGGGAACTTTTTCCCACTGCTCTAAACAGAAATGAAGAACTGGGCACGTTTATGCTTGTAATTTGTTGGTTATTAAGTTTTCCTTGGAAACAAAGGCACCCCCACACTCAGTGGAGTGTGGGGAGTCAGTATAAGCTAAAAAAAACACAAGTCCAGTTCAATAATTTCACACAAAGATCCTAATTCAGTTACTGTATTACAGAAAAGTGCAATAGGCTATCTTGCTGATCTATTTGGTAATTAGACAAATTTTAAACTACAAAAACTTGCACCAAACTAAGCCAAATCACATGAAAACTAACTACAAACCTAGGTGCTACCTATATCTAACAATCATAAAACTTGGAGAGCAAATTTTAACACAAAACAAACAGAAAAAGGGATTACTCTTTTTTCAAAAGTGACACCACATTTTTAGCATGCAATTTGTTTCCAAAGCTATCCTAACTAAACAATAATAACTACTAAATATGCTATACTTTATACTAATGTGTCTAAGCAATTTTTAAACCCTAAGCTATCATCAATTCCTATCTAACACTCAATTCCAAACACCCCCTTAAAAACTGATAACCAAATTTTTTCGAAGGAAATTTATTCAAACCAACTCAAATCCTAATCTAACATAAACAACATGCATTAAACAACAGAAAACAGATAATCAAACCATCATTTAAGTAGATTTCAAGAAATTCTAACTCTAATCACATATAACTCAAAAAAAAGAATCAACAGGGTTCAAGCCTTACTTAGGGGGCTGATGCCTTCTATTTGACGATTTTATGAGCTTGTGACAAGAATGTAGAGAGCCCCGTTGGCTGGTCTACAACAGACCAGGGGGAAACATATGTCTTCAAAAAATGATGAACAAAAAATGAAAATATGGGTCCTCTTTTGATGCCTTTTCGTTCCTACACAAACAAAGTCAACAAGAACAGAAACTACAAGCTTATATAAGCTAAGCTCATAAGCTAGTATCAAATAGCTTATGAGCTGGCTTATATAATCAGTAAGCTATATAAAAAAAACAGGACAAAAGATTTTTTTCCAAAAACCTTTTTGATGAAACCAATCTTAAAACCAAACATGAAACTTTTAAAAACTTTAACAAAAGCCTAATAATAAGCTGAAATCCCCCCACACTCCACTTTCACTTCATGTGGGGGTAAAAATCAGATTTATTAAAAACTTTTCCAAGAACTCTTTAAAACTCAAACTTTCCGAAAATTCCTTTGAAATGATGAACTTGTGAATAATTTAACTAAATTGCAATAAAGGAAAGCTTTTACACTAAATGGGAACTCAGAATTTGTCAAAGATTAATCATTTCATTTTCATTAATAAAATCAAAATTCTACAAAAACTGGAACAAAAAGCTTGTCACAAGTCGACATAGCTTTATATAGGGAATAAAAGAACAATCTAGAATGCTGAATAAAAAATTACTGAACATAAACCCTAATTCTCTAAAATCCCTAAAAAGTCCCTGGTCAAAGTCTTGAGTCTTGGTCCTTGTCAAGCCCATGTGGTGTGCTAGCTGTCGTAATTTGATCTTGGACGTCCATGAACCATTGGAGAACACGAAATCCTTTATAGCCGTTGATTCTCTGGGGTCTTCTTGTTTTCTTGTGTGCAGGAAATGTGGGGGGGACCATATTGATGAGCTGGTGTAGGTTTTGAGGGTTGGGAAATGATGTTGACACCCTAAATCATGTATCTGGACAGTATTATAACAAAGCCCTTTGTTTTGATAAAGATAAGGATTAGGGTTCTTTGGACTGGATTTTGGGGTAATTAGGAATGGTGAGTGAGCAGTAAATGTTTGGCGCCCCAAATTATAATACTAAAATCAGTTTAAAAACTGATTTAGTTAATATTAAAAACTGATGGTGGAATGCTGATGTGGGAGAAGGGGAAGGTGTGATTGGCTGGTGTGGGGTGAGGGGGTGACGTGGCAGTAGGTGAGTGGAGGGTGAGAGAATGTTTGTCTGGGCAGTATAGGTCCCCCAAGTTCCCAAATGTCTTCAAGTTGTAAATAATCAGCACAAACAACTTTCCTTTGTTAAATACTTTAGCAGCTTGGTAATTTCAGTCCTTGTGTTTGGTAAAAAGTATGAACAAGGACTAAACATGTATTTTCCTCAATCTTCAAGGGCATTTAATGACAAATCATGAATCTTCAAAGACCATAGTTGTTCAATCTTGATTCTTCAAGGGTAAAAAGTGCCAACTTGCAAATCTTGAGGGACCAATCTTGCAAATCTTCAAAACTTCAAGGACTTGAATGGAAATTCATGAATCGGGTCCGGTTCTTTGTGCGGCTTCGTTTCCCGTGTTCGTTTTTGCTTGATTCCTTTGATCTTTTGGTGAATTCACGATATCCGTACCTGAAATACACAATGAACAAACACAAGCATATTTTTGGGTATTTTGACGATATTTTAAGCGTTTTAAGCCCGATTGGACGATGAGACTATGTATAAATACAGTCTCATCACATACACAAGCTATAATAAACTTAAATGAACAAGTCTAAACAGGTTTCATGGAATGGTACAAAGTATAGATCAAGATTCAAGAACAGTAAGTTACTGATGAACACTAACACAAGCAGTTATGAACACTTGTTGATGTATTTGACCACCAAGCCAAATTCAAACCCCCAAATCTTGTTAACAGGTTATATTAACTATGTTTAAACACTTTTTAGCCCTAAGCATGCATACACTCTAGGTGTTCCCAAAGTCTTAGGTCAAAATCGGTCAAAACAAGCAAATTATAACACAATCTTTGATTCAAGGTTTTAAACCTGAAAACTTGCAGCAAATAGCACACAAACAAGTATTTTGCAGATACAAACCACAAATACAAACTTCCAACAACACAATATGAACTTATGATCTAAAACAGGTAATCCCAAACACCCCTTTATATTTTCAAATCAAGATTTTTCAAATCAAAAGTGCAATCCAAGGTTAACCAAGCCCAAATCAACACATTAACAAGTATAATATGCAGTATCAAGCAAGATTAGACCACAAATTCAGCAAGAACACAAGCAACACTCAAATTCACCAAAAATACAAATTTTTAACAGATTTGAGGTAGAGTGGTGCAAACCTCATGGATGTACATCCACACCCACGAATTTTGAGCTTATGTGCTAGCAAGAACAAGCACAAGCTTCCACAATAAAGCCTGCTAAGATTCAACAAGGTTAAAAGCAAAATATCAAAATTAGAAAAATGAAAAATCCTTGATTAATTTAACCTTAGTTTCCCACACTTGATTATCCCCAAGTTATAGGCTTCACCACACCTTGATATCACAATATCAGGATGTTATGATCAGCTTTATAGCCCAAGAATTCAAAGGTTTGAACTAGACTTAGCAAAATATCAAGATTATAGGAAAATATGCAAACTTTTGCACACTCCTTTGAAAACAAGTTTTAGGATTCAAGAAAAGTAAACATCAAACAATAACAAAAAGATAATAAGGTTGGCACTTGATTTTTCTTCACCAAATTCAAACACATTTCATTAAAATGAATATATGATTTACAGAATTGTGAACAATGGAAAATTCAAGAGAAAATTGTAAATGAAAGGCTACATGCCTTTATATAGGCTACAAGTGACCTAAATGCTGAAAAAAAATCGTAACCCTAATGATGTAAAAACCCAAAAATACCCTTGTGATGTTTTGAACTTTGAAGATCATGTGACAAGTTCTTGGCTGGTTGTGTGAGTTGGCAAGTATCCAGAAATGATCAAAGGCTCATATTGAAGCTTAACTTTGAAGCTAAATATGGGTGGTAGATTCCCTGGCACCTTTTGGCTTTTTCTTCAAAAACGTGTGAAGGGGTTCAAACATGTGAACAAGATAGTGATGTGGCATGGGATTTTAAGGTTGGGATGTGTTTATAGGACCCTTAATCATGAATCTACACAATATTAGGGTTTAATTACAACACAATTAGGAAAACCCAAATGTGTTCTTGGGGTGAAAAGTGCCAAGTTTAGTCTGTTTTGGGGATGATTAAGGTTTAATTTGTTGTTAAGGCGCCATGTTTAAAAAATAATAAACCGGATTAGTGGATTGGTGAGGTGGAAGGAGGGAAGGTTGTGATTGGTTGAAAATGTGAGTGGGTGAGGTGGCAAGTGGTGATTGGTCTATGTGTCTTAGGTTGTCTGCCCATTTAAGCCCCTCACTTTTCCTTCTCTTGTCACTTTGTAAATAAACAGCCCAAATCCGTTTTCCTTTGTAATTGAAATTTCCAACTTCACATTTTGCCCCAAAAAAGTTTTGTTAAGTAATTTCAAGGGTACTTCTTGCCATTTCTTGATTCTTGAAGGACTGATTTGGCATTTTCTTGATTGATAATGGTCTTGACTTGTCTTGTTGACTTCTTGGAGGACTGAAATTGCCAAGTCATGATTTATGAGGGATCATTTTTGCCAATTCTTCATAGTTAAGGGTCCTTTTGGTAATTTTGACACTTTCAAAGGACCAAACTTGTAATTTCTTGTAACTTGAAGTCCTTCATGGTATGTTTGACTTTGAGGAGGATTAATATTGACATCTTAGTTTTATTGAGGGACTAAAATTTCCAATTCTTCAAAGTGGAGGGCCCTTTTTGTAATATTGACAAACTTTAGGGACCAATCTTGTAATTATGAAGATACAAGGGTCTAAAGTGTCAATTATTCAATATTAAAGGACCCTTGTTCATAAATCTTCAAATCTTCAAGGGTTTTCTTTGGAAAATCTTCATTAGGGCTTGGTTCAATGTGTGGCTTCGTTTCCCGTGTTCGTTTTTGTATGATTCTTGTCTTCTTTTGTCATTTTCTAAATCTCCGTACCTAAAATACACAAGCAACAAACACAAGCATATATATGGGTATTTAGATGATATTTAATGCATTTAAAGCCCTTTTTGGACGATCAGACTATGTATAAAAGCAATCTCATCACTCCCCCATACTAAACCATTGTCGTGCCCTCACGCAATGCTAGAATAAAGTATCGTAGCACCTCTAAAATTCATTTTTATTCACTTTATTGAATGATAAACTAGCTACACTACTACTACTTGCGTTTTAGACATAATGTATGATTTTCATCGCAAAATGGGACGTTTAGGTTCATAGAACAAGAACACGTGAATGCTTCGTTAGAAATAATTTCATCGTCCTCGATTTTCACCCCAATTCCATGCCAAGCGTGCAACGAGATCATTGTCATTATAAGTTAGTAATGCTAACACTACTCATATGCCCTAATTACGTACGTATCCTCCCATTTTCCTAAGTTGTATATCTTATATTTTATTTTGTCTTGAACGTTTCACGAGGATACATTGTTTGACTTATGCGATAATAGAGATTTAGGTCTAAAAATAGAGTCCTAACGATGTAACCAAGATCATCAAATCAATAACCCCTCCTAATAGACAACGATGTCAAAAAATTAAGTCAACAAGAAGTATGGATAAACACGGTTTTATAACGGTTTTGAACATGAGACTTATTACCAAGACTTTTATACGCCCCCTAATGGAAGGGCCTTATTATCATAGGTTTACCTCCATCTTTTATTCAACTTCGCCATGAAGCTTTTATTATGACTTCGGTCTTGCCTTGCCTTTTATTATCCACCTCATCGGTGGTTTTATTAGCCAAAGACGTATATCCTCACACTAAGGCGAATTTTGGATCTTTAAAGCTTCAAAGATTAAGGCTTGATTCACTTTCAATTTTGCATATATTTTTCGGCCTTGTGAGCTTCAAATTGTTTTCTTGATTTAGGTGAGCACTTGAAATCTTATTATTGGGTGAAGCTTTCGATTTTTTGGGTGCCAATACTTCAAAACTGTGACGCTGGCGATACCTTAATGTCTTCCTAATTTAATTACACGGAAGCTACTAGAAAAGACTAGAAACCCAACAATCAAGACTAAACCGCTAAGTCAGTATTTATTAAGCAAAAAATATTTACAAGCGAAGGGAGAATAAGCAAACAACGAGAACACATGAGTTTTTGAAAGAATACAAGTACTCTATGTTTAACATAGTAACTTATAATTAACTCTATCTTTTCTAGTCCTCATTTAAGAGACTTAGCCTAATGTAAAGTTAAGGAATCAAATCTAAGTGCTCAACACGCAAGGTCGAGTCAAAAATTACTCTTATTCTCGCCATCGGAAAACCTACATTCGTGTCTTCAAACACTTATAAAACATGAGAAAAATTTTAAAATTTGGCCATTTTTAGCCTTATTTTGCAACAAACGATAAATAAAAAGATAAACTTTGGAAAGCGTGAAGGTTTGGCAAGGAAAGTATCTATTCACCCCCCCCCCCCCATACTAAAGTTAAACATTGTCCTTAATGTTTCGAGTCTAAGGGTTGGAAAACCCCCATACTAGAGACGTAGTCGAATGCCTAATCTAACATGGAAAGGGTGTAACCGTTAAATTTAAAGCCGTTTATGAAGTGTGCTATAAACTTAAGGTTAGAACAATCAAGGATATATCACGGATATTGAGAAATTCTTCAAAGCAAACGATCAAGTGCTCCCAGAAAACGAACACGAGAGGCTCCAATCGTGAAGATAATGATCATCTAAAATCCACAATTCACAAATAACCACGAAACAATGGTTGGAAGGGCAAAAATCACCACACGTTACTACATTAGAAAGCGATAATATGTACATAGGATAAGCATGGGACTCCCCCACGAGGCACCTCATTTTTGATTCCCGAGTCATGAGCTCGACTCGATCCCCTCAATACTAATTATCATTGGGGAAGGTGATTTGGTCGAGGTAGTTCAAGGATGGAACTTCCCCGCCAAAGTAGTGCCTCAACCTATGTCCATTCACCTTGAAATTGGGGCCAACATTTTGAGCTAGCTCGATGGTCCCATATGGAAAAACTTGAGTCACGGTGAATGGACCGGACCAACGGGATTTCAACTTACCGGAAAATATTTTCAAACGAGAATTAAAAAGCAAAACTGGATCCCCAATGTTAAAAACCCGGTTTTTAATTTTTGAATCATGCAACTTTTTAGTATTTTCTTTATAAATCAATCAATTTTCATAAGCAATATCCCTTAATTCATCCAATTCATTTAATTTCATTTTCTAGCGTTTTCCCGCGGTCTCCATGTCATCATTGCAATGCTTTAGGGCCCAATAAGCCTTGTGTTCAAATTCAATTGGCAAGTGACAATTTTTCCCATACACAAGCTTATAAGGGGTGCACCCAATGGGCGTCTTATGAGCGGTCCTAAAGGCCCATAAAGCATCGTCCAACTTATCCGACCAAGATTGTCGGTTTTCCCCGATGGATCTCTCCAAGATCCTCTTCAAAGCTCGGTTTGAAACCTCGACTTGCCCACTCGTTTGTGGGTGATAAGCCGTAGAAAGCCGATGTGTAACCCCATATTTCCTTAGGACCCTTTCGAATTGGTCGTTACAAAAATGGGTTACACGATCGCTTATGATCGCACGAGGGGTTCCAAACCGAGAAAACAAGCTTTTCAAAAACTTGACTACCACACGAGCATCATTGGTGGGCAAAGCCTTAGCTTCCACCCACTAAGATAGGTAGTCAACCGCGACCAGGATGTACTTATTACCACGAGATGATGGGAATGGCCCCATAAAGTCAATGCCCCAAACGTCAAAGATCTCACACACTTGGATGATATTTTGTGGCATTTCATCTTTCTATGAGCTTTTCCTTGTCGTTGGCATGAGTCACATGACTTCACAAGTTCATGTGCATCTCGGTAAATAGTAGGCCAAAAGAAACCGGCATCAAAGACCTTCTTATCCGTGAGATTAGCACCATGGTGACCACCCGTGGGTCCCCCGTGACAAGCTCTAAGGATGTTAGAAGCTTCGGTACCAAATACACAACGTCGAATAATGTGATCCGCACAAGTCCAAAACAAGTAAGGGTCGTTCCAAATATAGAACTTGACGTTAGGAAAGAATTTTCGTTTTTCTTGAGTCGTCATACCCTTGATGATGAAGTTGCCCGCATGGTAATTTGTGATGTCCGCAAACCATGGGGTGGAAGAATCAAGCTTAGAATTCACTACACCAAGTGTCTCGAGCGGAAATGTTTCGGTGATTTCCTTGGGCTCGTATACACTTTGGTGAGGATCTTCCAAACGAGAAAGATGATCGGCCGCTAGATTCTCGGCTCCTTTTTTGTCAACGATTTTGTTATCAAATTCTTGAAGGAGGAGAATCCAACGAAGTAATCTCGGCTTAGCATCTTGTTTAGCCATAAGATTCTTGATAGCCGAATGATTCGTATACACTATGCATTTCGTCAAGACGAGATAAGGTCGGCATTTCTCAAATGCATACACCACGGCAAGGAATTCCTTCTCCGTTGTAGTGTATTTTAGTTGAGCCTCGGTCATCGTCTTGCTAGCATAGTGAATAGGCAAGAGGTGCTTTTCATGACGTTGCCCCAATACGACCCCAATAGCATAGTCACTAGCATCACACATGAGCTCAAAGGGGAGGTTCCAATTGGGAGCAACAAGAATGAGAGCTTCGGTAAGTTTCCACTTAAGGATTTCAAAGGCTCGTACACAATCTTCGTCAAAGACAAAACGTGCCTCTTTTTCAAGGAGATGTGTAATAGGTCGAGAGATCTTTGAAAAATCCTTGATGAATCGACGATAAAAGCCCGCGTGGCCTAGAAAACTCATAACTCCCTTAACGGATTTGGGATGAGGTGATTTGGCGATGACGTCTACCTTAGCTTGATCTACCTCAATCCCCGCTTTCACAACCTTGTGCCCTAAGACGATTCCACTTTTAACCATAAAATGACATTTTTCCCAATTAAGCACAAGGTTAGTTTCCTCACAACGCTTCAAATTTCTCTCAAGATTCGACAAACACGAAGTGAACGAACAACCAAACACGGAAAAGTCATCCATGAAGACTTCCATCGTCTTCTCGATCATATCATGAAAAATAGCCATCATGCACCTTTGAAAGGTTCCCCGTGCATTGCAAAGTCCGAATGGCATTCTACGATAGGCAAACGTTCAATATGGACACGTAAACGTAGTTTTTTCTTGATCACGAGGATCGATGGGGATTTGGAAGTAACCGAAAAAACCATCTAAAAAGCAATAGAAATCGTTTTCCGCAAGACGCTCCAACATTTGGTCCATGAAGGGCAAGGGAAAATGATCTTTTCGAGTGGCTTCATTCAACTTACGATAGTCAATGCACACTCCCCATACGGTCACGAGTCTAGTGGGAATTAACTCATTGGCATCGTTTGGCACAACGGTCATTCCTCCCTTTTTAGGGACACAATGAATAGGACTCACCCAAGGGCTATCGGAAATAGGGTAAATCATTCCCGCGTCAAGGAGTTTTAGGACTTCCTTTTTTATGACGTCGTGAATTTTGGGGTTCACCCTCCTTTGACATTGGATTGCGGGCTTGTAATCCTCCTCCATTAAGATTTTGTGGGTACAAAATTTGGGATCGATCCCCTTAATGTCGGATAACTTCCACGCAATTGCCCCTTTGTGATCCTTTAGAACATCGACAAGTGCGGTTTTTTCATCATTTGAAAGTTCTTTCGAAATAATAACCAGTAACTTGTCGTCCTCCTCCAAAAAGACATATTCGAGATGAGGAGGTAAATCTTTCAAATCGAGGATAGGTGGTTCCTCAATTGAAGATTTGGGCTCGATACTCATAACATCCTCGGGT
The DNA here is from genome assembly GCA_025667525.1 of Glebionis coronaria. Lineage (NCBI taxonomy): Eukaryota > Viridiplantae > Streptophyta > Magnoliopsida > Asterales > Asteraceae > Glebionis > Glebionis coronaria. The sequence continues at coordinate 462,854,635 of CM046874.1, forward strand.
GGAGGAAATGGGAAATCGTTAAGAAAATCCTTGATAATTGAGAAGTCCTCATCATTGTCTAGGTCTTCGTTACAAGTACGTGGAACATTGAATTCTTCCAACGTAAAACCACCACCTTCAAATGGAGTGAAGGTTGGTGTCGAGTTATCACGAATGGGATCAAACATAGTGGGATTGCCACTATTTTCATCATCACCAAAACCTAGAACTTCTTGTGAAAATTCCTCGCAAACAATGTCAATCATATCAACGAGGTTTATGGTTGCAACGGAATAAACATGAGAAATTTAAGAGTTTTGAGTTGCGTTTATAACAAGTTCCTCGTCGTTGAAACGTAAGATGATCTTTCTAGCATGCACATCGATTAAAGCCATAGACGTATCTAAAAACCAACGACCTAAAATGAGAGGAACTTGAGGATCTGTGGGAATATCGACAACGATAAAGTCTACCGGATAATAGAAGTTTCCCACTTTTACAAAAACGTCTTCCTCCAATCCACATACGGGAATCGTGGAATGGTCGGCCAACTCGATAGACATTAGTGAAGGAGTAATATTAGGAAGATTGAGCGACTTGAAGATTGCTAGTGGCATCAAGTTAATGTTAGCACCAAGATCGGCCAAGGCATAGCATTCTTCCATATCTTGGATTGCACAAGGGATCAAGAATTTACCGGGATCACCGACTTTTTGAGGTATGCGATTAGGATAAACTGATGAACAACTAGACAATTGATGCAATTTCTCCTTGTTGTTCTACATACTCTTAAACTTGGCGGCAAATCGAGGCATCGTGACCAAAGCATCGGCGAAACACACATTAAAGTGCAAATCACGAAACATTTTCATAAAAAGCTCAAATTAATAATTATCGCGCTCTTGACATTTCTCCTTTCTAAGTCTCGATGGATAAGGTAAGGGTGGTGTGGGTTGGGGCATAGGCATAGCCCTTGGAATCTCGGGTTCCAATGTTGGTAATGGGTCAACTGTAGGTGTGGCATGAGCGGTACTTCGTGGGATTGGGACATGCTCCTTTTCGACCACAACCTCGGGTTCTTCCTTAATTTCCTCCACCGTTAGAGTAATCGGTTGAGGAGTCGGTTCCTTAAGTGTCTTACCACTACGTGTGGTAATCACTTTCATCTCTCCCTTGGGGTTCGATATGGTGTTGCTAGGAAGACTACTCGAAGACGGTTTGCACATAATTGCCTCAAATATAGATGAAATTTTATCCTCAAACATGGATTGCCTCTTCTCGGCCTTAATCATTTCTTGCTTAATTTCATGTTGCCCTTGTTCCATTTTTTTTAGTTTTGTTGTAACCTAGTTACATTTCCTTCCATTTTGTTTGTATGGATTTTAAGCTCATTTGCTAACTCATTTTTCCAACTCTTTCTTCAAGTCGTTCTTAAACTCGGATCTTAGGCTAATGATTTCTATTTGAATGTTGTCAAACCTAGCATCGTTTCCATTAGCGTATTCAATAAATTCATTTGGAAGATCTTTCAAAGTTTGCAAACTCTTGTTGTTGTTTTGAAAATCACTTTGATTTTTGTTTGAAACTTGATTATTAGCCCCTTGATTACCATAGTTTCCTTTGTAATTGTTTTTGAAACCAACTTGATTGTTTCGATAGTTGTTGTTAGCATTTTGATTTGAAGCAAAACCTGGTGGAGTCAATTGATTAGAGCGGGTAACTTGACCATTTTGGTTGTAAGTTCCCGTGGCCGCGTAGGCACTCGAAGTGTTACCACCGTTGGTAATGCACTCGGAGAAATCATGACCTCCACCACAATACATACATGAAGCCTCAACCGCTTTAGCCGTAGTGGGAGCACTTTGTTCTCCAACTTTGAATTCAATTAAAAGTACTTTAAGCTTATCAAATATTTTGTTTTCCAAGTTCGCCTCAATTTGGCAAGCATCGATGGTATTAGACAAAGAAGGTGAAGCCGAATACGAAGCCTTACGAACACTCGATGTGCTACGAGAACTATACACCTTAGATCTATTCTCAATTATCACCACAGATTCCTCAACCGTTTTACACAAAAAATTACCACCCGCGGCGGCATTTAGATAATCCCTTTCATGATCATTAAGTCCATTGTAAAACGTGTCAATTTGATGCAAGTCGGAAAAACCGTGATGCGGACACTCATGTAACATTTCCTTAAACCTATTGCAAGTCGTTGAAAAACTCTCAATAAATTCTTGTGAAAATTTTGAAATCTCGTTTTTCAAATGCGTAGTCTTAGAGGGCGGAAAAAATTGGTTCACAAACATAGAAACGAGATCCTTCCACGTCAATATAGAATTGGGTGGCTCTTTCTCTAACCAAATTTTAGCGGGCCCCGCTAAGGAATACGGAAAAAGCATCATCTTAATCGAGTCATTAGAAACATCCTTAAATTTGCAAGTGGCGGTAAGACGAATGAATTGGCGGATATGGTTGTGCGGGTTGTCCTTTTCATCACCACGGAATTTGTTGTTTTGGATCATCGACAACAAACCCGTTTTCACTTCAAAATTCTCCGCCAGGATTGCGGAAATCACAATAGCCTCTCCATAACCCTCGGTGGGTGCTTGAAGTAACTCCATCATAGTTCGATTCTCCATGGTTGGTTCCTCTTTTACAATGGGTTCGTCAATAGGAGACTCCTCACTAGAAAGATTAGGAGTAGGTGTTGACTCCTTTCGGTTTCTTCGTTTACGTGCATGTCTTGCTTGGTTGCGGGTTTGCATAAATGTCACGTACAACGAGGGGATGAGCAAAGAAGATTCTTTTTGGTGTTTGTATTTTTCCAATTTTTTTGTGGTTTTTGATTGTTTTTACTTTTTTTTGGATTTTTGTGATTGTATTAAGTAGACCAAAATCTACAAATCTCCTCCTTAATCAAATCTCTTGATTAAAGAAGTCTCAAGGAATAAAAACGATCACGTGAAATGAACGCCTTCGATGACTTTAGAACGTTGGTGGAACACCAAAACGTTCAAGAGGGTTTAATCAATAAAACCAAGAAAGTATATATGATACTTAATAATACTTTGGGCGGCAAAACCCTCGATTAGATTTCAATCTTAAAATACTCACAAGCAAGCGGGGAAACGAGGTGGCGCGAAGCACTTAAGAGCCTTTTTCCTTAGGGTATATTTTCTAATACCCGCCTTATACCCACCTTATAGTTTGTATTTTTCAAAATCGAGCTTCACGAAAGTATTTATCTATTTTTGCCTTTTCTTTCTTGTTTGAGATTTGAATACAATGATTAAGTAATGACCTCCCAAGTCAAGGTTGTGTTTTCACACTTTTGGAGTACTTGTGAATTTATTGTTCTACGTATACAATATAGTAATACTATTCACACAAAAAACGAAAAACCGATAATACGTATTAGTAGAGTGCTACTAATACAATAGATATTATGGCTATATATAAAAACAACAATTGCCAAATCAAAACACAACACGCCTCCCCGGCAGCGGCGCCAAAATGATAGTTGTAGTTTTTACACACCTTTGCTTTAGGAAAAACAAAAGGGTAATTATGGCAAGTATTAGCAAGTGATTTAGGAAAACCACAAGTTATGACCCAAAGTGGGGATCGTTCTCAAGGAGGCTTGGTGTGTGTGTTAAGAGATGATTAACTTTGTGATTATATTGATTATGAGAAATGAAAATAGAAATGAGATTAGAAGAGAATGACGGTTACGATGACGAATTAAACTAAGACGAAATATCGTACACGTAAAACCGTAAAAAGTATCAAAATTAAAAATTTACTCTAAAAATTCCTAGAAAATTGCAATAAATCCTAAATAATGTAATTAGAGTTTACAAAAAATCAAAAATCACTCAAACCTTTTATTTAATTAATTAATAAATTTTTAATGCTAATTAAAGCCCAAAAAATCAATTTAATTAACGAAAAGCCCAAAATGAGATTTTTTCAATTATAAACCTCTAAAATGACCTAAATTAATTTAAAACTATTTTTGAAAATTTTAAAATTAATAGTAGCTATTTAAAAACAATTAAAAACTATTTAAACTTAAAATAATTATAAAAATTAATCTAATGACAATAAAAATATTCTCAAAATTGTAAAATTCCTATCTTAATGTATTTAACCCAAGAAAAATATGAAAGCTTGAAAAATCTAAATTTTAATTTTTTATAATAAAATAATAATAAAATAATATTAAAAATCCAAAATTTATAAAAATTATAAAAACATGCAAACTAGTTTAATTTAACCTAATAAACACAGAAATGAAGTTGAAATTACAAAAATACCCCTAATGGGCCTTCAAATGGGCCAAAGTCCAAAACAGACCCTTATTGGGCCAAAATAAACCCAATAAGAAAAATGTTTATAAAAATGACCCAAAAGCTCCTATCTGACTCAAAATTTGATTTTAAACACAAAACTTTGAAGGCCCAAAAGCTGAAAATGAGTATAATCTAGCTTATTTTAAAGCAGCTTATTCTTAATGGGCTTTTTGGCCCATTAAGCTATAAGCTGATGCCATAAGCTCAAATTAGACACACAAACTTCTTTTGAGTTACTTAAGAGTTCTGTAAAAAGAAATTTGAAATAAGCACAAGGAATAAGCCTGAAAAAGTGATACAAGGCTTTTGACACCCTGTAAGAAAATTAAATTCTTTGTCGTGTGTCTCTTCGAATTGAAAAACTTGTGTTTAATATGTGACTCAGTTTTATTTTGGTGGAAACAAAGATGTGTCGTTGTAGTGTTTAAAATAAAGGGTGCAGAACAATTAAAGTAAAGGTGCTCTTAAAATAAATCTAAGTCTAATTAAAGTAAAGTGCAAGTATTTAAAAGCGTGACTAAAATTAAAGGGCACTAAAGTAAAGACGTAAACTTAAATCTAACTAAGGGAAATCTTAAAACGCAACTAAAACTTAAACTAAGGCAAGACTAAAATTTAACTAAGGCAAATAAACTTAAAGTGCAATTAAAAATAAAAGGTGGGAAAAATAAAGCTTTAAAATAAAAGACTGAAATTTAAAAAGAAAAATCAGAAAGAACCTGACAAGAAACCTTTGATTCGGAAGTTCAAAACTTCCGAATGAACTAGCTTGACTCGGAACTTTTTAAGTTCCGAATGAAACAGGCTTGGTTCGGAAGTTTTGGCTTGACTCGGAACTATTTCCTTCCCTTGATCCGGAACTTCGTTCGGAAGATATTGATCCGAAACTTTTTCCCTTGGTTCGGAACTTTCGAATTGATCCGGAACTTTTGAGAAGTTCCGAATGAACAGCCTTTGGTTCGGAACTTTGGAGTTCCGAATGAACACTCACTGATCCGGAACTTTTGGAGTTCCGAATGAATTGCTTGATCCGGAACTTTTGAGTTCCGAATGAATGATTCTTGAGTCGGAAGTTTCCCTTCGTCCGGAACTTTGAATGTTCCGGATGAACAAGCTTGACTCGGAAGTTTTGCTGATCCTAAAATCTTCCGGATGAAACCCTTGACTCGGAACTTTGAAGTTCCGAATGAAAGCTTTCTCTCCTTCTTGGTTCGGAAGTTTTCCTGGGAGTACAGAAACACAAACAAACACCCCGAAGAACAAGGGAATCACAGAAACCACGAATCTAACCACAAATCAATCAAGATCAAACAAACGAATAAGCTAAACTAATAACAAAACATTTAATAATCATAAACAAACAATTTAAATCAAGAAATCTAACAACTTTAACCACAATAATCAAAAACCACTTGGATCAAAATAAAAGCATGAACAAGAACACAAACATAAACATAAAAATCAAAGATTAAGAAAGGTAGATGAGAGATTAACAAGATAAAGTAAAGATTGACAAAGATTAAATGGAAACTTACTTGAAATTAAAGGAATTTAAGGTGCAAGACAAGGTATTTAAATCGACATGTATTTAAAGAGCAAGTAAATAAAAGGTGGAAGAACTAGTGTCACTCTAGCCAACAAGAAAGAAAAGTGATTAATACAAAACTATATATAGGGGAGGATTAGGAAGCTTCCTCCCCTCCTTCATTTCTTTATAATTGCGTCATTGGCCCTTAAGCATATAATCTTCATTAATTGCACCATTAGTCCTTTTTCCTTCTAATCTTCTTTAAACTTGGACTCTAATGACTTGTGGCTTGGGATTTCTTTTGAACCCGTCTTTAAATTCTTCAATAAAATAGACTCGAATTCTTCGGCTTTTGATAAACTTCCGTCTTTTGACTTTTTCTTCGATAAATCTTCAGAATTGGTCTTGGACTTCCGTTCTTTTTGCACTCTTGACTTCTTGAATTTGTCTTTCATCTTTTTCTTCAATAAAAGTCCGTAAATGCTCGTGAATTCCCGTGTTTTCTCCACTTTTCACCTTTTCGTCCTAAATCACAACAAAAACAAACCACGCATAATTCCGACATAAAAGACATAAAATACACGTTTTGGCTCGGTTATTATTGTAATTAAGTGGTAGAAAAGATGGGTGTTTACACACCTATCAAATCCCCTACACTTGACCATTGTAATGTCCTCATACAATGCATTAGTTACAAAGCAAGATTACATTTTTCATCATAATTAATCCACGTTGGCCTTTATTAAAGAAATAAAAACTATAAACATCCAAAGTAAAGAAATCAAAAGCATACCTTGGGTTTTGGAAATGTTATGAATAATCATCATCCTCAAGTTTTCACTTTCTCCAAACCAAGCTTAAAAACGAGATCATTGTTATTATAAGTTAGTAGACCAACACGAACTCATGTGGGCCAATTATTCACTTAGACTCCCTTATTCCTAGGTGTATCTCTTATATTTTATTATTGTCTTGAATGATCACGAGGATGCATTTTTGACTTATTTCGATAGTTATTAGCTCTGAAAATAAAGTGAACGATTTAATCAATAGTTAGCTAAAAGACAAAATCTTTTAAAACTGCTTCTCGTGACCTTATAAAGTTCATATCTTGGCATAACTCGCTTCGCGATTTGAGACCTTTCTCGGACCGATATTTGGCAGCGACTTCATACTTCAAACCTTGAGAGACGTTCATGAAATTATGGTCTTCTCTTCATAATGGAATTTCTTCACTTGAAGTTTTGAGAGATTCATACTTGGACCACGACTTCTTCATTTTTCTCCAATCTTTATTTTGGACTTTGATATACAATGATCCGCCTCCTTTTATGACTTGGATATATTTATCCTCATACCTTGTTAGGGTCTTTTCGGATACACTTCTCCATGACTTTTGGGGAGTATTTGCTTTTCGTCGTGTGTCTCGATCCTTCATATTGATTTTCGATAAATGATTCTTCACATCACTTTGGATCTTTAGCAACAAAATATAGCCCTCATGCCTTGTTAGGGCCTTTTCGGACTCACCAATCTTGGGCTAGAAGCTAAGTAACTTTTCAAATCGTACAACCATATTTATTAGCAGATAAATTATTTAGCAAGAGATGGTAGAATAGGCTCATAATTAACTCACATAAATTCACGAAAGAATACCGAACTTATAATTGGCTCTATCATCTCTCGTTCTCCACAGTTTAAAATCTCAAGTAATTAGACTCGTGGATGCTTAGCCTATTAAATCAAAGTTTTGGGTTTTCGAGTCGCCTATAGGATCTTGCAAATTCTTAGACTTTTTCAAGTTTAGAAATCGCGTTTTAAAGTTCCCTTGATAAACGACTCTCTAGGATCAATTATAGGAACTTGCGAAAAGTTCTTGTTCTTAACCTGTGAGAGTTAAGACTTTCGCGTTTTATAGCTCCCTATATAAAAGCTTAGCAAAACTTGACTTAAACATGTTAAGGATACTAGCTAGAGTAACTTAGATAAGTAAACTCGAGTTGAGTCAAAAGATTCACAACGTTTGAAAATTAAAACCACTTATTAAACATTTATTCTAATAAGGAAAGAAAATAACTATACAAAGGGAAAAACTAATAGGCCAAAATAGATCAAAAATTTTGAAAAATGTCGAAAAATTGATTTTCCGGTTAAAATGAGGACAAATACAAGGAAAAGACCACTTAACTTCGATAGAAGTCCCCCTACACTTAAGATAAACATTGTCCTCAATGTTTAAGCATGTGGGAGTAAACTCCCCTACACTTAGGACATTGTGCACTTTGTTTAAATCTCGCTAAGGAAAAGACAACTAAAGAGATTCCTATTTTAATATTGAGAAAATATAAAATAGTGAATCGAAAAGAGATTAGGATAGAACCGAGAAGAAGTGGAACATGGAATCACGGGTCGTCAAGAATCATCAAGAGTGGATCGTTGAAGCTCGAATCCCTGATTAAGAAGTTAGGAGAGGAAATAGCAAACCAAAGGGTCTCCCCATACACTTATGGTAAAGAAAGCGAAAAGATAGATGCATGGGTTGCCTCCCAAGAAGCGCTTGATTTTTGTTAACCGAGTCGTGAGCCTGACTCGACCTTGATCATCAACGGAAAAAATGTGAAACATATCCACTAGGATCAAAGACATAGTTTTCGTCCATCAATAAGCACACGCTTAAGGCGAACAAGGCAAGCCAAATAAGAGTAGGCAAGGTTCCCTTAAGCAGTGATGGAGCACGGTGGAAGCAAGGGTGAAGTGGTGCAAGCATGTCTTCAATAGTTCCAAAGATTTTTCCTTTTATTTCATCAGGTGGATACTGAGATGGCTTAAAGACTTCAATACCGAGGTCGAACACCTTTTACTTTAGGGGAAAATAGCACTCAGGTTCAGCCGAGTGTGAAGAAGATCCGCAAAGAAGCACAACCTCGTCCTCAAAAGGAGGACACAGAGGTGTCAAATCATATGTGCAACGGATATTGGTGTCGACCGGTTTCTTCTCCTTTGAAAGAATGTTCTTCAAATCCAATGTAGGATCAAGACGATAATCTTCAAAGTCATAAGGAGGAGCATCACTTTCATGAGGGAAGTAAGTGTTGAGAAATTCAGAGAAATCTTCCTCAAATGAATAATCGTCCAAAGTAGGATCGAGTGATGGCGGAGGATCTTCATTGTGTGAAGAATCGCTCGAGAGAGTATCGGCCTCATCAAAATCATCGATAGTGGGCAGCTCGGGATACTCAGAAGTGCAATCAAAATCATCTGAATCTAAGCTAGAATCATCATCATCATAAGCATCAAAGACCGGTGGAGAATCATAAATGGGAGAAGGTTCCAAAGTGGAGCGAGAATCATCCACATTATCTTCAAAGAGTGGATTATCGATGGAAGAATCGAATAGAGGATTGTCATAGACGGTAAAGTCATCGAGCACATTAATCATATTCACTGATTCTCGGCCTCCAAAGGATTTTCCTGTAAGCTTCCCCATTTTAAAAACTTTTGAATCATCCCCGACTCGTAAGATTAACTCACCTTCGGCCACATCTACTAAAGCTCGTCCGGTTCTCAAGAATGGCCGACCAAGTATTAAAGGAATACGAGAGTCCATTTCATAATCAACTACGACAAAATCGACCGGGAAAGTAAATGTGCCAACTTTGATAAACACGTCTTCGGCTATACCAACGGGGTAAGCGAGAGTGCGATTTGCAAGTTCGAGAGTCATCTTTGTTGGAATGAGGTCGGGTAATGATAGTGTTTTCCAAACAATCAAAGGCATAAGATTAATACTAGCCCCGAGATCAGCAAGGGCAGTAAATTCTTCAGTTTTGTTGAACACGCAAGGCAACACAAAACGACCGGGATCTCCAAGATTTTCTGGTAATTCTTTAAGAATAACTGCTGAGCAGTTTTTATTTAAGCGTGTGTTGGCGAGTTCAATCAGCTTCTCCTTCTTGCTAAGCAATTCCTTAAATGCTTTGACAAATTTCGGCATGTGGCAAAGTGCTTCAACAAGGCTAATGTTGATGGTCATTTGAGATAGCATATCCACATATTTCGATACTTGACAGTCATTCTTGGTTAGCTCGTTGGTCTTGCCTATGCGAGAAGGGTTTGGGATTCTAGGTTTATAGGTGGAAGGTGAAGGTGTAGTCGGTAAAGGTTGGGATGTTGAAGGGTCCTTCCTAGAGACATCGTCATGACGAGGCGGAGACAGTAATGGTGCACTAATACTAGGTGTAGGAGGAGTAGGGATACATGGTGGTGGAGGAGGTGTAGATGATGGTAGTGGGATTGGTGGTCCTACGATAGTGACTCCACTACGAGTAGTAATAGCACTCACATTGGCTCGCGGATTGGTGACGGTGTTTGAAGGTAGAGAACTTGAAGTAGAAGGTTGAGTGGCGGGCAAGAAACTAGCCAACAGATTCTTTAATTCAGTCGTTTGAGTGCTGAAGGAGGATTGAATATTATCACGAACCTCGGTTCTAATGTCATTACCTTGCTTCATGATATCTCCTTTTAAATTGATTATTTGGCTCTGTAGATTCTTGATTTGCTCACCTTGGGTTCTCATTGTGGCTTCAACATCGGGATTAATGGGTGGGTTTTGTTGGGTGGGTGGTTGATAAGGATTAGAAGTTCTTGGTGGGATGTGGTTGCTTCTATTGTAGTTGTTTGTGGGGTTTTGGTTTTGAGGAGAAAAACCGGGTGAAAGGTAATTGTTGGATCGGTAACTCAGCAGATTTCTATCCCCTTGTTGTCGGGCTTGGTAATTTTCCGGTGAATAATTACCGTAAGCCGCATACACATTTTCCGGATTTCCTTGTGTCGAAGGACAATCGGTGTATGAGTGAGGACCGCCACATGTTTCACAAGGATTAGCAACCGCTTTAACTTGTTGTTGTTGTTGGTTTGAAGCGAGAAGCATAATACTTTTGCTCATTTCGGCCATCATGCGGGTGAGTTCGGTCATCTCAGGGTTTGCTGAGGTAGAGGAAACATTGACTCTCGGGTTGTTCCTAGAATAAGCAGAGGAATCCCAGTTTTTGTGGTGAGTAGTCATGTTCTCAATTAGCTCTCTACACTCCTCGGGTCTCCTTTTCATGGATGTGCCACCGGCGGCTACATTAATCGTATCACGATCTCGAAAAGTCAAACCGTTGTAGAAAGTGTCTATTAAGGTCACAGGGAGCATGTTGTGGTTTGGACATCTATCGATCAAGACATTATATCTCTCCCAAGCATCAAAAAGAGATTCATCAGGGTCTTGCATGAAACCGCTGATTTGATTGCGAAGGCTAGTGACCATGGATGGTGGAAAGTAGCGCGACAAAAAACGTTGAGTCATGTCATCCCAAGTGTGAATAGAATTCTTCGGGAGACGATCAAACCATTTCTCGGCGTGATGTGATAAAGTATGTGGAAAGAGTTGTAGGCGAAGAACATCCATTGTGGCACCAGGCAACTTCATGCTTTGGGTGATTGTAATGAACTTGTCGAGGTGTTTGTTGGCATCATCATCAGGCAATCCTCTAAATGGGTTTGTTTGCACTTGCTGAATCATGTGGTGCTTCAACGAAAACTCAGGAGCGTTGATTTGCATCGGCGCAATCGGTCCTCCTCGTCCAAACATAGTTGGTTGACAAAGTTCCTCCATGGTCCGAAGATCGGGCTGTGGAAGAGCATTGTTGTTATTATTAGGGTGCGGTGGATTATTGTTGTTAACACCTGACATACTTAAATCTTCTTGAGGCTCGGGCTCTTGATAATTAGAAGATCTAGTACACATGCACCTACAAAGAAGAAAAAGAAACCAAACACAAAAACAATATATATACACAATAAAGATAAAATCTTTTTGGATTTTTGAAATTTTTAAATTTTATGGATTTTTTATCAATTTTTTAATTTTTATGACTTTTTTGAATTTTTTATGCATGAAAAGTAACGCTCACAAGTGAACGGATCCCAAAAAGCAACGCGTCTCTCACAGAAAACCGTCAATCTTAACGAAAAGAGCCGGCAGCGGCGCCATTTGATACAAGGCTTTTGCCCAGGTAAAAAGATTCGTTAAGTATGTCTCTTCGAATTGAAAAACTTGTGTTTAATATGTGACTCAGTTTTATTTTGGTGGAAACAAAGATGTGTCGTTGTAGTGTTTAAAATAAAGGGTGCAGAACAATTAAAGTAAAGGTGCTCTTAAAATAAATCTAAGTCTAATTAAAGTAAAGTGCAAGTATTTAAAAGCGTGACTAAAATTAAAGGGCACTAAAGTAAAGACGTAAACTTAAATCTAACTAAGGCAAATCTTAAAACGCAACCAAAACTTAAACTAAGGCAAGGCTAAAATTTAACTAAGGCAAATAAACTTAAAGTGCAATTAAAAATAAAAAGTGGGAAAAATAAAGCTTTAAAATAAAAGACTGAAATTTAAAAAGAAAAATCAGAAAGAACCTGACAAGAAACCTTTGATTCGGAAGTTCAAAACTTCCGAATGAACTAGCTTGACTCGGAACTTTTTAAGTTCCGAATGAAACAGGCTTGGTTCGGAAGTTTTGGCTTGACTCGGAACTATTTCCTTCCCTTGACCCGGAACTTCGTTCGGAAGATATTGATCCGGAACTTTTGCCCTTGGTTCGGAACTTTCGAATTGATCCGGAACTTTTGAGAAGTTCCGAATGAACAGCCCTTGGTTCGGAACTTTGGAGTTCCGAATGAACACTCACTGATCCGGAACTTTTGGAGTTCCGAATGAATTGCTTGATCCGGAACTTTTGAGTTCCGAATGAATGATTCTTGAGTCGGAAGTTTCCATTCGTCCGGAACTTTGAATGTTCCGGATGAACAAGCTTGACTCGGAAGTTTTGTTGATCCTAAAATCTTCCGGATGAAGCCCTTGACTCGGAACTTTGAAGTTCCGAATGAAAGCTTTCTCTCCTTCTTGGTTTGGAAGTTTTCCTGGGAGTACAGAAACACAAACAAACACCCCAAAGAACAAGGGAATCACATAAACCACGAATCTAACCACAAATCAATCAAGATCGAACAAACGAATAAGCTAAACTAATAACAAAACATTTAATAATCATAAACAAACAATTTAAATCAAGAAATTTAACAACTTTAACCACAATAATCAAAAACCACTTGGATCAAAATAAAAGCATGAACATGAACACAAACATAAACATAAAAATCAAAGATTAAGAAAGGTAGATGAGAGATTAACAAGATAAAGTAAAGATTGACAAAGATTAAATGGAAACTTACTTGAAATTAAAGGAATTTAAGGTGCAAGACAAGGTATTTAAATCGACATATATTTAAAGAGCAAGTAATTAAAAGGTGGAAGAACTAGTGTCACTCTAGCCAACAAGAAAGAAAAGTGATTAATACAAAACTATATATAGGGGAGGATTAGGAAGCTTCCTCCCCTCCTTCATTTCTTTATAATTGCGTCATTAGGCCCTTAAGCATATAATCTTCATTAATTGCACCATTTGTCCTTTTTCCTTCTAATCTTCTTTAAACTTGGACTCTAATGACTTGTGGCTTGGGATTTCTTTTGAACTCGTCTTTAAATTCTTCAATAAAATAGACTTGAATTCTTCGGCTTTTGATAAACTTCCGTCTTTTGACTTTTTCTTCGATAAATCTTCAGAATTGGTCTTGGACTTCCGTTCTTTTTGCACTCTTGACTTCTTGACTTTGTCTTTCATATTTTTCTTCAATAAAAGTCCGTAAATGCTCGTGAATTCCCGTGTTTTCTCCACTTTTCACCTTTTCGTCCTAAATCACAACAAAAACACAAACCACGCATAATTCTGACATAAAAGACATAAAATACACGTTCTGGCTCGGTTATTATTGTAATTAAGTGGTAGAAAGATGGGTGTTTACACACCTATCAAAAAGCAATAAGCTATCTTCACAAAATGAAAAAATAGTCGTTTTCGAATTCTAGGCCACCCCAAGAGTTGATTCAAGTTTCAAAAGCTTTTAAATGACTTAACTAAGCTTAATCAATAAAAAGTTTTCAAATAAGTTCACTCAATAAGCTGGAATAAGCAAATAAGCACTTAATTAAAAGTCAACTTTATGAGTTTTCTAGCAAAAAGTCAAAGTCAAGGTCTGATAAGCTCCAGTTCAAACAAATGGGTCAAATGAGGAAGATTGATCACAAAAAGTAAGTTGTTGCAGGTCAAAATAAGCCAATATGGCTTATTAATAAGCTAACTAAAAAATTACACTAGTAGGGCCTAGTTTTGGTGTCTGAGCAGTGGAAACTTTTTCCACTGCTTGACTTGTTTGACTATTTGTCTTTAGTGACTTTTTTGTGGATTCAAGTTATACAAAGGCACCCAAACGATCAGTGGATCATAAAGAGTCAATAACAACAAAGAAATCACAATCACAATCAGCCAATTAGTACAGTTAATTTATTTAAGCATCAGACATGCACCAGACTTTGAACAATAAGCAGTTAAGCACTTATAAGCTGTTTTAGCAAATTTCATCCAACCAAATTGCACCAAAAGCATACACAAGCTATAATAAAATTAAATGAACAAGTCTAAACAGGTTTCATGTAATGGTACAAAGTATAGATCAAGATTCAAGCACAATAAGTTACTGATGAACACTAACACAAGCAGTTATGAACACTTGCTGATGTATTTGACCACCAAGCCAAATTCAAACCCCCAAATCTTGTTAACAGGTTATATTAACTATGTTTAAACACTTTTTAGCCCTAAGCATGCATACACTCTAGGTGTTCCCAAAGTCTTAGGTCAAAATCAGTCAAAACAAGCAAATTATAGCACAATCTTTGATTCAAGGTTTTAAACCTGAAAACTTGCAGCAAATAGCACACAAATAAGTATTTTGCAGATACAAACCACAAATACAAACTTCCAACAACACAATATCAACTTATGATCTAAAACAGGTAATCCCAAACACACCTTTATATTTTCAAAGCAAGATTTTTCAAATCAAAAGTGCATTCCAAGGTTAACCAAGCCCAAATCAACACATTAACAAGTGTAATATGCAGTATCAAGTAAGATTAGACCACAAATTCAGTAAGAGCACAAGCAACACTCAAATTTACCAAAAATCCAAATTTTTAACAGATTTGAGGTAGAATGGTGCAAACCTCATGGATGTACATCCACACCCACGAATTTTGAGCTTATGTGCTTGCAAGAACAAGCACAAGCTTCCACAATAAAGCCTGCTAAGATTCAACAAGGTTAGAAGCAAAATATCAAAATCAGAAAAATGAAAAATCCTTGATTAATGCAACCTTAGTTCCCCACACTTGATTATCCCCACGTTATAGGCTTCACCACACCTTGATATCATAATATCAGGATGCTATGATCAGCTTTATAGCCCAAGAATTCCAAGGTTTGAACTAGACTTAGCAAAATATCAAGATTATAGGAAAATATGCAAACTTTTGAAAACAAGTTTAAGGATTCAAGAACAGTAAACATCAAACAATAATAAACAGATAATAAGGTTGGCACTTAATTTTTCTTCACCAAATTCAAAAACATTTCATTAAACTGAATATATGATTGACAGAATTGTGAACAATGGAAAATTCAAGAGAAAATTGTAAATGAAAGGCTACATGCCTTTATGTAGGCTACAAGTGACCTAAATGCTGAAAAAAAAATCGTAACCCTAACGATGTAGAAGCCCAAAAATACCCTTGTGAACTTATGAACTTTGAAGATCATGTGACAAGTTCTTGGCTGGTTGTGTGAGTTGGCAAGTATCCAGAAATGATCAAAGGCTCATATTGAAGCTTAACGTTGAAGCTAAATGTTGGTGGTAGATTCCCTGGAACCATTTTGGCTTTTTCTTCAAAAACGTGTGAAGGGGTTCAAACATGTGAACAAGATAGTGATGTGGCAGGGGATTTTAAGGTTAGGATGTGTTTATAGGACCCTTAATCATGAATCTGCACAATATTAGGGTTTAATTACAACACAATTAGGAAAACCCAATTGTGTTCTTGGGGTGAATAGTGCCAAGTTTAATCTGTTTTGGGGATGATTAAGGTTTAATTTGTTGTTAAGGCGCCAAGTTTAAAAAAATAATAAACCGGATTAGTGGATTGGTGAGGTGGAAGGAGGGAAGGTTGTGATTGGTTGAAAATGTGAGTGGGGTCAGGTGGCAAGTGGTGATTGGTCTATGTGTCTTAGGTTGTCTGCCCATTTAAGCCCCTCACTTTTCCTTCTCTTGTCACTTTGTAAATAAATAGCCCAAATCCGTTTTCCTTTGTAATTGAAGTTTCCAACTTCACACTTTTGCCCCAAAAAGTTTTGTTAAGTAATTTCAAGGGTACTTCTTGCCATTTCTTGATTATTGAAGGACTGATTTGGCAGTTTCTTTTTGATAATGGTCTTGACTTGTCTTGTTGACTTCTTAGAGGACTAAAATTGCCAAGTCATGATTTATGAGGGACCATTTTTGCCAATTATTCATAGTTAAGGGTCCTTTTGGTAATTTTGACATTTTCAAAGGACCAAACTTGTAATTTCTTGTAACTTGAAGTCCTTCATGGTATGTTTGACTTTGCGGAGGATTAATATTGACATTTAGTTTTATTGAGGGACTAAAATTTCCAATTCTTCAAAGTGGAGGGCCCTTTTTGTAATATTGACAAACTTTAGGGACCAATCTTATAATTATGAAGATACAAGGGTCTAAAGTGTCAATTCTTCAATATTGGAGGACCCTTCTTCATAAATCTTCAAATCTTCAAGGGTTTTCTTTGGAAAATCTTCATTAGGGCTTGGTTAAATGTGTGGCTTCGTTTCCCGTGTTCGTTTTTGCATGATTCTTGTCTTCTTTTGTCATTTTCTCAATCTCCGTACCTAAAATACACAAGCAACAAACACTAGCATATATATGGGTATCTTGATGATATTTAATGCATTTAAAGCCCTTTTTGGACGATGAGACTATGTATAAAAGCAATCTCATCACTCCCCCATACTAAGCCATTGTCGTGCCCTCACGCAATGCTAGAATAAAGTATCATAGCACCTCCAAAATTCATTTTTATTCACTTTATTGAATGATAAACTAGCTACACTACTACTACTTGCGTTTTAGACATAATGTATGATTTTCATCCCAAAATGGGACGTTTAGGTTCATAGAACAAGAACACGTGAATGCTTCGTTAGAAATAATTTCATCGTCCTCGATTTTCACCCCAATTCCATGCCAAGCGTGCAACGAGATCATTGTCATTACAAGTTAGTAATGCTAACACTACTCATATGCCCTAATTACGTACTTATAAATGAAAGCCTACATGCCTTTATATAGGCTACAAGTGACCTAAATGCTGAATAAAAATCGTAACCCTAATGATGTAGATGCCTAAAAATGCCCTTGTGAAGTTTTGAACTTTGAAGATCATGTGACAAGTTCTTGGATGGTTGTGTGAGTTGGAAAGTATCCAGAAATGATCAAAGGCTCATATTGAAGCTTAACTTTGAAGCTAAATGTGGGTGGTAGATTCCCTGGCACCATTTTGGCTTTTTCTTCAAAAACGTGTGAAGGGGTTCAAACATGTGAACAAGATAGTGATGTGGCATGGGATTTTAAGGTTGGGATGTGTTTATAGGACCCTTAATCATGAATCTGCACAATATTATGGTTTAATTACAACACAATTAGGAAAACCCAATTGTGTTCTTGGGGTGAATAGTGCCAAGTTTAATCTGTTTTGGGGAAGATTAAGGTTTAAATTGTTGTTAAGGCGCCAAGTTTAAAAAAATAATAAACCGGATTAGTGGATTGGTGAGGTGGCAAGTGGTGATTGGTCTATGTGTCTTAGGTTCTCTGCCCATTTAAGCCCCTCACATTTCCTTCTATTGTCACTTTGTAAATAAACAGCCCAAATCCGTTTTCCTTTGTAATTGAAGTTTCCAACTTCACACTTTTGCCCCAAAAAGTTTTATTAAGTAATTTCAGGGGTATTTCTTGCCATTTCTTGATTTTTGAAGGACTGATTTGGCATTTTCTTCATTGATAATGGTCTTGACTTGTCTTGTTGACTTCTTGGAGGACTTAAATTGCCAAGTCATGATTTATGAGGGACCATTTTTGTCACACCCCACCATGGCGGAATATGGGACACGACGCATGGATATCATTACAACAATAGCGTGTCCATAGAGAGAACTATATGAATTAGAAATGTCATAAAAGGTGACACAAATGTCATGACAATATCTCATCAATGCAGGAGTCTAGGTAAGTAGGTAACAGTCCTACCTCTTACCCAAGACAAATAAATAACACAAACAAATCAACATATAGGTTCATAGTATCACTTATTGAAACAAACAGAAAAATAAACTAAGAAGGAACAGTGATCTCCTTCTAAATGCATTTCTACGCGACTCCAATCCTAGCCACATATGTTCTCACGCTTAACCACTTTATCACCTGAAAGAGACACTAAAACACGTCAACATAATGTTGGTGAGAGTCATAGGTTTAGACTCCAACCGAAAACAGATTAAAATAAGCTGTGAACCACCATAAACCACTAAACATATGGACAATGTGCTACAAATATGCATTAACAACTAACATTCAAGATCAATCATACCAAACCAATTCCAAGGCTCCAAGACTTCAAAACACCATGGTTCCATAGGCGCCCATACACCTATGAACCAATCCCAAGGCCCCGCCTTGTCAACATCCCCTTGGTACCAAGTCAAACCACAATAACAATTAAGAATCACATAGCGGTTAATCACATAAATGTACACACAAGTCCATCACAAACCATAAAACATTCACAACACTAGTTACAAAACCACACAGTGTCTCTTCCATCCCATCTGGAATTCAAATCATAAAAAGACATGGGACTATGAAACTCACCTGATTGAGCTTCTCCAAAAATCCGCGCACTAGCAAAAAGCTAACAAACAAAAGCACACAATCAAAACATGAACTAAACACTAAGATGGCTCATTAACACATTATGGAAATCTAACCTTCTCCCATATATATATACCTCATTTATATGCTCTAAGCATCTCATTACACCCCTCTATAAAGCCCTTAACTTAGTTTACTTCATAACCCGTCTCGTTAACAATTTACCCAAAACAGTCCCGGTTTTTTGGTCTCCAAACTATAAGCCAAACGCCCACCTAACCATACCCATGATCTTTGTAAAGGAAACCTTATGCCCTTACCTATGTCAGATAACTCCTCCCGTTTGCCCCAACCTTAAAGCTACTGATAAGGCCCCGATATATATATATATATATATACTTCTGCCTATCCGCATATTACCGATTTTGAACATACAAAGAGTTTGTTATGATTAGGAGGTCTTACCCTAACCCATTTTCTTAGCCACCCTTCGGGTCTCTTATTTAATATATAAACCAACTACCATGATCATTAGAGGGCTCAAGTGTACTCCTAAGTACCCCAATCACCTTAAAACATTAAACTAAACCCGACTAATTTCAAAACTGTTTTGACCTCCGACTATTGTAACCTATATTTGACCCACCTCCCGACCTCCAATTTAGTTCTCGCTTCTTGAATTTGAAATCCACTTCAAATACCTATTCAGGGATGCTTGGATCGCAAAATAAGGGTTTGTATAACTCTAGATATGATTAAAACAATTGACTTAAAATTTTGCCCAGTTTTTAAAAATGAATTTAACACAATTACCTTAATTAATTACCATCACCATGTATAATTATTATCTCTAATTAATCTAATCATGTTTATACCATTATAATACAGAATTCATTGTTAACTTAAACCTAGATCCATCATGTATTGATTGTAAGAGAATTAAAAACAATTTAATTAAAAAGTGTATTGAAGATTTTACCTTAGAATTTTTGAAAGAAGAAAAATTAATGAAGAACCCTAAATAGACTCCATTGATTTCGACTTAAGATTAATCTCCAGGGGATTATGATGTGTTTTTAGTTAATAAAAAGTCTTTATATAATTTCCTAACAAGTCCTTGGCCCATTACAAAAGCCCGGTTCCCTTTTTTCCTTTTTTTCCCTTTTCTTTCTTTTTAATCGGCCTAAACCGACTTTAACATATATTTTTTATTACTTATTATTATGTTATTAATAATACCTTAATTTATTTCAGCTCCTAAAGCCTCTGAAACCTTAAAACCGTAAAACTAGTCCAATTTACGCGTATACCGAAAAAAACGTAAAATATACAGTTTTAAAAAAAAATTTTAATTTTGAAATAAACTTTATAACTAAGTCCTAAATGACTTAAAACCATCCTGAAAAATACTCACATGACTAAACGCCTTACCCGAGACCTCTAAATGCTAAACCCCAAATCGTAAAAAAAATACGATTACTATAATACTTATACGTATACGTAAAACACCAAAATAACACCATTTCATTTCATAGTCACTAATTTGTGAGCTCATGAACATGAAATAACCGTTCCTCGATTTACTTATGAGTACTTTATACCCATAAACGATATCCACACCAACCTTGTTCACGCAAAATAACATGTAAACACGCAAATCACATAGTCACACGTAAATTAACCTTAAAATAAGACCAAGTGACGAACCTCAAAACCACGGTTGTCACATCACTCCCTCCTAATAGAAATCTCGTCCCGAGATTTACTCCTTAGGATCGTCATTATCAATTAGCAGAGGATACTTGCTCCTCATAAATCCTTCCCGTTCCCACGTGAACTCTAGTCCATGTTCCAAATTCTATCTACCCATAACTACGGTATATTGCCTTTTTTATTCAACGTCCTAGCTTCACGACCCAAAATCTCTATCGGCTCTTCGATAAAACGAAGACTCGTATCCATACTAATATCATCTAACGGTACTTGCAAGTCAGTTCTTGCTAAGCATTTTCTCAAGTTTGATACATGAAATACGTCATGCACACTACTCAATTCCTCCGGTAATCTCAACCTATACGCCACTAGCCCAATCCTTTCAAGGATTTCAAATGGACCCACAAATCTAGGTTCTAACCTCCCTTTTCTTTCCAAACCACATCACCCCTTTCCATGGTGAAACCTTCAGCATAACTTTATCTCAAATCTCAATGGCTTACGCCTCTTGTCCGCATAGCTCTCTTGTCGGTTCTTTGCTATTTTAAACCTCTACTTAGTCACTGCCACCACCTCCATAGTTTTCCGATCCACCTCCGGTACAATACGTTGGCCGCTTCTAAATTCATCCCACTGTAACGGTGATCCACCTCATCTCCTATGAATTAACTCCAGCAGTTTCTACTATAATTCCTATCACCATACCTAACGGCTTCTATCCTCTATGGATTTTCCACCATTTGGAAGTTCTCCCAACTTTAAACACATCCAATGGTATATGAAGGATTGCATAAGCAAAAGCTTCCCATAATATTCACAAGAAACATGCCATAACCACCACCTCATCCTTGTTTTCCCATGCTCGGCACCAAGTAAATAACCATCCTTCATACTAACATGTGTTACACCTTTTCTCTAGGTGGGCGTTCCATTGTTCGTGACTACTAACCTCTTGCTCTAACGATTTCTATTCAATATCACCCCACTATCTTCACAACCTCTTGCTCCCTCGAATCATTCTTCCTCCATACTACTTTTCGCTTGTCTCTCTACAATCTTAATTTCCATACCATCTTATATCCCGTCTTCAGCCTATAATTTAGGTGTTTCCTCCTTTATTCCTTACATCCTCATCAATGGGGAATATGCCCCTCTCACCGGCGACTCTCTCTTTGTAGGAGAATTCTTCCTAATATAATGCGTTCTCCAACTATCTCCAAATCTCACGCCAATGCTCTAGGCATCTTTCTCAATTACCCCTATAGTATGCTCATACCAAACATTAGTCTATCAACGGTATACTACGCTTTCTTCCCATCGTTTCTTCCCTTGCCATAATCCTTCATAAGGCATTCCATACATATTAGGCTAACTTTTACGCAAAACCCTCTATTCCATCACATCCATACGCAATCCTTCCAACTTCTCAACTACGTGACTTCTCATTCCTCTTGAAATATGAGATGAATTAGTCAATCTATCGACTATCACCCAACTCTCGTTGTACTTATTCCTCCACCCCATTATGTATCCCTTTCACCAACTTCGTCCTCACATCGCCTTTTCTAAGCTACTCCTATCTATGTAGGAAGTATAGTCTACGTCCCTTTTCTCCATATGATGTCCAAGCCACACAACATACATGTTGACGCGTTCTCTGCTTTAAGACAACTAAACTCGTGCAACCTACATCCTTCATCCAAACCACCCTAATACGTCATCTATATAATTCAAGTTCGTCTCAGCTTTACTTCATTCTTCTTATTCCATGTCTCATCAACCATGCTTGCCTTTCCCAGATGGTACTTGGCCTTGCAATTTTCTTTCATCACTTAAATCCACCCATCACCTTTTCCAAATGTTAAATCAAGATGATTAAATATGTGTTGGAGACGTTCATGATCTGTATAGATCATTCTCTACGTCTCGTACCCCAAATGCCTCTAGCATTCTAGGCATATATAACAATCTAGCTCCACTAACTAAGTCTATCTAGTTCTTCCAAATCTTTAGTTCCCACAACGTATAAACAACCGCCTTTCTTTGTCTTTCTCGTATACATCCAAATCCTTGCTCCACGTATCGTCATGCTTCGCGAATTCATCTAGTCCTTCCAATAATTCCAAGATCTGCTCATTATCCAATCCACCTCTTCAGCCTCCAAAACGCTTCCTCACCCTTCTTCACTTTGCCCCTTGCTGGTTCCACGATATGCCATCATCTCTGACTACTCGTCCTGGCCAACTTAATCCTAAAACTTACACTTGAAAATCCCACGTATAATACCCTTTCCTAACAACTCCGAAACCAACTCATAATTCGCCTCACTCTCCTTCTTAGATTTGAGTAGATCAAGATGTCGTCGATGCTCTCGATGACAACTCGTTTATATATTGTCATGCACCCCCGGTTCATTGACTCCATGAAAACTGCTAGCGCCTCGACGAAGCCAAAATCATAACCGTAAACCCAAAGCGTTCATACAACATCCTTAGCAGTTTCAACTACGTCCTCCTTGAACCCTCTCTTAGAAGCAATATGAATAAATTTCTACCTCGTTCTACTCGCGAAAATCTACACGTATTCTAAAAGACCAATACTTCCTCTTATCAGACCACTCAACCGCTTTTCACAGCCAATCTACTACTAAGCAACTCAAATTTTACCCTGCATCCGTTGTAATTTCTAACAACTCTTTCTCTTAAAATCATTCCATCAACAATTTCCTTGGAAAGGCACTAACTACAACTCCTCTCACTTCTCCTACTTGCTCTATTTATGGTTCTACCTCACAGTAATAGGCAAACCTACTAAATCTCAGGAAATTTTTAGAAAACTTACATGCCTTACGAACAATCATAAATACCTTTGAGGTATTATATCCCCTTCCAACACTCTCTATGGCGCGTTACTTGTGCCAATATCCATACATTATACAAATCTCTATTCATCTCCCTTGGCACTCCTAAGAGACGTCATGACCACATTAGTTCGTCTACGAACTTTTAACTTTTTCATCCCCACTAAGGGCATTTCGACCATTCTCTCAGGGCCACCTACTTAATCGTGTAGGCGCGACCAAGTCTTTCATATGTCTACCTCAACGCTCCCAATCAATACAAACCCAAAACTACATCCTGAATCCACTAGATACGATCAACGAATCAAACCCACTGATAACTAATGACATTTCACGTGCACGAGTTAAACCAGACCAAAACCACGAAAACCACGAAAACTCAAAAGGAAAACTCAAACATGTACCAATTCAAATGACTCATGACGACGAAAAATGATCCAAGAAACACTTAATGGCAACCAAAACATCTTATGCCCCGCGACATATTATTTAAACCGTGCACAAGATCGACTTTTCCAAAAGATTTTTTGTTTCTTTCCTCACCACATCTATGTGATTCAAACAATCTACAAACAACCTTCTAGACGATCTCAAAACTCAACTCAAAGACTAGGTATCCCGTGCATCCCAAATAAAAAAAAACTACTATTCAAAACTCAACCTTGAACCCGTCACTTGTACCAAAATTTCGATCAAGCTACTGACGCCCCATGACTATACATACCAAATATTTGAAAAGTATGTTGGGTCAAAAATTTGATGTGGCAGAAACTCAAAAACGAAGAAAATATGAAGGCATTTTTCTAAGCGTTGTCAAGAGCAAATCAAGCGTTGTCAAGAGCAAATCGGTCGTTGACAGAAGTCAACATTGACAAGCATTGTCATGTGCAATCCAAGCATTGTCATGTACAATCCAAGCATTGACAGAAACATTGACAAGTGTTGTTGGAAGCTTCTATATAGATAAGTATGCAGAATATATTCTATATAAGTTTATGTAAATAGAAGATTTACATGTTTATTTGATATTATCTCTTGTAAACCCTATTCCTTACACTATAAAAGGAACCAAGGGTATTAAGTTTATTCATAACTTTCATATACAATGTAAACCTAAAGCGTGTGTCGACTAGGTGTGGGATTCAATGTACACACACCTAGTGATTGTTAATTATTAATATAATTAGCAATCCATTTGTTTTAATTCATGTTCTTTGTGTCTAAACACCTTGTTAATGTGTCGTGTTCTAATTCCTCTTTGATTATCTAATCATATGAACATGATGCATTCCTAGTTGCTAAAAGATCGAGGAAACCAAGGTTTCCACAGCTGGTATCAGAGCCTCGTGGCTCATGATGCTAGGACCAACAAGGTGTTCGTGTATGGTGAAGAGAAGAAAAATCCGTCTAGGGTTTTTCTGGACGTTTTTGTGTGCGCAGTAGTATTCAGAAGGTCATAACTTTTTATTGAACCATTGAATCGTCATGAAATTTCTTGTGTGTGTTCTATACACATATATCTAGACATCCAGCAGAGGGATTGTCGAGTTTTATCCCCAAGAAAAAGTTATTAGGCGTCAAAGTCAGCAGTGAGTATATGCAGTTTTCTGTGAACAGCCATGTTCAAAACATGATTTCTCCTTCGTTAACCATTGGATCATCGTGATTATTGAACTGTATATTCTTGGCACTTGTGTCTAGGATCTCACCAAAGGGATCTTCAATTTGAGCTCTAATGAAGAAGTTATCATATGTCGAAGTTGGCTGCAAAGAAGGTATGAAGGTTTCTGTTTTCACATAAAATCATGATTTAGGGTTTTTTGCAAACCCTAGATCGTCTTTAACAGAAACAATGGTGGTATGTTCTTCTTTGTGGTGTGGTTCTACTAGCTTTGGGGAGTTGATTATTGATCAACGATGAACCCTAGTAGAACTTATTATACCTAAACCATGTCACGACTGCAATATATTCAGTATAATTAGGGTTTGTTGAAACCCTAGGGTTTACATCAGGATCTACAGCAGTAGACATGTGGATTCTTATGTTTCGGATCATGAGCAACAGATTGGATTGCAGTCTAGGGTGTTACCTTCGCTGTAATCATAAATAGTAGATTGATGTGGGTTTTTAGGACACTAGCAACATCATGTGGTCATGACTGATTATGCTGCCAAGTAAGGTTCGCTGGTTCAGTTAATGTCACAAAAGACGAACATACAGATCTTCAAACACCTAGTTTAAAGTTTTGGAAAACCCTAACCATGGTGGTAGTCTGCTGATCAAGAATCACGTAGGTCTTCAAACAGGTTCAATATTACATAATGATCTTATTTTCAAGATTTGCTATGTTGCAATATTACTAAAGATCTCAAAAATAAAGGTTTGCTGATTTTGTGGAATATCTCTTTATTTTTGGACGTGATATGCGTTGCATGATGAGAATATCTTGGATGCAGTTGTTACGTGTAATATGGAAGTTATATCTTCATATATTAAAACGGTTTTTAAGTTTCTTATTGTGTATGTACGTGGGATATAACGTGGCTCATTTGGCTTACTGCAAAAGGAAAGTTTTGACATAATATGTGATCATGACGTGATGCAAAAGGTGGTCACAAGAGGTAATTTTATTCACTATTATAATCACATATTATTAAGCCATTTTCAAGAGAATTGTAGCCACTTGATGACGTCAGCAGAAGAATAGACGCTGACAGGTTTTGATTAGACGCTGACAGGAATAAGTTAAACGCTGATGGAAAGCGTTGACACTTGTTGTCCGTATGGTTTTTTAAATGCTGTCAAGTGTTGTCCGATATTGGATGAAGGCCTACTAATTCTAAGGATTTGGTAATGGATGGATTAGATCTATGGATTTGGTGGAAAAGATGGGGAAGAAGGAGATTAGTTGTAGAGAGAGAAAGGAGAGGGAAGAAAAGTAGAGAGAGAAAGTGATTAGATAAATGATTAAGTGTGTGAAATGAATGACCAACTCCCTCCTAACATGCTAGGAGGGGTATATATATAGCCCACCCTACATGTGGGCTATATGGACTATACATTGTTAAGTAGACCACGAGCCCATTACATAATTATCGTTGGAGCGACCGATCCTTCACAAATACGTAAAACGTATTTCCAACAATCTCCCCCTAAGGGAGGTCGCTCCAAGTTACAAAGTTCTAAATATACTATGGCTCGTGATCTATGCTAATAATGATGTGACCGAGACTTTCTTTGGGAAAACACATTTCCAACAATCTCCCCCTAAGGGAGGTCACACCATTTTACAAAATCTTAAACCTAGCATCTATGCTTGAGTCTTCGATCTTGTTCTTGTGAATATGCTTGATGTGATCTTTGACTTTAGTCTTGAGCATGTTTCCTTGCCTTGACCTTGTGCATTTATCACTTGTGAAATTTGCCTCTTCGTGACTTCATGTTCCACATACTTATACCTTTAAATTCTTGAAAGCTTCAGAGTTTGATACAGCGGAAGACTTGACCTTCAGGCTTTCTTGAATTTGTTGAAGTACTAAGTGTATGTAGTATAAGCATGTGGTGACGACTTCTTCTGGATTGTACACCGCAATGCCACCTTCTTGTTACGCTGCATAAGACAGTTAGCAACAAACAATATACACGGATGAAATGGCCTTGAACATTTCATTCTAATTCGGTAGCATTTTACCTCCGGTCGGTGAAGACCGTTGGACGATATTAAATATCGTACTTGTGACAGGTAGTTTCAATAAAGAACCTCCTTGACAAGATTTCGCGGGTAAACCCGTTCTCTTTACTCGACCGTCCAAAGCTGACTGCGAACGTAAAGAGTGAATCATTTGGATAATATTATCCGCATGATTTGAAGCCGTCAATTCATGTTCCTGGAACAAGTGAAATTCAATTAAGAACCGCACCATCGTTGCTTTCCAGTTGTCACTAGCTTGATTCATAAAGAATCTTGCAAGTTACCTACCAAGTGTTGTTTGATGTTAACACTAGAAGGATTTCCACTCGTCACTGTGATCAATAAAGAGTCACTCTGAGTGTTCTGGCAAGATCATATGATAATGCGTAGAGGCCTGGAACGTGTTTAAATTCATTTAAGAATTAAACAGCTGTTGCTTTCCAGTTATCACAAGTTTGATTCATAAAGAATCGCACAAGTCACCTACCATGAGCTTTTTGATATTCGCTCAAGAAGGATTTCCATCTTCATTGTAAATACTTTCGTATTACTCGGATGTTCAGGCAAGATCGTGAAGATTTTGCGTAGGACTCTTAAGAACTTTCTTACTTTTCACAGTGTGTGAAGAAACAAGTAGATATGAAAGTGTGTCCTAATGAGATATTTGATGATCTCAAATGGCTCTAGACTCGATCGTGCATTTTGGATTTTTAGTGATCGGAGGCTGGAGAGGAGTGCCACCTTTTCAATACCAATTTATTCGGAGTGAATAAACCAGTAGATAATGTGTTGATCTCCGTGTGATTAAAACAAATACCTTTTGAGAGATATTTGAGTTAGCTGGGAAGGGTTGTGCATTGCATCACTGGGTCCATGATGTCTTTCTTCAATACCGAGAATCATTAGCAAAAAATGACCTCAATAGCATATGTATTGACCCGGTTTCTGCCTAAAGTTGTAAGGAGGGCTTCTTTCTTTACACCCTTTATCTTTACAATTCTTTTTCATTCTTCAACCCCTTCAATGCTTACCAATACGTCATCACTAGCACCTTGTTGTGATTGTTCCAGTGCTAGCTTAAGTACTTGGTCGGCATTCAGCTACGTTCACATTCTTTCTCCATCTTTCCTAGGACTTCTAATTCTATCTAAGGAATTGTCCTTGGAAAGATTCCTCCGGTTCTAGAGAAATCATTGGACTTTAACCTATCCTACCATCCTTATGTCACCACAATCTTCATCGTCGTGAAATAATTGGGTTGCGGGTAAGTATAAATCACCATGAAATCCATTTTGAAGTGCAAATCCATTTTGCTCCCCCTTAACATATGCTACGATATTCGAAAACATTTCGCACATGTCGGGATGAGCTAACACGTTAAGTCAAACCATTTATGATTGATCATATCCCATATTAAATCACATTTTCTCCCCCATATTAAAAATATTAACCCAATCGATGTTTTTAATATCAATTGATTTAATAGCATTTTAAGAAAATTTGGGAAGAAAAATGCAAATCCAATTATCTTCGTGATTTTAACAAGCTCCCCCTCAAATTAATGAGGGTGTACTTGAAACGTAAATTAAATACCTTTTAAACACAAGTGTAAGGTATTTAACACGTGCAAAGATCAATATATGATAATGTATTCACAAGATTAGCAATGTACGAGGTTGGACCTGAATAATGAAGAACAGCATATGAAAGAAGCACATGGTTCTTGTTCACGAATGTTGGTCACCTCGTCACGTCCCCGAGAAAATTAATTCTCGTTGTTGAGTCAAAGCTTTCCGGTGAAATGCTTGACTTGATTATGAAAAGCGGGTTGCTATCTGAAATAATAGCAAGCCATTTTGAGCATGTTTTAAAAGTTTGAACTTCTGCTCGAACTTTATTTACAACCCCGTGTCATTATTGAATGACATTTCTAGGTTCGTAAATATTATCGATTCCAGAAGACATGCTCTGTTTATCAAAACATTTTGGAACACACAATTTTGAAAGATTTAGAAAAACCTTTTGAGAAATTCTCGAAAAATTGTGTTCAAAGTTTTGAAAACCAATTACTTGAGCTTAAGATGTTGAATATCTGATAAAACGAGCTCAAGTTCGAGAAGTTGTAAACTTCCCGTTGTTAAGGATAAGTTTATCATCGGCGATAAACTTTCCTTTTATCTGAAGAACGAGTCCTAAGCTGACATTTACTTAGAAGTCGTGTTCATGAGCTTGAAAACTTTGACTGTTTTAACGGAAAGCTCATGACCGAGAAAGGTGAATTTCTCGTTACGAGGAAAAGTTCTCTTATTTAAAAGATACACTTTCCTTTCTGAGCTTAAAACTTCGAATGTTTTAATACAAGCTCATGACCGAGAAAACTGAATTTCTCGTTATGAGGATAAGTTTATCATTAATGATAAACTTTCCTTTATTTGAAGTACGGGTCATCGTCTGACATTTAACGATGAGCCATAATGCATGAGCTTAAAAAACTTGGAATGTTTTTGATATAAGCTCATGCCCGAGAAAAATGAATTTCTCGTTTTTAGGATAAGTTTATCATCGGCGATAAACTTTCCTTTCTTTGATGATCGAGTTATAGTCTGTGATATGACTATAAGTCCTTTTACACGAGCTTAAAACCTTTGAATAGTTTTAACGGAAGCTCGTGTCCGAGAAAATTTAATTTCTCGTTTTGAGGATAAGTCATCATCGGGATGAACTTTCCTGTCTTTTGAGAGCGAGTTACAGTCTGTTATGTGACTGTAAGTCCTTGATTGCAGCTTAACCATGAATCCCCTGAGACATTTGTTTCTCTGATATCTGCTTCTTCAGCAACCAAACTCTAAGAGTGTCCTTAGTTGAACGGTACACAACGATTGGACCGCTTCGTTCTTCTGGAACATCAACTTTGGTACCTGCAATCTCATTAGGAGTTTGTATACTGTTGCATGGGTTAGAGATATCTATTTTTGAAGCACGTGGGGGTTCATAGTTGGCTTTACTTGTGTCAGAGGTGGCCTGAGGGGATGATTCACTTGTCTTAGTTGGCAAACGTTTCCTTTTATAGAAAATCTTAAGTTCGGGCTTAAGTGATGTATCATCCTTTGCAATTTCCTCCCTAGAAGTCTTCGTAGAATCAGAGACTATCCTAGTTAAAGGGCACTCGTTTCCTACAATAGTGAAAGTTCTACCAGTGGGGCGCCAAACTTTACCAAAGGGTTTGATTTTAGCTATCCACTGGGACTTAATTCTAGCACGGGAGTTCACCTCATCAAGTAATTTCTTGACACAAGCATCATGATTTGCCGTAAAGACACATTTTCTACATGTTTTACAAGTAGCATATTTAATGTCTGAATAATATCTAAAATCCCTAGATGATTGATTGATGCTCCTAGAAGATGGCATGCTACGGTTAGCAGTGTTGGGTAATCTAGAAGGCATCTGACTAGGTTGGACATTGCTATCTCTTACATGTGTCTTTTCAATAGCTTCCCTTTGACCAGATTTATGGCAAACGTCATTTGAACTAGTTCTAGACGTGGTCTTGGTATTTTTAGGGAAACTAGAGGCAATCATATGATTTGGTCTTGCTAAAGCTGGAGTGATCACATTGGGCCTAGTTGCTGGAGTGACAGTTCTAGAAATATGACCCAAATCAACTTGGGAGGCAAACCGCGGTCTCGAGGATTGTGATCGCTCGGATCCAAATGCAGTAGGTTGTCTGACAATCGGTTGTCTGACGAACTGATTTGTAGGCGGTTTCCCCAAGATTGATGGTTTTTCAAGCTTAGTGTCCACACTAGGTCCTTTACTTTTCCTTAACTCGTTTTTCAACGCAGCTATAGCAAAAACCTTTTCCTGTAATTGGGCCTTTAATGTTTCATTTTCTTTGAGCACGATATCTTGGGATGCCAACTTAGATTCAAGCAGTTGAATTTGTTTCAAAAGATTATCCTTTTCAGCTTTAGAATCTAGAACAGTTTGATCCAATTTTCTTTCAAGAACAACGTTTAACTTTTCAAGTTTTTCAAAGTATGTTTCAAATTTGACCGTTTTCTTAGAAAATTCAAGTTTAGCATCCTCAAGATCTTTTGATTGCCGAGCTACGATCGTTTCGAGCTCTTTAATCTTGGAATCAGAATCAGTTAACGAGGCAGTTATAAAGCATTTATCATGATGTTTAGCATTTTGAACACTTTCTCCCCCATTATGACTTACATCGGATGAATCAGAAGTGGTATTGCTATCACTCGTTTCCATCCCATGTTTGTCATAATTAGGTTTCGAATGCTCAATATGCGGTATGTCATCAGCATATACATCATAATTAACATCACATTGTACCATGTTTGCAGGCTCTTCGTCATAAATGGGTAAGGTGTCATCAAGAGAAATCTCGTGAACATTCCCCGACGTGCCACTGGCATCATGTTGTCCTCCTGATTCTGTGCTCGTGCCATCGTTAGGCTCCAATTTGTCAACCGTATGACCATTCTCCTCTTGCATCTGCGGCATTGATTCTTGCACTCCATTATCATACGTTTGCTGAAGTCGAGATCTTTCATAAATCGAAGACGAGACTGATGTCATGAGTTTCAGAATTGTATCACGGAAGACTCGAAGTTCAGTATGTGTATCTCGAAGAAATGATTGGCAAATCATTGAACTTTCAGACTTGATGATATTGAACTGGAGGAAAGGCGTGAGTTGTGTCACAAGAGCCTTATAAGCAAGTGCCGATGCAGAGTGATTAAAACTTTTATTGTTAAGTTCCTCGGCGAGTTGGGTCAAAGTGGTGAAGATTGAGTCGATGAATATATGACGATCTTGTCCAAAGATTGTCACAAATTCGCTCCCACCTTGAATCCCCGAAAGAGTGACAAGATGAGACTGGAGTAGTTGAAAGGAGGTGATGCCACTTTTCTTAACTTCGTTTTGCCTTAAATACAACTCTCCCTTTTGACATGTCGAATCTGACGAATCCATTAAAGATCGATTAAAACGAAAGACCCGTAAATAATACTTAAAATTTCTCGATTGATGATATAAATATCACGTCACTTTGTCCCGACTATAACGTAATATTATAAAAATTTTCAAAAAATAAAAATTTGAATAAAAATATGAATTGATAATCAAAATCAAGAAATATAATATCCAAAATAGAAATTAATGTTCAAAAATATCCAAAATAACTAAAATTTCCAAAATAAAAATATTCAAAAAAAAAAAAAAAAAAAATTTAAAAGATAATAATAAAAAAGGATAAAACTTTAAAAAAAACTGATTTGATTTTGGATATATTTTGGAAAAATAATTTTAAAATGTAGACAAAATCTAAATTGTGTTAACTAAAAAAAATTTACTTAAATTAAAAAATAAAAATGTAAAACTATAACAAATCTTTTAAATTTGTTTTGACTTTTAAACAAATCAACAAAGTACTTAAATCAACAAAACGTTTAAAAAAAAATCTGATATTACTTCCTTGTAAACTCCGTCTGGCTAAAACACGTGGCCCCAAAAAAATAAATATCACCGCCCACTTGCTTCCTTGTTTTGTCCGTCCTTTGACCTAATACCTCAAACAAACCGCCTGATTAAATACACTTTCTCTAAACTCTCTCTCTCAAACAAAGAGAACACATCGCCCCTCTTTCTTCTTTATATGAAACACAAAACCAAACGCAGCCACTAACCTAGTAAACACCGGCTATTATTTTCTCCCAAATCTCAACTCGCGATCCATCTATCTGTAATCCAAATCAGTTACTGATCGCACCTAATCTTAAATACCAAACTCAAATATCATCTCCATTTTTAAACGCATCACAGATCATGAAACCGTTCACCAAATCACGAGAAGAAAGGATGAATACTTCAAGATCTTTATGAAATAAGGTCTCGGGTAGGGTTTTTTCTTTTAATATTATGTTTTCGAGTCTCTCTCTTCTACTGTTGAGTCTTTCTGTCGAAAAATCTGGTTTTGATCGAGTCTTGATAAAAAAATGGAGTCTTGATGAGAGTGGGTCTTGTAAAAGATTTGAGGGAAAGACGAGAGATTGTCGAGAGTATTGTGTTGTGTGAGTGTGTTACGAGGGGGTGAGGGGTCTGTCGAGAGGTGTGATTTGGAGTTGAGGCCGTGACGAAAGAATCGAGGGTGGGTCTGAGTATGCGCGAGTGTTTGTGAGGGTTATGACGAGAGGGTGAGTTTGTGAGGGTGAGATAGAGGGTTTGATAATAAATGGTTTGAGGGAGTCTCAGTTGTTGAGTTGTAAACAGTGAGGGAGGATGTTGTGTGTGGGTGGGTGTCGAGTCTGTGAGAGTAGATCTGTTGGAGGGTGAGAGTCGAGACGTTGTTGTTGTTGTCGGAGTCGAGAGATTGTGGGAGGTATCGGGTGAGGGTTCGAGAGGTGTGGGGGTGTTTGGGGTGAGAGGGGTTTCCGAGGGAGAGAGTCCTGTTCGTTTGGGTTGGGGAGGTTAGAGTCGAGTGTTGTTATATGTTTGGATGTCGAGAGGGTGTCGAGAGTCAGACGATTGAGAGTGGGTTCAGTGTTGAGTGAGTCGGTTGAGGGTGGGTAAATAAGTCACTGTTTTGGGTCGAGTTGTTTTTAAAGCCTATTCGGAAGTTTTTCTATTCGGAAGATTTTTTCTATTCGGAAGTTTGTTCCTATTCGGAAGTTTTGGTCTATTCGGAAGTTTTTTTTTTTTTTTTTTTCTATGCGGAACTTTTGTGTCATGCGGAACTTTGTGTCATGCGGAACTTTGTGTCATGCGGAACTTTTTGTCAATTCGGAAAAAATGTGTCTATTCGGAATTTTTAGTCTATTCGGAAGTTTTTTTTTTTTTATTTTGAAAGATGAAAGCACTGGAACAGAAACTCAAAAAAAAATGATAGAACGGATGGACTCATGAACTGTTTGACAATATTTGGACTATTTTGGACAATGTTTGGACAGGATTGGACTCATGGACTGTTAAGAAAAAACATGAAGAAAAAGACTGAAAAAAAATACTGATTAAAAAATTATTAAACAAAGGAACTGATTAAAAAAGGATTAGACAAAATATGATAAAAAACTGATTATTGAAAAACAAAAAAACTGATTATTAAAAAAACTTGATTACAAAACAAACACACGTAAAAATAAAACTTATAAAAAATAAAAATTGATAAAATTTATAAAAATTGATAAAAAAGATTAGAAGAGAAAGGATTTTTACCACCAAATCAAAAGATAAAAAAAATACAAATCCTAAGATTCAACCATGGCTCTTGATACCAATTGAAGGCCTACTAATTCTAAGGATTTGGTAATGGATGGATTAGATCTATGGATTTGGTGGAAAAGATGGGGAAGAAGGAGATTAGTTGTAGAGAGAGAAAGGAGAGGGAAGAAAAGTAGAGAGAGAAAGTGATTAGATAAATGATTAAGTGTGTGAAATGAATGACCAACTCCCTCCTAACATGCTAGGAGGGGTATATATATAGCCCACCCTACATGTGGGCTATATGGACTATACATTGTTAAGTAGACCACGAGCCCATTACATAATTATCGTTGGAGCGACCGATCCTTCACAAATACGTAAAACGTATTTCCAACATTGGACATCACACAGCGTTGATATCTTGGACAGTGAAAGATATTGGACAACAAAAGGAATAGCTGTTGTTTGGAAAATTGATACGATTTTAGCACATAAAAAGAAGGTATTTACACGCAAAGGTACATGGAATCTCCGCTTTTATTTAGAATATCAAGTTGATATTAATGGCTCGGATATTTTTAAAGGGATTAATGATTTTAATGCGAGTTAGCAACTATTCATGGGGAATTTGATGAATATTAGATTATGTAATCGGGGTAGCCTTGTGAAATAGTTATCCATTTAGTGCTTTTACATATGGTATGAAGGTGTTATTTCATTAAAATTCGTCATGAAGAGGTGTTGGCTTAAGGGGAAGAATTCTTATGGTATGTTTGATGATTGAAGAAGATTTTCGCGAGTTTGTGTTCTATCATATCTTAAAGTCTTGCACTTCCAGTCATGGAATTTTAGGTAACTTGTTTGTGCTTTTAATAGTTGGTGACGAAGACTTGTCATAAACACTTGAAGGAGTTACATTATCGTGCTCAGTGTCTCACAAAGGATGAGAATATTGATAAGGGATCGAGGTCTACTTATATTTTCTCAATTTGGTATAAGTTCTTCATCACGTGTATAGAACAAGACATGGAACATAAGGTTGGGTTACTCTACTTCTACATCAAGATTACTTTATTTATTTTTCTTCAAAATCTTTACATAGAGCTACATTTGGAGAATCTTCAAGATTGCATACACTGTTTACTTCCCTGTTGATGTGACAAAAAGGGGAAGACATACATGCTACAATTGAGGGGAAGCAATTTAAAGATGATGTACAACTTACAAGAGATACACAAAGAGTTTTGCCGACATCAACTAAGGGAAGATTGTTGGGTCAAAAAGTTGATGTGGCAGAAACTCAAAAACGAAGAAAATATGAAGGCATTTGTCTAAGCGTTGTCAAGAGCAAATCAAGCGTTTTCAAGAGAAAATCGGGCGTTGACAGAAGTCAACATTGACAAGCATTGTCATGTAGAATCCAAGCATTGACAGAAACATTGACAAGTATTGTTGGAAGCTTCTATTTAGATAAGTATGCAGAATATATTCTGTATAAGTTTATTTAAATAGAAGATTTACATGTTTATTTGATATTATCTCTTGTAAACCCTATTCCTTAGACTATAAAAGGAACCAAGGGTATTAAGTTTGTTCGTAACTTTCATATACAATGTAAACCTAAAGCGTGTGTCGACTAGGTGTGGGATTCAATGTACACACTGTTGGGAATAAAATGTAGCAGGTCAACTTGAACGCTGACAAGAAGAAAACAAGCGTTGATAAGAAGAAAACAAACGTTGACAGATCAAGCGTTGACAAGAAGAAGTCAAGCGTTGATAGGTTGAAGACAAGCACTGATAGAAACATATGGTCTACGCGTATTATGTTTCTAGTTTGTTTCTAGTAAAGATAGGATCAACAATGCATTTTCTATAATTATCTTTACCAAGAATAGCTGATATGTAGACTCTTGTACAAGGCTTCTTATGTCTATAAAAGAAGACCTTTAGGTTATGTTTCATATAAGTTTTTCATACGTATAACACTTTCATTGTAAGCAAGTTCGTTATTATCAATCAAGTGAAAGTTTGTTTTACAATTGTTTGTGTGTTCTTATTTAAGTATTAATTCTGCATAATACTTAAATTATTTTATACACAACAAAGTTTCTCTACGTGTATAACTTGATCTAATCTCGTTTACACAAGCTAAATCGATCTATGTTTGGGATCAACAAGTGGTATAAGAGCTTGTTGAGAAACTTTGATCTAAAAGAACACAAGAATCCTAAACTACCAAAAACCTTAATTTTCACAAAACCCTAAAAACACCATGTCTACCCCAGAAACAAACTCCTCCTCTTCCTCAAACCACAACATTAAGATTCCCATGCTAGATGCAGACAATTTTGAGCTATGGAAGTTCAACTTTGAGCAATATCTACAAATCCATGATTACACCCTATGGGAAATCATTGAATATGGAAACACATTTGATAAAGCTCGAAATATTGCAGCTGCCATAGCTACAAGAACAGCTGTTCAAGGATGCTCTGAAGCAGATAGAAAAGAAAAACCTGAAGATGGTAGAGCTGTCTACTGAGGACATAGCAAAGAGAAAGGTTGATATGAAAACCCTAAGCATTCTGAAACTCTCTTTGGGACAAGAAAATCAGCATAAATATAGAGGTTATGAGTCTGCAAAAGACCTTTGGGCAGCCCTTGAAGTTGCCTATGGTGGTAATGCTGATACTGTGGAAGAGAAAAAGAAGCAATTCTTACATGAGTATGCTGTTTTTAAGGCTCAACCTAATGAGAAGCTAAGTAGTGTGAGAAGCAGACTTCTTGATATTACAAGCAAGCTGTCCTTCATGGGGACAGTAATTGGTGATGTTGACATTACTGCCACTTTTCTTAAAAGCCTTGGTGATGCATGGAAGATTGAGGCAAGATCAATAATTCCCAACAACACTCACAAAAGTTCTACTTTTGATGATGTTTACAACAAACTGAGGTTATTGTAGAATGAAACTCTTTTGGATCATGGAAGTAAGTCTACCAATGGAAACATGTCCTTCTTCTCACATAGTGAAGGTCAATTTGATCAGAAGAATTCATACATGCACCCAGTTACAGGATCAACATGTGTCAACGCTGGATCATATCCTGTCAATGCCTCACATTCAGACGCTGACACATACA
This sequence comes from Glebionis coronaria, assembly GCA_025667525.1. Taxonomy (NCBI): domain Eukaryota; kingdom Viridiplantae; phylum Streptophyta; class Magnoliopsida; order Asterales; family Asteraceae; genus Glebionis; species Glebionis coronaria. The sequence continues at coordinate 462,892,056 of CM046874.1, forward strand.
AAATTGACTCTCCAAGAGTTAAGCCTGCTGGTATTGATCTGGATACTGTGTGTGCATACATTGCTTCATTGCCCAATGGTTCAGTGATTACATATGAGGACCTTGAGCAAATAAGTGATGAGCATTTGGAGGAGATGGATATAAAGTGGAACATGGCTCTTGCAAGTATAAGAGCAAACAGATGGAATAGAAGATTCAAGAAGAAGATGACTTTTAGTGCAAAGGACACTGCTGGATTTGATAAATCCAAGGTTGAATGCAACAATTGTCATCGTATGGGGCACTTTATGAGAGAATGTAGATCTCTAAGAAGATCTGATGCTGGAAAACCCTCAAGCCAAATTGTTAAAGCTCAGGATCCCAAGGCCATGATGGCAATGCAAGAAATTGATGGTATTGGATGGGATTGGAGCTATTTGGCTAAGGATGAGGAAGAGAATAAATCTTTGGTTGCTGAGATGGAAGAAGAAGAGCATGTTCACTATGCTCTCATGGCACACTCCTCATCTTCATTAGACAATGAGGTATATGATGATGCTTTTTGTAGTAAGGGTTGTCGTCTAAATACTGAAAGACTTAATAAAGAGGTTTTAAGGTTGTCAACAGATGTGAGTAATGAGAGATGCAAGTTGTCTAACTATCAACTTGCTCTTACTCAAACTGAAAAGATTGTAGCTGAGTATAAAAAATGGAGTTTGACCTAAAAGATAAAATAAATATCTTAAAACATGATTTAAATGCTTAGTACTGATATTAGAAACATCATGGAGAGGGTCAATGCTAAATTACAGGCTAAGTTAGATGAGGCTATCAAGAATAAGGATAATATAGACCTTAAAATTCAGAGATTTGATAAGGCCTCACAAACCCTAGGAGAATGTGTTAGTAAACAAAGAGATTCTAGGGATATGACTGGGATTGAGATGAAAGAGTATGTTGGTGTTCTACCACCAGCTGGGGACTTCTATGGTGTCCAAAGAAAGGACTTATCTTGGACTGGTTTACCAGAACTCCAAGAAGAGGAATTTATTTCTCCACCAAGAGTCCTTACCCCAGTAGAAGAATATAGGCAAAAGTTGACTAATTTGGATGAATGGAAGAAAGCTAACCCTACCTTGTTCGTCAAGGGTGACATGCTTAGTGATAGACCAAATGAGTCTACCCCTATCAAAGTAACACACCCAATCACTGGCAAGTCTGTTGACCTTGGCTCAAACGTTGTTAGAAAACCTAACATTAAATATGCAAAAATGTATAGGAATACTAGGTCACCAAAAAGCCAATTTAGTGATAATGGAACAGGTTTATTTTCTTCTAGACCTAGAGTTATGTCTAGAAAAGCCTGTTATACTTGTGGTAGCTTTTCACATTTAGCCTATAAGTGTGTCAACGCTTCCAAGGTCAATGCTGACAAAAGGTCAAACACTGTCAGACCCAAAACTTTTGTGGAGCAAAGTCCACAAGTTGTTAGACCAGCCCTATTCTTTACTAAAGGGTCTAACACTTATGGACAAAGACCTTTCCAGAAGACCAATACATGGTCTAATAGGCAAGGGGTTCCTGTAGCAAACCCTAGGTTCAACGCTAATAAGGGTAATTTCAGCGTTGACAAGACCAAATTAAAAGCTGAAAAAAACGTTGCCAGACCAAATAATGTTAAATATTTGCAACCACAGGGAAAGGGGTCTAAAGTTTCTTCTAGCTTGACATGGAGACCTAAGCAAGATCAAAACCCTAATTCTAATGGGATTTCTATGACCTATAACAGATTTAATTATATTTAAAAGGTCATCACAAAACCAATTGAGGTTAACTGGGTGTTTCATCCAAAAAGGGATGATCAAGGGGTTGTTATGAGAACTAAGTCTGTTCTTGTTGAACAACCAGATGAATCCAAGTCTGCTCAGGCTTGGGTTCCCAAAGAAAACTAATTTGTTTTCTTTATGTGCAGGGCATTCAAAATTAGGTAAATGATTATGGCTATTGGGATAGTGGATGCTCCAGGCACATGACTAGGAACGAAAATTGTCTCACAAACTTCACTCCCATTAAGGATGGTGATAAAGTTTACTTTGGAGGCGGATATGGAACTATCACAGGCAAAGGAACTCTTCTCACCAACAACTTGCGTTTTGAAAACGTGTTTCTGGTAAAAGAACTTAACTATAATCTTTTTAGTGTATCACAAGTTTGTGATAACAAAAATAAGGTTCTTTTTACTGATACTGAATGCTTGGTGTTGAGCAAGGATTTTAAAATACCAGATGAGAAATTCATTGATTATAGGACACCTAGGCATAAGGACATTTATAATGTGAATCTTAATGGAATTAGGATGAATAATAACTTGTCATGTCTTTATGCTAAAGCTTCAGTTGATGAGAGTAATCTATGGCACAGGAGACTAGGGCACATTAACTTTAAGAATATAAACAGGCTTGTGAGACATGGCTTGGTTGATGGTTTTCCTGAAAAGGCTTTCCACAATGACCACTCTTGTGTTGCATATCTTAAAGGCAAACAGCACAAGGTCTCATTTAAGTCTAAACAGGTGCACTCTAGTTCTAAACCACTTCACTTGCTGCATATGGACCTGTTTGGTCCAACTAATATAGATAGTTTGAATGGTAAATCATACTGTTTTGTCATCACTGATGACTTTTCTAAGTTTACTTGGACTTTCTTTTTAGCCATGAAAAGTGACACTGTTGATACTTTAATTAACTTTATTAACCAAATAGAAAAGAAATCTAGTAATGAAGTTAAGATGCTTAGAAGTGATAATGGTGGTGAGTTTAGAAATAAGCTATTTGATAATTTTTGTGCCAAGAAAGGGATTACTAGACAGTTTAGTGTTGCCAGAATCCCACAGCAAAATGGGGTTGCTGAGAGAAAGAATAGAACCCTAATTTAAGCAGCCAGGACTATGATGCTCACTTTCCCATTGCTTTTTGGGCTGAGGCTGTGAATACAGCTTGTTATGTTCAGAATAGAGCATTAGTCAACAAGATACATAACAAAACACCTTATGAGTTACTTTGGGGAAGGAAACCTAATATTGGTTTTCTTAAACCTTTTGGTTGTCATGTAGTTGTACTAGATACTAGTGATGCCTTAGGTAAATTTAGTGCTAAAGGTGATGAAGGCTATTTCATGAGTTATTCAGTGCACAGTAAAGGATATAGGGTTTACCTTAAGAAGGAAAAATGTATACTTGAAAAAATACATGTTAGGTTTTTAGAGAGTAAACCTAGTGATCCTGAAAGTGGTCCAAATTGGTTGTTTGACTTGGAACCTCTATCTAGGACTTTGAATTATATGGCTGTTACTAATCCAGACATTGTGAAGGTACCTTCAAGTGTTGTGGAAGAACCATTTGTTGATGTTTCAGGTACACAGGTTAATTAAGAGTTTGAATCACAAGTAGACAAGTCATCTCCCATACTTGAGTATGTTACTATTCCCATATGGACAGATGCTTTTGCTGCTGCTGCTGCTGGGAAGGAAAATGATGGTCCCCAAGTATCACCAGTTAACAACATGCATGGTCCTTCAGGCGCTGACAAAGGAAAATCTGGCGCTGACAGGACAAATTCAGGCGTTGATGGCTCAAACGTTGACAACTCTAGTTCAGGCGTTGATGGCTCACACGCTGACAATCTTGATTCAGGCGTTGACAACTCTTTTGACCATATTTTCTCTTCCAATTTTGAACAAGGTGAACCTTCACACAGAAATGGAGAGGTTCATTCAGATATTGATGGAAGAGAGTCTGAAGAGGATATTAACAATATGGAAGATGAGATTGAGGACAACACACTTATTGAAGGAGGAGTGCTTACTACTACAACCAAAAATCATCCTCCTTCTCTTATTATTGATGATGTGATGTATCCTGTTCAAACTAGAAGATCTCATCAGAATCTTGGAGGACTTATTGCTAATATTCACAAGAAGGTTGATACCCCTCTTGTTCAAGCATGTTTGTTTGCCTGTTTTCTGTCACAACAGGAACCCAAGAAGATTTTTGATGCTCTTAAAGAACCAAGTTGGGTGGAAGCAATGCAGGATGAGCTTCACCAATTTGCTATTCAGGATGTTTGGGAGCTGGTTGATTGTCCCAGATATGTAAGACCTATTGGGACAAGATGGGTTCTTAGAAACAAGAAAGATGAAAGAGGCATTGTGGTCAGAAACAAGGCATGCTTAGTGGCTCAAGGATATACACAAGAGGAAGGGATAGACTATGAGGAGGTCTTTGCACCAGTTGCAAGGATTGAGGCTATAAGGATATTTCTAGCGTATGCTTCCTGCATGGGCTTTACTGTCTATCAAATGGATGTGAAGAGTGCTTTTCTTTATGGCACAATTGTTGAGGAGGTTTATGTAATGCAGCCTCCTGGTTTTGAAGATCCAGAGCATCCAGACAAGGTATATAGAGTCAAGAAATCTATGTATGGACTTCATCAAGCCCCAAGAGCATGGTATGGCACATTGTCCACCTATCTGGTGGAAAATGGATTCAAAATGAGAACCATAGACTAGACCTTATTTACAAAGAAGACTGGTAAGGATGTCTTACTTGTTCAGGTTTATGTTGATGACATCATCTTTGGCTCAACAAACCTAAAGATGAGTGAAGAATTTTCTAAGCTTATGACAGACAAGTTCAAGATGAGTGCAATGGGGGAGATGAACTTCTTTCTAGGGTTACAAGTTCAGTAGAAAGAATATGGTGTCTTCATCTCTTAGGATAAATATGTAGCAGAAATCTTGAAGAAGTTTCCACATGAGAAAAGGGCTAGTACTCCTATAGATAGAGATCATCCTTGGGGAAAAGTTGGAGATGGAAAAGATGTGGATGTCAGGCACTATTGATCAATGATTGGTTCATTGATGTATATCACAGCCTCAAGACCTGACATTATGTTTGTTGTGTGTGCATGTGTACGCCATCAAGTGACTCCCAAAGAATGTCACCTTCATGCTGTCAAGAGAATCTTTAGGTACCTTAGATGTTATCCAGATCTTGAATTATGGTATCCAAAAGATTCACCATTGGAGCTTATTGCATATTCAGACAGTGACTATGGTGGTGATAAATTTGATGGAAAATCCACAACTGGTGGATGTCAGTTTCCTGGGAGTAGGTTGATATCTTGGCAATGCAAGAAACAAACAGTGGTGGCCAATTCTACAACTGAAGCAGAATATGTAGATGTAGTTGCTTGTTGTGGTCAAGTCTTATGGATTCAGAACCACCTGTTGGATTATGGGTATAATTTCATGCATACCAAGATTTTTGTAGACAATAACAGTACTTTATGCATTATTAAAAATACTGTACATCATTCTAAAACAATACACATTGAAATTAGACATCATTTTATAAGAGATTATTTTGAAAAGGGTTTAATACAACCAGATAGGGTTGACACAGAAGAAAACGTGTCTGATTTATTAACTAAACCTTTTGATACTAGAAGGTTTCAATACTTGGTAACAAGTATTGGAATGATCAATCTCACTTAATATGTGTTTTGGGGTCTTATTGTAAAAGTATGTACAGGATATGCATTGTTATTGGTCTTTTTGAAAAGTTATATTTTCCACTATATTTGTTTAACTCTGACAAAGGTTATCTTAACGCTGATAAGTGTTATCGTAACGTTGTCAGCAACATGTTAGTTTTGTGGTTTTTGATCTAAGTGTGCAGGCGTTGTTAGCATTGTACCATTGGATACAGAGTTGCTTATGGATCCTTGGAGAATCATTGGAGCATGTTTCAATTATGGATGATGGTTGAAATATTTATATTCCAATCTTGACATAAATTTTTATTTACATGCATATTATTTGCAACTTGTGTATCACTGTTTAAGGGGAGGTTTTAGGAACCTTTACGACTTTTGGGTATTCTTATAATGCTCTTATCACAATTCTAGATTGTGTCCACTGGTGAGTATGAGTTAGTTTACTAAATCATGAGGCACTGTAGCATGCAAAGTTGACATACTATGCATGCTGCCAAGACATTTTTGGTCTAGAATTGGATGTGGTCTGTTGGGAGACTTGGGAATGATTTCTAATTGGTTTACCTGGGAGTTACAAGGAATTTTATGAGATAACTTAATTGTTAAGAATTTTGGTTAGCAAGGGACACTAGAGGACTGTTATGTCTATCTTGCATAAGCAAGTGTGCATAACTGGACAGTGCTTGCCGCCCTATAATAATTATCAATTTATAGGTTATCTTCACTAGGATAAATTACTTTGTTAAGGTCCTTTTTCATTTTTATTACTTTTATTTTTGGACGATGACAAATATTTTTCCAAGCGTTGTTATGACCAATTTAGACGCTGACATGGATTTGGCAAACGTTGACAAGAATATAGCCGTTGGGCGTTGATGGGCTATTTTTTACCGTTGACACTCATTGGGACCTACCCAGTTGTTATTTTTGACGAATTTTGGGGCCGTAATTTTGGGAGTAGATAACTTTTAATTAATGCACAAGATAACTTATTTTCTTTTCAATATTTTCATCATTATATTTTGAAAATACTTGCCTTATTTTTGACCAATCACATGTGCCTATCTCTCCTATGTATTTGGCTCCTATTTTTAAACAGGGTACTTCATATTCTTGTCTAACACTTTTTCTCCTATAATTCATCTTTCATAAATCTTTCACAAACAGCTTTCTTCAACAATGGCACCAAAGTTTAAACCAAGTGACTTGGTATTGGGATTCAGGAGTCAGCACAACATGATTGCTTATTTGGAGGCTGATGATACTTTGTTTCCACAATACACCCAGATGGTGGTGTATTTGAATGCATCTCTGATTAGGTATGCACTTTCTCATGCTCCTCTCATCCCTGTCACTCATATTAAACAGTTTTGGAACACTGTTAGTTCCTCAACAATTAATAATTTGACTACATGATGGTTACTGAAGCCTTGGTTCGCCAGGCTTTGCATCTTAATGATGCAGATGGTATAACCACCCTCCCCATTAATGAAATAGAACAAGGACTTCGGGCTTTGGGGTATCCTTTCCCTGATGAGGGTACTTTAAACAAATATCATAAACAAGAGTTTCCCCCAGCCTGGAAGTACCTCATACATGTCATCCTTCAATGTTTGAGTCCCAAATGTACTACACGCAATGAAATTAATAGATCAATTGCTAGTGCAATTGTGTGTATTGCAAATGGGCAAAAGTTTAATTTTTCAAAACTAATTTTTGATGGCATGTGTAAAAACAAAGGGAATAAGATGACTTTAGCTTATCCCCGATTTTTACAAATGGTTTTTGATGTGCAAGATTACTGCACAAGGGATCATGATGATTTTTATGAGATCCCTGTGCAAAAGAAAGTTATTTTTAGTAAGATGAACTCACCCCCTCACCGTGAATTACCCCTTACCCAAGCTATGCTTGCTGTTATTGCAGCAACACAACCCCAACCAGACCCACAAGCACAACTTGACCCAATACCAGAACCTTTGCCTTCACCTCAATACATGGAAATTGACCAAGAATCCTTCAACACTGACACCTTAAATGTTGGCGCTGACACAAGTAATCCAAACGTTGACACCTTTCCCTCACAGACCCAAACACCCCTTAACCTTCAAACTACCACCCAATCCACATCATCTTCTACCCCACTTGACTATAGGTTGCAAAAACGCCCAAGGACTACTGGAGTGTTCTCCTCTAGTGGTCCTAGCCATGTTGCATAGAGAACCACCACCACAAGTGTGGTTGGTGCTATGGATGAGGCTGGGACTATTGGTACTCGCTTAGATGCAGGCCAAGACAGTCCTAACATCTATAAGACCTCATCCATGCCCCATGACTCTACTTTGGGAGGTCAAATACCCATTCTAGAGGAGGTCAGATTGGAACCATACCAAATGATGGAACTGACGGCTTTCTGCATTAGCTTGCAAAAGCAAAATGCAGACCTGGTACAAATAGTCAATACACAAGGCCTTGAACTCAAGCAATTGAGGGAGAGGATTGTTGTTTTGGAAACTGCTGAGTCTAGGAGACGGCAGACAAGAGTTCTTTCATCAGGGGAGGATTCTTACAAAGGGGAGGAAGCTGCTACAGAGCCTGTTAATTTGAGTGATAAAGGCTCACATGAAGCTGCTACAGAGCCATTTGATTTAAGTGGAAAAGGCTCATATGATGGATAATCTTTGGGTGTTGCTGATGCCCTTACTGAATTGAAGAAGCAATCATGTTTTGATACATCTCTGGTTACTCCTACAAACTTGAACTTGTCTTTTACAGCTATGATGGAGCAGTTTACAAGAGGTGCTGAGACAAGTAATTTGGGCGTTGACAAGCAATATATGAACGGTGACACACCCAACGCTGACAAGAGTAATTTGGGCGCTGACACAAGGAATTTGAGCGTTGACAGACCTGCAGATATAGTTGATGTATTCCAGTCATCAGCTATCATCAAAGAAGTATCTTCACAGGTATTACCATCATCCTTACCCATCATTGATCCATTAGATAAAGGTAAAGGAATCATGGTAGATGTAGAAGTTCCAAAGGATGCAGCACAAGTAGAGTTTGATTCAAGGTTGGCTGCACAACTTGTGGAACAAGAGATGAAGAAGGTTGGTGAATCACCATTTGTTGTTACTTCTGAGGAACAAGAAGGAAGTGATGAAGGAAGTTCAGATTCAAGTGTGATGATAATTGAACAAACAGAAAGACTTGAATATGGTGATGACTTGGCAAGAGAGAAGCTTAGAGAGTTAAAATTGCAAGTAGACTATGATATGCTAGAAGTTGCTCAGATGTACCATGCTTGGGAGAATAGGGTTATGGAGAATCCAGATTTGACAATTTCAGACCAAATTTGGGGATTGGAGACTCTTCTAAGAGTTCAGAGAGACTGCAAGGTAATTCTGAAACACAAGGCTAGCAATGTTTTCTCACTACTGAAGAGGGATAGAAGAGAGCTTTACTACATGTTACTCAGATGTCATGGAACTGGATGGACCTTCAAGAAATTGCAGGGTTTATCCTTTGAAGAATTGGAGTACAAGGCTTATCCCATCTGGGCAAGAGTGCAGGAAATGAATACTCTTAGACTTCTTTCAGATGAAAGGAAAGAAGAACTTGCAGAAGAGATGGAGATTCAGAAGGTAATGATTGTTCCAAGGCCTTTGAAGAAGGGAGTTCAACTTGAGTTTCCTAAAGATCTAAATAAAGTGGTTCCCAGTGAAGCTGTTCTTAGAAGAAGCATTAAGCTCTCACCCATGGAAGCTTCAGATATGGTACAAGTGTTACCTATTGATGCCAGAAACCCTATCATTAGCTATGAAGAAGATGCAAGTGGGTTTTGGAAGATTGGCAGATATGGGAAAGAGGTACACACATTTAATACTCTTATGTATCTCTTTGCAAGTATGGATAGGGAAGACTTGGCAGACCTTTGGAGGTTGTTGATGGCCAAGTATGAAACTGAAGCTCCTACTTCAGTCAATGGAATAAAGATTTGGTCAACATTCAAGAGAATGTGTGCACCAGAAGAAGAAGATCCTGTTTGGAAGGATCTTGAGGATGATATCAGTGGTCTTCAATGGCGTTTGTATTCAGCGGCTGGTGTGTATTATTTGAGCTCTACAAAGTTTGTTGAGTATCTTCTTGTAGATGCTGAGTATCCCATGTCTAAAGAAGTTTTGGACAAGATGAAGACAACACAGCTGGAGATTGATTATTCAAGTGACGTGGCCAAAGATTTGATTAGGCATGTTTATTACCAATATGATAAGATTTGTAAGATTCCTCCTAGTTCTTAATTTTTATTCAGAAACTTGATTTCTAGAGTAGATATCAAGTTTAGGGGAGGATTGTTGGGAATAAAATGTAGCCAGTCAACTTGAACGCTGACAAGAAGAAAACAAGCGTTGATAAGAAGAAAACAAACGTTGACAGATCAAGCGTTGACTGGAAGAAGTCAAGCGTTGATAGGTTGAAGACAAGCACTGATAGAAAGATATGGTCTACGCGTATTATGTTTCTAGTAAAGATAGGATCAACAATGTATTTTCTATAATTATCTTTACCTAGAATAGCTGATACGTAGACTCTTGTACAAGGCTTCTTATGTCTATAAAAGATGACCTTTAGGTTATGTTTCATATAAGTTTTTCATACTTATAACACTTTCATTGTAAGCAAGTTCTTTATTACCAATCAAGTGAAAGTTTGTTTTACAATTGTTTGTGTGTTCTTATTTAAGTATTAATTCCACATAATACTTAAATTGTTTTATACACAACAATGTTTCTCTACGTGTATAACTTGATCTAATCTCGTTTACATAAGCTAAATCGATCTAAGTTTAGGATCAACAACACCTAGTGATTGTTGATCATTAATATAATTAGCAATCCATTTGTTTTAATTCATGTTCTTTGTGTCTAAACACCTTGTTAATGTGTCGTGTTCTAATTCCGCTTTGATTATCTAATCATATGAACATGATGCATTCCTAGTAGCTAAAGGATTGAGGAAACCAAGGTTTCCACAAAGTACATTCCGAGTACATAATTTTAGGCTTTTGAATCACCCAAAAAGCTTTAAAAATGAACAAGTTATGACCAAAACAGTTTTATACTAGTTGTTTTAAAAAAAAACTAAAGAATCCTCTTAGTAATTAACATAATCCTTTTTAAATGAAAAGAAATAAATGTATGTGAAATTTTCATGAACTTTGTTTAGTCTTGCATAAATAATTATAAATGATGTATATTAATTAAGCTCACTTATATAAACTATTTAAGTAGAAAGAAATTTTATTTCGCTTTATTTTAAAGAAAGTCTTTAGAATTAGAAATAAATAAGTGTTGATTAAAAAAATCTTATGTTACATCTTGTTTCAAACACGACTCCAACAACTTACCCTTATTTTACCGAATACAACCAACTATCTAACTCTATAGTAGATTTCCAAGTCCCTTTTTTTAAATATATACCGACCAATAGAAATGTAAGACCCAACACAAAAGATTTCATTATCTCAAAAGAAATCCCAAGTTATTTCAATAGACTTAAAACCAAGAACACCATTTTAAAACGTACACGTGAAATACGAAACTCAAAGAATACGCTACAACGGAGGTTTAATATCAAAAAAAAAGCGAGCTAGCCACTCTCCTAAGGATACAATCGATAATTGTAGGGGATCATACATATATAGGCATATCGGGATACATATACTTAAATCCGTCTAACATCTACTATACAAGCATGTACTAACCCTCTTTCATGCAATCATACTTAGGAATCCATTGAAGTTGTGGTACTTGTATAACTATGTTGGCCACCATACTTATACAATTACCCTTCCCGAATGCACTCCTTCCTATGATGACACTTATAAGAATTAATACAACACATAACACATATATCCATCTACTCACATAAGCTCATAACCACATAACCAAAACAAGTCCAGAACTCCATCCATTAAAATAACATAGTCAAACTCTTGAATTACATAAATCCATAGTCTAGCTAAAACAGCATAGACTAAATCCAAAACGAAAACATAATCAGTTATAAGTCATGTCGCCCATAGAGTGGAAACAGATTAAAATCCTTCATATCTACCTACTCCTAATAACTCGAACCACCACATGATTCTTGGGGAACATGACTTAAACATCAAAAGAAAAATACTATACCTCAGGTACATAAAATAACCCAACAAAAGATAGAAACTACTATGTACCAAATTATGTACTATAATGTACAATTTAAGCAAAATACGATAATGACTAGCGTGGATGATTATGGTTCAAACAGCACTAGTCACACCCCGAAAAGAAAATAACATGTGGCTAAGTATGAACTACTATGGTTCAACCCATACTAGTCAAAACTTAACAAACATCACAAGTAAAAACCAATAACATCCAGAAAACTTTAATTAATATAAAATGCACTCATACTCCTCTGACGCCTATATGCAGGGACCCTTAAGCTATAGACTAGGTTACTAGACTAGGCAGCCTAATTCTCTATAACCATTGGCTCTTGATACCATTCTGTCACACCCCACCATGGTGAAATATGGGACGCGACGCATGGATATCATCACAACAATAGCGTGTCCATAGAGAGAACTATATGAATTAGAAATGTCATAAAAGTGACACAAATGTCATGACAATATCTCATCAATACAGCAGTCTAGGTAAGTAGGTAACAGTCCTACCTCTTACCCAAGACAAACAAATAACACAAACAAATCAACATATAGGTTCATAGTATCACTTATTGAAACAAACAGAAAAATAAACTAAGAAGGAACAGGGATCTCCTTCTAAATGCATTCCTACGCGACTCCAATCCTAGCCACATATGTTCTCACGCTTAACCACTTTATCACTTGAAAGAGACACTAAAACACGTCAACATAATGTTAGTGAGAGTCATAGTTTTAGACTGCAACCAAAAACAGATTTAAATAAGCTGTGAACCACCATAAACCACTAAACATATGGACAATGTGCTACAAATATGCATTAACAACTAACATTCAAGATCAATCATACCAAACCAATTCCAAGGCTCTAAGCCTTTCCAAACACCGTGGTTCCATAGGCGCCCATACACCTATGAACTAATCCCAAGGCCCCCCCTTGTCAACATCCCCTTGGTACCAAGTCAAACCACAATAACAATCAAGAATCACATAGCAGTTAATCACATAAATGTACACAAAAGTCCATCACAAACAATAAAACATTCACAACACTAGTTACAAAACCACACAGTGTCTCTTCCATCGCATCTGGAATTCAAATCATAAAAAGACATGGGACTATGAAACTCACCTGATTGAGCTTCTCTAAAAATCCGCGCACTAGCAAAAAGCTAACAAACAAAAGCACACAATCAAAACATGAACCAAACACTAAGATGGCTCATCAACCCATGATGGACATCTAACCTTCTCCCATATATATATACCTTATTTATATGCTCTAAGCATCTCATTACACCCCTATATAAAGCCCTTAACTTAGTTTACTTCATAACCCGTCTCGTTAACATTTTACCCAAAACAGTCCCGGTTTTTAGGTCTCCAAACTATAAGCCAAACGCCCACCTAACCATACCCATGATCTCTGTAAAGGACACCCTATGCGCTTACATATGTCAGCTAACTCTTCCCTTTTTCCCCAACCTTAAAGCTACTATTAAGGCCCCGATATATATATATATATATATATATATATATATATATATATATATATATATATATATATATATATATATATATATATATATATATATATATATATATATATATATGTATATATATATATATATATATATACTTCTGCCTATCCGCATATTACCAATTTTGAACATACAAAAGGTTTGTTATGATTAGGAGGTCCTACCCTAACCCATTTCTTAGCCACCCTTCAGGTCTCTTATTTGATATATAAACCAACTACCATGCTCATTAGAGGGCTCAAGTGTACTCCTATGTACCCCAATCACCTTAAAACATTAAATTAAACCCGACTGATTTCAAAACTGTTTTGACCTCCGACTTTTGTAACCTGTATTTGACCCACCTCCCGACCTCCAATTTAGTTCTCGTTTCTTGCATATTAAAGCCACTTCAAATACCTATTCAGGAATGCTTGGATCGCAAAATAAGGATTTTTAGAACTCTATATATGATCAAAACAAATGACTTAAAATTTTGCCCAATTTTTAAAAACGAATTTAACACAATTAGCTTAATTAATTACCATCACCATGTATAATTATTATCTCTAATTAATCTAATCATGTTTATACCATTATAATACAGAATTCATAGTTAACTTGAACCTAGATACATCATGTATTGAGTGTAAGAGAATTAAAAACAATTTAATTAAAAAGTGTATTGAAGATTTTACCTTAGAATTTTTGAAAGAAGAAAAATTAATGAAGAACCCTAAATAGATTCCATTGATTTCGACTTAAGCTTGATCTCCAGGGGATTATGATGTGTTTTTAGTTAATAAAAAGTCTTTATATAATTTCCTAACAAGTCCTTGGCCCATTACAAAAGCCCGGTTCCCTTTTTTTCCCTTTTCTTTCTTTTTAATCGGCCTAAACCGACTTTAACATATTTTTTTTATTTTTTATTACTTATTATTATGTTATCAATAATACCTTAATTTAACTTAATTTATTTTAGCTCCTAAAGCCTCTGAAACCTTAAAACCGTAAAACTAGTCAATTTTACGCGTATACCGAAAAAAACGTAAAATATACAGTTTTAAAAAAAATCTTATATTTTGAAATAAACTTTATAACTAAGTCCTAAATGACTTAAAACCATCCCGAAAAATACTCACATGACTAAACACCTTACCCGATAGCTCTAAATGCTAAACCCCAAATTGTAAAAAAAAAATACGATTTACCATAATACTTATACGTATACGTAAAACACCAAAATAACACCATTTCATTTCATAGTCACTAATTTGTGAGCTCATGAACATGAAATAACCGTTCCTCGATTTACTTATGAATACTTTATACCCATAAACGATATCCACACCAACCTCGTTCACGCAAAATAACATGTAAACACGCAAATCACATAGTCACACATAAATTAACCTTAAAATAAGACCAATTGACGAACCTCAAAACCACGGTTGTCACAATTTTTGCCAATTCTTCATAGTTAAGGGTCCTTTTGGTAAATTTGACATTTTCAAAGGACCAAACTTGTAATTTCTTGTAACTTGAAGTCCTTCATGGTATGTTTGACTTTGAGGAGGATTAATATTGACATTTTAGTTTTGTTGAGGGACTAAAATTGCCAATTCTTCAAAGTGGAGGGCCCTTTTTGTAATATTGACAAACTTTAGGGACCAATCTTGTAATTATGAAGATACAAGGGTCTAATGTGTCAATTATTCAATATTGGAGGACCCTTCTTCATAAATCTTCAAATCTTCAAGGGTTTTCTTTGGAAAATCTTCATTAGGGCTTGGTTCAATGTGCGGCTTCGTTTCCCGTGTTCGTTTTTGCATGATTCTTGTGATCTTTTGTCATTTTCTTAATATCCGCACCTAAAATACACAAGCAACAAACACAAGCATATATTTGGGTATTTTCATTATATTTAATGCATTTAAAACCCTTTTTGGACGATGAGACTATGTATAAAAGCAGTCTCATCAAACTCCTTTGTTGTCAATCACATGCCCAAGAAATTGTACAGATTCCAACCAAAATTCACACTTGGAGAACTTGGCGTACAACTTCTCTTTCTTCAACAGCTCTAATATCATCCTCAAGTGCTTCTCATGTTCTTCTTTGCTCTTGGAGTAAATAAGAATATCATCAATGAATACAATGACAAACTTACCCAAATATGGCTTGCACACCCAATTCATAAGATCCATGAACACTGCAGGCGCATTCGTTAATCCAAAAGGCATCACTTGGAATTCAAAATGTCCATATCGCGTACGAAAAGTAGTTATAGGAATATCCTCCTCTCTAACTCGCAGTTGATGATACCCCGATCTCAAGTCAATCTTCGAGTATACACATGATCCTTGCAAGTCATCAAATAAATCGTCAAGCCTCGGCAATGGATACCGATTCTTAACCGTCAATTTGTTAAGCTCTTGATAGTCGATACACATTCTAAACAAACCGTCCTTCTTCTTTACAAATAACACAGGCGCTCCCCATGGCGATGAACTCGGTCTAATAAACCCCTTATCCATCAATTCTTTCAATTGATAAGATAACTCATTCAGTTCTGACGCTGCCAATCGATAAGGTGCACGAGCAACTGGTGCAGCTCCTGGCATCAAATCGATCCGAAATTCCACTTCCCGTGTAAAACCCGCATGCTTTTACCATGAATAGTACCCTTAAGATCGTACGTACATGATTAGAACTTTCCTTTTATAGCACGTTTACGTTCACGAACAAGAATTACAAGTATTACGTATGTGTTATAACAAGATAAGTATTTATTACGTATGAACACACAATAATTATTCCAATAATAATTATAATCACGAACATAAGAACATGAAATCATGAACGTAAATTAATCACGAACTAATATTACGTATGTATATGTATTTATTACGAACACGAATAAATATATTAAGTCACGATTGATAACTAAGTAGAACACGTAATTTTCGAACGCGAGAACACACAAGAACACACTATTAAATTAGAACACGGGAAAACAACGGGTTTCCCCTTTTGGGGCCCACATACCCACGAAATAAGGGAAGAAAAAAGGGCCAAGCCCATGCTATTTTTACCAAAATAAGAATAGGATAAAATATCTTTGTCATAATTCAAGATTTCACAAAAATATTAAAACCCTTGCCTCCTTTTCTCTCCTCTCTTGGCCGCCGGATTCATAACACCAAAAAGGGGTGTTCGGGTTGAATTTGATCTTGGAAATTTTGCAAGGATTCGTGTGTGTTCATCCTTATTTGATCCACGTATTCGGTATAACTTTTAACCCTTTTCTTTTTATGTTATGATTTTGATAATCACATAAAATCATGATGTTTTTAATTAACTAATTAAAAACAAGTATTTTTAAACATGTTAATGATCATGGGGTAAATCAATTGGGGGTTTTAGGGGTGTTTGTGGTCTCGCCGACGCCTAACCGAGCCCCATAGGGGTCTTGGCTTGGCTTATTTAAGACCACCGAGACCATAAGGTCTCGGTATGGTGGTGATGATGTCACGACAACAGCAAAAACAAGGGGAACCCCGACCTTGGTCGGGGTATGGTGATGGTTACGGGTCCGGTTCCTGGTTTAGTCACGGGTCCGGTTCATGAATCATTTTTTTCAAGGTTTATGATTTTTACAAGTTATGTTATTTTTTTAGACTTAAATTAAATTAGTTAAAAACATGAACATGATTATATTAATTTACATGACTTAGGTTATTAATTTAATTATTAATTCATGAACTTTAACCTAAGTATTTTATCCTTAATTAGATTATATAATTAATTAATTATTAAAAACCATGACTTATAATTAATTAATTAACATGACTTAGGTTATATTATTAATAGTTAATAATACATGTTTTAACCTAAGTATTTTACCTTATTTAATTAAAATCATGTTATATTTAATTAAATACTTTAACCTATAGTTTATTTAATTTACATGTAATAATTAATAAACTATACTATATAATCACATGACTTAGAATAATAATCAGAAAAACACTTAAGCTTATATAATTAGCTTAATTAACCAGCTTATATCTATTTATGGAAACTTTCTATTTTTAGAAAATTATTTAATTAAGGCAGCTAATCTATTTATGGAAACTTTCTATTTTTAGAAACTTATCTATTTTAAGCAGTAATTCTATTTTTGGAAACTTTCTATTTTTGGAAACTTTCTATTTTTGAAAAATTTCTATTTTTGGTAACTTTCTATTTTTTGAAACTTTCTATTTGAGGAAACCTGCTACATTTAGAAAGTTACTTATTATTACACAACAAGTATAAGAATACATGAAATGCAAGTAATGCTTAATCAGAATAGACAAAATATACGATTAACACGGTATAAAGCTTAAAACAGTAAAACATGACATGAACATATAAAACAAGCTAAGACATGATATAAAACTAGTTACGTATTCAGTAATCAGATAATTATACACGTATGTATTTATGTAGCATTAGTGATACCGAAGTAGGACTCTCTTCCGTTCGTCTTCTTCGTTCACTGGACACAAGGTACGGATTCCCGTACTTTCAATATGGACATTCTATCCTTATTAGGATTCCCCGTATGCAGCCAACTATTTTCCCATAGTATAAGTTTATATGTTTGATTGCTTATGTTTAATTAGAATACCTAATGCCATATACATGCATGACCAGTTTCACCTAGTTATGGAGGTACCATAACTATAACACTACAGGCACTGGTGTTATGACTTCCCCATGGCGGAGTGATTGCTCGTGGCGTCCCTTCAACTTTTGGCCATATTATTATATTTATCATGTGGGGCGTATGGGTGCATCCTAGTTACATGTTTTCAGCAGATTACTTAGTGTGAATGTGGTGTGTGCCTTGCATCCTTCATAAGGAGCTGATCCCTCCTACCCAAAAACCAGTATATTAAATTAAAGGTAGCCCCTCTAATTTGCATGACGAGGTCACCCCTCCAAGTATTCATGCACGTTGATTTTCATGACCTATATTGGCTAATGGTAAAATATGTTACACAGTTTTTACAAGACAAACATAAGGCTTTTCAAACTATAAAACCAGTTTTACTAAGATATAACCAGGTTATCCAGGACTTAGTTTCTTCCGCTGTTTCATGCTTATAGGCTTACATTATTCATGCTTTACTTGTATATCCGTGCACTGAGCGTTATGCTCAGCCGCTACTTTCCTTTCCATGTCCCAAAACGGCAGGTACCTAAAGTTAGACTAGAGCATTTGAAGGACACGTATAGGATGGGAGTTACCTTAGACTTATTCTCCTCATGCCTTCATATATTTATGCTTGTTTAGTCTTCCTTTTGTTCATTTACTTTATTTATGTTTTGGGCTTATGTTTGGGAACCGATGTTTGATTCCGGTTTTCCCTATGGTTAAGTATGTTTTAGTACATATTACCTTGCATGCTTTGATGACAAGCCATAATCACGCGTGACATTCCATTTATCAAAATGGGGTGTTACAATTATGGTATCAGAGCCAAGGCTTCGACCTGTAAGCTCTATAACTCGACCTATGACTAGTGGGTAGTCACTAGGAGCTTCCTAAGACAACGCTTGTTATTCCACGAATTAATGTTTTTAGCACATTGTTGTTTTAACCATTATGTTTTCAGCATCTTGAGGTTTTAACCTTGATGTTTTTCATCGATATTGTTTTACTAATATGGATGGACAACCGTCATTCATATTTAGTTATGTGTCATGGTTTCATGCATGACGTTCCTCGTGAACCGTCACTATGTGGACTGAACCTCAGTAGTTCATAATTAGTCACATAAATTTTTTCTAATAAGTTTTGACAGATGAGTTTCATTTATTTATGTTTCATGTATCATTGTTGCAGGGATTATGACTAAGTAATGGTTGGTACAGGACTGGCCTTATTTAGTCGCATGTGCTTTTATCGAAACTTTTAATTTTGGGACCGACCCATAGGCGTCCCCTCGCCATGTCTTTTGTTTTGGGACCGACCCATAGGCGTCCCCTCGCACAAATAAAGGTTTTTATTAACTACATCATGTATTCATGCACTGTTTTTCATGCAGAAATTTTTTCTCATGATTTTTTGGCATAAATTTTTTTCATGTCCCCTCATAACTTACTATGTTTTTATGTCAAGTATGTTTTCATACTGTCATGGTTAACTTCAGTTTCATGTTGATTATATTATGCACTCCTTCATGTTGGGTTGTTCCATGTTTCTTCATGATGACTTCGTCTTCACGTGATTATGTCTTACGTCTCTTTTGTTGTTTTGCTTTCATGCAAGACACTGTTGGAATTCATTTAAATCCTGCTATCATGATAGTCATGGTTGGTTTTCATTAATCATGCTTTCAGGAAAATCACCGTTGAAATTCGTTTAACCACACGTTAGCATTTCTTTATGCAACCAGAATGAAGTATATACTGGCATTGCCAGGTTATCATGATTGTTTTTCTAACCTTTAAAATCATGACAAATGATCGACCCCATACCAATCATTTCATGTGCATTCCATGTGTGCTCCATGCACCGTAATTCATGTGTATTACACGTACCTTAATCCATGTGTATTTAATTTGCAATACTTCACGAGTATTCGCTAGTCAATTCTGAATCATCTCAGGCGTATTTTCAATTGCTGATATTCTACAAGATTGTTGATGCCGCTCATAACTTAGAGATGTTACTAAAGGTTGATGCTGCTAACGTTCGGAGACGCTACGAGATGCGGATGTTGTTCACAACCTGGAGATCCTACAAGATGAAGACAAAGGCGTTGGAGCAAAGCAATTGGACGAAAAGATGTTTTACCATCAGACGATTTCCATCAATCATGGTTCCAAATTCTTAGTTACATGTCACACGTCATTCAGTTGTCGTTTCAGTCATATGAGTGAAGACCGATACCAGCTGGCCACTCGGCCGAATAGTTACATGAACCAGAGTCATGAGAATGACCGTCATGGAACTAACAGACGAACTACTATGACAACAACTATTCTAGCAATCGCAACCGAAGCTCCGGCCGCGGATGTGATCAGAAAGACAAAGGATCAGTAGTCCAACCGATTCGCCAATTCTGGCATAATAACCTAATATTTGTATTTCTATTTGTTTCACATCTCGAGACACATGTCAAGATCTTAGTCAAGACACATGTCTCACGTATACTTTCTGAAGACACATGTCAAGACCTCAGTCAAGACACATGTCTCACGTATATTTTCTGAAGACACATGTCAAGACACCAGTCGAGACACATGTCATGCTTACATTTTCGAAGACACGAGTCAGGTCACATGACTCATGTCTAATTCTGGAACATCCCTAAGAATTTCAGGGTACCCTCCAAAGGGTATATCCACTTTGTTGTGCCATGTATTAATCAGGCCACAAGAAATTCAGTACCAGCACCGGTATATCAGTGAGATCTGTGACGATTATTCGATGATACTTCCTTTCTTGCACCTATAATTCACATGTTCATGACCATAAAGGACACCATTCGTATTCCCCATGTATACGGAGGTTTTCCTTCGGCCTAATGATGAGATCCAAGCTGCTAACGCATTACCTCGGTCAGGCACGAGCTGAAATTAATCCTAATCACGGACTACAAGCAGCACACCCTGCTACGATTCATGATTTTGTACAGCAATGTACAGGCTCCTGCATACATTCAGCATGGTTTTCCATCAGGAAAATATGTGCAAATTATCTATGCTTCTCAAGCACGTGCCTTGTTAGCCATGACTGCTAAAATTTTCTAGCTGTTAGTTAAGACACGACCACTAAAGTCCTTTTACGCATAACCAGTGGATTATTCCAAAATCGTCCCATATACTCCAGAAGAACCTTCAAGGAGAAGGACGGTAACATGAGATTATGTGTCGACTACCTTAGATTTAAAACAAATCACCATTCATAACCGTTATTCTCCTCCACGTATTGACAACATGACCAATCGACCTTAAGGTGTTAAGCATTTTTCCAAGATTGGGTTCATGATCATGCTGCCAACAGTGACGAGTGAAAGAGCACGACATGTCCAGGACAGCTATTTGTACACGACTTAGTCATGATAGATTCATGATTTTGTTTAAGTCTCATAAATGCTCCAGCAGCATTATAGACTTAATAAATTGAGTTTCCATGAACTCATAAACAAATTCATCAGTATTTTCATCGAGAACAACCTGATTTTTTCTTTAACACCCCCAAATTTACACGCAGCGTAATACATCTTTGGGTGCTAAACAATGATACAACAACACATAATTTATAAAGAACGACTCGAAAAGAGACGTTTTAGATTTATCGTTCCTAAAACATTTGTCAGAGTAGCGTAGTCCCAAGACATCGTAACCAAAGTACAACCAAAAACAAAAGATTTAAATTGTTTTGAACAAAAGGAACGACAAATATTCAAAGAGTTTATATTGCAAAGTAGTGCACAACATTCATTCCCGTGGCTTCCAAGCTTCACCCTTCCTGATTACCTGAAATACATGTGAGTAAAACAATCAGCAAAAATGCCGAGTGAATATATAGGTTTATGAAATCAATTTGAACACAAGCAAAGATTATAAGTTTGTGGCATGCTTATAAGCATCAAATAATAATTTGCATCAACAATGATAATTGTATATAGCATAAATTTCAATAAGCTCATGAAACCGAGCCCTTAGACACTCCCATATCATTCTAATAAGACGAGAGATTTATTAATTGTCGGTTACCTCCAGATTATTGGTACATTGCCGTATACCTGACTTCTCAATACAATATGCTCAAACAGTGTGGAGGTCGGGCCTAAGCTTCTATGACAAGTCCACAAAAACTGAACCGGGGCGGCTTCCCCCATAGATCTATTAATTGTACTAGCGGTTAACCCATCATAGGTTAATTAACGGTCCATAATTGAAGTTTTTAACAAAGGCAATCACTTAATGCAATTTAAAGGCAACCACGGGTCCATTCATAGAGGGACAAAGCATACCATAAAAATCTTGTGTTCTAAGTTTATAAAAACATGTATTCCCCCTCGCGGGTTTAAAATCATTTAATAACTAGTATTAAGCGAGGCTATAGACTCACCTTAGCCAATAGTGGTAATGAGACGATCGCCGACGATAGATGATGCCTTTCAAACACGAGAACCACAACCTATCAAATGAGGTGCGTTCATTAATAATAGACTCGAGAAATAAACCATACATAAGAATATAAAACTCGATTCATAAAATCACGACAAACTCGAGAGAAAACGATACAAGTGATACTATTACACTCTCCTATATATTCATTTTATTGTTCTATGCCTTTAACAAAAATCTGCCGGAACATACCAAATGTCCAAGCCGTTTTCCCATACTTAGACACATCAACTTTTTATGATACTACTCAGAGAACTTACTTACTATATGTATAAAGTCCTCCCAAGATCCCATCAAAAGATTTTACTTTTAAAGTTCCCTGCCCGACTCATCTTTGAATCACAAAATCCGGACAGTTTAGCGGCCTTGACTTACGAAACCATTTTGACCATTCTAAACAACTCCATTTATAAAAACGCCAATTGATTCTAAAAATAGACTCAAAATGCTAAACTTGGAGCCTGAGAACAGCCCTTGAATCATTTTGAAACTCATTTTATAGTCCCCGAGATTCGATCCAAATATCGAAAACAATTTTCGGATTGTGTCGACACTCGTCTCCCGGTACACGAAAATCAAACTAGTGTATCTTCCACCTCGTTTAGAGTTGGAAGGCCTACTTTATATGAAATCGAAGCTAACGAAATTCTCTACAACCTCATCCGATTAGTTAAGCGATTATCAAACAGTAAGACCCCCGAAAACAGCCTCAAACCTACTGCCCAAAATCACCTTTCAAAATCTCCCACAAAATCATGTTTTTGATCAATTCTAACAATTTTCCTCATCATCCTACACCCCTAATATCATCATAAACCATTCCTAACACTTGTATCATCATCAAAATCAAAAACCCAAAAATTTAAAAATATGTTTTTAGTGAAAAACTAGCATAAACATCATTTGATGATTACTACTAACACATGCATGATCATTTTTACAAAATTTTTAATTCTTTCAACCACAAAAACTAAAAAGTCCATGGATACAATATAAAATCAATATGATAAGATGATCATACAACTATATAAATGATCAAAATTCATAAAATTAAAAAGTATGATGCATGTATGAAAATTTTATACCAAATTGTAGCCCTTTGAAAATCTAGGATGGGACCTTGCTTGATTTTGGAAGATTCAATGTTGAAAATCAAAGTTTTGGAGGTCTTGTGTTGATGATGGTGTTAGGCAAAAACAAAGGGAGAGGAAGAAAAGTGGTTGTGATTGTTAAATGAATTTTTTTAAAGGAAAAGTGTTAGTGGAATTGTTATATATAGTGTGGAGTTAGGGTAGTTTTTGCCAATTTGTGATAGTTTTGGTCCAAAACGTAATAAAATAGTTTAAAAGGGTAGAAAATATAAATTGTAAATTTTGAAATATTTACGAGGCTCGGGTTTCGTAAAAATATATATTTTTTTTAAAGTTTAAACGCACACGAAAAATAATAATATAACGTCTCGATACATAATTAAAACGATATCGTCAAAAGTATTAAATATCGAAACGATCGATAATAAAATATAAAAATTTTGGCATCCGTCGGTATCGCGATCATTAGTAGTCCTCGTTACTCGTCAAATATTAAAATATAATATTTAATATCGGTTTCAACTTAAACCGTTAAACATAATAATATTTAACATTATAAAATACTTCAAAATAATTGAAAGTAGAATTAAATTACGACCTTATTTTTACGGGTTTTACATCCTCACCACCTTAAGGGAGCGACGTCCCGGCGCTCAAATCACCTCATATACGAGTTGACCACTACCCGGAAGGATGACGGCATTCCTTATAAAGAAGTCTTCACGTTCCCACGTGAATCTCGATCCACGATCTCCATTGGTTCTTTTACAAAACGCAACTTGTCGTCAAGTTGTATCTCACCAAAAAGGAATAAATAAATCATTATCCACCAGTCACCCGTCAAGTTCGACACATGAAATTTTATGAATCACACGAATCTCATTCGACGACAAGAATAGATGACAGGGTTTACGGGTAAGTCGAGTTAAAAAGAATGTTGCAAATTAAAGGATATCCATCGGCCGGATAGTCATGGACACACATCAAAAAGAACTAACATGAAAAACATTCTCGTCATCAGAGGGTGCTCACACGCGGGTCCCTACTCAAAAGATACTACAAATACACCATCTCACTTTCGCCAACGCGCATTAAAGTCTCAATAAACATCGTCATTGAAAGTCAAAAAGATATTACATAATATGTGATCCACATGATCGGACGTCATCGGATGATGCTGTCTCAAGTTCTCACAACTTACGATCATTTGACTAGATCACACACCATATAAGTACATAAAGGAAAAGGTAGAACATAAACATCGAGTATAGATCTCCACCGTTAATCATCGAGAAAACCTTGAACGAACCCTTGATAATAACCACATGATCTCAAGAGTCTTTCCACTTGCGGTGTCGGCTTCTACATACTCCTCGAGGTCGTAACAAATTTATTAACTCCATTCATTAAGAGATTCGGTCCTCAATCATTCCACAAGTACACGCATAAATCCTGGTGACACTTATCGTTTCTTCTTATACACTGCTTCCCAAGATTCATTTTAAACTCAGAATAAAATAGTAATCTTCAATACGAGGAACAGAACGAGATAAAAATGACTTCAATAAACGCATAAACGAACAAGATGTGGTAAAATGATATAAGGTTGACGATCGACAAGGGATCTCGACTCACGTATCCGTAAAACATAATAAGTTACAATACTAGAAAAATGAGAGCGAAGAATAAATTATACACTATCATTAAAATAACATTTGTCACAATTATCCGTCCCGGATTTGGTATTACCTTAAAACTCAGTTGAGGTATTTTCTTGATAAAGATGATACAAAAAAAATAGAAGTAAAATAGTTTCAAAATTTATTTGGTCGTCTTAAGAAACTTTGAAAGAATGACGTAAATTTATTAATTAAACTCATACTGATGGTTACAATTAGAGAATATAATTTCCAAATTAAATCACTATTAGGAATATAAATTAAACTGGCAATTTCATTACATTAAAAGTAAAGTATGATAAGTCAATTAGTTCAAAAGGTAGAACATAATTTTATTTAAAACATTAGTTTTAGTTATACAAAATATGGTGTATAAATTTGACCTTTTACTTGTGATGGTTATTTCGATAATTGAAAATCATTAGAGAATGTAGACAAGTTCCATAAAAATTTTATAATACTTTGTAGAAATACATAAAGGTGTTTATTATTTCAAAATAAATATGGGATATATTCGGGTTCAAAATGTGACAAGATAACAAACGAATACGAATGAAAATAATAATCAACAATTAATACGAAATCGATGGTACAAAAGAGAACGAAGCAATGTCGTATGAATTCTTAAAGAGAATAATAAAATAAAAGCGTTGATGGTAAGACGACAAGAAATAATAGATTAAACAATTTGTCAATTTTGTTAGTGCGGTCGGTGGTTCACCAACATCAGCTCGTTAGCTTAGCGGTGGTCGATACATGATCGGAAATAAAATCCATACAAAAATTTTAATCAAAGAAAATTCCTAATAATCACTTGTAATTAAAACAAATCAAATGAACGATGTTAGTGTTTAAAGAGAGAAGTCAAAGCACGGTTCACAAGAGTGGATTTCGAGACAAACGAGAGTGACGGACGTCATCCGGATATACGGAAATCACTCTAGTGATAATTCATTATTCACATGCGGAGACATTCCAAAGATCTACCCAGTCGCATAAAGAAGATTGGACGAGAAGGAAGGATAAAACATCGAGACTTTCAAGTCTTTTATCAACAGTCAGTGATTAGATGAACGTTCACAAGAAATCAGTTATAAGACAAAATGAAGTAACAAGTGGAAAAACGATCGTTGAGTAAAAACGTACTTAAAATCACATAATTTTTTAAAGAAAAGGTAAGAAAACATATGCGGATGCATAGAAATTGCGCTACTTGCATGAAATATAAAGGTTTTTAAAACTACTTTTCATTTTATTTCATTTTATTTATCTTTATCATAAATACAAGTAAAAAGTTGATTATTATCAAGATTTTTAAGTTGACTACTATTCAGCCTAGCATGGCTCCTTCTAAATTAGACATAGGTGATCAGGCCATGCATAATTTAGGGATAGCAATGCAGTGCTCAGTTTCGTCGGAAAGTATTACGTTTCTTATGTTTATATATAAACCATGCCATTTGTAAAATGGAATTTAAAAATAGTTTATAAATTTATAGGATACAAGTAATTTGTGAGATACTTAATAAGTAACTTTTAATCTTACGAAAAGTATTTTATAAGACCAAAGTAAAAATAATTGGTGAAAATAATCGTAAAACAATATCAGATTTATTTATAATATGACATTATGACAACGTATAAAGTAGTCAAAGTTTTGCAAAAAGTAGCAAATAGTAGCTCATAAAACAATCAATGAAATGGTTACAAGTTGTTAATGTTTCAAAAGGTTATAAGGTTTAGACGAAAACGTCATGAGATACGCGATAAGAATGTTAACGAAGAATGTGAAGGCAAAACTTCAAAACTCAACTCAAATCAGTGGAAGGTTAGAAGAAAACGAAAATAAAATAACATTGAATGACAAATGAGTCATATATATGAAAAGAATAAAACAATCCACATGTGTATTCTTTGTAAGATACTCGACACAACATGTTTTTAAGAAAGTATGTTATTCGTTTTTAAATTACACCATTAATCCGGTAATTGCTAATCCTGTACTGTTTTTATTTTTAAATATTTTCTCATGCAACTAGTATTCGTTAGTTGTAAAATAATATTTGTTAAAATTTTACGATCTCAAATGAAATCAAAACAGCTTAGAAACATTTAAAACTCATGTTCTGAATTTTCTATCAGATTTAACTTTTAAATATGAGCCGATTAATTGACCCGATAAACGACATCTCCAAGACTCAGAGTCTAAAGCATTTTGATGCAAAACGACGTTTCAGACGACTTTCTAGTTTTACCCGAGACCTGAAAACCAATGTAAAATGACCAAAATACCCCTGCAAGTTCTGTGCAGGTTTGACTATTTTATTTTAAAAACGCAGGTTTTACTTTTAAGTTTTGACCTGTTTATACTGCCCCTACAGTTTCTGCATATAGTGTATTTTTCGACACTTCTTAACGGCTCAAAATATATACATATATACACACATGTCTTGTGGATTTTATAACAACGAAAAATAAATCTCGTAATGAGCATCAAATAAAATATAGCATGATGAACGACAGAAAATGCTTCAAGGTATTCAACACGAAATTTAGGAAGCAAGACGGTGAAGACGTTCGTAATTTAGATTCCAAAATGCAATGTAGGCAAATCTCCTTGGTGCCACGATTGTCAAAAACACAAAACATAACAAGAAAAGAATGGAACATTAACATGCTACACTCCGGGAGCGAGAAGGTTAATGAAAAACAAATGATACAATTTTATATAAGTAAAATCGTATTCCAATTCTAGCGCCATAATCTAGACGATGATTTATAAAATGGCGATGACGTTACCGAGATATAAGTGAACAATACACTTCGGAGTCGATACATATAAATGTCAATAAATAGCGGTTAGTCTATTCCAAGGACACATTGAGCTACACAGTGGTCTAGAAATTACGTTTCAAGACGTCCAAGCACAAATAGCCGGAAGACGATTTGAATATCTATATAGATATCACAGAGGGTTAAACAATGAAAGTAACGCGCGCAGATGAAGGTATGTAAGGTCATAATATAAAATTTTTGCAATAAAAGCAATTTAAATACTTCAAAAATAAATACAGAAAGATCTTAAAAATTCATTGTATTTATTTAAGTTAATCATTAATAAATGATAAACTTTTATCGAAAAGTTTAACGACATAAATATATATCGATAAAGGGATCCTAGATATAAATATATATCAATAAAGGGATCATAGTATTTATTTATAAATACTTGGCAATAAAAGGATACGTAATAACGTATCCTAAAGTTGTAATCCCAGAAGTAGCTTAAACCTGAAGTCACGCGAAATCATGTGCACCGACTCTTTGAAAAATAAAACCGACAGTTATAGTTTAGGTTTTTAGAAAAAGACCTAGTTCTCTATAACTCATGGCTCTGGTACCAATCTTTAACACCCCCAAATTTACACGCAGCGTAATACATCTTTGGGTGCTAAACAATGATACAACAACACATAATTTATAAAGAACGACTCGAAAAGAGACGTTTTAGATTTATCGTTCCTAAAACATTTGTCAGAGTAGCGTAGTCCCAAGACATCGTAACCAAAGTACAACCAAAAACAAAAGATTTAAATTGTTTTGAACAAAAGGAACGATAAATATTCAAAGAGTTTATATTGCAAAGTAGTGCACAACATTCATTCCCGTGGCTTCCAAGCTTCACCCTTCCTGATTACCTGAAATACATGTGAGTAAAACAATCAGCAAAAATGCCGAGTGAATCTATAGGTTTATGAAATCAATTTGAACACAAGCAAAGATTATAAGTTTGTGGCATGCTTATAAGCATCAAATAATAATTTGCATCAACAATGATAATTGTATATAGCATAAATTGCAATAAGCTCATGGAACCGAGCCCTTAGACACTCCCATATCAGTCTAATAAGACGAGAGATTTATTAATTGTCGGTTACCTCCAGATTATTGGTACATTGCCGTATACCTGACTTCTCAATACAATATGCTCAAACAGTGTGGAGGTCGGGCCTAAGCTTCTATGACAAGTCCACAAAAACTGAACCGGGGCGGCTTCCCCCATAGATCTATTAATTGTACTAGCGGTTAACCCATCATAGGTTAATTAACGGTCCATAATTGAAGTTTTTAACAAAGGCAATCACTTAATGCAATTTAAAGGCAACCACGGGTCCATTCATAGAGGGACAAAGCATACCATAAAAATCTTGTGTTCTAAGTTTATAAAAACATGTATTCCCCCTGGCGGGTTTAAAATCATTTAATAACTAGTATTAAGCGAGGCTATAGACTCACCTTAGCCAATAGTGGTAATGAGACGATCGCCGACGATAGATGATGCCTTTCAAACACGAGAACCGTAACCTATCAAATGAGGTGCGTTCATTAATAATAGACTCGAGAAATAAACCATACATAAGAATATAAAACTCGACTCATAAAATCACGACAAACTCGAGAGAAAACGATACAAGTGATACTATTACACTCTCCTATATATTCATTTTATTGTTCTATGCCTTTAACAAAAATCTGCCGGAACATACCAAATGTCCAAGCCGTTTTCCCATACTTAGACACATCAACTTTTTATGATACTACTCAGAGAACTTACTTACTATATGTATAAAGTCCTCCCAAGAGCCCATCAAAAGATTTTACTTTTAAAGTTCCCTGCCCGACTCATCTTTGAATCACAAAATCCGGACAGTTTAGCGACCTTGACTTACGAAACCATTTTGACCATTCTAAACAACTCCATTTATAAAAACGCCAATTGATTCAAAAAATAGACTCAAAATGATAAACTTGGAGCCTGAGAACAGCCCTTGAATCATTTTGAAACTCATTTTATAGTCCCCGAGATTCGATCCAAGTATCGAAAACAATTTTCGGATTGTGTCGACACTCGTCTCCCGGTACACGAAAATCAAACTAGTGTATCTTCCACCTCGTTTGGAGTTGGAAGGCCTACTTTATATGAAATCGAAGCTAACGAAATTCTCTACAACCCTATCCTATTAGTTAAGCGATTATCAAACAGTAAGACCCCCAAAAACAGCCTCAAACCTACTGCCCAAAATCACCTTTCAAAATCTCCCACAAAATCATGTTTTTGATCAATTCTAACAATTTTCCTCATCATCCTACACCCCTAATATCATCATAAACCATTCCTAACACTTGTATCATCATCAAAATCAAAAACACAAAAATTTAAAAATAAGTTTTTAGTGAAAAACTAGCATAAACATCATTTGATGATTACTACTAACACATGCATGATCATTTTTTACAAAATTTTTAATTCTTTCAACCACAAAAGCTAAAAAGTCCATGGATACAATATAAAATCAATATGATAAGATGATCATACAACCATATAAATGATCAAAATTCATAAAATTAAAAAGTATGATGCATGTATGAAAATTTTATACCAAATTGTAGCCCTTTGAAAATCTAGGATGGGACCTTGCTTGATTTTGGAAGATTCAATGTTGAAAATCAATGTTTTGGAGGTCTTGTGTTGATGATGGTGTTAGGCAAAAACAAAGGGAGAGGAAGAAAAGTGGTTGTGATTGTTAAATGAATTTTTTTAAAGGAAAAGTGTTAGTGGAATTGTTATATATAGTGTGGAGTTAGGGTAGTTTTTGCCAATTTGTGATAGTTTTGGTCCAAAACGTAATAAAATAGTTTAAAAGGGTAGAAAATATAAATTTTAAATTTTGAAATATTTACGAGGCTCGGGTTTCGTAAAAATATATTTTTTTTTTAAAGTTTAAACGCACACGAAAAATAATAATATAACGACTCGATACATAATTAAAACGATATCGTCAAAAGTATTAAATATCGAAACGATCGATAATAAAATATAAAAATTTTAGCATCCGTCGGTATCGCGATCATTAGTAGTCCTCGTTACACGTCAAATATTAAAATATAATATTTAATATCGGTTTCAACTTAAACCCTTAAACATAATAATATTTAACATTATAAAATACTTCAAAATAATTGAAAGTAAAATTAAATTATGACCTTATTTTTACGGGTTTTACATTTTCTCTAGGTCTAGAGAAGAGCAGGAAGACCATATTTGCACTATGTTGCAAATTCTACGACAGGAGAAATTTCACCTTGAAATTTTCCAATATAAATTTTGGTTGATTACAGTGACACGCTGAATCACATGGATTCGTACGGTTAATCTTACCATGACTCAGCTTAAGCGTAAAGGTGAGAACCCTACACTACATTAGGTGTTGCAGAAAATCCTACGCTAAGAAAGTCTAATTTCGAAGACTTATAGTTCCGCAAATTTCTATGTACAATGTTTCTATGAAGCAAGATACAGTTACGTTCATATCTAAGTACCTGACATAGCAACAGGCTAAGATAGAACAACAACAGACTAGGATGTCTTTCCAATCATCAGAAATGGTGAACAGAAATGGGACAAGATCTGCATGGATTTTGGTTACCAGATTAACGCAAAATCAGAAGAAGCAAGATGTATCTGTGTTATTGCCAACAGTTTGATCAAGTCTGCAGAATCCTTACATCCGCAAGGATTTTAGAACCAACAGATTGATCGGACATGTTCTAGCCAAGGCTCATCCGATCACTTGGCAATCCCTCAGTTATCGGGTCAGACAAAGGTTCGTGTTTGTGCTCCTTAGTTGCGTTCACGTTCTTGTTCCGGTTTTACGATTTGTTTTCACGCTCACGTTCATGACACTATTTACGTTCATGATCGTATCATGGCTTACGATTTCAGTTTCATTTTCGTTCTGGGAAGTTTTGAAAGAACTTGAGAGACCAGACCCAAGTTTAGTATAACTCTCTATACTTAGATAGACGTTTCGCGTCATATTCCACGTCTCACCTTGTAGCGTTTGGCGTTACCGCCGTTATATTCCATTTTCACGATATGTTTCACATGTCATGTTCATTCCACGTTCCTCATATCACGTTCACGATATGTTACACGTATCATGGATCATGATATGTTTGCTCATACTACACTCACCATATCTCCACGTATCACGTTCAAAATTTTTCACGTATCACGTTCAAAATTTTTCACGTACTACTTTTCTTTATGTCTCGCGCATCGTTGCTAATTATCAGTTAAGTTAGAGTGTTTTGCACGATAACGTTTCAGTTACCCTTGCACGTTAATTCTATTTTCCCTCGATCAAATTCAGGGGATCCATCTTACGTTAATAACCAGGAACTTTTACGTATTGTCAAATCAAAGTCACAAGACCAGGATTTTCATATGTGTTAAGATCTAGTGAAGTAACCGTTCCAAGAGGGACGCCAATTGGAAACGGACAAGTTCATCCGAACTTCTTATCCGTTTTCTCTTATCAATTAGAAATGTCCTTTCAGTCACGTCACATTCCGTGTCCTTTCAAGACATGTCACGTTCCACGTTCCTTTCTACCAAGTCATATTCATGTCCTTTTACCTTTCATACCCTCTCAGTTGGATTCGAGTATGTTCTTTTCAGTTTACTTTATCTATAATTCGGGGACGAATTATTCTTTTAGGGGGGAAGAGTTGTAAAACCCGCATGCTTTTACAATGAATAGTACCCTTAAGATCGTACGTACATGATTAGAACTTTCCTTTTATAGCACGTTTATGTTCACGAACAAGAATTACAAGTATTACGTACGTGTTATAACACGATAAGTATTTATTACGTATGAACACACGATAACTATTCCAATAATAATTATAATCACGAACATACGAACATGAAATCATGAACGTAAATTAATCACGAACTAATATTATGTATGTATATGTATTTATTTCGACCACGAATAAATATATTAAGTCACGATTGGTAACTAAGTAGAACACGTAATTTTCAAACACGAGAACACACTATTAAATTAGAACACGGGAAAACAACGGGTTTCCCCTTTTGGGGCCCACATACCCACGAAATTAGGGAAGAAAAAAGGGCTAAGCCCATGCTATTTTTAACAAAACAAGAAAAGGAGAAAATATCTTTGTCATAATTCAAGATTTCACAAAAATATTAAAACCCTAACCTCCTTTTCTCTCCTCTCCTGGCCGCCGTATTCATAAGATCAAAAAGGGGTGTTCGGGTTGATTTTGATCATGGAAATTCTGCAAGGATTTGTGTGTGTTCATCCTTATTTGATCCACGTATTCGGTATAACTTTTAACCCTTTTCTTTTTATGTTTTGATTTTGATAATCACATAAAATCATGATGTTTTTAATTAACTAATTAAAAACAAGTATTTTTAAACATGTTAACGATCATGGGGTAAATCAGTCAAGGGTTTTAGGGGTGTTTGTGGTCTAGCCGACGCTTAACCGAGCCCCATAGGGGTCTCGGCTTGGCTTATTTAACACCCCCGAGACCATAAGGTCTCAGTATGGTGGTGATGATGTCACGGAAGCAGCAAAAACAAGGGGAACCCCGACCTTGGTCGGGGTATGGTGATGGTTACGGGTCCGGTTCATGGTTTAGTCACGGGTCCGGTTCATGAATCATTTTTTTCAAGGTTTATGATTTTTACAAGTTATGTTATTTTTTTAGACTTAAATTAAATTAATTAAAAACATGAACATGATTAATTTAATTTACATGACTTAGGTTATTAATTTAATTATTAATTCATGAATTTTAACCTAAGTATTTTATCCTTAATTAGATTATATAATTAATTAATTATTAAAAACCATGACTTATAATTAATTAATTAACATGACTTAGGTTATATTATTAATAGTTAATAATACATGTTTTAACTAAGTATTTTACCTTATTTAATTAAAATCATGTTATATTTAATTAAATACTTTAACCTATAGTTTATTTAATTTACATCTAATAATTAATAAACTATACTATATAATCACATGACTTAGAATAATAATAAGAAAAACACTTAAGCTTATATAATTAGCTTAATTAACCAGCTTATATCTATTTATGGAAACTTTCTATTTTTAGAAACTTATTTAATTAAGGCAGCTATTCTATTTATGGAAACTTTCTATTTTTTGAAACTTGTCTATTTTAAGTAGTAATTCTATTTTTGGAAACTTTCTATTTTTGGAAACTTTCTATTTTTGGAAACTTTATATTTTTGGAAACTTTCTATTTTTGGAAACTTTCTATTTTTGGTAACTTTCTATTTTTGGAAACTTTCTATTTTTGGAAACCTGCTATTTTTAGAGAGTTACTTATTATTACACAACAAGTATAATAATACATGAAATACAAGTAATGCTTAATCATAATAGACAGAATATACGATTAACACGGTATAAAGCTTAAAACAGTAAAACATGACATGAACATATAAAACAAGCTAAGACATGATATAAAACCAGTTACGTATTCAGTAATCAGATACTTATACACGTATGTATTTATGTAGCATTAGTTATACCGAAGTAGGACTCTCTTCCGTTCGTCTTCTTCGTTCACTAGACACAAGGTACGGATTCTCGTCCTTTCAGTATGGACATTCTTTCCTTATTAGGATTCCCCGTATGCAGCCAACTGTTTTCCCATAGTATAAGTTTATATGTCTGATTGCTTATGTTTAATTAAAATACCTAAAGCCATATACATGCATGGCCAGTTTCACCTAGTTATGGAGGTACCATAACCATAACACTAGAGGCACTGGTGTTATGACTTACCCACGGCAGAGTGATTGCTCGTGGCGTCCCTTCAGCTTTTGGCCATATTATTATATTTATCATGTGGGGCGTATGGGTGCATACTGGTTACATGTTTTCAGCAGATTACTCAGTGTGAATGTGGTGTGTGCCTTGCATCCTTCACAAGGAGCTGATCCCTCCTACCCAAAAACTAGTATATTAAATTAGAGGTAGCCCCTCTAATTTGCATGACGAGGTCACCCCTCCAAGTATTCATGCACGTTGATTTTCATGACCTATATTGGCTAATGGTAAAATATGTTAAACAGTTTTTACAAGACAAACATAAGGATTTTCAAATTATAAAACCTGTTTTACTAAGATATAACCAGGTTATCCAGGACTTATTTTCTTCCGCTGTTTCATGCTTATATGCTTACATTATTCATGCTTTACTTGTATATCTGTGCACTGAGCGTTATGCTCAGCCGTTACTTTCCTTTCCATGTCCCAAAACGGAAGGTACCTAATGTTAGACTGGAGCATTTAGAGGACACGCATAGGATGGGAGCTACCTTAGAATTCTTCTCCTCATGCCTTCATATATTTATGCTTGTTTAGTCTTCCTTTTGTTCATTTACTTTATTTATGTTTTGGGCTTGTGTTTGGGAACCGATGTTTGATTCCGGTTTTCCCTATGGTCATGTATGTTTTAGTACATATTACCTTGCATGCTTTGATGACACGCCATAATCACGCGTGACATTCCATTTATCAAAATGGGGTGTTACATCCCGAGATGGTGGTAAACCCGGAAACTCATCAGGAAAAACTTTTGGATACTCTCGAATCACAGGCACCTCTTCCAACTTTGTCTCTACATCACCATCACTAGAAATCTGTGCCTGAAATACATCGCATCCTTCTTCCATATACCTCATTATCTTCAAGCAAGATATTACTCTCGGACGAGAAGTACATTCATTACCCTTCACAGTCAATACCCTATTTCACATCGGGATTTGGACCAACCTTTCTCCACAAACAATCACCGCACTATGCGCCATTAACCAATCCATCCTAATAATCACGTCAAAAGATCCTAACTCTATAGGCATTAAGTCAATATCGAATTCATAAATACCTTACTTCAAGGAACACCCTCTTAATATAGAATTAGTACTAGCAATATTTCCATCAGCTAATTAAACATTATAGTGAGTTGTTAGCATCACCGGTTCTCTATTGATAAGGCGACTAAATTTTACGTCTACAAAGCTTTTGTTGGATCCATAATCAAATAATACACTAGCATAACGAGCGTTAAGTAGAAACGTACCGGTCACCACATTCGGGCCTTGCGGTTTGTCAGCGGTACCCACTCGGTATACGGGAGCAACAACATTTCCTCACTGTCTATTCCTAGCTTTCGGACAGTTTCCCAGTTTGTGCCCATTTTCTCCACAACCAAAACAAACCATTACTCTAGTGGCATTTGCCCCTGTAGCTACACCTCTAGATCGACATTCTGCAACTCTATGGCCAACCTTCCCACACTTGCCACATACAGGATGACAATTCCCAACGTGGTACAAGTTACAACGGCCACACTGAGGATTGACCTTCATTCCTCTGGGGGCAGTAGCGGCTCTCATCCCATCATTTCTCCTTTGGTTATACTGTTGGTTACAATTCGGTCCTTGATTATTGGCGATTACCCCCACGATTCTGTCCTTGTGGTTAGCTCACTTGGGCAGCTTCCCATTTCCTTTTGTTTCCCTCAGCAATATAGTCATTCTTGTCTTACAACTTAACATCCATCAGTGCGTGAGCCATCTAAACGGCTTCATCAAATGATTCAGGCTTTGACGAAGTAGTCTCAAACTTAATGTTGCTCTACAGACCCTTGATATATTGTTTCATCTTCTTGCGATCGTCTGCGAAAGCATTAGGACACAACAGGCTTAACTCATCGAACCTTCTTGTATAAGCAGTGATGTCATTATTCTTCAACGACAAGTGTCTCAACTCATCCTCTAACTAACCCAACTCTTCCTCGGGGCAAAACTTCTTAGTCAAAATTGCCTTGGTTGCAGCCCAAGTTCTTCCATTTGCTACAACCAATCTGACAGTAGCCACCTGGTTGTTCCACCAGCTTAAAGCATCATCCAGGAAAGTAGCAGTTGCAAATTTAAATTTGTTTGCCTTAGAGCACCCACTGATTTCGAAAGTGCTCTCAATATTTTCCATCCATCTATGGAGTTACAAAGCTCCACTGGTACCACGAAACTGTGTGGGGCCACTGATGTAGTTGTTTTACTACTCTTTAGGAAAAGAGAGCAAATAGGGTAAGCACGACGATTTAGGAAAACCGTGTGTAAATGACCCTAAAATGAGTTCGTTCTCAAGGAGGCTAGTGTGTTATGTGTGTAATGATTTGGATTACATTGTGATTATATTTTTGAGAAAGAAAAATAGAAATGAGATTAGAAGAGAAAGACGGTTACGAATTCGGATTAAACTTAGACGAAAAAGGTGTACACGTAAAACCGTAAAAAGCACTAAAATTAAAATTTTACCCTAAAAATTACCAAAAATCACTAAAAATCCACAATAATATTCTAAGAGATTACAAAAAATCCAAACTTGCCAAAACCTTTTAATTAATTAAATAATGACTTTTTAATGCTAATTAAAGCACTAAAAATCAATATTACTATTAAAAAGTCCAAAACAAGATCTTAAAGTTTGTAAACCTCAAAAATACCCTAATTAAGCTAAAAATTATTTTTTAAAATTTTAAAACTACTAAAAACTATTTTTAAACAATTAAAAACAACTAAAATCAATTAAAACTTAAATTAATCCTTGGAAATAATTAAAAGACTCTAAAAATATTTGGAAAGTTGCAAAATTCCTAATTAAGTGTCTACAATCTAGGAAAATTATAAAAACTTAGAAAATCAGACTTTTAGTTTTTAACAATAAAATAATATTAAAATATTATTAAAAATCCAAAAATCATAAAAAATTCTAAAAACTTGCAAACTAGCTTTATTTAACCTAAATAACTCAGAAATGAAAGTGAAATTACCTAAATACCCTTAATGGGCCTAAAAAGTGGGCTAAACCCAAAACAGATCCTTATTGAACCAAATTTGGGCCCAATATAAAAAAGTGTCGGAAATAAGCCCAAAAAGCACTACTTGACTCAAAATTTGATTTTAAACATCTTTTTCCAAAGGCCCAAAAGCTGAAAGTGTGAAATAAGCTAGCTTATACCAAACAGCTTATTCTTAATGGGCT
Organism: Glebionis coronaria; assembly: GCA_025667525.1. Taxonomy (NCBI): domain Eukaryota; kingdom Viridiplantae; phylum Streptophyta; class Magnoliopsida; order Asterales; family Asteraceae; genus Glebionis; species Glebionis coronaria. The sequence continues at coordinate 462,930,266 of CM046874.1, forward strand.
TTTTGGCCCATTAAGCTATAAGCCAATGCCATAAGCTGAAATTAGACACACAAGCTTCTTTTGTCCTAAATAAGACTTCTTTAAAAAGAAATTTGAAATAAGCCCAAGGAATAAGCCTGAAAATGCAATAAGCAATCTACAGAAAACGACAAAATAGTCGTTTTGAGTTCTAGGCCACCCCAAGTGCTGATTCAAGTTTCTATAGCTTTTAAATGACTTAATTAAGAACAATAAACAAAGAGTTTTCAAATAAGTGGACTCAATAAGTTGGAAAAAGCAAATAAGCACTTATGTAAAAGTCAAATAAGTTGGTTTTCTAGTAAAAAGTCAAAGTCAAAGTCCAATAAGCTCCAGTCTAATCAAATGGGTCAAATAATGAAGATCTATCACAAAAAATAAGTTGTTGAAAGTCTGGATAAGCTAAAATAGCTTATTGATAAGCTGAGTTCAAAATAACACTAGCAAGGGCTAGTTTTGGGTGTTGAGCAGTGGAAACTTTTTCCACAGCTTGACTTGTTTGACTTTTTGTCTTTAGTGACTTTTTTGGAGATTCAGATTACACAAAGGCACCCAAATGATCTTTGGATCAAAAGGAGTCAAGAACAATCAAAATATCACAACCACAAACACCCAATTGATACAGTTTAATCAATAAAGTACCAGATCTAGCATAGACATGAGCAATAAGCAGTTAAGCACTTATAAGCAGTTTTAGCTATAATCAGCCAACTAGATTCAACCAAATGCATACACAAGCTATTATAAACTCTAATGAACAAGTTTAAACAGTTTTCATGCAATGGCTTAAAGCCTAACTCAAAATTCAAGCTTATAAATGTTAATGATGAACACTAACACATGCAGTTTTACCTTTTGCTGATGTATTTGACCAATAAGCCAAATTCAACACTCAATATCTATCAAATAAGTTATAATAATTATTTTTTAACAACTTTCAACCCTAAGCATGCACAAATACTAGATTTCACCAAAATCTTAGGTCAAAAATAGTTAAATTCACCAAGTTATAGCAGATTGTTTGATTTCAAGTTTCAAACCCAAAAACTTGCAGCAAAACACTCTCAACAAGGCATATATCAGATACCAAGCACAAACAACACCTTTAAACAACACAATACCAAGATGCAATCACAAACAGGTAATCCCAAACACCCCTTTAACTTTTCAAATCCAATTTTTTCAAATCAAAAGTGAGATTTAAGATCACCCAAGCCCAATTTAACACAATAACAGATGAGAACAACAGATTCTAGCAAGATTAAGCCACAAAATACACAAGAACATAGGCAACACTCAAATATCACAAATATCCAAAATATTTTCAGATTTTGAGATTAAGGGTGTGTACCTCATGGATGTACATCCACAACCACGGATTTTGAGCTTATGTGCTAGCAAGAACAAGCACAAGCTTCCACAACAAAGCCTGCTAAGAATCAACAAAGTTAGAAGCACAAGTATAAAATCAGAAAGATGAAAAATCCTTGATTGATGCAACTCTTGTCGTCCACACTTGATTATCCCCAAGTTATAAGCTTCACCACACCTTGATAACATAATATCAGGATGCTAGGATCAGCCCTATAGCCCAACAACTCCAAGATAGACCAAGAACTTAGCAAAATATCAAGAAAATTAAGAAAATGTGCAAACTTTTGCACACTCCTCTTTTGAAAATAGGTTTACGATTCAAGAATAATGAACAAAGAACAATAATAAGCAGGTTATAACAATGGCACTTGATCTTTCTTCAACATTTCAAACTCATTTCATTAATATTGAAAAGGATTTACAGAAAAGTGAACTTAGGAAAATTCAAGAGCAAGGATAAATGTAATGAGCTAGACCCTTTATATAGAGGGTGTACATGGTCCTAGAAAGCTGAAAATGTAAAAACCCTAAGCATGGAACTTCCAGAAATGCCCTTGTCTTGTTTGAATATCTTGAAGAATCATGTGACGGATTCTTGTTGTGTAGTGATAGATGGCAAGCAAAAAGGTGATCCAAAGGCTTGTAACAAGCTTAGAAAGTAAGCATAATTGTGGGACGTTGGATGACTGGCCAATTCTTGTCTTCTTCCTCATTTTTGTAGAAGGGGAGGCACGTGTGGGACAAAGGGGTGGTGAGTTGTCAATTTTATAAGTTGGGTTATGATAATGACATCCTTAATCTTAAATTTGGAAAAGATTAAGGATTAATTCCAAGTAATTAAGAAATCCCCAATTTGGATTAAGAACACCAAGAACAGGTTTTTGATCTTGTTTTGGGTTTAAATACATGTTTGGCGCTTGTTTAAACTTAATTAATATTAAGTTAAACCGGTTGGTGAGTGGGATGGTGACATGGAGGAAGGGTGGGCTGTTATTGGAGGAGAGTGTGTAGTGGGGCACGTGGCAGAATGTTGTTGGTCTAGGTAACAATATTGTCTGGCCAACTTAAGTCCCTCACCTTCCTTTCTTCTTTCACTTTGTAAATAAAGCCCAAAATCTGAATCCCTTTGTTAGCAAACTTTTCATTTTCACACTTTTGCCCCAAATACTTTTCCAAAGTATTTTCAGGGGTATTTCTTGCCAATTTGTGATTCTTGAGGGACTGTTTTGGCATTTTGTTGATGGTTAATGGTCTTGACTTGCATATTTGATATTTTGGAGGACTGAATTTTCCAAGTCAAAATGATTGAGGGACCATTTTTGCCAAATGTTGAAAGTCCAGGGTCCTTTTTGTAATTTTGACAAACTTTAGGGACCAAACTCGTAATTTTGAGGATACAAGGGTATAAAGTGTCATTTCTTCCATATTAGAGGACCCTTCTTCATAATTCTTCAAATCTTCAAGGGTTTATCTTGTGAAAGTCTTCATTAGGGCTTGGTTCATTGTGCGGCTTCGTTTCCCGTGTTCGTTTTTTGCATGATTCTTGTTATCTTTTGTCTTTTTCTCAATACCCGTACCTAAAATACACAAGGAACAAACACAAGCATATATATGGGTATTTTGATGATATTTAATGCATTTTAAGCCCTATTTGGACGATGACACTATGTATAAAAGCAGTCTCATCACTCCCCCATACTAAACCATTGTCGTGCCCTCACGTGATGCTAGAATAAAGTATCGTAGCACCTCCAAAATTCATTTTATTCAATTTATTGAACGATAAACTAGCTACACTATTACTATTGCTACTACTACTTGCGTTTTAGACATAATGTATGATTTTCATCGCAAAATGGGACGTTTAGGGTCATAGAATAAGAACACGTGAATGCTTCGTTAGAAATAATTTCATCGTCCTCGATTTTCACCCCAATTTCATGCCAAGCGTGCAACGAGATCATTGTCATTATAAGTTAGTAATGCTAACACTACTCATATGCCGTAATCACGTACTTATCCTCCCATTATTCCTAAGTTGTATCTCTTATATTTTTTATTATCTTGAATGTTTCACGAGGATACATTGTTTCACTTATGCGATAATAGAGATTTAGGTCTAAAAATAGAGTCCTAACGATGTAACCAAGATCATCAAATCAATAACCCCTCCTAATAGACAACGATGTCAAAAAATTAAGTCAACAAGAAGTATGGATAAACACGGTTTCATAACGGTTTTGAACATGAGAATTATTACCAAGACTTTTATACGCCCCCTAATGGAAGGGCCTTATTATCATAGGTTTACCTCCATCTTTTATTCAACTTCTCCATGAAGCTTTTATTATGATTTTATTAGCCAAAGACGTATATCCTCACACTAAGGCGAATTTTGGATCTTTAAAGCATCAAAGATTAAGGCTTGATTCACTTTCAATTTTGCATATATTTTTCGGCCTTGTGAGCTTCAAATTGTTTTCTTGATTTAGGTGAGCACTTGAAATCTTATTATTGGGTGAAGATTTCGATTATTCGGGTTGCCAATACTTCAAAACCGGGACGCTGGCGATACCTTAATGTCTTCCCAATTTAATTACACAGAAGCTACTAGAAAAGACTAGAAACCCAACAATCCTAACTAAACCGCTAAGTCAATATTTATTAAGCAAAAAATATTTACATGCGAAGGGAGAATAAGCAAACAACGAGAACTCATGAGTTTTTTAAAGAATACGAGCACTCTACGTTTAGCATAATAACTTATAATTAACCCTATCATTTCTCGTCCTCATTTAAGAGACTTAGCCTAATGTGTAGTTAAGGAATCAAAGCTAAGTGCTCAACACGCACGGTCGAGTCAAAATTTACTCTTATTCTCGCCATCAGAAAACCAACATTCGTGTCTTCAAACACTTATAAAACATGAGTAAAATTTTAAAATTTGGCCATTTTTAGCCTTATTTTGCAACAAAACAATAAACAAAAAGACAAACTTTGGAAAGCGTGAAGGTTTGGCAAGGCAAGTATCTATTCACCCCCCATACTAAAGTTAAACATTGTCCTCAATGTTTCGAGTCTATGGGTGCAAACACCCCCATACTATAGACGTAGTTGAATGCCTAATTTAGCATGGAAAGGGTGTAACACTTAAATTTAAAGCCGTTTATGAAGTGTGCTATAAACCTAAGGTTAGAACAACAAAGGATACATCATGGATATTTAGAAAGTCTTCAAAGCAAACGATCGAGTGCTCCCATAAAACGAACACGAGAGGCTCCAATCGTGAAGATCATGATCATCTAAAGTTCACAATTCACAAACAACCATGGAACAAAGGTTGGAAGGGCACAAATCCCCACACGTTAACTACATTAGAAAGCGATAATATGTACATAGGATAAGCATGGGACTCCCCCACGAGGCACCTCGTTTTTGATTACCGAGTCATGAGCTTGACTCGATCCCCTCAATACTAATTATCATTTGGGAAAGTGACTTGGTCGACGTAGTTCAAGGATGGAACTTCCCAGTCAAAGTAGTTCTTCAACCTATGTCCATTCACCTTGAAGTTAGGACCATAATTTTGAGCTAGCTCAATGGTCCCATACGGAAATACTTGGGTCACGGTGAATGGACCGGACCAACGGTATTTCAACTTACCGGAAAAGATTTTCAAGCGAGAGTTAAAAAGCAAAAGTTGATCCCCAATGTTAAAAACCCGGTTTTTAATTTTAGAATCATGCAACTTTTTAGTTTTTTCTTTATAAATCAATGAATTTTCATAAGCAATGTCCCTCAATTCATCCAATTCATTTAATTGCATTTTCCGGTGTTTTCCCGCGGTCTCCATATCATCATTACAATGCTTTAGGGCCCAATAAGCCTTGTGTTCCAATTCGATAGGCAAGTGGCAATTCTTCCCATACATAAGCTTATAGGGAGTGCACCCAATGGGCGTCTTATGAGCGGTCCTAAAGGCCCATAAAGCATCGTCCAACTTATCCGACCATGATTGTCGGTTTTCCCCAACGGATCTCTCCAAGATCCTCTTCAACGCTCGGTTTGAAACCTCGACTTGCTCACTCGGTTGTGGGTGATAAGCCGTAGAAAGCCGATGTGTAACCCATATTTCGTTAGGACCCTTTCGAATTGGTCGTTACAAAAATGGGTTCCACGATCGCTTATGATCGCACGAGGGGTTCCAAACCGAGAAAACAAGGTTTTCAAAAACTTGACTACCACACGAGCATCATTGGTGGGCAAAGCCTTAGCTTCCACCCACTTATATAGGTAGTCAACCGCAACGAGGATGTACTTATTACCACGAGATGATGGGAACGGCCCCATAAAGTCTATACCCCCAAACGTCAAAGAACTCACACACTTGGATGATATTTTGTGGCATCTCATCTTTTTGTGAGGCTTTTCCTTGTCGTTGGCATGAATCACACGACTTCACAAGATCTTGTGCATCTCGGTAAATAGTAGGCCAAAAGAAGCCGGCATCAAACACCTTCTTAGCCGTGAGATTAGCATCGTGGTGACCACCCGTGGGTCCCTCATGGCAAGCTCTAAGGATGTTAGAAGCTTCGGTGCCAAATACACAACGTCGGATGATTTGATCCGCACAAGTTCGAAACAAGTAAGGGTCGTTCCAAAAGTAGAACTTGACGTCACAAAAGAATATTCATTTTTCTTGAGTCGTCATACCCTTGATGATGAAGTTACCCGCATGGTAATTTGCAAAGTCCATAAACCATGGGGTAGAAGAATCAAGCTTAGAATTCACTACACCAAGTGTCTCGAGCGGAAATGTTTCGGTGATTTCCTTGGGCTCGTAAACACTTTGGTGAGGATCTTCCAAACGAGAAAGATGGTCGGCCGCTAGATGCTCGGCTCCTTTTTTTTCAACAATTTTGTTGTCAAATTCTTGAAGGAGGAGAATCCTACGAAGTAATCTCGGCTTTGCATCTTGTTTAGCCATGAGATACTTGATAGCCGAATGATCTGTATACACTATGCATTTCGTCAAGACGAGATAAGGTCGAAATTTCTCAAATGCATACACCACGGCAAGGAACTCCTTTTCCGTTGTAGTGTATTTAAGTTGAGCCTCGGTCATCTTCTTGCTAGCATAGTGAATAGGCAAGAAGTGATTTTCATGACGTTGCCCTAATACGGCCCCAATAGCGTAATCACTAGCATCACACATGAGCTCAAAGGGGAGGTTCTAATTGGGAGCAACAAGAATGGGAGCTTCAGTAAGTTTCCTCTTAAGGATTACAAAGGCTCGTACACAATCTTCGTCAAAGATAAAACGTGCCTCTTTTTCAAGAAGATGTGTAATGAGTCGAGAAATCTTCGAAAAATCCTTGATGAATCGACGATAAAAGCCCGCGTGGCCTAGAAAACTCCTAACTCCCTTAACGGTTTTGGGATGAGGTAATTTAGCGATAACGTCTACCTTAGCTTGATCTACCTCAATCCCTGCTTTCGAGACCTTGTGCCCAAAGACGATTACACTCTTAGCCATAAAATGACACTTTTCCCAATTGAGCACAAGGTTGGTTTCCTTACAACGTTTCAACATTCTCTCAAGATTCGACAAACACGAAGTGAACGAATTACCAAACACGGAAAAGTCATCCATGAAGACTTCCATCGTCTTCTCGATCATGTCATGAAAAATAGCCATCATGCACCTTTGAAAGGTTCCCGGTGCATTGCAAAGTCCGAATGGAATTCTATGATAGGCAAACGTTCCGTATGGACACGTAAACATAGTTTTTTCTTGATCACGAGCATCGATGGGAATTTGGAAATAACCAAAAAAACCATCTAAAAAGCAATAGAAATCGTTTCCCGCAAGACGCTCCAACATTTGGTCCATGAAGGGCAAGGGAAAATGGTCTTTTCGAGTGGCTTCATTCAACTTTCGATAGTCAATGCACACTCTCCATCCGGTCACGAGTCTAGTGGGAATTAACTCGTTGGCATCGTTTGGCACAACGGTCATTCCTCCCTTCTTAGGACACAATGAATAGGACTCACCCAAGGGCTATCGGAAATAAGGTAAATCATTCCCGCGTCAAGGAGTTTAAGGACTTCCTTTTTGATCACGTCGTGAATTTTGGGATTCACCCTCCTTTGACATTAGATTGCGGGCTTGTAATCCTCCTCCATTAAGATTTTGTGGGTACAAAACTTGGGATCAATCCCTTAATGTTGGATAACTTCCACGCAATTGCCCCTTGTGATCCTTTAGAACGTCGACAAGTGCGGTTTTTTCATCATTCGAAAGTTCCTTCGCAATAATAACTGGCAACTTGTCGTCCTCCTCCAAATAGACATATTCAAGATGAGGAGGTAAATCTTTCAACTCGAGTATAGGTGGTTCCTCAAGTGAAGATTTGGGCTCGATACTCATAACCTCCTCGGGTGGAGGAAATGGGAAATCGTTAAGAAAATCCTTGATAATCGAGAAGTCCTCATTGTTGTCGAGGTCTTCGTTACAAGTACGTGGAACATCGAGTTCTTCCAACGTAAAACCACCACCTTCAAATGGAGTGAAGGTTGGTGTCGAATTATCAAGAATTGGATCTAACATAGTGGGATTGCCACTAGTTTCTTCATCACCAAAACCTAGAACTTCTTGTGAAAATTCCTCGTAAACAACGTCGATCATATCCACGAGGTTTATGGTTGCAACGGAATAAACATGATAAATTTGAGAGTTTTGAGTTGCGTTTATAACAAGTTCCTCGTCGTTGAAACGTAAGGTGATCTTGCTAGCATGAACATCGATCAAATCCATAGACGTATCTAAAAACGAACGACCTAAAATAAGAGGAACTTGAGGATCCGTGGGGATATCAACAACGATAAAGTCTACAGGATAGTAGAACTTCCCCACTTTCACAAAAACGTCTTCCGCCAAACCACATGCGGGAATCGTGGAATGGTCGGCCAACTCGATAGACATTAGTGAAGGAGTAAGATTAGGAAGATTGAGCGACTTGAAGATTGCAAGTGGCATCAAGTTAATGCTAGCACCAAGATCGGCCAAGGCGATGCATTCCTCCATATCTTGGATTGCACAAGGGATCAAAAATTTACCGGGATCACCGACTTTTTGAGGTATGTGATTAAGATAAACCGACGAACAACTAGACAATTGGTGCAATTTCTCCTTGTTGTTCAACATACTCTTAAAATTATAGGCAAATTGAGGCATCATGACCAAAGCATCGGTGAAACTCACATTAAAGTGCAAATCACGAAACATTTTCATAAAAAGCACAAATTGATAGTTGTCGCGCTCTTGACGTTTCTCCTTCCTAAGTCTCGATGGATAGGGCAAAGGTGGTGTGGGTTGAGGCATAGTAGGCATAGCCTTTGGAATCTCTGGTTCCAATGTTGGTAATGGGTCAACCGTAGGTGTGGCATGAGCGGTACTTCGTGGGATTTGGACATGCTCCTTTTGGACCACCACCTCGGGTTCTTCCTTAATTGCTTCCTCCGTAGGAGCAATCGGTTGAGGAGTCGGTTCCTTAAGTGTCTTACCACTACGTGTGGTAATCACTTTCATCTCACCCTTAGGGTTTGATACGGTGTTGCTAGGAAGACTACTCGAAGACGGTTTACACATTATTGCCTCAAACATAGACGAGATTTTATCTTCAAACACGGATTTACTCTTCTCGGCTTTAATCATTTCTTGTTTAATCTCATGTTGCCCTTGTTCCATTTTTTGTTGGTTTTGTTGTAACCTTGTGACATTTCCTTCCATCTTGTTGGTGTGGATTTTAAGTTCATTAGCTAACTCATTTTTCAACTCTTTCTTCAAGTCTTTCTTAAACTCGGATCTTAGGCTAATGATTTCTCTTTGAATATTGTCAAACCTAGCATCATTCCCATTAGCGTATTCAACAAATTCATTTGGAAGATCTTTTAATGTTTGCAAACCTTTGTGGTTGTTTTGAAAATCATTTTGATTCTTGTTTGAAACTTGATTATTAGCCCTTGATTACCATAGTTTCCCTTGTTGAAATTATTTTTGAAACCAACTTGATTGTTGCGATAGTTGTTGTTAGCATTTTGATTTGAACCAAAACCCGGTGGAGTCAATTGATTAGAGCGGGAAACTTGACCGTTTTGGTTGTAATTTCCCGTGGCCGCGTAGGCACTCGAAGTGTTACCACCGTTGGTAATGCACTCGGAGAAATCATGACCTCCACCACAATACATGCAAGAAACCTCAACCGCTTTAGCCGTAGCGGGAGCACTTGGTTCACCAACTTTAAACTCAATCAAAAGTCCTTTTAGCTTATCAAAAATCTAGTTTTCCAAGTTTTCCTCAATTTGGAAAGCATCGATGGTAGTAGACAAAGAAGGTGAAGCCGAAGACGAAGCCTTACGAACACTAGACGTGCTACGAGGACTATACACCTTAGATCTATTCTCAATTATCACCAAAGCTTCCTCAACCGTTTTACACAAAAAATTACCACCCGCGTCGGCATTTAAATAATCCCTTTCATGATCATTAAGTCCATTGTAAAACGTGTCAATTTGATGCAAGTCGGAAAAACCGTGATGAGGACATTCATGTAACACCTCCTTAAACCTATTCCAAGCCGTTGAAAAACTTTCATTAAACTCTTTTGAAAATTTGAAATATCGTTTTTCAAGTACGTATTCTTAGAGGGCGGAAAAAATTGGTTCACAAACTTAGACACGAGATCCTTCCACGTCAATATAGAATTGGGTGGCTCTTTCTCTAACCAAATTTTAGCGGGCCCCGCTATGGAATACGGAAAAAGCATCATCTTAATCGAGTCATTCGAGACATCCTTAAACTTGCAAGTGGCGGTAAGACGATTGAATTGGCGGATATGGTCGTGTGGATTGTCCTTCTCATCACCACGGAATTTGTTGTTTTGGATCATCGACAACAAACCCGTTTTCACCTCAAAATTCTCCGCAAGGATAGCGAGAATCACAATAGCCTCTCCATAACCCTTGGTGGGTGCTTGAAGTAACTCCATCATAGTTCGATTCGCCATGTTGGTGCTTCTCTTACAATCGGTTCGTCAATAGGAGACTCCTCACTAGAAAGATTGGGAGTGGGAGTTTTGTTCTTTCGTTTACGTGCACGTGTTGCTTGATTACGAGTTAGCATAAACGTCACGTACAACGAGGGGACGAGCAAAGAAGATTCTTTTTGGTGTTTTGTATTTTTCAATTTTTTTGTGGTTTTTTATTGTATTAACCTTTTTGGATTTTGGTGAATGTATTAAGTTGACAAAAATCTACAAATCTCCTCCTTAATCAAATCTCTTGATTAAAGAAGCCTCAAGGAATGAAAACGATCACGTGAAGTGAACGCCTTCGATGACTTTAGAACGTTGGTGGAACACAAAAACGTTCAAGAGGGTTTAATCAATGGAAACCAAGAAAATATATATGATACTTAGTAATACTTTGGGCGGCAAAACCCTCGATTAGCTCTTCACAATCAAATACTCACAAGCAAGAGGGGAAACGAGGCGGCACGAAGCACTTAAGAGCCTTTTTCCTTAGGATATATTTTATAATATCCGCCTTATACCCACCTTATAGTTTGTATTTTTCAAGATTGAGCTTCATGAAAGTATTTATCTATTTTTGCCTTTTTCTTTGGTTTGAGATTCGAATACAATGATTGGGTAATGACCTCCCAAGTCAAGGTTGTGATTTCTCACGTATTTGGGGTACTTGTGAATTTATTGTTCTACGTATACACTATAGTAATAGTATTCACACAAAAACCGAAAACCGATAATACGTATTAGTAGAGTGCTACTAATACAAATACTATTTTGGTTAGTATATAAAAAAACAACAATTCCAAATCAAAGCACAACACGCCTCCCCGGTAGCGGCGCCAAAATGATGTAGTGGTTTTACTACTCTTTAGGAAAAGAGAGCAAATAGGGTAAGCACGACGATTTATGAAAACCGTGTGTAAATGACCCTAAAATGAGTTTGTTCTCAAGGAGGCTAGTGTGTTATGTGTGTAATGATTTGGATACATTGTGATTATATTTTTGAGAAAGAAAAATATAAATGAGATTAGAAGAGAAAGACGGTTACGAATTCGGATTAAACTAAGACGAAAAAGGTGTACACGTAAAACCGTAAAAAGCACTAAAATTAAAATTTTACCCTAAAAATTACCAAAAATCACTAAAAATCCACAATAATATTCTAAGAGTTTACAAAAAATCCAAACTTTCCAAAACCTTTTAATTAATTAAATAATGACTTTTTAATGCTAATTAAAGCCCTAAAAATCAATATTACTATTAAAAAGTCCAAAACAAGATCTTAAAGTTTGTAAACCCCAAAAATACCCTAATTAAGCTAAAAAGTATTTTTCAAAATTTTAAAACCACTAAAAACTATTTTAAACAATTAAAAACTACTAAAATCAATTAAAACTTAAATTAATCCTAGGAAATAATTAAAAGACTCTAAAAATATTTGGAAAGTTGCAAAATTCCTAATTAAGTGTCTACAATCTACGAAAAATATAAAAACTTAGAAAATCAGACTTTTAATTTTTAACAATAAAATAATATTAAAATATTATTAAAAATCCAAAAATCATAAAAATTCTAAAAACTTGCAAACTAGCTTTTTTTAACCTAAATAACTCAGAAATGAAAGTGAAATTACCTAAATACCCTTAATGGGCCTAAAAAGTGGGCTAAACCCAAAACAGATCCTTATTGGGCCAAATTTGGGCCCAATATAAAAAAGTATCCAAAATAAGCCCAAAAAGCACTACTTGACTCGAAATTTGATTTTAAACTACTTTTTGCAAAGGCCCAAAAGCTGAAAGTGTGAAATAAGCTAGCTTATACCAAACAACTTATTCTTAATGGGTTTTTTGGCCCATTAAGCTATAAGCCAATGCCATAAGCTGAAATTAGACACACAAGCTTCTTTTGTCCTAAATAAGACTTCTGTAAAAAGAAATTTGAAATAAGCCCAAGGAATAAGACTGAAAATGCAATAAGCAATCTACAGAAAACGACAAAATAGTCGTTTTTGAGTTCTAGGCCACCCCTAGTGCTGATTCAAGTTTCTATAGCTTTTAAATGACTTAATTAAGCACAATCAACAAAGAGTTTTCAAATAAGTGGACTCAATAAGCTGGAAAAAGCAAATAAGCACTTATGTAAAAGTCAAATAAGTTAGTTTTCTAGTAAAAAGTCAAAGTCAAAGTCCAATAAGCTCCAGTCTAATCAAATGGGTCAAATAATGAAGATCTATCACAAAAAATAAGTTGTTGCAAGTCTTGATAAGCTAAAATAGCTTATTGATAAGCTGAGTTCAAAATAACACTAGCAGGGGCTAGTTTTGGGTGTTGAGCAGTGGAAACTTTTTCCACTGCTTGACTTGTTTGACTTTTTGTCTTTAGTGACTTTTTTGGAGATTCAGATTACACAAAGGCACCCAAATGATCTTTGGATCAAAAGGAGTCAAGAACAATCAAAATATCACAACCACAAACACCCAATTGATACAGTTTAATCAATAAAGTACCAGATCTAGCACAGACATGAGCAATAAGCAGTTAAGCACTTATAAGCAGTTTTAGCTATAATCAGCCAACCAGATTCAACCAAATGCATACACAAGATATTATAAACTCTAATGAACAAGTTTAAACAGTTTTCATGCAATGGCTTAAAGCCTAACTCAAAATTCAAGCTTATGAATGTTACTGATGAACACTAACACATGCAGTTTTTCCTTTTGCTGATGTATTTGACAAATAAGCCACATTCAACACTCAATATCTATCAAATAAGTTATAATAATGATGTTTTAACAACTTTCAACCCTAAGCATGCACAAATACTAGATTTCACCAAAATCTTAGGTCAAAAATAGTTAAATTAACCAAGTTATAGTAGATTGTTTGATTTCAAGTTTCAAACCCAAAAACTTGCAGCAAAACACTCTCAACAAGGCATATATCAGATACCAAGCACAAACAACACCTTTAAACAACACAATACTAAGATGCAATCACAAACAAGTAATCCCAAACACCCCTTTAACTTTTCAAATCCAATTTTTTCAAAGCAAAAGTGAGATTTAAGACCACCAAGCCCAATTTAACACAATAACAGATGAGAACAACATATTCTAGCAAGATTAAGCCACAAAATACACAAGAACATAGGCAACACTCAAATATCACAAATATCCAAAATATTTTCAGATTTTGAGATTAAGGGTGTGTACCTTATGGATGTACATCCACACCCACGGATTTTGAGTTTATGTGATAGCAAGAATAAGCACAAGCTTCCACAACAAAGCCTACTAAGAATCAACAAAGTTAGAAGCACAAGTATAAAATAAGAAAGATGAAAAATCCTTGATTGATGCAACTCTTGTCCTCCACACTTGATTATCCCCAAGTTATAAGCTTCACCACACCTTGATAACACAATATCAGGATGCTATGATCAGCCCTATAGCCCAAGAATTCCAAGATAGACCAAGAACTTAGCAAAATATCAATAAAATGAAGAAAATGTGCAAACTTTTGCACACTCCTCTTTTAAAAACAGGTTTTTGATTCAAGAATAATGAACAAAGAACAATAATAAGCAGGTTATAACAATGGCACTTGAGCTTTCTTCAACATTTCAAACTCATTTCATTAATATTGAAAAGGATTTACAGAAAAGTGAACTTAGGAAAATTCAAGAGCAAGGATAAATGTAATGAGCTAGACCCTTTATATAGAGGGTGTACATGGTCCTAGAAAGCTGAAAATGTAAAAACCCTAAGCATGGAACTTCCAGAAGTGCCCTTGTCTTGTTTGAATATCTTGAAGAATCATGTGACGGATGCTTGTTGTGTAGTGATAGCTAGCAAGAAAAAAGGTGATCCAAAGGCTTGTAACAAGCTTAGAAAGTAAGCATAATTGTGGGACGTTGGATGACTGTCCAATTCTTGTCTTCTTCCTCATTTTTGTAGCAGGGGAGGCACGTGTGGGACAAAGGGGTGGTGAGTTGTCAAGTTTATAAGTTGGGTTATGATAATGACATCCTTAATCTTAAATCTAGAAAAGATTAAGGATTAATTCCAAGTAATTAAGAAATCCCCAATTTGGATTAAGAACACCAAGAACAAGTTTTTGATCTTGTTTTGGGTTTAAATACATGTTTGGCGCGTGTTTAAACTTAATTAATATTAAGTTAAACCGGTTGGTGAGTGGGATGGTGACATGGAGGAAGGGTGGGTTGTGATTGGAGGAGAGTGTGCAGTGGGGCACGTGGCAGAATGTGGTTGGTCTAGTTAACAATATTGTCTGGCCAACTTAAGTCCCTCACCTTCCTTTCTTCTTTCACTTTGTAAATAAAGCCCAAAAATCTGAATCCCTTTGTTAGCAAACTTTTCATTTTCACACTTTTGCCCCAAATAGTTTTCCAAAGTATTTTCAGGGGTATTTCTTGCAATTTTGTGATTTTTGAGGGACTGTTTTGGCATTTTGTTGATGGTTAATGGTCTTGACTTGCATATTTGATATTTTGGAGGACTGAATTTGCCAAGTCATAATGATTGAGGGACCATTTATGCCAAATGTTGAAAGTCAAGGGTCCTTTTTGTAATTTTGACAAACTTTAGGGACCAAACTTGTAATTTTAAGGATACAAGGGTATAAAGTGTCAATTCTTCCATATTGGAGGACCCTTCTTCATAATTCTTCAAATCTTCAAGGGTTTATCTTAGGAAAGTCTTCATTAGGGCTTGGTTCATTGTGCGGCTTTGTTTCCCGTGTTCGTTTTTTGCATGATTCTTGTGATCTTTTGTCTTTTTCTCAATATCCGTACCTAAAATACACAAGCAAGAAACACAAGCATATATATGGGTATTTTGATGATATTTAATGCATTTTAAGCCATATTTGGACGATGAGACTATGTATAAAAGCAGTCTCATCAGCCACATTTCACGAAACCGGCGTATGAACATTCCCTTGGGGCTGGTTGCCTCTCCACATTTCCACCTTGACCCTGGTCTCTGTTCGCACGATCTGCCTCGAGAGCATTGGCGATTGCCACTTGAATCATGGTGTTTACTCGAGCGGTCGTCAACTTTGGAGGCATGGTGAAATGTTAGTTACACCTCCTTGCAATAACAGGGAAATAGAAAACAAGGTAAGTATACATATCAAGATTAAGAAGGATTTCTCTTTCAGGACATAATATAAATACAACAACACCAACAAGGTTACTAATATTCATCAATCACATCACAAAAGAGCAAATTTAAGACTTATCATAGATTATGAAAGGTAAACATGGATTGCATTGATAGATCAACCAAAATCTATGACAAGTAATGCCACTACAACCATACACCAACAAACTTAAAGTCTTCAAGTTTTCGTCACAATGCCATCATACGGGAGTCTAAATAAGTTCAATTACAATGATCAAAAGATAAAAATGAAATACAAGTAACTAGCCATGTGGTGATCCACATGACTTCTTGGACGGTGGTTCTTCCTCGTCCTCCTCTGGCTCTTCCTCACTATCTTCTTCCTCATCCATCTTTCTCTTCCCTTTATCGTTCAGCTCATATTTTACCACCCTCTTCCTTCCAGAAGTAGACCCAAACTCCGGTGCTACCTGATTCCCAAAAGCAACACACTCACCCCTGGCGTGCGGTTGAACCATGAAATCATTGGCCTCCAACTTAGAGTCATCCACGAATCTCAATTCTTGTGGTAGGGATGATCTTACACGGTGCTCCCAACTCTGTATCCTGACCAACCTAGCCTCGTCTTCCTTAACCCGCTCTAGAGATACACTCAAATTCGCTATCATGGATCTCAAGCTGTCGATATCATTCTTAGTTGATGCTCCATCGTACTCAGCCCTTGCAGTCCTTGTCAATAACTTCTGATATGCTCTTTCGTTCTCGTCAAACCTCTTGATCACTCTTGTTTCCACCACGTAACGTTCGTACATTAGCCTATCAATCCTTCTCAAGAAAAACGGAACGTCACCATACTGTCTTGGCCCAGGGCAAGTAACCCTTGCGATGTCCTCATGGAGAGCACTAGCACTAGCCGCGGCGTCGGACCTTCTAGCGATACCTGGCATACCGATCAAATAAGAGATATGGGCAGGCCTGGGGACAGTAGTACTTCTTCGACCAGGAATCTGAGCTTGCATATTTTCCGCCTCGGCTTGTCCTACAACAGCTGCTCCAACGTTTTCCCTACCTCTTCTTTCTCGGTTTCCTCCACAATTCTGTTTTCATTCCCGTTAGGTGGTACCTCGGCCATCTCTGCAATCACAAGAAATTTTGGAGGGTACGTAAGGTCATCATTCAATGTTTATAATTATATGCATGCAAATGCAATGCAAAGGTGGTACACATGCCCAAAACGCGTAATATGATGTTCATGCATATGCAATACAAGAATTACGGTATCAAGTAATCCGCGTACAATTTCAAAACTTACATATAGTAGTTCAGTATTTACGTAATAAATACTCATACATTCATTTCAATTTAAAAGGGATACATCTATTTCCATCAATACTAAAAGTAAACCTTATCGGAGCCATGAAGGATAGTTGTGTGCTTGGACAATTTCTTACGACACCAAAAGTTATAGTTTAGGATTTTTCAAAATGACCTAGTTCTCTATAACTCATGGCTCTGATACCAATCTCTAACACCCCTAAATCGTATGCGCAGCGGAACTACAACATTTGGGTGCTAGGCAGTTATCATTACACACAAGCTATTTCGAACGACTTAAAGAGACGTAGAAATTTAAACATTAATTAAACAATGTTAAAACATCAAAGTCTACTGCTTCCCAAACCCCATAGAAAATACAAAACAGAGTTGCGTTTATGTCCCCACGAAATCTCAACCTAAAAGTACATTACTTGTTTCACATGACATAACATATAAGTTTTAAGTGATAAAAAGGGATGAAAGACAAAGTAGACCACCGAGCCACAACAACTTCCATCCGCGCATGCTCCTTGCTACCATATCATCGATTACCTAAAAAACATGCTTAAAGGGGTCAACAAATAATGTTGAGCGAAATTTATAGGTTTTACAATCTCATTTTTGAACATAAGTATATAAAATCAATCACGATCATTTATAGAATTGTCGATCAAACAATCTATCATTCAAGGTTATTATCGTTAGTAATAGATAATAATTGTGTTTAAGCTCATGACACTAATCCGTTAACTCAATCACCCGCGTACATTTACCGGCATGATTAAGCTGAAACCAGTGCCCCTTCTAAAGGCATTAGTTGCAATTATACCGTATTTCTTACCACAAGTTATCCGTCCGTAGAGGGTACTCAACGTATTAGCTCTCGTCTCGGATAGAGTCGTCAACCCCATAGTACTATCAATTGTATAAGCGGCTATTTCTAATCCACACGAGGATTAAACAATAGTTAATAGTTCATGAATATAGGGTCTTTTGCAACTAGGTACTCAACACAGTTCAGGCAACTTTCAGATCCAACAATCATTCATGACTTATGTTCGTTTTTATTTAAAATAGCATGCATCCCACCGTGGGTAAAACCATTTAAAAGTGTTATAAAGCGAGGCTATAAACTCACCTTGTGTAGTAGTAGTGGTTCTAGCGAAGACGTAACGAAAATATCACCAACGATGTGGTTGCCCCGGAAAATCTAACACGTGACCTAAAAATCAAAGTACGAAAACGAGTCAATACTCCGTGTACATTATTGTACGAAACACGCGTATATAAATACACTTAATTCTTATAAAAAGTCACGCCAAAACTCATACATGTGATTATTACTAGACTCGTACTATCTATCTATGTAATTAAAAATGTTTCCCATTTTACAATTTTCCCGGTACTTGCCAAAAGTACGGGCAGTTTTCTAACACTTAAGCTTCACTATAAATTATGAAAAAATTTGTAAAAATCCCTTACAACCTGTAGAAATCCCATTTTACTTTTAAGACCCATTACTCATTACATTACTAGACGTAAACTTTTCGGACAGATTTGCACTTTTACGATGTAAGACTTCCTTGACTCATTTAATACATACCATTAGCTAATTTGACCCTTAAGTCTAAAAATAGACTAAAAAACACAGGTTTAGCACCGAAGAACAACTTTCAATTCTTTATAAAACTCTCTCTATGGTCCCCGGGATTTGACCTAAAACCAAACAAAATTATCGGATTATGTTGATTTTCATCTCCCGGTACACGAAATTTCAAAGTAGCATAACTTTTGACTCGTTTGGAGTCGTAAGCTCATTCTTATACCAAATAGAAGCTAAGACAATGCTCTACAACTACATCCTGGCCTCATGACCTGTTTTCAAAGTTAAACCCACGAAAACATGCTTAAACAATCTGCCTAATTTTTCCTTCCTCAAAATCATCTCAACACTTGTTTCCATTCCATTCTAACATCACCTAGACCTATACTAACCACTTATAAACATTCATAAACATCTTAATCATCATATACTACTAGGATAATCAAACCTTCATAAAAACTGAATTCCTAAATCACACATGCAATGAGTTTAACCTATCTAAAAACATCAAAAACATCACTCTCAACAAAACCCCACATCAATAAACATCAAACACCATGAACAACCAAACACCCCCATTTGGCCGTGAGGTGTTTGTGTCTAAAACACCCAAACCAAATTGATTTTGGTTGGTTTTGTGGATGATTAACCATTACCATTACACCTATAAAACATGCAATTAGTCAAATTACATCAAAACATGTTTTTGAAAAATCTTTGATTCTTGAAAAATTTGTGTTCGTGCATGTTGAAATGGATTATACCAAAACACTTACAAGGGATTTTTAAGAAGTGGTCTAAACTTGGATTGTTTAAAATCAAAAAGAAAAAAAAATTATGGTGGTGGTGGAGGTTTGGAAGCCGACGCCAAAGAAAGAGGAGAAGGAGAGAAGAAATTTTTTTGAAATGATTTTTGTTGTATGTTTTTCCTTTCTCCGATTTTGTAAAATTTTGAGGGGTCTCTTTTGCCACCTTTGCTTTCTTTTGGCCTCATTTTTAAACGACAAATTTTAGTAGCGGGAAACGACTTACTAGTTGGTTTTGAAAATTTGCGGGAGTCCGGGATAAAATACTTTTAAAGAAATTTAAACGCACCCGGGATAAAATAAAACGCACCCGGCTCGACTTAACACGAGCTAAAAATAAAATTCTCGAAAAATTCTAATATCGACAAAGCAACAATAAAACATAAAAATTGGGCATCCGTCGGGATCGTAGTCGTCGTTGGCTTTCTCAAATCGTCAATCGTTAAGATTATGACCTTAAACGTTGGTTTCAACTTAAACCATCAAATATATAATAAATGAAATTTCTTAAAAATTTCAAAAATACTCGTATTTTAGGGTAAAATAAATGACCTCGGGTTCTGGGTATCACAAGCTAGTTGACTCTTCATCCAAAGTAATTGAACACAACAACTAGCAGCTGCAACATATTTAGCTCCAGTGATGACATAGCCACATATTTTTGCTTCTTTGCACTCCATCCAACCAACTTGCCTCCTAGGATTTGACAGCTCCCTGAGGTACTTTTCCTATCAATGTAGCACCCAACTTAGTCTGAATTTGAATAAGCATTGAGATCAAAGCCTGATTCCTTGGGATACCACAGACCTAGAGAGGTTGTTCCTTTGAGGTACCTGAAAATTCACTTAACAACTACTAGATGAGATTCCTTAGGGTTAGCTTGGTACCTTGCATAGAGACATGTGGAGAACCGGATATCAGGGCGTCTGGTTGTGAGATACATGAGTGACCCAATCATGCCTGTATACATAGTCTCATTAACAGAGACCCCTGACTCATCAGGGCCAAAATTGTTAGGTGGAAGCACGGGGCATTTCACTAATGCACAATCAGCCAAGTCATATTTTTTCAACAAATCTTTAACATACTTTTCTTGACAAATTGAAATTCCTTTAGGACACTATTTAATTTGAAAACCCAAAAAGTAAGTTAATTCACCCATCATACTCATCTCATATTTCTTGGTCATTAATTTAGCAAAACATTTACTAAGATTAATATTTGTAGACCCAAAGATGATATCATCCACATAAATATGTACAATGATGAAATCACTTTTATCCTTGAAGGTAAAAAGTGTTTTATCAATGGAACCCCTAACAAATTTATTTTCAGTTAAAAAAGTAGACAGCATTTCATACCATGCCCTTGGAGCCTGTTTCAGCCCATACATTGCTTTGTGAAGCCTGTACACATGGTAGGGAAACTCGCTGTTCTCGAATCCTTCTGGCTGTTCAACATACACTTCTTCAGCCAAATCTCCATTGAGGAAGGCACTTTTAACATACATTTGATACACGGTGAAGTTCATATATGCAGCGTAAGCAAGGAAGATTCTGATTGCTTCAAGTCTTGCTACAGGTGCAAATGTTTCATCATAATCAATCCCTTCAGTCTGTGTATACCCTTGTGCAACCAACCTTATCTTGTTCCTTATGATATTACCAATTTCATCCATCTTGTTCCTATATATCCATCTAGTGCCTGTGATGTTCTTACCAGGTGGAGCAAGAACTAGAGTCCATACCTTGTTTCTTTTAAACTGATTGATTTCTTCCTGCATTGCAGATACCCAGCCATCTTCAAGAAGTGCTTCAGCTACACGCTTGGGTTCAATTTGGGAAAGAAACTCAGAAAACAAACATTCATTGGCTGAGGCTGATTCTGAGTCATGAATTCTTTGTCTAGTAGTAACCCTAGCATTTGGTTCACCAATGATGTTGACAAGAATAATGTGTTGATCTCTAGACCATTTGCTTTGAGGAGCTGGGGAGTCATAGACAGGTGTATGTATGGAGGATGAAAATACAACTTGAGTTTCATTCTGTTGAGTAGGAGGACTCTCTTCAAACACACTCTTTGTATCTATGTCTTCATCAGCTATTTCAGGAAGTGATGATTCATAGACCACATGAGAGTCTTCTTTATTACTAGCAATAGGTGAGTCATCTTCAGCTAATGTGGAACATGGGCTTGTGGAAGGCTAACTTTCACTTTCAGCAGTTGCTTGAGTAGAAGGAAGTTCAATGTTGTGTGTTGACAGCGGATCATGTGCAGGAACATTTGGGACAAGAGTATCTGTGTGTGGATGATGATGAAAGACAGGCCTTGGCTCATAGAACTCATCTGATGGGAAAGACCTATTTTCATTGAAATCAATTTCATCACCTTCTGTTCCTATTCTTTGTAGCACGTCATCATCTTCATTGAATGTAACATGAAAGGTTTCTTTTAGTTCATGTCTTCTTGTGTTGAATACTCTAAAGGCTTTGGCTATTGGAGAGTATCCTAAGAAGAAACCATCATCAGATTTTTCGTCAAACTTTCCAAGTTGATCCCTGTAGTTATAAATAAACATTGGGCATCCAAAGACATGGAAATAGCTGACGTCTGGTGCTCTTTTTCGAAAAACTTCATAAGGGGTTTTTCCATGTCTTTTAACAATGATTGATCTGTTTTGGGTATAGCATGCAGTGTGGACAACTTCTCCCCAAAATTGCTTTGGTAAGGCTGCACCATTTAGCATGGTTCGGGCTGCTTCAATCAAGGTTCTATTTCTTCTTTCAGCTACTCCATTTTGTTTAGAAGTATCAGTTGAAGAGAAGTTTTGTGATATTCCTTTTTCATCACAAAAACATTCAAGCTGTTGATTCTTGAATTCAGTCCCATTATCACTTCTTAGAGCTTTTACTCTAACTTCATTCATGTTTTCAACCTCCCTGATGAAGGACATGATGGCATGAGCTGCATCACTTTTCCTTTTGAGGAAGAAAACCCATGTGTACCTTGAAAATTCATCAACTATGACCAAGGTGTTTTTCTTATGATTAATGGTATGTGGTTTGACAGATCCAAACAAATCTATGTGAAGGATATGTAAGCACTTGCCAATAGAAAATGATTGCCTTGTCTTAAATGATGACCTGTGATGCTTTCCCTTAACACATGGTGAACATGTCTTGTCCTTAGTGAAAGTCACAACCAATTGACACTTTCAGAGGCTTTTGCTAGAAAACAATATGAGCTGTCCTCTGAGCAAGAAGCCATGTTGATGACATACATGTCTCTTCTTCTTGGTGCAATTAACACCACGTCATTATTCTTGTTGAATATGGTTCCTTGAGTCTTTGTAAACAAAACCATGTAGTCAGCATCACACAACTAGCTGATGCTGATGAGATTGTGCTTAAGACCATTCACATATGCAACCCTTATAAACGTTATTCCATTGCAGTTAACTGAGCCATATCCCTCTGTGTCGCTGAAGAGTTATCCCCAAACACCACTTTAGAACCAGGATCTTTTGAATATCTGTGCAGATATTGTTTGATTCCTGTCATGTGTCTAGAACGGCCACTATCTAGATACCAAAAAAATTCCCTGAGATATTTTTGAACAAACATATAGAAATAGATTAGTTCCTATGGTGAACCCACTTTCCAGTGGGTTTCCTGAATTGCTGATTAGCAACTCTTGAGTTTCTATAGAACTTGTGACGATGTGAAGGACAATTGGATGTGTCATGTGTGTACCTTCCACAGATGTCACATACAGGAAAGTCCCTGCACTCATCTGAGTGGTGGTTTGTGAGACCACAATATTTACAGGGAGGGTAAGGTCTGTAGTTACCTGATGGTCTCCTAGTTTCCTGTTGTCTGTCCCTAAAGTTGTCCGAGCTCTCTTAACAGCCATATGTCTATCATGATCTATGCTCATATGATGAGAATTCTTACACACGTTACAATAAGGTTTGATAACCTTTTCACTTTTGGGTTCTCCTAAGATATACTTAGGTTCAGAGGAAGCAGAGCATTAAGCGGAAGGCTTAATATATTCTTTTAAGAGTTCTACTTCTTTCATCAAATATAAGAGGCGTTCTTTAGTTGAGGGTTCAACTTTGTTCACAGGGTTTGTTGAAACAGCCTTATAAACATTTTTCTTAACAGATGGTTTTGCAGGTACAACAAAAACCTTAGCTGGAGGTATCTCAACATATGATTTGAGTTCAACCTTAGCTCCTCTAGAAGAGCTGTTGGGTTCAACACTAGATAGTTTTGGTAAAGATGGTAAAGGTTCCTTTTTATGTATAACCACTTCAGAGACAGGTACATTAGTCATGAGACGATCAGACACATGTATAGTCTTTATGGACTTGAAAACAATCTATTTTGGTTTCTTAAGGGCCTTCATTTTGTTTCTCTTAGCAGTTACAACCCTAGATATGTCAGCTGGAACTTCATCATCAAGTAATTCATTTATAGTGAACCTATTGCAACCATTTTTCTATAACCTTGTTTAGTTCAGTTACTTGATTATTTAAGGCACTGTTTCTTAAAGTTAACTTATTAATTTCCTTTTGAAGAGATGTCATTTCAGAGTTAACCTGTTTTAAAGTTTCAGATTCAGCCTTGACATTCAACAATTCATGTTTAACAGAGTGAAATTTATCAAGTAGGTTCTTTCTTTGTTCATCAACAAAGTGTAAATCAACTATGGTATAATCAAGGAAATGTTTATGTTCATCACTTTCAAACATAGAGATAAGCCTGCGTACCTTTTTCATAGTGATGTCAACCCATTGTCCTGACCTAGCATCACCTTTACCAACAACAGGTCCATCCTCAGCTATAGCCATAAATGCCTTGACCCTGGTGGTATCTTCTTCATCAGATGTCAGCGGATCATCATTCCAGTCGTAGGCTTTAGCTACCAACCCTTTCTCTGTCCTTTTATCACCCCTTTCTTCTTTGATAGAGATTCTAACTTCAAATTCATTTGTTCCAACTCAGCCTTTAGTGCCTTGTATTTGTTTTGTAATCCTTTTTCTCATTACTAGAGGAATTGGATTGGTGAGATGAGTTGTTTTGTTGTGATTTGAACTTGTAAGGTTTGAATGATGATGAATAGGATGGTGAGGATGTTTTTGTGGATGGACAGTCTTTTTGAAAATGTCCAAGTTTACCAGAGGCAAAGCAAGTCTCTTTGGATTTGTCAGTCTGTTTACTAGCAGATCCTACTCTTCCTGATCTTTTGTAGAATCTTCTTTGATTGGATAGTAAAGCTCTTTCATGAAACTCAACATTAAGGTGTGTCATAAATTCTTGGCTGCTACGAGTATCTTCTTCAACAGCTAAATCGGTATCATGAGTGTGTGAGGTGGAAATGAATGCTTTGGATGTTGCTCCCTAAAATACAAATCTTTTAGACTCAGATTTGTAAATGGTATCTATCAACCCTTCTTCATAATTGTATTTTCCATTCAACTGAGCCAACGTATCATTCTTGATGGAGTTATTGGCTCTCTTGGTTTGATTCATGCTCAGCCATTTTCTGGGAAGGCTGTTGACAAAGGTGGCGTTTACTTTAGCTTGTCCAATGGTGACTTCATTCATTGCAAGATCGTTTTGAAGAATCTTCAGCCTTGTGTACGTCTGTTGTACCTTTTCACCTTTAAGTGCCTTGAAAGAATTAAACTGAAGCCTGAGTGTCTGAATCTTGGTTTCTTTGGTTTCTGAGGGTCCTTCGTGGCCTAGGTAGAGGTATGTCCACATTTCTTTGGCTGTTGGACATTGGATTACTGATTTCATGATGTGTTTTGGGAGACATGAGATGATAATGCTTTTGAGACGTTTATCTTGGCTTGCCAATTTCCTATCAGCTGGAGTCCACAACTTGAGAGGTTTGGGAAGAGGATTCTCATCAGTAGAGCTAAGCGTCATGGGAACATATGGTCCATTATCTAGAATTTCTAGAAGAAATGGTTCAAGTCCATCTAGATAGATAAGAATTTGACTTTTCCAACTTGCAAAGTCATCTTCATCAAACAATGGTGGGGGTTACTCTAGGGGTTACTGTAGGGGAGTTTGGTGGTGGTGGTGTGTTGTTCCCAGAAACCAAATTTGGTGGTGGTGGTGGGGTGTTGCTCGTTTTAGGCATGGTGGATCTTGATTATAAAACTTAGAACGATGTTTATAAAGGTTTTAATGTCAAACACAGCTCTGATACCAATTGAAAGTCCCTAAAACTAGCTTGAAACAAATAAGAAAGATAATCAACACAAGTAAATACTTTTCAAATGTCGTACTTTATTATTGTATAACAAGTATTACATGTGTTATGGATAACACAGTTTGAGGAATATGTGATGTGTAAACTTTGGATAAAATAAAGCAAACTCAAGAACATAGGCACAGCTGCTCTTTCTCTGAGTTGTAAAGAGTCAATGTGTGAAATCTATCAAAGTGAACAACATTAACTCTTGCCGACATATTCTATTTATAGTGGTACGAGGTTGACTATTAGTACTGGTTGATGGTGACTACACAAAACAGACAATGTTGGACATCTATCAAAAGATGCTCTTCTATTCTAGGTAGTCTCCCACAACGCTTTAGGGAAACAGAGCTGACATAGTTTCCCTTTTCTTCATTCCTTGTACTTTAGGCTGTGAAACTTCCTGCCTAAACACTTAGGTATGTCCAAAGAGTACTGAGTGTTAATAGGGTATTGCCACCCCTATTAACACTCAACCACTCAGAGTCCTTGATACATCTTGGCTGTTATCCAACACAGCCAATGAGTATGTCTTCAAGTAATCTTCGACTTCCTTGACAATGTCTCTGATATGGACTCCTCTGTGGTTGCTCACAGAGACTTAGAACTCTGTGAGTCTTGGGTTACTTGCATGTCCTTGGCACAGGCAAGTTAATATCTAACAGCTTAATTTAAGTTTAAATAAATTTAAGTTTAAATCTATGACTAAGGGACTACTAACAAACTTAGATTCCCAACAAATAAGATTTCCAACATCGGTTTTAGATTAAACCACCAAACGTCATAGCATTCAAGCTCATCAAAAATTTCAATAATATTCGTAATATAAAATTAAATAATGACATCGGGTTCTGGTTATCACAGAGCGTGATTTGGATCTTCTTCGATTAAATTCGACTGAAACACTAACTAGAACAGCAAACTTAATTTGACCTCCTGGATATTAAAGAAAGGAGGAGGTAAATAAAAAAAGGGATATTAATTAATCAACACGTCTGTATTGTAAATATGTAGTTACAAATAATCCTGCCAAAGTAATAGGAATTAGACCTAACACGATTCCAAATAGAGAAACTTCAATTATTTCAATTTGTTTGAAAGGAGAAAAAAGAGGTAATATATACCTAAATATTCATCTTATTTACGATGAATCTCAATGACCAAGAATTGGCAATTTATACGGTAAGCAACTTAAACTATACGTATCTTCGCGGAAAGATTTCCTTTTAAGAATTGTGCAATTAAATTCAAATAACTCGTATCTTGCTCAGACCAATAAATAGAGCTCAGGTTATAGTTAATGCCGCTAGTAGAAAATCGAAATAACTAGTTATGGTAGGCATCAAAGAGATAAATGAAATAGGTTCTTTTTGTACATATGTTTATAAAAAAAGCACTTACCTGAGTTATCTTTTTTTCACAATAGGAGAGAAACAAAAATACCAATTGAAAGTTTTTATTCACTTATCTATCATTATAGACATCGCTAAGAAGGATAAAATCACAACTATATAAATATTCATCATATCTAGCATCTATCCATAGCGTGTTTGCAATCAGTGAATGCATTCTTGGAACATTTTTCAACTCAACTTATAAACGAATAATAAGAACTGGGTCGTGTAATTTCGTTTTATAATGAAACTCTTTCGAATGATTAAAATTAGAAAATTATTCCTCTTTTTTTATCTTTTTTTCCTCTTTTTTTATCTTTTTTTTATCTTTTTTGTATCGAAACTATTTTATAATTTAGTTGTATCGAATATATTTTATATTTTAGAGCGAACAGTAATCTTATAAAACTTTTACTTTTATTTTAACTAATTAGATTCCTAAATAGGTTCACTCATATAATATAATATCGTGAATGAATAATAACAAACAGTTATGACACGGTCACTCGAAAAAAATAGATGTTTTTGTTCAACTATATTTTAAGACGAATAATTTATATTCTCTTTTGCTTTATAAGTTATATTTTAATCTATAAATGCACATTTTTGTAGTTAGGTCAAGAAAGAACCTTCAGATTTTGATATAATACAACAATGCATGCATTAGCGAATCCAATTATTTCAATCTTTTTCGTTTATCCGAATAAAATTTCTTATTCTTACTTGTTACTGGACAACAAACCAATTCCTTAAAAGAAAAAAGGATTCCAACACAAAGTGGTTCTACAACTATCAATCAAAAATATTTTTAGCTCGCACATCTACTTCCAATTGTGGAAATATTCTAATATATTTAATGAATTATAAGAAACTACCTTATAATATTTTCTATGATCCTCGGTTTCTAGCCCTAAACTCATAATGCCGAGAATTTTAAATGAAATAATTTTCTATTGAATGGGACAATATTTTACATCAACAAACAACAAGTAAAAGAAGAAATAAGTTATTTAGCACCTCTTTCCAATACTGATTGAAAGTGCATTGATGTGTTAGAAGAAGGATAGCTATACTCATTCGGTATAATTTAAAGACGCCCTCGGTACAATATTGACGATCTCACAAAGATTTTTCAGTGTATTTACATTTACTAATTCAATCTTTTATGGAATGATCCCCTTTTGACTGTACAAGAATATGTGGAGCCCAACATGTCTTGAAGCACATGAGAACGTTCTTTTGCTGATATTATTACCAGTATTCGTCACTAGGTCGTTCATAGCATTACTATACCTTCCCTATTCATTGTGGGTTGGTTATTCGTCAACACTGGTTTAGATTACTATATGTTTGGAAGCCCTCGACCAAACGAGTATTTCATAGAGAACCCACAAGGAATTCCATTAATCACCGACCGTTTTGATTCTTTGGAACAACTCGATGAATTTAGTAGATATTTTTAGGAGGCCTGAATGACCATAGATCGAACCTATCCAATTTTTATAGTGCGATGGTTGGCTATTCACGGCCTAGCTGTACCTACCGTTTCTTTTTTGGGGTCAATATCAACAATGCAGTTCATACAACGGTAAACCTAATCTGCATTACAGAGCAACGACACAATCAAACCCAAACGAAAAAAGTTTTGAATTGAATCGTACCAGCCGCTACGCGGGGTTACTAATCATAGACTAATTATGTAACACCCCCAAATATACACAATTCAATACAGCGGAAGACTCGTTGGTGTTACGGGATAGCACATTACTCACATCATAGACAATGCTTTAAAATCGCGTCGTTTAATAATAAAGCATTTCCATTCATAAGTATCAAGTTTACATATGTCCCAAGTCATTGTATTTCATACAAGTTTTACAAAGAATTTGAATGGAAATTATTATTTAAGTGTGGGCCATGAATTCTTGTTGTCTTCCCGAGAATTACCTTTAAGTACCTGAGATAAAACATGTTAAAAGAAAAGGTCAGCGAAAACGCCGAGTGAATTCATAGAGTTTAATGAAATCCATCAATATAACATCGGTATAAAAATTATTACCGAAAATCATTTTGTACAATTCTTTGTACAAATCTTTATCTAAAATCATAATATAGGATTTTGCCTTCAAAATCATTATACGAATCATTGTCGTAAAAACCTCATACAATACGTTTTATAACGTTGTATAGAGTTAAATAAAAACTGTTATATGAATATGGTTATGTAAAACCAAACACGAACATAATATCAATAATAAGGCCCTGTATTGCTAGTCAGGCAATATATCGTAATTCAATGCATAAAGCATTTCGTTATTGGATTATTATAAGCCGCATGACATTGTTACCTTACTATACCAAACAACGGGTAGCTAGCCCGAAACTCAATTTGCCCATCCAAATTCGCGTGTCGTCACAATAATCACACTTGTGTAAATCTTCTCATACATAAATTAGCTTACCAATCAATGTGGCACGACGGGGATCAACCGTCAAGGCGCGAACTGGGGTGATCGTCCCTAAATAGTACAATTATATGCATAAGCGTCTACCAAATCCCGGTAGTTCACAATTCATGCTAATGGGACTTTTAGTGACATAACCTAACTTTAATAATCAATTTCATTTCATTTATCGGGTCATATATTCATTCATCGGGTCATACAATCATTCGGGTCCAAATCAATAAACAAACAATCGGGACAAATGGTGTCCTATTTTATCAGAACTAACATGTTATCTCCCTCGCGGGTTTATAAAACATTTCATAAAAACATTTAAAAGAGTGCGAGGCTATGAACTCACGTTGATGTGGGAAAGCGGGTTATCGGCAATTCGGATGTACGGTACGTGCTTCAATTACTGAAACCTAGACAAATAATATTCGTCTTAGACTCTTGTCCAATGACTTTATAAAAATAACAATTCTGTATACATATGATGATTTTATAAATATGATGATGATCAAGTGGGATTGTACATTTTTACTCATTTTAGTGGTTAAGTATTGGTAACTTTTTACTAGTTTACTAGTTTTACTTATTTACATGTTTAGGCCCAATAATCCTATTACAAGTCCATTACCTTAAATTAGACCATTTTATACTTTTATTATCAGTATTATACTTTTACATGTTGGACCCAAGTGGGTTAAGCCCAATAAGTAAATTTATAAGTGTTTTACTAACTAGTCGGGTTTATAGTCCAATAAGGTTAGCTTAGCCCGTTAATGTCCGTATGTTATATAGTTCGAGTTTTATCGGTTTTTACTTGTTATATAAGTTCATATATCAGTGTGTGAGTTTATAAAAGTTTACATTAGACGGGTCCGACCGTCTAAGTTTTATTTGACAAAAACGTTAATCTTTCGGTTTTAGCTGAAAAGACGTAAAACTTAGTATATAGTTTTTATAACCTATAAAACTAACCAAACTACCATTTTTATATAATGTCTATTTATTTATCCTTATGCATATTTATATAAATGAAATATATAAGTTAGTGGGTTTTAATACATATTTTATACTATATTATTTGAGTACTTATATAATAATATTAAACTTTAATTTCACAAAATCAGTCCTAAATTTTTAGTCCACTAAAATGTCCATATCTAGAATTCTATAATGAGATAGGACCTCAAATTTCTGTCAAAGAAAATACATGATATGTGCTTCATTTTATTCCTTTATAGCTACTGATGAATCAACCTTTAAATATTTTAATAAATTCGTCCAAAACAGTGTAGGCAGATTTCCACTCTAAACTTGTTTTGATCATATCTCACTCATTTTTATGATTCCATTGCATGGCCAACTCTCACATGTGTATAACACTTAATAATTACTGTATATTGATTCCACTTTACCATTTTATCAGTTTATCATTTGGTTACTTACTGTTTTTATACAGCCATCTTATTAAGCAAGATTTAACCATTTTTATATGTGGTTTTTCCATCTTTTTACCCATGTTTATCAAATCTATCAACACCAAATCCCCACATAATATTTTTAATCATCATTCATCATCATATACATATACATAAATAAATAAAATACAAGATTACATAATCAAAATAACAAGAAGATAGGAAGAACAATCTCTATACCACCATTAGTGATGAAAAGATGAGTCTTTGATGAACAAGGCTTGGATTTTGATGGCAAAACTTGTGATAGACCAATATCATCTTCAAGTCTACCAACCTTTATAAACTTCTCATAGAAAATCAGCCCTATAACACCAACAAATCTTCTCCTTGGATGTTAGAATCACCTCCAATCTTCAAAGCTTCAAAGTAGCATCATCATGTGTATGAGTAACACATGGTTTTATGGCTAACATAGATCAAATGAGGGTTGTTTTTGATGACGGTTGGATGAATTTTAGAGAGATGAGAGAGTTTGGTGAGTGGTTTGCATGAGTTGCTAAGTGTAAATGGTATGAATGAAGTAGTTTTGGTGGTTTTGTGCTAAGTTAGCTTACATGTTAAGCTTATGCTAACATGTGTTAGCTTTCTAGCTAAAAGGGTGCCACATCTTATGATGTGGTGTCCTCTTTTGGCCATCTCTTTTGAGTGGGGTGGGATAAACTTCTTTTGTCCCATCCCACTAATTTACGGGTATTCTTTGATTCTAGTTTCCTCGATTTGCGTGCCCTTGGGTCGTTTTACGAAAAACGTTTTTATAAATTATGAACCAACGGCACAAAACGAATCTAATAAAAATTGTCTCATAAAAAACGGAGTTCAAAAACGTAAATACGTAATCCTAAGGTTTCCGGTTTAGTCATAAAGGACGTTAAATAATGAACGTAAGTCCTAATCTCTTCTCGTAAATTTGTGAGTTTATGAACCAACTCAAAATTAAAATCCCAAAATAATATTCACGGATAAATTTATTTCCTGAAATGTCAGACTGTCACCAAAAACGGTGTATGTAAACGTAAGCACGTAACGTAGAGTCCTCCGGTTTAAACGTAGTCGATGCTACTTCAAGACGTAAATCCAAATTTCTTTCCAAAAATAAGTGAGGTCATAATATAACATTAAAATAATGTTTTTAAATAATATTTGAGAATAAAATATAAACCATAAATTGATGGATTGTCACAGCATTTACCCCTAAACATGATCTTTGTCCTCAAAGATCATCTTATCTTACTCCTCGCTTCTTATAGAGTTAAAGCCATGTGGGTATTTCCTCCACATTCGGTCTTTTCTCACAAGTCTAATTCATTACAATATGCGAGTTTCATCAAACATAACTATGGGAATAAGATTAGGCTTAATGTTGACTTACTTTCTCTATCCATGATGTTCACGGGTTTTTGATGAATGCAACTTTTCGCCGATCTAAACATTATCAAGAAGAATTCAGATTTTCACTTGATAGATATTTTATCAAGTTAGATATACGAATCATAATTCACGCAGCCCTTGAAGTCCTAGCGTAGATCCAGCTTATATGCCTTTCAAACCAATATTTACATCATCTCAATGGTCCCATTCAACGGGGACTTATTTCCCATGATTTTTCAGATCATCTATTCATTTTTCCAAGGTGGAAATTTTTGGCATCACTTCGCTACCCATCCGGCACTTCAAGATCTACACTTCATATTCACATAACCTCCTGCCTACTATCGGTAGTCAATAATCAGATCCTAATTTCAACAACCATTTCAAACCAATATTTACATCATTTCAATGGTCCCATTCAACGGGGACTTATTTCCCATGATTTTTCAGATCATCTATTCATTTTTCCAAGGTGGAAATTTTTGGCATCACTTCGCTACCCATCCGGCACTTCAAGATCTACACTTCATATTCACATAACCTCCTGCCTACTATCGGTAGTCAATAATCAGATCCTAATTTCAACAACCATTTCAGGTCTCGCGGGTCGAGTATTTTGTAAGGTTAGGTTCGCCATCATAGGAAACCTTAAACCTAAAAGACATGTCCAACTCACAATGGGTGTATGTCGGGTGTCTTCATCCCAACTCCTGCTTACATATGCTCTAATATTTAGATCCTCACAAGATTCGATCTTGATCCTAATACGATAATTATCAATGATAGTATCTCCAAAGGAAAGCGATTATACAGTTTATTACCAAAGGTCATCATTCAAGCATAAAACAACAGTTATAGTATTTTGTATCGTTAGTTTACCTCGTCCCTTCGATTGGGGTGGTAAACAGTACTCTCATCAAGATTCGTTCTCAATGACCTTTGAGCAAATCTCTAGAAATTCGATGCGAAGCGAGGATCTTGATAGAGATGATCGATACAGGCACACCATGTTTACACAACTCTTTTAAATACTAAAGAGTCAATTTCTTCATCAAGAATCTATCATTAACAGGAATGATATTAGCAGATTTGGTAAGTCTGTCGACTATGACCCAAATCGAATCAAATTCAGATGATGACCTTTGCAATAGTTAGACGTTTACTAATGTATGAGGCGATGTCTGCCTTCATAATTTGCCATTAGTACAACTTCTTCAGATAAAAATACATTAAATCATAAATGTCATGAATAAAATACTTATACTTACAAGATTATAACATAACTATATCTCACAATCCTCCATATTTAGACAATCACAAGTGGCTTTTAATCATTTAGCACCATCGGTTTCTCAATTCTAATGGTTCACATTAGCCGCGAACCCCCTTTTATTATTTACATTATCCTTCTTACAGGCATCAATTATTTCTAAATGTTCAGGCAAATTACTTTACACCATCATTATTAAGGAACACAATCCTAATTGATTCTTTATCCTTTCTATATTATGTGTCAGTATCTACATTCATCTTCCCTGATGAAATAATTTTCATGTCCGTATTTATTCAAAAATTATTTCCTCACATTTTCTGAGTTTTAGTTTCTTCTCAACTATCATTTTATCCGTTATACTCAATGCTACGTCTAAAGCGTCGATAACTATTGCTTGTATTTAAACAATAGATATTTAATTTTTTGAAACGTAAACGTAAAAAGTTTTGAATTTCTCGGTTCGTCCAATTATAGGAAAATGTTCAAAAGAATAAATTTGAATTTAATTAACATGATTTTTGTTGATTTACTGAAAATAATTAGTGAGATTCGTAAATGTTCGAAAAATCTTTGTTTATACTTTGGTCAAAATTTTCTTAGTTGAAAAGCAAAAATTGTCGTTTTAAATTTCAATTCATGGTTTCCTCAATCCCTCTTAGGTTGTCTTGAGGTATACACAGACATTTACCCCTAAACAGGAGTTTAAATAAATGTTCTGGGTATAAGGGAATAATCCCTCAAAAGTTCTTTTTGATAAAACATTTGTCAAAACACATTTGCACTTTCTTTTTGATAAAACCCAAAGTCTTAAATGACTTCTAATTTTTGAAGAGTCAATATATATATATATATCTTACCATCATTAATCAAACGGTCATTTTATGTAAATGATCAAGCCTTAAATCACTTGTTAAATATTCAAGGTACAGGTTTTCGTTGTTCGGCCAATTTAGGGCAGTCTATAAATAATTATTAACTCATTATTATTCTTATAAACAAACAGATGGTTCTTAATGATCACAAGCATGAATTTATCAATTTACATCCTACACACGTGATTCACCAAATTTATGAATGCTACATGTGCATTGGTTAATCCAAGCGACATCACTTGAAACTCATAATGTTCATTACAAGTTCTGGATGTAGTGATTTGAATAGATAATCTTTTTCGCGGATGCGAAGTTGATGATAACCATGCCGTGAATCAAATTTTCGAATATACGCTAGAACCTTGTAAATGATCGAACAAATCTATCATCTTGGGTAGTGGATATAGATTTTTAATCGTCAATTTACCTAGTTCACGGTAATCAATAAATATAATAAATAATAACACCATAGCTCTTCATGATGAAGAGCTTGGTAGAATAAAAGTCTTCTCCGACAACTCTCTCAGTAGTACGGTAATTCTTTTAATTCAGATGGTGCTGACGTATAGTGCACACGCCACAAATGCAGCACCGGGAATATAATCAATACCAAATTCAACTTGCCTTAATGGCGGAAGTCTAGGTAATTCACCAGCAAATACCTCCTAAGGTTTCAGATAACGGAAACATCTTTTACTAAATTTAGTTTAAGTTCTTTCAAGATTACAAGATCTATGACTAGTTCATAACCATTCACGTTATAATTTCAAGTCCAAATGCAGGATATGGTCATCCATCAAGAATTATTTAGATCACTTTTTATAATCAACATCTTATCATTTAGGGGAATTCTATTTGAGTTCCCATCAATTAAGACAATGTCGTCATGTCATAATTAATCAATCCATTCTACTGGCACTATCAACTTCCCAGTTTCAATACCTCTCATAAGATGTGAACTTCTCAAAAGACTGATAATAACTCATAATCCTTCACACTTTAAGGACATCTGGAGACATTACCACCATTAAAAGAGTAAGGCCAACGCATAATCTACGCTAGAGAATTTTAAATCAGATACAGACGAAAACATTTAACGAATATGAATATATCCCATGTTTTCATAATTTGAGTACGCATTCGAAAGCTCCTCAGATCGTTACCCAGGTCATTCAAATGAAATCTACTAAAAAGAAATGATAGGAACGTCGATACTTCCAATCGGGTATCAACACTCGGTAATCAGATACTTTTCCTAAAAATCTCACCACGGGAAAATTGGACAAGAAGGAAATATTAATTGTCAAATAAGACAAATTCCACAGATGAGTAAATTCGACTCAGAAGAATAAATAGTACGGGCACATATGTAGGTGTCTCTAATAATATGTCCCTATTTTGCACTTTTTGCAGATCTCATAAAATTTAATCTTTCACAATCTTCAAAGAAAATTTAGTGTTTGTTAATAATTTCATGGTGACTACTAATCAGCCTTGCATGGTCCCTTCCAAATTGTATGTAGGCGCGCAACTATTTACAATTTTAAGATTAACGATGCAATACTCAGTTCGTCAAAATTTTATCATCATGTTTATAATAAAAACATTTTCATGCTTAATTCTTAAATAAGAATCAGAAATAAATTTACAAAGATTTTCTTTGTTATGAAAACAATTAAGTTTTCCAAGGTGTTTTATAAACAACTTCATTTCGATAACAATTATTTATAAGTCTCACTTTAAATAATCCATATGGTGATGAAAACCCAATTTTTCTCAAGGGATACTGTTTTAACGTATAAAAACAATTGATCTGCAAAGAAGTGATGAAGAGTTGTTCACCAAGAACTAACTACAATATAATAGGAAATGAGCTTAGCCAAATAATCATGAGGTTCATGACCTCGATGGCACTCAAAAAGAATAATCCACAACGTAACTCAATTTGGGATGAGTACTTGTTCAATGGTTGCATCACTAATGCGAGCATTAGGATGAAGAAATAAAAGATAGATAACATCGATACATGTAGGATTTAGCAATCAAAGGTAGTCTTTCCATTAATCACAAACAAGTCTAAATTGTACCGTAACACATTACGTGTCGCTATGTCATACAATTCCAAGAACTCATCCTACCAACTGATGTCTCAATTAAGTTAGGAATTTTTAAAAGATACCACAATGACTACTAATCTACAAGAGTCATTAGGTGTTCCACATGTCCCGAAAGATCCATCGGTCCCAATTCAGAAGAAGATTTCTTCAATTTATTTGTTTGACACTGGGCATCCTCGTCATTAGACAATGGCCTAGGAACAACCCTTAACACGGACCAACAATCATTTAAAACCTTATAATTTAATCACAGAACTCAACAACTTCCTCTTAACAATTTCTTATTCCATACAGGTTGAATTTTTACTTTATTCAAGTTTCAACCAACTTATACTCAATGCGATATCCTACCTCATTTTCCAATTCTTTCAACCTTATTCTTAGACCTTAATAGGGCAATAAAATTTCGATATGATCAACACTTAATTTCCAGTCTTAGAGATCTAACAATAGTTATCAAATGAGTCACTAGTATGAAATGACTCATACATTCAGTTAGACTTCTCGGAAAGGTATTAGTGGCATGAGGCCTTTGGGTAATGGTTTTAATAACAGCCTCAAGTGCAACATTCACCCTTTCGATTTAAAGTTTAAGAATTGGGTGACAACGAATCAGATGACACCTTTCCAGGTGGTAATGTTTTATCAAACTCCACTCTATAAGGAAAGATCGTCATGACATCGATATCAGATTTATTCTCGCCAATTCTTCTTCAATATCACAATCAACTAATATCTACATTTCTACGAATATCAACCATTTT
The DNA here is from genome assembly GCA_025667525.1 of Glebionis coronaria. Taxonomy (NCBI): domain Eukaryota; kingdom Viridiplantae; phylum Streptophyta; class Magnoliopsida; order Asterales; family Asteraceae; genus Glebionis; species Glebionis coronaria. The sequence continues at coordinate 462,967,614 of CM046874.1, forward strand.
CTTGGGATCATAAATATCCACAACTTGGTTTAGATCTGGAATAGCTAGATTTCCTACAGGAATACCTTCGATTAATTACTAGGGGAGTTAGGGTTTCTTGTGACAATCTACGTCGTATAAATACCTCGTATAAATATCAAAATAATCATCAAACAATCATGTAATCAAATTACATCATATATATATATATAATCCAAGTTATATATATATATATATATATATATATATATATATATATATATATATATATATATATATATATATATATTAAAATAACACTTCTCAGTCTGGCCTTGTCGGTAACTCGGGAATTCTTCGGCACCGTTATAGTCAAAATATTTTTAGACATTTTGTGAAAAATGTTTACAGTTAAAAGATTTTGAAATGTTTTATTCAAAAACTTGGTTTTAAAAATCTTTCGTTCTCTATAACGAGAGCTCTGGTACCAAACTTTAACACCCCCAAATATACACAATTCAATACAGCGGAAGACTCGTTGGTGTTACGGGATAGCACATTACTCACATCATAGACAACGCTTTAAAATCCCGTCGTTTAATAATAAAGAATTTCTATTCATAAATATCAAGTTTACATAGGTCCCAAGTCATTGTATTTCATACAAGTTTTACAAATAATTTGAATGGAAATTATTATTTAAGTGCGGGCCATGAAATCTTGTTGTCTTCCCGAGAATTACCTTCAAGTACCTGAGATAAAACATGTTAAAAGAAAAGGTCAGCGAAAACGCCGAGTGAATTCATAGAGTTTAATGAAATCCATCAATATAACATCGTTATAAAAATTATTACCGAAAATCATTTTGTACAAATCTTTCTAATAGGCCATTAAATAGCCAAAGTCATTTTATACAAATCTTTATCAAAAATCATAATATAGGATTTTGCCTTCAAAATCATTATATGAATCGTTGTCCTAAAAACATCATACAACACGTTTTATAACGTTGTATAGAGTTAAATAAAAACTGTTATATGAATATGGGTATATAAAACCAAACACGAACATAATATCAATAATAAGACCCTGTATTGCTAGTCAGGCAATATATCATAATTCAATGCATAAAGCAGTATTTTCGTTATTGGATTACTATAAGCCGCATGACATTGTTACCTTACTATAACAAACAACGGGTAGCTAGCCCGAAACTCAATTTTCCCATCTAAATTAGTGTGTCGTCACAATAATCACGCTTGTGTAAATCTTCTCGTACATAAATTCGCTTACGAATCAATGTGGCACGACGGGGATCAACCGTCAAGGCGCGAACTGGGGTGATCGTCCCCAAATAGTACTATTATATGCATAAGCGTCTACCAAATCCCGGTAGTTCACAATTCATGCTAATGGGACTTTTAGTGACATAACCTAACTTTAATAATCCATTTCATTTCATTTATCGGGTCATATATTCATTCATCGGGTCATACAATCATTCGGTCCAAATCAATAAACAAACAATCGGGACAAATGGTGTCCTATTTTATCAAAACTAACATGTTATCTCCCTCGCGAGTTTATAAAACATTTCATAAAAACATTTAAAAGAGTGCGAGGCTATGAACTCACGTTGATGTGGGAAAGCGGGTTATCGGCAATTCGGATGTACGGTACGTGCTTCAATCAGGAAACCTAGACAAATAATATTCGTCTTAGACTCTTGTCCAATGACTTTATTAAAATAACAATTATGTATACATATGATGATTTTAAAAATATGATGATGATCAAGTGGGATTGTACATTTTTACTCATTTTAGTGGTTATGTATTGGTAACATTTTACTAGTTTACTAGTTTTACTTATTTACATGTTTTAGGCCCAATAAGCCTATTACAAGTCAATTACCTTAAATTAGACCATTTTATACTTTTATTATCAGTATTATACTTTTACATGTTGGGCCCAAGTGGGTTAAGCCCAATAAGTAAATTTATAAGTGTTTTACTAACTAGTCGGGTTTATAGTCCAATAAGGTTAGCTTAGCCCGTTAATGTCCGTATGTTATATAGTTCGAGTTTTATCGGTTTTTACTTGTTATATAAGTTCATATATCAGTATGTGAGTTTATAAAAGTTTCCATTAGACGGGTCCGACCGTCTAAGTTTTATTTGACAAAAACGTTAATCTTTCGGTTTTAGCCGAAAAGACGTAAAACATAGTATATTGTTTTTATAACCTATAAAACTTACCAAACTACCATTTTTATATAATGTCCATTTATTTATCCTTATGTATATTTATATAATGAAATATATAGGTTAGTGGGTTTTAATTCACATTTTATGTACTATATTTTGAGTGCTTATATAATAATATTAAACTTTAATTTCACAAAATCAGTCCTAAATTTTAAGTTCACTAAAATGTCCATATCTAGAGTTCTATAATGAGATATGACCTCAAATTTATATCACAGAAACTACATAATATGTACTTCATTTTATTCCTAGCTACTGATGAATCAACCTCTAAATATTTTAATAAATTCGTCCAAAACAGTGTAGACAGATTTGCACTCTAAACTTGTTTTGATCATATCTCACTCATTTTTATGATTCCATTGCATGGCCAACTCTCACATGTGTATAACACTTAATAATTATTGTATATTGATTCCACTTTACCATTTTATAAGTTTATCATTTGGTTACTTACTGTTTTTATACAGCCATCTTATTAAGCAAGATTTAACCATTTTTACATGTGGTTTTCCATCTTTTTACCCATGTTTATCAAATCTATCAACAAGAAAATCCCCACATAATATTTTTAATCATCATTCATCATCATATACATATACATAAATAAAGAAAATACAAGATTACATAATCAAAATTACAAGAGGATAGGAAGAACAATCTCTATACCACCATTAGTGATGAAAAGATGAGTCTTTGATGAACAAGGCTTGGATTTTGATGGCAAGACTTGTGATAGACCAATATCATCTTCAAGTCTACCAACCTTTATAAAATTCTCATAGAAAATCAGACCTATAACACCAACAAATCTTCTCCTTGGATGTTAGAATCACCTCCAACCTTCAAAGCTTCAAGATAGCATCATCATGTGTATGAGTAACACATGATTTCATGGCTAACATAGATCAAATGAGGGTTGTTTTTTATGATGATTGGACGAATTTTAGAGAGATGAGAGAGTTTGGTGAGTGGTTTGCATGAGTTGCTAAGTGTAAATGGTATGAATGAAGTGGTTTTGGTGGTTTTGTGCTAAGTTAGCTTACATGTTAAGCTTATGCTAACATGTGTTAGCTTTCTAGCTAAAAGGGTGCCACATCTTATGATGTGGTGTCCTCTTTTGGCCATCTCTTTTGAGTGGGGTGGGATAAACTGTTTTTGTCCCATCCCACTAATTTACGGGTATTATTTGATTCTAGTTTCCTCGATTTGCGTGCCCTTGGGTCGTTTTACGAAAAACGTTTTTATAAATTATGAACCAACGGCACAAAACGAATCTAATAAAAATTGTCTCATAAAAAACGGAGTTCAAAAACGTAAATACGTAATCCTAAGGTTTCCGGTTTAGTCATAAAGGACGTTAAATAATGAACGTAAGTCCTAATCTCTTCTCGTAAATTTGTGAGTTTATGAACCAACTCAAAATTAAAATCCCAAAATAATATTCACGGATAAATTTATTTCCTGAAATGTCGGACTGTCACCAAAAACGGTGTATGTAAACGTAAGCACGTAACGTAGAGTCCTCCGGTTTAAACATAGTCGATGCTACTTCAAGACGTAAATCCAAATTTCTTCCCAAAAATAAGTGAGGTCATAATATAACATTAAAATAATGTTTTTAAATAATATATGAGAATAAAATATAAACCATAAATTGACGGATTGTCACAAATTATTCTAGGTATTCTCTCTTTTAGCCCATTTGAAAGGATCTCATCTAATAATTATCCATGACTGTTTATGTATGTTGTATGACCATTTGATAAAATGGTGGAGGGAAGTGGGGTAAATGGCTAATACTACTGGAAGAATTCCTCTATGTATAATTGGTACTGTAACTGGTATTCTTGTGATCGGTTTAGTAGGCATTTTGTTTTATGGTTTGTGACAATCCGTCAATTTCAGGTCGATATTTTAATCTCGACTATTACATATTATGTATTTACTTATTGAGAATTTTGAATTATCGGCTAACCGAGAAGGTTATGGCTTGAAACTTAGCGTAAGAATGTCAAATAGATAAAAACCGGCCAAGGAATACGTTAAGTATCGATATTATATTCTCAAATTATTTTATGAATGATTTTATTGTATTTATCTTTATTTCTCGGGCTTTACGTTTTAACGAATAACAGGAACTATTAGTGATCGCGATACCGACGGATGCCCGAAAATTTACGTTATATTATCGTTTGTCTCGACATTTAATATTTTTGATGTTTTCGATTTAATTACGTTTTAAGTCGTGTCGAAATTATATTATTATATTTATGAAGCGTTTATACTTTTTAAAAGTATTTTTACGAAACCCGAGTCCCGTAAATATTTCCAAATTTGACTAATAGTCATTTTCTACCCTTTAAATTAATTAATTGCTTTTTACTCCACAAGATTACCCAATTGGCAAAATCTACCCTAAGTATTTATACTATATAAACCAAACTTTCCACCTAACTTCCACTAACTTCATATTAACAAAAACACACACTTGCTCTCCTCCCTCTTTATTGTCGTCCAAAACAACAACATAAAAACCATTGATCTTTGAATTTCTAGTTTGATTTTGATAAAACTAAAGGAAAACCCATCTTGCAAATTCATTTGTGATCATTTTGGTACAATTTTCTTCAACATGCATTAACATTTTCTATGATCATTTTCTTGATGAAATTAGAATGCTTGATTAGTATTTTGATCATTCATATATATTGTTTTATGTTATGATCATGTTGTTTTGTTGTAAAAAGTTGATTTTTGATTTGGTTTTTTTATGAATTATACAAGTGATTTGGTTGAAAGTGGGTGATTATAGGATGTTAGGATTAGTAGAAAAGTGGTTAGAATTGCTTGAAAAACGGTTTTTGTATGTGTTTTAAATAGTCAATTTAGATCAGTAGGTAAAAGGCTAATTGTGGGTGCCTTAAGGCTGTGTTGATGTTAAACTAATAGGATAGTCTTGTAGAGAATTCGATTAGCCCCGATTGGATATAAAGTAGAGCTTCTAGCTCCAAACGAGCGAGAGGTTATGATAGTTTGATTATTCGTGTACCGGAAGACGAGTATCGACACAACTCGAAGTTGTTGTCGATAATTGGATCGAATCTCTGGGACTATAGAATGAGTTTTAAAAATAATCAAGGGTTGTTTTAGATTTCTAAACCTCAGATTGTGAGTCTATTTTCACACCCAAGTGTCGGTTTTGTAAACGGAATTGTTTAGAGTAATAAAAATGGTTTTGCAAGTCAAAGGCGTAAAACTGTCCGGTTTTTACAACACAAAGATGTGTCAGGCAGAAGGTCTTAGAAGTAATATTTTTGAAGGAAATTTGAACTGATTCTTATTCATATTATGTGTCAGTTTATCACAAAGTTTCATCGAAATCGGACAAGTCTAGATAGGATAGATTAGTGTGTACATTTAGAGTGTACATGCTGATTGGTATTTTGGACACGTAGTTCAATGCTCGTGTGGAGTGAGTTTGAGTATTCAATATTGGATATGGTGATTTACTCAAGTATTTAGTCATTAAATCAATGACTTAGTTACTGGTCCTAGTGAAGTAAAGTTATAAGTTGACTTGCGTTGACTTGGCGTCTAGGACGGGTCAATGTCAAGTGTGCAAGTGTTTAAACGAATAGTGTTGAATAAAAGGGTTTAGTAATATCACTTGTATTGTTAATTTTTCGGGATTTTCATGGTTTTTTAATTTTGATTTTTATGTTATTTAAGTATGATTTATACTTGAGTCGATTATTGGGGAACGCGCCTTATTTGGTAGGTTGCGGTCTTCGTGTTTATCGGGCATCACTTATTGTCGGCGATCGTCTCATTACGACTATTGTACCAAGGTAAGTCTATAGCCTCGCTTTTAAATACTTTAATTGCTTTAGAAACCTGCGAGGGGGGATAACATGCTTGTTTTATTAAAAATAAAAGGATACAAATATAAGTTGCGGTAAACCCACTAATGGGTGCAACTAGAAGTTGTGAGAACCCAAATTAATGGAAAAGTGTTTTATTAAAAATAAAGGGTATAACTATAAGTTGCGGTAAACCCATATATGGGTGCAACTAGAAGTTGTGGAAAACGTATGTTTATTTTAAATATAGAACACAAGGAAATTTTTAATGCCATGGTTATTATTATTGTAAGTTTGTTATTTCGCTGAGTAAAAAGTCCCAATTATATCACGAATTGTTAGCTACCGAGTTATGGTAGGCGCTTATACATGGAATAGTACTATTGGGAGTTACCCCTCCCGTCCGGCAACGATTAGCTATCATTTGAGCACAACATTGCTCGAAGTGGATTCGTGTTCGAGAGTTTTCCTATACACTTAGCGAGGTGTATGGTGGGCAAATATTGTGGTAACGTTTCAATATCATGAGGCTAATAATAAATAGTTATAACTTTGTTTGATCAACATTGTTATGGTTGATGGATTTAAAACATATTTGTAAAACCCGCATGCTTTTACCATGTATAGTACCCTTATGATCATACGTACGTGATTAGAACTTTCCTTATATTGCACGTTTACGATTCACGAACAAGATTTACAAGTATTACGTACGCGATATATCACGATAAGTAATACCTATTAATGCACGATAATTATTTCAACAATAATTATAATCACGAACATACGAACATGAAATCATGAACGTAAATAATCACGAGCTTAATATTAAGTATTTATGTATATTTATTATGATCATGAATAAATATAATAAGACACGAACGATAACTATTTAAATCATGTAAACACGAACACGAGAACACACTTAATATTAGACACGATAAAACATTGGGGTTACCCCATGTGGGCTCCCTTACCCTCGGCTAGACACAACAGAAAGGGCCAAGACCATTTAATTTTATAAAAACAAGAATAAAGGGAAAACATATTTTCACAATTTCAGAAAATTAGAAAATAAACTAAACCCTAAAATCTTTTCTCTCCTCTTGTTCTTCTTGGCCGCCGGGTACAAACACCAAAGAGGGGTGTGTTGGTTGATGTTGGTGATTGATTTCTTGCAAGGTTGTTAGAGTTATCGTTCTCATTTGTTTCACGTAATCGGTAACTCCGTAAACCCATTTTTCTTTATGTTTATTTAAATCAAGAACACATGAAATCATGGTTTATTAAAAACAAGTAATTAACATGTTAATAAATCATGGGGGTAATATAATTATGGTTTAAGGGGTGTTTGTTTTGGGCCGACGCAAGAAACCGAGACCATAGGGTCTCGGCCTGTTTTGTTTCGCACCAACCGCGACCTCCAGGTCTCGGTGTGTGTTGTGTGTCTCGGCCGCAGGAGAAAAGGGAACCCCGACCTTGGTCGGGAAATGTTTGGTGTTCGGTTGGGTCTCGGCTAAAACAAGAACCACCACCGGCTTAAGTCGGTGGCTAAATAAGGAAAGCAGGGGGAACGTAGGCCGCGGTAGCAGGGGGAACACCGACTAGCCGGTGGGAACTCATGCTAGCCGGTGGGAACTCATGCTAGCCGGCGGCTAGACATGATCAAGGACACCACCGGCACAGCCGGTGGCTGTTTTGTACAAACAGTGGCAACCGGCTAAGCCGGTTAGCCACTGTTAAGGGTGCGTTTGGTTGGCCGGTTCATGGGTTAAACCGGTCCGGTTCACGACATGTTTAGATTAAAACAAAGGTTCAGTTCATGGGTTATTTTTGCAAGTTAATTATTTTACAAGGTTAATTATTTTTACAAGATTAAATTAAATTAATTATAACATGTACATAATTAATTTAATTTATACATGATTTAGGTTATTAATATTATTAATAACACATGGATTTAAACCTAAGTAATTATCGTTTTATTTAGACTATATAATTAATTAATTTTTAAAATCATGAGTTTATATTAATACCAAATATTAATACACGTTTTAACCTAAGTATTATTACCTTTTTATTTAATTAAATCATGATATATTTAATTAAGTACTTTAACCTATAGTTTATTTAATTACATGAAATAGTTAAAAAACTATACTATTTAATTACATGACTTAGAATAATAAATCAGTAAACACTTAAGCTTATATTATTAGCTTAATAATCTAGCTTATTGTACAGATGGAAACTTTCTTTTTTTAGAAACTTATTTAATTAAGGAAGTAAATCTATTTTTGGAAACATTCTATTTTTGGGAACTTTCAATTTTTGGATACTTTCTATTTTAGGAAACTGCTATTTTTAGAAAGTTACTTATTATTACACAAAAAGTATAATAATACAAGAAATACAAGAAATACTTAAACAGAATAGACAGAATACATGATAAACACAATATAAAGCTTAAATTAGTAAAACATGACATGAACATATAAAACAAGCTAAGACATGATATAAAACCAGCTACGTACTCAGTAACCAGATACTTATACACGTATATTATTTATGTAGCATTAGTGATACCGAAGTAGGACTCTCTTCCGTTCGTCTTCTTCGTTCACTGGAAACAAGGTACGGATTCTCCGTCCTTTCAGTATGGACATTCTTTCTTATTAGGATTTCCCCGTATGCAGCCAACTGTTTTCCCCAGTATATGTTTATATGTTTTTGAATTGCTTATGTTTAATTAGATACCTAAATCCATATACATGCATGACCAGTTTCACCTAGTTATGGAGGTACCATAACCATAACACTAGAGGCACCAGTTTTTTGACTCCACCACGACGGAGTGATAGCTCGTGACGTCCCTTCAGCTTTTAGCCATATTATTATTATTATCAGGTGGGGCGTATGGGTGCATCCTAGTTTACATGTTTTCAGCAGATTATTCAGGTGAATGTTGTGTGTGCCTTGCATCCTTCACAAGGAGCTGATCCCTCCTACCCAAACCAGTATATTAAATTAGAGGCAGCCCCTCTAATTTGCATGACGAGGTTACCCCTCCAAGTATTCATGCACATTGATATTTCATGACCTATATTGGCTAATGGTAAATATGTTAAACAATTTTTACAAGATAAACATAAGGCTTTTCAAACTATAAAACCAGTTTTTACTAAGATATACCAGGTTATCCAGGACTTAGTCTTTTCTGCTACTTATTGCTTATATGCTTATATTATTCATGCTTTACTTGTATATTCGTGTACTGAGCGTTATGCTCAGCCGTTTTTCCTTTCATGTTCCCAAAATGGTAGGTACTCAACGACGCTCGTAGACTTTAAGCGTACGCGAATATGGATAGGAAGCTTCCTAGCCTTCATTACTTTATGCATTTCTTCATACTTTTGATACTCATTTCTATGGACATTGTTTAGTCCTTTTCAATTACAGTACTTATGTTTGTGTGTGATGAGTTCTACTTTTGGGATACCGATGTTTGTTTCCGATATTTCCTTTATGGTCATGTGATATTTTATACATTTGTCCTTGTATGCTTTGATGACACGCCATAATCACACGTGACATTCCATTTATTGAAATGGGGGGTTACAATTATGGTATCAGAGCCAAGGCTTCGACCTATAGGCTCTCAAAACACGACCCGTGATTAGTGGGTAGTCACTATGGTCTTCCTAGAACTGACAGTCGGTTTTCATGCATTCATGATTTTCATGCATACATATATATGTCATTGTCGTAGGTTTATGACTAAGTAATGGTTGGTACAAGACTGGCCTATAACACCCCCAATTTCGTGTCATGGCAGCGGAAGGGTCATTCGGTGTTACTGTCATGGTTCAAACTCAATATCATAGAAAACTCCTCAAAATGAGTCGTTTTAATAAAACATACATCCATTCATTATTTAAAGATGAAACAGTTCACACACAGTCCCAAATAGTTTTAAAGTTTACACAACATAACAAACTACAAAAGTTTCTTTGAATGGAAATAGTTTAGAAAAGCAGGACAAAACATTTAAATTAAGCAAGCTGCATGAAACCGCCTTCCTTGAGTGCCTTCTTCATGGACCTGAGATAAAACATGCTATAAAGTCAACAAAAATGTAGAGTGAATCTATAGAGTTTAAATTAAATAAACGAACACAAGTATTCTGAATAAACCTTCCATGGTTGACAATCATGTGGATCAGACATAATCATCGTTGTTATTACATAAGTGTCATGACATTGAACGTTAACATATATTATTTCAGCCTAACACACCTAGCCAAGTGCGTATATTTCTCCTATACAATTGCATCCGATGTTTCATTACTAGTGTATCACAACACCACGCGATAGCTAGTCGCGACCGGACTGGGCGTCACCCCGATAGATCTATCCATCGTATTAGCGTTCATTCGATTACCAATTCATGATTCAATGGGTCTTTTAAGGCTATAAGCAAACCTATGTAAATAACGTTCATCTAGCATACAATCGGGTCCCTTGTGTTCTATTTAAAAAACAAGCATGTTATCCCCCTCGCGGGTTTTAAAATACTTTACATGATAGTATAAAAGCGAGGCTATAGACTCACCTTGGTACAATAGTAGTAATATTACGATCACCGACGATAAGTGATGCCTGTTAGACACGAAAACCACAACCTACCAAATAAGGTGCGTTCGTTAATAAATGACCCAAGTATATATAATACTTAAATAATACGAAACTCAAATTAATAAAACCATGACAATCCCAAAAATAATAATACGAGTGTACTTCTATACTCCTTTACATGTTTACTTTATTAGACTATATCATCTATAAAAATCTGCCGGTACTTACCGAAAGTACAAGCTCATTTACCTTACTTAAACTATTCCGTTTTCGACGAAACTTGGTCACAAACTCACATATAATATGAATAAGACTCAGTTTAAATTTCATTCAAAAATATTACTTCTATGACCTTCTGCCCGACACACCTTCGTGTTAGAAAAACCTGACAGATTTATGCCTTTGACTTGTAAAACCATTTTGACATATCTAAACAACTCCATTTATAAAACCGACACCCGGGTTAGAAAATAGAATCATGACCTGAGGTTTAGAGTTCAACATCAGTCCTTCAACATTTTTAAAACTCATTCTATAGTCCCCGAGATTCGATCCAAATATTGACAACAATTTCCGGATTGTGCCGATACTCATCTGCCGGTACACGAATACTAAAATTGTTGTAACTTCACACTCGTTTGGAGTTGGAAGTCCTACTTTATATCAAATCGAAGCTAACGAAATTCTCTACAACCCTATCTAATTAGTTTAACAAGATTCATAGAGTAAGTAATCCAAAAATGGCCTTTTACCTACTGGTCTAAAATGACTAGTTAAAAATCCTATTAAATCAACATTTTGACCCATTTTAACAATTTGTATACTCCTAATATCATCTAGCAATCATCTACAACAAATCATCTAACCTCTAACACCCTTGAGTTTAATCTAATAAAAATCAAGTATAAAAATTTATACATGCAACAACAAAATTTCAAATATAATAATAATAACATAATACGACAACTACAAAAATAGATCAAACATCATGTTTGATGAGACTGCTTTTATACATAGTCTCATCGTCCAAATTGGGCTTAAAATGCATTAAATATCATTAAAAATGCAAAATATATGCTCGTGTTTGTTGCTTGTGTATTTTAGGTACGGATATTGAGGAAATGACAAAAATATCACAAGAATCAATCAAAAACGAACACGGGAAACGAAGCCGCACAATGAACCGGACCCGAATCATGATTTTCCTATCAAGTCCTTGAAGTTTGAAGATTTGGCAAGAATGGTCCCTCAACTTTGGAAGACTTGTCATTTTAAACACTTGTAAATCATCAATTTTACACTTGGGTCCCTAAAATGATGAGACATTACAAGAATGGCCCTTGAAGAATGTAAATTATGCATAAATGATCCTTGGAAAAGTTTTTGCAAGTACTTGTGCCACATTTGACAACTTGATCAAACTTGATACAAAGGAAATGGAGAAAAATGCTATTTATTATAAAGTGACAAAGGCAAGAGACTTCAGGGGGAAATTGCATCAAACATCCATTCTACCACCCCCCCCCCCCCCCAATCCAACTCCTCCAAGTCACTTCCCATTAAGAACTTTTAAATAAACTGATTATTAATCAGTTTAGTATTACGTGGGAAACAGTTTTTTAAAACATATTAACTCCTAAACCTAATCAAATCACCCCTGCTACCCCCTTAATCATGAGGAACCCTAAAACCTAATTACTTCAAAACAAAGGGGTTTTTGATTAAATCTCCAGATCATTAATCCATTACACCCTAAACCCAACCCCACCTCAAACTTTCCCTCCAACATACCCATGTGTGCAGTGGGGACCTCCCCTGCTGCGTCACTTTCAGCTCCATATCCAAAACCCGACCAAATCAACGAATGTGCTTAAATCCTTTGTGGCCACGTACTAATGAATGGATAGGATGATTTCATGACAACTAAACATCACAAGTGTCCAAGATCATTCAGCAGATTCCTCACAAGATCAAGATTGACCAAGACTTTAAATTCCAGTCAAGGGGCAGAATAGGAAGTTTGTTGATTGGGTTTTCCATTCTAGATCCTTCTGTATGCTATTATATAAAGCAACCTAGGTTTTCATTTACATTGTTCCAGATTTTCTTAATATTAATTGTAATTCCTTTTTAAGTTGAATGAAAGTTGGTATTTTGTTAAAAAGTAATTCCTTTTCGTTATTTAAAAGCTGGTATTTAGTTAAGAAAATCTGTGTTCCATCCATATTATTCTCAAAATCCCAAGGTTTTCACCTATTAAAGATTTTCAGAAAATCGTGTTTAAGCAGTTTTTTTTGGAAAAGTTTTTCATAAGTCTAAGATTTTTGACTTGGTGAAGTGAAAGTGGAACCAAGTCATTGGTTTCAAGGCTTGTTGGTTTCAAAGGTTCCAAATATTTCAAGAAACAAAATCAGTTTCAAGATTTTTGTTATATTTTTTAGCTATAAGCTATAAGCTAGCTTAATCAATAAGCTAGCTTGATAGCTTATTGCTTTGTCACATGTCACTATTGTCCGATTTTCATTGGCAAGGTAACTAAGTTTTAAAATCTTCAACGGTTGTAGTCGAACACTACCACCATCTCTACATTAGCAGCCCAACAAGTTCAGCTCAGGCCCGAGCCTGAAAGGAGATGGCTTCTCAGCCATAGTGGGACCTGGATTGTAGGTCCCACAAGGTAACTTGGCTTGAACTCTTTATATGCATTTGTTTAAGTTCTATGAGAAGTTTTACATGAATTTGTGTGAATCTGTTTTAAAGTGTTAGTTTGTTTGTTTGCCATGTTCATTTAGGCTCTTATGCATGATTTGATTGTGGGTAATCAGTTTTAAGTTGTTTTACAAAGGCTAGGTTAGAAAAAATTCATTTTCTGAAATTAAAGGTGTATTTGGGACTGTGTTTTAAGCTAAGGGTAATGATGAATTGATGTAGTGTTTTTGCAACCCTTTAGGAAAAGAGAGGCAAAGTAGTGGTAAGCGTTAAGTGTCGGTTTAGGAAAACCAAGCACTAATGACCCAAATGAAGTCCAAGTTCGTTCTCGAGGAGGCTAGTGTGTTGTGTAATGAGTTGATTAATGTTTGTTGATTTTATTAAGAAGAGAAGAGAATAGAAATGAGAAAGGAAAGAATTGACGGTTACGAAGACGAATTAAACTAAGACGAAAAAGCGTTCACGTAAAACCGTAAAAAAACTACAAGATTTAAAATTTTAACCTAAAAATTACTAAAAATCCACAATAATATTCTAAGAGTTTACAAAAAATCCGAACTTGTTAAAACCTTTTAATTAATTAGATAATGACTTTTTAATGCTAATTAAAGCCCTAAAAATCACAATTAATTATTAAAAAGCCCCAAACAAGATTTTCAAGTTTGTAAACCTCAAAAATGACCTAATTAAGCTAAAAACTATTTTTAGAAATTTTAAAACCAAATTAAACTATTTTTAAACACTTAAAAACTATAAAAATCAATTAAAACTTAAATTAATTCTAGAAATTAAATGAAAAGCCGTAAAAAGATTTGGAAAGTTACAAAGTTCATAATTTATTGTCTACAATCTAGGAAAAATGAAAAAAGTAGAAAAAACCAACTTTCTATTTTTAGTAATAAAATAATATTAAAATAATCAAAAAAATAAAAAGTTTATAAAATAATTCTAAAAAATTACCAAAAATCCTAAATAATATAACAAAAACAAAACTGCAAACAAAAGTTCCTAAAACCTTTTTAATAATTTTATATTAAATTTCAAAGTTGGTAAAAAAACCCTAAAATCTTATAAAATTAAAAATAAGACTTTTTGAAAACTTTTTGGAATGTAAACCTCAAATTACTTAAATAAAACCTAAAAACTATTTTTCTAAAAATTAAAACCTATTTTAACTATTTTTTAACTAATTAATAATATACGGATGAACAAAAATGAATAAAAAATAAGTAAAGAAAAGGAAAAATGCAAAACAAGCTCAGAAAAATCCTAAATGTTATGCTGGTCCTAGGAAAAATAACCCTGGCCAAAAAGCTAAACCAATAAGCTTAAATTTGGCAAAATAAGCTACGGCTTAATTTAGATAAGCCAAAACAAAACCACCTTAAGTATAATACAATTGCACCCTTAGTCAGTCTAAGACCCAAGGGCGCAACGGTATTGAGTGTGTGTGGTGAGAGGAGTGGCACAGATTCGAGTCCTGGCCACGTCCTTTTTGATTTTATATTTTGTTTTTCCTTTTTAACTTTAAAAACCCAAACCAGTAACCTTGTTAAGCTTAAAAACACAACTCAAATCCAAATTCAACAAGATTAACTCACTCCCAATGCCAAAACGTGATCAGTTAAACTTTTAAAGAACACAAGGAAGAACAAATATCTTCACTTGTGAAATATGTAATCAAGAGGACTTGATTTTGCTTATGGTGATGTTTTTGATGGACAACAAGGCACCCTTATACTCTTTGGAGTATAAGGAGTCAAAGAAAACAAAAAAAACAAGCAAGCAAGCACAAAATCAAGCACAAAAATCCACAACAAGTTCCTGTTATAGCATACACAAGTCTGGGGGTATTTTGCTGATATTCTAGGCTCAATGGTGAGATTCAAAGCTCTCAAATTGGTAAACAAACCTACAAACAAGCATACAAGCATTATCAATCCCTAAAATATCCTAGAACCTAACAACTTATCAAGATTTGAAGGCAAAATCAACACAAAATCAGACACAAGAGCAGTTACTGGATTTCATGCTATTTTATCAACTTTTTAACATATAACTTGCTTAAAACTCTTAACAAACAGAAACCTAAGCACATGCATCTATTACTAGCCAACAAAGGAATGTTTATAACCAGGTTTTAACTCAAAATTATGTCACCAAATTTGGTTAATCCCTTATCCCAAACACCCCTTTAAAATCTGGAAATTCAAATTTTTCAAACAAAACCTATGCAAAACCTTACCCAATTGTTTCTAATCACTCTAAACATGCATACTAATCTCTAACAACTAAGATCAAACCAATAAACATGCAATTAAACAACTTGCAGTCAAAATCATGCAAAATCACACAAATACATATAATTTTCAGAAAACTGAAAATGGAAAAGGGAAACAAGAAATCACCTTAAGGGTCCTACATCCAGGACCCTTAGTGGCTGCTTTGCCACCTCCTATAGGCTGGGGCCTATGCTGAACCTTGAACAGCAAGCCTTCAACCTGCTAAGAAAAAAATGAAACACAAGAACAATACAAACTGATTTTACTTAAAACCTCTTAAACTGTTTCCTCAAACCTTGAAACCTTTAACACGTTTCAAAAACAAGAACAATAGCAGAAAATCCAAGAATTTAATCCACTTTCACTTCACAAATTCTTGGATTTTCTGAAAATAGAGACACTTTTTCAAAAACCTTTTGAAAATGAAATAAACACCAAGTGTTTATAAAAGATGATGGAACTCAGAATATTCAAGCAATTCAATACCAAACTTTTAAAAAATAAAAGGAATTACAATTGACACAACAAATACCAAACTTTATATTTCAAAAAGGCATTACATGAATTTGCTTAAAAAAACTGGAACAAAGAAAAGGGGTCACAAGTCGACTCCCTTTTATACTAAACTAGATAACTATCTAGAAAACTTGAATAAAAAATACAATGTGTAAACCCTAGATATGGAATTCCCAATCTGCCCTTGGAATCTTGGTCAAAAAGCTTCATGTGAAGATGCCAGCTGTGGAGAGTGATGTTTGTGATGATCTTAGCTGTTGAAATGTCCTTGGGGTCCAAGTACTTCATCATACGCGTTGGTTTGGTCGGGGTATTGGGTTTGGGGACGAAAGTGATGGGCAAGGGAGGGTCCCACAAGACACATGGGTGTGTCTTGTGGTGTTTTGGGTTGTGGGTTTTGGTGAGGTGGAGTGCAATCAAGGATCTGGAGAAATAGGGGAGAAAACCCTTTGTTTTTAATTTGATTGACCCTGGGGTAATTTAGGGTTCAAGTGAGATTAGATGGTGGTTTAATCCGTTTTTGGTAAAAGGGATTTTAAAAAATGTGTTTGGGTGGGAAAAGGGGAAAGTTTGACTAGGGCTTTGACTTGGTTTATTTAAAAACCGGGTTAAACATTGGGCTGGGTGGACGGGTTGGGTTATGGGTATGGGTGGATGGGTGGGTAATGCTGAGGTGGCAAGTTCTGAGTGGTGGTGGAAGTTTGTTTGTTTGTCAAAAATGGCCCCCAAGGTCTTCTCTTTTGTTCATGTTGTATTAAATCAGCAACAACTCCCATATAACACTTAACAACTTTTGGCAAGTTGTCAAAATTGGCACTAAAGGTTTCCAAACTTTTATCAAGGACCTTTAAATGCATATTCTTCATTTTCCAAGGGCTGATCTTGTATAGTCTTCAAACTTTAGGGACCCTATTCATAATTTTGAATATTTGAGGGGTATAAAGTGTAAATCTTCAAAAGTTGAGGGACCAAACTTGTCAATCTTCAATTCTTCAAGGGCATTTTTGTAAAGTCCAAACTTGGGCCTGGTTCATTGTGCGGCTTCGTTTCCCGTGTTCGTTTTTGAATGATTCTTGTGATCTTTTGCAATTTCCTCAATATCCGTACCTAAAAATACACAAGTAACAAACACGAGCATATATTTGGTATAATCAATGACATTTAATGCATTTTAAGCCCGATTTGGACGATGAGACCATGTATAAAAGCAGTCTCATCACTCCCCCATACTAAACCATTGTCGTGCCCTCACGCAATGCTAGAATAAAGTATCGTAGCATCTCCAAAATTCATTTTATTCACTTTATTGAAATGATAAACTAGCTACACTACTACTATTACTACTACTACTTGTGTTTTAGACATAATGTATGATTTTCATCGCAAAATGGGACGTTTAGGTTCATAGAAAAAGAACAAGTAAATGCTTCGTTAGAAATAATTTCATCGTCCTCGATTTTCACCCTAATTCCATGCCAAGCGTGCAACGAGATCATTATCATTATAAGTTAGTAATGCTAACACTACTCATATGCCCTAATCACGTACTTATTCTCCCATTATTCCTAAGTTGTATCTCTTATATTTTATTTTGTCTTAATGATCACGAGGATACATCATTGACTTATGCGATAATAGAGATTTATGTCTAAAAATAGAGTCCTAACGGTGTAACTAAGATCATCAAATCAATAACCCCTCCTAATAGACAACGATGTTAAAAAATTAAGTCAACAAGAAGAATCGATAAACACGGTTTTATAACGGTTTTGAACATGAGACTTATTACCAAGACTTTTATACGCCCCCTAACGGAAGGGCCTTATTATCTTTGGTTTACCTCCATCTTTTATTCAACTTCGCCATGAAGCTTTTATTATGACTTCGGTCTTGCCTTGCCTTTTATTATCCGCCTCATCGGTGGTTTTATTAGCCAAAGACGTATATCCTCACGCTAAAGCGAATTTTGGATCTTTAAAGCTTCGAAGATTAAGGCTTGATTCACTTTCAGTTTTGCATAGATTTTAGGCCTTGTGGGGCTTCAAATTGTTTGCTTGATTTAGGTGAGCACTTGAAATCTTATTATTGGGTGAAGCTTTAGATTATTCGGGTTGCCAATACTTCAAAACTGTGACGCTGGCGATATCTTAATGTCTTCCCAATTTAATTACACGGAAGCTACTAGAAAAGACTAGAAACCCAACAATCCTAACTAAACCGCTAAGTCAATATTTATTAAGCAAAAAGTATTTACAAGCGAAGGGAGAATAAGCAAACAACGAGAACACATGAGTTTTTGAAAGAATACGATTACTCTACGTTTAGCATAGTAACTTATAATTAACTCTATCAATTCTCGTCCTCATTTAAGAGACTTAGCCTAATGTGTAGTTAAGGAATCAAAGCTAAGTGCTCAACACGCACGGTCGAGTCAAAAATTACTCTTATTCTCGCCATCGAAAAACCTACATTCGTGACTTCAAACACTTATAAAACATGAGAAAAATTTTAAAATTCGGCCATTTTTTAGCCTTATTTTGCAACAAAACGATAACAAAAAGATAAACTTTGGAAAGCGTGAAGGTTTGGCAAGGCAAGTATCTATTCACCCCCCCATACTAAAGTTAAACATTGTCCTCAATGTTTCGATTCTAGGGGTGCAAACACCCCCATACTAGAGACGTAGTCGAATGCCTAATCTAGCATGGAAAGGGTGTAACCAATAAATTAATAGCCGTTTATGAAGTGTGCTAAAACCTAAGGTTAGAACATAAAAGGATATATCATTTGGATATTGAGAAAGTCTTCAAAGCAAACGATCGAGTGCTCCCATAAAACGAACACGAGAGGCTCTAATCGTGAAGATCATGATCTAAATACCACAATTCACAAACAACCACGGAACAAAGGTTGGAAGGGCACAAATCCCCTCACATTAAACTACATTAGAAAGCAATAATATGTACATGGATAAGCATGGGACTCCCCCACGAGGCACCTTGTTTTTGATAACCGAGTCAAAAGCTCGACTCGAATCCCCATAAATGTGATCATTTAGGGATATCATGGTGTGGTCAATATTTAGTGGGGCTTACATGATAAACAAGGCCCAAAAACAACCGGTATTAAGGACTAAGTCCTTAAATGGTGCAAAATACCGGGATCGAAGATGGTGTTTTCGTTTTCATTGGAAAAACAAATCAACGCCACTTCATCAATAGTCAACAAAAACTCAAAGAGTTTCAAGAAAATAGGAGAGAAGAAATAGAAGGGTGGGACAATGGGTAAGTCTCTAAAAACATGAGCTACTCGAGGTAGACTCGCACCAATCAAATGAAAAGATTTTCCATTTATTGCATCGGTGGAAGACCGAGATTTCCCTATATAATCAATTCCAGGATCAAATATCTCGTCCTCGGTGGAGAAAGGGGAGGGAACATAAGGGGATTCCCCCACACTAAGTCCACACAAAGCATCGTCAAAAGGAGAAGACGAGCTTGTAGTACTCAAATCACGCGGTGATGACGGAGTTAGAGTTGTAGAAAAATCTTTTAAATCCAAGTTAAAATCTTTTCCTTTTTCATCTTTTAAACTCTCCTTGTGAAAACCCGATTTGATTATGTCGAAAATATTTGGCGTATCTAAAGCAATGTTATTCACACTAAAAATTCTCACATTTTGAAATATTTTTGGTTTAGGTGGTGGTAAGTTTTCAAAACGTTTGTCAACAAAGAAAACCTCCCCATCGGGATCAATGTATTCATCATCCGAAGAATCACTCGAGATTGGAATCGTAGGCTTAACACTCTTAACCTCCACCGACGGAGGGGACGGAACTTCATTTTTCTCAACAACTCCTAAAACTCTATTGGAAATTTTTTTGCATATGTTTTTGATGGGATTGACATTGTACAAAAATGTGATAGAATATACATGAGAAAAAGTGGAGTTTTGGGTTGCATTAATGACGAGTTCTTCCTCATTGAAACGAAGAGTGATTTTTCTTGCATGCACATCGATAAGTGCTCTCGAGGTGTCCAAAAAAGATCGACCTAAAATTAACGGAACTTTAGGATCGATGGGAATATCAACAACAATAAAGTCTACAGGATAGTAGAACTTTCCAACTTTCACAAAGACGTCCTCGGCAACTCCACAAGCTAGAATCTTAGAATGATCGGCCATTTCGATTGACATTCTTGAAGGAGTGAGATTGGGAAGATTGAGCGATTTAAAAATCTCAAGAGGCATCAAATTAATACTAGCACCAAGATCAGCCAAGGCGTAGCATTCTTCCATGTCTTGTATAGCACATGGGATTAAAAACTTTCCAGGATCACTGACTTTTTGAGGTATGCGGCTTAGAAAAACCGATGAACAACTAGACGATTTTTGCAATTTCTCTTTGTTATTCAACATACTTTTGAAGTTCGCGGCAAATCGAGGCATCATGACTAAGGCGTCGGCAAAACTTATATTGAAATGCAAGTCACGAAACATTTTCATAGAGTTCAAATTGATAATTATTTCGTTCTTGTGCCTTTTCCTTGTCTCGTCTTGTCGGGTAGGGTAAAGGTGGTGTGGGTTGGGGCAAAGTAGGCATAGGCAACGGCCTTGGAATCTCGGGTTCCATGATTGGTGTGGGTTCAACCGTAGGTGTGGTTTGAGCGGTACTTCGTGGGCTTGTAATTTGCTCCTTTTCAACCACAACCTCGGGTTCTTTCTCTTTTTCCTTCTCCATAGAAGTACTTGGACGAGAAATTGGTTCTTTGAAAGTTTTACCACTACGAGTAGTAATAACCTTCAATTCTCCTTTCGGGTTCACGATGGTATCACTAGGAAGACCACCCGAAGAAGAGGGCTTACACATGATAGCTTCAAACATCTTAGCCATACGGTCTTCAAATTTTGATTGCCTAGCATCCGCTTTTAACAATTCTTGCTTTATCTCATGTTGTCCTTGCTCCATTTTTTGTTGATTTTGTTGGAGATGTGTGACATTTCCTTCCATTTTATTAGCATGAGTTTTGAGTTCATTAGCAAGTTCGTTTTTAAGCTCGTTTTTCAACTCGGATCTTAAGCTAACCATTTCACGTTGCATATTGTCAAACTTAGCATCATTAGCCTTAGCATAATTCAAAAATTTTCCTTGAAGATTTTTGGTGTGGTCATTTTGAAAACCTTGAGTCGATGTTTGAAAATCACGGTTTTGGTTTTGGTTTGAAATTTTCCCATTTCCACTTTGGTAATTACCCTTGTTATAATTCCTTTGATTTCCTTGGTAATTTCCACCTTGGTTGTTGTTGCGATAATTATTAGCATTTTGATTTGGTGGAGCTTGATTTTGGCGGGAACCTTGACCGATTTGGTTATAAGTTCCCGTGGCTACATAAGCACTCGAAGTGTTACCATCCGCGGTAATGCACTCGGAAAGATCATGAGCTCCACCACACGACAAACAACTCTTAGAAACCGCTTTAACCGAAGCGGAAAACCTATCGAAAAACCGATTCTCCTCATTTGCTTCATCTTGCAAGGCATTGATACTACGAGACGATGATGAGCCCATTTTGGCAACACTCGGTGTGTTACGAGGGCTATAAACTTTAGACCTATTCTCAATTATGACCAAAGCTTCTTCAACCGTTTTACACAAAAAATTACCACCCGCGGCGACATTTAAATAATCTCTTTCATGATCGTTAAGTCCATTGTAAAACGTGTCTATTTGGTGCAAGTCGGAAAAACCGTGATGAGGACATTCATGTAACATCTCCTTAAACCTATTCCAAGCCGTAGAAAAACTTTCATTTGATTCTTGTGAAAATTTAGAAATCTCATTTTTCAAATGCGTAGTCTTAGAGGGTGGAAAAAATTGGTTCACAAATTTCGAAACGAGATCCTTCCACGTCAATATAGAATTGGGTGGCTCTTTCTCTAACCAAATTTTTGCGGGCCCCGCTAACGAATACGGAAAAAGCATCATCTTAATCGAGTCGTTTGAGACGTCCTTAAACTTGCATGTGGCGGTGAGACGATTAAATTGGCGAATGTGGTTATGAGGGTTGTCCTTTTCGTCACCTCGAAACTTGTTGTTTTGAATCATGGACAACAAACCCGTCTTAACCTCAAAATTCTCCGCAAGGATAGCGGGAATCACAATCTCTTCGCCATAACCCTCGGTGGGTGCTTGAAGCAACTCCATCATAGTTCGATTAGCCATGGGTGCTTCTTTCACTACAATGGGTTCGTTAATAGGAGACTCCTCACTAGTAGGAGTGATTGATTTGTTTCTTCGTTTACGAGCACGTCTTGCTTTAGAGTGAGTTTGCATAAACGTCACGTACAACGAGAAGGCGAGCAAAGAAGATTCTTTTTGGTGTTTTTACTTTTTCAATTTTTTTGTGGTTCTTGATTGTTTTTACTTTTTTTGGTTTTTTGGAATGTATTAGGTAGACACAAATCTACAAATCTCCTCCTTAATCAAATCTCTCGATTAAAGAAGCCTCAAGGAATGAAAACGATCACGTGAAGTGAACGCCTTCGATGACTTTAGAACGATGGTGGAACACCAAATCGTTCAAGAGGGTTTAATCAATAGAAACCAAGAAAATATATATGATATGTAATAATACTTTGGGCGGAAAAACCCTCGATTCACTCTCAAAATCAAATACGCACAAGCAAGCGGAGGAAACGAGGCGGCGCGAAGCACTTAAGAGCCTTTTTCCTTTAGGTCGTGAAATACAACCGCCTTATACCCACCTTATAGTTTGTATTATCAAAATCAAGCTTCTCGAAAGTATTTATCTATTTTTGCCCTTTTCCTTTGGTTTGAGATTCGAATACAATGATTGGGTAATGACCTCCCAAGTCAAGGTTGTGATTGCTCACGTATTTGGAGTACTTGTGAATTTATTGTTCTACGTATACAATATAGTAGTAATATTCACACAAAAACCAAAAAAAAAACGATAATACGTATTAGTAGAGTGCTACTAATACAAATACTGTTATGGCTAATATAAAAAACAACAATTGTTCAATCAAAACGCAACACGCCTCCCCGGCAGCGGCGCCAAAAATTGATGTAGTGTTTTTGCAACCCTTTAGGAAAAGAGAGGCAAAGTAGTGGTAAGCGTTAAGTGTCGGTTTAGGAAAACCGAGCACTAATGACCCAAATGAAGTCCAAGTTCCTTCTCGAGGAGGCTAGTGTGTTGTGTAATGAGTTGATTAATGTTTGTTGATTTTATTAAGAAGAGAAGAGAATAGAAATGAGAAAGGAAAGAATTGACGGTTACGAAGACGAATTAAACTAAGACGAAAAAGCGTTCACGTAAAACCGTAAACAAACTACAAGATTTAAAATTTTAACCTAAAATACCTAAAAATTACTAAAAATCCACAATTGTTGGAAATACGTTTTTCCCAATAAAGTCTCGGTCACATCTTAGTTAGCATAGATCACGAGATATAGATTATTTAGAACTTTGTCTCTTGGAGCGACCTCCCTTAGGGGGAGATTGTTGGAAATACGTTTTACGTATTTATGAAGGATCGGTCGCTCCAACGATAATTATGTAATGGGCTCGTGATCCATTTAGTTAATGTATAGTCCATATAGCCCACATGTAGGGTGGGCTATATATATCCCCTCCTAGTACAATCCAGAAGAAGTCGTCACCACATGCTTATACTACATACAACTAGTACTTCAACAAATTCAAGAAAGCCTGAAGGTCAAGTCTTCCGCTGTATCAAACTCTGAAGCTTTCAAGAATTTAAAAGTATAAGTATGTGGAACATGAAGTCACAAAGAGGCAAATATCACAAGTGAAGAATGCACAAGGTCAAGGCAAGGAAACATGCTCAAGACTAAAGTCAAAGATCACATCAAGCATATTCACAAGAACAAGATCGAAGACTCAAGCATAGATGCTAGGTTTAAGATTTTGTAAAAAGATGTGACCTCCCTTAGGGGGAGATTGTTGGAAATACGTTTTTCCCAATAAAGTCTCGGTCACATCTTAGTTAGCATAGATCACGAGATATAGATTATTTAGAACTTTGTCTCTTGGAGCGACCTCCCTTAGGGGGAGATTGTTGGAAATACGTTTTACGTATTTATGAAGGATCGATCGCTCCAACGATAATATGTAATGGGCTCGTGATCCATTTAGTTAATGTATAGTCCATATAGCCCACATGTAGGGTGGGCTATATATATCCCCTCCTAGCATGTTAGGAGGGGTTGTTGGTTGTTCATTTCACACAAATCATAATTCCATCTTTACTTTCTCTCTCTATTCTTCCATTTTCTCTCCTTTCTCTCTCTACTCCATCATCTCCTTCCTTCATCTTTCTTTATATTTATCAATCAATCAACCATCTTTATCCATCTAATCAATCATATAGAATAGGCCAATGATCTCGTAGACCTACAATTGGTATCAAGAGCATGGTTAGTTTGGTTTATTCTTGTTTTTCTTTTATTGATTTTGGTGGGTTTTGATTTATTCAAGCTTTTATATTAAAAAGTTTGTATTTTTTATATATAAAGTTTGTGTTTTTATGTTTTAGATCATAAAAAGTTTGTATTTTTCATAAAAAGTTTGTGTTTTTATAAAAAGTTTGTATTTTTTTATTGTTTTTAATCACAAATTTAATCACAAATTTCTATAAAAAGTTTGATTTACTTATTTTATATAAAAATCACAAATTTTTTTTTGGTTAATCATCAATTTCTATAAAAAAGTTTGTATTTTTTTCTTGTCTTTTAATCTATCAATTTTATCAATTTCTAAATTTTTATCAATTTTTTTATTTTATTTTAAAGTTTGTATTTTTTATTTTTTTTATTTTTTTTTATTTTTAGTTTTATCAGTTTTATAAAGTTCTCATTTCTGTCAAGTTTTTGTCCAACTGTTTTTACTGGGTTTTCTATATTTTTTTTTATATAACCATTTTTATTTTTTATATATTATCAGTTTTTTTTATTTAACATTTTTTTTATTCTATCTGGGTTTCTGTCAATTCTTGGTCAACTGTCAATTTTGTCCAAATCTAATTGTCCAACTCAGTCCCAACAAAACCGTCATTCTGAAAGTTCCGAATCAAACCCAAAAGTTCCGAATCAAACCCAAAAGTTCCTAATCAAACCCAAAAGTTCCGGGTGAACAAAACATCCGGACGAAAAAAGTTCCGGACGAACAAAAAAGTTCCGGGTGAACGAAACTTCCGAGTGAACGAAAAGTTCCGGGTGAACGAAAAGTTCCGGGTGAAGGAAAGTTCCGGGTGAAGAAAAAGTTCCGGGTGAAGAAAAAAGTTCCGGGTGAAGGAAAAGTTCCGTATGAACGAAAGTTCCGAATGAATGGAAACTTCCGAATGAACGACACTTCCAAATGAATGAAAAACTTCCGAATGAACCATTTCAAACATAACGGGACTGCAACTCAAACCCACAACTCATCTAGACCAACAAGACTTGACTCTCGGAAAACATTGATCAAAGACTCTCGACCCTCGACCCATCCTCGACCCATCCTCGACTCTCGAAAAACATTGATCAAAGACCCTCACCCCATCCTCGACTCTCACCCTAACCACACAACACCCAAACACAGCAAACAAAAAACTCTCACAACACCCTCACGACACCCTCGAACCTCTCACCTCAACAGACCCTCGTCTCACCTCACACCTTCGACTCACCACTCTCGGACACCAAACTCACTCCCATCGTCTCACTCACTAACACTCAAAACCACACCCAACAACACTCCACTCCCTCACCCACATCAGAACCCTCGACCCCTACCCAACCAACCAACAAACCCTCGTCCAAACAAACAACCTACTTCCTCACCACCTAAACTCTCACAACAACTCTAGACTCCAAACAAAAACAATAAAACTTCAAAAAATCTCAGATTCATTTAAACTTTTAAAGATCTTTAAAAAGGATCTTGTAAGTTAGATCTATAATCATCATCGATTTATATATCGAAGGAAATCCCTCTTTTAATATTCGAATGAAAAGAGTGGATTCATAACAAATCTGTTAGAAACCATTCTTTGTTTCGATTTTGGATTACGAGAAATCAAAAACTTCACAAGCAAGACACTACAGATGAGAGAGGGATTCAACAAGTAAACATAATTAAACCTACCCGAGTTCCATTAAGGAATCTTGAAGCCATAAAACAGTGCTTTCTTCATGAGTGTGATTAAGTTTATTTGGATTCGAGGATGCTGATTTTGATTATGATTCTTGGATGATTGGTTTTTCGGTTTGAGATTTGTGAGATTAGAGAGGACTGAAAGTATTCTTGTGAGGAGAGAGAGAGATAACAGGGATGGTAGAGAGTTATTTTGAGAGAGAAGAGAGATTTACGTTTGTAAGTTGTGAGGAGAGAGAGAGATAAACGAGTATAAGTGATAGGTTTTATTGGGAAGAGACGTGTGAGTTTGTTTTTTATATTTAGGTGAGACGGAGAAAACAAGGCTAAATTTTTGATATTAATTGTTGCCACGTTTCTTTTGAGACGGAGAAAACTAGGATAAGATTTTTTTTACTTTTTTAATTTTTTAATTTTAGTTCAGTTTTTAAGTTATATTTTTGGAAATAGTTTTTTTTTTAGATATTACTTGTTATTTTGGATATTTATTTTGATAATCATTTCTTAGTTTGATTTTTATTTTTATTTTAATTTTATTTTAATTTTATTTTATTTCATATTTTTTATTTTGAAAAACTTTTTGATATTAAGTTATAATCACAACGTAACAAAGTGACGTGTTAAGGTGACAAGATTTATTTGTTGACGGGTTTATTTTTTTGAGTCAGACAAGTGAGTATTGGATTCCGATTTGTTTTATCAAACGGTTGAGTCGACAAAAATTTCTTGAGCTGACAATAGAGATATATCATCTATCGAGAATTATTAGAGTCATTTACGGATTTTTTTGTTGGTTTGTCAAAACCCGAGAACTCAATTTCTCGTCGAATTATACTCTCCCGTTGTCACTTATCGTTCATCGATTTTCAATGGATTTCTTGAATTCGACATCGAACAAGGGAGAATTGCATCAAGTGCAAGCCAAACGCTAGAGAAAGTGGTATAACTTCATTTCAAATGCTTCAGTCTCATCTTGTCACTCTTTCGAGGATTCAAGGAGGGAGCGAATTTGTGACAATCTTTGGACAAGATCGTCATATATTCATCGACTCAATTTTCACCACTTTGACCCAACTCGCCGAGCAACTCAACCATGAAAACTTTAATCACTCTGCATCCGCACTTGCATATAAGACTCTTGTGACACAACTCACGCCTTTCCTCTAATTTAATATCATCACGTCTGAAAGTTCAGTGATTTGCCAATCATTTCTTCGAGATACACATACCGAGCTTCGAGTCTTCCATGATACAATTTTGAAACTCATGACATCGGTCTCGTCTTCGATTTATGAAAGATCTCGACTTCAGCAAGGGTATGATAATGGAGTGCAAGACTCTTCGATGCAAGAGGAAACTGGTCATACGGTTGAAAACTTGGAGCCTATCAATGCCAAGAGCACGGAATCAGGAGGACAACATGATACCAGTGGCACGTCAGGGACTGTTCACGAGATCTCTTTTGCTGACACCATACCCGTTTATGACGAAGCGCCTGCAAACATGGTATAATGTAATGTTGTTTATGATGTATATGCTGATGACATACCGCATATTGAGCATTCTGAACCTAATTATGACAAACATGGGATGGAAAAGAGTGATAGAAATACCACTTCTGATTCATCCGATGTGAGTCATAATGAGGGAGAAAGTGTTCAAAATGCTATAGTACATCATGATAAATGCTTTATAACTGCCTCGTTAACTGATTCTGATTCCAAGATTAAAGAGCTCGAAACGATCGTAGCTCGGCAATCAAAAGATCTTGAGGATGCCAAACTTGAATTTTCTAAGAAAACGGACAAATTTGAAACATACTTTGAAAAACTTGAAAAGTCAAACGTTGTTCTTGAAAGAAAACTGGATCAAACTGTTCTAGATTCTAAAGCTGAAAAGGATAATCTTTTGAAACAAATTCAACTGCTCGAATCTAAGTTGGCATCCAAAGATAACTTGCTCAAAGAGAATGAGACTTTAAAGGCCCAAGTACAGGAAAAGGTTTTTGCTATAGCTGCGTTGAAAAACGAGTTAAGGAAAACTAGAGGACCTAGTGTGGACACTAAGCTTGAAAAACCATCAATCTTGGGGAAACCGCCTAAAAATCAGTTTGTCAGACAACCGTTTGTCAGACAACCTACTGCATTTAGATCCGAGCGACCACAATCCTCGAGACCGCGGTTTGCCTCCCAAGTTGATTTGGGACATATTTCTAGAACAGTCACTCCACCAACTAGGCCTAATGTGACTAAAACAGTTTTAGCAAGACCTCATCACATGATTGCCTCTAGTTTCTCTAAGAATAGTTTAATGAATACGTCTAGAACTAGTTCCACTGATGTGCGCCATGATTTTAGTCAAAGAGAAGCTATTCACAAGACACATGTAAGAGATAGCAATGTCCAACCTAGTCAGATGCCTTCTAGATTACCCTACACTGCTAACCGTAGCATGTCATCTACTAGGAGCATCGATCAATCATCTAGGAATTCTAGATCTTACTTGGACATTAAATATGCTACTTGTAAAACATGTAGAAAATGTGTCTTTACGGCAAATCATGATTCTTGTATCAAGAAACTACTTAATGAGGTGAACTCCCGTGCTAGACTTAAATCCCAGTGGGTCGCTAAAATCAAACCCTTTGGTAAAATGTGGCGCCCCACTGGTAGAACTTTCACTATTGTAGGAAACGAGTGCCCTTTAACTAGGATAGTCTCTGATTCTACGAAGACTACTAGGGAGGAAATTGCAAAGGATGATACATCACTTAAGCCTGAACTTAAGGTTTTCTATAAAAGGAAACGTTTGCCAACTAAGACAAGTGAATCATCCCCTCAGGCCACCCCTGACACAAGAAAAGAAAACCGTGAACCCCCACGTGCTTCTAAAATAGATATCTCTAACCCATGCAAAAGTATACAAACTCCTAATGAGAATGCAGGTACCAAAGTTGATGTTCCAAAAGAACGAAGCGGTCCAATCATTGTATACCGTTCAACTAAGGACACTCTCAGAGTTTGGTTGCTGAAGAAGCAGATATCAGAGAAACTAGTATCTCAGGGGATTCATGGTTAAAGCTTGCACAAGGACTTACAGTCACATAACAGACTGTAACTCGATCTCTAAAGACAGGAAAGTTCATCCCGATGATGACTTATCCTAAAAACGAGAAATTCATTTTTCTCGGGCATGAGCTTATGTTAAAAACATTCCACGTTTTTAAGCTCATGCACAAGGACTTATAGTCACATCACAGACTATAACTCGATCTTCAAAGAAAGGAAAGTTTATCGCCGATGGTAAACTTATCCTAACAACGAGAAATTAATTTTTCTCGGGCATGAGCTTATATCAAAAACATTCCAAGTTTTTAAGCTCATGCACATTGGCTCCTCGTTAAATGACAGACGATGACCCGGACTTCAGAGACAGGGAAGTTTATCTACGCAATGATAACTTACCCTCTTAACAAGAAATTAAGTTTTCTTAGACACGAGCTTATCCTAAAACCATTCAAAGGTTTTAAGCTCGTGTATATGGTTTATCATTAAATATCAGATGGTAACCCGTGCTTCAAATAAAGGAAAGTTTATCGCCGATGATAAACTTATCCTTACAACGAGAAATTAAATTTTCTCGGACACGAGCTTACATTTAAACCATTCAAAGGTTTTAAGCTAGTGTACACGACTTCTAAGTAAATGTCAGCTTAGGACTCGTTCTTCAGATAAAAGGAAAGTTTATCGCCGATGATAAACGTATCCTTAACAACGAGAAGTTTACAACTTCTCGGACTTGAGCTTTCCTAAGATATTCCAAATCTTAAGCTCAAGTAATTGGTTTTCAAAACTTTGAACACAATTTTTCAAGAATTTCTCAAATGGTTTTTCTAAATCTTTCAAAATTGTGTGTTCAAAAATGTTTTGATAAAAAGAGCATGTCTTCTGGAATCGATAATATTTACGAACCTAGAAATGTCATTCAATAATGACACGGGGTTGTAAATAAAGTTCGAGCAGAAGTTTAAAAGATTTAAAACATGCTCCATTATGGTTTGCTATTATTTCTGATAGTAACCCGCTTTTCACTTTGAAGTCAAGCTTTTCACCGGAAAGCTTTGACTTCAGAATCCGAAGTTATCATCTCCACAAACCGTAGCAACTTATAATTGATATCTACATACTCGACGATGCGACTACTCAAACGGTGACTAAAGCTCTTTCAATAGAACACGGGTCAACAATTGAGGGGGAGCATTTGTCCAGCATTCAAAATTTTTGATGCCGAGAGTGCCAAGTTCACATATTGGTGTTAAGACAACGATATCAATCATACACATGGAGTCAAGAGATAACTTCAGAAGTTACGAGGAAGACCAACATTCGTGAACAAGAACCATGTGCTTCTTTCATATGATGTTCTTCATCATTCAGGTCCAACCTCGTAAATTGCTAATCTTGTGAATTCATTATCATATATGATCTTTGCACGTGATAAATACCTTACACTTGTGTTTAAAAGGTATTTAATTTACGTTTCAAGTACACCCTCACTAATTTGAGGGGGAGCTTGTGTAATTCATGAAGATAATTGGATTTGCATTTTTCTTCCCAAATTTTCTTAAAACGCTATTAAATCAATTGATATTAAAAACATTGATTGAGTTAATATTTTTAATATGGGGGAGAAAATGTGATTTAATATGGGAAATGATTTATCACAAATGGTTTGACTTAACGTGCTAGCTCATCCCGACATGTGCGAAATGTTTTCGGATATCGTGGCATATGTTAAGGGGGAGCAAAATGGATTTGCACTTCAAAATGGATTTCATGGTGACATACACTTACCCAAAACATCTCTATTCACGATGATGATGATTGTGGTGACATAAGGATGGTAGGATAGGTTAAAGTCCAATGATTCCTCTTGAACCGGAGGAATCTTCCCAAGGACATTCCATAGCTAGAAATAGTAGTCCTTAGGAAAGATGGAGAAAGATTGTGAATGTAGCTGAATGCCGACCAAGTACTTAAGTTAGCACTAGAACAATCACAACAAGGTGCTAGTGATGACGTATTGGTAAGCATTGAAGGGGTTGAAGAATGAAAAGGAATTGTAAAGATAAAGGGTGTAAAGAAAGAAGCCCTCCTTACAACTTAGGCAGAAACCGGGTCAATACATATGCTATTAAGATCATTGTTTAATGATTCTTAATATTGAAGACAGACATCATGGACCCAGTGATGCAATGCACAACCCATCCCAGCTAACTCAGATATCTCTCAAAAGATATTTGTTTTAATCACACGGAGACAATGCATTATCTATTGATTTATCCACTCCGAATAAATTGGTATTGAAAAGGTGGCACTCCTCTCCAGCCTCCGATCACTAAAATCCAAAATGCACGATCGAGTCTAGAGCCATTTGAGATCATCAAATATCTCATTAGGACACACTTTCATATTTCCTTGCTTCTTCACACACTGTGAAAAGTAAGAAAGATCTTAAGAGTCCTACGCAAAATCTTCATGATCTTGCCTGAACATCCGAGTAATACGAAAGTATTTACAATGAAGATGGAAATCCTTCTTGAGCGAATATCAAAAAGCTCATGGTAGGTGACTTGTGCGATTCTTATGAATCAAACTTGTGATAACTGGAAAGCAACAGTGGTTTAATTCTTAAATGAATTTAAACACGTTCCAGGCCTCTACGCAATATCTTAGTGATCTTGCCAGAACATTCAGAGTAATACTATTAAGTATTTACAGTGACGAATGGAAATCCTTCTAGTGTTAACATCAAACAGCACTTTGTAGGTAATTTGCAAGATTCTACATGAATCAAGCTAGTGACAACTGGAAAGCAACGATGGTGCGGTTCTTAATTGAACTTCACTTGTTCCAGGAACATGAATTGACGGCTTCAAATCATGCGGATAATATTATCCAAATGATTCACTCTTTACGTTCGCAGTCAGCTTTGGACTGTCGAGTAAAGAGAACGGGTTTACCCGCGAAATCTTGTCAAGGAGGTTCTTTATTGAAACTACCTGCCACAAGTACGATATTTAATATCGTCCAACGGTCTTCACCGACCGGAGGTAAAATGCTACCGAATTAGAATGAAATGTTCAAGGCTATTTCATCCGTGTATATTGTTTGTTGCTAACTGTCTTATGCAGCGTAACAAGAAGGTGGCATTGCGGTGTACAATCCAGAAGAAGTCGTCACCACATGCTTATACTACATACAACTAGTACTTCAACAAATTCAAGAAAGCCTGAAGGTCAAGTCTTCCGCTGTATCAAACTCTGAAGCTTTCAAGAATTTAAAAGTATAAGTATGTGGAACATGAAGTCACAAAGAGGCAAATATCACAAGTGAAGAATGCACAAGGTCAAGGCAAGGAAACATGCTCAAGACTAAAGTCAAAGATCACATCAAGCATATTCACAAGAACAAGATCGAAGACTCAAGCATAGATGCTAGGTTTAAGATTTTGTAAAAAGATGTGACCTCCCTTAGGGGGAGATTGTTGGAAATACGTTTTTCCCAATAAAGTCTCGGTCACATCTTAGTTAGCATAGATCACGAGATATAGATTATTTAGAACTTTGTCTCTTGGAGCGACCTCCCTTAGGGGGAGATTGTTGGAAATACGTTTTACGTATTTATGAAGGATCGGTCGCTCCAACGATAATTATGTAATGGGCTCGTGATCCATTTAGTTAATGTATAGTCCATATAGCCCACATGTAGGGTGGGCTATATATATCCCCTCCTAGCATGTTAGGAGGGGTTGTTGGTTGTTCATTTCACACAAATCATAGTTCCATCTTTACTTTCTCTCTCTATTCTTCCATTTTCTCTCCTTTCTCTCTCTACTCCATCATCTCCTTCCTTCATCTTTCTTTATATTTATCAATCAATCAACCATCTTTATCCATCTAATCAATCATATAGAATAGGCCAATGATCTCGTAGACCTTCAATAATAATATTCTAAGAGTTTACAAAAAATCCAAACTTGTTAAAACCTTTTAATTAATTAGATAATGACTTTTTAATGCTAATTAAAGCCCTAACAATCACAATTAATTATTAAAAAGCCCCAAACAAGATTTTCAAGTTTGTAAACCTCAAAAATGACCTAATTAAGCTAAAAACTATTTTTAGAAATTTTATAACCAAATTAAACTATTTTTAAACACTTAAAAACTATAAAAATCAATTAAAACTTAAATTAATTCTAGAAATTAAATGAAAAGCCCTAAAAAGATTTGGAAAGTTACAAAGTTCCTAATTTAATGTCTACAATCTAGGAAAAATGAAAAAAGTAGAAAAAACCAACTTTCTATTTTTAGTAATAAAATAATATTAAAATAATCAAAAAAATAAAAAGTTTATAAAATAATTCTAAAAAATTACCAAAAATCCTAAATAATGTAACTAAAAAAAATGCAAACAAAAGTTCCTAAAACCTTTTTAATAATTTTATATTAAATTTCAAAGTTGGTAAAAAACCCTAAAATCTTATAAAATTAAAAATAAGACTTTTTGAAAACTTTTTGGAATGTAAACCTCAAATTACTTAAATAAAACCTAAAAACTATTTTTCTAAAAATTAAATCCTATTTTAACTATTTTTTGACTAATTAATAATATACGGATGAACAAAAATGAATAAAAAATAAGTAAAGAAAAGGAAAAATGCAAAACAAGCTCAGAAAAATCCTAAATGTTATGCTGGTCCTAGGAAAAATAACCCTGGCCAAAAAGCTAAACCAATAAGCTTAAATTTGGCAAAATAAGCTACGGCTTAATTTAGATAAGCCAAAACAAAACCACCTTAAGTATAATATAATTGCACCCTTAGTCAGTAAAAGACCCAAGGGCGCAACGGTATTGAGTGTGTGTGGTGAGAGAAGTGGCGCAGGTTCGAGTCCTGGCCACGTCCTTTTTGATTTTATATTTTTTTTCCCTTTTTAACTTTAAAAACCCAAACCAGTAACCTTGTTAAGCTTAAAAACACAACTCAAATCCAAATTCAACAAGATTAACTCACTCCCAATGCCAAAACGTGATCAGTTAAACTTTTAAAGAACACAAGGAAGAACATATATCTTCACTTGTGAAATATGTAATCAAGAGGACTTGATTTTTCTTATGGTGATGTTTTTGATGGACAACAAGGCACCCTTATACTCTTTGGAGTATAAGGAGTCAAAGAAAACAAAAAAAAACAAGCAAGCAAGCACAAAATCAAGCACAAAAATCCACAACAAGTTCCTGTTATAGCATACACAAGTCTGGGGGTATTTTGCTGATATTCTAGGCTCAATGGTGAGATTCAAAGCTCTTAAATTGGTAAACAAACCTACAAACTAGCATACAAGCATTATCAATCCCTAAAATATCCTAGAACCTAACAACTTATCAAGATTTGAAGGCAAAATCAACACAAAATCAGACACAAGAGCAGTTACTGGATTTCATGCTATTTTCTCAACTTTTTAACATATAACTTGCTTAAAACTCTTAACAAACAGAAACCTAAGCACATGCATCTATTACTAGCCAACAAAGGAATGTTTATAACCAGGTTTTAACTCAAAATTATGTCACCAAATTTGGTTAATCCCTTATCCCAAACACCCCTTTAAAATATGGGAATTCAAAATTTTCAAACAAAACCTATGCAAAACCTTACCAAATTATATCTAATCACTCTAAACATGCATACTAATCTCTAACAACTAAGATCAAACCAATAAACATGCAATTAAACAACTTGCAGTCAAAATCATGCAAAATCACACAAATACATATAATTTTCAGAAAACTGAAAATGGAAAAGGGAAACAAGAAATCACCTTAAGGGTCCTACATCCAGGACCCTTAGTGGCTACTGTGCCACCTCCTATAGGCTGGGGCCTATGCTGAACCTTGAACAGCAAGCCTTCAACCTGCTAAGAAAAAAATGAAACACAAGAACAATACAAACTAATTTTACTTAAAACCTCTTAAACTTTTTCCTCAAACCTTGAAACCTTTAACACGTTTCAAAAACAAGAACAATAGCAGAAAATCCAAGAATTTAATCCACTTTCACTTCACAAATTCTTGGATTTTCTGAAAATAGAGACACTTTTTCAAAAACCTTTTGAAAATGAAAAAAACACCAAGTGTTTATAAAAGATGATGGAACTCAGAATATTCAAGCAATTCAATACCAAACTTTTAAAAAATAAATGGAATTACAATTGACACAACAAATACCAAACTTTATATTTCAATAAGGCATTACATGAATTTGCTTAAAAAAACTGGAACAAAGAAAAGGGGTCACAAGTCGACTCCCTTTTATACTAAACTAGAGAACTATCTAGAAAACATGAATATACAATGTGTAAACCCTAGATATGGAATTCCCAATCTGCCCTTGGAATCTTGGTCAAAAAGCTTCATGTGAAGATGCCAGCTGTGGAGAGTGATGTTTGTGATGATCTTAGCTGTTGAAATGTCCTTGGGGTCCAAGTACTTCATCATACGCGTTGGTTTGGTCGGGTATTGGGTTTGGGGACGAAAGTGATGGGCAGGGGAGGGTCCCACAAGACACATGGGTGTGTCTTGTGGTGTTTTGGGTTGTGGGTTTTGGTGAGGTGGAGTGCAATCAAGGATCTGGAGAAATAGGGGAGAAAACCCATTGTTTTTAATTTGATTGAGCCTGGGGTAATTTAGGGTTTAAGTGAGATTAGATGGTGGTTTAATCCGTTTTTGGGAAAAAGGGATTTTAAAAAATGTGTTTGGGTGGGAAAAGGGGAAAGTTTGACTAGGGCTTTGACTTGGTTTATTTAAAAACCGGGTTAAACATTGGGCTGGGTGGACGGGTTGGGTTATGGGTATGGGTGGATGGGTGGATAATGCTGAGGTGGCAAGTTCTGAGTGGTGGTGGAAGTTTTTTTGTTTGTCAAAAATGGCCCCCAAGGTCTTCTCTTTTGTTCATGTTGTATTAAATCAGCAACAACTCCCATATAACACTTAACAACTTTTGGCAAGTTGTCAAAATTGGCACTAAAGGTTTCCAAACTTTTATCAAGGACCTTTAAATGCATATTCTTCATTTTCCAAGGGCTGATCTTGTATAGTCTTCAAACTTTAGGGACCCTATTCATAATTTTGAATATTTGAGGGGTATAAAGTGTAAATCTTCAAAAGTTGAGGGACCAAACTTGTCAATCTTCAATTCTTCAAGGGCATTTTTGTAAAGTCCAAACTTGGGCCTGGTTCATTGTGCGGCTTCGTTTCCCGTGTTCGTTTTAGAATGATTCTTGTTGTTGGAAACTCACTTTATGTGACGACATTTAAGAATTCCCGTTAGTTATCATAGTCACGCACATTTAAGACTAGACTAGGCTCGTTGTAAACTTTAGGTTGTGTGCGTGACTATATAAACCCCTCCTT
Source organism: Glebionis coronaria (assembly GCA_025667525.1). NCBI lineage: Eukaryota > Viridiplantae > Streptophyta > Magnoliopsida > Asterales > Asteraceae > Glebionis > Glebionis coronaria. The sequence continues at coordinate 463,004,496 of CM046874.1, forward strand.
AGCTTCCAAGGAGGGGTGTTGATTGTCATTTGTTCATTTGGGAATACATTTCACTTTCTCTTTCAACCTCTCTTCTCTCTCTCTAAGTCATCAATGGCTTCCACCACCATCTACCACCACATTAGACCACCGGATCCATTTTAGCATTTCTATATTTGGTATCAAGAGCATGGGATGAAATAAAGGTTGGTTTTGTGTTGTTCATGTTCACTTTGGTGTGTTCATGTGTTTTTGATTGATCTTTACCCAAGTTTCAATTTTTTTTTCGTGTTTTTAACTCTCCAAGTGCTCCATATATCTTCTAAATACCTTTAGTAGTGTTTTGGGTGTTTTGGTTTGGTTCAAATCACGTTTTTCTTGTCGAAAATCTCGTTTTTTAGCCTCAAAATTTCGTAACAGTACTGTTATTCCGATCAGCACAATCGGAAAAGGGTTTAGGGATTCCAATCAGTCAAATCGGAAAAGGGTTTACATATTCCTATCTGTACTCCGATCATACATTCCAATCTGTATTCCGATAGGAGGATTAGTTAAGTATTCCGATTGGTAAGTATTCCGACCAGGTATTCTATATCATTCCGATTGGTAAGTATTCGACAAGGTTCCGATTGGTAAGTATTCCGACAGGGGTTTCCGATTGGCAAGTATTCCGATTGGACGACATTCCGACCAGGGTTCAATTATCATTCCGATTGGAAGACATTCCGAAAAGCTTTCCGATTAGACAATATTCCGATCAGGGCTTTAGATAACATTCCGATTGGTTACTTTTAGCATTTCGACGGATTAATTTTGAGACTTACGACACTTTGAGATTTTCACATTGAGACTAAGAAGTTTGGGTATTGAGATAGTATTTTCAACTTATAGGATTTCGTTTTAAGTTTGTAATCTTTCACAAAAACACACAACATCTTTGTTTCGACAACATTAAAACACTTAACCTTATTTCATTGTTCGATCATCTTTGATAATCTTTTTTTTCAAGGGATCACAAAATGAATTCACATTCATTTATGCCAACTATGACTTCACTCACCGATATATCGATCATTTCGGGTACCGATACTCGCCCGCCTTTGCTCATCAAAGATTTATTTGAATCATGACAATGTCGCATGAGAACGTACATCATGGGCAAACAAAGTGGTCGACTTATGCTAGAATCAATTGACAAAGGTCCATTAGATTGGGGAGAGGTTACAGTCAACAATGTGACAAGGCCAAGGCAGTATCATGAGTTAACCGATGCCAACAAACTCATTGCAGATGCCGATGAAAGGGCTGTTCAGACAATTCTTCAAGCCCTTCCACCTGATATCTTCAGAATGGTGAGTGAACATAAAGTGGCCAAGAATCTTTGGGATCGACTTGCGGTTTTGCTACAAGGGACATCTCTCACTATGCAAGAACGAGAATGTCAATTATATGATTTATTTGATAGATTCCAATACATTCTAGGGGAGACTCTTCATGATTTTTACTGGCGTTTTACTACTCTGATGAATGACATGAATGTCTATAATCTAAGGATTGAACAATTTCAGTTAAACACCAAGTTTTTGAACACACTACCCCCTGAATGGAGTCAATATGTGACTGATGTCAAAATGATTCGTGATCTACACAAGTCCAATTTAGATCAACTCTATGCTTTCTTACAACAACATGAGAAGCATGTGATCCAAAACCGAATCTCTCAAGAACCTTATCATGAACCAATGGCATTATTGGCAAATCATCCTACACTGTCATATCACAACTCTCAGCTTGCTTTAGGACACAAATCTTCATATCAACCTGTGTATCAAACACCAAGCTTTCCACAGTACTCGATTCTGCCACCGCCGCCAACATCTTATCACCAACCAGCAACATCATCATCACAAGGAGATTCACACCCATCACCTTATGCTTCACACCAGTATTCACCATATCAACCTCCCACCAACCCTGCTAGTACCTATCCACAACTCGAGGCTCCTCAACATCATTACTCACATCAAGTAAGTGTTCCAACCAATCAGTTTGTTGCTCAACCAGTGATACAGGCTTTTTCCACCCTGTATAAAAATTATCGTTCTAGTATGTCTAATCGAATTGATCTTAGTTCTCTATGTGACTCTATTGTTTTTGGTGTAATCAAAGCTGTGTCGTTGTAGTTTTAAAAATAAAAGGTGCAAAACAATTTAAAGAAAAGGTGCTCTTAAAGTAAATCTAAGCCTAATTAAAATAAAGGTGCAAGTATTTAAAAAGCGTGACTGAAATTAAAGGGGCACTAAAGTAAATGACGTAAACTTAAATCTATCTAAGGCAAACTTAAAGTGCGACTAAAACTAAGGCAAGTCTAAAATAAAACTAAGGCAAATAATCTTAAAGTGCAATTAAATCAAAGGCAGGAAAAATAAAGCTTGAAAATAAAAATCAAAGACAAAAGCTAATAAGAACCTAAATACAGCTCATTCGGAATAAACCTTCGTTTGGAAAATCACTCGTCCTAAATGTCACCTTTGGTTGAAATGATTCTTCTTTACGTGGAATATTACCAAAATCCTTGATCCGGAACAAATTGATCTGAATATGTCACTTATCCAAAACAATGCTTCGTTCGGAACTTACTGATTCGGAACTCTCACTTGTTGCCTTGATTCGGAACAAATTGGTCACCCTTGATTCGGAAGTTTCCGAATGAACCCCCTTGATTCGGAAGTTTAAAACTTCCGAATGAACAACCACTGAATCGGAACTAGCCCCTTGATTCGGAAGTTTATTCGGAACTTTTAAGTTCCGAATGAACAACCTTGGTTCGGAACTATGGTGACTTCCGAATGAAGCCCCTTGATTCGGAACTTTTGAAGTTCCGAATGAGTTTCCTTGATCCGGAACTTTTTAGGTTCCGAATGAAGTAAGTTGATCCGGAACTTTTTAGTTCCGAATGAGCAGAACTTGACTCGGAAGTTTTCCTTCGTCCGGAACTTTGAATGTTCCGGATGAACAGCTTGACTCGGAACTTTTGCTGATCCCAAATCTTCCGAGTGAACACTTGATTTGGAACTTTGGAAGTTCCGAAAGAACAAACTCCCTTTCTTGGTTCGGAAGTTTTCACCCTGCAAGATCAGAAACACAAACAACTTTCCCGAAGAACAAGGGAAACAGTAACAGCAGAATAATAACAAAGATTAACCAAAATCAACACAAACAATTTAATAAATCTACCCACGAATCAACAGTAACTAAAACGAACAATTTAAAACACGAAATCAAACAACTTTAACCAAAATAATCAAACACCACTTGGATCAAAATAAAAGCATGAACATGAACATAACATAAACACATGAATCAAAGAATAAGAAAGGTAGATAAGAGATTGACGAGATAAAATAAAGATTTGACAAGAATTAAAATGAAAACTTACTTGGAATTAAATGGTAATTAAGGTGCATAACATGAATTTAAATTGACAAGTAATGTAAATGACAAGATAAGTAAATGGTGGAAGGTCTAATTGTCACTATTAGCCAACAAGAAAGAAATGAATACAATCCTAATCTATATATAGGGGAGGATTAAGGAAGCTTCCTCCCCTCCTTCATTTCTTGTTAATTGCAAGATTAAGCCCCTTTCTTCTTAATTCTTCATTAATTGCGTCATTAGTCCTTTTCTTATATTCTTCTTTAAACTTGGACTTAAGGAACTTTTGGCTTCGGGATTTCTTCGAACTCGTCTTTAAATTCTTCAATAAAATAGACTTGAATTCTTCGGCTTTTGATAAACTTCCGTCTTTTGACTTTTTCTTCGATAAATCTTCAGAATTGGTCGTGGACTTCCGTTCTTTTTGCACTCTTGACTTCTTGACTTCGTCTTTCATCCTTTTCTTCAATAAAAGTCCGTAAATGCCCGTGAATGTCCGTGTTTTCTCCACTTTTCACCTTGTCATCCTAAATCACAACAAAAACACAAACCACGCATAATTCCGACATAAAAGACATAAAATACACGTTTTGGTCCGGTTATTATTGTAATTAAGTGGTAGAAAAGATGGGTGTTTACACACCTATCAAATCCCCTACACTTGACCATTGCAATGTCCTCATGCAATGCATTAGTTACAAAGCAAGATTACACTTTTCATCATAATCAATCCACGTTGGCCTTTATTAAAGAGATAGAAAATTAAAATCATACAAAATAAAGGAATCAAAAGCATACCTTGGGTTTTGAAAATGTTATGAATAATCATCATCCTCAAGTTTTCACTTTCTCCAAACCAAGCTTAAAAACGAGATCATTGTTATTATAAGTTAGTAGACTAACACGAACTCATGTGGGCCAATTATTTACTTAGACTCCATTATTCCTAGGGGTATCTCTTATATTTTATTGTTGTCTTGAATGATCACGAGGATGCATTGTTTGACTTATTTCGATAATTATTTAGTCTGAAAATAAAGTGCACGATTTACTCAATAGTTAGCTAAAGGACCAAATCTTTTAAAACTGCTTCTCGGGACCTCATAAAGTTCATATCTTGGCATAACTCGCTTCGCGATTTGAAACCTTTCTCGGACCGATGTTTGGCAGCGACTTCATACTTCAAATCTTGAGAGACGTTCATGAAATGATGGTCTTCTCTTCATAATAGGAATTCTTCACTTTGAAGTTTTGAGAGATTCATACTTGGACCACGACTTCTTCATTTTTCTCCAATCTTTATTTTGGACTTTGATATACAACGATCCGCCTCCTTTTATGACTTGGATCTATTTATCCTCATACCTTGTTAGGGTCTTTTCGGATACACTTCTCCATGACTTTTGGGGAGTTTTGCTTTACGTCGTGTGTCTCGATCCTTCATATTGATTTTCGATAAATGATTCTTCACATCACTTTGGATCTTTAGCAACAAAATATAGCCCTCATGCCTTGTTAGGGCCTTTTCGGACTCACCAATCTTCGCGTCCCGCTTCAATAAGTTATGCCTTGGCTATGAACTCTAATCCATACCGAGCAACTTTTAAACGATCTGGGGCTAGAAGCTAAGTAACTTTTCAAATCGTACAACCTTATTTATTAGCAGATAAATTATTAGTAAGCGATGGGAGAATAGGCTTATAATTAACTCACATAAATTCACGAAAGAATACTGAACTTATAATTGGCTCTATCATCTCTCGTTCTCCACAGTTTAAAATCTCAAGTAATGAGACTCGTGGATACTTAGCCTATTAAATCAATGTTTTGGGTTTTCGAGTCGCCTATAGGATCTTGCAAATTCTTCGACTTTTTCAAGTTTAGAAATCGCATCTTAAAGTTCCCTTGATAAACGACTCTCTAGGATCAATTATAGGAACTTGCGAAAAGTTCTTGTTCTTAACCCGTGAGAGTTAAGACTTTCGCGTTTTATAGCTCCCTATATAAAAGCCTAGCAAAACTTGACTTAAACACGTTAAGGATACTAGCTAGAGTAAACTCGGATTGAGTCAAAAGATTCACAACTTTTGAAAATTAAAACCACTTATTAAAAATTTATTCTAATAAGGAAAGAAAATAACTATACAAAGGGAAAAACTAATAGGCCAAAATAGATCAAAATTTTTGAAAAATGTCGAAAAATTGATTTTCCGGTTAAAATGAGGACAAAAACAAGGAAAAGACCACTTAACTTCGATAGAAGTCCCCCCTACACTTAAGATAAACATTGTCCTCAATGTTTAAGCATGTGGGAGTAAACTCCCCTACACTTAGGACATTGTGCACTTTGTTTAAATCTCACTAAGGAAAAGACAACTAAAGAGATTCCTATTTTAATATTGAGGAAATATAAAATAGTGAATCGAAAAGAGTTTAGGATAGAACCGGGAAGAAGTAGAACATGGAATCACGGGTCGTCAAGAATCATCAAGAGTGGATCATTGAAGCTCGAATCCCTGATTAAGAAGTGAGGAGAGGAAATAGCAATCCAAAGGGTCCCCCCTACACTTATGGTAAAGAAAGCGAAAAGATAGATGCATGGGTTGCCTCCCAAGAAGCGCTTGGTTTTTGTTAACCGAGTCGTGAGCCTGACTCGACCTTGATCATCAATGGAAGAAGCATGAAACATATCCACCAGGATCAAAGACATAGTTTTCATCCATCAATAAGCAAGAGCTTAAGGCGAACAAGGCAAGCCAAAAGAGAAGTGGCAAGGTTCCCTTAAGCAGTGATGGAGCACAGTAGAAGCAAGGATGAAGTGGTGCAAGCATGTCTTCAATGGGTCCAAAGATTTTTCCTTTTATTTCATTAGGTGGATACTGAGATGGCTTAAAGACTTCAATACCGGGGTCGAACACCTTTTCCTTCAAGGGAAAATAGCACTCAGGCTCAGCCGAGTGTGAAGAAGATCCGCAAAGAAGCACAACCTCGTCCTCAGAAGGGGGACAAAGAGGTGTCAAATCATAAGTGCAACGGATTTCGGTGTCGACCGGTTTCTTCTCCTTGGACAAAATGCTCTTCAAATCCAAAGTAGGATCAAGACGATAATCTTCAAAGTCCAAAGGAGGAGCATCACTCTCATGAGGGAAGTATGTGTTGAGAAATTCAGAGAAATCTTCCTCAAATGAATAATCGTCCAAAGTAGGATCGAGTGATGGCGGAGGATCTTCATCATGTGAAGAATCGCTCGATAGAGTATCAACCTCATCAAAATCATCGAAAGTGGGCAGCTCGGGATACTCAGAAGTACAATCAAAATCATCCGAGTCTGAGCTAGAATAATCATCATCATAAGCATCAAAGACCGGTGGTGAATCATAAATGGTAGAAGGTTCCAAAGTAGGGAGAGAATCATCCACATTATCTTCAAAGAGTGGATTATCAGTGGAAGACTCGAATAGAGGATTGTCATAGACGGTAAAGTCATCGAGCACATTTATCATATTCACTGATTCTCGTCCTCCAAAGGATTTGCCTGTAAGCTTCCCCATTTTAAAAACTTTTGAATCATCCCCGACTCGTAAGATTAACTCACCTTCGGCCACATCTACTAAAGCTCGTCCGGTTCTCAAAAATGGCCGACCAAGTATTAAAGGAATACGAGGGTCCATTTCATAATCAACTACGACAAAATCGACCGGGAAAGTAAATGTGCCAACTTTGATGAACACGTCTTCGGCTATACCAACGGGGTAAGCGAGAGTGCGATTTGCAAGTTCGAGAGTCATCTTTGTTGGAATGAGATCAGGCAATGATAGTGTTTTCCAAACACTCAGTGGCATCAAATTAATACTAGCCCCGAGATCAGCAAGGGCAGTAAATTCTTCAGTTTTGTTGAACACGCAAGGCAACACAAAACGACCGGGATCTCCAAGCTTTTCCGGAAGTTCTCTAAGAAGAACTGTAGAGCAGTTTTCATTTAAGCGTGTGTTGGCGAGTTCAATCAGCTTCTCCTTCTTGCTAAGCAATTCCTTGAATGGTTTGACAAATTTCGGCATGTGGCAAAGTGCTTCAACAAGGCTAATGTTGATGGTCATTTTAGATAGCATATCCACATATTTCAATACTTGACAGTCATTCTTGGTTAGCTCGTTGGTCTTGCCTATGCGAGAAGGGTATGGGATTCTGGGTTGATAGGGAGACGGTGAAGGTGTGGTTGGTAAAGGTTGTGATGTTGAAGGGTCCTTCCGAGATACATCGTCATTACGAGGCGGAGACGATAATGGTGTACTACTACTAGGTGTAGGAGGAGTAGGGATACATGGTGGTGGAGGAGGTGTAAATGATGGTGGTGGGATAGGTGGATCGACAATGGTAATTCCACTACACTTAGTTATATCACTCATATTAGCTCGCGGATTGGTGACGGTGTTTGAAGGTAGAGAACCCGAAGAAGAAGAAGGTTGAGCTTCGGGCAAGAAACTAGCCAACAGATTCTTTAATTCAGTTGTTTGAGTGATGAAGGAGGATTGAAGATTATCAAGAACCTCGGTTCTGATGTCATTACCTTGCTTCAAGATATCTCCTTTCAAATTGATTATTTGGCTCTGTAGATTCTTGATTTGCTCACCTTGAGTTCTTATTATGGTGTCAACATCGGGATTAATGGGTGGGTGTTGTTGGGTGGGTGGTTGATAAGGGTTAGAAGCACGGGGTGGGATTTGGTTGCTTCTATTGTAGTTGTTGGCGGGGTTTTGGTTTTGAGGAGAAAAACCGGGTGAAAGGTAATTGTTGGAACGGTAGCTCAGCAGATTTCTATCCCCTTGTTGTCTAGCTTGGTAATTTTCCGGTGAATAATTACCATAAGCAGCATACACATTTTCCGGATTTCCTTGTGTCGAAGGGCAATCGGTGTATGAGTGAGGACCGCCACATGTTTCACAAGGATTAGCAACCGCTTTAACTTGTTGTTGTTGTTGGTTTGAAGCGAGAAGCGTAATACTTTTGCTCATTTCGGCCATCATGCGGGTGAGTTCGGTCATCTCAGGGTTTGCTGAGGTAGAAGAAACATTGACTCTCGGGTTGTTCCTAGAAGATGCAGAGGAATCCCAGTTCTTGTGGTGAGTAGTCATGTTCTCAATTAACTCTCTACACTCCTCGGGTCTCTTTTTCATGAATGTGCCACCGGCGGCTGCATTGATCGTATCACGATCTCGAAAAGTCAAACCATTGTAGAAAGTATCAATCAATGTGACGGGAAGCATGTTGTGGTTTGGACAACGGTCGATCAAGACATTATATCTCTCCCAAGCGTCAAAAAGAGATTCATCGGGATCTTGCATGAAACCGCTGATCTGATTGCGAAGGCTTGTGACCATGGATGGTGGAAAGTAGCGCGATAGAAAGCGTTGAGTCATGTCATCCCAAGTGTGAATAGAATTCTTCGAGAGACGATCAAACCATTTCTCGGCATGATGCGATAAAGTATGTGGAAAGAGTTGTAGGCGTAGAACATCCATTGTGGCACCAGGCAACTTCATGCTTTGGGTGATTGTAATGAACTTGTCGAGGTGTTTGTTGGCATCATCATCAGGCAATCCTCTAAATGGGTTTGTTTGTACTTGCTGAATCATGTGGTGCTTCAACGAAAACTCAGGAGCGTTGATCTGCATTGGCGCAATCGGTCCTCATCGTCCAAACATGGTTGGTTGACAAAGTTCCTCCATGGTCCGAAGATCGGGCTGTGGAAGAGGATTGTTGTTATTATTGAGGTGCGGTGGTTGATTATTGTTGTTAACACCTGCCATACTTAAATCTTCTTGAGTCTCGGGCTCTTGATAATTGGAAGATCTAGTACGCATACACCTGAAAATGCAAAAGAAAACAAAACCAAGCACAAAAACAATATATATACACAATAAAGATAAAATCTTTTTGGATTTTTGAAATTTTAATTTTTATGGTTTTTTATCAATTTTTGATTTTTTATGATTTTTGGAATTTTTTATGCAAGAAAAGTAACGTTCACAAGTGAGCGGATCCCAAAAAGCAACGTGTCTCTCACAGAAAACTGTTGATCTTAACGAAAAGAGCCGGCAGCGGCGCCATTTGATAACTTGCTTTTGCCCTAGTTAAAAATTAAAGTTCGTTTAAGTCTGTCTCTTCGAATTGATCTTAGTTCTCTATGTGACTCTATTGTTTTTGGTGTAATCAAAGCTGTGTCATTGTAGTTTTAAAAATAAAAGGTGCAAAACAATTTAAAGAAAAGGTTCTCTTAAAGTAAATCTAAGCCTAATTAAAATAAAGGTGCAAGTATTTAAAAAGCGTGACTGAAATTAAAGGGGCACTAAAGTAAATGACGTAAACTTAAATCTATCTAAGGCAAACTTAAAGTGCGACTAAAACTAAGGCAAGTCTAAAATAAAACTAAGGCAAATAATCTTAAAGTGCAATTAAATCAAAGGCAGGAAAAATAAAGCTTGAAAATAGAAATCAAAGACAAAAGCTAATAAGAACCTGAATACAACTCATTCGGAATAAACCTTCGTTTGGAAAATCACTCGTCCTAAATGTCACCTTTGGTTGAAATGATTCTTCTTTACGTGGAATATTACCAAAATCCTTGATCCGGAACAAATTGATCTGAGTATGTCACTTATCCAAAACAATGCTTCGTCCGGAACTTACTGATTCGGAACTCTCACTTGTTGCCTTGATTCAAAACAAATTGGTCACCCTTGATTCGGAAGTTTCCGAATGAACCCCCTTGATTCGGAAGTTTAAAACTTCCGAATGAGCAACCACTGAATCGGAACTAGCCCCTTGATTCGGAAGTTTATTCGGAACTTTTAAGTTCCGAACGAACAACCTTGGTTCGGAACTATGGTGACTTCCGAATGAAGCCCCTTGATTCGGAACTTTTGAAGTTCCGAATGAGTTTCCTTGATCCGGAACTTTTTATGTTCCGAATGAAGTAAGTTGATCCGGAACTTTTTAGTTCCGAATGAGCAGAACTTGACTCGGAACTTTTGCTGATCCCAAATCTTCCGAGTGAACACTTGATTCGGAACTTTGGAAGTTCCGAATGAACAAACTCCCTTTCTTGGTTCGGAAGTTTTCACCCTAAAAGATCAGAAACACAAACAACTTTCCCGAAGAACAAGGGAAATAGTAACAGCAGAATAATAACAAAGATTAACCAAAATCAACAGAAACAATTTAATAAATCTACCCACGAATCAACACTAACTAAAACGAACAATTTAAAACATGAAATCAAACAACTTTAACCAAAATAATCAAACACCACTTGGATCAAATTAAAAGCATGAACATGAACATAACATAAAGACATGAATCAAAGAATAAGAAAGGTAGATAAGAGATTGACGAGATAAAAAAAAGATTTCACAAGAATTAAAATGAAAACTTACTTGGAATTAAATGGTAATTAAGGTGCATAACATGAATTTAAATTGACAATCAATGTAAATGACAAGATAAGTAAATGGTGGAAGGTCTAATTGTCACTATTAGCCAACAAGAAAGAAATGAATACAATCCTAATCTAAATATAGGGGAGGATTAAGGAAGCTTCCTCCCCTCCTTCATTTCTTGTTAATTGCAAGATTAAGCCCTTTCTTCTTAATTCTTCATTAATTGCGTCATTAGTCCTTTTCTTATATTCTTCTTTAAACTTGTACTTAAGGAACTTTTGGCTTCGGGATTTCTTCGAACTCGTCTTTAAATTCTTCAATAAAATAGACTTGAATTCTTCGGCTTTTGATAAACTTCCGTCTTTTGACTTTTTCTTCGATAAATCTTCAGAATTGGTCGTGGACTTCCGTTCTTTTTGCACTCTTGACTTCTTGACTTCGTCTTTCATCCTTTTCTTCAATAAAAGTCCGTAAATGCCCGTGAATGTCCGTGTTTTCTCCACTTTTCACCTTGTCATCCTAAATCACAACAAAAACACAAACCACGCATAATTCCGACATAAAAGACATAAAATACACGTTTTGGTCCGGTTATTATTGTAATTAAGTGGTAGAAAAGATGGGTGTTTACACACCTATCAACCAGCATCAGCATTATACTGTGAAGATGACATCCCTGTCCCTGAATTTAGACAAGGAGATAGCCCTACTGAAATCCTAGCTCTGATGTCTGCATTTTTAAGTCAAACTTTGAACAAAAGAGGTTACCGAGGTTCAGCACCAACTAACAATCAGTTAAGGAACTCGTCTAACTCTCGACAACAGGCAACAATTCAGGACGGAAGGGTCATGGTGCAACCACTTCAAGGGAGATCAAATTCGTCTACTGCTGGTGCACGTTCATCGAATCCTACTGCTACAAGGGCTAACAGCACTGGTAAAATGAAGGTGGTTATTTGCTACAACTGCAAAGGGGAAGGGCACATGGCCCGAGAATGCAACCAGCCTAAGAGGAGAAGGGACGACACATGGTTTAATGAGAAGATTTACCTGGTGAATGCTCAAGCCCAAGGTCATGAGCTTGATGACGAAGAATTGGCATTCCTTGCAGATTCGGGAGTAGCTGAAACTGATGGTCTCACAACAGTCATCACCAACAACGCTGCATATCAATGTGATGATTTGGATGCATATGACTCGGATTGTGATGACTTTAACACCGCCAAAGCAGCTCTTATGGCAACTCTTTCACTCTATGGGACTGATACCATTTCTGAGGTACCAAATACTGCTACAAATACTAGCATTGTACCTTATCAAGTTGAGCAAATGTCTGAGTATTCGGAACAGCCTCCGGTGGTTAGTAATTCAATCGATGAGACAAACAATGATAGCAATAACATTGCAAGTCCTCAGATTTTTAGTGAACCACAACAGGGAGCTCCTACGACTATTAATTCGTCTGCTCAACCTGATTTGGTTATGTTCCCTGCATCTTTGCTTAGCCAAATGAAAAATGCGATCCTTGAAACCCTTAATGCTAATCAGACTTTATCTGTTGAGCTTGCTTTGCATAAGGACAAGGTTAAAACCTTGGAAATGACTCCTGTGTCCACTACCTTAACCAATCTTGAATTTGATAGGTTTAGGAAAGTTCAAATGGACAATCTGCTTGAAATTTAAAGTTTAAGAGCAAATCTTTCGAATGAGATTAAAGAAAAAGAGTCAGTCGTTACTAATTTTCAACAACTTCAAACGGATTTTGAAATTCTTGAGTCCAAACAGCTTGAAATGGAAATTAAGACGTCTAACAGAATCAAAGAAACAGAACTTAAACTTTTAAAACAATATGCTGCTTCACATCTAGTACACTTGTTTCATGCATCATTTAAAGAGTTCAACCTATCGCGTCTCATAGACTTACGACCTAACCCGGGTTATGCAAAGCAAGCACTTAACCACAACCCACGACTGTATGATGCAGCAAAGTTAGGTTTGGTATTAGATCCGATAGTGTTCTCAAGTGATTCCATGACACCATATGATGAAAAGCAGTTAAAATTACTTTCGACATATCCTGAATATGATTATGCTTTAATGAATGCAAAAAATGCCACAATAGATCTTAGAATTCGTTTTAATATGAAAAAGAGAACTCTCCAAACATCCACTTTCATGCCGACTAGAGAATGCCTTAGTATAATTCCTACACTTGTCAACTCGGACAAACCAAAGGAAATTCCTAAGGATCTTCCCCCGGTTAGTACGGTAAAGCTCAGCATTGAAGAGATTGGGCAATACCTTACCGATTTTGACAAGGTCATCTTGGAATGTACGACTTCAACGGCTCAAACCGCTGGAGAATGGGCGTTCGAACACATGAAAACGGTGTTTGAAGAAGCGATCGTTCTGTTTGTGGAGCATATTAAACAAGGAGTCTATGATCTAGCGTGTAATTTAAGTTTTGAAATTGGTGAAGTTCAAAAAGTTTTCAATAAAATGGATGATGCTTATGAACAACACTTAATTGAAAAGGAAAAGATCTTATCAGAATATGACCGCTTTTTAGAACATATGGTGTCTCTCGAAGTGATGCAAGTTGTTACTATTCAATATACTCATGAAATCTCATCTACTGTGAATATTTGTGATGATGTGCATGAATCTGTGAATACCGTTGAAAATGTGAATACTGTAGAAAATCATTCTTGTCATGAATCCAACGCTGAATTTTTAAAGCTTCAAGATTCATATAATACACTTTCAAAAAGTTTTAACGAGCTTCAACAACATTCTATATCTCTTGAAATTGACAATCAATCTAAAAATGAAACTCTTTCAAAACTAAATGATGGTGGAAACTCCGTTGAGACAAGTGACAAGATGATTCAGATGGTTCAAAATTTAAAAGAAGAGATGATGAGACTTAAGAGAGAATTAGTAGAAACAAAAACGGAACTAGAGGCTGTAGAGGCTAAGAATCATGTCCTAGAAAATAGAATTAATTCTATACTAGGAGAGCGTGAACAAGTAAGGCATGGAGACTCACAAATTTCTGGTTCAATAGAAGAACACCTCGCGTTTAATGCGACAGAGCGAAAGTCTTTAATTGACAAACTGAACAAGAAATGTGAGGAAACCTCTGACCTAAAAATTCAGCTCATAGACAAAAACATGGTTTTGGCCGAGTTAAAGGAGACACTTCTTCTCACCCGACAAGAAGTTGTTAATAACTTAGCTAGCAACTCTGCACCGTCCTCTAGTGCTCCAACAACCAAGTCAGTAGTGCTTTATAAGAACCCGCTCCATAAGAAAAACCCGGTTACCTACGATGATTATATGAGGAATGTAACTAAGCACGTAGATCTGGTTAGGGATATTTTAGACGATTTGTATGCGTAGATCCCTCAAGCAGTTACTACTATTCAACTCATGAGTATATGAAGCGTGTTCAATATTGCTTAGCATATTTGCAATACATAGGAAAACCGGGTTTTGCACTACTCACTAATCGACCCATTGCTGTAACTCCATTCAATAAGACCCCAGGAGCAAAACCATCACTGGCATTATCAAGTAAGGCACCTTTAAAATCTATAACTAATGTTCCCTTGGCTTATACAGGAGTAACTGTGTCCACTAAGGCTAAAGGATCTCGAGGAAAGAATGATAGGATCAAGCCTTCCACTAATAGGACTGAGAAGAAGAAAGTAGAAGTGCACCCTAGGAATGTTATTTCAGTTTTAAATAAAAAGAATCATGTAGCTAAGACAAAAGGTCCTCTTTATGAGTGGAAACCTAAGCAAAATGTGAATTCTAATGCGAAATGTTGGAATTGTAATGAATGCATGTTTTCTCAGCATCATGATTTATGCCTTGTTGATCACGTGAATGAAATGCATGCTATTAAGAACAATCTTGAATGGACTCCAACAGGGAAGAAATTTACCCAAGTTGGGTGGCAATGGAAACCCACTGGTAGGACCTTTACTGCAAATGGAACTATGTGCCCTTTAACTAGGATCACATCCACGGAAGTTAGGTCTAAGCGTCCTTTAAATAGGAACACTAGCACTAAGAAATGGAAAAAGCGCCCTTTAACTAGGTCTGCCCCCACTAATGTGCCTACCAGTGGTAATGTCCCCAGTCAAAAAGTACCTAAGAATACTAGACAACTAGAATCTAAGCCAACCACTAGTAAGAAAATCTGGAAACCTAAAGTTTCATCTGATAGCAAATCTAAGATAACTGTATCTATACCTGCTAACTAAGAAGAACAATTAGAATCCGATACATCGTCTATGTTTGGTAAAATTTTCAGGCCGTCCAAATTATTCTTTGGTATTTGGACTCGGGGTGCTCCAAACATATGACTGGAGACCGCTCGATGCTCAAAAATTTCGTCAGCAAGTTTCTAGGAACGGTAAAATTCGGCAACGACCATATTGCAAAAATTATGGGTTATGGTGAATACCAAATTCGGAATGTCACGATTTCAAGGGTTTACTATGTGGAGGGACTTGGTCACAATCTATTCTCAGTAGGACAATTCTGCGATTCTAACCTTGAAGTGGCCTTTCGACAACATACTTGCTTCATTCGCGATCTTGCGGGAAATGATTTGTTAAAGGGTTCTCGAGGGGATAATCTCTATACTTTGTCTATTCAAAACATGATGGCCGCCTCTCCTGTTTGCCAACTCTCCAAAGCATCTAAGACCAAGTCATGATTGTGGCATCGACGGTTATCTCATCTTAACTTTGATGCTATTAACCATTTGGCTAGAAACGAACTTGTTCGTGGTCTTCCGAAACTTAAGTTCGACAAGGATCATTTATGTTCCGCGTGTTCATTGGGGAAAAGCACCAAGAAATCTTACAAACCTAAAGCAGAAGACACCAACCAAGAACCACTGTATCTTTTGCACATGGATCTTTGCGGGCCAATGCGTACAGCTAGTGTGAGTGGTAGAAAATACATCCTCGTTATAGTGGATGATTTCTCAAGGTTTACATGGGTAAAGTTTTTAGCATCTAAGGATCAAGCACCAGAGTATATCATTATTTTCTTAAAGATGATCCAAGTACGTCGTAATGCTACTGTTCGCCGCATTCGGACTGATAACGGCACTGAGTTCGTTAATCAGACTCTTCGAACTTATTATGAAAAGGTTGGTATTTCTCATGAAACATCTGTGGCTCGCACTCCACAACAAAATGGTGTCGTTGAAAGACGTAACCATACACTTATGGAAGCTGCTCGAACTATGTTGATTTATGCGAATGCTCCTTTATTCTTATGGGCAGAAGCAGTGGCAACCGCATGTTATACCCAAAACCGCTCCATCATTCGCAAACGTCATAGCAAAACTCCATATGAGCTACTTCATGGACACAAACCCGATATTTCATATCTTCATGTGTTTGGTGCACTTTGCTATCCAAATACAAATAGTGAAAATCTGGGAAAACTTCAACCGAAGGCTGATATTGGAATTTTTATTGGATATTCACCCGCAAAGAAAGCTTACCGGATTTATAACCGTCGTCTTGGCAAGTTTGTAGAAACTTTGGATGTCGATTTTGATGAGCTGACAACAATGGCTTCTGAGCAACACAGCTCCGAACCCGCATTACACGAGATGGGAACCGGTACAATCAGTTCCGGCTTAATTCCCAACAACCCTACTTCTCCATCATTCATACCACCAACAAGGTCCGAGTGGGATAAGTTATTTCAACCTATGTTTGATGAATTCTTTGATCCACAGAGTAATGATTCTCTAGCACCCGTAGCAGTAACTCCGATTCCCGTAGTTGTTGCTCAAGATAATGGAAATGAATCCGAGGCAACTACTCTTACTCTTGAACAAGATGTACCATCCCCCACCAATTCTCAAACAACACCTGAATCATCACCCCCACTCGTTCCTAATGATGTTGAAGAGGATCTATATGATCACGATCTGGAATATGCTCACTTACAAGAGCTTCCCTTCTTTGGTTCACATATACCTGAAGACCCTACCGGTGCGTCTACCTCAGAGGAAGCTCCTGTAATCGTTCACTCCCGACCACCACGGATTGAAACTCACAACACTAAATGGACAAAGGATCACCCAATCTGCAATATTATTGGTGACATCGATCGACCAGTCTTAACACGCCATCAACTCCAAGAACAGGCATTATATTGCTATTTTGATGCATTTCTTTCAGACACTGAACCTAAAAACTGGCAACAAGCCATGACCAAATCATCATGGATTGAAGCCATGCAAGAGGAACTTAAAGAATTCCAACGTCTTGAAGTATGGGAATTAGTTCCGTTACCCAGCAACGTTGAAATATTGACACTGTTGTGGGTATACAAGGTTAAGCTCGATGAGTTAGGTAGTGTGCTGAAAAACAAAGCTAGATTGGTCGCTAGAGGTTACAAACAAGCTTTGGGTATCGATTTTGAAGAATCCTTTGCTCCTGTTGCACGATTGGAGGCAATTAGACTATTCCTTGCTTATGTTTCTCACATGAATATGATCGTCTACCAAATGGATGTTAAGACGGCATTTCTTAATGGTGAATTAAGGGAAGAGGTCTATGTAAGCCAGCCGAATGGATTCGTCAATTCAGAGTATCCTAATCATGTGTACAACTCAAGAAGGCTCTTTACGGGTTGAAACAAGCTCCACGCGCGTGGTATGATCTCTTATCGACGTATCTCATCTCCAAAGGCTTCTCCAAAGGCAAAGTGGACCCCACATTATTCATTCTCAAGGAGGACAACGACATGATACTGGTACAAATTTATGTTGATAATATAATTTTTGCTGCTACTAATCAACGTTTGTCTGACCGTTTTGAGAAAATTATGTCCACACGCTTTAAGATGTCGATGATGGGAAAAATTTCATTTTTCTTAGGGTTGCAAATTTCTCAGAATCCCAGAGGCATCTTTATTAATCAATCCAAATTTGCTCTTGAATCCTTAAAGAAATATCACTTTGAAAATTGTGACCCCGTAGATACTCCAATGGTGGAGAGATCCAAGTTAGATGAAGATAAGGAAGGGATAGCTGTCGATCCTAAACTTTACCGTGGAATGATCGGCACCCTTCTCTATCTGACTGCTAGCAGGCCTGATTTGCAATTTGCTATAGGCATGTGTGCCCGGTATCACGCTCGGCCTACCGAAAAGCACTTACATGTTGTGAAAAGGATCTTTCGGTATCTAAAAGGAACACTTAATCGTGGTCTGTGGTATCCGAAGGATTCCTCTATTGCACTAATTTCATATGCAGATGCAGATTATGCCGGGTGTCAAGATACCAGACGTAGCACTTCTGGCAGTGTGCAACTCCTTGGAGATAGACTAATTAGTTGGGCATCAAAAAGGCAGAAAAGCGCTGCGATATCAAGTACTAAGGCTGAATACATTGCTATGTCCGGTTGTTGTGCTCAAGTTCTTTGGATGAGGTCACAATTGACTGACTACGGTCTTGGATTCAACAAAATCCCGATGTACTGTGATAACAAAAGTGCAATCGCTCTATGCTGCAACTACGTTCAACACTCTCGAGCAAAGCACATTGACATCCGCTACCACTTCATCAAGGAGCAAGTAGAAAATGGAGTGATCAAACTATACTTCGTCAACACTGAGTATCAGCTGGCAGATATATTCACAAAGGCCTTAGATCGAGGACGCATCGAGTTTTTGATCGAAAAGCTAGGCATGAAATCATTTTCACCAGCGACACTTAAGGAGTTGGCAGAAGAATCTGAAGAATAGTACTGGTAAACTATTCTCGAGTATCCTTTGATCGTCATCTTGTATATTATAGTACATACTTAAACCATCAAAAGCAAAATACAAAAATATAAAACCAAGAAAAACCATAAAAATATAAAACCAAGAAAATCCATAAAAAATATAAAACCAAGAAAATCCATAAAAAATATAAAACCAAGAAAACCCAAAAATATTTTTCTTTTCAAATCGGGCATGTCTTTTAGTACGGTAATATTTACGGCTTTAGAAATGTCGATTAAAATTGACACGGCGCCATAAATAGAGTCCGTATAAAAGTTGTATATTTTTTAAAACATGCCCATTATGGCTTGTAGTTATTTCAGACTGCAACCCGCCTTTCGCATTAAAGTCACGTATTTCATTTGAAAACGTTGGCTCGCAACGAGAATTAATTTTCTCGGGCAAGGTTTACTTGAAAACCTTGTAAGGGGCTAAGTTTACTTTATAACTTGGTCTAACACAAATTAGTGTACGTTTCAGTGCACTTATTTTGTTTAAATAAGAGAAATCTTATTGCCCCTAGAATCGTTTTTAGAAAATCATTAAACAGAAAAGGTCTTCATATGATAATTGTCCCATTAAATGCCATGACTACAGCTCTTTAAATAGAAAACGGGTCACCAGTTGAGGGGGAGCAAATATCATATCATTTTGACATGATTTGGTCTTCATATTATCTTGTCTGTCATCTTTCTGTATGTGCATTATGTGCAATGTGTGCCTTGTATAGAATTTATTTTGAGTTGGCATTAGGTTTTATTGGCATGTCTCATTTGTCGGGATATTGGTTAGAAAGGTTGACCTTAGTGTGTTGTTAACTTGTTTTAATAACTAGTTTTATGACATTCAACAAAAATGGGGGACCAATCTGCAATTTTTGCAAACATTGGTTAGAAAGTTAGATTTTTGTCAACATATTCCTCCCCCATTCGTTTGTGCAACCCGTCTGCTATTCTCCCACAAACCATCACGTCTCATTTCCGCCATTAATCCCTGCCAAAAAAAAACTTGCATCAACTCATTTTCTTGTGCGTATTTTTTGCTGTGTTTTCATCTAAGGTAACTTAAAAAACATGTGTTATTTATCTTGCCTATGATTTCTGTGCCTATACTCTTTGATCTTCTCGGTTTGAATCATGCGATCTAGGGTTTTTATATGTGAATAAATATCATGTTTAACTGAGGGGATTTAATCTTTATCATGTTTTACACAATGGTTTTGAATTAATTTGCTTAAAACAGCTTAAAAACCATAAAAATTGCTAAGTTTAGATCCACCTAGGAAACTCCGCCCAGATTCCGATGAAGATAAGGTATAGATTCCGATTGGTCATTCCGATCGGTTATTCCGATCGGACATTCCAATTGAATATTCCGATTGACTTTTAAGACCATTCCGATTAGGTCGTTCAGATCGTTATTCCGATCGGTTATTCAGATTGGATATTCCGATGAACTTTAAGATATTCCGATTAAGTCATTCCGATTTGACACTCAGTTTGAATATTCCGATTAGCTTTATAGTAGGTCATTCCGATTGGTTCATTCCGATCGGACTTTCAGAATGGATATTCCGATTGGTCCTTTCAGGTTGGTCTTTTCCGGTTGGCTCTTTTCGATTGGCTCTTTCCGATTGGTCCTTTCTGATTGGTCTTTTCCGATTGGTTCTTTCCGATTGGTCCTTTCCGATTGGTCCTTTCCGAGTGGCACATTGTCATGCCGATGAGGTGTATAGCATTCCGCTTTGGGAATATGAGATTAGAGATTCTTCTTTGCTTATTTTGCTAGATTGTTTCCTATATAAGTGGTATTATAGTAGCTGCGAAAAGATTGTTGTTTCTCCATCACTTTAAGTTAGCATGCCTTTACACTATGCAATTGCCTTAGACTATCTAATGATTTCGACCTAGATTGCATTATTTCCTTATTAGGCTTTAAGTAAATTAGGGCCACTCTCACGAAACCAAGTTTTATTGAAATTAATTAATTTTATCTCTTAAGAATACTTGAAAGGTTTCTTATTACAGAAGTTCCTCTTATTTAATAAGTTGACTCCTCTGTAAACAAAAGAGATAATGATTACTTATTCAATGTCTTGCGTTTTGTTTCCAGTCCATGGAAGACAAAGTTTCATCATTGTCTTGCCCTCCGTTCAAGCCTTCTATTGTTTGGGTTCAGGAAAATCCTACAATTCCTGATGTAGTGGTTGAACCTAAACCAAAACCCACTGAAGTTTTGGTTGAATCTAAACCAAGATCTACTGAGGTGTTAGTAGAACTGAAACCTAGACCTACTGAGGTTCTGGTTATGACAACCAAGATATCTAAATATTTTCAGAATTAATGCTAGGTTGTTATCCATTTAGAATAAAATGTCTTTGGCATGTCTGTGTGTTGTTGTATGTAAGGACCTAGTCCAACTAAACCATGTTTGTATGTTACTTCTCTATTATATGTGGTAGTAATTGATATGTGTTATTCCCTATGCTTTAACTTGGTATAGACTTAAGATATATATATTTTGTGTATGTCATTTGTGCTTATATCATCAAAGCAGGTACCATGTCAATCACCAAAGAACAACAACAACAATCAGACCTCGCATTAGTACCACTTGATGTCCGGCTACCACTTGCAGAGAACAACTTTCGTCTGAGAGAGGATTTTGATCCAAAAATTGCTGCTTTCAAAGTTGCAATGGACATTCTTGACATGTCACCCATTAAAGATGCACTTAGAGCTACTGCATCAGTTCCCGAAATCTACATTCATGAATTTTGGGCCACAGCATCGATTACCGCCGCAAAGGAAGCATCTAAGATATCAATCACTTTCAAAATCAACAGGCAAAATTTTACTCTTGATTTAAATCAATTCAGGAAATTGTTCAAGTTTCCCAAATTAGCAAAAGGAGAAAAGTTTGTGCCCAATCCAAAAATAGATGAAGTGCTTCGAGTACTTAGAGCTCTAAACTATGAGGGTAACATTCAAAATCTATCTCAGTTCTCCACTGCACGTATTGGTCCACCATGGAAAGCAATCGTCATCATCATAACCATGTGTCTCACTTCAAAGGCTCGTGGTTATGACCAACTGAGACCACCTCAAGCTCATATACTTTGGGGCCTATACACTGCATCTAAAATAGATTATGCTCTACTTCTTTGGCAAGAAGTGTGTTACCAATTCACCGGTACCAAGAAGAAATCACTACATCTTCCGTTTCCAAGGTTCACAAAACTTATCATCAACCATTTCATGAAGAGTGTTCCTTCTATTGACAAGCGTGGAAACTTCTTCTACCATACATCAGATGATGACCATGTGTTGGATCAGATGGGTGACGAGAAACATCCCAGTAAGTACTCACTGCTTCCAGCTTTAGTGCCTGACACCATGATCAATGACGGGATCAAGGACAGTGAATCTTACAAAAAAATGCTTCTGGACATTGAAACACAATTTAAAAGGGTAAACGCAGATCCATCCGAAAAACAAAAGGGTAAAAGGAAAAAGACTGTTGTCAAACGCCAAAAGACTTCTTCACCCCAAACCAAAGGTAAAGCTAAAGGGAAAGAGCAACTACGTGATGAAGATGCAGATGCACAAGACCCCTTAGTACAAATGTCTGAAGAAAAACAGATGCGCATTGCACAAAAGTTAAGTAGGATGGAGGCACAGAAAACCGGTATTGGTTCTAGATCAAAAACTCCTGCCGAGTTAGCACTGGAAGCTTTTGGAGATCCAGACGATCCAACTGGTGAAGAGGAACAAGATCTCAGACTAGAGGAAGAACTCACCGACCCAACAAATCAAGATGATGACAACGTAGATGATTATATCAACTACGATTATGAAGATCAAAATTTAGAAGGTGGAACAGATATGGAAACAATTCTGTACGATGACGTCAATCTTAGCAAACCACTTCCACCTCCTTCATCAATAATAGCAGCAGAAGATGCTCATCTGACGTTGTTTCCTATTCAACAACACATACCCCCTCCACCACCGGTCTTCAGCACTGTTGTAACAACCGTCCCGCCGATTGAATCTACAATCGACACAATTCAACCTGTATCAACCACCACCCCCGTAATTACACCCACACCATCACCGGTAACCCATCAACCTGTATTAACCACCACCCAAGTGATTACAACGATGCCTCCACCGATTGTCGATCCTCTTGTGCCAACAACCGCCTCAGTAATTGTACCAACATCGCCACCTATCCTCGAACAACTTGTACCAACCACCATCCAATCCACAACCTGGTTAGCAATTGCAGTACCTCTTCCACCAACAACAACAGCAGTACAACTATCATCCACTCCCACTCCATTTCTCACAATCAATGATCCACTCATTCAGCATCTCCAAAAACAACTGGAATCACAGTCAAATACTATTGCGGCACTGGAGAAAAGGATAAATCATAGTAAGTCACGTGACGAAAGAGCACAAAAACGTGATGACAACAAACTTCAAGAAACATTCGTAAATGTCATAAGACTTCAAAAGCAACACAACGAGTTTCTTGCTGAAAAGGACGCACGTGACAAAAAAATGCTGCATTTCTCGATTCCATCAATGATTCCATGACTAACATCATCCAGCGTGAAGTTAGGGCATGTGTACATCAGGAGCTTCCAGCATTATTCACAAATGGCCTTACTAACTTACAGTTAATGCAATCCTTGGAGACTCGGTTAACCAACATTGAGTCACCCATAACAGAAGCTCAACACGAATTACAAAGAGCTCTTAGTAAGGTCATAATGGAAGCTTCCAACACACCACCAGTAGAAGACACTGCAGTTCCCCAATCTTCCAAGAAACAGAAACGACATGAGTCAGAAAATGAGGAAGAAGAGGAAAAGAATGAGGAGGAAGAACATTCTGATAACAATGAAGAAGAAAAGGACGAGGACGAGGATGAGGACGAGGACGAGGACGAGGACGAGGATGAGGACGAGGATGATGACGAGGATGAGGACGAGGACGAAGACGAGGATGAGGATGAGGACGATGGGGAGGATAAGGATGACGATGGTTGATGACTCAGATAACTATGACTTAAAGGGGTTACATTGTTGTACTCAGTGTCACGCGCTTAGTCGACGTGGATAATTTCAAGAGGTGTTGTGCTTATAGACTTCATCAGTGATGCATTGAGTACTTAG
Organism: Glebionis coronaria; assembly: GCA_025667525.1. NCBI lineage: Eukaryota > Viridiplantae > Streptophyta > Magnoliopsida > Asterales > Asteraceae > Glebionis > Glebionis coronaria. The sequence continues at coordinate 463,028,340 of CM046874.1, forward strand.
AGATTTCTCCACCGTTCTTCATTCAACAATAGTGCAAGCTTAAGTCACAAGATCGAAGGATTTTTATTCAGCTTCACGTTTGATGTATCTGGTTCATTCTTTCAGTGGTCACTTCAAATTGCTTTCATGTGGGATGGTAAAGGTGGCCATGGAGAGTTTATGAGAAGAGATTTTCGATCAACAGCTGATTCTCACAAAATATATAATTCAGCTTATTTATTATTCTCACGAGATTTCAGGTTCATGTGCGTATAATTTATTGATGGTTCCGAGTTTCGAAACCATCAAGGGGGAAGAAGAAGACACATTGAACGCACAACGAGTACACGTGATGAACTTCATACCTTCTTTTGATTTGAAGATATTCCAGGATGACATTTGTCATAGCCGCAGAGAAAATCAGTGTTTTAACTCGTGTCGTTATCAATCTCCAAACGGTACACTACTGATTCGAGGTTTAATATTTTGATTGTTGCAATTAAACATCATCATTATCCTATATGCATTCTCGGGACTTAATTGACTCTGGTGCATCTCTGGAAGAAGATATGTACATTTCCGGGACTTAATTGACTCTGGTGTTACGATGTCAACTTCATGAATGGGATAAAGTGTCCACTTCAGTATTTGAGCTTCATAATTGGGATTGATTTACTTTCTTCAACTATGTGGGGGAAGAAGTGTCTTGATTCTTTCTGGTATGCATAACTTGAAAGCTCAGGGGGAAGAAAAGTTCAGAAGAATTATTCAAGCGTGAGAAGAAAAGTTGATGATCTACTTGGTGTGCCCCAAACTTTCAATCTCTCTTAGCAACATTATCATGTTATATGATGGGATTTGCTTGTTAGATTCCGCTGTGCGCTTAATCATTCTAAGCTTTATTGAAAGCTTTGAAGTTGCTTACGAGGATTGTCGGTTTAGGGGGAAGCTATTTAAAATTCTTCTACATCAAGTTTACGTGGCATGAATTAGGGGGAAGCTAATTCAGAAGCTTCTCCTTAACTAGAAGTGTATGGGTTACTTAGCTCGTGCCGTTACAGTATTTCTACTACAAGTTAAAGATGAGTCGTTTTGAAGTCAAAGGCCTCAGAAGACTTCATCAGCATTGGATGCTTCAAGAAAGCTCTTGTTCTTAATCATTTTGTACTTGTTAGGAAGAATATTGTAAGGAATTCTACACGTCGTCCCATGGGGGAAGATTGTTGGAAACTCACTTTATGTGACGACATTTAAGAATTCCCGTTAGTTATCATAGTCACGCACATTTAAGACTAGACTAGGCTCGTTGTAAAGTTTAGGTTGTGTGCGTGACTATATAAACCCCTCCTTAGCTTCCAAGGAGGGTGTTGATTGTCATTTGTTCATTTGGGAATACATTTCACTTTCTCTTTCAACCTCTCTTCTCTCTCTCTAAGTCATCAATGGCTTCCACCACCATCTACCACCACATTAGACCACCGGATCCATTTTAGCATTTCTACACTTGTGATCTTTTGCCATTTCCTCAATATCCGGACCTAAAAATACACAAGTAACAAACAAGAGCATATATTTGGTATAATCAATGACACTTAATGCATTTTAAGCCCGATTTGGACGATGTGACCATGTATAAAAGCAGTCTCATCATGAATCATGGCTTGAAAGCAGCTTGACATGCATGTTGTAGTGGTAGAAGGGTATTTCAATTGAAGTGTTTGAATTTGGTAAATTAAATCAGTAATTGCATGATAGATTGGTCCAAAATCAGCAAATCCATTTTCTGCCAGTTTTTGTACATATTTGACATTGAGATTTTGTGAGCTGTTAGATATTAGGTGCAAGTAGGGTTTGCAATCAGTATAAAGCTGATTGGTTAGTTTGTGTGCAAGTTTTGGCTTTATAAAATTCGTTTTTGTGCAAGTAAACCAAGTTATTGTTCACTAGTAACCATTACCCTTCATCAATAACTGTTTTTGCCCCATTGTGTGTGATTCTTGGTTGTGAGCTTTTGTTTTTATTACATTTACTGACTCCCTACACTCCACTGAGTGTAGGGGTGCCCCATTGTCCAAAGAAAACCAAGCCACAAAGCTTTCCTAAGCTCAAAGGTCCACAAACCTTGTTTTTGCACTAACAGTGGGAACAAAGTTCCCCCTGCTAATACATTGGTTACCACTGCTGCACTAAAAAACAAAACCTTGTCACATGTCACTATCGGGTTCTTGGTTTTTTGTCTTTAGTGATCGAATTAGGACTTGAAACAAGTTTCATAATTTTTCTTATTTTATTTTTGATTTTTCTGTTTAATTAGATTTTTTGTTACTGTTCATCTGGTATTTTTAGATTAAATAGCTATTTTAATTACTTTTAAATTTCTGTTTTTTGTCTTTTGGTGGTAAAATTAATTATTTTTCAGTTTTAAAATTTTTCTTACATTTAGAGAAATAGTTTAAGATTTTTAGTTAAAAATTATTTCACTGTTCACTTTTTAATTATTTTTTAGAATTAATTTAACTTAATTAGGGTTTTAATTAATATCAGTTTTGTCTTATAGTGAAAATTTTTATATTTTTCAAATTAGGATTTTTAAATTAGGATTTTTAAAATTGTCAAATCATTTTTAGCATTATTTTATTATTTTTTATGATTATTTTAGTTTAAAAGTAGTTTTAAGTGTTTAAAAATAGAAAAATAGTTTTTAAAATTTGGAAAAAATACTTTTTAGTCTTTAAATAATATAAGTGAGTTATTTGTTCAATAAAATAATATTTTTGTTGAATTTTTATTCTTATTTATATTATTTTAATAAAAGGTTTAAAATTAGCATTTAAAATTGAATATTTAATTAATAAAAGGTTTTAAAATATTTTTGTTGAATTTTTATTCTTATTTATATTATTTTAGACTTAGTTTAAGCTCTTAATTAATTTTTTGGTTCAATTTTTAATTTTGTCACGTTTTACGTATTTACGTTCGCGTTTTACGTCAAATCGTCGTAGCTTAATCCATCTTCGTAACCGTCATTTTCTTCTTACCCCATTTCTATTCTCTTTTCTCATAATAATATAATCAAAATATAATCCAAGTCATAACACACTAGCCTCCTTGAGAACGAACTCACCTTAGGGTGATTTACACACGGTTTTCCTAAATCGGCGTGCTTACCCTATTTTGGTACTCTTTTCCTAAAGGGTATACAAAAACTCAACCATCATTTTGGCGCCGCTGCCGGGGAGGCGTGTTGTGTTTTGACTTGAACAATTTTTGTTTTTATATAGCAATAATAAGTATTTGTATTAGTAGCACTCTACTAATACGTATTATCAGTTTTTCGTTTTTTGTGAATACTATTACTATATTGTATACGTAGAACAATAAATACATAAGTACTCCAAATACGTGAGAAATCACAACCTTGACTTGGGAGGTCATTACCCAATCATTGTATTCGAATCTCAAACCAAACAAAAAAGGCAAAAATAGATAAATACTTTCGAGAAGTTCGATTTTGAAAATACAAACTATAAGGTGGGTATAAGGCGGATATTATAAAATATATCCTAAGGAAAAAGGCTCTTAAGTGCTTCGTACCGCCTCGTTTCCCCGCTTGCTTGTGAGTATTTGATTTTGAGAGCTAATCGAGGGTTTTGCCGCCCAAAGTATTATTAAGTATCATATATATTTTCTTGGTTTCATTGATTAAACCCTCTTGAACGTTTTGGTGTTCCACCAACGTTCTAAAGTCATCGAAGGCGTTCACTTCACGTGATCGTTTTCATTCCTTGAGGCTTCTTTAATCTAGAGATTTGATTAAGGAGGAGATTTGTAGATTTTTGTCTACTTAATACAATTCCAAAATCCAAAAAAAAGTAAAAACAATCAAAAATCCAAAAAAATTGGAAAAAGTTAAAAACACCAAAAATAATCTTCTTTTCTTATCCCCACGTTGTACGTGACGTTTATGCTTACTCGCAATCAAGCAAGACGTGCTCGTAAACGAAAAAACAAAAAGGAGGCAACCCCTACTCCTAATCTTTCTAGTGAAGAGACTCCAAGTGAGGAACCTATTGTAGAACAAGAAGCTATCATGGCTAATCGTACTATGATGGAGTTGCTTCAAGCACCCACCGAGGGTTTTGGAGAGGCCATTGTGATTCCCGCCATCCTTGTGGAGAACTTCGAGATCAAGACGGGTTTAATGTCTATGCTTCAAGCCAACAAGTTTCGCGGACACGAGAAAGACAACCCACATTATCACATTAGGCAATTTAATCGTCTCACCGTGACAAGCAGGTTTAAGGATGTACCACACGATGCCACTAAGATGATGTTGTTTCCATACTCGTTAGATGGACCCGCCAAGATATGGCTCGAGAAAGAACCCCCAAATACGATTTTGACGTGGGGTGATCTCGTTTCGAAATTTATGAATCAATTTTTTCCACCATCTAAAAAACACATTTGAAAAACGAGATTTCACGATTTACACAAAGATCTAATGAAAGTTTTTCAATGGTTTGGGAAAGGTTTAAAGAAATGTTACATGAATGTCCACACCATGATTTTTCCGAATTGCATCAAATTGACACTTTTTATAATGGGCTTAATGATCATGAACGAGATTACTTAAATGCCCCCGCGGGTGGTAATTTTTTGTGCAAAACGACCGAAGAGGCTTTGAAAATCATTGAGAATAGGTCTAAGGTTTATAGCCCTCGTAAAACACCGAGTGTTGCCAATTTGGGTTCGTCATGGTCTCGTAGCATTAATGCCTTGCAAGATGAAGCAAATGAGGAGAATCGGTTTTTCGATAGGTTTTCGACTCTTATGACTCATTGGAAAGCACAAGATGCTTTGAATTCCGCATCGGTTAAGGCGGTTGCCAAGAGTTGTATTTCGTGTGGTGGAGCTCATGATTTTTCCGAGTGCATTACCGCGGATGGTAACACTTTGAATGCTTATGTAGCTACGGGAACTTATAACAAAAACGGTCAAGGTTCCCGCCAAAATCAAGCTCCACAAAATCAAAATGCTAATAACTATCGAAACAACAATCAAAGTGGTGCTTATCAAGGAAATCAACGTAACTACAACAAGGGTAATTATCAAAGTGGAAATGGGCAAATTTCAAACAAAAACCAAAACCGTGATTTTCAAACTACCACTCAAGGTTTTCAAAATGATCACACCAAAAATCTTCAAGGAGAATTTTTGAATTATGCTAAAGCAAACGATGCTAAGTTTGATAATATGCAACGTGAAATGGTTAGCTTAAGATCCGAGTTGAAAAACGAGCTTAAAAACGAACTTGCTAATGAACTTAAGACTCATGCTAATAAAATGGAAGGAAATGTTCAGCGTCTCCAACAAAATCAACAAAAAATGGAGCAAGGTCAACATGAGATTAAGCAAGATTTGTTAAAAGCGGATGCTAGGCAATCTAAGTTTGAAGACCGTATGGGAAAAATGTTTAAAGCTATCATGTGTAAACCTTCTTCTTCGGGTGGTCTTCCTAGTGATACCATCGTAAACCCGAAAGGAGAATTGAAGGTTATTACTACTCGTAGTGGTAAAACTTTCAAAGAACCCATTTCTCGTCCAAGTACTTCTACGGAGAAGAAAAAGAGAAAGAACCCGAGGTTGTGGTAGAAAAGGAGCAAATTCCAAGCCCACGAAGTACCGCTCAAACCACACCTACGGTTGAACCAATACCAATATTGGAACCCGAGATTCCAAGGCCGTTGCCTATGCCCCAACCCACACCACCCTTACCTTACCCTTCAAGACGAAACATGGAAAAGGAACAAGAACGAAATAATTATCAATTTGAACTTTTTATGAAAATGTTTCGTGACTTGCATTTTAATATAAGTTTTGCTGACGCCTTGGTCATGATGCCTCGATTTGCCGCGTACTTTAAAAGAATGTTGAATAACAAAGAGAAATTGCAAAAGTCGTCTAGTTGTTCTTCGGTTTTTCTTAGCCGCATACCTCAAAAAGTCGGTGATCCCGGCAAGTTTTTAATCCCATGTGCAATACAAGATATGGAGGAATGCTACGCCTTGGCCGATCTTGGTGCTAGTATAAATTTGATGCCTCTTGAGATTTTTTAGTCGCTCAATCTTCCCAATCTCACTCCTTCAAGAATGTCAATCGAGATGGCCGATCATTCTACGATTTTAGCTTGTGGAGTAGCCGAGGACGTCTTCGTAAAAGTTGGAAAGTTCTACTATCCCGTAGACTTTATTGTTGTTGACATCCCCATCGATCCTAAAGTTCCTCTAATTTTAGGTCGATCATTTTTGGATACCTCGAGAGCACTTATCGATGTGCATGCTAGGAAAATCACTCTTCGTTTCAATGAGGAAGAACTCGTCATAAATGCAACTCAAAACTCCACACTTTCTCATGTGTATTCTATCACGTCTTTGAACAATGTTAGTCCCATCAAAAACATTTGTAAAAGGATTTCAAAAAGAGTTTTAGGAGTTGATGATAAAAACGATTTTCCGTCCCCTCCGCCGGTGGAGGTTAAGAGTGTTAAGCCTACGATTCCAATCACGAATGATTCTTCGGATGATGAATATGTTGACCCCGATGGGGAAGTTTTCTTTGTTGACAAACGTTTTGAGAACTTACCACCACCTAAACCAAAACGGTTTTCAAATGTGAGAATTTTTAGTGCGACTAACATTGTTTTAGAAACACCAAATATTTTTGATATAATTAAGTCGGGTTTTCATAAGGAGAGTTTAAAAGATGAAAAAGGAAAATTGGATTTAAAAGATTTTTCTACAATGTTAACTCCGTCATCACCTCGTGTTTTGAGTGCTACAAGCTCGTCTTCTCCTTTTGACGATGCTTTGTGTGGACTTAGTGTGGGGGAAGCCCCTTATGTTCCCTCCCCTTTCTCCATCGACGACGAGATATTTGATCCCGGAATTGCTTATAAAGGGAAATCTCGGTCTTCCACCGATGCAATAAATGGAAAATCTTTCTATTTGATTAGTGCGAGTCTACCTCGAGTAGCTCATGGTTTTTATGACTTACCCATTGTCCCACCCTTCTATTTCTTCTCATCTATTTTCTTGAAATCCTTTGGGTTTGTGTTGACACATGATGAAGTGGCGTTGATTTTTTTTCCAATGAAAACGAGATCGCCATCTTCGATCCCGGTATTTTGCACCATCAAAGGACTTAGTCCTTAATACCGGTTGATTTTGGGCCTTGTTTATCATGTAAGCCCCACCAAAAATTGACCACACCATGATTATCCCTAAATGATCACATTTATGGGGATTCGAGTCGAGCTTTTGACTCGGTTATCAAAAACAAGGTACCTCGTGGGGGAGACCCATGTTTATCCATGTACATATTATTGCTTTCTAATTAGTTTAATGTGAGGGCATTTGTGCCCTTCCAAACTTTGTTCCGTGGTTGTTTGTGAATTGTGGTTTTTAGATCATGATCTTTACGATTGGAGCCTCTCGTGTTCGTTTTATGGGAGCAATCGATCTTTTGCTTTGAATACTTTCTCAATATCCAAATGATATATCCTTTGATGTTCTAACCATAGGTTTATAGCACAATTCATAAACGGCTATTAATTTAATGGTTACACCCTTTCCATGCTACATTAGGCATTCGACTACGTCTCTAGTATGGGGGTGTTTGCACCCCTAGACTCGAAAAATTGAGGACAATGTTTAACTTTAGTATGGGGGGTGAATAGATACTTGCCTTGCCAAACCTTCACGCTTTCTAAAGTTTATCTTTTTTTTTATCGTTTTGTTGCAAAATAAGGCTAAAAATGGCCAAATTTTAAAATTTTTCTCATGTTTTATAAGTGTTTGAAGACACGAATGTAGATTTTCCGATGGCGAGAATAAGAGTAATTTTTTACTCGACCGTGCGTGTTGAGCACTTAGCTTTGATTCCTTAACTACACATTAGGCTAAGTCTCTTAAATGAGGACGAGAAATGATAGGGTTAATTATAAGTTACTATGCTAAACGTAGAGTACTCGTATTCTTTCAAAAACTCATGTGTTCTCGTTGTTTGCTTATTCTCCCTTCGCATGTAAATATTTTTTGCTTAATAAATATTGACTTAGCGGTTTAGTTGGGATTGTTGGGTTCCTAGTCTTTTCTAGTAGCTTCCGTGTAATTAAATTGGGAAGACATTAAGGTATCGCCAGCGTTACGGTTTTGAAGTATTGGCACACGAATAATCAAAAGCTTCACCAATAATAAGATTTCAAGTGCTCACCTAAATCTAGCAAACAATTTGAAGCCCCACAAGGTCGAAAAATCTATGAAAAATTGAAAGTGAATTCTCTTGTTTGTTGGCTTTAATACCATGAAATAAAATAGAGAAAAAGACCTTCAAGATAATAACCATTTTCGAGAGACAAACTCCAGTGAACCACTTTCCTCCTCTCTTCTTTTCTTCATTCCATTCATTCCCCTTTGAAAGAAGTAAAAAAAAAAAAGAATCTAACGCTCTAGTCTAATTGAAGACTTTCAACGCTCATGCTATTTGAAAGAGCTTTCAACATGCTTAATCTTCGAAGCTTTAAAGATCCAAAATTCGCCTTAGCGTGAGGATATACGTCTTTGGCTAATAAAACCACCGATGAGGCGGATAATAAAAGGCAAGGCAAGACCGAAGTCATAATAAAAGCTTCATGGCGAAGTTGAATAAAAGATGGAGGTAAACCAAAGATAATAAGGCCCTTCCGTTAGGGGGCGTATAAAAGTCTTGGTAATAAGTCTCATGTTCAAAACCGTTATAAAACCGTGTTTATCGATTCTTCTTATCAACTTAATTTTTTGACATCGTTGTCTATTAGGAGGGGTTATTGATTTGATGGTCTTGGTTACACCGTTAGGAATCTATTTTTAGACCTAAATCTCTATTATCGCATAAGTCAAACAATGTATCCTCGTGAAACATTCAAGACAAAATAAAATATAAGAGATAAACCTTAGGAATAATGGGAGGATAAGTACGTGATTAGGGCATATGAGTAGTGTTAGCATTACTAACTTATAATGACAATGATCTCGTTGCACGCTTGGCATGGAATTGGGGTGAAAATCAGGGACGATGAAATTATTTCTAACAAAGCATTCACGTGTTCTTATTCTATGAACCTAAACGTCCCATTTTGCGATGAAAATCATACATTATGTCTAAAACGCAAGTAGTTGTAGCAATAGTTGTAAGTGTACCTAGCTTATCATTCAATAAAAGTGAATAAAAATGAATTTTGGAGGTGCTACGATACTTTATTCTAGCATTGCGTGAGGGCACGACAATGGTTTAGTATGGGGGAGTGATGAGACTGATTTTATACATAGTCTCATCGTCCAAATTGGGCTTCAAATGCATTAAATATCATTAAAAATGACAAATATATGCTCGTGTTTGTTGCTTGTGTATTTTAGGTACGGATATTGAGGAAATGACAAAAAGATCACAAGAATCAATCAAAAACGAACACGGGAAACGAAGCCGCATAATGAACCGGACCTGAATCATGATTCTCCTATCAAGTCCTTGAAGTTTGAAGATTTGGCAAGAATCGTCCCTCAACTTTGGAAGACTTGTCATTTTAAACCCTTGTAAATCATCAATTTTACACTTGGGTCCCTAAAATGATGAGACATTACAAGAATGGCCCTTGAAGAATGTAAATTATGCATAAATGATCCTTGGAAAAGTTTTTGCAAGTACTTGTGCCACATTTGACAACTTGATCAAACTTGATACAAAGGAAATGGAGAAAAATGTTGTTTATTATAAAGTGACAAAGTCAAGAGACTTCAGGGGGCAATTGCATCAAACATCCATTCTACCACCCCCCCAATCCAACTCCTCCACGTCACTTCCCATTAACAACTTTTAAATAAACTGATTATTAATCAGTTTAGTATTACGTGGGAAACAGTTTTTTAAAACATATTAACTCCTAAACCTAATCAAATCACCCCTGCTACCCCCTTAATCATGAGGAACCCTAAAACCTAATTACTTCAAAACAAAGGGTTTTCTTGATTAAATCTCCAGATCATTAATCCATTACACCCTAAACCCAACCCCACCTCAAACTTTCCCTCCAACATACCCATGTGGGCAGTGGGGACCTCCCCTGCTGTGTCACTTTCAGCTCCATATCCAAAACTCGACCAAATCAACGAATGTGTTAAAATCCTTTGTGGCCACGTACTAATGAATGGATAGGATGATTTCATGACAGCTAAACATCATAAGTGTCCAAGATCATTCAACAGATTCCTCACAAGATCAAGATTGACCAAGACTTTGAATTCCAGTCAAGGGGCAGAGTAGGAAGTTTGTTGATAGGGTTTTCCATTCTAGATCCTTCTGTATGCTATTATATAAAGCAACCTAGGTTTTCATTTACATTGTTCTAGATTTTCTTAATATTAATTGTAATTCCTTTTTAAGTTGAATGAAAGTTGGTATTTTGTTAAAAAGTAATTCCTTTTCTTTATTTAAAAGCTGGTATTTAGTTAAGAAAATCTGTATTCCATCCATATTATTCTCAAAATCCCAAGGTTTTCACCTATTAAAGATTTTCAGAAAATCGTGTTTAAGCAGTTTTTTTGGAAAAGTTTTTCATAAGTCTAAGATTTGTGACTTGGTGAAGTGAAAGTGGAACCAAGTCATTGGTTTCAAGGCTTGTTGGTTTCAAAGGTTCCAAATATTTCAAGAAACAAAATCAGTTTCAAGATTTTTGTTATATTTTTTAGCTATAAGCTATAAGCTAGCTTAATCAATAAGCTAGCTTGATAGCTTATTGCCTTGTCACAGGTCACTGTTGTCTGATTTTCCTTGGCAGGGTAACTAAGTTTCAAAATCTTCAAGGTTGAAGACATTTGGGGGTATTTGGAACTGTTGTAGTCCAACACTACCACCATCTCTACATTAGCAGCCCAACAAGTTCAGCTCAGGCCCGAGCCTGAAAGGAGATGGCTTCTCAGCCATAGTGGGACCTGGATTGTAGGTCCCACAAGGTAACTTGGCTTGAACTCTTTATATGCATTTGTTTAAGTTCTATGAGAATTTTTACATGAATTTGTGTGAATCTGTTTTAAAGTGTTAGTTTGTTTGTTTGCCATGTTCATTTAGGCTCTTATGCATGATTTGATTGTGGGTAATCAGTTTTAAGTTGTTTTACAAAGGCTAGGTTAGAAAAAATTCATTTTCTGAAATTAAAGGTGTGTTTGGGACTGTGTTTTAAGCTAAGGGTAATGATGAATCATGGCTTGAAAGCAGCTTGACATGCATGTTGTAGTGGTAGAAGGGTATTTCAGTTGAAGTGTTTGAATTTGGTAAAGTAAAATCAGTAATTGCATGATAGATTGGTCCAAAAGTCAGCAAATCCATTTTCTGCCCGTTTTTGTGCATATTTGACATTGAGATTTTGTGAGTTGTTAGATATTAGGTCCAAGTAGGGTTTGCAATCAGTATAAAGCTGATTCGTTAGTTTGTGTGCAAGTTTTGGCTTGATAAAATTCGTTTTTGTGCAAGTAAACCAAGTTACTGTTCACCAGTAACCATTACCCTTCATCAGTAACTGTTTTTGCCCCATTGTGTGTGATTCTTGGTTGTGAGCTTGTGTTTTTATTACATTTACTGACTCCCTACACTCCACTGAGTGTAGGGGTGCCCCATTGTCCAAAGAAAACCAAGCCACAAAGCTTTCCTAAGCTCAAAGGTCCACAGACCTTATTTTTGTACTAACAGTGGGAACAAAGTTCCCCCTGCTAATACATTGGTTACCACTGCTGCACTAAAAAACAAAACCTTGTCAAATGTCACTATCAGGTTCTTGGTTTTTTGTCTTTAATGATTAAATTTAGGAATTAGGACTTGAAACAAGTTTCATAAGTTTTCTTATTTTATTTTTGATTTTTCTGTTTAATTAGATTTTTTGTTACTGTTCATCTGGTATTTTTAGATTAAATAGCTATTTTAATTACTTTTAAATTTCTGTTTTTTGTCTTTTAGTGGTAAAATTAATTATTTTTCAGTTTTAAAATTTTTGTTACATTTAGAAAAATAGTTTAAGATTTTTAGTTAAAAATTATTTCACTGTTTACTTTTTAATTATTTTTTAGAATTAATTTAGCTTAATTAGGGTTTTAATTAATATCAGTTTTGTCTTCTAGTGAAAAATTTATATTTTTCAAACTTTTTCATTTTTCTACTGTTCCTTAGTATAAATTAGGATTTTTAAAATTGTCAAATCATTTTTAGTATTATTTTATTATTTTTTATGATTATTTTAGTTTAAAAGTAGTTTTATGTGTTTTAAAAATAGAAAAATAGTTTTTAAAATTTAGAAAAAATACTTTTTAGTCTTTAAATAATATAAGTGAGTTATTTGTTCAATAAAATATTATTTTGGACATTTTGTTAATTATATTTAATTTTAGGGCTTTAATTAGCATTTAAAATTGAATATTTAATTAATAAAAGGTTTTAAAATATTTTGTTGAGTTTTTATTCTTATTTATATTATTTTAGACTTAGTTTAAGCTCTTAATTAATTTTTTGGTTCAATTTTTAATTTTGTCACGTTTTACGTATTTACGTTCGTGTTTTACGTCAAATCGTCGTAGCTTAATCCGTCTTCGTAACCGTCATTTTCTTCTTACCCCATTTCTATTCTCTTTTCTCATAATAATATAATCACAAATTAATCCAAGTCATTACACACATAACACACTAGCCTCCTTGAGAACGAAATCACCTTAGGGTCATTTACACACGGTTTTCCTAAATCGTCGTGCTTACCCTATTTTGGTACTCTTTTCCTAAAGGGTATACAAAAACTCAACCATCAATGTTCTTCCTCAAAATTTGAAAAGAAAAATAAGTAAATGCATGTGGGAAAATTTTACATAGATATGATCACCTTTGAATTCTAAGATGTGGTCTTGTTTTAGTTTTAGATGAATCAAAGGGAAAATCAAAATTTTGAGAGTGTTTTGGTGTTAGGGGTGGACGGTTAGACAAAGAAAAAAGGGAGGGTGGATGAAATTTTATTAAAATGATTTTTGTGTGTATGTTAGGTGGAGAAAAATGGTTTTTATATGTAGGCAGTGGAGAGACTAATGTTGCCAAAGTTTCATAGTTTTGGACCAAAAAGAAATTAAGTAATTTAAAGGGTAGAAAATGACTATTAGTCAAAGTTAAAAATATTTACGGGACTCGGGTTTCATAAAAATGCTTTTCAAAAGTTGAAACGCTTCATAAATATAATAATAAAGCTTCGACATGACTTAAAACGTAATTAAATCGAAAACGTCGAAAATATAAAATATCGAGACAATCGATAATAAAACATAAATTTTTGGGCATCCGTCGGTATCACGATCACTAGTTGTTCTCGTCATTCCTTAAAACGTAAAGCACGAGAAATAAAGATTAAATATAATAAAAATCATTCTTATAATAATTTGAGAAATAATATCGACACCTAACGTATTCCTTGCCGGTTTTCATCTAATCGACATTCTTACCCTAGTTTCAAATCATAACCTTCTCGGTTAGTCGATAATTTAGAATTCTCATTAAAGTAAACACGTAATACGTAATAGTCGAGATTAAAATAACGACGTGAAATTGACGGATTGTCACATTATCCCCACCAAATTAGGATCTTCGCCCTCGAAGACCAACTTGCGTTCTTGCCCGAGCGCTTGTTGAAATCAAAGAGATGAGGGTAATTCTTCCACATTTGGTCTTCTCATTCTCAAGTATACTCCGGTCCTCTCCGAGAGTTCCATCGAACTTTGACGATAGGGATTCGGCTTTGTTTAAGTTGCTTGACCTCACGATCCATGGTCTCGATTGGTTCTTCAATAAAGTGCAACTTTTCATCAACCTTAACTTTGTCCCACGATATAACGAGTTCTTCATCGAATAGACACTTCTTCAGATTCGACACGTGAAAAGTGTTATGAATCCCATACAGTTCTTGTGGTAGTTCAAGTTGGTATGCCACGGGTCCTACTCTAGATGTAATCTTGAATGGTCCGATATAACGAGGACTTAACTTCCAACTTTTTCCAAATCGTACAACACCTTTCCATGGTGATACCTTTAGCATAACCTTATCTCCCACATCAAACTCCAATGGTTTTCTTCTCAAATGCGCATAACTCTTCTGTCGGCTTCGTGCAGACAACAACCTATTCTAGATTTGCACAATCATATCTATCGTCTCTCTAATCATCTCTGGTCCAGTGAGTTGAGCATTACCAACTTCACTCCAGCTCACGGGCGATCTACATTTTCTCCCATAAAGTGCTTCAAAAGGTGCAGCTTTAATACTCGTGTGATAACTGTTATTGTACAAGAATTCGGCCAAAGGTAAGTGCTTATCTCAGCTACTTCCAAAGTCTAACACACAAGCACGCAACATATCCTCCAATGTTTGACTAGTTATTTCACTTTGTCCATCGGTTTGCGGGTGATAGGCTGTCATGGTATCAAAATTGGTTCCTAAATATTTCTGAAGCGATCTCCAAAATCCAGAAGCAAAACGACTGTCTCTATCGGAAATGATTGAAATAGGAACACCATGCTTACACATGATCTCCTTTAGATAAAGGTTGACAAGTTTCTCTAAACCGAACCTCTCATTGATTGGAATGAAATGAGCGGATTTAGTTAAACGATTGACAATAACCCAGATTGCCTCGAACCCAGACGATGTCCTTGGGAGTTTTGTGATGAAGTCCATCGTAATTCGCTCCCATTTCCAGATTGGAATTTCAAGTTGGACAAGTAATCTTGACGGCTTCTGATATTCAGCTTTCACTTTTGCACACGTTAAGCATTTCGCAACATGTTGCAATATTAGCTTTCATATTCGGCCACCAGTATAACTTTTTCAAGTCTTGGTACATTTTGTCCGATCTAGGATGAATAGAATACTTGGACATATGAGATTCTAACATGCTCAAATCTCTCAGCCCACCATAGAATGGTAACCAAATTTGACCTCTCAAACATTTGATACCATCCGATCGCGTCTCAAATGTCTCACCATCTCCTCTAAATATTTCGGCTGCGATATTTTCCTTCTTACACGCTTCGATTTGTGCGTTTCGGATCTGCTCAAGTAAGTTATTATGAACTGTCACCACCAAAGCACGCACTCGAATCGGTTTCTCCCTTTCCTTTCGACCTAACGCGTCAGCTACCACATTCGCCTTTCACAAATGATAACGAATTTTGCAGTCGTAATCACTCAAGAGTTCAACCCATCGATGTTACCTCATATTCAGATCCTTTTGATCCAGTATGTATTGTAGGATTTTGTGATCAATGAATATTGTACACTTCACACCATACATATAATGTCTCCAAAGTCGCAGAGCAAAAACCACAACGCCCAATTCCAAGTCATGGGTAGTGTAGTTCTCCTCATTCTTCCTTAATAGTCTAGAGGCATATGCGATCACCTTTTCACGTTGCATGAGAACAGCACCGTATCCTTGAAGAGATGCATCACAATAAACAACAAAGTCTTCACTTTCTTCGGGTAACGATAAGATCGACGCACTACAGAGTTTCATCTTCAGGGTTTTGAAAGCTTCTTCTTCTTCATCGCCGCACACAAATGGTTTATTCTTCTGAGTCAGCTTAGTTAATTTCTATATCAAAGAGAATCCTTCAATAAACCTTCGGTAGCAACCAACCAAACCTAGAAATTGTCGCACTTCAGTTGAAGTTGTTGGAGCACTCCAATTTTTAATGGCTTCAATCTTCAAAGGATCAACATGTACCCCACTTTTATCAATCACATGTCCGAGAAATTGTACAGAATTAAGCCAAAAATCACACTTTGAGAATTTGGCATACAACTTTTCGTCCTTTAACAAGTTCATGATAATTCTTAAGTGTTCAGCATGCTCTTCCTTGCTCTTGGATTAGATTAGAATATCATCGATGAAAACGATCACGAATTTATCAAGATACAGCTTACAAATGCGATTCATTAAGTCCATGAATACAGTAGGTGCATTAGTCAAACCAAAAGGCATAACTCGGAACTCATAATGACCATAACGAGTTCTAAACGCCGTAATAGGAATATCTTCCTCGCGTACACGAAGTTGATGGTAACCAAAACGAAGATAAATCTTGGAGAAAACACGAGAACCTTGAATTTGATCAAATAAATCATCAATTCTTGGAAGCGGATAACGATTCTTGATCGTCATCTTATTCAGCTCTCGGTAATCGATACACATACTAAACCAACCATCTTTCTTCTTAACGAATAAAACAGGAGCTCCCCAAGGTGACGAACTCGGTCGTATAAAACCTTTATCAGATAGTTCTTGCAATTGCACAGACAACTCCTTCAGCTCGGATGGGGCTAAACGATATGGCGCACGTGCCACGGGTGCAGCACCAGGAATTTGATCAATTTGTAATTCTACTTGCCTTGGAGGCGGAAGCCCTGGAAAATCTTCCGGAAACACTTCAAGAAAGTCACGAATGACTGGAACATTTTCTATACGTTTCTCCTTCGATTCCTTCTCCGATACATGAGCTAGGAATAACTCACAACCTTTTTCGATATAATTACGAGTTTTAATGCACGAAACGATTTTCATTCGAGAATTACATTTATCACCTTCGATAACTAAGGTCTTGTCATCTAAAGGAATCCTAACTTTCTTTTCTCCATACAGAATAGACGCATTATACTTGGACAGCCAATCCATTCCGATAATAATATAAAAACTTCCCAATTTGACGATCATCAAGTCTATCTTAAAAATACGGTTCAGAACATTAAGAGAACATCCTATGACCGCACGATTGGTACATACTAATTTACCATCAGCTAGTTCTACTTCATAACTCGCGTCCAATTCGACCGGTTTGATATCAATTAAGGTACTAAAACTTGTAGACACAAAGCTTTTTTTCGCACCATAATCAAATAAAGCTGTAGCGTAACGGTTATTCAGTAAAAACGTACCAGTAACAACTTTTGGGTTTTGTTTAGCATCAGCTTCTCCTAGTCGATAGGATTTTCCTTGATTATCACCACCACGTGTATTCTTCTGCGGCTCAGGGCATTGATTCTTCATGTGTCCTTTACCTTGGCAGTTAAAGCAAGTCACTCCTTTCCTTCCTGGTCCCCAACAGTCTTCAGTCTTGTGCCCCAACTTGTTACACTTTCCATACTTTACACATTCACCAGTATGAGTCCTTTTGCAGCGTTGACATCGGGTTCCCTTATCAGCAAGTGCAGCTTCAGTCATTGCATTTGCATTACCCCTCCTTCGGTTCTGATTCCTATTGTGAGATTTACGGTTATCACCTCGATCATCACTTTCCACTTTAGCCTTTCTTTTAATACCTTCAACAACACCATCAGCCTTATCTTGGATAATCTGTCCCATCAGTTGGTAGGCCATTCGAACAGCTTCATCAATATTCGCAGGTTTAGATGAGTTCACATCACCACCAATGTTGGCAGGTAAGCCTCGAATATACTGCTCCACCTTCAGATATTCTGGGTTTACTTTGTTTGGACAAAGTAGAGCAAGTTCATGGAACCTGTTTGTGTATCCATCGATATCAGTACCTCTCAGTCTCAACTGATACAGTTCATGTTCTAACCTTTGAATAACACTCCTTGGATAGAATTCCTCGGTCATCCATCTTCCCACTTCAACCCAAGGTGTAGCATAAGCAACATTCATCCCTACAGACGCCATTCTTCCATTCCATCAAGTTAATGCTCGCCCTTGAAGAGTAGCAGAGGCAAACATCACCTTGTCTCGTTCCTCACTTCCACTAAATCGAAACACGGATTCCAATCTTTCAAACCATTACATTAAACCAACAGCACCTACAGTACCCTTAAAAGTCGGAGGTTTACATTTCATGAATGAGGTATAAGTACACTTTTTGTTTTCAGGAATCACTGGTCAATCAGCATCACCAGTTCCAACACCAGCATTGTCAGCTTTAGTATTTCCAGCTCCAGTATCGCCAGATCCAGTATTGCCAGCACCAGTGTTGCCAGCTCTAGTATTGCTAGCTCCAGTATTTCCAGCTCCAGTATTGCTAGCTCCAGTATTGCCAGCTCCACCAGATCCACCAGCTCCTCCGGATCCACCAGCTCCACCGGATCCACCAGCTCCACTATTCATATTTGTCGTAAATGCATTCATAGCGACCTGAAATTAGCTACTATTGCTCATAACTGCGCCTCAGTCATTTGTTTTGGTGGCATGATCCTGTGACAAAATTCACATCAAAATGAGTATTCATTCAGCGCTTGTGATAACAAAACATGAATAACACGGAATAAGAATAGATAGATGAAGAGAAACAAGAAAGTATGATAGAACGAAGAATAGAATTTAGACAAGGAACCAAGATTCACGAGGAATGAGTCAAAGACAGGAATTTCTACTGTGACAATCAACGTCGTTTGTAAATTACGTATTAGTATCATAATAATCAAATAATAAACATTTATAAATAAATAAATGTAATCCATTATGCTTTAAGCATAAATAATAATTAAATATTTATAACATACATATACTTTTCTTATTCTCGTCCATTGGCAACTCGGAGGTTTCGCTTGCAGATGTTATAGTCAAAAGATTTCAAAATTTTATTTTTGGAAAATCCTTCGTTCTCTATAACTTGAGCTCTGATGCCAATCTGTAACACCTCCATTTTCGTGTCATGGCAGCGAAAGGGTCATTGGGTGTTACTGTCATGGTTCAATCTCAATATCATAGAAAACGCCTCAAAACGAGTCATTTTAATAAAACATACATCCATTCATTATTTAAAGATGAAACAATTCACACACGGTCCCAAATAGTTTTAAAGTTTACACAACATAACAAACTACAAAAGTTTCTTTGAATGTACATAGTTTAGAAAAGCGGGCCAAAACATTTAAATTAAGCAAGCTGCATGAAACCGCCTTCCTTGAGTGCCTTCTTCATGGACCTGCGATAAAACATGTTATAAAGTCAACAAAAATGCTGAGTGAATCTATAGAGTTTAAATTAAATAAACGAACACAAGTATTCTGAATAAACCTTCCATGGTTGACAATCATGTGGATCAGACATAATCATCGTTGTTATTACATAAGTGTCATGACATTGAACGTTAACATATATTATTTCAGCCCAACACACCTAGCCAAGTGCGTATATTTCTCTTATACAATTGCATCCGATGTTTCATTACTAGTATATCACAACACCACGCGATAGCTAGTCGCGACCGGACTGGGTGTCATCCTGATAGATCTATCCATAGTATTAGCGTTCATTCGATTAACAATTCATGATTCAATGGGTCTTTTAAGGCTATAAGCAAACCTATGTAAATAACGTTCATCTAGCATACAATCGGGTCCCTTGTGTTCTATTTTAAAAACAAGCATGTTATCCCCCTCACGGATTTTCAAATACTTTACAAGATAGTATAAAAGCGATGCTATAGACTCGCCTTGGTACAATAGTAGTAATATGACGATCGCTGACGATAAGTGATGCCTGTTAGACACGAAAACCGCAACCTACCAAATAAGGCGCGTTCGTTAACAAATGACCCAAGTATAAATAATACTTAATAATACAAAACTCAAATTAATAAAACCATGACAATCCCAAAAATAATAATACGAGTGTACTTCTATCCTCCTTTACATGTTTACTTTATTAGACTATATCATCTATAAAAATCTGCCGGTACTTAACGAAAGTAGAAGCTCATTTACCTTACTTAAACTATTCCGTTTTCGACGAAACTTGGTCACAACCTCACATATAAAATGAATAAGACTCGGGTTAAATTTCATTCAAAATTATTACTTCTAAGAACTTCTACCCGACACACCTTCGTGTTATAAAAACCGGACAGATTTACACCTTTGACTTGTAAAACTATTTTGACATATCTAAACAACTCCATTTATAAAACCGACAATCGGGTTTGAAAATAGAGTCATGACCTGAGGTTTAGACTTCAACATCAGTCCTTGAACCTTTTTAAAACTAATTCTATAGTCCCCGAGATTCGATCCAAATATCGAGAACAATTTTCAGATTGTGCCGATACTCGTCTCCCGGTACACGAATACTAAAATTGTTGTAAGTTCGCACTCGTTTGGAGTTGGAAGTCCTACTTTATATCAAATCGAAGCTAACGAAATTATCTACAACCTTATCTTATTAGTTTAACAAGATTCATATAGTAAGTAATCCAAATATGGCCTTTTACCTACTGGTCTAAAATGACTAGTTAAAAATCATATTAAATCAACATTTTGACTCATTTTAACAATTTGTATACTCCTAATATCATCTATCAATCATCTACAACAAATAATCTAACCTCTAACACCCTTGAATTTAATCTAATAAAAATCAAGTATAAAAATTTATACACGCAACAACAAAATTTCAAATATAATAATAATAACACAATACCACAACTACAAAATGGATCAAACATCATGTTCTTCCTTAAAATTTGAAATGAAATATAAGTGAATGCATGTGGGAAAATTTTACATAGATATGATCACCTTTGAATTCTAAGGTGTGGTCTTGTTTTAGTTTTAGATGAATCAAAGGGAAAATCAAATTTTTTAGGGTGTTTTGGTGTTAGGGGTGGACGGTTAGACAAAGAAAAAAGGGAGGGTGGATGAAATTTTATTAAAATGATTTTTATGTGTATGTTAGGTGGAGAAAAATAGTTTTTATATGTAGGTAGTGGAGAGACTAATGTTGCCAAAGTTGCATAGTTTTGGACCAAAAAGAAATTAAGTAATTTAAAGGGTAGAAAATGACTATTAGTCAAAGTTAAAAATATTTACGGGACTCGGGTTTCGTAAATATACTTTTCAAAAGTTAAACGCTTCATAAATATAATAATAAAGCTTCGACACGACTTAAAACGTAATTAAATCGAAAACGTCAAAAATATAAAATATCGAGACAATCGATAATAAAACATAAATTTTTGGGCATCCGTTGGTATCGCGATCACTGGTAATTCTCGTCATTCGTTAAAACGTAAAGCACGAGAAATAAAGATTATATATAATAAAAATCATTCTTATAATAATTTGAGAAATAATATCGACACCTAACGTATTCCTTGCCGGTTTTCATCTAATCGACATTCTTACGCTAGTTTCAAATCATATCCTTCTCGGTTAGTCGATAATTTAAAATTCTCATTAAAGTAAACACGTAATACGTAATAGTCGAGATTAAAATAACGACCTGAAATTGACGGATTGTCACATGGCCCTATTTAGTCGCATGTGTTTTATCGAAACTTTTAACTTTGGGACCGACCCATTGGCGTTCCCTCGTCATGTCTTTTGTTTTGAGTGAACTGACCATATGTGTTCACTCTCGCGCATTTACTAAAAGTTTTCATAAAACTGCATCATGCATTCATTTACTAATTTTCTCACATAAAATTTTCTCATGATTTATTGGTATAAATTTTTTTCATGTATATATTTTATGTTTTGATCAGTTTAATCATGTATTTTATGTTATACTGTCAGATGGTTCTCACACGCGAGCAATCCAAGCTGCAATGCAAGCTATGCTTCCTCAGTTGAAGAATGAAATCAGGGCTGAAGTGCAGGCTGCCAACAATCAGCAGCAACACCCAGTACCTCCTCTTCCTCCTCCAGCAACATTGGTCACATGGCTGGAGAGATTCAATAAGCTACGCCCTCGAGCTTTCGAGAGAACATATAGCCCCAGTGAAGCTGAAAGCTGGTTGGCTCACATTGAGAAGATCTTTGATGCCATGGGCTGTGACCCCGTCTTCAAGTCGAGGTTAGCCTGCTACCGGTTCGAAGGGGATGTGCTATCATGGTGGACGACACTGAAGTAGTCTAAGGGAGGTGATGCTTGGGTGGCTGGTTTGACTTGGGCTTAGTTCAGGGATTTGGTGATGGGACAGTTCTTTACCAAGGTTGAGCAAGACAAGCTGAAGAGAGAGTACCATGGAATCCGACAGAGAGCTGGGGAGAATAGCAACGAGTTAATGCAGCGCTTTCTTCGCTTGGCTGGTTTTCTTGATGCAGCAGCAGGTACTCCCGAAGAGCAAGCGCACCACTTCCGGTGGGCTCTTCGTACATCAGTCGCAAATAACTTGGTGTGTGCTACGTTTAAAACAGTGGCACAAGTGGCCGATGCGGCACGTAAACTGGAGATGCTGCAAGAAAGAGAAGAGTTCGGGGAAGCAGAGAGACCCGAGAAGAGGTAAACATTCGTATTTAGCGGTGACCAAACCGTAATCTTTCAACATATTTACTTCTCTTTTAAACTGTATCTTACAGGCAGAAGACTGGGGACCGGTCTTAGCCGGCCACTCAGCAACAGCCTACTCAACCCAAGGGAAACAGTCAGACTCAGGTTCGTTCTTCTACGGATAGGCGTGGCGGTAATGATATTTACCGTAACAACGCTGGACACTCCAGCAGCAGCAGGTCGTTATACTTACTCATTTTCTTATGATAACATGCTATAATCTTAATTCTGACACATTAGAGAATCTTCTACCAGGAATCATGGTAACGGGAGGGACCAGAACCAGAGAGGTTCACAGCCTAACCATCCAGCTATCACTGGTATTCCATCTTACGAACTATCCGTATTGTCCTTTATACCTATTATCATGTCTCATGTATATTGTTCTTATCGGGCTCTCAGCCAGTCACGACACCTACTGGAGGATATACTCATCCTCTTTGCACTACCTGCAACCATAGGCACCCAGGTCTATGTCGCCGCGACAGCGACACATGCTTCAAGTGTGGTCTTCCTGGCCATCACATGAAGGATCGCCTCAAGGGAAAGATGGAGGGCACATTGGGACATGCTGACACCAAGCCGCCTCCTACTAGTGGACGCGTTTACACGACTTCTCACGATCAGGACAACAAGTCTATAGGTACCATCAATGGAATCTTGTATATGTATGGTCAAGCTGCATGTGTTCTTCTTGACACGGGTGCTACTCACTCGGTCATCTATACTGCTTATGCGAAGAACGTTAGGATACTCCCCATGCCACTAGAGAATATATTGAATATTTCCACGCATTTTCGAGACTTTGTACGCATAACCCATATGTACAAGAGCCTTCCCCTAGAGTTTGATGACAAGATTCGTCCTGTTGACGCACTTCCGCTGGACATGAATGATTTTGACATGATTTTGGGCATGGATTGGCTATCCAAGCATCATGCTACCATAGAATACCATTCATATCGAGTCATCATCGGTGATGTTAATGCGCTAGAGTACATTCACAACGGGTTCGTACCCGGAAGGTCTGTACAAATCATATCAACCCCGCAAGCACGTGCATTACTTTCACATGGTTGTGAGGGCTATCTAGCTACTGTTCATGACATGGATGCTGAATCCCCATCAATTCAGGATCAGGCGATAGTTTCAGAATTTCCAGATGTATTCCCAGAAGAACTTTTGGGCATACCACTTGCATGTGAAGTAGAATTTAATATCGAGCTCATCCCAGGAGCTGAGCCGATTTCCAAGGCTCCTTATCGCATGGCTCCCAAAGAGTTGAAGGAGCTGAAGGATCAATTGAAAGAACTTCTGGAACGAGGCATCATTCGACCGAGCGCATCTCCATGGGGCGTACCGGTCTTATTCGTTATGAAGAAGGACGACAGTATGCGACTTTGCATAGACTATCGCGAGCTCAACAAGATTACCATTAGGAATAGATATCCACTACCACGCATAGACGATCCGTTTGATCAACTCCAAGGGGCCAAACATTTCTCCAAGATTGAACTAAGGTCAGGCTATCATCAGCTACGGGTTAAAGATCAGGACATCACCAAGACTGCTTTCCGTACCTTCTATGGCCACTACGAATTGGTAGTCATGCCATTTGGCCTTACAGTGTTCATGGATTTGATGAACAGAATCTTCCATGAATTTCTGGACAAGTTCGTCATTGTCTTCATTGGCGACATCCTGATGTTCTTTAAGTCCAAGGAGGAACACGAAGACCATCTTCATACAGTATTACAGATTCTTCGCCAGAAGCAGCTGTATACTAAATTCTCCTAGTGTGACTTCTGGTTAGACAAGGTGGCATTCTTAGGTCACATTGTATCAGCAGAAGGAATCATGATGGATCCATCAAAGGTTGAGGCTATTACCAAGTGGCCAAGGCCGACATCAACGACTGAAGTTCGCAGTTTCCTAGGCTTAGATGGTTATTACCGTAGGTTCGTTGAGAACTTTTCCCGTTTAGCACTACCATAGACCAAACTGATGCGGAAAAAGGGGAGAAATTCGTTTGGACTGAAGAACGAGAGAAGAGATTTGAAGACCTAAAGCAGAAGTTAGTATCTGCACCTATTCTTATTCTCCCATCTGGTACAGGTGGATTTCAGATCTACAGTGATGCATCGGGGAAGGGACTTGGCTGTGTTCTCATGCAACATAGGAAAGTGATCGCGTACGCTTCACGACAGCTTAAGCCTTATGAGGAAAACTACCCTACGCATGACTTAGAACTTGCAAAAGTCGTGTTTGCATTGAAGATATGGAGGCACTACTTGTATGGAGAATCATGTGACATTTTCACGGACCACAAGAGCTTGAAGTATATCTTCACTCAACGTGAATTGAACATGAGACAAAGGAGATGGTTAGAGCTGTTGAAGGATTATGACATTAATCTGAAGTATCATCCCGGCAAGGTGAATGTAGTGGCAGATGCACTTAGCAGAAAGTCCGGAATGATAAACGACATTGAAATTGAAGAGGAAATTATAAGAGACTTGGAGCGACTAGACATAGAGATCATGGTACGTGGACAGCACGGTTACTGGGCTAATCTTAGAGTGGAACCCGAGTTACTCTCTAGGACCAAGGAAGCTCAGAAAGATGATGGAGAAATCTGGGCGATAATTCAAAATTTAGAGAAGCAGACAGAATTCCGAGTAGACAAAGATGGTATCTTATGGCAGGGCACGAGACCCTGTGTTCCTGATGATCAAGAACTCCGGGAAGCATTGTTAGCTGAGGCTCATAGCTCCCCATTCTCTATTCATCCTGGTTTGACCAAGATGCACCATGCCATCAAGCAGTACTTTTGGTGGAGTGGTATGAAACAGGATGTTTCTACTTACGTCTCCAAATGTCTTACCTGCCAGCAGGTAAAGATCGAGCATCAGCGATCTGGCGGTCTTCTTCAACCGTTAGATATTCCAGAGTGGAAGTGGGACAAAATCACCATGGATATTGTTACTGGTCTTCCACCGAAAAGGAAGAAGCACGATGCGATTTGGGTTATCGTTGATCGACTTACGAAACCAGCTCATTTCTTACCGACCCGCAAGGAAGATTCGGTCAGTAAACTCGTCGATACTTAGAAGAAGGAGATCATGAGACTTCATGGTGCTCCATCCAGCATCGTCTCTGACAGAGATCCTCGGTTCACTTCGCGATTCTAGAGAAGTCTGTAGAAAGCTTGGGGTACAAAACTTAAGCTTAGCGCGGCTTTTCATCCTCAAACAGACGGGCAATCAGAGCGAACAATTTAGACATTGGAAGACATGTTGAGGTCATGTGCCTTGGAATGGACGGGAGATTAGGACGATTACATCTGTTTGGTAGAGTTTGCATACAACAACAGTTGGCACGCAAGTATCAAGTGTGCTCCTTTCGAGATGTTGTATGGCAGAAAGTATCGTGCCCCAATCTGCTGGTGTCAGGTTGGTGAACGAACACTTGAAGGACCATAAATGATTGAGTTGACCAACGAGAAGGTCGCAGTAGCTAAGCAGAAACTGCAAGAAGCACGGTCACGTCAGTAGAGTTACGCAGACAAGCATCGTAGGGACTTACATTTTAACGTAGGAGATCACGTTTCCTTAAGGTTTCGTCGGCACGTGGTGTTAGACGTTTTGGAATCAAAGGGAAGCTCAGTCCTCGATTCATCGGACCGTTTGATGTCATCGAACGAGTCGGTGAAGTATCTTACCGGTAAGCGTTAACTCCGCAGCTTTCTCATGTTCACAATGTTTTCCATGTGTCCTTACTTAAAGGGTACAAGTATCATCCCCTTTACATGATTCAGTATCCACTGGAACAGATTCGTGAAGATCTCACTTTCATAGAAGAACCCGAACGAGTTCTTGACAGACAAGAACGAGTCATGAGAAGGAAGACAATTCCATTCGTCAAAATCCTTTGGAGGGATCATACCGAGCGGGAATCCACTTGGGAAACAGAGGAGTCTATCCGGGCTTCTTACCCTCATTTCATATTTTGAATTCGGGTATGTTCTTCTTTTTCAGTTTACATTATCTATAATTCGGGGACGAATTATTCTTTTTAGGGGGGAATAGTTGTAAAAGCCGCATGTTTTTACCATGAATAGTACCCTTATGATCGTACGTACATGATTAGAACTTTCCTTATATATCACGTTTACGATTCACGAACAAGATTTACAAGTATTACGTACGTGATATATCACGATAAGTATTTAATACGTATTAATGCACGAACATACGAACATGAAATCATGAACGTAAATAATCACGAGCTTAATATTATGTATTTATGTATAATTATTACGATCATGAATAAATATAGTAAGACACGATCGATAACTATTTAAATCATGTAAACATGAACACGAGAACACACTTAATATTAGACACGAGAAAACATTCGGGTTACCCCATGTGCCCCCCCCTTACCCGCGGCTAGACACAAGAGAAAGGTCCAAGACCATTTGATTTTATTAAAACAAGAATAAAGGGAAAAGATATTTTCTCAATTTCAGAAAATTAGAAAATAAACTAAACCCTAAAATCTTTTCTCTCCTCTTGTTCTTCTTGGCTGCCGGGTACAAACACCAAAGAGGGGTGTGTTGGTTGATGTTGGTGATTGATTTCTTGCAAGGTTGTTAGAGTTATCGTTCTCCTTTGTTTCACGTAATCGGTGAATCCTTAAACCCATTTTTCTTTATGTTTATTTAAATCAAGAACACATGAAATCATGGTTTATTAAAAAAAGTAATTAACATGTTAATAAATCATGGGGGTAATTTAGTTATGGTTTAAGGGGTGTTTGTTTTGGGCCGACTCAAGAAACCGAGACCATAGGGTCTCGGCCTGTTTTGTTCGCACCAACCGAGACCTCAAGGTCTCAGTGTGTGTTGTGTGTCTCGGCCGTAGGAGAAAAGGGAACCCCGACCTTGGTCGGGGTATGTTTTGTGTTCGGTAGGGTCTCGGCTAAAACGAGAACCACTGGCTTAAGCCGGTGGCTAAATAAGGAAAGCAGGGGGAACGTAGGCCGCGACAGCAGGGGGAACACCGGCTAGCCGGTGGGAACTCATGCTAGACGGCGGCTAGACATGATCAAGGACACCACCGGCATAGCCGGTGGCTGTTTTGTACAAGAAGTGGCAACCAGCTAAGCCGGTTAGCCATTGTTAAGGGTGCGTTTGGTTGGTCGGTTCATGGGTTAAACCGGTCAGGTTCACGACATGTTTAGATAAAAAACGGGTTCGGTTCATGGGTTATTTTTGCAAGTTAATTATTTTACAAGGTTAATTATTACAAGATTAAATTAAATTAATTAAAACATGTACATGATTAATTTAATTTATACATGATTTAGGTTATTAATATTATTAATAATACATGGATTTTAACCTAAGTAATTATCGTTTTATTTATACTATATAATTAGTTAATTATCAAAATCATGACTTATAATTAATTAATTTACATGACTTAGGTTATATTAATATCAAATATTAATATACGTTTTAACCTAAGTATTATTACCTTTTTATTTAATTAAATCATGATATATTTTAATAAATACTTTAACCTATAGTTTATTTAATTTACATGAAATAGTTAATAAACTATACTATTTAATTACATGACTTAGAATAATAAATCAGTAAACACTTAAGCTTATATTATTAGCTTAATAATCAAGCTTATTCTATTTATGGAAACTTTCTTTTTTTAGAACCTTATTTAAATAAGGAAATAAATCTATTTTTGGAAACTTTCTATTTTTTGAAACTTTCTATTTTTGGAAACTTTCAATTTTAGGAAACTGCTATTTTTAGAAAGTTACTTATTATTACACAACAAGTATAATAATACAATAAATACAAGAAATACTTAAACAGAATAGACAGAATACATGATAAACATAATATAAAGCTTAAATTAGTAAAACATGACATGAACATATAAAACAAGCTAAGACATGATATAAAACCAGCTACGTACTCAATAATCAAATACTTATACACGTATATTTTTTATGTAGCATTAGTGTTACCGAAGTAGGACTCTCTTCCGTTTGTCTTCTTCGTTCACTGGACACAAGGTACAAATTCTCCGTCCTTTCAGTATGGACGTTCTTCCTTATTAGGATTTCCCCGTATGCAACCAACTGTTTTCCCCAGTATATGTTTTATATGTTTCTGAATTGCTTATGATTAATTAGATACCTAAATCCATATACATGCATGACCAGTTTCACCTAGTTATGGAGGTACCATAACCATAACACTGGAGGCACCAGTGTTATGACTCCACCACGACAGAGTGATAGCTCGTGGCGTCCCTTCAGCTTTTGACCATATTATTATTATTATCAGGTGGGGCGTATGGGTGCATCCTAGTTTACATGTTTTCAGCACATTATTCAGGTGAATGTGGTGTGTGCCTTGTATCCTTCACAAGGAGCTGATCCCTCCTACCCAAACCAGTATATTAAATTAGAGGCAGCCCCTCTAATTTGCATGACGAGGTCACCCCTCCAAGTATTCATGCACGTTGATATTTCATGACCTATATTGGCTAATGGTAAATATGTTAAACAGTTTTTACAAGATAAACATAAGGCTTTTCAAACTATAAAACCAGTTTTTACTAAGATATACCAGGTTATCCAGGACTTAGTCTTTTCTGCTGCTTATTGCTTATATGCTTATATTATTCATGCTTTACTTGTATATCCGTACACTGAGCGTTATGCTCAGCCGTTTTTCCATTCATGTTCCCAAAATGGCAGGTACTCAAGGACGCTCGTAGACTTTAAGCGTACGTGCATATGGATTGGAAGCTTCCAAGCCTTCATTACTTTATGCATTTCTTCATACTTTTTATACTCATTTTTATGGACATTGTTTAGTCCTTTTCAATTACAGTACTTATGTTTGTGTGTGATGAGTTCTACTTTTGGGATACCGATGTTTGTTTCTGGTATTTCCTTTATGGTCATGTGATGTTTTATACATTTATCCTTGTATGCTTTGATGACATGCCATAATCACGCGTGACATTCTATTTATCAAAATGGGGTGTTACAATATTAATGTTCGATAATGTTTATTTATAAAATCTACAGATTCACTCATCAATTTTATTGACTTTTTATCATATTTTATCTTAGGTCCATAGGGAAGGCACTCGAGGAAGGCGGTTTCGTGAAACTTGCTTGTTTGAAATGACTTTGTCCCGCTTTTCTAAAACATATCCATTCAAAGAACCTTTATCATTTATGTAGTTTGTACTCTTCAAATTATCCAGGACCATGTGTAAAGTTTTATCATTGACTAAATGAATGGTTGTTTTTATCAAAACAACTCGTTTTGAGCTGTTTTCTATGATTATGAGCTTGAATCATGTAAGTAAAACCCAAGGACCTTTCCGCTGCTATGACTGAAATTGGGGGTGTTACAGATTGGTATCAGATCTCAAGTTATAGAGAACGAAAAGATTTTCCAAAAATAAATTTGCGAAATCTTTTAACTATAACAGTTGCAAGCGAAACCTCCGAGTTGCCAATGGACGAGAATGAGGGTATTTATATATGTAATGGGATTATATATATATGTTTCAATCTTTATCGATTATTGGTACTTGTGAATTACAAGGTATGTTTTCATTTATTTAATTATAAATGATAGTTTTATGCATATACGAGATATTTATACGACATAGATTGTCACGAAGCCACCGTAGTCATTTTAATGCTAGCGCTGAAGCTATTCCTGAAATGAATCATGTTATACTCGAGACTAACTAAGTTGTGGATATACATGATCCCAACGAAATGGTTAATTTTCTTTGATGATATTCTTTTGATTACGAGGATTTTGATTTCCTTGGTACTTATTATTGATTCCTTAATCCGTTCATTTCGTTTAGCAAATTTAATCTGCATTGATCATTAATCTTCGACATTATACTGTTTTGATAGAAACAAGTTTGTCTGAGATGGTACTATTGATTGTTAGGAGTTAAGATTGATTGTTATGGTATTCACGTCCCAACCAGGATTCCATATCATATCACTGACCATTTTCTACTAAATCAGTTTCTCGTTTGTTTCGATCCTGATCTTTTGTGTTGAGCTAGCGATGCTTTAATAAGTTGATTTATAATCGTCTTGTTGAAATGAATTTTCCATTTAATTGAACAAAGAAATTATAAATTGTTGAACCTCAAATTTCTAAATCTTATTTGGATGGATTTGATCAATCCATTGAAATAATCATTTATAAGTGTGTGGGCTTAAGCATATAGCATCTTCGTTATTAAACTCTTATTGAGTCGTAATTATTTTGTTGACTCATTCTTTGATTTTGTTCCCCTAATTCTTTGATCGTGGGATGGTTGTATTGGGGCTGTTCCGAAACCACCAATTGAGAAAGATATCAAGTGTCTCTGAAAGACACTATAGAAACCATCTTCTAGTAGGATTGAGGAGCCCTCTTAACCATGTGATTTACCTAGTAACTCTTGTGGATTAGTTTAACAATTTTAGTATTTTACATACATCACTAACTAAACTCTAACTTCAGTTAGTAGGACTAGTCTTCTAAGTTGTATAGCATTAGACGATGATAATCTATAATGCTTGACAGTACGACTCATACTAGTTTATGATCAATGGAATGACTATCTTTTGATTCCTAATTCTACATCGTTCTATTATTATCTTTCTTTGCTTTTCACTTATAAATTTTTATGATATCACGCAATCATTGAATGAATACTCATTATGATTTGATTTGCGTTGCACAAGAATCATGCAGTCAACGAAAGCTATGACTGAAGCACAATTGCACCAAGTTATTAGTGAAAAAGTTGTTGTATCTTTACTTGAATTCATGGCCAACATGAATGATGGATATGGAGTTGAAGAAACAACTAGTGGAACTGGAACCAGTGGAGCTATAACTAAACTTCATTCACTAAGAGAAAACCGTAGACTCTTAAGGGGACTAAAGATGATGAAGGATTATGTCAGTTGTTGAAAAGATGGCGTAAGTCTTTCGAATAAGTGACCCTAATAAGGAGGATAAGGTGCAGTATCAAATCGCTACTCTCCAAGGTCATGTATTAATGTGGTGGAATGGCAGACTTGCTTCCATAGGTATCATTACATATGGGACATCATGGACTAAGGTGAGGAATCGGTTGACTGAGGATTTTTTCCTCGTAGTATTTCCAAAGTATGAAGCAAGTGTTGTACAACCTGAAACCGAAGGAGAAATAATTTCAACTGAAAATCATTTTGTGCGTTAGAGCTTGTAAGTATATCAAAAAAAGTGGTGAACCATTCCTAGCTCAGGTATCGTAGAAGGACTCGTAAGATAAGTAAGTAGAATTAATCTAGTCTTTTGCGACTATTCCGAAGTGTTTCTGGGTGATTTTCTAGGGCTTTCGCCTACAAGGCAAATAGAATTCGTAATTGATCTAATTCCTGGTGTTACAACTATGGCACATGTTCCATATCGATTAGCACCATCCAAACTGAAGGAATTATTTGTGCAGTTGCAAGAACTACCTTATAAAGGTTTTAATCGACCAAGCTCGTCAAATGGTAGAACTCCTATTCTATTCGTTAAGAAGAAAGATTGTTCGTTTCGTATGTGTATCGATTACCAAGAGCTGAATAAGCTAACGATTAAGAATCGATAACCATTTCCAAAAATTGATGATCTATTTGATCAACTTCAAAACTCTCGTGTTTTCTTCAAGATTCTCGTGTTTTATCCAAAATTGATCTTTGTTTTGTTTACCATCAATTCCGCATACGCGAGGGAGATATTCCTATTACGGCATCTAGAACTCGTGAGGATCATTATGTGTTCCGTGTTATGCCATTTGGTCTGACTAATGCACCTGTTGTATTCATTGACTTACCGAATCTTTTCTGTAAGTCGTATCTTGGTAAATTCGTGATCGTTTTCTTTGATGATATTCTAATCTGTTCTAAGAGCGAGGAAGAGCATGTCGAACACTTAAGGATTATCTTGAACTTGTTAAATAACGAAAAGTTGTACGCGAAGTTCTCAAAGTGTGATCTTTGGCTTAGTAATGTGCAATTTCTCTGACATGTGATTGATAAAAGTGGGGTATGTGTCGATCCTGCGAAAATTGAAGCCATCGAAAATTTGAATACTCCAACTACTCCAACTGAAGTACGACAATTTCTAGGTTTGGCTGGTTACTAGTGAAGGTTTATTGAAGGATTCTCTTTGATATCAAAACCATTAACTAAAGCTAACTGAAAAGAATAAACCATATGTGTGGGGCGATGATGAAGAGAAATCTTTTCAAATCTAGAAAAGGAAACTCTGCAACACGCCGATCTTATCATTACCTGAAACATGTAAAGATTTTGTTGATGATCGTTATACATCTCCTATATGATTTAGAGCTTTTTGATTTGTGTATGATTCTAGGAAACTCATAAAGAATGAGGAAACTACTTAACCCATGACTTGTAATTGGGTGTAGTAATTTTTGCCCTTTGCCTATGAAGACCTAAATTGTGTGGCACTAAATGTACGGTATCCATCGATAATAAGAGCCTACAATGTATTATGATTAAAAAGAGGTAAATAAGCCTTTAAGTGATTACGATTATGATATGGATTCATTGTTAAGCTCTCGAAAACTCAGTCTGGATTTAATTCAATTTGTGTTAATGTTGGCCGAGTGACTCTGCTCATTTCATTCCGATAAATAAGTTGAGCGCGTGAACTAAGAATCGTTTGTTAACCACTCGTAGTAAACATGAAAGATATGGCGATGTGAAGCGAAAACCTTTGGAATTCGAGGTAGATGGAAAAGTTATGCCATGGCTATCACAATGGAAAAGGTGTTATATCATTTGGAAAACGTGGGAAGTTATGTCCCCGTTATGTGTGGACCATTCGAGATGATATGGAGTGTGGGTCCAGTGGCATGAAAACTTAAATTACCTCGAGAATTACAAGGAATTCACAATACTTTTCGTGTGTCGAACCTAAAGGAATCTCTTTGCATCGAAGATCTTATTATCCCTCGTGATAGAGTATGAATCGACGGTAAGTTGCATTTCATCAAGGAACTTGTTGATATTATCGATAAGGAAGGTAACTGTGACAACCACGGTTTTGAGGTTCGTCACTTAGTTTTATTTTGGGCATATTTCGTGAAATTATGTGTCTTTATGTGCTTACGTGTTATTTGGTGTGAATAGAGTGTGGTTTGGACATTGTTTTCGGGTACAGTGTACCTTGTGAGTGAAACGATGTGTGATTTTTTCATGTTCATGAGCTCATATAGTAGTGACTATGAAATAAGATGGTGTTATTTAGTGGTTTTACGTATACGTATATGTATTATAGAAAATCATATTTTTACGATTTAAGGTTTAGTTTTGGAGGTCTCAGATGAGGTAATTAGTCGCAAGAGTATTTTTCAGGATGGTTTTAAGTCATTTAGGACTTAGTTAATTCGTTTACATTTCAAGAGTTTTTATAAAACCGTATATTTTACGTCTTTTACGGTATACGCGTAAATTTGACTAGTTTTACGGTTTTGAGGTTTTGGAGGCTTTAGGAGCTGAAATAAATTTAAGAAAGTTAAGGTAATATTATTAATACAATTATTAATAAGAATAAGAAAAAAATAAAATTAAAGGGGTGTAGGTCGGTTAAGTGAAAAAAAGGAAAAGAAAAAGAGAAAAAGTAGGGAAATTATATATGGTAATTTTACTTGGGTTAGGATTAGTATTTTGACTATATATAGTGTTAACTAAGATAAAAAACAAACATAGTCCCTGGAGATCAAAGGGTCGACGGGTTTTTTTGTGTTTTAGGGTTCTTCATAATTTTTGTGTCTTCCATTATTCTTAAGGTAAAAACCTTCAATCTCTTTTCAATTTAATTGTTTTCAATTCATTCTTAATCAATTTATGATGAATTTAGGTTAGGGTTTATTATAGAATATGTATTCTTATGATATAACAATGATTAGAATAATTAGGGCTTGTAATTAAATAAATCATGGGTAATTAATAAGGTTAGTTTAATTAAATTCGTAATTAAAAATTGGGCAGAATTTTAGGGCTAATTTTTGGATCATATCTAGAGTTCTACAAACTTTTAATTTTCGAATCTTATATCCCTGAAAAGGTAATTGAATTGGATTTCAAATGCAAGAAACTAGAATTGAATTGGAGGTCAAAGTGTCGGCCAAAAACAGGTTACAACAGTCGGAGGTCAAAACAATTTTGAAACCAGTCGGGTTTAATTTAATGTTTTAAGGTGGTTAGGGTACTTAGGAGCACAATTGGACTCTCAAACGAACATGAGACTTAGTTTATATGTTATATAAGATATATGAAAGAGGGATAATGAATTGGGATAGTGGAAGACCCTCTTATCAGAACAAACTTTTTATATGTTCAAAATCGGTGAAATCTGGATGGACGAAAGTATAAGTTGTATATCGGGGACTTAAAATTTGCTTTGATGTTGGGGCAAGGGCTGAGTTTTAGCTAAAACATATAATTTTATTGGATTTTCATGGAAAGAAATTTGGGTTAGGTTTGGTGGGCGTATGGCTCATAATACGGAGTATGAAAATCGGGATTGATTTGGGGAAAATGTTATCGGGACGGGTTATGGACTTAACTAAGTTAAGGGCTTATAGAGGGGTGTAATGGGATTCTTATATCACATAAATGAGGTTAAGTTGTAGGAGAATTTAAGATATCCATCATAAATTGATGAGCCATTTTGGTATGTGGTTCATCTCTTGATTGTATATGTTTGTGTGTTTAGATTTTTGCTAGAGCGCGGATATTTAGAGAAGCTTGAATCAGGTGAGTTTCATAGTACCATATCTTTTAATGATTTTGACTTCTAGATGGGATGGAAGAGACACTCGTTATAGTTTTGTAAATAGTTGTTGTGAATGTTTTATGATTGGTGATTGGACTTGTGTGTACTTATGTGATTAACTACTAATTGATTCATGATTGTTTTGTGATTTGACTTGGTACCAATGGGATGTTGACAAGGCGGGGCCTTGGGATTGGTTCATAGGTTTATGGGTGCCTATGGGACCATGGTGTTTGGAAAGGCTTGGAGCCTTGGAATTTGGTTTGGTATGATTAATCTTGAATTGTTAGTTGTTAATGCACATTTATAACACATAGTGCATATATTTTTATTGTTGGTGGTTATCACAGCTTATATTATAACTGATTTGAGGTTGGAGTCTAAACCTATGACTCTCTCTAATATTATGTTGACGTGTTTTAGTGTCTCTTTCAGGTGAGAATGTGGTTAAGCATGAGAATAAGAATGGCTAGCGTTGGAGGCTTAGGATTGCATTTGGAGGAACCCCCTTTCCTCTTAGTCTTTATTTGATTTTTGAATAAGTGATACTTTGTTATCACCTATATGTTTGCTTTGTTTATGTTAATTATTTTTCTCGGGTAAGCGGTAGGACTGTTACCTACTTACCTAGACTCCTTCATTGTTGAGATATTCTCATGACATTTGTGTCACTATTTTATGACATTTCTTATTTCATTTAATTATTTTTATAGACACGCCATGTTGTGATGATATCCATACGTCGGGCCCCATATTCCGCCATGGTGGGGTGTGACAGAATGGTATCAGAGCCCAATTGTTATAGAGAATTAGTTTGCCTAGTCTCGTAGCCTAGTCTATAGCTTAAGGGTCTTCGCATATAGGCGTTGTAGGAGTATGTGTGCTTTTGATATTAATTGAGTTTTTTCTGGATGTTATTGGTTTTTACTTGCGATGTTTGTTAAGTTTTGACTTGTATGGGTTGAACCATAGTAGTTCATACTTAGCCACATGTTATTTTCTTTTCGGGTTGTGACTAGTGCGGGTTGAACCATAATCGTCCACGCTAATCATTGTTGTATTTTGCTTAGATTGTACATTATAGTACATAATTTTGTACATGGTAGTTTCTGTCTTTTGTTGAATTGTTTTATATACATGAGGTATAGTATTTTTCTTTTGATGTTTAAGTCATGTTCCCTAAGGATCATGTGGTGTTTCGAGTTACTAGGAGTGGGTGGATAGGAAAGATTTTAAGTCGTTTCCACTCTGATGGGGGACATGATTTATAACTGATTATGTTTTTGTTTTGGATTTTTTCTATGCTGTTTTAGCTAGACTATGGATTTCTGTATTCCAAGAGTTTGACTATGTTATTTTAATAGTTGGAGTTTTTCACCTTATTGTTTATGTGGTTATGTGCTTAGGTGATTGATGGATTTATGTGTTATGCGTTGTATTGAATCTTATAAGTGTCATCATAGGAGGGAGTGCATTGGGAAAGGGTAATTGTATAAGTATGGTGGCCAACATAGTTATACAAGTACCACAATTTTAATGGATTCCTAAGTATGATTGCATAAAAGATGATTAATGCATGCTTGTATAGTAGATGTTGGAAGGATTTGAGTATATGTATCCTAATATGCCTATATATGTACGATCCCCTACAATTATCGATTGTATCCTTAGGAGGGTGGCTAGCTCGCTTCGTTTTAGATATTCAACCTCCGTTGTAGCGTATTCTTCGAGTTTCCTATTTCACGTGTCCGTTTTAAAATGGTTTTTTTTTGTTTTAAGTCTATTGAAATAACTTGAGATTTCTTTTGGGATAATGAAATCTTTTGTGTTGAGTCTTACATTTCTTTTGGTCGGTATATATTGAAAAGAAAGACTTGAAAATCTACTATAAAGTTAGATAGTTGGTTGTATTCGGTAAAATAAGGGCAAGGTCTAGGAGTCGTGTTTGCAACAAGATATACATAAGTTTTTTTTATGTAATCGACACTTATTTATTTCAAACTCAGAAAGACTCTCTTTAAAATAAAGCAAACTAAAATTTCTTTCTACTTAAATCGTTCATATAAATGAGTTTAATCGATTTACATCATTTATAACTATTTATACAAGATTAAATTGAGTTCATGAAAATTTCACATACAATTATTTATTTCATTTAAAAGGATTATATTAATCACTAAGATAATTCTTTAGTTTTAAAACAACTAGTATAAAATGTTTTGGTCGTAATTTATTCGTTTTTAAAGCTTTTTGGGTGATTCAAATGCCGAAAATTATGTACTCGGAACGTACTTTTCAAATATTCAGAATGTATAGTTATGGGAGGTCAGTAGCCTTGTCGAAATTATTGTAAAAGTGTCAGGTTCAAGGTTAAGTTTTGAATAGTAGTTTTTAAACATAGGATTTGGGGTGTTCCAGGTACCTAGTCTTTGAGTTAAGTCTTGATATCGTCTAGAGGGTTGTTTGTAGATTTTTTGAGTCACATAGATGTGGGGAGGTAAAGAAAAATATTCTTTTGGAAAAGTCGATTTTGTGCAAGGTTTAACTAATATGTTGCGGGGTGTAATATGTTTTGGTTGCCATTGGGTGTTTCTTGGATTATTTTTGGTTGTCATGAGTCATTTTGAGTTGATATATGTTTTGGGTTTGAGTTTTCTTTTGAGTCTCGTGGTTTTTAACTTGTTTTAACTGGTGCATGTGAAATGTCGTAGGTTATCCGTAGTTTTGATTCGTTGGTCGTGTCTGGTGGGTTCCAAATGTAGTTTTGGTTTTGTATTGATTGAGAGCATTGATATAGTCATACGAGAGAATAGTTGGAATGCCCTTTGTGATGGGGAAAGAGTTAGAAGTTCTTAGAAAGACGAACTAATGTGGTCATGAGGTCTCTTAGGAGTGCCAATGGAGATGAATAGAGATTTGTGTAAAGTATGGATATTGGCCGAAGTAACATATCATAGAGAATGTTGGAAGAGGATGTGATATTTCAAAGGTACTTGTGATATTCGTTAGGTATGTAAAATTTTCTGAAAATTCCTTAAGATTTAGTAGGTTTACCTATTATCTTGAAGTAGAACCATGAACAGAGCCAGTAGAAGGAGCAAGATAACTTGTAGTTAGTGCATTTCCAAGGCAATTGTTGATGGAATGATTTAATAGAAATGAGTTGTTAGAAATTGCAAGGAATGCAAGATAAAGGTTGAGTTTCCTGGTAGTAAATGTGATGTGAAAGCTGTTGGATGGGTTGATAAGAAGGAGTATCGATCTTTTAAAATGTGTGTAGAATTTCGCGAGTAGAACGAGGCAGAAATTTATTTGTGTCGCTGCCAAGAAAGGATGCATGAATGATGTAGTAGAAACTGTTAAGAATGTTATATGGACGCTTTGGGTTTACGGTTATGCATTTGGCTTCACCAAAGCACTAGCGGTTTTCATGGAGTCAATGAACCGAGTGTGCTTGACCGTATATAAACGTGTTGTCATCGGGAGTATCGATGATATCTTGATCTACTCAAAGTCTAAGAAGGAGGGTGAGGCGAATCATGTATTGGCTTTGGAGTGGTTTAGGAAAAGGAATTATACATGATATTTTCAAGTGTGAGTTTTTGGATTAAGTTTACAATGATGAGTAGTTAGAGATGATGGCATATCATGGAACCAGCAAGGGGCGAAGTAAAGAAGGGTGAGTAAGCGTTTTGGAGGCTGAAGAGGTGGATTGGATAATGAACAGATCTTGAAATTATCGGAAGGAATGGATGAATTCACGAAGCATGACGATACGTGGAGCAAGGATTTGGATGCGTACGAGGATGACAAAGAAAGGCGATTGCTTATGCATTGCAGGAACTGAAGATTTAGAAGAACTAGATAAGACTTAGTTAGTAGAGCTGGATTGTTAGATCTGCCTAGAATGCTAGAGGCATTTCGTGTACGAGACATAGAGAATGATCTATACGGATCATGAACGTCTCCAACACATATTCAATCCTCTTGATTCAACATTTGGCAAAGGTGATGGGTGGAGTTAAGTGATGAAGGAAAATTGCAAGGCCAAGTACCATCTGGGAAAGGCAAGCATAGTTAATGAGACATAGAATAAGAGGGAGGAAGTGATGCTGAGACAAAATTTAGCTATAGGGATGACGTGTTTAGAGGGTTTGGATGAAGGATGTAAGCTACACGAGTAGTTGTCTAAAGTAGAGAACGCGTCAACATTTATGTTACGTGTCTTGGACAATCATATGGAGAAAAGGGACATAGGCTATACTTCCTACATAGATAGGAGTAGTATAGAAAGGGCGGTGTAGGGACGAAGATGGTAGAGGGAATACATAATGGGGTAGAGGAATAAGTACGATGAGAGTTGGGTGGTAGTAGATAGACTGAATAATTTATCGCATATTCTAAGAGGAATGAGAAGTCAAGTGATTGAGAAGTTGGAAGGATTGCGTACGAATGTGATAGAATAGGAGGTTTTGCATAAAAATTTTCCTAAGAATTATGGAATGCTTTATGAAGGGTTATGGCGAGGGAATAAAAGATGGGAAGTAATCATAGTATACCATTGATAGACTAATGGTTGGTATGAGCATACCATAGGGATAATGGAGGATGACGCCTAGAGCATTGGCATGCGGTTTGGAGATAGTTGGAGAATGCATTTTATTTAGAAAGAATTCTTCTACAAAGAGAGTCACTAGTGAGAGGGGCATATTCCTCACTGATGAGAATGTAGGGAATAAAAGAGGATCGTCTAAATTATTGGCTGAAGATGAGATAGAAGATGGTATGGAAATTAAGATTATGGAGAGACAAGCGAGAAGTAGTAGGGAGGAAGAATGGCTTGAGGGAGCAAAGGGTTGTCAAGATAGTCTAGTGATATAGAAGGGAAAACCGTTAGGTCTGGTGATAGGAAATATAGTAGAATCTAGCGGATTTAATCCATGGAAGATGAGGTGGATCCCTGTTACGGTGGGGTGAAGTTAGAAGCAGTCAACATATTGGACTGGAGTTAGAACGGAAAACCACAAGAGGTGGTGGCAGTGCTTAAGTAGAGGTTAAAAATGGCAAAGGACCGACAAGAGAGTTGTGTGGATAAGAGGCGTAAGCCGTTGGGATTTGAGATTGGGGAAAAGGTTATGCTATAGGTTTGACCATGGAAAGAAGTGATGTGGTTTGGGATGAAAGGGATGTTAACAACTAGAATCGTGGGTCCATTCGAAATCTTCGAAAGGATTGGACTAGTGACTTATAGGTTGGAATTACTGGGAGACTTGAGTAGTATGCGTGATGTATTTCATGTGTTAAACTTGAGTAAATGCTTAGCAAGAACCTACTTGCAAGTACCGTTAGATGATATTAGTATGGATACAAGTCTTCGTTTAATCGAATAGCCGGTAGAGATTTTGGATCGTGAAGCTAAGGCGTTTGAAATAGTAATATATGGGTATATGGAATTTGAAATGTGGACTAGAGTTCACGTAGGAACGGGAGGAGTTTATAAGGAACAAGTATCCTCAACTATTGTTAATAACGGTCCTAAGAAGTAAATCTCGGGACGAGATTTTTATTAGGAGGGAGTGATGTGACAACCATGGTTCTGAGGTTCGTCACTTAGTTTTATTTCGGGCATATTTCGTGAAATTATGTGTCTTTATGTGTTTATGTGTTATCTGGTGTGAATAGATGTGTGATGTTTTCATGTTCATGAGTTCACATAGTAGTGACTATGAAATAAGATGGTGTTATTTAGTGTTATTTGGTTTGGACATCGTTTTCGGGTACGGGGTACCTTGTGAGTGAAACGATGTGTGATGTTTTCATGTTCATGAGTTCACATAGTAGTGACTATGAAATAAGATGGTGTTATTTAGTGGTTTTACGTATACGTATATGTATTATAGAAAATCGT
Organism: Glebionis coronaria; assembly: GCA_025667525.1. NCBI lineage: Eukaryota > Viridiplantae > Streptophyta > Magnoliopsida > Asterales > Asteraceae > Glebionis > Glebionis coronaria. Next base: position 463,069,522 of record CM046874.1, read on the forward strand.
ATTCTTACGATTTAAGGTTTAGCATTTAGAGGTCTCGGATGAGGTAATTAGTCGCGAGTGTATTTTTCGGGATGGTTTTAAGTCATTTAGGACTTAGTTAATTAGTTTATTTCATATTTCAAAAGTTTTTATAAAACTGTATATATTTTACGTCTTGTACGGTATACGCGTAACTTTGACTAGTTTTACGGTTTTGAGGTTTTGGAGGCTTTAGGAGCTGAGATAAATTAAGAAAAATTAAGATAATATTATTAATACAATTATTAATAATAAAAATAAAAAAAAACGAAATTAAAGGGGTATAGGTCGGTTAAGTGAAAAAAAGGAAAAGAAAAAGAGAAAAAGTAGGGAAATTATATGTGGCAATTCTACTTGTGTTAGGATTAGTATTTTAACTATATATAGTTTTAAATAAGATAAAAAACAAACATAATCCCTAGCGATCAAAGGGTCGACAGGTTTTTTTGTGTTTTAGGGTTCTTCATAATTTTTTTTGTCTTCCATTATTCTTAAGGTAAAAACCTTCAATCTCTTTCAATTTAATTGTTTTCAATTCATTTTTAATCATTATATGATGGATTTAAGTTAGGGTTTATTATAAAATATGTATTCGAATGATATAACAATGATTAGAATAATTAGGGCTTGTAATTAAATAAATCATTATATGATGGATTTAGGTTAGTTTAATTAAATTCGTAATTAAAAACTGGGTAGAATTTTAGGGCTAATGTTTTGATCATATCTAGAGTTATGCAAACTTTTAATTTTCGAATCTTATATCCCTCAAAATGTAATTTAATTGGCTTTCAAATTCAAGAAACTATAACTGAATTGGACGTCGAGAAGTGGGTCAAAAATAGGTTTCAACAGTCGGAGGTCACAATAGTTTTGAAATCAATCAGGTTTAATTTAATGTTTTAAGGTGGTTAGGGTACTTAGGAGTACAATTGGACTCTCAAACGAACATGATAGTTAGTTTATATGTTATATAAGATATCTGAAAGAGGGATAATCAATTGGGATAGTGGAAGAACCTCTGATCATAACAAACTTTTTATATGTTCAAAATCGGTAAAATCTGGATAGGCGAAATTATAAGTTGTATATCAGGGACTTAAAATTTGCTTTGATCTTGGGGCAAGGGCTGAGATTTTAGCTAACACATATAAGTTTATGGGATTTTTATGGCAAGGAATGTGGGTTTGCTTTGGTGGGTGTTTGGCTCATAATACGGTGTATGTAAATCGGGACTGTTTTAGGTAAAAAGTTAAGGGCTTATAGAGGGGTGTAATGGGATGCTTATAGCACATAAATGAGGTTAAGTTGTAGGAGAATGTTAGGTATCCATCATATATTGATGATCCATTTTGGTATGTGGCTCATCTCTTGATTGTATATGTTTGTGTGTTTAGATTTTCGATAGAGCATGGATATTTGGAGATGCTTGAATAAGGTGAGTTTCATAGTCCCATATCTTTTAATGATTTTGAATTCCAGATGGGATGGAAGAGTGATGAGACTGCTTTTATACATGGTCTCATCGTCCAAAACGGCCTTAAATTGCATAAAATATCATAAAACATGCCAAATATATGCTCGTGTTTGTTACTTGTGTATTTTTAGGTACGGATATTGAGGAATTGGCAAAAGAACACAAGAATCAATCAAAAACGAACACGGGAAATGAAGTCGCACAATGAACCGGGCCCAAGTTTGGAATTTTGCAAAAAGACCCTTGAAGAATTGAAAATTGGCAAAAATGGCCCCTCATCTTTGAAGAACTTGTCACATTTAACCCTCCAAAAGTCAAATGTACAAGTGTGGTCCCTCAAGTTTGAAGATTGGACAAGATAAGCCCTTGGAAATTGATCAAAGTTGCTAAAGTTAGCCTAATGTTACAAAAGGACTGAAGTTGCAAATCCTAAAGGACTAACAATGTAAATGGTCAAGGACTGCTGATGCAAAGATAACAAAAGGGAATATAACAAAGAAGGACTAATATTGCCAAAACCCTAAACCTATCTAAACTAACCCTCATTAAAACCCTAACACCACCAGACAACCTTAATCCACTCACCCTCTCACAGCCCGCCACGTCATCCTCCTTAAACCCTCCATCCAATCAACACACACCCTCACCCCACGTCACTTCTCCACTCACCCACACATAATTAAATAATTAATCTGTTTAAACAGATTAATTTAATACCCCCTTCCCTCCAAAATTAATCCTCACCCCTAATTTACCCAAACCCAGATTATGAACCCTAATTTCCCTACTCCATAATTACCCCATAATTAACCCCCAATTTTTCCAGAAAGGTAATTCCTTGTAAACTCATCAAAACCCCTCACCCAGAAACAACACCACATGACTGTGGGTCCCCATTCGTCCTTCCCCTGCCCCGTCCTTGTCCACTCTTCCCCAAAACCCGACCAAAATCAACAGCTAAGGTTGAAACTTGTTGGCTAAGGAGTTTATAAACGTCCAAGATCTTCCAATCCAACTGGCATCACATGTATACTTTTTGACCAAATTCAAAAAGAGGATATTCCAAGAATGATGCTAGGGCATTTTAGGGCTTTTGCTTATTAGGGTTTTGTATCTAGATAGTTCTATCTTTGAGTATAAAAGGAAGTGGGCATGTCCACTCCTTTCTTGTTCCAGTTTTTGATGTAATTTTTATTTTTCTTTAAATTAATGAAAAAAGTTCTTTTACTTACATGAAATCTGAGAACCATTTACTTTCCAGCATTTAAATTTTTAAGTTTGTTCATTCAAGTTTGTGTTAAAAAAAAAAAAGTTTTCAAAAAAAGATTTTTAAGTTTCTGAATCTTTGAGCAAGTTCTTGGTAAGTACTTGTGTCAAGATTTGGCTTTTCAGTTTTAATTTATATTAATACCTTGAAAAGATATCATTGAAACGTGTTTGTAAGGGTTGGGAGTTTGGTGTAAGATTTTTAAGAAAATTTAAAAAAGAAACAAAAATATATCACATTTGTGCTTGTATTTGTTCTGTGTTTGATTTTTCAGGTTTGTTTGTTGTTGATTAAGTTCAGCACCAACCCGGGTTGGTTTGGAGGTGAATTATACATTCACAAGGTTCTTGGATGTAAGAACCTAAGGTATTCTCTTTTTATTTTTGAAAATTTCAGAAAAAAAAATGTTTTGTGTGAACTTATTTGATTCTGTGCTATAGTGTGATTAAGCTGTTGGATTCTTGAACTTTTATGTTTGTATGCATGATAAAAGCATAAAGAATCAGTTTGAAAAGGTTTTGAAAGGATTTGCTTGGTTAAATCGTTTTTAAGAAGTTTAAAGGAGTGTTTGGATACCAGTTTTAGATTGTTAGATTGTTAGATTTTGAATATTAAAACGAGTTAGATCAGTTAATTAGGATTGAGATAGGTTTATAGTTGGTAGGTAGTTAATTTAGAACAAGTTTTGAGTTGATTGTGTGATTAAAAAAGGAAAAAGTGAGTTGAAATCTGCTATTGCCATAACCTGCTTATTTTTCCAAATTTTGAGCATGATTTTGTGATTTCTGTTGAGTATTAAGTTGGTTGAGAGTTTAATATTGATTGTATGCTATTTGAAGTTTGTATGTGCCAAATTTGAGCATTTAACAATCACTGGAGTGCTTGAAATCTGTTTAAGAACCCACAGATCCATCATAATGACCTCAGCAACTTGTTTAGGTCCTTATGTGCTTTGATTTTTTTTGATTTGGTGCTAAGTGTGTGCTTGATCCTTGTGTGTATTGACTCCTTGTGCTCAGAAAGAGCACAAGGGTGCCTTGTCATCCAAAAATCACCATCAAACAAACTCCAAGCCCCTCTTGGAGTACTTTTCCACTTGTGAAGAAAAAGCAAGAACACAAAAAAAACCTTGTGTTCATCATATAGTTAAACTGGCAATATTTTGATCTTTGTTTTGGTATAATCTTTGGTAAAAAGGTAATTGGAATTGGTTTATAAGCTAAAAGAGTTGTCAGTGTTGGTTTGGAAAGTTTGAAAAGCAAAAAATTACAAGCTGCGCCGCAAGACCTACTAGTTGCGGCGCAACTAAAGAACCTACAGACCAAAGTTACTTTCGTTTCACACGTTGCGCCGCAAGACCTACTAGCTGCGGCGCAACTGAAAGAGCTGCTGACCAAGGGTACTCTCGCAACACTAGTTGCGGCGCAAGACACACCTAGTTGCGGCGCAACTAAGTGATAAAAAAAGGGGGTGCCAGGACTCGAACCCGTGACCACCCGTTCACCACACCAACACCTCAACCAACTGCGCCCTGGGGACTTTGACTAATCAGTTTGGTTTCAAATTGTATTTAGGGACTAATTGGTTTAAGCTTTGTTGAATAAGCCGTGACTTATTTAGCTTATTTCAGCTTATTGATTAAGCTTTTTGGTGTCTTTTCATTTTTCCTAGGTGTTAAATAGGTTTTAGGATTTTTCTGTTCAAAAACATTATTTTTCCTTTTATTTAATTAATTTCTAGGATTATTTTTGTTTTTAAATTTAGAAAGTCTTTAAAAATTAGTGAACAGTAGTAAAAAAATACAAAAAAATAGTTTTTAGGTTTTAATTGATATTTTTGAGGTTTACATGTGAAAAAGTTTTCAAAAACTTTAATTTTTGATTTTATTTAATTTTAGGTTTTTTATTAAACTTTGAAAATTAATATAAAATTCATTAAGAGGTTTTAGAAACTTTAATTTACATTTTCTTTCTAGTTAGAATATTTAGGATTTTTGAGAATTTTTTAGAATTTATTTAGGAACTTTTAATTTTTTTTGATTATTTTATTATTATTTTATTCATTAAAATAAAAAGTTTTATTTTAATTTCTTTTTCATTTTTCCTAGATTCTATAGCATTAATTAGGACTTTTCCCATTTGTAGAATAATTTTTAGGCTTTTCAATTAATTTTTAGATTTAATTTAAGATTTAATAGATTTTAATAGTTTTTAGGAGTTTAAAAATAGTTTAATTTGATTTTAAAATTTTTAAAAATAGTTTTTAGCTTAATTAGGATATTTTTGAGGTTTACAAATTATAAAATCTTGTTTAGGGCTTTTTAATAATTAAAAGTGATTTTTAGGGCTTTAATTAGCATTAAAAAGTCATTATTTAATTAATTAAAAGGTTTTAGCAAGTTTGGATTTTTTGTAAACTCTTAGAATATTATTGGGGATTTTTAGTAATTTTTAGGAATTTTTAGGTTAAAATTTTAATTTTCGTCGTTTTTACGGTTTTACGTTTACGCCTTTTTCGTCGTAGTTTAATTAGTTTTCGTAACCGTCTTTTCTTTCCTTTCTTATTTCTTTTTCAATCAATATAATCTCAAACAAAAAATCAATTCAACACACAACGCACTTGCCTCCACGGGAAACGAACTTGCTTGGTCATTGGTGCTCGGTTTTCCTAAACCGACACTTAACGCTTATCACTATTTTGTCATCCTTTTCCTAAAGGGTACAAAAAGACTACAATCAAAGAGACACTCATTATGGTTTTGTAAATTGTTGTTGTGAATGTTTTATGATTGGTGATTGGGCTTGTGTGTACTTATGTGATTAACTGCTAATTGATTCATGATTGTTTTGTGATTTGACTTGGTACCAAGGGGATGTTGACAAGGCGGGGCCTTGGGATTGGTTCATAGGTGTATGGGACCATGGTGTTTGGAAAGGCTTGGATCCTTGGAAGTTGGTTTGGTATGATTAATCTTATTGTTGGTGGTTATTCACAACTTATATTATAACTGATTTGAGGTTGGAGTTTAAACCTATGACTCTCACCAACATTAGGTTGACGTGTTTTATTGTCTCTTTCAAGTGAGAATGTGGTTAAGCATGAGAATAGGAATGGCTAGCTTCGGAGGCTTAGGATTGCATTTGGAGGAACCCCCTTTCTTGTTAGTCTTTATTTGATGTTTGAATAAGTGATACTTTGTTATGTTTGCTTTGTTTATGTTAATTGTTTGTCTCGGGTAAGCGGTAGGACTGTTACCTACTTACCTAGACTCCTGCATTGTTGAGATATTGTCATGACATTTGTGTCACCATTTTGTGACATTTCTTATTTCATTTAGTTATCTCTATAGACACACCATGCTGTGATGATATCCATACGTCACGCCCCATATTCCGCCATGGCGGTGTATGACAGTAAGCAACTGAAGCAAAGTTGTATTCCTATTGTCAAATCTGATGGAACTCAAGACGAGGACCAAAATACATTATCTCTTTGATTTCAACGAGCGATCGAGAAAGAACGCAAGTTGATCTTCGCGACGAAGACCCCAATTTGGTGGAGATGATGTGACGATCCGTCAATTTCAGGTCGTTATTTTAATCTCGACTAATACATATTGTGTATTTACTTGATGAGAATTTTGAATTATCGGCTAACCGAGAAGGTTATGGCTTAAAACTTAGCGTAAGAATGTCGATTAGATAAAAACCGGCAAGGAATACCTTAAGTATCGATATTATATTCTCAAATTATTTTATGAATGATTTTATTGTATTTATCTTTATTTCTCGTGCTTTACGTTTTAACGAATGACGAGAACTATTAGTGATCGCGATACCGACTGATGCCCTAAAATTTACGTTATATTATCGATTGTATCGATATTTAATATTTTCGACGTTTTCGATTTAATTACGTTTTAAGTCGTGTCGAAGTTATATTATTATATTTATGAAGCGTTTTAATTTTTTAAAAGTATTTTGACGAAACTCGAGTCCCGTAAATATTTTCAAATTTGACTAATAGTCATTTTCTACCCTTTAAATTACTAAATTGCTTTTTAGTCCACAAGAATACCCAATTGGAAAAATTTACCCAAAACTATTTATACTATATAAACCAAACTTTCCACCTAACTTCCACTAACTTCATATTAACAACAAAAATTCACACACACTTGCTCTCCTCCCTCTTTATTACCGTCCAAAACAACAACATCAAAACCATTTTTGAATTTCTAGTTCGATTTTGATAAAACTAAAGGAAAACCCATCTTGCAAATTCATTTATGATAATTTGGGTATAAATTTCTTCAACATGCATTAACATTTTTCTTTGATCATTTTTTTGATGAAATAAGAATGCTTGATTAGTATTTTGATCATTCATATATATTGTTTTATGTTATGATCATGTTGTTTTGTTATAAAAAGTTGATTTTTAATTTAGGTTTTTATTTTAATGAATTATACAAGTGATTTGGTTGAAAGTGGGTGATTATAGGAGGTTAGGATTAGTAGAAAAGTGATTAGAATTGCTTGAAAAATGGTTTTTCTATGAGTTTTAAATAGTCAATTTAGATCAGTAGGTGAAAGGATAATTCTAGATACCTTAATGATGTTTTGATGTTAAACTAATTAGATAGTCTTGTAGAGAATTCGGTTAGCATCGATTTGATATAAAGTAGAGCTTCTAGCTCCAAACGAGCGAGAAGTTATGATAGTTTGATTATTCGTGTACCGGGAGACGAGTATCGACGCAACTCGAAGTTGTTGTTGATATTTGGATCGAATCTCGGAGACTATAGAATGAGTTTTAAAAATAGTCAAAGGCTGTTGTAAATTTCTAAACCTCATATTGTGAGTCTATTTTCACAACCGAGTGTCGGTTTTGTAAACAGAATTGTTTAGAGTAATAAAAATGGTTTTGTAAGTCAAAGGCGTAAAACTGTCCGATTGTTACAACACAAAGATGTGTCAGGCAGAAGGTATTAGAAGTAATATTTTAGAATGAAACTTGAACTGAGTCTTATTCATATTATGTGTGATTTTGTCACCAAGTTTCATCGAAATCGGACAAGTCTAAATAGGATATATTGGTGTGTACATTTGGAGTGTACATGCTAATTGGTATTTTGGACACGTAGTTCAATGCTCGTGTGGAGTGAGTTTGAGTATACACTATTGAACATGGTGGTTTACTCAAGTGTTTAGTCATTAAATCAATGACTTAGTTACTGGTCCGAGTGAAGTAAAGTGATAAGTTGACTTGTGTTGACTTGGCGTCTTAGGACGGGTCAATGTCAAGTGTGCAAGTGTTTAAACGAATAGTGTTGAATAAAAGGGTTTAGTAATATCACTTGTATTGTTAATTTTTCGGGATTGTTGTGGTTTTGTAACGTTGATTTTTATATTATTTAAGTATGATTTATACTTGAGTCGATTATTAACGAACGCGCCTTATTTGGTAGGTTGTGGTCTTCGTGTTTATCGGGCATCACTTATCGTCGGCGATCGTCTCATTACTACTATTGTACCAAGGTGAGTCTATAGCCTCGCTTTTAAATTCTTTAATTGTTTTAGAAACCTACGAGGGGGGATAACATGCTTGTTTTATTAAAAATAAAGGGATACAACTATAAGTTGCGGTAAACCCACTAATGGGTGCAACTAGAAGTTGTGAGAACCCTATTTAATAGAAAAGTGTTTTATTGAAAATAAAGGGTATAACTATAAGTTGCGGTAAACCCATTTATGGGTGCAACTAGAAGTTGTGGAAACCCTATGTTTGTTTTAAATATAGAACACAAAAAAATGTTTAATGCCATGGTTATTATTATTATATGTTTGTTATTTCATTGAGTAAAAAGTCCCAATTATATCATGAATTGTTAGCTACCTAGTTATGGTAGGCGCTTATACATGGAATATTACTATTGGGAGTTACCCTCCCATCCGCCAACGATTAGCTATCCTTTGAGCACAACGTTGCTCGAAGTGGAATCGTGTTTGAGATTTTTCCTATACACTTAGCGAGGTGTATGGTGGGCAAATATTGTGGTAACGTTTCAATATCATGAGGCTTATAATAAATAGTTATAACTTTGTTTGATCAACATCGTTATGGTTGATGGCTTTAAAACATATTAGCGTTCAGTAATGTTTATTTATAAACTCTATAGATTCACTCAGCAACTTTGTTGACTTTTTAGCATGTTTTATCTCAGGTCCATAGGGAAGACACTCAAGGAAGGCAGTTTCGTGAAGCTTGCTTATTTGAAATGACTTTGGCCCGCTTTTATAAAACATATCCATTCAAAGAACCTTTATCCTTTATTGTAGTTTGTAAACTTCAAATTATCTGGGACCATGTGTAAAGTTTTATCGTTGAATAAATGAATGGTTGTTTTTATTAAAACAACTCGTTTTGACATGTTTTCTATGATTATGAGCTTGAATCATGTAAGTAACACCCAAGGACCTTTCCGCTGCTATGACCGAAATTGGGGGTGTTAGATGGTTCATATTCTCAATTGGGCCCATCCGTGTAGTAATCTGATGTATAGAGTTATAGACATGAAAGCGTAAGAACTCAACGTATTCCCTTCTTTGTTTGTCTGATTTAAGGTAGAAGGTCCCGTTGAATTCTTAAATTATTTTTATAGGTTCATTGACGAAGTTCTATTTACTCAACAAATTTTACCCTCTTCTTTTGTTTGTCCACCAATTTTTATAGTATTCGTAATTCTTAATTATTCTAATTGAATTTAAAATATAATCATTAATTAATAAAATAAACAATAACTCCAAAAAAACGTTCTGATACATCTGTAAAAAAAATAAACTAACACTAGGAATGTTTGACAAATAGTATAAAGAATCATTATTATTTCGAAACAAAAAAGGATTTTTCACACCCCTTTTCTTGTGTCAAAGACTAGAAAGACGAATAAACCTCCCAAAAATATTTGCTCTCTGCGTTTATATTTATATATATACGTTCTATTTCCCTTTTACTTTTGGATAGGATCTAGCCAAAGTGAAATGGATTAGAATCAAATGCATTTTTGACATTTCAATATGACAATAGCAACATAATGGCATCACCCAAATAAGAATAAAAAAGGAAGAAGGGGTCAAGTCAAATAGTCTTGTTGATCTCACATTTAGATCGATTTAGCTTTGTGTTAACGAGATTAAATCAAGTTTAACACGTAGAGAAACTTTGTTGTATTGAACAAACTAAGTGTTATACGGAATTTAACACTTAGAACAAAGACCAAAACAATGTAAACCAAACTTTCACTTTGATTAATAATATCAATGAATGATTACAATGAAAGTGTTATGAGATATGTAGAAGATTTGTGTGAAAGGGATGTATCTTATGTCTAACCCTAGGGCCTCCTTTTATAGGTTTAAGGAGCCTTGTACAAAAAGCTAAGATCAACTATTTTAGGAGGAGACATAAGATAAACATAAACAAATAACTTATTGACTAAATCTTTTAAACACTTAAGAATATATTCTGAATTCTTATCTTCATATTTTGTCCACCAGCTTGAGGAGTTCATCATTGGCAGATTTAGTCCTTGTCTTTGTGTTAAGATTCTTCTTGTCAGCGCCTTGATAATTCTTATCAACGTCTCATCTATCAACGCCTCGTTTACTCTTGTCAGCGTCCAAGTTCCTCTTGTTAGCGTCTAGGGACTTAGTCAATTTTATTCCCAACAATCCTCCCCTAAACTTGATATCTACTCTAGTAATCAAGTTTCTGAATAAAATAAAACATACAGAGAGGATTCTTATAAACATGCTCTATCCTTGAATTTGAGTATGAATAAACCTCAAAAAGTCAATCACTCAAATCACTTGTATAGTCATCCTTCACTTGGTCTTGATCATCTTCAGCACCTATAGAGTCTTTTGAGCTTTCTTTATTACTTTTGTCACTCAAATTCGATTGCTCCTCCCATTTTTAAGACTCATCTCCAAGATCAAAATACAAGGACGGAACTAAGAACGCCCTCCTTGCATCAGCTTCCAAAACAACAAGTCTATCAGTTCAAAACAGTGATCCTTGACAATTTGTACCATTTCTGTATTATGCTTTTACAAGCTAATACAGATTTTCGTCAATTCCATTAATGTCAAAGGTTTCATACTATCCTCATCCACATTCGGGAAATGAATCCTCAATGTTGATTCATAGGACATGGGGATGGACTTACTGATGATAAGACTGACTTGACCTGCATTAAAGCTAGTGCCAATAGTCCCAGCCATCTCCATAACACTATACACCCTTGTGAAAGTGATCTTTGCTGCTACTAGATGTCAATCACTAGGAAAAACATCTCAATGATCATTAGGCTTCCAGATATCCAAAAATTTGAAAATTGAAAGGGCGATGAAACATTTTGGGTCTACAAAGAAGTTTATAAATGACACCAGCTAAGATGTCATAACATAAAATGGACTTGAGAATATAGAAAACTTTAGTTAGAACATAAACAAAGGTAATAATCCTAAGGAAATTAACTAGACTTTAATAAGCAAGAGTGACAAACACTGTTCATGCTTACACACATGCAAAAAGCATGATAGACACACATGAACTCTAGAGTCCTTTGTTCACAAATGCCCCAAAGAGAAATTTAAGTCATATAAAACCTTTGAAACACCCCAAGTAATCCCAAAATATATATACCCCAATTCACCCATACGACCACACCCAATTCTAGGTCAAAAGTCTTGGCAGCATGCATGAAAAACAAATTACGTGCATGCTATAGTGCCTTAAGAGATAGAAATTCCAACAATTCTTAAAAAGAAAAGCCTTCACGATTCCTAACACTTACTCACCAGTGGAGACAATATAGAATTGTGCAAGAGTACTCTAAGAGTACCAAAAAACCTAGAGGTTTACCTCCCCTTAACAGAAGCATACAAATCATTATATGTGAATAAGAAATTTTTTATCTCAAGATAGTAATGTAAACACTCCAACCATCATAGATAAAAGTTTTCAATTCTGTATCCATCCAAATGTAGCTCCATTTTCCTGCATAGTTAGACAAAAACCACAAAAACACACCAACAGAGGCTACCCTTTCCCACAATAATGGGTAGAGATAACATGTCAGTGGATAAAAATAATAATAGTGGAAAGACCAACAATGCATGTTCTTTGAGCATCCACTATCCCAATATCCTTGATCATTAACCTGCTTTTAGATAGGCTGCTCCAAAAGAAAACAAATTAGTTTTCTTTGGAGATCCAAGCCTTGTCAGACTTGGACCTGTCTAGTTGTTCAACTAGAGTGGACTTATTCTTTACCACAAATCCCTGTTCATCCCTTTGTGACCTAAACACCCAATTTGTTCCAATGATACTAGTAATGACCTTCTCAAGATATTTCAATCTGTTGCAACTCATTGAAATACCATTAAAATTGGAGTTTTGCTCTTGTTTAGGTTTCCACGTTAAGTGGGATGATGCTTCAAACCCTTGACACTCATTAACCAAGTATCTTTGTTTATATGGTCTAAAATAAGGTCTCATACCAAACTTGGAGCTGTCAGCGCTGCATTTGCTCCTGTCAGCCTTGAATTTGTTCCTGCCAGCGCTGAATTTGTTCTTGTCAGCGCCCAAATTAGGGTTTGCTATAGGAACATACTGTCTGTTTGACCAAGTGTTGGTCTTTTGAAAGGCCTTTTTCCATGGGTGATATGAGCTAAAACTCATATCAATTTATCAACAAATAACCCTAAAACATGAAGCAAAATACCAATTTATCTTGTAAAAACAGTATTATGTGGTATGTTTGTGTTTGTGTACACTTGTGTAGGTAAAAGGATACATTTTCAAGCAAACAAGGAATAATCAAGCTTAATTTGATGAAAAAGACAAAGAAGGATCAAAAGTGACAAGACTTTGAAGTGCAAGGGCTTATCTTGATAATCTGCCAAAGATGAAGGACCAAAATGTAAATATGTAAAAGTCAAGATCATAGTCAAATTTGGTCAACTCTCAAGTCAACTCAGTCAAAGGACCAATTTTGTTCAATAATGAAGTTTGAAGGACTAAATATGCCAAAGAAATGAAGTTACAAGCTCAAATATACAATCTGCCAAAGTCTTGGGACTAATTCTGCCAATCTTGGAAATTATTACAAGAGTGATCCATGTGAATAGCTATTGTCCAATAAGAAGCCAGGAAAAGAGAGCCACGGATTGCCACATAATAGCATTTATTACCCACTAGGCGCCGCCTTCATTAATTAACAAATCACAACAGTGTGATCCGTGTGCTACTTTCACAGCCAATGAAATTATGACACGTGGCATTTTCAAACGAACAAATATTTCCAGGATCGATTTGGAGCTAGAGGTATTTTCATGAAGAGTTATAAACATCAAAATTGCTCAAAATTACAAGAGGAATCCATTGGTCATAACCAATCAACATGAAATCAACTCTACAAAGAACCCCCAATTTGAGTTCATACCTGCAAAATCAATTGAGCAGAATTATGACACGTGGAGACCTGGGATTGGTCCCAACACGTCACCAACCCCAACTGATCTTCTTCTCAAGTCTATAAATAGTGTGTTTAGGCTTCATTTCTTGTTGTGTAGTTTTAAGTGTGAAAACACACACATTTACTTTTTCCTTTCACCATTTCTCCTTTTTAGCTAAACTACTCAAGAGTTTGACACACTCTTGAGTTAGTTAGTAGTTTTGTAACAACTTAACAGCCTTGTAACAAATTCTCCATTAATAAAATTCAAATTCTACTTTTCTCGCCAAATCTTCTTTACCTTCTACACTGTTCATTCCTTGCATCTTTGTTACTCTTGTTGCTGAATTGAGTTTGTTATGATCATTCATTGATCATTACTGACTTTGAGTGAAGATAGAAGCTGTTTGATTGATTTCAATCAAAGTTCATAGCATAAGTGATGAATTCAGGCCATTTTGATGAATCTTGTTGATGTGTAGTTGTTTTGTTGATTGTAGATAGGTGAATCTAGTGCTAAGGTGGTGGTTAGCACTAGACTAGAGAGTTCAGCACTCCTCTACTGCTCAAAGGATACTTCACAAGGTGCAAACGCCTCTTGTTTTGGTTCCACTGAATTGTCAAATGCATGATTCATTCCTAGCTTAAATCTTTGGTGAATGTATGATAAAACTTGTTAGCCTGGTTGTGGTTTGATTCTAGACTTGTTTTAGCTTAACTGTTGCCTTGACTGCTTTTTGATTTGATTTGTGCCTTAGTTGATAGCTTTATTCAGTCACTTCTAGCTTTGCTTTTCAACTTGAGTTCTAGTAGCTTTTATAATTTGCAATTGGCTTTCATTCATCTCATTTTGATCACTGAATTTAGTTTGCTATGGCTTTTCATTCAGTGTAAACTTGTACTTAAAAAGGCTTCACAAATTTCCATAAAGTTCAGTAATGAGTGTTTGGCATTAGCTTGTTTAAGATTTTCAAGTGTTGATCTTTGGTAATTTAATGTTCATTTCCAGTCTCATAGTCATTACTAAGTGTTTTGAACCATTTTCAAGTCAAGTCTAAGGTCAAAAAGGCAATTGGCATTGTAAAAAGTTTGGGTCTATTTCAGTCAGTTTTGTTCTAAAAAGTTGTCAATTTCATTTGCCTTGCATTTGTTCATTTCTTGATGAAATTCTACCAATCCAGTTCTCATTTGTAGGTCATATTATGAAGTTTATAGTCCATAAGCTTTTTGTACAGTTTTCATTAATCAAGGAGAAATAAGCAAAATTTTAGACTTTTTAGCAAAAGCAATTTTCTGTAAATCAAAACTGCTTTTTCATATCTCTTGATCCTATTCATAAACTTGGCAATTTTCTTTTACAAAATCAATTAGTTAGTGTTGGTGGTTGATTTTTGAGATTTTCAGCTTTTTGAAAAAAAACTTGGTCAACGCTTGGTCAACATAAGCCAATTTCAGCTTAATTCAATTTTCAAGCTTATTTCTTGATGATTTTTGATAAGACTTGATTTCCCGTTCATGTTTTAAGCTCATTAATCAGTTTCAGTACAAAAATCTAGTTGTGCATGTCTAGATTCTTGTAGGGCTTATTAAGTGCTTATTGGAAAGTGCTTATCAACTTATTAGTCATTTTTAGCAAATTTCCTCTTACAGGTCTAGCTTATTTGTGATTTTAAGCATTTTGCAATTGGTTTGACTGATTTTGGTTGAGAAATAAGCTCAAACGAGCTTATTTGTGTTTAGAACCCGTTTTTGCTTATGAACTTTTTAGAATTGCAAATTAGTCCTTCTTGAATTAGAACACTTTTAAATCTGGCTAAACTTACACCTTTTTAGGGTTTTCAATAAACTGGTCCTTAAAGTTTGAATTTTGTTCAAATTCAGTTAGTAAGTTTTGGAATTAGTTGAAAATTGGTTAGTTTGTTACATAGTTTACATTTTTGATCCTTATAGTTAACTGTTTTGACATTTCCTGTCCTTATACTTGTTAGATTTACATTTTGAGCATTTATTTTTCAAAGAATTTACAATTTCAGTCCTTTTAGTTGTAAAATTTACATTTTGAATTTTACTTGAATAAAAACTTGGTATTTGCACGATGTTTTACATATAAGTAGATAATATTTTTCAATTTTGCAAGTCATTGTTTGAATTAGCAAATAGAATATCAAAAAATATTAACAACCAAAAACAGTTAAAAACCTGATATTGTTAGGACTTTCAATTAGCAAGAACTGAGAAAAACGAACTGCATTATACACAATTTCAAATGGCGCCGCTGTCGGTTCTTTGACTTTACGAGAGACTATCGATTGACGGTTTTCATTGGCTTTTGGGATCTGTTCACCTTGTGAACGTTATTTTTACGTATCATAAATCAAAAACAAATAAAAAATCAAAATATAAAAATATATAAAAACTAAAAAATTAACAAAACAATTCTTTTCCTAAAGAATTGACCAAACAAATTAAAAAAAATCCAAAAAGCAATCTTTTTCCTAAGAGATTGCACCCAAAAATATATATTATTAGATTCTCTCGGTTTTTATGTACATAGAGTATTTTCTCTTAAAAACTCATAAATACAAAAATATTTTCCATATATTATTATATGTAAATATGTATACGTATAAGAACAACCAATCTACATATTCTCCATAAGTATTGTCGAGGTAATACACCGTGTTGAGGGGCGTTCCGGTCCTTGACACGTGTATCGATCAAACAAAATAAAGCAAGAATAGATAAATACTCTCAATAAGCAACAATTCGAAGAATACGAACATTTAAGTGAATAGAAAGGCGATGTGCTATAAAATGCCATCTAAGGGTCAATAGGTACTTAAGTGCTTCGCGCCACCTAACCCCCCGTTCACTTGTGAGTATTCTAAGAAGGAAGGCTTCATTGGGGGTCTTGCACCCAAGTAGTACATACATATATTGTTATTTTCTTGTGGATATTTAATATTGAAACTCGAAGAGGATAATCCTTTTCTCTTCAAAGTCACACGAGAGCTTCTCTCTCATTCCTCGTATTGAGTTGCATGCTCACTCACCGGTGTGCACAAATACCGATTGGTGTACAACCTCTTCATCAGAAAAGGAAGAAAAAGAGAAAGAGTAAGACCACCACCGTCCATCAAGCCGATCACGAGAATCATGCTTTGACTCCTCCACCACAAGAAGCCATGGCTGTTGATAATCATTCTTTGATGGAATGTATGCAAACTAATGTTCATGGATATGCTAGTGCTATTAGGATTCCCGACATTCCCGCAAATACATTTGAGCTAAAAACGTCTATGATTACTATGGTTTCACAATCACCTTTCTATGGTAACAAGAATGATGATCCTCATTCTCACCTTAAGAGATTCCTTTCTCTTTGCAATACCATTAAGCACAATGGAGTTCCACATGATGCTATTAAATTGATGTTAGTGTCATTTTCACTTGATGGACAAGCTAAGCATTGGTTAGACACCCAACCACCCGATAGTATCACCACATGGGATGGTTTCACCACTAAGTTTTTGAACAAGTTCTTTCCTCCATCCAAGACCATGGCTTTGAGGAACTTAATTATAGGCTTTCAACAAAAACCTAGTCAATCCTTTAGTGATGCTTGGGAAGAGTATAGCGAGTTATTGAGGCGATGCCCTAACCATGGATTGGATGACGTTCACCAAATCAATACCTTCTATGATGGCCTTAAACCTCATCACCAAGATTCACTCAATGCTTCCGCGGGAGGGAATATTCTTCTTAAATCCATGCAAGAGGCCTTGGACATCATTGAGACTAAAGCAATGGTTCAAACAAACAATCAATTTGAAGAAAGGGTTCATGTTATCCAAAACACTTCTCAAACACCTTGTGATAACCAATTCCTTAAATATCACCAAGAGATCCTTCAACAAGTCAAACAAGGTCAACAAGAAATGACTCAAGAGATAGTTCAAGCCCTTAAGACCGTTTCATTGAACAATTCTTCAAATAATTTGAATGCCATTACTCTTTCTTGTGTAACTTGTGGAGGTCCCCATTCTTATGAACAATGTGATAAGGTGCAAGTTTATCAAGGAGAATGCTATGCTTACCAAGAGGAACATCGTGAACACTTCAAGCCAAATATCAATCCAAATAACCTTTCTTACAAGTCCCAAAACTACCTTACTCCACCGGGATTTCCACCCCAACCACCCACCCAAATTCAACAAAATCATTCTCAAATTTTACCAAGGAATCAAGGGCAAAGACCACCTTACCAAGGAAATAACTACAAGGCACCCAATACTTTTCAACCTCAAGGAAATAACTTCTATCCACCAAACCAAGGGTTTAATCCACCACCTCAATCTTTACCACAACAAGGTTTTTATCAAGGAAATGTGCAACTTAACCCTATGGATTTGATGCTTCAAAAGTTTACTTCTTTTGAGTAACAATTGAAAGATAATCAAGAGGAAAATAACAAGAAATTTACTCTTCTTCAAAACAAAATTATGTATAATCAAAGACCACAAGGGGCTTTACCTTTCAACACACAAACAAATCCAAGGGCAAATGTCAATGCTATTACAACAAGAAGTGGGAAAACAACAAAGGATCCTTCACCTCCTAAACATCCTATTGTTCCATCCACTTGTGCTCCTACTTGTGACAAGCCTTCTACCTCTACTTCATCACCTCAAAATGCTCCCATTTCTCTAACTTCAACACCTACTCATGAAGCACTCAATAAGGAAACTCCTTCATCAACCACTCAACCACAACCAAAACCAAGTCTTCCTTATCCCTCAAGATTGAGAAAAGAAAAGCTTAAGAACAAGGATGATATCCAAGTTTCTAACTTTTTGAGGATGTTCAAGCAACTTAACATCAATATCTCCTTTGCGGAAGCTCTAGCCAATATGCCTATGTTTGCTAAGATGATTAAGGACTTACTTTCTAACAAGGAGAGATTGGTGGATTTGCCTAATGCTTCCTTGAATGAAAATTGCTCCGCGGTTTTGCTTAAGAAGTTGCCTACTAAGCTTGGATATCCGGGGAGGTTTTTGATTCCGTGCAATTTCCCGGGGGTGGAAAATTGTATGGCTTTAGCGGATTTAGGAGCAAGCATAAATCTTATGCCATTATCGGTTTGGAAGAGACTTTCACTTCCCGAGCTCACTCCTACTAAGATGACTCTTGAGTTGGCCAACCGTACTATAGCTTATCCGGTGGGAATTGCGGAGGATGTTTTTGTGGGGGTTGATAGATTTACATTTCCCGCGGATTTTATAGTGGTTGATTATGATATGGATCCTAGAGTGCCTTTGATTGTTGGTAGGCCATTTTTGAGAACGGGTCGTACTTTAATCGATGTGGCGGAAGGAGAACTTACAATGCGGGTAGGAGATGAGAGAGTTGTGTTTAACATGGGGAAGTTGTCTAAAAAGTCTAATGAGCCCGAAGCGGTAAAACATATTGATGTTGTGCATGAGGAGGAAATACAAGATGATCTTCTTGATGAAGTTTGTGATGAGTACTTTTATGAGGCTTGCTCAAGTGGAGATTATGATTTACCTCATATTGAAACCATTGCTTCCATTACTTCATTGTTGGATTTTCATGAACATCAAGAGCTAAACTTTAGTGAAACCCCATATGACACTCCACTTTTCGACAATGATAATCATATTCATGAGGACTTTAGTGATGGAGAATCTCTTCTTTGTGATTCACCAACATATGATGCCTATAGTGATGATGAGCTTTCTACTTGTGACTCTCCATTTGTTGATGATCATACTTCCTTTGGTTTTGAGGGATCACAAATTTTTGATAGACCAATCTATGATGTTTATGGTGAGGAGGCGGATTCTATAATGGATGAGAGTGATGAGTTTTTAGCGGAGGATATATCTTTTGAGTACACTCTTGGTTATCTTGATGAGGAGGGGGACATACTCTATTTAGAATCTCTATTGAATGAAGATCCTTTACCTTTTTCTTTGCCCACCTCAACCTTTCAAAGTGATAAAGGAAAACAAGTCATGATGGTTTCCTCTAAGAGCTTGTCGTTACTCATGCCTCCACAACCTTTCTCTCACAATGTGACTTACAAAGGAGAATCTTCTAAGGCAACCATCACTTGTTGTTTTCCCATCAAGGAACGGATTTTTGATCCTGGCATAGATCTTGCTAAATCATCTCAGTATCCACCTGATGCACCAAAAGGAAAACTTGTGAAAGATTTGAGAGCTTTACACTATCACCTTGGGAAGAACATATGGGAAACCAATTTGGAAAACCATACCTTATCATTTTCACCATTGCTTGGAATGTTAATTGTGGCTTTGTGTTATACGTGGGATGGTAATTATGTATTTGATCCTGGGGGATATTTATGGAGTTTTTGATAAATGAAAAACTTGTTTTACCTCATCATGGAGACTTTTCTTAAAGAGGGGCAAAAATTTTTCTTCTCCATGATAGGTTTTAGACACTTTTAAGTGTGGGACGAGTCGAGCTTGAGACTCATTAACTCAAGCATCGTATAACTAGGTTTAGAGTGTTGTAGGTTAGAAATAAAGGTATAGACTTGGAGATAAGTGTAGGGGAGACCTTCTTTTGTCTTCATGATTGTTTGTAGGGTTGCTCACTCATTTCATGCTTTGGAGCTTATGGAGGAGGCCCTTGTATCCGGTTCACTTCGTTACTATAGTGATTTTTTTTCATTGACACCTTGTGCTTAAACATGATTTCACTAATAGTTGTCCTTTCCTTAACTTGGGTTAAGCAAAGTCTATTCATTGTCATAAGTGTAGGGGAAGTTTTTATACTTCCATGCTCTTAAACATTGAGGACAATGTTTAGCTTAAGTGTAGGGGGGTCTTCTATCGAAGTGACCTTACCTAGAACTTGTCATTGTCTTTCATGATAACATGGAAAATTGATTTTTCAACATTTTTCAAATTTTTGATCTACTTTGGCCACCAAAAATATGCATTCATAATTTTTGCATCAATCATTTTGCATAACACATTTGCATTGTATATATCTTTTCTTTTGTCTTTCATCAAAAATATATAAAAAGGAAAAAAATAAAATAAAACATGGTTTAACAAGTTTAGACTTCTTTGACATATTAGGCCCACCACGGATATTTTGACTCAACCCGAGTTTGCTTATTTTAGCATTTTCTAGCTAGTATCCTTAACCATGTAGTCCTTCATTGGTCTATTAGGCTAAGCATCCACCAATCTCATTCTTTGAGATTTTAAATTTGTGGAGAATGGGAAATGATAGAGTTGAAGCAAGTATTAAAGGGCTAGATAAACTTCATGATAATTACTTGTGGCTAAACCCTTCTCTTCTTAACCTCTATTTTCTTCGCATGTATATAATTCTTAATAAATAATCAAGAACGGTTTTAATTGATTTGTAATCTCTTATGCATTTTTGGCTAATCATTCATGGTTGATATGAGTACGTCTTAAGATTCTAAGTTAGAACGTTTTATGTGTATTAGACTTATGTCATGCTCAATATTTAGCGGGTGTTTTTCTTTTTATTCTTTTCAAATTTCTTAGTGAGGAATAAAGAAAAATAAGAGCGGCTTACAAAAAAATGAGTGGCTAGAAAAAAAGAAAAAGAAAAGAAAGAAAAAATAATAATAATACAAGACTCCCAAGAGGGGCAGTGCGGTGTTAATTATAGTGACTATTGAGTTCCAATATTACCTTGACGAGTTGCGGGGATTCAATAGATTGCTCCAATCCAATATTACCTTGACGGGTTGCGGGGTTGAAGATCCAAAGTCTCGAAAAGGCGGAGGATGTAAATTATTGCGTGAGTTTTATTTTTCTTTCCTTAGCGAGTGTGTAGCTACTTATGAAAGCATGACATGAGGATTTTACACATAAGGCGAATGACTTATTACTCTTGAAACGGATTTATATTAATTGTGAGAGGTTTTTCAAGTAATGGATGAGAGGATTACTTAGGATTAAAACCGTGCTTCCTTATTTTTGGATTTTGCAATTCTTATACTTCACACTTGAATAAATGACAAATTTTCCCACAAGCAATTTGCTCAAATAATAACCGGTTCCACATTTAATTTTCATGAATGAGTTTATGCACTTTTTACTTGTGAATGCAATGATCCCATTTTTAATCTTGGTATGGGGAAAGTGAAACTTGAGGGTGATAAATTTCCATGGTACCCAAGCCCTAATCAAAGTCATTGAATTCTTTATGAGTTATTTCCATCAAAACCATTTCAAGAAAAACCAAAAAATATATTGATAGAATTGTATTTTGTTCATTGCATTGATTAAATTCAAAATCATGCATCATGTAGTTTAGAGTAGTGTAGATGCATTCCATATGGCCAAGGTGGATTAATTATGAGGAGAATGTAAATTTGTGCTTTAAAATATATAGAATTGCATGAGGACATGACAATGTTCAAGTGTAGGGGATTTGATATGAGCTAAAACTCATATCAATTTATCAACAAATAACCCTAAAACATGAAGCAAAATACCAATTTATCTTGTAAAAACAGTATTATGTGGTATGTTTGTGTTTGTGTACACTTGTATAGGTAAAAGGATACATTTTCAAGCAAACAAGGAATAATCAAGCTTAATTTGATGAAAAAGACAAAGAAGGATCAAAAGTGACAAGACTTTGAAGTGCAAGGACCTATCTTGACAATCTGCCAAAGATGAAGGACCAAAGTGTAAATATGTAAAAGTCAAGATCATAGTCAAATTTGGTCAACTCTCAAGTCAACTCAGTCAAAGGACCAATTTTGTTCAAGAATGAAGTTTGAAGGACTAAATATGCCAAAGAAATGAAGTTACAAGCTCAAATATACAATCTGCCAAAGTCTAGGGACTAATTCTGCCAATCTTGGAAATTATTACAAGAGTGATCCATGTGAATAGCTATTGTCCAATAAGAAGCCAGGAAAAGAGAGCCACGGATTGCCACATAATAGCATTTATTACCCACTAGGCGCCACCTTCATTAATTAACAAATCACAACAGTGTGATCCGTGTGCTACTTTCACAGCCAATGAAATTATGACACATGGCATTTTCAAACGAACAAATATTTCCAGGATCGATTTGGAGCTAGAGGCATTTTCATGAAGAGTTATAAACATCAAAATTGCTCAAAATTACAAGAGAAATCCATTGGTCATAACCAATCAACATGAAATCAACTCTACAAAGAACCCCCAATTTGAGTTCATACCTACAAAATCAATTGAGCAGAATTATGACACGTGGAGACCTGGGATTGGTCCCAACACGTCACCAACCCCAACTGATCTTCTTCTCAAGTCTATAAATAGTGTGTTTAGGCTTCATTTCTTGTTGTGTAGTTGTAAGTGTGAAAACACACACATTTACTTTTTCCTTTCACCATTTCTCCTTTTTAGCTAAACTACTCAAGAGTTTGACACATTCTTGAGTTAGTTAGTAGTTTTGTAACAACTTAACAGCCTTGTAATAAATTCTCCATTAATAAAATTCAAATTCTACTTTTCCCGCCAAATCTTCTTTGCCTTCTACACTGTTCATTCCTTGCATCTTTGTTACTCTTGTTGCTGAATTGAGTTTGTTATGATCATTCCTTGATCATAACTGACTTTGAGTGAAGATAGAAGCTGTTTGATTGATTTCAGTCAAAGTTCATAGCATAAGTGATGAATTCAGGCCATTTTGATGAATCTTGTTGATGTGTAGTTGTTTTGTTGATTGTAGATAGGTGAATCTAGTGCTAAGGTGGTGGTTAGCACTAGACTAGAGAGTTCAGCACTCCTCTACTGCTCAAAGGATACTTCACAAGGTGCAAATGCCTCTTGTTTTGGTTCCACTGAATTGTCAAATGCATGATTCATTCCTAGCTTAAATCTTTGGTGAATGTATGATAAAACTTGTTAGCCTGGTTGTGGTTTGATGCAAGACTTGTTTTAGCTTAAGTGTTGCCTTGACTGCTTTTTGATTTGATTTGTGCCTTAGTTGATAGCTTTATTCAGTCACTTATAGCTTTTCTTTTCAACTTGAGTTCTAGTAGCTTTTATAATTTTCAATTGGCTTTCATTCATCTCATTTTGATCACTGAATTTAGTTTGCTATGGCTTTTCATTCAGTCTAAACTTGTACTTTAAAAGGCTTCACAAATTTCCATAAAGTTCAGTAATGAGTGTTTGGCATTAGCTTGTTTAAGATTTTCAAGTGTTGATCTTTGGCAATTTAATGTTCATTTCCAGTCTCATAGTCATTACTAAGTGTTTTGAACCATTTTCAAGTCAAGTCTAAGGTCAAAAAGGCAATTGTCATTGTAAAAAGTTTGGGTCTATTTCAGTCAGTTTTGTTCTAAAAAGTTGTCAATTTCATTTGCCTTGCATTTGTTCATTTCTTGATGAAATTCTACCAAAACAGTTCTCATTTGTAGGTCATATTATGAAGTTTCATAGTCCATAAGCTTTTTGTACAGTTTTCATTAATCAAGGAGAAATAAGCAAAATTCTAGACTGATAAGCAAAAGCAAGTTTTTGTAAATCAAAACTGCTTATTCATATCTCTTGATCCTATTCATAAACTTGGCAATTTTCTTTTACAAAAATCAATTAGTTAGTGTTGGTGGTTGATTTTTGAGATTTTCAGCTTTTTGAAAAAAAAACTTGGTCAACGCTTGGTCAACAAAAGCCAATTTCAGCTTAATTCAATTTTCAAGCTTATTTCTTGATGATTTTTGATAAGACTTGATTTCTCGTTCATGTTTTAAGCTCATTAATCGTTTCAGTACAAAAATCTAGTTGTGCATGTCTAGATTCTTGTAGGGCTTATTAAGTGCTTATTGGAAAGTGCTTATCAGCTTATTAGTCATTTTTAGCAAATTTCCTCTTACAAGTCTAGCTTATTTGTGATTTTCAGCATTTTGCAATTGGTTTGACTGATTTTAGTTGAGAAATAAGCTCAAACGAGCTTATTTGTGTTTAGAACCTGTTTTTGCTTATGAACTTTTCAAAATTGCAAATTAGTCCTTGAATTAGAACACTTTTAAATCTGGCTAAACTTACACCTTTTTAGGGTTTTCAATAAACTGGTCCTTAAAGTTTGAATTTTGTTCAAATTCAGTTAGTAAGTTTTGGAATTAGTTGAAAATTGGTTAGTTTGTTACATAGTTTACATTTTTGATCCTTATAGTTAACTGTTTTGACATTTCCAGTCCTTATACTTGTTAGATTTACATTTTGAGCATTTATTTTTCATAGAATTTACAATTTCAGTCCTTTTAGTTGTAAAATTTACATTTTGAATTTTACTTGAATAAAAACTTGGTATTTGCACGATGTTTTACATATAAGTTAGATAATATTTTTCAATTTTGCAAGTCATTGTTTGAATTAGCAAATAGAATATCAAAAATATATTAACAACCAAAAACAGTTAAAAACCTGATATTGTTAGGACTTTCAATTAGCAAGAACTGAGAAAAACGAACTACATTATACACAATTTCAATTAGTATTAGCTGCCTTAGAGAAGAAAGGAGATGGTCTAGTAGCCTGTGGTCTAATGTGGAAAAAAGGTCTATGGTTGACATTGGATGACCTATTGTCAGCGAATGAATTGTATCCACTCACACAATTATAGGCCAAATGTGAGAAGCTC
Organism: Glebionis coronaria; assembly: GCA_025667525.1. Taxonomy (NCBI): domain Eukaryota; kingdom Viridiplantae; phylum Streptophyta; class Magnoliopsida; order Asterales; family Asteraceae; genus Glebionis; species Glebionis coronaria. The sequence continues at coordinate 463,094,488 of CM046874.1, forward strand.
CCACATGAGTAACAAGCCTTTTTGGACACAAACTTAGGCTTAGACTGATAAAACCCTGTCCCATTAACAATTGCTTGGCTTCTAAATGACCTAGGTTTCCTATACATTTCAGCGTATTTAACACTAGGTTGTTTCTTAATTGGGGAGCCAAGATTAACAGCTTTTCCAGTGATGGGATTGGTCACAGTGATAGGTGTAGATACTACTGGACTCTCAATGGGTGTAGGCACATATGGACTCTCACTAAGCATCCCACCCTTAACAAACAAAGTGGGGGTTAGCCTTCTTCCACTCTTCTAGGTCAATAACCTTTTGTTGATATTCCTCAACTGGAGAGAGAACTCTAGGTGGAGGAATAAATTCCTCTTCTTGGAGTTTTGGAATACCAGTCCAAGAGAGATCCTTTCTATGAACACCATAGAAGTTCCCAGTAGGTGGTGGAACAGCCACATATTCTTTCAACCCAATTCCAGACATATCCCTAGAATCCCTTTGTTCACTAACACATTTTTCTAGGGTTTGTGAGGCTTTATCAAATCTCTGAATTTTAAGGTCTACATTATCCTTATTTTTGATAGCCTCATCTAACTTAGCCTGTAATTCAGCATTGACCATTTCCATGATATTTCTAACATCATTACTAGCTTTTAAATCATGTTTTAAGATATTTATTTGATCTTTTAGGTCAAACTCCATTTTCTTATACTCAGAAACTGTCTTTTCAGTTTGAGTAAGAGCAATTTGATAGTTAGACAATTTGCATCTCTCAGTACTCACATCTGATAACAATCTTAAAACTTCTTTATTAAGTCTTTCAGTATTTAACCTACAAGAAGAGTCATTACATACCTCATTATCAGAACATGAAGAAGAATTGGAACTTGTGGAACTTGAAGTAAACGTGGCCTTAACTGAAAACATCATCAGATTCTTCTTCACCTTCTTCCTTAGCCTGGTTCACCTCATGATATTGGATCTCGTTCTTCAAATCAAAGTTTCTCAACAAGCTCTGATACCACTTGTTGATCCCAAACTTAGATCGATTTAGCTTTGTGTTAACGAGATTAAATCAAGTTTAACACGTAGAGAAACTTTGTTGTATTGAACAAACTAAGTGTTATGCGAAATTTAACACTTAGAACAAAGAACAAAACAATGTAAACCAAACTTTCACTTTGATTAATAGTATCAATGAATGATTACAATGAAAGTGTTATGAGATATGTAGAAGATTTATGTGAAAGGGATGTATCTTATGTCTAACCCTAAGGCCTCATTTTTATAGGTTTAAGGAGCCTTGTACAAAAAGCTAAGATCAACTATTTTAGGAAGAGACATAAGATAAACATACTCAAATAACTTATTGACTAAACCTTTTAAACACTTAAGAATATATTCTGAATTCTTATCTTCATATTTTGTCCAACAGCTTGAGGAATTCATCATTGGCAGATTTAGTCGTTGTCTTTGTGTTAAGATTCTTCTTGTCAGCGCCTTGATAATTCTTATCAACGTCTCATCTATCAACGCCTCGTTTACTCTTGTCAGCGTCCAAGTTCCTCATGTCAGCGTCTAGGGACTTAGTCAATTTTATTCCCAACAAGTCTTTCTATATACTATGTCTAGGAACGTCGTAGAAGGATTTCCCGGTATCTCGTAGAAAAAGAGTCTAAAAGAAAAAATTCGTTTTATAGTTTCATTTTCTATCATAGGTAATTGATAAAAAAAGTTCTTTTTACAAACTTGATTTCGATAAATACGCCAGTCTAAAAATTTATTTCAGACAATTGAACCTTCTCGAACTTTTTCTTTTTAAGAACCAAAAAGATTTGTGCCAAAATAATAGATCCGAAGAAGAACAAAAGACCTTGTATACGTAATGGATCGTGAAGTACTATTTCTACATCTCCAAGACCAAATCCGCCCACATTAGGATTACTTGTCAACGGTTGATCCAATTTGATAGATTCACCTTCTGAAACAAGAATTTCTGACCCCGGAGGGATAATATCAACCACTTGACGTCCATCGGATGCATCCGCTATGGTTATTTCTTATCCCCCTTTTCTTTTCGTAGGATTTTGCTTACTATACCTGATGTTGTAGCATTATTCAACGTAGCCTTTTCCTAAAGGCCTGAGTCTTCAACCCCAATATAATCACTTACAAATAAGCTTATTTCAGCTTATTATCAATAATCACAACCCACTGTTCATATATCCTCATATGAGGCAGCCTTCAATTCCTTTTGAGCTTTTTTATGTGATATCGAGAAAACTTCCTTAATAATTTTTTAAATAAAATCTCACTTTGGATTTGTTAGAGCTTAACTGAGATTAAGGATAAATTTTTGAAACGGATTATCAAGCTTGTTAGAGAAATGAGAGACAATTTAACAAGACAAGTAAAGTAAATGAAAACATAATTTAAGAGAACAATTGAGGATCAAATCAAACTTTCATTAACATTCAAAAACATTACAACTTAATTAAAAACATAACACTTATTAAAAAACAGAAATAATACTAAGGAAATTACATGAGGAATTGAGAAAATTACAATCCGATTTATAAAGCTAGCTAAGCTTCTAGATGAAATTTCCAGCTTCATCTTCTCTCTCTAAGGGTTTTAAGAACAACCCTTGGATCTTGGCTTCATCTTTAAGCAAAATTCTTAGCCCTTGATCGAATTTAGCAATTTCTCTTTCTTGCCACAAATTGCAGCTTGGCACTTAATTTGACATCATTTGTGTTTCTTTTACAATGAAATTAGTGTAAATTCTTTGAAAAGTTATGCTTTCTCACATGTAAACTCGGATTGCCAACATGGCAGGGGTGGGGGACCATTTTCTTGATATCTCTGCCTCTTTACACGTGGGATTCCTTCATTGGATGATCAATTGTGCTTGTGAATGAATTAATTTCATTATTACCTTGAAAAGTGAAAACCCTCATTTTACATTGTCTAGTATAAAGAACGTTTGGAAGCGATGACACACAGTAACTGGCGCTAATTTTTTCTTTTTACTTTCATTTGACTTTTTGACAGCCCTAACTTCCCCTATTGACACTTTTAGTCCTTCTAACTTTCTGAAAATGATTTACCCCTTTTTAGATACACTATCTTTAAATGATAGTTTGGCCCTTGTGGTTTTTAGTGAAAGGAAAATGAATATTCAAAGGACTAGTTTGGTATTTTTAGGGTAGACAAGGGACCACTTGTAAATTTAAGGATAGTGAAGGGTGCTTTATGAACTTTTAGGAAAATGGAGGTTTAAAAGTGTGATTGGATGAAAGTGTAAAGGTGATTTCGGATTTTAGGGTTTAGGGTTTATAAACTCCGTGCTTTTGATACTCCGGCTTCGGCTTTGTGATTTTCTTCTAATCTCGTGTTCGTTTTGTGTTAGCCTCAAAATATTGAGTCAAACAAGAATGTCGGTCATAGGTTTATATTGTAACATTTATTAGAACGTTGTAATAGTTAGTTAAAATAGTCGTGACATTACGGGCTTGATGGCTAGCTTAAAAGGCCTCTTTTAAGGTACAAAGCATTTTATTCAAGCTCGGTGATGAGACTGCAATTATACATAGTCTCATCGTCCAAATCGGGCTTAAAACGCTTAAAATATCATCAAAATACCCAAATATATGCTTGTTTTTGTTCATTGTGTATTTTAGGTACGGATATCGTGAAATCAACAAAAGATCACAACAATCAAGCAAAAACGAACACGGGAAACGAAGCCGCACAAAGAACCAGACCCGAATCATGAATTTTCATTAAAGTCCTTGATGTTTTGAAGATTGACAAGAATGGTCCCTCCACTTTTGAAGACTTGTCATTTTAAACCATTGTAAAACTCAAAATTACACATTGGGTCCCTAAAATGATGAGATTGTACATTAATGGCCCTTGAAGAATGCAAACATTGCATAAAATGCCTTTAGAACATATTTGATAAACTTTTGGTGGCCGATATATGAAAAATAAAACTTTCATAACAAAGGGTTTGAGAATGGGCTGTTATATATTTCATTTGACAACTTCTTGGAAGGTAGGGGACCAAATATGGCCAGACAACAAACTTCACCCAACCAATACCATCCTGCCACGTCATCTACCCACCCATTTAACCAATACCACAACACCCAAACCCGGTTTTGTTAATAACGTTTAAAAAATTGTTATTAAAATAAAACAAGCCCTAAACACTCTCCCGAAATCCCCAAATCAAATTCAGCATACTCATTGTATATCTTCATCAACCGTAATTTGCCCTAATCCCTAATCAAATGGGTTTGGTCTAATTATCTCCAAATCCCAAATTCAACATTTCCACATCCAATCCCCACTCCCCAAATCTTTACCAGATCACCCACATGGTCCCTGGTCCCCTCCCCTGCACCTTGTCTTTTTCATCTTGGACCAAATCAACGGATCTAAACATAAACTTGTTCCCAAAGTTCGTAATGGACAATTGAGATGCATTCTTTATAGCTGGGAATTCATAAGAAGCCAAAAAATCACATGGGTTCTCCTTTGACCCATTCTTCATAATTCAAACACAAGGGTAATCTTGGTAGTTCATGGTTAAGGTTTCACATGTTTTAGATTTCTAGATTCTTATTTTAGTATTATTAAGTAGGACCAGTTTTGTGGTATCCCCTTTGTTCCGAATTTTTTTAAAAGCTTTCTTTTTGACTATTTAATGGAAATTGGAAGTTTTTCAAGATTTGTGTTCCATTTAGTATAATATTAGTTAAGGTTCCAGATTTATTTTGTAAACCATGTTTATGGAATATATATAGTAATAAATTTGCCTTGCATAAAATATCTGAGTTCCATAGTTTTAATTCAAGTTTATTTAATTTCATGTTTAATTTAGGCGTTTTAAATTGTCAGTTTATTCAAAAGTTTGTGCAAAGAAATTTTGTCAAAGTGATGAAGAACCATGTTTTATAAAATCTGTTTTTCTTAGAAAATATCTGACAAATATTTTTGTTGATTGAAGGTTTTAAATTCATGTTATGTTTCAAGGGTTACATTTCTCTTAGCAAAAAGTTTTCTTAAAGATATTTCTTTATTTGTATTATTGTGGACTAATCACTATTTCATAAGCTGAAATCAAAAGTTGTACTAATAATACAGCTTTTGATTCAGGTTTTGGAATTGTGTCGTGTGTTTACTCTCAGCAGGTACCATAGGAGCTTTCCTTTCTTGTCATATGGTTTTGTTTTGACTGTTGTAGCACACCAACGACAAACGTCCTCGCAGAATCTTGGTCTTTCATCAAAGCTTTGTAAATCCTTCCCCAAATTAAGCTGGTGGTATCAAGAAGTTACAATCTTTTGGCATGAACAAGGTCAAACCTTAGTAAGATTCTTTGAACTCCCTTTTTGAGTAAGTTTGTGATTTGATTTGTTATTTGATTTGTGAATTGGTTTTGGTTGTTGTTGAGGAACTATATTTTGCTTAGAAATCGCATAATGTTTGATTGATGTTAGTTTATGTTTCAGTTAGTAGGTCGCGATTGATTTTCTAGTAAATCCTTTAGAAATTTTGGTTTGCATCAGTTTAAGGGGTGTTTCGATCTGTAGTTATAGAGTATTAGGAATGGTATCTAGTTCTAATCTTGGGTTTAGACTTCTTCGTTATACTTGGTTAAGTGTGCTTTTTTGTCATATTTTCAAGTAGTTAGCATTAAGTGAAGTTTTCGAGTTTTTTTTTGTAAAATCTGCATTTTCTTTTAAAAAACAGTAGGCTGGATTTGAGTATTTTGGGGGTTCAACTTTATGTTTTGTGGTTCAATATTGCGTCAAACTATAAGATATTAGGTTATTTTAAGTGTAAGTTTTGTTTGAACAAGTTTTTAGAACAAATTTTGTTAGTTAGTCAAGAGGAAAATCAACAAATCTATATAGGAAGTCTGTGTGGTTTTGTGTAGTGTTTTGTGCCTTGCCATTTGGATCACAGCTAGAATTTAGGGTAGTGTAGGTTTGCTAGTAATTGGTTTTGGGATTAATAGCCGATAGAAGTTAGTATAAGTATTTTAATCTCACTGCCGTGCTCACTAGTTCAACAACTTGTAGTATTTTGTCTTACCAAACATACCAGTAGGTGTGTTGGTCTTGTTATTGTGTTTTGAGTAGTGAAATTTGGTTTGAATCTAGTTTTAGGATAGGTCTATAGGATTAGTATATGGTGCTTTAGGTTTTGTAGGATTTAGGTGGTCAAAATTTGCACTAATACTTACTGTTTTATAGCGAGTCACCCCTAGACCCACAACAGCTCTGTATGGTGTGTTTGGGCTACAGCTAATGGTATAGGTAGGGGTTAAATTCTGTTGGTTTTAAGTTTTGCATACTAGAGTAGTCTAAAAGTTTTTTTTGTGTCTTGTTATTCAACATCAAGTAAGCCAACACACCATCTTTCTGTCCGTTGTACAAAAGGCTGATGTAGGGGGTTTAAAACCCTTGATTTGTGTATTGAATTTTAGTGTACTGTTAGGATTTAGGATATATTAGGTTCACTAGGTGTTGGTTTGGAGTTTAGAGAACATTTGTGGCCTTTAGAGTTCAAGTAGGCTCACTACATTGCCGAAGTACATCAGCAAGTGACTCTCTGTCCCAACAGTTGGCATTTAGCGACATTTTTGGTGATTTTTGGTTGAATATGTAGACTAATACTAGTTCTTATGATAGTATAGGATTTGGTGCATTGATACACTACGTTTGCTATGGGTTTCAGATTAGTTCTCGGTATCTCCTTGAATTGATCACGGTTCAAAGTGGAATGATTTGTTCTTGGTTAATAAAAAGGTGTTGGTTTGTTTATCTAATTTAATCTAATAGCAATTAAATGTAAATGTCGTTGAGTGAAATTAAAGCTTTAAAAGATTAAACTAAATTGACAAGTTAAAAATAAATGTTTGAAAACTTAACGGCAAAATGGGAAAAAATACTTGAACACTTAATAAAACTAACACTTGAAAACTTTGTATAAACGAAAAACTAAATCCATCGGAATATTTGAAACCTACACTGATCGGAATAAACAAAACACCAAATCGGAATATATTCTGATCTGTTTGATCGGAATGTAAGAAAGAAGACTAATCGGAATGTTACAAACGTTACTGGTCGGAATAATGGAAGCAAGACTTGTCGGAATATCTTAAAAACAGTGCCAATCGGAATATAGCTCAATGCCCACGATCGGAATAAGCCAACTTGGCCCAATCGGAATGTATCAAAACTTCCCTGTCGGAATACTAAAAAATAAGCTACAGTCGGAATACCCAAAACCCTTTTCCGATCATACGATCGGAATAAGGGGGGTGTTGTGTGGTCGGAATACACCAATCGGAAAAGGGTTTTACCCTTTCCGATCACCCTTTTTGATCCGAAACTTAAGCTAGGGTGATAAGCTATTGGAATAAGCTAATACCAATCTATAATGAATCTATAATGAACCGGATTAAATAAGCACAAATACAACTTATCCAAATATAAAATAAGGAAACTTTTCAATCAAACCATGAAAAGATAAATTTTTTAAGAAAACTATTAAAAAGGTAAATAAGCTAAACAAATAAATAAGCCAATAAGCACAAATATCTTAGAGCTAAATAAACATAAAAAGATTAACTTTTTAAGCACGAAAACATAGATGAACAACACGGATCATAAGTAATTCGTACCAAAAGTGAACCAAAATCAAGAATGGTAGAATGAGATTAAAGATTAAAAGCTTGAATTTAAACTTGATTAATGAAAAACAATACAAAAGTTTAATCTTGAAAGAAGGAAAGATGAAAACTAGTGAGAGAAAGTTGAGAACTTTCTCTCTCTAAAACTAAAGAGAATGAAAAACTAAAAACTAACTAAAACTAAAAACTAGCTACCAAAATGGTGAAGTGAAGTCCTATTTATAGGCGTGTGATGGTGGGCTTGTGAATGGGCTTTGGTTTCGGGCTTCTTTTCTTCTTTCTTTAAATAAACGTTTCCGACTTTTGATTTTGAGAAGTGTCGGTGAATAATTCCAACTCGTCTTATAATCTTTTGTTTAATAGACTCGAGTTCTTCGACATATAAGAGTCTTCCATCTTTGGCCTTTTCTTTGATAAATCTTCAAATAGGCGCAATGACTTCAAATCTTTTGTATCTCTTGGACAATAGACTTCGTCTTGAGTCTTTTTCTTTGATAAAACCCGTGCAATCCCATGTTTTCTTCAATATTCATCCGGTTGACTCTGAAAACACAATAAACACAAAAACCACGCATAATTCCAAACAAATGATATTAAATACGTGTTTTGGTCTTGTTTTAGCCAGAAATAAGTGGTAAAAGGATGGGTGTTTTCACACCTATCAAATCCCCTACACTTAACCATTGCCATGCCCTCATGCAATGCTTAGTGATAAAGCAAATTTACATTTTTCTCATAATCAATCAACCTTGGCCTTATTAACATACTACTCAACAAAAATTAAAGTATTAAGAGAAATTAAAACTTTAAAGGAAACAAATAAGGATAGAAAACCATAGCTATATGGAGATAACTTGCAGAGAGATCAAGGACTTACATTAGGGCTTTGGTGCTGCGAAGATATAACACCCCCAATTTCACAAGGCAGCGGAATATCAACATTGGGTGTTACTTCATAGCACATCACACACATTCATAGAAAACGACCTCAAAAGAGACGTTTTATAAAATAAACCATTCGACAAAATCAGAGTTCAATAAAAAGAGGTCCCACCAGTTTATACAAACCTTAAGAAATAATAAAGATTTGTCAAATGTATCGAATGGAAATTGTTTGTTTTGCCTTTACTTTATCATGCGCGGCTCCATGCTCCAGCTGCTCTTAAACCTACACACCTGAGAATACATGCTAAATTGTCAACACAACGGTTGAGTGAATTCATAGGTTTTTAAAATAAATAATAATGGGCTTTTGAATAAACCATAAAGCTTTTGAACACAAGAATCTCATCCCTTGGCGATATTGCAACACATACAATACCTATATTCCACACTATTATGCTAAGCTCATGACACCGATGCCTTAATCAATATATTTGCCCTAGTCAGGTATCTTGCCAAATACCCCATACCTCACGTACAACACACCCGGCTGAGCCTCCAACTCACAGGTGCGACCTGCCCGGGTGGGGGTCATCATTCCCAATGGATCCATTCGTCTGTACGAGCGCCTACCCATCATAGGTAGTTAACGGTTCACGATTTATAGGGACTTTTCACTGGCAATAAGCAACTTAGCCTTACTAATAGTGGCTCGTTACCTATGCAATCAACGCTTGTGTTCATTTTCCAAAGGCATTCAATCAAACGTCTTTACGTTTATTAACAACAGCTTGTATTCATTCAAGCATATATTCCAACAACGAATGTTTGTTCATAATCATGTATCCTCTCAAAAGGATACAACACCTATGCTTATTTACCCAGAGCATGTATTCCCCCTCGTGGGTTTATAAACACATATAAAGCAGTAAAAGCGAGGCTATGAACTCACCTGATATAGCTATCACACGTTTATCGAGGAACGAACATCTAATAGTCGACACACGACTACACGAGATATAAATCGCTTATTAGTCGAGAACGAGATGCCCAATGGCTGACATATGACCGAACGAGACCTATAATGACGAGACGCGTCTTAGGTTTCAAGACTATACATAAGTCATACATATATGTAAATAGGTCACTTTAGTAAGTTTGGACATTGCATAAGTTTTATAAAACTTTTCATAAGACTTTGATAACATTCTTTCATGTATTCGTTATGACCTTTAAGGCCATTAAAGCTCATTAGTGGCCTATTACAAGTTATTATGACTTTAATCTATTTCGATCTCATTATTAAACTTATTATGAATCTCATGTCCAATAATGGCTCAATAGCCATTATAAGTGTATGTTGGGCTTTTGTGGCCTAAATCTACTTTATATGCTTTTCGGGTCCTAAAACGCCTCCAAACAATATTCACTTAATATTTCACATTGGTCGGGTCTCGGGTATTCTAATTATCAGTATGTAAATGGGTCACTAGTTCCCGATAAGTGGGTCATACCACTTCGGGTTTTATAAAAATCCTTACGTTAAACGTTAATTTAATATAGTCCAATTCTTACAATTTCCCGACATCCCTCGTAGATTACGTCGCTTCTCCTAAACCGTAAATAATATAGATTCGTTATTTTTACCAAATTTATTATTAACTTATGTAGTTTACTTATTATAAGTTCAATTACCACTAATGTATACTAATCATACCTCATTTGCCCATTTTCTCACTTAGAAGAGTTGACTGTTTTGGGCTACCAATCTCGTTCTCACCGTTTCCGCCGCCATTTACAAACCGTAAGGAACTGGTGGACTATCCAATTGATTCTAGTTCTTCGTAAATTTATCTACAACCCATAGTTTTACCTTTTTCAATGGTTCTGAGTTTTTGTAAGAGTTATCAGTCCGTTTATTCAGCATGTTTAGATTTTACACTTTTTATCATTTCGACCATATTTAATTCATCGGGTATCGTCACAAGACGAACGACCCGGCCAAATGACCACAAAACATTTACCTACCCAGCCAATGGACTAAGCAACCCTCAAAACCTACTGATCCATCCTACCAAGCACGTTTTTGAAACTGATCTAACTCTTCAAATCACAACTATTGCCCCAGGCTTATTTATGCTTATTTTTGGTGTCACAAATTCATATACAATGTCCACTATCACATAAATAGATTATTACATCAATAACCTGAGTTGATAAATAAAAATACATAATAATAATGTATAATAGAAACCAAAAGAATGAGTGTGGACCTTCAATGAATTGCAAGAAAATATTGCAACAATAATTTTACAAATCAACATCACCACCACAAGCCTCCAAGATGAACTTTATAACAGCTCCAAATCAAAACTTTAACCAAGAAATAATTCTCTAATATGGCTCATATCTCAGCCCCAAACATAAGATGTAGATGATATTGTTTAGTGTTGAATACAAATAAAGAATAGTTACTAGTGCACCAACCTTTTCAATATATTATAAATAATAAGTTAGAATTAAAAATGAATATAGTGATTTGGTTGATCATGGCTCGGTGTAAAAAAAACTCATGGATGGGAAAGACGTGATGTTTTTATCAAAAGAGAATGAGTGTGGAGTGTTGGTAATTATTCACATGTATGTATACATTATTAAGACAACAAGTATCAAAATATATGATACGTGTAATAGAAATGGAATTTGGATGAGGACGTGGCATTTTGCATAATTTGGGGTAAGATATTAATAATCTTGCCCCATAATTTGTAAATGTGGGTATTATCGAAGTCTGATATTTTAATAGTTACGCGATTTAAAAAGTTACACGTGGAACACGTAAAATAAACTCTCCATATAAAATAAAAACATTGACACTCGGATAACATTTATATTCAAATAAATAAAGGAGAACTTATAATTTAATAAACGCTAACGCGTCGCCTAAACGAATGACGCCTAAAGGTTTAACGTAAATTATCATAAAACGAGAAATTAAAAAGACCAAAATAGAAAATATTTCTATGTCATAACAAGGATATTTACGGTCGATGACGGACATAGACTTTACCGACAAATAATAAATGACACATATTCGATACATTAAAACCCTAATCTTGTCGTCTAGTCGAGAAATCAATATTATTCGTCGAACGAATATGACAAATAAAAGTCGATTAATAAATATTGGTCCGAATAATAGAATTAGTATTAGAACTCGGTCTAAATGTTGATTTTAAAGTTTGGGTTACTACATTATCTACCCCTTTAGGAAGCGATGTCCCAGCGCTTAATTCATCTCAATAGTCTTCGGTTAAAGGGCGAAGAGGTGAGAGATGGACAAGTCATCGCTGAGGTTTCTAACGAATGTTAAATGACCAAAATTCAAAGCAACGAGTATACATAACAACCATGAATGAACGTTTTAAATGTAGTTGTTAGCCCTATATTTTATATAGTCGAACAATAATGTAATAGGTCATCTCAGTCGTTAAATGGTCTTGTATTGTAATAGGTTAGTCGGGAAAACCGGGCTTGGACTTTAAGCTAATATTGTATAAGTTAGGGGCGTAAGCCCAAAACAAAGCCAAGCCCGGCCCAAGATGAAGCCCACAAAGGCCCTAGGCCGTGGCATATATAACCCTCTTCCACATGTGGAAGAGGGTGTTGGTTCATTTCATAAAACACATAGTTTTAGTGTAAACCTTCCACTTCTCTCTCTACTTTCTCTTTCTACTTTTCTTCTCTTTCTCTCTTTAAATCTTGTGTTATGGATTGAATGGGAACAACATTTGGTATCAAGAGACTATAGTGAATAGGTGATTGAAGATTCGTGTGTTGTGTTCTTGATTTATTCGTGCCTATTTTGATCCAAAAACTCACGTACCAAAAATTTTCTTGTGTTTTTATGGGTTATTCTTGATACAAATCATCTACTTACTATTGGTAGTGATTTGGTATTGTTCTTTTGGTTAAAAACACAAAATTTTTGGGTGCTTGATTCATTTTTAGGCTAAAAATCACGAATTTGGTGTGTTCTAGTACTATCCGAGAAAAGGGGTATTTTGATTCCTTGGTACGATCTGACTTTGTGTTTGCATAAACCCTGGGGGTTTCTACTTGCGATCCATAGTCACGATCCATTGTTACGATCTAACTGTGATCATTAGTACGATCCAAGTTACGATCTGTGACTACGATTTCTTAGTACGATTGCTTAGTACGATTGCTCAGTACGATCACAATACGATCTGGGAGTACGATCTAGCAGAGTACGATCACGGCTTCGATCAGGTTACGATCACTCAATACGATCTATAGTGCGATCCCTCACTGTGATCACTCATCACGATCATAGAGTACGATCACCAAGTACGATCAGAGTACGATCCGACCACGATCATAGAGTACGATCAGAGTGCGATCAGACCACGATCATAGAGTACGATCAGAGTGCGATAATAGTGCGATCAAAGAGTGCGATGGGTCACATTGCGATGGACAGATAAATTTTGTTTGACCAATTTTTAGACTTAGCCACTATCTAGACTAGTCTCGGAACATAGTTTACACGAAGATTAAAAAAAAAAGTTAAAAACTTTAGGTCAAGTAATTTCAAATTTTTTCCTACTAGTTTTTGGCTATTTCTAACTCAATTTCAAATTTTGGCGATACAAAATTTTTCGGCTTACCGTTTTGTCGGACTGAGGAATTTATTGTCGGACTGAAGATTCTCGGTACTCTACGAAATTTCAACCACACCTCATCACAACAAATCTACTAAGATCTACAATTCATTCACAAGTATTCACAATGTCTAACAACAACATCAACATTGCAACTGCTAGTCAAATTCGTTTGGAACAAGGTGGAAACGGTAATCCACCTGTGCTCACTGCCGGTTGTTACGTTCAATGGAGATCTGGTTTTCTCAGATTTCTTGAAGGAAAAGAAAACCGAACTGCTCTTCGTCACTGCCTTGAGAATCTACCTCCAGTTTTTGAATTCAGACAAATCACCACACAGGCAGAGGATGGTACTTCATCAACTATACGAGCTATGGAGGATTTTGACACATGTTCTGCTGAGAAAAAGAAACTCCTCCAAGCTGAAGCTGATGCTGTAAACTTCATACTCACTGGAATTGATAACGATATCTATTCCACAGTTGATGCATGTCCTAATGCTATGGAAATGTGGAATGCAATTCATCGATTGAAGCAAGGTGAGTCGATCAATGTTCAAGATCTCGTGACTAATCTACTTTGGGAGTTTGGAAAATTTACATCTGAAGATGGTGAATCCATTGACTCATATTACTCGAGATTCTACAAAATGATGAATGAGCTTGTCAGAAATCAGTGCACCATCTCCAATCATCATGCCAATGTTCAGTTTCTACTTCAACTCAAACCGGAATGGCAAAGGTCTGTGACCTTGGTTAAACAAAGGGAAGATATCAAGACTTTACCGACAAATAATAAATGACACATATTCGATACATTAAAACCCTAATCTTGCCGTCTAGTCGAGAAATCAATATTATTCGTCGAACGAACATGACAAATAAAAGTCGATTAATAAATATTGGTCCGAATAATAGAATTAGTATTAGAACTCGGTCTAAATGTTGATTTTAAAGTTCGGGTTACTACATTATCTACCCCTTCAGGAAGCGATGTCCCAGCGCTTAATTCATCTCAATAGTCTTCGGTTAAAGGGCGAAGAGGTGAGAGATGGACAAGTCGTCGCTGAGGTTTCTAACGAATGTTAAATGACCAAAATTCAAAGCAACGAGTATACATAACAACCTTGAATGAACGTTTTAAATGTAGCTGTTAGCCCTATATTTTATATAGTCGAACAAGAATGTAATAGGTCATCTCAGTCGTTAAATGGTCTTGTATTGTAATAGGTTAGTCGGGAAAACCGGGCTTGGACTTTAAGCTAATATTGTATAAGTTAGGGGCGTAAGCCCAAAACAAAGCCAAGCCCGGCCCAAGATGAAGCCCACAAAGGCCCTAGGCCATGGCATATGTAACCCTCTTCCACATGTGGAAGAGGGTGTTGGTTCATTTCATAAAACACATAGTTCTAGTGTAAACCTTCCACTTCTCTCTCTACTTTCTCTTTCTACTTTTCTTCTCTTTCTCTCTCTAAATCTTGTGTTATGGATTGAATGGGAACAACATTTGGTATCAAGAGCATATAGTGGATAGGTGATTGAAGATTCGTGTGTTGTGTTCTTGATTTATTCGTGCCTATTTTGATCCAAAAACTCACGTACCAAAAATTTTCTTGTGTTTTATGGGTTATTCTTGATACAAATCATCTACTTACTATTGGTAGTGATTTGGTATTGTTCTTTTGGTTAAAAACACAAAATTTTTGGGTGCTTGATTCATTTTTAGGCTAAAAATCACGAATTTGGTGTGTTCTAGTACTATCCGAGAAAAGGGGTATTTTGATTCCTTGGTACGATCTGACTTTGTGTTTGCATAAACCCTGGGGGTTTCTACTTGCGATCCATAGTCACGATCCATTGTTACGATCTAACTACGATCATTAGTACGATCCAAGTTACGATCTGTGACTACGATTTCTTAGTACGATTGCTTAGTACGATTGCTCTGTACGATCACAATACGATCTGGGAGTACGATCTAGCAGAGTACGATCACGGCTTCGATCAGGTTACGATCACTCAATACGATCTATAGTGTGATCCCTCACTGCGATCACTCATCACGATCATAGAGTACGATCACCAAGTACGATCAGAGTACGATCCGACCACGATCATAGAGTACGATCAGAGTGCGATCAGACCACGATCATAGAGTACGATCAGAGTGCGATAAGAGTGCGATCAAAGAGTGCGATGGGTCACATTGCGATGGACAGATAAATTTTGTTTGACCAATTTTTAGACTTAGCCACTATCTAGACTAGTCTCGGAACATAGTTTACACGAAGATTAAAAAAAAAAGTTAAAAATTTTAGGTCAAGTAATTTCAAATTTTTTCCTACTAGTTTTTGGCTATTTCTAACTCAATTTCAAAATTTGGCGATACAAAATTTTTCGGCTTACCGTTTTGTCGGACTGAGGAATTTATTGTCGGACTGAAGAGTCTCGGAACTCTACGAAATTTCAACCACACCTCATCACAACAAATCCACTAAGATCTACAATTCATTCACAAGTATTCACAATGTCTAACAACAACATCAACATTGCAACTGCTAATCAAATTCGTTTGGAACAAGGTGGAAACGGTAATCCACCTGTGCTCACTGCCGGTTGTTACGTTCAATGGAGATCTCGTTTTCTCAGATTTCTTGACGGAAAAGAAAACCGAACTGCTCTTCGTCACTGCCTTGAGAATCTACCTCCAGTTTTTGAATTCAGACAAATCACCACACAGGCAGAGGATGGTACTTCATCAACTATACGAGCTATGGAGGATTTTGACACATGTTCTGCTGAGAAAAAGAAACTCCTCCAAGCTGAAGCTGATGCTGTAAACTTCATACTCACTAGAATTGATAACGATATCTATTCCACAGTTGATGCATGTCCTAATGCTATGGAAATGTGGAATGCAATTCATCGATTGAAGCAAGGTGAGTCGATCAATGTTCAAGATCTCGAGACTAATCTACTTTGGGAGTTTGGAAAATTCACATCTGAAGATGGTGAATCCATTGACTCATATTACTCGAGATTCTACAAAATGATGAATGAGCTTGTCAGAAATCAGTGCACCATCTCCAATCATCATGCCAATGTTCAGTTTCTACTTCAACTCAAACCGGAATGGCAAAGGTTTGTGACCTTGGTTAAACAAAGGGAAGATATCAAGACTTTGCCGACAAATAATAAATGACACATATTCGATACATTAAAACCCTAATCTTGCCGTCTAGTCGAGAAATCAATATTATTCGTCGAACGAACATGACAAATAAAAGTCGATTAATAAATATTGGTCCGAATAATAGAATTAGTATTAGAACTCGGTCTAAATGTTGATTTTAAAGTTCGGGTTACTACATTATCTACCCCTTCAGGAAGCGATGTCCCAGCGCTTAATTCATCTTAATAGTCTTCGGTTAAAGGGCGAAGAGGTGAGAGATGGACAAGTCATCGCTGAGGTTTCTAACGAATGTTAAA
This sequence comes from Glebionis coronaria, assembly GCA_025667525.1. NCBI lineage: Eukaryota > Viridiplantae > Streptophyta > Magnoliopsida > Asterales > Asteraceae > Glebionis > Glebionis coronaria. The sequence continues at coordinate 463,111,251 of CM046874.1, forward strand.
TGACCAAAATTCAAAGCAACGAGTATACATAACAACCATGAATGAACGTTTTAAATGTAGCTGTTAGCCCTATATTTTATATAGTCGAACAAGAATGTAATAGGTCATCTCAGTCGTTAAATGGTCTTATATTGTAATAGGTTAGTCGGGAAAACCGGGCTTGGACTTTAAGCTAATATTGTATAAGTTAGGGGCGTAAGCCCAAAACAAAGCCAAGCCCGGCCCAAGATGAAGCCCACAAACGCCCTAGGCCGTGGCATATGTAACCCTCTTCCACATGTGGAAGAGGGTGTTGGTTCATTTCATAAAACACATAGTTCTAGTGTAAACCTTCCACTTCTCTCTCTACTTTCTCTTTCTACTTTTCTTCTCTTTCTCTCTCTAAATCTTGTGTTATGGATTGAATGGGAACAACATTTGGTATCAAGAGCCTATAGTGGATAGGTGATTGAAGATTTGTGTGTTGTGTTCTTGATTTATTCGTGCCTATTTTGATCCAAAAACTCGCGTACCAAAAATTTTCTTGTGTTTTTATGGGTTATTCTTGATACAAATCATCTACTTACTATTGGTAGTGATTTGGTATTGTTCTTTTGGTTAAAAACACAAAGTTTTGTGGTGCTTGATTCACTTTTAGGCTAAAAATCACGAATTTGGTGTGTTCTAGTACTATCCGAGAAAGGGGTATTTTGATTCCTTGGTACGATCTGACTTTGTGTTTGCATAAACCCTGGGGGTTTCTACTTGCGATCCATAGTCACGATCCATTGTTACGATCTAACTGCGATCATTAGTACGATCCAAGTTACGATCTGTGACTACGATTTCTTAGTACGATTGCTTAGTACGATTGCTCAGTACGATCACAATACGATATGGGAGTACGATCTAGCAGAGTACGATCACGACTTTGATCAGGTTACGATCACTCAGTACGATCTATAGTGCGATCCCTCATTGCGATCACTCATCACGATCATAGAGTACGATCACCAAGTACGATCAGAGTACGATCCGACCACGATCATAGAGTACGATCAGAGTGCGATCAGACCACGATCATAGAGTACGATCAGAGTGCGATAAGAGTGCGATCAAAGAGTGCGATGGGTCACATTGCGATGGACAGATAAATTTTGTTTGACCAATTTTTAGACTTAGCCACTATCTAGACTAGTCTCGGAACATAGTTTACACGAAGATTAAAAAAAATAAAAAAAATAAAATAAAAGTTAAAAATTTTAGTTCAAGTAAATTCAAATTTTTTCCTACTAGTTTTTGGCTATTTCTAACTCAATTTCAAAATTTGCCGATACAAAATTTTTCGGCTTACCGTTTTGTCAGACTGAAGAATTTATTGTCGGACTGAAGATTCTCGGAACTCTACGAAATTTCAACCAAACCTCATCACAACAAATCCACTAAGATCTACAATTCATTCATAAGTATTCAAAATGTCTAACAACAACATCAACATTGCAACTGCTAATCAAATTCGTTTGGAACAAGGTGGAAACGGTAATCCACCTGTGCTCACTGTCGGTTGTTACGTTCAATGGAGATCTCGTTTTCTCAGATTTCTTGACGGAAAAGAAAACCGAACTGCTCTTCGTCACTGCCTTGAGAATCCACCTCCAGTTTTTGAATTCAGACCAATCACCACACAAGCAGAGGATGGTACTTCATCAACTATACGAGCTATGGAGGATTTTGACACATGTTCTGCTGAGAAAAAGAAACTCCTCCAAGCTGAAGTTGATGCTGTAAACTTCATACTCACTGGAATTGATAACGATATCTATTCCACAGTTGATGCATGTCCTAATGCTATGGAAATGTGGAATGCAATTCATCGATTGAAGCAAGGTGAGTCGATCAATGTTCAAGATCTCGAGACTAATCTACTTTGGGAGTTTGGAAAATTCACATTTGAAGATGGTGAATCCATTGACTCATATTACTCGAGATTCTACAAAATGATGAATGAGCTTGTCAGAAATCAGTGCACCATCTCCAATCATCATGCCAATGTTCAGTTTCTACTTCAACTCAAACCGGAATGGCAAAGGTTTGTGACCTTGGTTAAACAAAGGGAAGATATCAAGACTTTGCCGACAAATAATAAATGACACATATTCGATACATTAAAACCCTAATCTTGTCGTCTAGTCGAGAAATCAATATTATTCGTCGAACGAACATGACAAATAAAATTCGATTAATAAATATTGGTCCGAATAATAGAATTAGTATTAGAACTCGGTCTAAATGTTGATTTTAAAGTTCGGGTTACTACATTATCTACCCCTTTAGGAAGCGATGTCCCAGCGCTTAATTCATCTCAATAGTCTTCGGTTAAAGGACGAAGAGGTGAGAGATGGACAAGTCATCGCTGAGGTTTCTAACGAATGTTAAATGACCAAAATTCAAAGCAACGAGTATACATAACAACCATGAATGAACGTTTTAAATGTAGTTGTTAGCCCTATATTTTATATAGTCGAACAAGAATGTAATAGTTCATCTCAGTCGTTAAATGGTCTTGTATTGTAATAGGTTAGTCGGGAAAACCGGGCTTGGACTTTAAGCTAATACTGTATAAGTTAGGGGCGTAAGCCCAAAACAAAGCCAAGCCCGGCCCAAGATGAAGCCCACAAAGGCCCTAGGCCGTGGCATATATAACCCTCTTCCACATGTGGAAGAGGGCGTTGGTTCATTTCATAAAACACATAGTTTTAGTGTAAACCTTCCACTTCTCTCTCTACTTTCTCTTTCTACTTTTCTTCTCTTTCTCTCTCTAAATCTGTGTTATGGATTTAATGGGAACAACATTTGGTATCAAGAGCCTATAGTGGATAGGTGATTGAAGATTCGTGTGTTGTGTTCTTGATTTATTCGTGCCTATTTTGATCCAAAAACTCACGTACCAAAAATTTTCTTGTGTTTTTATGGGTTATTCTTGATATAAATCATCTACTTACTATTGGTAGTGATTTGGTATTGTTCTTTTGGTTAAAAACACAAAGTTTTTGGGTGCTTGATTCATTTTTAGGCTAAAAATCACGAATTTGGTGTGTTCTAGTACTATCCGAGAAAGGGGTATTTTGATTCCTTGGTACGATATGACTTTGTGTTTGCATAAACCCTGGGGGTTTCTACTTGCGATCCATAGTCACGATCCATTGTTACGATCTAACTGCGATCATTAGTACGATCCAAGTTACGATCTGTGACTACGATTGCTTAGTACGATTGCTCAGTAAGATCACAATACGATCTGGGAGTACGATCTAGTAGAGTACGATCACGGCTTCGATCAGGTTACAATCACTCTGTACGATCTATAGTGCGATCCCTCACTGCGATCACTCATCACGATCATAGAGTACGATCACCAAGTACGATCAGAGTACGATCCGACCACGATCATAGAGTACGATCAGAGTGCGATTAGACCACGATCATAGAGTACGATCAGAGTGCGATAAGAGTGTGATCAAAGAGTGCGATGGGTCACATTGCGATGGACAGATAAATTTTGTTTGACCAATTTTTAGACTTAGCCACTATCTAGACTAGTCTCGGAACATAGTTTACACGAAGATTAAAAAAAATAAAAAAAATAAAATAAAAGTTAAAAATTTTAGGTCAAGTAAATTCAAATTTTTTCCTACTAGTTTTTGGCTATTTATAACTCAATTTCAAAATTTGGCGATACAAAATTTTTCGGCTTACCGTTTTGTCAGACTGAGGAATTTATTGTCGGACTGAAGATTCTCGGAACTCTACGAAATTTCAACCACACCTCATCACAACAAATCCACTAAGATCTACAATTCATTCATAAGTATTCACAATGTCTAACAACAACATCAACATTGCGACTGCTAATCAAATTCGTTTGGAACAAGGTGGAAACGGTAATCCACCTGTGCTCACTGCCGGTTGTTACGTTCAATGGAGATCTCGTTTCTCAGATTTCTTGACGGAAAAGAAAACCGAACTGCTCTTCGTCACTGCCTTGAGAATCCACCTCCAGTTTTTGAATTCAGACCAATCACCACATAGGCAGAGGATGGTACTTCATCAACTATACGAGCTATGAAGGATTTTGACACATGTTCTGCTGAGAAAAAGAAACTCCTCCAAGCTGAAGCTGATGCTGTAAACTTCATACTCACTGGAGTTGATAACGATATCTATTCCACAGTTGATGCATGTCCTAATGCTATGGAAATGTGGAATGCAATTCATCGATTGAAGTAAGGTGAGTCGATCAATGTTCAAGATCTCGAGACTAATCTACTTTGGGAGTTTGGAAAATTCACATCTGAAGATGGTGAATCCATTGACTCATATTACTCGAGATTCTACAAAATGATGAATGAGCTTGTCAGAAATCAGTGCACCATCTCCAATCATCATGCCAATGTTCAGTTTCTACTTCAACTCAAACCGGAATGGCAAAGGTTTGTGACCTTGATTAAACAAAGGGAAGATATCAAGACTTTGCCGACAAATAATAAATGACACATATTCGATACATTAAAACCCTAATCTTGTCGTCTAGTCGAGAAATCAATATTATTCGTCAAACGAACATGACAAATAAAATTCGATTAATAAATATTGGTCCGAATAATAGAATTAGTATTAGAACTCGGTCTAAATGTTGATTTTAAAGTTCGGGTTACTACATTATCTACCCCTTTAGGAAGCGATGTCCTAGCGCTTAATTCATCTCAATAGTCTTCGGTTAAAGGGCGAAGAGGTGAGAGATGGACAAGTCATCGCTGAGGTTTCTAACGAATGTTAAATGACCAAAATTCAAAGCAACGAGTATACATAACAACCATGAATGAACGTTTTAAATGTAGCTGTTAGCCCTATATTTTATATAGTCGAACAAGAATGTAATAGGTCATCTCAGTCGTTAAATGGTCTTGTATTGTAATAGGTTAGTCGGGAAAACCGGGCTTGGACTTTAAGCTAATATTGTATAAGTTAGGGGCGTAAGCCCAAAACAAAGCCAAGCCCGGCCCAAGATGAAGCCCACAAAGGCCCTAGGTCGTGGCATATATAACCCTCTTCCACATGTGGAAGAGGGCGTTGGTTCATTTCATAAAACACATAGTTTTAGTGTAAACCTTCCACTTCTCTCTCTACTTTCTCTTTCTACTTTTCTTCTCTCTCTCTCTCTAAATCTTGTGTTATGGATTGAATGGGAACAACATTTGGTATCAAGAGCCTATAGTGGATAGGTGATTGAAGATTCGTGTGTTGTGTTCTTGATTTATTCGTGCCTATTTTGATCCAAAAACTCACGTACCAAAAATTTTATTGTGTTTTTATGGGTTATTCTTGATACAAATCATCTACTTACTATTGGTAGTGATTTGGTATTGTTCTTTTGGTTAAAACACAAAATTTTTGGGTGCTTGATTCATTTTTAGGCTAAAAATCACGAATTTGGCGTGTTCTAGTACTATCCGAGAAAAGGGGTATTTTGATTCCTTGGTACGATCTGACTTTGTGTTTGCATAAACCCTGGGGGTTTCTACTTGCGATCCATAGTCACGATCCATTGTTACGATCTAACTGCGATCATTAGTACGATCCAAGTTACGATCTGTGACTACGATTGCTTAGTACGATTGCTTAGTACGATTGCTCAGTACGATCACAATACGATCTGGGAGTACGATCTAGCAGATTACGATCACGTCTTCGATCAGGTTACGATCACTCAGTACGATCTATAGTGCGATCCCTCACTGCAATCACTCATCACGATCATAGAGTACGATCACCAAGTACGATCAGAGTACGATCCGACCACGATCATAGAGTACGATCAGAGTGCGATCAGACCACGATCATAGAGTACGATCAGAGTGCGATAAGAGTGCGATCAAAGAGTGCGATGGATCACATTGCGATGGACAGATAAATTTTGTTTGACCAATTTTTAGACTTAGCCACTATCTAGACTAGTCTCGGAACATAGTTTACACGAAGATTAAAAAAAAAAAAGAGTTAAAAATTTTAGGTCAAGTAAATTCAAATTTTTTCCTACTAGTTTTTGGCTATTTCTAACTCAATTTCAAAATTTGGCGATACAAAATTTTTCGGCTTAACATTTTGTCGGACTGAGGAATTTATTGTCGGACTGAAGATTCTCGGAACTCTACGAAATTTCAACCACACCTCATCACAACAAATCCACTAAGATCTACAATTCATTCACAAGTATTCACAATGTCTAACAACAACATCAACATTGCAACTGCTAATCAAATTCGTTTGGTACAAGGTGGAAACGGTAATCCACCTGTGCTCACTGCCGGTTGTTACGTTCAATGGAGATCTCGTTTTCTCATATTTCTTGACGGAAAAGAAAACCGAACTGCTCTTCGTCACTGCCTTGAGAATCTACCTCCAGTTTTTGAATTCAGACCAATCACCACACAGGCAGAGGATGGTACTTCATCAACTATATGAGCTATTGAGGATTTTGACACATGTCCTGCTGAGAAAAAGAAACTCCTCCAAGCTGAAGTTGATGCTGTAAACTTCATACTCACTGGAATTGATAACAATATCTATTCCACAGTTGATGCATGTCCTAATGCTATGGAAATTTGGAATGCAATTCATCGATTGAAGCAAGGTGTGTCGATCAATGTTCAAGATCTCGAGACTAATCTACTTTGGGTGTTTGGAAAATTCACATCAGAAGATGGTGAATCCATTGACTCATATTACTCGAGATTCTACAAAATGATGAATGAGCTTGTCAGAAATCAGTACACCATCTCCAATCATCATGCCAATGTTCAGTTTCTACTTCCACTCAAACTGGAATGGCAAAGGTTTGTGACCTTGGTTAAACAAAGGGAAGATATCAAGACTTTGCCGACAAATCATAAATGACACATATTCGATACATTAAAACCCTAATCTTGCCGTCTAGTCGAGAAATCAATATTATTCGTCGAACGAACATGACAAATAAAAGTCGATTAATAAATATTGGTCCGAATAATAGAATTAGTATTAGAACTCGGTCTAGATGTTGATTTTAAAGTTCGGGTTACTACATTATCTACCCCTTTAGGAAGCGATGTCCCAGCGCTTAATTCATCTCAATAGTCTTCGGTTAAAGGGCGAAGAGGTGAGAGATGGACAAGTCATCGCTGAGGTTTCTAACAAATGTTAAATGACCAACATTCAAAGCAACGAGTATACATAACAACCATGAATGAACGTTTTAAATGTAGCTGTTAGCCCTATATTTTATATAGTCGAACAAGAATGTAATAGGTCATCTCAGTCGTTAAATGATCTTGTATTGTAATAGGTTAGTCGGGAAAACCGGGCTTGGACTTTAAGCTAATATTGTATAAGTTAGGGGCGTAAGCCCAAAACAAAGCCAAGCCCGGCCCAAGATGAAGCCCACAAAGGCCCTAGGCCGTGGCATATATAACCCTCTTCCACATGTGGAAGAGGGCGTTGGTTCATTTCATAAAACACATAGTTTTAGTGTAAACCTTCCACTTCTCTCTCTACTTTCTCTTTCTACTTTTCTTCTCTTTGATACACGGCTTTTGCCCGTATAAAAATTAAAGATTAAGTTCGTGTTCTCGGAATCTTAACGAATTGATCTAGGCTCCTATGTGTGACTAAGTTGATCTTTGGTGAAAAAGAATATTTTTGGGTGATTTTAAATTTAAATGCAAAAACTTAAAAGTAAAAGTGCTTTTTAAGTAAATGTAAGTCTAATTAAAGTAAAGTGCGAGTATTTAAAAACGTGACTAAAATTAAAGGGCACTAAAGTAAAATGACGTAAACTTAAATCTATCTAAGGCAAACTTAAAGTGCGACTAAAACTAAGGCAAATAATCTAAAAGTACAATTAAATAAAAAGGCAAGTAAAATAAAGCTTGAAGATAAAAATCAAAGACAAAAGCTAATAAGAACCTGAATACAGCTCATTCGGAATAACCCTTCGTTTGGAACAATCACTCGTCCTAAATGTCACCTTTGGTTGAAATGATTCCTCTTCACTTGGAATATTGCCAAAATCCTTGATCCGGAACAAATTGGTCTGAATATGTCACTTATCCAAAACAATGCTTCGTTCGGAACTTACTGATTCGGAACTCTCACTTGTTGCCTTGATTCGGAAGTATTAGGTCACCCCTTGATTCGGAAGTTTCCGGATGAAGCTTTTGATCCGGAACTTTTGGAAGTTCCTAATGAACAACCTTGACTCGGAAGTTTATGACTTCCGAAAGAAAAGCCTTTATTCGGAACTTTGGTCCTTGATTCGGAACTTTTAGTTGATTCGGAACTTTTGAAAAGTTCCGAATGAAACCTCTGGTTCGGAAGTTTGGAGTTCCGAATGAGTCCCTTTGGTTCGGAAGTTTTAACTTCGTCCGGAACTTTGAAAGTTCCAGATGAACAAGCTTGGTTCGGAACTTTAGAAAAGTTCCGGATGAAACCTTTGATTCGGAAGTTTCCGAATGAACCCTGCTTGGTTCGGAAGTTTTAGACTTCCGAATGAGCAAGTTTGGTTCGGAAGTTTGGACTTCCGAATAAACACTTCAGTCTTTCCTTGCCTTGGCTCGAAACTCTTCCTGGAAAGATCAAAAACAAGGCAAACACCCCCGAAGAACAAGGAAAACAAGTAGCAGCAGGTATAATAACAAAATAATCAAAATCAATCACACGTATGAATAAAATCAGTAACGGTTCAACGAAACAACATCAACAAGTAATCAAAAACATGAAATCAAACAACTTTTACCACAATAATCAAAAACCACTTTAGATCAAAATAAAGCATGAACTTGAACATAAACACAACAAATCAAAGAATAAGAAAGGTAGATAAGAGATTGACAAGATAGAATAAAGATTTGACAAGAATTAAAATGAAAACTTACTTGGAATTAAATGGTAATTAAGGTGCATAACATGAATTAAATTGACATGAAAAGTAAATGACAAGTATTTAAATGGTGGAAGACTAATTGTCACCTTAGCCAACAAGAGTGAAAAATAAACATCCTAATCTATTTATAGGGGAGGATTAAGGAAGCTTCCTCCCCTCTTTCCTTTTCTCTTAATTGCATAATTAAGTCCCTCCTTCTTTTAATCTTCATTAATTGCGTACTTAGTCCTTTTCTTCTAATCTTCTTTAATCTTGGACTTAAGGGACTTTTGACTTCGGGATTTCTCTTGAACTCGTCTTTAAATTCTTCAATAAAATAGACTTGAATTCTTCGGCTTTTGATAAACTTCCGTCTTTTGACTTTTTCTTCGATAAATCTTCAGAATTGGTCGTAGACTTCCGTTCTTTTTGTACTCTTGACTTCTTGACTTCGTCTTTCATCCTTTTCTTCAATAAAAGTCCGTAAATGCCCGTGAATGTCCGTGTTTTCTCCACTTTTCACCTTTTCATCCTAAATCACAACAAAAACACCAACCACGCATAATTCCGACATAAAAGACATAGAATACACGTTTAGGTCTGGTTATTATTGTAATTAAGTGGTAGAAAAGATGGGTGTTTACACACCTATCAAATCCCCTACACTTGACCATTGCAATGTCCTCATGCAATGCATTAGTTACAAAGCAAGATTACACTTTCCATCGTAATCAATCCACGTTGGCCTTTATTAAAGAGATAGAAAATTAAAAACATACAAAATAAAGAAATCAAAAGCCTACCTTGGGTTTTGAAAATGTTATGAATAATCATCATCCTCAAGTTTTCACTTTCTCCAAACCAAGCTTAAAAACGAGATCATTGTTATTATAAGTTAGTAGACTATCACGAACTCATGTGGGTCGATTACTCACTTAAACTCCCTTATTCCTATTGTTGTCTTGAATGATCACGAGGATGCATTGTTTGACTTATTTCGATAGTTATTTAGTCTGAAAATAAAGTGAACGATTTAATCAATAGTTAGCTAAAGGACCAAATCTTTTAAAACTGCTTCTCGGGATATCAAAAAGTTCATATCTTGGCATAACTTGGTTCGCGATTTGAGACCTTTCTCGGGCCGATATTTGGCAGCGACTTCATACTTCAAATCTTGAGAGACGTTCATGAAATAATGGTCTTCTCTTCATAATTGGAATTTCTTCACTTGAAGTTTTGAGAGATTCATACTTGGACCACGACTTCTTCATTTTTCTCCAATCTTTATTTTGGACTTTGATATACAACGATCCGCCTCCTTTTATGACTTGGATCTATTTATCCTCATACCTTGTTAGGGTCTTTTCGGATACACTTCTCCATGACTTTTGGGGAGTTTTGCTTTACGTCGTGTGTCTCGATCCTTCATATTGATTTTCGATAAATGATTCTTCACATTACTTTTGGATCTTTAGCAACAAAACATAGCCCTCATGCCTTGTTAGGGCCTTTTCGGACTCGCCAATCTTCGCGCCCCGCTTCATAAGTTATGCCTTGGCTATGAACTCTCGTCATTACCGAGCAACTTTTAAACGATCTAGGGCTAGAAGCTAAGTAACTTTTCAAATCGTACAACCTTATTTATTAGCAGATAAATTTATTAGCAAGCGATGGGAGAATAGGCTTATAATTAACTCACATAAATTCACGAAAGAATACCGAACTTATAATTGGCTCTATCATCTCTCGCTCTCCACAGTTTAAAATCTCAAGTAATGAGACTCGTGGATGCTTAGCCTATTAAATCAAAGTTTTGGGTTTTCGAGTCGCCTATAGGATCTTGCAAATTCTTAGACTTTTTCAAGTTTAGAAATCGCATCTTAAAGTTCCCTTGATAAACGACTCTCTAGGATCAATTATAGGAACTTGCGAAAAGTTCTTGTTCTTAACCCGTGAGAGTTAAGACTTTCGCGTTTTATAGCTCCCTATATAAAAGCCTAGCAAAACTTGACTTAAACACGTTAAGGATACTAGCTAGAGTAAACTCGGATTAAGTCAAAAGATTCACAACGTTTGAAAATTAAAACCACTTATTAAACATTTATTCTGGCAGAGAAAGAAAATAACTATACAACTAATAGGTCAAAATAGATCAAAAATTTTGAAAAATGTCGAAAAATTGATTTTCCGGTTAAAATGAGGACAAAAACAAGGAAAAGACCACTTAACTTCGATAGAAGTCCCCCCTACACTTAAGATAAACATTGTCCTCAATGTTTAAGCATGTGGGAGTAAGCTCCCCTACACTTAGGACATTGTGCACGTTGTTTAAATCTGGCTAAGGAAAAGACAACTAAAGAGATTCCTATTTTAATATTGAGAAAATATAAAATAGTGAATCGAAAAGAGTTTAGGATAGAACCGGGAAGAAGTAGAACACGGAATCACGGGTCGTCAAGAATCATCAAGAGTGGATCATTGAAGCTCGAATCCCTGATTAAGAAGTGAGGAGAGGAAATAGCAATCCAAAGGGGTCGCCCCTACACTTATGGTAAAGAAAGCGGAAAGATAGATGCATGGGTTGCCTCCCAAGAAGCGCTTGATTTTTGTTAACCGAGTCGTGAGCCCGACTCGACCTTGATCATCAACGGAAGTAGCATGCAACAAATCCACCAGGATCAAAGACATAGTTTTCATCCATCAATAAGAACGAGCTTAAGGCGAACAAGGCAAGCCAAAAGAGAAATGGCAAGGTTCCCTTAAGCAGCGATGGAGCATGGTGGAAGCAAAGTTGAAGTGGAGCAAGCATGTCTTCAAAATTTCCAAAGATATTTCCTTTTATTTCATCAGGTGGATACTGAGATGGCTTAAAGACTTCAATACCGGGGTCGAACACCTTTTCCTTTAGGGGAAAATAGCACTCAGGCTCAGCCGAGTGGGAAGAAGATCCGCAAAGAAGCACAACCTCGTCCTCAGAAGTGGGACAAAGAGGTGTCAATTCATAGTGCAACGGATTTCGGTGTCGACCGGTTTCGTCTCCTTTGACAAAATGCTCTTCAAATCCAAAGTAGGATGAAGACGATAATCTTCAAAGTCAAAAGGAGGAGCATCACTCTCATGAGGAAAGTATGTGTTGAGAAATTCAGAGAAATCTTCCTCAAATGAATAATCGTCCAAAGTAGGATCGAGTGATGGTGGAGGATCTTCATCATGTGAAGAATCGCTCGATAGAGTATCAGCCTCATCGAAATCATCGAATGTGGGCAGCTCGGGATACTCAGAAGTACAGTCAAAATCATCCGAATCTGAGCTAGAATCATCATCATCATAAGCATCGAAGACCGGTTGAGAATCATAAATGGGAAAAGCATCCAAAGTAGAGTGAGAATCATCCACATTATCTTCAAAGAGTGGATTATCAGTGGAAGACTCGAATAGAGGATTTTCATAGACGGTAAAGTCATCGAGCACATTTATCATATTCACTGATTCTCGTCCTCCAAAGGATTTGCCTGTAAGCTTCCCCATTTTAAAAACTTTAGAATCATCCCCGACACGTAAGATTAACTCACCTTCGGCCACATCTACTAAAGCACGTCCGGTTCTCAAAAATGGCCGACCAAGTATTAAAGGAATACGAGGGTCCATTTCATAATCAACTACGACAAAATCGACCGGGAAAGTAAATGTGCCAACTTTAATAAACACGTCTTCGGCTATACCAACGGGGTAAGCGAGAGTGCGATTTGCAAGTTCGAGAGTCATCTTTGTTGGAATGAGATCGGGCAATGATAGTGTTTTCCAAACACTCAGTGGCATCAAATTAATACTAGCCCCGAGATCAGCAAGGGCAGTAAATTCTTTAGTTTTGTTGAACACGCAAGGCAACACAAAACGACCGGGATCTCCAAGCTTTTCCGGAAGTTCTCTAAGAAGGACTGCAGAGCAGTTTTCATTTAATCGTGTGTTGGCGAGTTCAATCAGTTTCTCCTTCTTGCTAAGCAATTCCTTGAATGCTTTGACAAATTTCGGCATGTGGCAAAGTGCTTCAACAAGGCTAATATTGATGGTCATTTTAGATAGCATATCCACATATTTCGATACTTGACAATCATTCTTGGTTAGCTCGTTGGTCTTGCCTATGCGAGAAGGGTATGGGATTCTAGGTTGATAAGGGTTAGGTGAAGGTTGTGATGTTGAAGGGTCCTTCTGAGATACATCGTCATGACGAGGCGTAGACGGTAATGTTGCACTACTACTAGGTGTAGGAGGAGTAGGGATACATGGTGGTGGAGGAGGTGTAGATGATGGTGGTGGAAGAGGTGGATCGACAATGGTAAGTCCACTACGCGTAGTTATAGCACTCACATTAGCTCGCGGATTGGGGACGGTGTTTGAAGGTAGAGAACCCGAAGAAGAAGAAGGTTGAGCTTCGGGCAAGAAACTAGCCAACAGATTCTTTAATTCAGTTGTTTGAGTAATGAAAGAAGATTGAAGATTTTCACGAACCTCGGTTCTGATGTCATTACCTTGCTTCAAGATATCTCCTTTCAAATTAATAATTTGACTCTGTAGATTCTTGATTTGCTCACCTTGAGTTCTCATGATTGTGTCAACATCGGGATTAATGGGTGGGTGTTGTTGGGTGGGTGGTTGATAAGGGTTAGAAGCACGAGGTGGGATTTGGTTGCTTCTATTGTAGTTGTTGGCGGGGTTTTGGTTTTGAGGAGAAAAACCGGGTGAAAGGTAATTGTTGGAACAGTAGCTCAGCAGGTTTCTATCCCCTTGTTGTCTAGCTTGGTAATTTTCCGGTGAATAATTACCGTAAGCTGCATACACATTTTCCGGATTTCCTTTTGTCGAAGGACAATCGGTGTATGAGTGAGGACCGCCACATGTTTCACAAGGATTAGCGACTGCTTTAACTTTTGCTCATTTCAGCCATCATGCGGGTGAGTTCGGTCATCTCAGGGTTTGCTGAGGTAGAAGAAACATTGACTCTCGTGTTGTTTCTAGAAGAAGCAGAGGAATCCCAGTTCTTATGATGAGTAGTCATGTTCTCTATTAACTCTCTACACTCCTCGGGTCTCCTTTTCATGAATGTGCCACCGGCGGCTGCATTAATCGTATCACGATCTCGAAAAGTCAATCCGTTGTAGAAAGTATCGATCAAGGTGACCGGAAGCATGTTGTGGTTTGGACAACGGTCGATCAAGACATTATATCGCTCCCAAGCATCAAAAAGAGATTCATCGGGGTCTTGCATGAAACCGCTGATCTGATTGCGAAGGCTTGTGACCATGGATGGTGGAAAGTAGCGCGAAAGAAAGCGTTGAGTCATGTCATCCCAAGTGTGAATAGAATTCTTCGGGAGACGATCAAACCATTTCTCGGCATGATGCGATAAAGTATGTGGGAAGAGTTGTAGGCGGAGTACATCCATTGTGGCCCCAGGCAACTTCATGCTTTGGGTGATTGTAATGAACTTGTCGAGGTGTTTGTTGGCATCATCATCAGGCAATCCTCTAAATGGGTTTGTTTGCACTTGCTGAATCATGTGGTGCTTCAACGAAAACTCAGGAGCGTTGATTTGCATCGGCGCAATCGGTCCTCCTCGTCCAAACATTGTTGGTTGACAAAGTTCCTCCATGGTCCGAAGATCGGGCTGTGGAAGAGCATTGTTGTTATTATTATTATTCAGGTTCGGTGGAATGTTGTTGTTGTTAACACCTGCCATATCTAAATCTTCCTGAGGCTCGGGCTCTTGATAATTAGAAGATCTAGTACGCATACACCTGAAAATGCAAAAGAAAACAAAACCAAACACAAAGACAATATATATACACAATAAAGATAAAATCTTTTTGGATTTTTTGAAATTTTTAATTTTTATGGTTTTTATGATTTTTTTTATTTTTATGATTTTTGAATTTTTTATGCAAGAAAAATAACGTTCACGAGTGAACGGATCCCAAAAAGCAACGTGTCTAGCACAGAAAACTGTTGATCTTAACGAAAAGAGCCAGCAGCGGCGCCATTTGATACACGGCTTTTGCCCGTATAAAAATTAAAGATTAAGTTCGTGTTCTCGGAATCTTAACGAATTGATCTAGGCTCCTATGTGTGACTAAGTTGATCTTTGGTGAAAAGGAATATTTTTGGGTGATTTTAAATTTAAATGCAAAAACTTAAAAGTAAAAGTGCTTTTTAAGTAAATCTAAGTCTAATTAAAGTAAAGTACGAGTATTTAAAAACGTGACTAAAATTAAAGGGCACTAAAATAAAATGACGTAAACTTAAATCTATCTAAGGCAAACTTAAAGTGCGACTAAAACTAAGGCAAATAATCTAAAAGTACAATTAAATAAAAAGGCAAGTAAAATAAAGCTTGAAGATAAAAATCAAAGACAAAAGCTAATAAGAACCTGAATACAGCTCATTCGGAATAACCCTTCGTTTGGAACAATCACTCGTCCTAAATGTCACCTTTGGTTGAAATGATTCCTCTTCACTTGGAATATTGCCAAAATCCTTGATCCGGAACAAATTGGTCTGAATATGTCACTTATCCAAAACAATGCTTCGTTCGGAACTTACTGATTCGGAACTCTCACTTGTTGCCTTGATTCGGAAGTATTAGGTCACCCCTTGATTCGGAAGTTTCCGGATGAAGCTTTTGATCCGGAACTTTTGGAAGTTCCGAATGAACAACCTTGACTCGGAAGTTTATGACTTCCAAAAGAAAAGCCTTTATTCGGAACTTTGGTCCTTGATTTGGAACTTTTAGTTGATTCGGAACTTTTGAAAAGTTCCGAATGAAACCTCTGGTTCGGAAGTTTGGAGTTCCGAATGAGTCCCTTTGGTTCGGAAGTTTTAATTTCGTCCGGAACTTTGAATGTTCCGGATGAACAAGCTTGGTTCGGAACTTTAGAAAAGTTCCGGATGAAACCTTTGATTCGGAAGTTTCCGAATGAACCCTGCTTGGTTCGGAAGTTTAGACTTCCGAATGAGCAAGTTTGGTTCGGATGTTTGGACTTCCGAAAAAACACTTCAGTCTTTCCTTGCCTTGGCTCGAAACTCTTCCTGGAAAGATCAAAAACAAGGCAAACACCCCCGAAGAACAAGGAAAACAAGTAGCAGCAGGTATAATAACGAAATAATCAAAATCAATCACACGTATGAATAAAATCAGTAACAGTTCAACGAAACAACATCAACAAGTAATCAAAAACATGAAATCAAACAACTTTTACCACAATAATCAAAAACCACTTTAGATCAAAATAAAGCATGAACTTGAACATAAACACAACAAATCAAAGAATAAGAAAGGTAGATAAGAGATTGACAAGATAGAATAAAGATTTGACAAGAATTAAAATGAAAACTTACTTGGAATTAAATGGTAATTAAGGTGCATAACATGAATTAAATTGACATGAAAAGTAAATGACAAGTATTTAAATGGTGGAAGACTAATTGTCACCTTAGCCAACAAGAGTGAAAAATAAACATCCTAATCTATTTATAGGGGAGGATTAAGGAAGCTTCCTCCCCTCTTTCCTTTTCTCTTAATTGCATAATTAAGTCCCTCCTTCTTTTAATCTTCATTAATTACGTACTTAGTCCTTTTCTTCTAATCTTCTTTAATCTCGGACTTAAGGGACTTTTGACTTCGGGATTTCTCTTGAACTCGTCTTTAAATTCTTCAATAAAATAGACTTGAATTCTTCGGCTTTTGATAAACTTCCGTCTTTTGACTTTTTCTTCGATAAATCTTCAGAATTGGTCGTAGACTTCCGTTCTTTTTGTACTCTTGACTTCTTGACTTCGTCTTTCATCCTTTTCTTCAATAAAAGTCCGTAAATGCCCGTGAATGTCCGTGTTTTCTCCACTTTTCACCTTTTCATCCTAAATCACAACAAAAACACCAACCACGCATAATTTCGACATAAAAGACATAGAATACACGTTTAGGTCTGGTTATTATTGTAATTAAGTGGTAGAAAAGATGGGTGTTTACACACCTATCACTCTTTCTCTATCTAAATCTTGTGTTATGGATTGAATGGGAACAACATTTG
Source organism: Glebionis coronaria (assembly GCA_025667525.1). NCBI lineage: Eukaryota > Viridiplantae > Streptophyta > Magnoliopsida > Asterales > Asteraceae > Glebionis > Glebionis coronaria. Next base: position 463,128,270 of record CM046874.1, read on the forward strand.
GTATCAAGAGCCTATAGTGGATAGGTGATTGAAGATTCGTGTGTTGTGTTCTTGATTTATTCGTGCCTATTTTGATCCAAAAACTCACGTACCAAAAATTTTCTTGTGTTTTTATGGGTTATTCTTGATACAAATCATCTACTTACTATTGGTAGTGATTTGGTATTGTTCTTTTGGTTAAAAATACAAAATTTTTGGGTGCTTGATTCATTTTTAGGCTAAAAATCACGAATTTGGTGTGTTCTAGTACTATCCGAGAAAAGGGGTATTTTGATTCCTTGGAACGATCTGACTTTGTTGTTTGCATAAACCCTGGGGGTTTCTACTTGCGATCCATAGTCACGATCCATTGTTACGATCTAACTGTGATCATTAGTACGATCCAAGTTACGATCTGTGACTATGATTGCTTAGTACGATTACTTAGTACGATTGCTCAGTACGATCACAATACGATCTGGGAGTACGATCTAGCAGAGTACGATCACGGCTTCGATCAGGTTACGATCACTCAGTACGATCTATAGTGCGATCCCTCACTGCGATCACTCATCACGATCATAGAGTACGATCACCAAGTACGATCAGAGTACGATCCGACCACGATCATAGAGTACGATCAGAGTGCGATCAGACCACGATCATAGAGTACGATCAGAGTGCGATAAGAGTGCGATCAAAGAGTGCGATAGGTCACATTGCGATGGACAGATAAATTTTGTTTGACCAATTTTTAAACTTAGCCACTATCTAGACTAGTCTCGGAACATAGTTTACACGAAGATTAAAAAAAAAAAAGTTAAAAATTTTAGGTCAAGTAAATTCAAATTTTTTCCTACTAGTTTTTGGCTATTTCTAACTCAATTTCAAAATTTGGCGATACAAAATTTTTCGGCTTACCGTTTTGTCGGACTGAGGAATTTATTGTCGGACTGAAGATTCTCGGAACTCTACGAAATTTCAACCACACCTCATCACAACAAATCCACTAAGATCTACAATTCATTCACAAGTATTCACAATGTCTAACAACAACATCAACATTGCAACTGCTAATCAAATTCGTTTGGTACAAGGTGGAAACGGTAATCCACCTGTGCTCACTGCCGGTTGTTACGTTCAATGGAGATCTCGTTTTCTCAGATTTCTTGACGAAAAGGAAACCCGAAATGCTCTTCGTCACTGCCTTGAGAATCCACCTCCAGTTTTTGAATTCAGACCAATCACCACACAGGCAGAGGATGGTACTTCATCAACTATACGAGCTATGGAGGATTTTGACACATGTTCTGCTGAGAAAAAGAAACTCCTCCAAGCTGAAGCTGATGTTGTAAACTTCATACTCACTGGAATTGATAACGATATCTATTCCACAGTTGATGCATGTCCTAATGCTATGGAAATGTGGAATGCAATTCATCGATTGAAGCAAGGTGAGTCGATCAATGTTAAAGATCTCGAGACTAATCTACTTTGGGATTTTGGAAAATTAACATCTGAAGATGGTGAATCCATTGACTCATATTACTCGAGATTCTACAAAATGATGAATGAGCTTGTCAGAAATCAGTGCACCATCTCCAATCATCATGCCAATGTTCAGTTTCTACTTCAACTCAAACCGGAATGGCAAAGGTTTGTGACCTTGGTTAAACAAAGGGAAGAAATCAAGACTTTGCCGACAAATAATAAATGACACATATTCGATACATTAAAACCCTAATCTTGCCGTCTAGTCGAGAAATCAATATTATTCGTCGAACGAACATGACAAATAAAAGTCGATTAATAAATATTGGTTCGAATAATAGAATTAGTATTAGAACTCGGTCTAAATGTTGATTTTAAAGTTCGTGTTACTACATTATCTACCCCTTTAGGAAGCGATGTCCCAGCGCTTAATTCATCTCAATAGTCTTCGGTTAAAGGGCGAAGAGGTGAGAGATGGACAAGTCATCGCTGAGGTTTCTAACGAATGTTAAATGACCAAAACTTAAAGCAACGAGTATACATAACAACCATGAATGAACGTTTTAAATGTAGCTGTTAGCCCTATATTTTATATAGTCGAACAAGAATGTAATAGGTCATCTCAGTCGTTAAATGGTCTTGTATTGTAATAGGTTAATCGGGAAAACCGGGCTTGGACTTTAAGCTAATATTGTATAAGTTAGGGGCGTAAGCCCAAAACAAAGCCAAGCCCGGCCCAAGATGAAGCCCACAAAGGCCCTAGGTCGTGGCATATATAACCCTCTTCCACATGTGGAAGAGGGCGTTGGTTCATTTCATAAAACACATAGTTTTAGTGTAAACCTTCCACTTCTCTCTCTACTTTCTCTTTCTACTTTTCTTCTCTCTCTCTCTCTAAATCTTGTGTTATGGATTGAATGGGAACAACATTTGGTATCAAGAGCCTATAGTGGATAGGTGATTGAAGATTCGTGTGTTGTGTTCTTGATTTATTCGTGCCTATTTTGATCCAAAAACTCACGTACCAAAAATTTTCTTGTGTTTTTATGGGTTATTCTTGATACAAATTATCTACTTACTATTGGTAGTGATTTGGTATTGTTCTTTTGGTTAAAAACACAAAATTTTTGGGTGCTTGATTCATTTTTAGGCTAAAAATCACGAATTTGGCGTGTTCTAGTACTATCCGAGAAAAGGGGTATTTTGATTCCTTGGTACGATCTGACTTTGTGTTTGCATAAACCCTGGGGGTTTCTACTTGCGATCCATAGTCACGATCCATTGTTACGATCTAACTGCGATCATTAGTACGATCCAAGTTACGATCTGTGACTACGATTGCTTAGTACGATTGCTTAGTACGATTGCTCAGTACGATCACAATACGATCTGGGAGTACGATCTAGCAGATTACGATCACGTCTTCGATCAGGTTACGATCACTCAGTACGATCTATAGTGCGATCCCTCACTGCAATCACTCATCACGATCATAGAGTACGATCACCAAGTACGATCAGAGTACGATCCGACCACCATCATAGAGTACGATCAGAGTGCGATCAGACCACGATCATAGAGTACGATCAGAGTGCGATAAGAGTGCGATCAAAGAGTGCTATGGATCACATTGCGATGGACAGATAAATTTTGTTTGACCAATTTTTAGACTTAGCCACTATCTAGACTAATCTCGGAACATAGTTTACACGATGATTAAAAAAAAAAAAAAGAGTTAAAAATTTTAGGTCAAGTAAATTCAAATTTTTTCCTACTAGTTTTTGGCTATTTCTAACTCAATTTCAAAATTTGGCGATACAAAATTTTTCGGCTTACCATTTTGTCGGACTGAGGAATTTATTGTCGGACTGAAGATTCTCGGAACTCTACGAAATTTCAACCACACCTCATCACAACAAATCCACTAAGATCTACAATTCATTCACAAGTATTCACAATGTCTAACAACAACATCAACATTGCAACTGCTAATCAAATTCGTTTGGTACAAGGTGGAAACGGTAATCCACCTGTGCTCACTGCCGGTTGTTACGTTCAATGGAGATCTCGTTTTCTCATATTTCTTGACGGAAAAGAAAACCGAACTGCTCTTCGTCACTGCCTTGAGAATCCACCTCCAGTTTTTGAATTCAGACCAATCACCACACAGGCAGAGGATGGTACTGTTGGGAATAAATTATGGGTCAGTTCACTAGACGCTGATAAGAAGAATTCAAGCGCTGATAAGATGACATTGGACGCTGACAGCCAAGCGTTGACATTTGTAGAAGTCAACGCTGACAGCCTTGAAGATTAACACTGATGGAGTATATCTTCATACGAATCTTTTTGTTTATTTGTTTCTTTATTTGTGTATGGTAAAGATAAGCTCGACATTGTATTTTCTATTATTATCTTTACCTAGAATAGTTGATTCGTAGCTTATTGTACAAGACTTCTTAATCTATAAAAGAAGATCTTTTAGGTTAAAGTTAATCATCAGTTATCATAAGTTTTCACAAGTTAAAACTCTTTCATTGTAATCAAGTTCGATCATTCTAATACAAGTGAAAGTTTGTTTAACATCTTTGTGTTTTAGATTAAGTGTTAATTCCGAATAACACTTAGTTACTTTATTCATAAGCAAAGGTTTCTCTACGTGTATTACTTGATCTAATCTCGTATACACAAAGCTTAATCGATCTATGTTTGGGATCAACAAGTGGTATCATGAGCAGTTCGAATCCTTAGACCTAAGTGGCTCATAGGCCACCGCGCTGTCATCAAACCCTAATCCTCTAAAACCAGCCGTCACCACCAAACTCTTCATAAAAAATGAGGTATCTATCTACTTGTAACTTCTGGCAATCTGTTTGCTATAGACTTTTTCTTTTGTTTTGTTTTTTTTGGTTACCAAGAGTTGGTGTGGATCTTTTGATGTTGGTGAATAAGTGAAGGATGGTAGAAGAGCGCTCTAAGAATGCAGTGATACAAATTTGATAGGGCATAGCTAAAAGGATGTGAACCACCGATTGCATAAGATATGAGTTCTAATTAGTTAATATGATTTAATATTTAAAAAAAATAAAGAAACAAATAAACAAAAAGATTCGTATGAAGATATACTCCATCAGTGTTAATCTTCAAGGCTGTCAGCGTTGACTTCTACAAATGTCAACGCTTGGCTGTCAGCGTCCAATGTCATCTTATCAGCGCTTGAATTCTTCTTATCAGCGTCTAGTGAACTGACCCATAATTTATTCCCAACAATCCTACCCTAAACTTGATATCTATTCCAATGATCAAGTTTCTGAATAAAAATTTAAGGCTTAGGAGGAATCTTACAAAAACTTCTTATGTTGGTGATAAACATATCTAATCAAGTCTTTGGCCACGTCACTAGTATAATCTATCTCCAAGGGTGTCTCCTTCATCTTCTCCAATACTTCTTTGGACAAGAAATAGTTAGCATCCACAAGTAGATACTCTGAAAACTTTGTAGAGCTCAAATGAAACACACCACAAGTAGAATAAAGCCTCCAATGAAGATTACTGAGGTCATCTTCAAGATCCTTCCATATGGCAGGATCTGCTTCCCTTGGACCACACAAAGTCAAAAATGTGTGCCATAGTCTTATTCCATTTGCTGAAGTAGGTGCTTCAGCTGTATACTTGGCCTCTATTAATCTCCATAGATGCACCAAGTCTTCTCTGTCATTAGCTTGCAAAAGCAAAATGTCAGCCTTGTACAAATTGTCAATAATCAGGGCCGTGAACTCCAAGTATTGAGGGAGCGGGTAACTGTTTTGGAGAATCCAAGTAGCAGGAGTAGAATGGAGGAATCTTCCAAAGGGGAGGATGAAGAGGATGAGTTGATTCATACAGCCAGTGAGAAGAGTTCACAATTTAGTGAATCTTTAAATGTTGCTGAAGCACTCACCAACTTGAAGAAGCACCCAATTATTGATACATCCAAGGTAACTCCATTGAACTTGGAAGGATCTTTCACAGCAACAATGGGCGCTGATACAGGTTTGAACGCTGACACATCCAGCGCTGACAAAGGTAATCGGGGCGCTGATAAAGGTAACTTGAACGCTGACAAAGTTGCAGGTGGTGTTGATGTATTCCAGTCATCAGCAATCATCAAAGATGTGTCCACACAGGTTTCTTCTTCTACCTTACCTATTATTGATCCAAAAGATAAAGGTAAAGGAATTTTGATTGAAGAAGATGTTCCAAAGAAAGATGCAGCACAAATTGCATTTGATGAACAGTTGGCTGCACAACTTTTGGAAAGAGATTTGAAGAGGAGTGGTAGATCACCATTTGTTGCTACTTCTGAGAGTGAGGAAGAGAGTGGTGATGAAAAAGAAGGAGATAGCTCAGATTCAGATTCAAGTGTTCAAATCATTGAAGATCCAGAAAGACTTGAATATGAGGATGAGTTGGCAAAAGAAAGGTTGAGAGATTTGAAGTTGCAGGTTGATTGGGACCTTCCAGAAATCACCAGAATGTACCATGCTTGGGAAGACAAAGTTATGGACAACCCAGGGATGAGCTTATCAGATCAAATTTGGGGGTTGGAAATTCTTCTCAGGGTACAAGATGATATAAAGGTGATTTTGAGGTTTAATGCACAAGAGGTCAAGACTTGGCTTAAAAGAGATAGAAGGCAATTGTACTACAAATTGCTTAGATGCCATCAACCTAGATGGACATACAAGAAGTTGCTGGCTTTATCTTTTGAGGAGCTAGAGTACAGGGCACATCCTATTTGGAGGAATGTGCAAGAACAAAATGTCTTACAGTTTCTTTCAGAAGAACGGAAACAAGAGCTTGCTGAGGAAATGCAGATTGAAAAGGAGATGAGGATTGCTCAAAGACCAGTGAAGAAAGGAGACCCTCTCCAATTTCCCAAAGATATGGATGTGTATTATCCAACTGAAACTGTCATAAGGAAGCATCTCAAGCTTTCTCCATTGGAAGCTTCAGATTTGGTTAATGTAGTACCTCTAGATGACAGAAATCCAATCATAAGTTTTGATGAAGATGAGTGTGGATTTTGGAAGATTGGCAGATTTAGGAAGGAGGTACACACTTTCACTTCAATTATTTCTATCTTTGCAAGCATAGACAGAGAAGACTTGGTGCATCTATGGAGATTAATAGAGGCCAAGTATACAGCTGAAGCACCTACTTCAGCAAATGGAATAAGACTATGGCACACATTTTTGACTTTTTGTGGTCCAAGGGAAGCAGATCCTGCCATATGGAAGGATCTTGAAGATGACCTCAGTAATCTTCATTGGAGGCTTTATTCTACTTGTGGTGTGTTTCATTTGAGCTCTACAAAGTTTTCAGAGTATCTACTTGTGGATGCTAACTATTTCTTGTCCAAAGAAGTATTGGAGAAGATGAAGGAGACACCCTTGGAGATAGATTATACTAGTGACGTGGCCAAAGACTTGATTAGATATGTTTATCACCAACATAAGAAGTTTTTGTAAGATTTCTCCTAAGCCTTAAGTTTTTATTCAGAAACTTGATCATTGGAATAGATATCAAGTTTAGGGGAGGATTGTTGGGAATAAATTATGGGTCAGTTCACTAGACGCTGATAAGAAGAATTCAAGCGCTGATAAGATGACATTGGACGCTGACAGCCAAGCGTTGACATTTGTAGAAGTCAACGCTGACAGCCTTGAAGATTAACACTGATGGAGTATATCTTCATACGAATCTTTTTGTTTATTTGTTTCTTTATTTGTGTATGGTAAAGATAAGCTCGAAATTGTATTTTCTATTATTATCTTTACCTAGAATAGTTGATTCGTAGCTTATTGTACAAGACTTCTTAATCTATAAAAGAAGATCTTTTAGGTTAAAGTTAATCATCAGTTATCATAAGTTTTCACAAGTTAAAACTCTTTCATTGTAATCAAGTTCGATCATTCTAATACAAGTGAAAGTTTGTTTAACATCTTTGTGTTTTAGATTAAGTGTTAATTCCGCATAACACTTAGTTACTTTATTCATAAGCAAAGGTTTCTCTACGTGTATTACTTGATCTAATCTCGTATACACAAAGCTTAATCGATCTAAGTTTGGGATCAACAGGTACTTCATCAACTATACGAGCTATGGAGGATTTTGACACATGTCCTGCTGAGAAAAAGAAACTCCTCCAAGCTGAAGCTGATGCTGTAAACTTCATACTCACTGGAATTGATAACGATATCTATTCCACAGTTGATGCATGTCCTAATGCTATGGAAATTTGGAATGCAATTCATCGATTGAAGCAAGGTGAGTCGATCAATGTTCAAGATCTCGAGACTAATCTACTTTGGGAGTTTGGAAAATTCACATCTGAAGATGGTGAATCCATTGACTCATATTACTCGAGATTCTACAAAATGATGAATGAGCTTGTCAGAAATCAGTACACCATCTCCAATCATTATGCCAATGTTCAGTTTCTACTTCAACTCAAACTGGAATGGCAAAGGTTTGTGACCTTGGTTAAACAAAGGGAAGATATCAAGACTTTGCCGACAAATCATAAATGACACATATTCGATACATTAAAACCCTAATCTTGCCGTCTAGTCGAGAAATCAATATTATTCGTCGAACGAGCATGACAAATAAAAGTCGATTAATAAATATTGGTCCGAATAATAGAATTAGTATCAGAACTCAGTCTAGATGTTGATTTTAAAGTTCGGGTTACTACATTATCTACCCCTTTAGGAAGCGATGTCCCAGCGCTTAATTCATCTCAATAGTCTTCGGTTAAAGGGCGAAGAGGTGAGAGATGGACAAGTCATCGCTGAGGTTTCTAACGAATTTTAAATGACCAAAATTCAAAGCAACGAGTATACATAACAACCATGAATGAACGTTTTAAATGTAGCTGTTAGCCCTATATTTTATATAGTCGAACAAGAATGTAATAGGTCATCTCAGTCGTTAAATGGTCTTGTATTGTAATAGGTTAGTCGGGAAAACCGGGCTTGGACTTTAAGCTAATATTGTATAAGTTAGGGGCGTAAGCCCAAAACAAAGCCAAGCCCGGCCCAAGATGAAGCCCACAAAGGCCCTAGGCCGTGGCATATATAACCCTCTTCCACATGTGGAAGAGGGCGTTGGTTCATTTCATAAAACACATAGTTTTAGTGTAAACCTTCCACTTCTCTCTCTACTTTCTCTTTCTACTTTTCTTCTCTTTCTCTATCTAAATCTTGTGTTATGGATTGAATGGGAACAACATTTGGTATCAAGAGCCTATAGTGGATAGGTGATTGAAGATTCGTGTGTTGTGTTCTTGATTTATTCGTGCCTATTTTGATCCAAAAACTCACGTACCAAAAATTTTCTTGTGTTTTTATGGGTTATTCTTGATACAAATCATCTACTTACTATTGGTAGTGATTTGGTATTGTTCTTTTGGTTAAAAATACAAAATTTTTGGGTGCTTGATTCATTTTTACGCTAAAAATCACGAATTTGGTGTGTTCTAGTACTATCCGAGAAAAGGGGTATTTTGATTCCTTGGTACGATCTGACTTTGTGTTTGCATAAACCCTGGGGGTTTCTACTTGCGATCCATAGTCACGATCCATTGTTACGATCTAACTATGATCATTAGTACGATCCAAGTTACGATCTGTGACTACGATTGCTTAGTACGATTGCTTAGTACGATTGCTCAGTACGATCACAATACGATCTGGGAGTACGATCTAGCAGAGTACGATCACGGCTTCGATCAGGTTACGATCACTCAGTACGATCTATAGTGCGATCCCTCACTGCGATCACTCATCACGATCATAGAGTACGATCACCAAGTACGATCAGAGTACGATCCGACCACGATCATAGAGTACGATCAGAGTGCGATCAGACCATGATCATAGAGTACGATAAGAGTGCGATCAAAGAGTGCGATGGGTCACATTGCGATGGACAGATAAATTTTGTTTGACCAATTTTTAGACTTAGCCACTATCTAGACTAGTCTCGGAACATAGTTTACACGAAGATTAAAAAAAAAAAAAAAAAAGAGAGTTAAAAATTTTTGGTCAAGTAAATTCAAATTTTTTCCTACTAGTTTTTGGCTATTTCTAACTCAATTTCAAAATTTGGCGATACAAAATTTTTCGGCTTATCGTTTTGTCGGACTGAGGAATTTATTGTCGGACTGAAGATTCTCGGAACTCTACGAAATTTCAACCACACCTCATCACAACAAATCCACTAAGATCTACAATTCATTCACAAGTATTCACAATGTCTAACAACAACATCAACATTGCAACTGCTAATCAAATTCGTTTGGTACAAGGTGGAAACGGTAATCCAACTGTGCTCACTGCCGGTTGTTACGTTCAATGGAGATCTCGTTTTCTCAGATTTCTTGACGGAATAGAAACCCGAAATGCTCTTCGTCACTGCCTTGAGAATCCACCTCCAGTTTTTGAATTCAGACCAATCACCACACAGGCAGAGGATGGTACTTCATCAACTATACGAGCTATGGAGGATTTTGACACATGTTCTGCTGAGAAAAAGAAACTCCTCCAAGCTGAAGCTGATGCTGTAAACTTCATACTCACTGGAATTGATAACGATATCTATTCCACAGTTGATGCATGTCCTAATGCTATGGAAATGTGGAATGCAATTCATCGATTGAAGCAAGGTGAGTCGATCAATGTTAAAGATCTCGAGACTAATCTACTTTGGGATTTTGGAAAATTCACATCTGAAGATGGTGAATCCATTGACTCATATTACTCGAGATTCTACAAAATGATGAATGAGCTTGTCAGAAATCAGTGCACCATCTCCAATAATCATGCCAATGTTCAGTTTCTACTTCAACTCAAACCGGAATGGCAAAGGTTTGTGACCTTGGTTAAACAAAGGGAAGATATCAAGACTTTGCCGACAAATATTAAATGACACATATTCGATATATTAAAACCCTAATCTTGCCGTCTAGTCGAGAAATCAATATTATTCGTCGAACGAACATGACAAATAAAAGTCGATTAATAAATATTGGTCCGAATAATAGAATTAGTATTAGAACTCGGTCTAAATGTTGATTTTAAAGTTCGGGTTACTACATTATCTACCCCTTTAGGAAGCGATGTCCCAGCGCTTAATTCATCTCAATAGTCTTCGGTTAAAGGGCGAAGAGGTGAGAGATGGACAAGTCATCGCTGAGGTTTCTAACGAATGTTAAATGACCAAAATTTAAAGCAACGAGTATACATAACAACCATGAATGAACGTTTTAAATGTAGCTGTTAGCCCTATATTTTATATAGTCGAACAAGAATGTAATAGGTCATCTCAGTCGTTAAATGGTCTTGTATTGTAATAGGTTAGTCGGGAAAACCGGGCTTGGACTTTAAGCTAATATTGTATAAGTTAGGGGCGTAAGCCCAAAACAAAGCCAAGCCCGGCCCAAGATGAAGCCCACAAAAGCCCTAGGTCGTGGCATATATAACCCTCTTCCACATGTGGAAGAGGGCGTTGGTTCATTTCATAAAACACATAGTTTTAGTGTAAACCTTCCACTTCTCTCTCTACTTTCTCTTTCTACTTTTCTTCTCTCTCTCTCTCTCTAAATCTTGTGTTATGGATTGAATGGGAACAACATTTGGTATCAAGAGCCTATAGTGGATAGGTGATTGAAGATTCGTGTGTTGTGTTCTTGATTTATTCGTGCCTATTTTGATCCAAAAACTCACGTACCAAAAATTTTCTTGTGTTTTTATGGGTTATTCTTGATACAAATCATCTACTTACTATTGGTAGTAATTTGGTATTGTTCTTTTGGTTAAAAACACAAAATTTTTGGGTGCTTGATTCATTTTTAGGCTAAAAATCACGAATTTGGCGTGTTCTAGTACTATCCGAGAAAAGGGGTATTTTGATTCCTTGGTACGATCTGACTTTGTGTTTGCATAAACCCTGGGGGTTTCTACTTGCGATCCATAGTCACGATCCATTGTTACGATCTAACTGCGATCATTAGTACGATCCAAGTTACGATCTGTGACTACGATTGCTTAGTACGATTGCTTAGTACGATTGCTCAGTACGATCACAATACGATCTGGGAGTACGATCTAGCAGATTACGATCACGTCTTCGATCAGGTTACGATCACTCAGTACCATCTATAGTGCGATCCCTCACTGCAATCACTCATCACGATCATAGAGTACGATCACCAAGTACGATCAGAGTACGATCCGACCACGATCATAGAGTACCATCAGAGTGCGATCAGACCACGATCATAGAGTACGATCAGAGTGCGATAAGAGTGCGATCAAAGAGTGCGATGGATCACATTGCGATGGACAGATAAATTTTGTTTGACCAATTTTTAGACTTAGCCACTATCTAGACTAGTCTCGGAACATAGTTTACACGAAGATTAAAAAAAAAAAAAAGAGTTAAAAATTTTAGGTCAAGTAAATTCAAATTTTTTCCTACTAGTTTTTGGCTATTTCTAACTCAATTTCAAAATTTGGCGATACAAAATTTTTCGGCTTACCGTTTTGTCGGACTGAGGAATTTATTGTCGGACTGAAGATTCACGGAACTCTACGAAATTTCAACCACACCTCATCACAACAAATCCACTAAGATCTACAATTCATTTACAAGTATTCACAATGTCTAACAACAACATCAACATTGCAACTGCTAATCAAATTCGTTTGGTACAAGGTGGAAACGGTAATCCACCTGTGCTCACTGCCGGTTGTTACGTTCAATGGAGATCTCGTTTTCTCATATTTCTTGACGGAAAAGAAAACCGAAATGCTCTTCGTCACTGCCTTGAGAATCCACCTCCAGTTTTTGAATTCAGACCAATCACCACACAGGCAGAGGATGGTACTTCATCAACTATACGAGCTATGGAGGATTTTGACACATGTCCTGCTGAGAAAAAGGAACTCCTCCAAGCTGAAGTTGATGCTGTAAACTTCATACTCACTGGAATTGATAACGATATCTATTCCACAGTTGATGCATGTACTAATGCTATGGAAATTTGGAATGCAATTCATCGATTGAAGCAAGGTGAGTCGATCAATGTTCAAGATCTCGAGACTAATCTACTTTGGGAGTTTGGAAAATTCACATCTGAAGATGGTGAATCCATTGACTCATATTACTCGAGATTCTACAAAATGATGAATGAGCTTGTCAGAAATCAGTACACCATCTCCAATCATCATGCCAATGTTCAGTTTCTACTTCAACTCAAACTTGAATGGCAAAGGTTTGTGACCTTGGTTAAACAAAGGGAAGATATCAAGACTTTGCCGACAAATCATAAATGACACATATTCGATACATTAAAACCCTAATCTTGCCGTCTAGTCGAGAAATCAATATTATTCGTCGAACGAACATGACAAATAAAAGTCGATTAATAAATATTGGTCCGAATAATAGAATTAGTATTAGAACTCGGTCTAGATGTTGATTTTAAAGTTCGGGTTACTACATTATCTACCCCTTTAGGAAGCGATGTCCCAGCGCTTAATTCGTCTCAATAGTCTTCGGTTAAAGGGCGAAGAGGTGAGAGATGGACAAGTCATCGCTGAGGTTTCTAACGAATGTTAAATGACCAAAATTCAAAGCAACGAGTATACATAACAACCATGAATGAACGTTTTAAATGTAGCTGTTAGCCCTATATTTTATATAGTCGAACAAGAATGTAATAGGTCATCTCAGTCGTTAAATGGTCTTGTATTGTAATAGGTTAGTCGGGAAAACCGGGCTTGGACTTTAAGCTAATATTGTATAAGTTAGGGGCGTAAGCCCAAAACAAAGCCAAGCCCGGCCCAAGATGAAGCCCACAAAGGCCCTAGGCCGTGGCATATATAACCCTCTTCCACATGTGGAAGAGGGCGTTGGTTCATTTCATAAAACACATAGTTTTAGTGTAAACCTTCCACTTCTCTCTCTACTTTCTATTTCTACTTTTCTTCTCTTTCTCTATCTAAATCTTGTGTTATGGATTGAATGGGAACAACATTTGGTATCAAGAGCCTATAGTGGATAGGTGATTGAAGATTCGTGTGTTGTGTTCTTGATTTATTCGTGCCTATTTTGATCCAAAAACTCACGTACCAAAAATTTTCTTGTGTTTTTATGGGTTATTCTTGATACAAATCATCTACTTACTATTGGTAGTGATTTGGTATTGTTCTTTTGGTTAAAAATACAAAATTTTTGGGTGCTTGATTCATTTTTATGCTAAAAATCACGAATTTGGTGTGTTCTAGTACTATCCGAGAAAAGGGGTATTTTGATTCCTTGGTACGATCGGACTTTGTGTTTGCATAAACCCTGGGGGTTTCTACTTGCGATCCATAGTCACGATCCATTGTTACGATCTAACTGTGATCATTAGTACGATCCAAGTTACGATCTGTGACTACGATTGCTTAGTACGATTGCTCAGTACGATCACAATACGATCTGGGAGTACGATCTAGCAGAGTACGATCACGGCTTCGATCAGGTTACGTTCACTCAGTACGATCTATAGTGCGATCCCTCATTGCGATCACTCATCACGATCATAGAGTACGATCACCAAGTACGATCAGAGTACTATCCGACCACGATCATAGAGTACGATCAGAGTGCGATCAGACCACGATCATAGAGTACGATCAGAGTGCGATAAGAGTGCGATCAAAGAGTGCGATGGGTCACATTGCGATGGACAGATAAATTTTGTTTGACCAATTTTTAGACTTAGCCACTATCTAGACTAGTCTCGGAACATAGTTTACACGAAGATTAAAAAAAAAAAAACAAGAGAGTTAAAAAATTTAGGTCAAGTAAATTCAAATTTTTTCCTACTAGTTTTTGGCTATTTCTAACTCAATTTCAAAATTTGGCGATACAAAATTTTTCGGCTTACCGTTTTGTCGGACTGAGGAATTTATTGTCGGACTGAAGATTCTCGGAACTCTACGAAATTTCAACCACACCTCATCACAACAAATCCACTAAGATCTACAATTCATTCACAAGTATTCACAATGTCTAACAACAACATCAACATTGCACCTGCTAATCAAATTCGTTTGGTACAAGGTGGAAACGGTAATCCACCTGTGCTCACTGCCGGTTGTTACGTTTAATGGAGATCTCGTTTTCTCAGATTTCTTGATGGAAAAGAAAACCGAAATGCTCTATGTCATTGCCTTGAGAATCCACCTCCAGTTTTTGAATTCAGACCAATCACCACACAGGCAGAGGATGGTACTTCATCAACTATACGAGCTATGGAGGATTTTGACACATGTTCTGCTGAGAAAAAGAAACTCCTCCAAGCTGAAGCTGATGCTGTAAACTTCATACTCACTGGAATTGATAACGATATCTATTCCACAGTTGATGCATGTCCTAATGCTATGGAAATGTGGAATTCAATTCATCGATTGAAGCAAGGTGAGTCGATCAATGTTAAAGATCTCGAGACTAATCTACTTTGGGATTTTGGAAAATTCACATCTGAAGATGGTGAATCCATTGACTCATATTACTCGAAATTCTACAAAATGATGAATGAGCTTGTCAGAAATCAGTGCACCATCTCCAATAATCATGCCAATGTTCAGTTTCTACTTCAACTCAAACCAGAATTGCAAAGGTTTGTGACCTTGGTTAAACAAAGGGAAGATATCAAGACTTTGCCGACAAATAATAAATGACACATATTCGATACATTAAAACCCTAATCTTGCCGTCTAGTCGAGAAATCAATATTATTCGTCGAACGAACATGACAAATAAAAGTCGATTAATAAATATTGGTCCGAATAATAGAATTAGTATTAGAACTCGGTCTAAATGTTGATTTTAAAGTTCGTGTTACTACATTATCTACCCCTTTAGGAAGCGATGTCCCAGCGCTTAATTCATCTCAATAGTCTTCGGTTAAAGGGCGAAGAGGTGAGAGATGGACAAGTCATCGCTGAGGTTTCTAACGAATGTTAAATGACCAAAATTTAAAGCAACGAGTATACATAACAACCATGAATGAACGTTTTAAATGTAGCTGTAAGCCCTATATTTTATATAGTCGAACAAGAATGTAATAGGTCATCTCAGTCGTTAAATGGTCTTGTATTGTAATAGGTTAGTCGGGAAAACCGGGCTTGGACTTTAAGCTAATATTGTATAAGTTAGGGGCGTAAGCCCAAAACAAAGCCAAGCCCGGCCCAAGATGAAGCCCACAAAGGCCCTAGGCCGTGGCATATATAACCCTCTTCCACATGTGGAAGAGGGTGTTGGTTCATTTCATAAAACACATAGTTTTAGTGTAAACCTTCCACTTCTCTCTCTACTTTCTCTTTCTACTTTTCTTCTCTTTCTCTCTCTAAATCTTGTGTTATGGATTGAATGGGAACAACATTTGGTATCAAGAGCCTATAGTGGATAGGTGATTGAAGATTCGTGTGTTGTGTTCTTGATTTATTCGTGCCTATTTTGATCCAAAAACTCACGTACCAAAAATTTTCTTGTGTTATTATGGGTTATTCTTGATACAAATCATCTACTTACTATTGGTAGTGATTTGGTATTGTTCTTTTGGTTAAAAACACAAAATTTTTGGGTGCTTGATTCATTTTTAGGCTAAAAATCACGAATTTGGTGTGTTCTAGTACTATCCGAGAAAAGGGGTATTTTGATTCCTTGGTACTATCTGACTTTGTGTTTGCATAAACCCTGGGGGTTTCTACTTGCGATCCATAGTCACGATCCATTGTTACGATCTAACTGCGATCATTAGTACGATCCAAGTTACGATCTGTGACTACGATTGCTAAGTACGATTGCTTAGTACGATTGCGCAGTACGATCACAATAAGATCAGGGAGTACGATCTAGCAGAGTACGATCACGGCTTCGATCAGGTTACGATCACTCAGTACGATCTATAGTGCGATCCCTGACTGCGATCACTCATCACGATCATAGAGTACGATCACTAAGTACGATCAGAGTATGATCCGACCACGATCATAGAGTACGATCAGAGTGCGATCAGACCATGATCATAGAGTACGATCAGAGTGCGATAAGAGTGCGATCAAAGAGTGCGATGGGTCACATTGTGATGGACAGATAAATTTTGTTTGACCAATTTTTAGACTTAGCCACTATCTAGACTAGTCTCGGAACATAGTTTACACGAAGATTAAAAAAAAAATAAAAAATAAAAAAAAAAGTTAAAAATTTTAGGTCATGTAAATTCAAATTTTTTCCTACTAGTTTTTGGCTATTTCTAACTCAATTTCAAAATTTGGCGATACAAAATTTTTCGGCTTACCGTTTTGTCGGACTGAGGAATTTATTGTCGGACTGAGGATTCTCGGAACTCTACGAAATTTCAACCACACCTCATCACAACAAATCCACTAAGATCTACAATTCATTCACAAGTATTCACAATGTCTAACAACAACATCAACATTGCAACTGCTAATCAAATTCGTTTGGTACAAGGTGGAAACGGTAATCCACCTGTGCTCACTGCCGGTTGTTACATTCAATGGAGATCTCGTTTTCACAGATTTCTTGACGGAAAAGAAAACCGAAATGATCTTCGTCACTGCCTTGAGAATCCACCTCCAGTTTTTGAATTCAGACCAATTACCACACAGGCAGAGGATGGTACTTCATCAACTATACGAGCTATGGAGGATTTTGACACACGTTCTGCTGAGAAAAAGAAACTCCTCCAAGCTGAAGCTGATGCTGTAAACTTCATACTCACTGGAATTGATAACGATATCTATTCCACAGTTGATGCATGTCCTAATGCTATGGAAATGTGGAATGCAATTCATCGATTGAAGCAAGGTGAGTCG
Source organism: Glebionis coronaria (assembly GCA_025667525.1). NCBI lineage: Eukaryota > Viridiplantae > Streptophyta > Magnoliopsida > Asterales > Asteraceae > Glebionis > Glebionis coronaria. The sequence continues at coordinate 463,145,681 of CM046874.1, forward strand.
ATCAATGTTCAAGATCTCGAGACTAATCTACTTTGGGAGTTTGGAAAATTCACATCTGAAGATGGTGAATCCATTGACTCATATTACTCGAGATTCTACAAAATGATGAATGAGCTTGTCAGAAATCAGTGCACCATCTCCAATCATCATGCCAATGTTCAGTTTCTACTTCAACCCAAACCGGAATAGCAAAGGTTTGTGAACTTGGTTAAACAAAGGGAAGATATCAAGACTTTGCCGACAAATAATAAATGACACATATTCGATACATTAAAACCCTAATCTTGCCGTCAAGTCGAGAAATCAATATTATTCGTCGAACGAACATGAAAAATAAAAGTCGATTAATAAATATTGGTCCGAATAATAGAATTAGTATTAGAACTCGGTCTAAATGTTGATTTTAAAGTTCGGGTTACTACATTATCTACCCCTTTAGGAAGCGATGTCCCAACGCTTAATTCATCTCAATAGTCTTCGATTAAAGGGCGAAGAGGTGAGAGATGGACAAGTCATCGCTGAGGTTTCTAACAAATGTTAAATGACCAAAATTCAAAGCAACGAGTATACATAACAACCATGAATGAACGTTTTAAATGTAGCTGTTAGCCCTATATATTATATAGTCGAACAAGAATGTAATAGGTCATCTCAGTCGTTAAATGGTCTTGTATTGTAATAGGTTAGTCGGGAAAACCGGGCTTGGACTTTAAGCTAATATTGTATAAGTTAGGGGCGTAAGCCCAAAACAAAGCCAAGCCCGGCCCAAGATGAAGCCCACAAAGGCCCTAGGCCGTGGCATATATAACCCTCTTCCACATGTGGAAGAGGGTGTTGGTTCATTTCATAAAACACATAGTTTTAGTGTAAACCTTCCATTTCTCTCTCTACTTTCTCTTTCTACTTTTCTTCTCATTTTCTCTCTAAATCTTGTGTTATGGATTGAATGGGAACAACATTTGGTATCAAGAGCCTGTAGTGGATAGGTGATTGAAGATTCGTGTGTTGTGTTCTTGATTTATTCGTGCCTATTTTGATCCAAAAACTCACGTACCAAAAATTTTCTTGTGTTTTTATGGGTTATTCCTGATAGAAATCATCTACTTACTATTGGTAGTGATTTAGTATTGTTCTTTTGGTTAAAAACACAAAATTTTTGGGTGCTTGATTCATTTTTAGGCTAAAAATCACGAATTTGGTGTGTTCTAGTACTATCCGAGAAAAGGGGTATTTTGATTCCTTGGTACGATCTGACTTTGTGTTTGCATAAACCCTGGGGGTTTCTACTTGTGATCCATAGTCACGATCCATTGTTACGATCTAACTGCGATCATTAGTACGATCCAAGTTACGATCTGTGACTACGATTGCTTAGTACGATTGCTTAGTACGATTGCTCAGTACGATCACAATACGATCTGGGAGTACGATCTAGCAGAGTACGATCACGGCTTCGATCAGGTTACGATCACTCAGTACGATCTATAGTGCGATCCCTCACTGCGATCACTCATCACGATCATAGAGTACGATCACCAAGTACGATCAGAGTACGATCTGACCACGATCATAGAGTATGATCAGAGTGTGATCAGACCACGATCATAGAGTACGATCAGAGTGCGATAAGAGTGCGATCAAAGAGTGCGATGGGTCACATTGCGATGGACAGATAAATTTTGTTTGACCAATTTTTAGACTTAGCCACTATCTAGACTAGTCTCGGAACATAGTTTACACGAAGATTAAAAAAAAAAAAGTTAAAAATTTTAGGTCAAGTAAATTCAAATTTTTTCCTACTAGTTTTTGGCTATTTCTAACTCAATTTCAAAATTTGGCGATACAAAATTTTTCGGCTTACCGTTTTGTCAGACTGAGGAATTTATTGTCGGACTGAAGATTCTCGGAACTCTACGAAATTTCAACCACACCTCATCACAACAAATCCACTAAGATCAACAATTCATTCACAAGTATTCACAATGTCTAACAACAACATAAACATTGCAACTGCTAATCAAATTCGTTTGGTACAAGGTGGAAACGGTAATCCACCTGTGCTCACTGCCGGTTGTTACGTTCAATGGAGATCTCGTTTTCTCAGATTTCTTGACGGAAAAGAAAACCGAACTTCTCTTCGTCACTGCCTTGAGAATCCACCTCCAGTTTTTGAGTTCAGACCAATCACCACACAGGCAGAGGATGGTACTTCATCAACTATACGAGCTATGGAGGATTTTGACACATGTTCTGCTGAGAAAAAGAAACTCCTCCAAGCTGAAGCTGATGCTGTAAACTTCATACTCACTGGAATTGATAACGATATCGATTCCACAGTTGATGCATGTCCTAATGCTATGGAAATGTGGAATGCAATTCATCGATTGAAGCAAGGTGAGTCGATCAATGTTCAAGATCTCGAGACTAATCTACTTTGGGAGTTTGGAAAATTCACATCTGAAGATGGTGAATCCATTGACTCATATTACTCGAGATTCTACAAAATGATGAATGAGCTTGTCAGAAATCAGTGCACCATCTCCAATCATCATGCCAATGTTCAGTTTCTACTTCAACTCAAACCGGAATGGCAAAGGTTTGTGACCTTGGTTAAACAAAGGGAAGATATCAAGACCATCTCCTATCACAAACTTTATGATATCTTGAAACAACATCAGAATGAAGTGAATGAACTAAGGGCTGAAAAGGCAGAACGATCTGCAAATTCTATTGCTTTTTTGGCTGCTACTTCAACAAAACCCGTTCCCCGTCAACAACTACCTATTCATTCCTCAAAGTCATCTAGCTCATACACCAAACCTCTGGTTGCTGCTAAACACAAATCAAAAGCAATTGTCCCCACTCCATCTCCAAAGTATGAGACCGAGTCAGATAGAGACAGTGATGATGAACAAACTTCAAGGGACAAGAAGATTGAAGAACTCATGTCTTTACTCACCACAACTTATAAGAAGATCTACAAACCTACCAACAACAACCTCAGATCATCATCCAATGCTAGATATAAGGAAGTTGATCATGCACCTAGGTATGATCGTGATGCTAGGTATGATAATCAGAGGATGTTGAATCAAGTTAGGGCTAGAGATACTGTAGGCACTCCGGTTGTGCAGAAGACTGGGATTCAATGCTTCAACTGCAAGGGTTTTGGGCACATGGCTAGGGAATGCAAGAAGCCAAAACGGGTTAAGGACTCAGGGTATCACAAGGAAAAGATGTTGTTGTGTAAGAAAGAAGAAGCAGGAATTCCACTCACAGCAGATGAAGTTGACTGGCGTGATGACACTGATGATGAAGCCGATGATCAAGAGTTGGAGGCACATTATGTGTACATGGAAAAGATTCAAGAAGTGATCCCAGAGACTGATGATACTTCTGGACCCATCTATGATTCTGAGCCACTTGAAAAGGTACCATCACATGATAACTATAATGTGTTTGCTAATGAACGACGACATCCTGAGCAACCCGAAAGCATCAATGACACATATGTAATGGGCACGGAGGATAGCAATATCTCTACGGATTCACAGCATATGTGTAATGATGACGGAAAATCTGTTCAGGATACTGACTCAGATGAGGACCGTGATTTGCTTGCGTCTATTATTAACTCTTTAAAACGTGAAATTGATGAAAACAAAGAAGCTAATAAATGTTTGAAGCAAGCAAACGCATCCTTAGCCGAGGAGATAGACAGGCTTAAACAGTGTGATTATGTAAAAGAAGCTGATCGACGGGTTGCAATAGCTGATGGTTTGGTATATGAACGTAAGGTGCTCAACGACCAATATTGTTCTGAAGTAACACACGAAATTCATATGTCAAAACAGAAGATATCGGAACTTGAAGAACAACTGCTGCTACATAAACTCCAAATTACTAAATTAGAGTCGGTTAACAAAGAACAAACTGAGCTTTATAAACCTCGTGAAGAAAAGGATATTGAAAAAATTCTTGCTTTGGAAAAGAGAGTCGACACGTTAAACAACATTGTTTACAAAACGGGTCAGTCTATTCAAACTATGAATATGCTCAATAGAAATATGAAAACGAGTTTTGTAAAGCCTGAATATCTCAAGAAAGTTCAAAGTACCAAGCCTGCTCTTTATGATATCGGTTGCTATGTTGATAATCTTGCTCTTATGCTTTCCCCTGATTGCGACGAAATCATTCGTCAACAAGAAGAAAGTCGATCAAACTTAAGTGATTTAATAAACCTTTATGATTCTAACAATCATATTAAGTTTGTCCCTCAAAAATAACTTTCAAAAGAACAAAAGATGTATAATAGTGTTCCACCACCAAGTGATGAACCACAAAAGAAAGTTTCTTTAAAAAGGAGTTTCAAAAAGCAATCAATTTTGTTAGAAAAGCGAATTTTGGATGACAAACGTAAATTGGATGAGAAAAGCAAAAGTGTTCAGCAATTTGTGTAACACCCCCAAATTTATACAACTCAATACAGCGGAAGACTAGTTGGTGTTACGGGATAGCACATTACTCACATCATAGACAACGCATAAAAATCGCGTTGTTTAATAATAAATCATTTCCATTCATAAACATCAAAGTTACATCGGTCCCAAGTCATTGTATTTAATACAGGTTTTACAAACATTTGAATGGAAATAAGTATTTAGGTGCGGGCCATGAATTCTTGTTGTCTTCCCAAGAATTACCTTCAAGTACCTGAGATAAAACATGTTAAAAGAAAAGGTCAGCGATAACGCCGAGTGAATTCATAGAGTTTAATAAATTCCATCAATATAATATCAGTATAAAATTATTACTGAAAATCATTTTGTACAAATCATTTTAATAGGCCATAAAATAGCCAAAGTCATTTTATACAATTCCTTATCAAAAATCATAATATAGGCTTTTTCCTTAAAAATCATTATACGAGCCAATGTCGTAAAAACATCATACAATACGCTTTACAACGTTGTATAGATTAAATAAAAACCGTTATATGAATATGGTTATGAAAACCAAAACACGAACATAATATCAGTAGTATGACCCTGTATTGCTAGTCAGGCAATACATCGTAATTCGAAGCGTCTAATAGTATTTCGATGATTTGGATTATTATAAGCCGCATGACATTGTTACCTTACTAAACCAAAAACGGGTAGCTAACCCGATACCAATTTTGCCCATCTAAAGTAGCGTGTCGTCACAAAGGTCACGCTATGGAAATCTTCTCATACATAAATTCGCTTACCAATCAATGTGGCACGACGGGGATCAACCGTCAAGGCGCGAACTGGGGTGATCGTCCCCAAATAGTACTATTAAATGCATAAGCGTCTACCAACTCCCGGTAGTTCACAATTCATGCTAATGGGACTTTTAGTGACATAACCTAACTTTAATAATCCATTTAATTTCATCTATCGGGTCCTTTAATCATTCATAGGGTCATACAATCGGGTCATTCAATCATTCGGGTCCAAAATCAATAAACAAACAATCGGGACAAATGATGTCCTAACTTTATAAAACTAACATGTTATCCCCCTCGCGGGTTTATAAACATTTATAAAAACATTTAAAAGAGTGCGAGGCTATGAACTCACGTTGATGTGGGAAGGCGGGTTATCGGCAATTCGGATGTACGGTACGTGCTTCAATCACGGAAACCTAGACAAATAATACTCGGTCTTAGACGTTTGTCCAATGACTTTATAAAAATATCAATTATGTATACATATGATGATTATATATATATGATGATCAAGTGGGTTTACATGTTCTCATTTACTCATTTTTGTGCTATGTGTCGATAACTTTTATACTAGTTTTCTCGTTTTACCTATTTACGTGTTTTAGGTCCAATAGGCCTATTATAAGTACTTTAACTTGTTTTAATCCCTTTTATACCTATACTATCAGTACTTAAACTTTACAAGTTGGGCCCAAATGGGTTAAGCCCAATAATAAGTTTATAAGTGTTTTAGTCCATTTTTGTTGTATTGTTAGTCCAATAACGTTAATTTAGTCCGTATGTCCTATAGTTCGGGTTTTATCGGTTTTTACTTGTTATACATGTTTATATATCAGTATATAAGTTTTATAAAGTTTTCATTAGACGGGTCCAATAATAACTGAATTTTTACTCGTTGAAAAAGTTCGTTTTCTCGGTATCTCTTCGAATTGATTTCCGGTTCAAAGTGCGACTCAATTGTTTTTGGTTAAGAAAAAGGGAAGTTGATTATCTATAACTAATTAAAAAGTAAATGCGAAAAGTATTTAAAAACAAGCTAAAGACAGGTACAAATAATAAAAGTAAAACAAGGTGAATATTAAAAACTAAAAGTTAAAACGATATTAAAACTAATAGTAAAACAAATAATAAAACGTAAATTTAAAGCGAAACAATTAATAAAAATAAAACTAAACGAAGAAATTAACTATCGACTCGAAAATAAAGTTTACTTAATAAAAAAGGAGAGAATAAAACTAAAATGGTACTTTAAAGCTAAACGAGACAAAACCTAAAGCGGGTACTAAATAAAAGATAAAACTTGAACTTTACGAAAAAATATTAATTTTAAAATTAGAAGAAAAATATAACTAAAAATACGTAACTTTCAGAAATAAAATCGGAACAACTTTCAGATTAAACTAAACAATTACGGAACAAAAATAATAAATAGATAAGCAAACAAGCTAGCTAGCTAGCTGCTCACTTTTTTTTGGCGCCAAAGATTCCATCGCAATGTTAGTATCGGAATGGGTAATTTTGTGTCGCAATATATTATTTTTATATTTTTTTTTTATTTTAAACTATCGAAATGTCTAAAAAATAAAAACTGTCGGAATAACTAAAGTAACAAAATCCATCGGAAAGTGGCTGTCAAAATTTGGGCAGCACTTCGTCGCAATACAAACCTAAACCTCGTTGCAATCCCGATCGCAATGTGCGATCGGAATCACGATCGGAATAGGGGGATGAAAACATAAGCCATCGCAAAGTAGAACCCACAAGGGTTATTGCGATGGAACATAAGCTGCCAGTCGGAATGTGGCAAAACCCCAATATTGCGATGAAAACAAGCAATAATCCGAAAATGAAGTTAAGCTTAAAAATCAATAAGCACGGCCAATAAGCTACTACACCAAAACTTGAACAACTTAATAAACATAAATTTGAAAGCTTTTAAAAGACGAAATTCATAAACTTTATAAAAACACAAAATAAGCAAACACAAAATAAGTAAACTTTAAAATATAAAAACTTTTAAGAAAACTTAAAACAAATAAGCTAGACCCAAATTAAGCCAATAAGCATGTCAAGCTCAAAGCTTGATTCGTATGAAAACTTAAAGATTAACAAAAAGATAAACTTTTTAATAAATCAACCGTAAAACTTAAACAAATTCGTGTAAAGAAAAGAAATCGGATTTGAGATCAAATAGAAAAACTAAGAAAGGTAGAATAAGATTAAGCTTAAAACAAGAATTAAATTATCAAAGGTAAAGGCTTGACTAAAAACAAGAAAGGAAGATAAAAGATTGGGATCCTAGTGAGAGAAACTGTCACTTTCTCTCTCTAGAATCACCTACAAAAATGAAAGAAAAACTAAGCTAAACTAAAACTAACCAACCCTCCTAAATGAGTTTAGGAGGGTATTTATAGGAAATGGGGAGGTGCATGTGTTGCCTCCTCTTTCTTTCTTTCTTCACGTCTTCTCGTCTTTTAAGTTCTTCGACTTTATCGACTTTGTCTCGGGATTAATTAAACTCGTCTTATAATTTATTTATTTATTAGACTCGAGTTCTTCGGCTTTTTAGTAAACTTTCGTCTTTGACTTTTTCTTCGATAAATCTTCAGAATTGGTCTTGGACTTCCGTTCTTTTTCCACTCTTGATCTTTCGACTTCATCTTTCGTCTTTTCCTTCGATAAAAGCCTGTGAATGCCCGTGTTTTCTCCACTTTTCACCTTTTCGTCCTAAATCACAATAAAAACACAAACCACGCATACGACATTTTCGACATAAAATACACGTTTTGGCTTGGTTATTATTGTAATTAAGTGGTAAAAAGATGGGTGTTTTCACACCTATCAAATCCCCTACACTTAACCATTGCAATGTCCTCATGCAATGCATTAGTTACAAAGCACGTTTTACATTTTCCATCATAATCAACCTACCTTGGCCTTTATTAAACAACTAAGGAAAATCAAAAAGATAGAAAATAACAAGATGCAATCAAGGAAGAAACTTGTAAAGAAATCTAAGACTTACATTAGGGCTTGTGTGTCACGAATGTTCATCACCTTCAAGTTTCACGTTTCCCATGCCAAGCTTAAAAACAAGATCATTGTTAGTACAAGTTAGCATAACAAACATTTACTCATGTGGTTCAATTAATCACTTAAACTCCCTTATTCCTACGAGTGTCTCTTATATTTTATTGATGTCTTGAATGATCACGAGGATGCATTGTTGACTTATTTCGATAATTTATTTAGGCTGAAAGCAAAGTAGGGCGATTTGATCAATAGTTAGCTAAAGGACAAAATCTCTTAAAACTGCTTCTCGGGATATCAAAAAGTTCATATCTTGGCATAACTTGGTTCGCGATTTGAGACCTTTCTCGGGCCGATATTTGGCATGTACTTCATACTTCATATCTTGAGAGACGTTCTTGAGATAATAGAGTTTCTTCACTTGGAGACTTTTTGAGGGGTACTCCAACTTTGTTGACCACGACTTCATGATTATTTCTTCAATCTCTAATTGGTACTTTGAGATACAACGATCCGCCTCCTTTTCGGACTTGGATCTATTTATCCTCATACCTTGTTAGGGTCTTTTCGGATAGACTTCTCCATGATCTTTATGGGAGTTGATTGCTTTTCGTCGTGAGTCTTGATCCTTCATATTGATTTTGGGAATAATGCTTTTCACATCACTTTGGATCTTCAGCAATAAAATGGAATCCTCATGCCTTGTTAGGGCCTTTTCGGACTCGCCAATCTTCGCGCCCCGCTTCATAAGTTATGCCTTGGCTATGAACTCTTATCATTACCGAGCAACTTTTAAACGATCTTGGGCTAGAAGCTAAGTAACTTTTCAAATCGTACGACCTTACTTATTGCAGATAATTTATTAGCAAGTGATGGGAGAAAAAGATCATAATTAACTCACATAAGTTAATGAGAGAATACCAAACTTGTAACCAACTCTATCATTTCTCGTTCTCCACAATTTAAAATCTCAAGGAATGAGACTCGTGGATGCTTAACCTAATAAACCAATTAAGGTCTACATGGTTAAGGATACTAGCTAGAGTGAACTTGGATAAGTAAACTCGGGTTGAGTCAAAATATTCACAACGGGCCTAATATATCTAAGATATCTAAACTTGCTAAAACCATTTTATTAAAATGCTAGAAAGTAACAAAAATAAAGGAGACTACAACTAGGCCAAAATAGATTAAAAATTTTGAAAAATGTCGAAAAATCGATTTTCCGGTTAAAATGAGGACAAATACAAGGAAAAGGCCACTTAACTTCGATAGAAGTCCCCCCTACACTTAATATAAACATTGTCCTCAATGTTTAAGCATGTGGGAGTAAACTCCCCTACACTTAGGACATTGTGCACTTTGTTTAAATCTTGCTAAGGAAGAGACAACTAAAGAGATTCCTATTTTAATATTGAGAAATATAAAATAGTGAATCGAAAAGAGTTTAGGATAGAACCGGGAAGAAGGGAACACGGAATCATGGTTCGTCAAAAGTCATCAAGAGTGTGTCTTTGAAGCTATAATCCCTGCACATGATAAGAAAGAAAACAAGAAACACCACGGGGCTCGCCCCTACACTTATGATAAACATAGATAGATAATTGGGTTGCCTCCCAAAAAGCGCTTGTTTTTGTTAACCGAGTCACGAGCCTGACTCGTCCCCGAATTAAATGGTCCATGGGGAAGCCTCGAATGTAATACCGGGATCAAAGACCTTGTCCTCGTTCCCGGTTGACATCAACAAAGGAGAGGCGGGAGGATAAGTCTTGAATGGTAAAAAGGTTCTCTCAATACCAGAAAAGCAAGTGAAGTCTAGATTGACGGGAGGTGGGGTGGGTAAGGGAATCACATTGTCATCCTCCAAAGACAATGGATGCAGACCAATTGGCAAAGCCGTAAAATTATGAATCATAGAGTGGTCCATTTCACCGCCCGGGTCAAAGCATTTATCCTCATGAACGCAGATCTTGTCGATATCATCGTAGATAAGGAGTGTAGAAATTCGTTTGAAAAGACCACGATCAAGTACGAAACCATCATTCATTTGTGGGGATTGTTGATAACTTAAATCCTCACGAATGTGGTAAACGTAATTCTCATAACAGGAGTGTTGATTATGTAACTCCTCGAGAATAGGATGTTTGGGCATTTGAGTTGGTTCTTCATTGCTAGATGGTGGAGCTAATGATGGAGCATCATTAGTAACCGTTTCAGGATAAGGCGGAGAGACAGGATCTTCCTTGAGAAGTTTCGCAATTGTAAGAAGTTCGTATGCCCAATCGGTTGAAGAATCGTTAGAGTTATGATTAAGGGGACCCAAACTAGCTTGAATATCATCCCAAAGAAAGTCATTTTCTCCAAAAGGAGTCAAGGACGGAGCAATAGACGAAGGAGGAATAGGAGAAGTCTTGCGTTGCTTTAGAAATTCCTCCTCGTCGAAAATCACCTCAATATCGTCATCACTCTCCTCATTATCTAAAGGGTCAATAATAAGCTCAGGGATATGAGTATTCGTCTGATCTCGCTGCTGTAAAAATGACTCCATACAAGTTTGCAGCGTGTGTAAAAGCTCTTTCGTTTGCTCTTGAAAAGCTGTAGCAAGATCGTTTCTTTGTTCGTGAAAGGCTGTAGCAAGATCGTCAATTGGTTCTTGGTAACTCATCCCGTGACGAGGCTGATGATCGAGTGAGTGCGGTGGGGGCTCAAGATTTTGAAAACCGGAATTATAGCACGGATGTGGCTCATATTTGTTCATGGGTTGAGAAGAATTAGAAACCAGGTTTGGTTCATAATAATCCATAGGTGAAGAAAACTGAGGATCCGGATTTTGCTCATAATAATTCATTGGTTGACAATAATAGGTATCGTGAGGACCCCCACAGTTGTTGCAAACCGGGTGTGGAGAAAAATCAGGTGCGTCTTGTGGATAGCTATTATCATTGTCATAATTGTACCCCGGTTCTTGCCCGTGACCATACGGGTATCGAACCAGGCACGAAACATGCCAATGAGAATCGCTTCCACAATAGATGCACGGGGGAACAGGAGGTGGGTTCAAAAAGAATGAATTAGTCGAGTTGCACAAGGGACAAAATCCGAATTGTGTGTAGTCGATATCGTTTCCGCACCGCTCACATGTACACCATTGACAAGAGTTGTTCCCAGATAATTGTTTCCCACACCGGGCGCAATGGACATAAAAATCCATAAAGAAAGATAGATAAGCAAGAAGAATATTTTTGGTGCAAAATTTGAAAAAGAAATGCTTTTTATGATTTTTCAAATGTTTTTGGAATTTTTGAAAATTTTTGGACACGAAAAATAACGTTCACAAGTGAACGGATCCCAAAAGCCAACGCGTCACTCACAAAAAACCTTCGATCTTCACGAAAAGAGCCGGCAGCGGCGCCATTTTAATAACTGAATTGTTACTCGTTGAAAAAGTTCGTTTTCTCGGTATCTCTTCGAATTGATTTCCGGTTCAAAGTGCGACTCAATTGTTTTTGGTTAAGAAAAAGGGAAGTTGATTATCTATAACTAATTAAAAAGTAAATGCGAAAAGTATTTAAAAACAAGCTAAAGACAAGTACAAATAATAAAAGTAAAACAAGGTGAATATTAAAAACTAAAAGTTAAAACGATATTAAAACTAATAGTAAAACAAATAATAAAACGTAAATTTAAAGCGAAACAATTAATAAAAATAAAACTAAACGAAGAAATTAACTATCGACTCGAAAATAAAGTTTACTTAATAAAAAAGGAGAGAATAAAACTAAAATGGTACTTTAAAGCTAAACGAGACAAAACCTAAAGCGGGTACTAAATAAAAGATAAAACTTGAACTTTACGAAAAAATATTAATTTTAAAATTAGAAGAAAATATAACTAAAAATACGTAACTTTCAGAAATAAAATCGGAACAACTTTCAGATTAAACTAAACAATTACGGAACAAAAATAATAAATAGATAAGCAAGCAAGCTAGCTAGCTAGCTGCTCACTTTTTTTTGGCGCCAAAGATTCCATCGCAATGTTAGTATCGGAATGGGTAATTTTGTGTCGCAATATATTATTTTTATATTTTTTTTTTATTTTAAACTATCGAAATGTCTAAAAAATAAAAACTGTCGGAATAACTAAAGTAACAAAATCCATCGGAAAGTGGCTGTCAAAATTTGGGCAGCACTTCGTCGCAATACAAACCTAAACCCCGTCGCAATCCCGATCGCAATGTGCGATCGGAATCACGATCGGAATAGGGGGATGAAAACATAAGCCATCACAAAGTAGAACCCACAAGGGTTATTGCGATGGAACATAAGCTGCCCGTCGGAATGTGGTAAAACCCCAATATTGCGATGAAAACAAGCAATAATCCGAAAATGAAGTTAAGCTTAAAAATCAATAAGCACGGCCAATAAGCTACTACACCAAAACTTGAACAACATAATAAACATAAATTTGAAAGCTTTTAAAAGACGAAATTCATAAACTTTATAAAAACACAAAATAAGCAAACACAAAATAAGTAAACTTTAAAATATAAAAACTTTTAAGAAAACTTAAAACAAATAAGCTAGACACAAATTAAGCCAATAAGCATGTCAAGCTCAAAGCTTGATTCGTATGAAAACTTAAAGATTAACAAAAAGATAAACTTTTTAATAAATCAACCGTAAAACTTAAACAAATTCGTGTAAAGAAAAGAAATCGGATTTGAGATCAAATAGAAAAACTAAGAAAGGTAGAATAAGATTAAGCTTAAAACAAGAATTAAATTATCAAAGGTAAAGGCTTGACTAAAAACAAGAAAGGAAGATAAAAGATTGGGATCCTAGTGAGAGAAACTGTCACTTTCTCTCTCTAGAATCACCTACAAAAATGAAAGAAAAACTAAGCTAAACTAAAACTAACCAACCCTCCTAAATGAGTTTAGGAGGGTATTTATAGGAAATGGGGAGGTGCATGTGTTGTCTCCTCTTTCTTTCTTTCTTCACGTCTTCTCGTCTTTTAAGTTCTTCGACTTTATCGACTTTGTCTCGGGATTAATTAAACTCGTCTTATAATTTATTTATTTATTAGACTCGAGTTCTTCGGCTTTTTAGTAAACTTTCGTCTTTGACTTTTTCTTCGATAAATCTTCAGAATTGGTCTTGGACTTCCGTTCTTTTTCCACACTTGATCTTTCGACTTCATCTTTCGTCTTTTCCTTCGATAAAAGCCTGTGAATGCCCGTGTTTTCTCCACTTTTCACCTTTTCGTCCTAAATCACAATAAAAACACAAACCACGCATAATTCCGACATTTTCGACATAAAATACACGTTTTGGCTTGGTTATTATTGTAATTAAGTGGTAAAAAGATGGGTGTTTTCACACCTATCATCCAACCATCTAAGTTTTATTTAGCAAAAACGTTAATTTTACGGCAATAGCCGAAAAAGTCGTAAAAATCAAGTTTATAGTTTTATAACTTATAAAACTTAACAAGTTACCATTTTTATAAAATGTCCACTTATTTATCATTGTACATATTTATATAAATAAAATCCAAGAGTTAGTGGGTTTTAACTTTACATTTTATACAATATAATTTTGAGTGCTTATATAATAGTATTATACTTTATTTTCCAAAATCTGATTTTTATCTTTACTTTCACCAAAACTTCCATATCTTGAGTTCTATATGGAGATAGAAGCTCAAATTTTTATCACATAAACTAAATGATATGTGCTACATTTAACTCGTCTATAGCTACTGTTGAATCATCCTTTAAGTATTTTCTAAAAATCGTCCAAAACAGTAACTTCAGATTTATACCCTAAACTTGTTTTGATCATATCTCACTCATTACAATGATTCCATTGCATGGCCAACTCTCACATGTGTACAAGACCCATAGATTACTGTAAATCCATAATACTTCATCATTTTATCAGTTCATGACTTGCTTCTTTACTGTTTTATACAGCCATCAAATTTAGACAAGATTTTAGCCTTGTTTCTTATAGTTTTTCACCTTTTTAATCATGTTTATCAACAACAAATCCCCACATAACATTTTTATCATCATTTAATCATCATATACATATACAATAGGAAATAAAATACATGTTTACATAATCAAAATAACAAGAAGATGAGGAGGACAATCTTTATACCACCATGATGATGTAGGTTGATCAAAACATGGATTTTTGATGGAGAAACTTGTGATGCACCATGACCATCTTCATGACCACCATGCTCCATGAACTCCTTGTGGAAAATCAGCCCCAAGACACCATGAATACTCCTCCTTGGATGTTATAAGCACCACCAATCAATAGGGTTTCAAGAGAGCTTCAACATATGTATGTACAACATAGGATTTTGTGGTTAATTTTGATCAAATTAGGGGGTTTATGGTGAAAGTGGACGGCAAGAATGGGGGAGGAAGAGAGAGTTTTGAGTAGATTTGCATGTTGCAAATGAGAAGTGGTAATGGTTTGATGGTTTTGTGAAGTAAGTAGCTTCATATTGAAGCTAAAGGACATGTGTAAGATACATGTGTGTAAACTTGCCACCAAGTTGATTTGGTGGACTAGTGTGGCCGGTTTTGATGGGGGTGGGACAAGTGTCCCACTTGTCTCATCCCCATTTATTTACGGGTACTCCTCGATTCCAGTTTCCTCGATTTACGTACCCTCGGGTCGTTTTACGAAAAACGTTTTTTATAAATTATGAATCGACGTCACAAAACGAATCCAATAAAAATTGTTTCATCAAAAACGGAGTTCGAAAACGTAAATACGTAATCCTAAGGTTTCCGGTTTAGTCGTAAAGGACGTTAAAATAAAATCGTAAGTCCTAATCTCTTCTCGTAAATTTGTGAGTTTATGAACCAACACAAATTTAAAACTCCAAAATAATATTCACGGATAAATTTATTTTCTGAAATGTCGGACTGTCACCATAGACGGTGTATGTAAACGTAAGCATGTAACGTTGAATCCTCCGGTTTAGACGTAGTCGATGCTACTCCAAGACGTAAATCCAAATTTCTTCCCAAAAATATGTGAGTTCATATTGTAAATTGTTTTTAAATAACATTGAGAATAAAATATCAACCATAAATTGACGGATTGTCACAACATTTACCCCAAAACAGGATCTTTGTCCTCAAAGATCATCTTACCTTACTACTCGCTTCTTATAGAGTTAAAGCCATGTGGGTATTTCCTCCACATTCGGTCTTTTCTCACAAGTGTAATCCATTATAATACGCGAGTTTCATCAAACATAACTACGGGAATAAAATCAGGCTAAATGTTGACTGACTTTCTCTATCCATGTTGTTCACGGGTTTTTGATGAATGCAACTTTTCGCCGATCTAAGCTCTATTAAGAATAATCAGAATTTCACTTGATAGATATTCCATCAAGTGCGATTTACGAAACATAATTCACGCGGTTCTTGAAGTCCTAGGGTAGATCAAGCTTATATGCCTTTCAATCCCAACTTTTACATCATTTCAATGGTCCCATACAACGGGGACTTATATCCCATGATTTGTCAGATCATGAATTCATTTTTCCAAAGTTAAAAATTGTGGCATAACTTCGCTACCCATTTGGCACTTCAAGATCTACATTTCACATTCACATAACCTCTTGCCCACTACCGGCTGTTAATAATCAAATCCTAATTTCAACAATCATCAGATCTCGCGGGTCGGGTATTTTGCAAGGATAGGTTCGCCATCATAGGAAACCTTAAACCTAAAAGACATGTCCAACTCACAATGGGTGTACGTCGGGTGTCTTTATCTCAACTCCTGCTTACAGATGCTCTAAGATTCAGATCCTAACAAGATTCGATCTCAATCCTAACACTATGATTATCAATGATAATCTCTCCAAAGGGAAACGATTATACGGTCTATTACAAAAGGTCATTCATTAAAACAACACTTATATTACTTTGTATCGTTACTTTACCTCGTCCCTTCGATTTGGGATGGTACATAGTACTCTCATCAAGGTTTGTTCTCAATGATTTCTGAGCAAATCTCTAGAAATTCGATGCGAAGCGAGGATCTTGATATAGATGTTCGATACAGGCACACTATGTTTGCATAACTCTTTTGCATTTATCATTGACGGGAATGATATTAGCAGATTTGGTCAGTCTGTCGACGATGACCCAAATCGAATCAAATTCAGATGATGACCTTTGCAATAGCTAGACGTTTATTAAAGTATGAGGCGATGTATGCCTTCATAATTGCCATCAGTACATCTTCTTCAGACAAATATACTTTTAGTCATAAATGACATAAATAGAATACTTATACTTACAAATTCCAACATAACTAACTCTCAAAATCTCTATATTTAGGCAACCATAAACGGCCCTTTAAAACATTTAACGCTATCGGCTTCTTAAGTCTAATGGTTCACATTAGCCGTGAAATCCTTTTTATTATCTATATTATCCTTTTTACAATCATCGGCTATATTTTAAATTGTTTTGCAATTTATTTTTGCACCTTCATTATTAAGGGAACATGTCCCAATTGGTTCTTTATCTTTTCTACATAATGCGTCGGTATCTATATTCACCTCTCATGATGTTATAATTATCATGTTCACAATTCACTCAGATATTCTTTCTATATTATGAGTCAGTAATTACATTCACTTTCTCCTGATGAAATAAATATCATAACCGTATTTATTCAAAATTCTTTCTTCACATTTTCTATGTTTTAGTTTCTTCTCAACTATCATTTTTATCAGTTTTTCTCAATCCGGCGTCTAAAGCGTCGATAATTATTATATGTAAATTAACAAAAAATATTTAATTTTTATGAAACGTAAACGTTAAAAGTTTAAATTTCTTAGTTTGAAAAGCAAAAATGTATTGTTTCAAATTTCAAGTCATGGTTTAAATGGTTTCCTCAATTCTTCTTATGTTGTCTAGAAGTATACACAAACATTTACCCCTAAACAGAAGTTTAGTTAAATGGTTTGTGTATAAGGGAATAATCCCTTTAAAAATCCTTTGTTAAAACATTTGTCAAAACATATTTCCATTTCTTTTTGGAAAAATCCAAAGTCTTAAAAGGGCTCTTAATTTTTGAAGAGTCAATTTACATTCCATTATCTATTAATCACATAGTTAAATCATATAAAGGATTAAGTCCTTAATCACATGTTAAATATTTAAGGTATAGGTTTTCATTGTTTAGCCAATTCAAGGCAATCTATAAATAATTATTAACTCATTATTATTCTTATAAACAAACATATAGTCCTTAATGATCACGAGCATGAATTTATCAAATTACAGCCTACACACGTGTTTCACCAAATTTATGAATGCTACATGTGTATTAGTCAATCCAAACGACATCACGGGAAACTCATAATGTTCATTACAAGCACCGGATGTAGTGGTTGGAATAGATAATCTCTTTCGTAGATGCGAAGTTGATGATAACCATGCTATGGATCAAATTTGCTAGAACCTTGTAAATGATCGAACAATTCTTCCATTTCGAGTTATGGATATCGTTTTCGATTGTCAATTTACATAGTCACAGTATGACAGGCTTGGTATAATAAAATCTTTCTCCGACAACTTTCTCAGTTGTACGGTAATTCCTTTAATTTAGATGTTGCTGACGTACAATGCACAAGCCACAAGTGCAGCACCGGAAATATAATCAATACCAATTTCAGCTTGCCTTAATGGCAAAAGTCCAGGTAATTCACCAACAAATACCTCCTAAAGTTTCAGATAAAAGAAACATCTTTTAATAAATTCATATTAGGTTCTGCTAGATTACAATATCTATAACTAATTCACAACCATTCACGGTATAATTTCAAGTCTAAATGCAGGATATGGTCATCCATCAAGAATTATTTAGATCACTTTTGATAATCAACATCTTATCATTTAGGAGAATTCTACTCGAGTTCCCATCAATTAAGACAATGTCGTCATGTCATAATCAATCAATCCATTCCACTGGCACTATCAACTTTCCAGTTTTATTGCCGTCGATAAGATGTGAACTTCTCAAAAGACTAATAATAATTCATAGTCCTTCACAAATTCAGGGATATTAGGAGACATAACTACTAGTAAAAGAGTAAGGTCAACGCATAATCTATGCGAGAGAACTTTAAATCAGATACGGATGAAGACATTTAATGAATATGAATATATCCCATGTTTTCATAATTTGAGTACGCATTCGAAAGCTCCTCGGATCGTTACCCAGGTCGTTCAAATGAAATCAAATCATAAGAAATGATAAGAACGTCAATACATCCAGTCGGGTATCAACACTCGATAATCAAATACTTTTTCCTAAGAATCTCACTACGAGAGAATTGGACAAGAAGGATTTGTCAATTGTCAAATAGACAATTTCCATAGATGAGTAAATTCGACTCAGAGGAATAGATGCTACAGGCACATATGTAGGTGTCCCTAACACTATGTCCTTATTTTTCACGTCTTGCAGATCTCATAAATTTTAATCTTTTTCAATCTTCAAAGAAAATTTAGTGTTTATTAATCAGTTTTATGGTGACTACTAATCAGCCTTGCATGGTCCATTCCAAATTGTATGTAGGCGCGCAACTATATACAGTTTCAAGATTAACGATGCAATACTCAGTTCGTCAAAATTTTATCATCCATGTTTATAGTAAAAACATTTTCATGCTTAATTCTTAAACTAGCAGGGTACCCGCGCAATGCGGCGACGGGTACCCTGTGACTATATTTTGTGGCAAACGAATGAATTATAATAAAAAAATTACTACACATTCAATACGATCGGCTAAACTATATAGACATGTGCCACACACAGTTGCAGCGCAACACTGCCAAAATAACCAACAAAAATAATTTAAACATAACCAGTATCAAGAAACCTACATAAAATTAAACAGTAAAGCTGAGATAAGAGGGGAAAAACGTTGTTTTACACTAAAAGATGCAAAGCAATATTATAAATTACACCTAACCAAAATTACTTTTAGCCTAAAACATAAACCTAGCTTTTATTATTGTGTTCACGACTTGTTCCCAACTATATATTCTGATAAAAAAATCTAACCTTCTAAAAAATCAAAACTTTGCAAATATCCGTTTATACATCAACAAAACAACAACCACAACACTCGATCTAACATAAAATCTAAGAATGTCTAGAGAAATCGATTTAGGTAAACCACTAATGTAAAAAAAAAAGTCATACATGACGTTACGCTTTCAACTATAGTATTGTGGAATAGTTCGATAAAAAATTAAAGACGCTCATCAAATATCGTATCCATTCCGTATAATCAATATTGCTTATTTCGGTGTTATATAAATGTTTTTACTACGATAGTAGGTGGATAGTATGTGACTGTTAAGAATCTTACGATTAAAGTTAAAACGCAAATAATATATCACTTATGACATGATTAATCGGAATAAAATGATTTAATCCCGGCTTGATTTACTTATTATTCTTGGTTTCGAATGATCTCTGTTTCGTTTTTCGAACGATCTCTGTTTCATTTTTCGAACGAATTTTATTGGGTTAGCGAACTGGTGTCGAATCCGGTTCTCGAATGCTTCGGTTGGTTCGGTTTAATATTAAAAACCATATGAACCATCAATTTGTCATATAAATTTTATGAAGTTTTGCGTATTTTTATTAGTTTGTAAAACATGTATGATATTATGATAACATGTATTTTCATTTTAAGTTTGTTTTAAAAATAACGATAATTACTGTATTTAATTAGTTTATATTTCTGCAATAAGTTTTATTATGTGTATTTAAGGGTGAGTATTTTGGACCCTGGATCGATCGGACCTAAAAACTCGCACCTGATAGTACACAATTTCGGTTTTGCCCTCGGCTCGGGGTTTTAAACTAAACAATTTACCACCACCGTCACAAGCTACCTGATTGTGAGTGTTTTTTATATTAGAACGACACCTGATGTGAAAGTTTCTCATTTTTGATGTTCTCCTTTACAGTTACACCATATAAGATCAGATATGGGGTTTTGGATTTTCATATGTTTATCAAGTTTATTATTCATCATCATTGCTTCATCATACGAGAAGTTCATCTTTACCAATGTTATATCAAAATAAAGCACATGCATTAAAGTATTACACACCATTGTTTTATGAGTACTTAATCATACTTATTTTAATATTCATGTGGAGAATAGATTATAGGATAGAAACATGATAAATGGAGACCGGTGCAAACTCGCTCAAGACATGACATTGATACCCAAAGTTTACAAGCATGTTTAAAGAGAAACACATTGAATCATATGAACCACCAGATATTTTGCAGGGATGTCATAAACATTTATCAATCACGACACTTACTTATATACCTTTATGCAAATTCTACAACCTGCCACATGTCTTTATATGTTCATGTTTTGTATAGTTGAATGCCGAAATTACAGACAATGATAACTTGATCTAATTAATGAAATCAATATCGTTACAAAAATATGTCCCTTAAAAAAGAATAACTGAAATGAAATAGTGCGACTTCAGAAAAAGCCTTCATAAGAAATCTACATGAAAAAACTACAAATCAAAATACATCAACACAAATCTAAACAAAAAAAATCCTCACATTGTTAAAAAAAATAAAGGATACATACTTCGGCAACACAAACGGCGGCTTCTTTAGCGGCGGCAACAACTTCTTTAACGGCAGCAAATCTTGATTAATAGTGATGGATCTTTAGAAAAACTCAAAAGATACCTCAAAACTTAAACACCCTGTTTGGTAGCCGTGGTATTGTGTATCAGTGGTGGAGCGTTCCAGTGGTCTTGGTGTAACTGTGGCTGAGGAGAGCTCCGGTGATGGTGTGTAACTATGGGGATATAGATATCGATGGAGAGGTATGGTGTTTGTTCGTATTCTGTGTGGGTATATATAATTTTAGTCAGATTCAATGTTAGTTAATGGTCTTTAATGGCCTGTTATAAAAGTTAGAGTGAACTCGGTGGTTACATATTTGACTACAATAAACACATATTTGACTACAATAAACAGATTTTAATTTTCAGTTATAACTTTGTAGCAAAATTACAGATCTTTACTACATGATTTAATTGTAAATGTATCACAAATCTTTCCTAATACATAAATGTTTAAGGCTGAAACTTTTAAGATTACTAAAAATAGAAAAAGAGGTAAATGTTTTATAAAGTAGTAAAGATAAGAATCAAGAATTAATTTACAAAGATTTTCTTTGTTATGAAAATAATTAAGTTTTTCCAAGGTACTTTATAAACAATCTCATTTCGATAACAATCACTTATAAATCTCACTTTGAATAATCCTTATAGTGATGAAAATTCAATTTTTCTCAAAGGATACCGTTTTAACTTTATAAAAACAATGAGTTATCTGCAAAATGTGATGGGAAGCTTATTCACCAAGAATTAACTACGATACGATAGGAAATGAGCTTTAGCCAAATAATCATGAGGTTCATGATCTCGATGGCACTCAAAAGAGAATAATTCACAACGTAACTCGATTCAAGATGAGTACTTGTTCAATGGTTGTATCACTAATGCGAGCATTAGAGGCAAGCAAGAAAAGATAGATAACATCGATACATGTAGAATTTACCAATCAAAGGTACTCTTTTTCATTAATCACAAACAAGTCAAAATTGTACCGTAACACATTACGTGTCACTATGTCAAACAATTCTCAGAACTCATCCTACCAACTGTTGTCTCAGTTAAGTTATAGATTTTTAAAAGATACCTCAATGAATACTAATCTACGAGAGTCATTAGGTGTTCCACATGTCCCGAAAGATCCATCGGTCTCAATTCAGAAAAAGATTTCTTCAATTTATTTCTTGGACACTGGGCATCCTCATTAGTGGACAATGGTCTAGGAACAACCCTTAACACAAACCTACAATCAATTAAAACCTTATAATTCAATCACAAAACTTAAAGATTTCCTCTTAACAATTTCATATTTCATATGGGTTAAATTTTACTTTATTCAAGTTTCAACCAATTTTATACTCAATTCGATATCCTACTCTATTTCCCAATACTTCAACTTTATTCTTCGGCCTTGTAAAGGCAATATAATCTCAATATGAATCAACACTTAATATCCATTCCTATTAGCTCTTACAACAACAATTATCAGATGAGTCATTAATATGAAATGACTTGATCATTCAACTTGACTTTTCGGAAAGGTATTAGTGGCATGAGGCTTTTGGGTAATGGTTCCAATGACAGCCTCAAGTGCAACATTCCCCCTTTCGATTTCAATTTAAGAATTGGATGACAACGAATCAGATGACATCTTTCTAGGTGGTAATGTTTTGTCAAACTCCATTCTATAAGGAAAGATCGTCATGACATCGATATCAGATTTAATCTCGCCAATTCTTTTTCAATTTCACAATCAGCTAATATCTATATTTATACGAATATCAACCACTTGTTGGGATCATAAATATCCACAACTTGGTTTAGCTCTAGGATAGCTAGAATTCCTACGAGAATAGCTTCGATTGATTTGCTAGGGGAGTTAGGGTTACTTGTGACAATCTACGTCGTATAAATACCTCGTATAAAAATCAAAATAATCATCAAACAATCATGTAATAAAGTTACATCATATATATATAATCCAAGTTATATATATATTAAAATAACACTTCTCAGTCTGGCCTTGTCAGTAACTCGGGAATTCTTCGGCACCGTTATAGTCAAAAGATTTTTAGACATTTTTAGAAAAATGTTTATAGTTAAAAGATTTTGAAATGTTTTATTCAAAACCTTAGTTTTAAAAATCTTTCGTTCTCTATAACGAGAGCTCTGGTACCAAACTGTAACACCCCCAAATTTATACAACTCAATACAGCGGAAGACTAGTTGGTGTTACGGGATAGCACATTACTCACATCATAGACAACGCATAAAAATCGCGTTGTTTAATAATAAATCATTTCCATTCATAAACATCAAAGTTACATCGGTCCCAAGTCATTGTATTTAATACAGGTTTTACAAACATTTGAATGGAAATAAGTATTTAGGTGCGGGCCATGAATTCTTGTTGTCTTCCCGAGAATTACCTTCAAGTACCTGAGATAAAACATGTTAAAAGAAAAGGTCAGCGATAACGCCGAGTGAATTCATAGAGTTTAATAAATTCCATCAATATAATATCAGTATAAAATTATTACTGAAAATCATCTTGTACAAATCATTTTAATAGGCCATAAAATAGCCAAAGTCATTTTATACAATTCCTTATCAAAAATCATAATATAGGCTTTTGCCTTAAAAATCATTATACGAGCCAATGTCGTAAAAACATCATACAATACGCTTTACAACGTTGTATAGATTAAATAAAAACCGTTATATGAATATGGTTATGAAAACCAAAACACGAACATAATATCAGTAGTATGACCCTGTATTGCTAGTCAGGCAATACATCGTAATTCGAAGCGTCTAATAGTATTTCGGTGATTTGGATTATTATAAGCCGCATGACATTGTTACCTTACTAAACCAACAACGGGTAGCTAACCCGATACCAATTTTTCCCATCTAAAGTAGCGTGTCGTCACAAAGGTCACGCTATGGAAATCTTCTCATACATAAATTCGCTTACCAATCAATGTGGCACGACGGGGATCAACCGTCAAGGCGCGAACTGGGGTGATCGTCCCCAAATAGTACTATTAAATGCATAAGCGTCTACCAACTCCCGGTAGTTCACAATTCATGCTAATGGGACTTTTAGTCACATAACCTAACTTTAATAATCCATTTAATTTCATCTATCGGGTCCTTTAATCATTCATAGGGTCATACAATCGGGTCATTCAATCATTCGGGTCCAAAATCAATAAACAAACAATCGGGACAAATGGTGTCCTAACTTTATAAAACTAACATGTTATCCCCCTCGCGGGTTTATAAAACATTTATAAAAACATTTAAAAGAGTGTGAGGCTATGAACTCACGTTGATGTGGGAAGGCGGGTTATCGGCAATTCGGATGTACGGTACGTGCTTCAATCACGGAAACCTAGACAAATAATACTCGGTCTTAGACGTTTGTCCAATGACTTTATAAAAATATCAATTATGTATACATATGATGATTATATATATATGATGATCAAGTGGGTTTACATGTTCTCATTTACTCATTTTTGTGCTATGTGTCGATAACTTTTATACTAGTTTTCTCGTTTTACCTATTTACGTGTTTTAGGTCCAATAGGCCTATTATAAGTACTTTAACTTGTTTTAATCCCTTTTATACCTATATTATCAGTACTTAAACTTTACAAGTTGGGCCCAAATGGGTTAAGCCCAATAATAAGTTTATAAGTGTTTTAGTCCATTTTTGTTGTATTGTTAGTCCAATAACGTTAATTTAGTCCGTATGTCCTATAGTTCGGGTTTTATCGGTTTTTACTTGTTATACATGTTTATATATCAGTATATAAGTTTTATAAAGTTTTCATTAGACGGGTCCAACCATCTAAGTTTTATTTAGCAAAAACGTTAATTTTACGGCAATAGCCGAAAAAGTCGTAAAAATCAAGTTTATAGTTTTATAACTTATAAAACTTAACAAGTTACCATTTTTATAAAATTTCCACTTATTTATCATTGTACATATTTATATAAATAAAATCCAAGAGTTAGTGGGTTTTAACTTTACATTTTATACAATATAATTTTGAGTGCTTATATAATAGTATTATACTTTATTTTCCAAAATCTGATTTTTATCTTTACTTTCACCAAAACTGCCATATCTTGAGTTCTATATGGAGATAGAAGCTCAAATTTTTATCACATAAACTAAATGATATGTGCTACATTTAACTCTTCTATAGCTACTGTTGAATCATCTTTTAAGTATTTTCTAAAAATCGTCCAAAACAGTAACTTCAGATTTATACCCTAAACTTGTTTTGATCATATCTCACTCATTACAATGATTCCATTGCATGGCCAACTCTCACATGTGTACAAGACCCATAGCTTACTGTAAATCCATAATACTTCATCATTTTATCAGTTCATGACTTGCTTCTTTACTGTTTTATACAGCCATCAAATTTAGACAAGATTTTAGCCTTGTTTCTTATAGTTTTTCACCTTTTTAATCATGTTTATCAACAACAAATCCCCACATAACATTTTTATCATCATTTAATCATCATATACATATACAATAGGAAATAAAATACATGTTTACATAATCAAAATAACAAGAAGATGAGGAGGACAATCTTTATACCACCATGATGATGTAGGTTGATCAAAACATGGATTTTTGATGGAGAAACTTGTGATGCACCATGACCATCTTCATGACCACCATGCTCCATGAACTCCTTGTGGAAAATCAGCCCCAAGACACCATGAATACTCCTCCTTGGATGTTATAAGCACCACCAATCAATAGGGTTTCAAGAGAGCTTCAACATATGTATGTACAACATAGGATTTTGTGGTTAATTTTGATCAAATTAGGGTGTTTATGGTGAAAGTGGACGGCATGAATGGGGGAGGAAGAGAGAGTTTTGAGTAGATTTGCATGTTGCAAATGAGAAGTGGTAATGGTTTGATGGTTTTGTGAAGTAAGTAGCTTCATATTGAAGCTAAAGGACATGTGTAAGATACATGTGTGTAAACTTGCCACCAAGTTGATTTGGTGGACTAGTGTGGCCGGTTTTGATGGGGGTGGGACAAGTGTCCCACTTGTCTCATCCCCATTTATTTACGGGTACTCCTCGATTCCAGTTTCCTCGATTTACGTGCCCTCGGGTCGTTTTACGAAAAACGTTTTTTATAAATTATGAATCGACGTCACAAAACGAATCCAATAAAAATTGTTTCATCAAAAACGGAGTTCGAAAACGTAAATACGTAATCCTAAGGTTTCCGGTTTAGTCGTAAAGGACGTTAAAATAAAATCGTAAGTCCTAATCTCTTCTCGTAAATTTGTGAGTTTATGAACCAACACAAATTTAAAACTCCAAAATAATATTCACGGATAAATTTATTTTCTGAAATGTCGGACTGTCACCATAGACGGTGTATGTAAACGTAAGCACGTAACGTTGAATCCTCCGGTTTAGACGTAGTCGATGCTACTCCAAGACGTAAATCCAAATTTCTTCCCAAAAATATGTGAGTTCATATTGTAAATTGTTTTTAAATAACATTGAGAATAAAATATCAACCATAAATTGACGGATTGTCACAATTTGAGTTTATAAAACAAGGGGTTTTAAATTTGTACAAAGGTGTCGTTGACTATGAAAAGGTTTCTAGGGATACCATTTGGAATATTAAACCTAACCCACAAGTAGAAGTCGTCATTCAACAATGTATTGTTCCAACCATTGATGATCTTTCAAAAAATGTGGAAATGTTTTATACAGCTCTCACTGAGGAAATGTTAACTGATTTAAGTTATGTTAAATCTCTTGAAGATGAAGTTGATTTTCTTCAAACTAAATTAAAGACACAAGAACACCAACTTTCTAACGAAATTGATCGACTTTCTAAGGAATACTTTTATGCTGACCATATGAATGCTATACTTGGTGTGTATACCGATCTTGATCAATATTGTCATGTAGCATGTCTAGCGTCAGAATCGGACGAGAAATGTCGCAATCTTGAAGTAGAGCTTTCAAAACAAATTCAGTCATACAAGAAACTTTCGAAAAGTTTTTCTCAACTTGAGAAACACTCCATTTCTCTTGAACTTGCTTTACAAAAAGGTGAAAAATCTCATAATCATAAAAAGTGTCAAGAAATGTCAGCTTCTTCGTTTCGTCTACTAAATGAAAAGATTTCGAAATAAATGATTTGAAAGCTCAGCTAAAAGAAAGGGACATTGCCATAAGTGAGTTACAGAAACTCATTGAGAAAATGAAAGGAAAGTCTGTTTTGGGTAAACCATCCGTTGTTCGTCAACCGAATGCGGTTAAATGCCCTAAATCATCTATTTTGGGACAATCCCCACAGACTTTACCTAAGTTAGGAAATGATAAGAGCACTAATGTGATAGCACCTGGAATGTAAAAGATGAACACTAGGTCCACTCAAACTAGAACAACGCAGTTACCTCAGAATACTAGGAAAACTAATCAACGTGTGTCTTCTTCTACACGAGTAAATCCCACTACTAGTGTTAGCGGACCACAGCTTAAGAGCACTAGAATTGAAGATAGAGTCATGCCTAACAATATTCAAGGGAAGAAGAAGAAAGTAGAATATCACCGTAGGAATTTTAAGTTTTCTAAGAATAAAACGTCTGTAACTGCTTGTAATGATAGTTTAAATGCTAAGACCTCGAATGTTGAAGTTGTTTGTGTTGAATGTGGAAAATGTGTTCGTACTTTCAATCATGATGCTTGTGCTCTCAATCATAATAGCGTGAATACTAGAACTAGGAAGCCTATTCCTGTGCCCACTAGTACTAGAGAACCCACAAGAACTTTGAACCAATCCACTGATCAACCACTTAAGAAACTAAGTGCGTTAGACTCCACTACTCTGCGTAAACAAAACAGATTAAAGAAGCTATATGAGAACATGATTAGGACATGTACACGGGGGTATTCGAGATTTACACCACCCGGATACAAATGGGTACCTAAGTTAACCACTTTAGTGATTGGGTCTAGGAATATCAGCTTGCCTGTAGACTTTGAATCTAGGCCCACTACTATTTTGGAACCCGTTTCTATCAAGGGCTCCCATTTGTCAAATGCTACATTGTCTTCTAATTCTTCAACAGCTCGTCGAAATCATCATATTCATAATGGACTCCGGGTGCACAAAGCACATGACGGGCAATCTCAAGCTTCTCATTAACTTCGTGGAGAAGTTTCTGGGTACGGTACGGTTTGGAAATGATCAATTTGCACCGATACTCGGATATGGAGACTTGGTTCAAGGGAATATCAATATAAAACGGGTTTATTACGTCGAGGGACTGAATCACAATTTATTCTCGGTTGGTCATTTTTGTGATGCGGATTTGGAAGTGGCTTTTCGGAAATCTACTTGCTATGTTAGAGACTACGATGGGAATGACCTTCTTATAGGTTCTCGTGGTTCTGATCTCTACACAGTAACTCTTCAAGACACATCTTCAACAAATCCAATTTGCTTAATGGCTAAAGCGTCATCATCTCAAGCATGGTTATGGCATCAACGATTGTCACATCTCAACTTTGACACCATCAACTTGCTTTCGAAGAATGATATTGTGACCGGCCTTCCTAAGTTGAAATTCGTCAAAGACCATCTTTGTTCTTCTTGTGAGTTGGGGAAAGCAAAACGGAAGTCTTTCAAAACAAAGAATACCCCAAGCTCAAAAGGACGATTGGAACTTCTACACATGGATTTATGTGGTCCCATGCGTGTAGAGAGTATTAACGGGAAAAAGTATATTCTCGTGATTGTTGATGATTGATGAGATGGCATTTATACATGATCTCATCGTTCTTTTCGGGCTTTAAATGCATAAAAATGTCATAAAATACCATATATGTGCTTGTGTTTGTTTACTTGTGTATTTTAGGTATGGATATCGTGAAAAAGACAAAAGATCACAAGTTACAAGGAAAAACGGACACGAGAAACAAAGCCGTACAAAGAACCGGGCCCTAATCATGGAATATTCAACAAATACCCTTGAAGAATTGAAGACAAACAAGATTGATCCTCAATTATTGAAGAAATGACACTTAAAACCCTTGTATATTAATAATTACAAGTTTGGTCCCTTAAGTTTGTCAAAATTACACAAATGGTCCTTCAACTTTGAAGAAATGGCAAGTTTAGTCCCTCAACTATTCAACATTGTCAATTATGGTCCCTCATCAAGCCAAAGATACATTGAAGACCTTTGAAGATCAAAAATGTCCAAGATCAGTCCTTCAAATATGCAAAAGTTCCAAAAATAACCCTTGATACACCTTTTGGAAAGTTTTGTGCAAAAAATGTCAAGTTGTGAAAGTTGTTACAAGTATATTTGGGCGCTGATGGACTTTTAAACACAAGTGACAAAAGAAAAGAAAAAGAAGGGCTAAAGTTGTGCATTTGAAACATTTGAAACGAATTTGCGCCAAACACATCCCATTCCCCCAATTTCAGATCAAAACAAGTTACTATTCACCTTCATCCACCCAGTTTTACCTTCACTTAAAACAAAGGGTAAATCAAAATTACCCACACCCACGTGTGATTCACACATGCAGAATCACATCCCACACACAAAACCCTCATCTCCACTCACCAATAGGCCCCACCATTCAACACGTCAACCAATGAAATTGCAACTTACTCTCCAAGCAATCTGACGTGTCCAAATCAACAGCCAAGGTTCCTTGCTTCACCCCAAAGCTATTATTAACGGTTTGGATCACTTTCGACAGCTCATCAACAACAAACGCACTCAAGAACTCAAGGACATTTTAGAGAAATCACATCTAGGGTTTGTGAATAGTGTAGCCAGGCATTTGCCTATAAAAGGAGACCTCAACATGTGAGAGTCCCTTTGTTCCAGTTTTAGGCTATTATCTTTGTAAGTCCTTTTTAAGTTTAAATAAAATCTGAATTTCTGAAATTTTGAAATCTCTTTTTGATTTAATTAAAAGTTTGGTGTTTGAGTAGCCTAATTCTGAGTTCCATTTGATTGTTAAGGCCTACCTTAATCTTGTGGTTAAGGCACGTCTTGTTTCATAAGGTTTTTAAGGTTTGAATACCTTGAAATCCTAGGTTCTGTTTTGGCTTATTTTGTGTACTAACCCTTGGCCATTTGCTATAAGCTCTTACAAGCTTGTTGACACCAAGCTTGTGAAGGGATTAGAGCCCTTGGTTGAGTTGTTTGCTGCTTGTGTTGAAGACATCAAGTCCTTGAGGTTCTACTTTGAACCATCAACCAAGGCAGTTTGCATCATCTTCATTGAAGTACCTTGGTCTTGTTCTAGTTGTTGAACAAGGTCCAAGGAGCATAGCTGGCCTTCCTAGGATGTTGTGGAAGGCAGGTATAATCCCTTGTTAAGATTCCTCTCAAAATTTCATGTTTATGACTGATTTTGATTTGGTGCTTTGATTTTAAGTATTGGTGTTTGTGCTGGTGATTTTTGAGTTTGATTGTGTTAGTTGCTATTGTTTAAGTGTTTTTGATCATTAAAATCAGTAGGTTATTAGTTAAAATCACAAGTTCCTTTGTTAAATGGTAGATTAAAGGGTGTTTGGGTCTACTGCATACTTTGGATTTGTGGTTTGCTAAGTGCTTGTATTGTGGTTGCAAGTGTTGGTATCTGTTTGTTAGGTGCATTTGTTCATCTGTTCGCAGGTTTTGTGGGTTTGAACACATAGATTCATAATTTGGCTATAAAATCTCAAAAACTTGGTATAATTGGCTAGGATTTTGAGGACACCTAGATCTAAGCTTAGCCTACGGCTAACAAGTGCTAAATATTAGTTAATCACATCAGGGAAGAAGGATTTGAGGCTTGAAATTGGATCAACTGTCAAGTATATCAGCAAACTTGTTTCTGCATATGTTCATTGTTCATCAGTAACATTTTGTGCTTTGATCTTGTTGATTACCTTGATTCAGTGTTTGATTCTTGTTGCTTTGTGTTTGTTCTTAGTTTATATAGCTTGTGTATGCATCCTGTTAAGTTTGGTTGGCTTATTGTGGCTAAATCTGCTTATTAAGTGCTTAACTGCTTATTTCCATATCTGGTGCATATCTGGTGACTGTTTGGCTTATTGTGGCTTATTGTGTGAACCAATTTGTGATTTTATTGTTGCTATTGACTCCTTGAGATTCACTGATCACAAGGGTTCCTTTGTTTCCAACTGAATCAAACCAGAACTCTCAAATAAGCCTGGTCAAATAGTCAAAGCAGTGGGAACTCCTTTCCCCTGCTAGTTACCACTGATAGTGTTAAATTGGGTTCAGCTTATCAATAAGCTATAATAGCTTATTCCAACCAGCAACGACTTTGTTTTTGTAATAGGTGCTCATATTTTGACCCATTTGTTCATACTGGAGCATTTGGGTGGTTGACTTTAGGGTTTGACTAGAAAACCAACTCCTTTGACTTTTACATAAGTTCATTTGTGCTTATTCTGGCTTATTGGTTGTGCTTATTGGATTTTTGTTGATTGATTTTGCTTATTGAGTCCATTTGAAAGCTTTTGCAAGTTGAATCAAGTCCTGAGGTGCCCTAAATCTCTAAAACGACTATTTTGTCTTTTAGTGAAATTTTTCTATGCTTATTTCTGGCTTATTGAGTGAGCTTTTTCAAAAATTCTTTTTACAGATCTCATAAGCATCCCAAAAGAAGTTTGTGTGTCAAATTAAAGCTTATGGCATTAACTTATGGCTTAATGGGCTGAAAAGCCCAATAAGAATAAGCTGAGTGTTAAATAAGCTGTGATAAGCTCATTTTCAGCTTTTGGGCCTTTAGAGTTTTGTTCTCAGAATTGAATTTTGAGTCAGATAGGGCTTTTCCAAGTCAATTGGGCAAAGTTTGACTTTTTGGGCCCAAAAGCCCAATTTGGTTGACTGTTTTTGGTTTTGGCCCATTTGAGGGCCCAATAGGGGTATTTTGGTAATTTCACTTTGATTTTCTATTATTTAGGTTAAAATAAACTAGTTTGCAAGTTTATAGAATTTTTTATAATTTTTGGATTTTTAATATTATTTTATTATTATTTTATTATTATTTTTAAAATTTCACATTTTCCAACTTTTTACATTTTTCTTAGGTTAATTACATTAAAATAGGAATTTAGCAACTTTTAGAATAATTTTATCACTTTTAGATTAATTTTTATAATTATTTTAAGTTTTAATAGTTTTTAAATCATTTTAAATAGTTTTTATTAGTTTAAAAATTTCTAAAAATAGTTTTTAATCTTTTTAGGTCATTTTAGAGGTTTACCAATTGAAAAATCTTTATTTGGGCTTTTTGATAATTTATTTGATTTTTAGGGCTTTAATTAGCATTTAAAAATTGAATATTTAATTATTTAAAAGGTTTGAAAATGTTTTGATCATTGGTAAACTCTTAGTTTATTTAATTTGGTTTTTGGTAATTTTTAGAATTTATTTTTATTATTGTGGTTTTTTAAGGTTCTACGTTTTAACTTTCTAGTAGTGATTTTTTGTTAATTTTTATTTTTACGTCCTCGTCATCTTCTTTTCTCATCCCCTTCTTAACCAATCATTAATCACAAACATTTAACAAATTTCTCACACACATATACCTCCTTGGGAAACGAACTTTCATTTCATTAAGGGTCATTAGTGTTGATTTTCCTAAATCATCACTCGATACTTACCGCTTTTACGCCTTTTTCCTAAAAGGTCGTAATTTACCTACAATCAATGATTACTCTAGATACACATGGACTTTCTTCTTAAGGTCCAAAGATGAAACACCAGAGGTTCTCAAAAACTTTCTCAAGATGATACAACGCAATCTTCAAGCTCAAGTCTTAACCGTAAGAACGGATAGGGGTACTGAATTTTTGAACAAGAACTTGCAATCTAACTTTCAAGAAGAAGGCATCGAACATCAAACGTCTGTTGCTCGAACTCCTGAACAAAACGGCGTTGTCGAAAGGCGGAACCGTACTTTGGTTGAGGCTGCTCGAACAATGCTCTCTGCTTCAAAATTACCGCTATTCTTCTGGGCTGAAGCAATTGCAACTGCCTGTTATACTCAGAATCGTTCTCTCGTTATCCCTATACATGAAAAGACACCTTACCACATCATCAATGGCAGGAAACCTACTGTCAAATTCTTTCACGTATTTGGATCTTTATGCTACATTCTTAAAGACGGTGAGAATCTCGACAAGATGAAAGAAAAAGGTGATGCATGTATTTTTGTGGGGTATGCGACAATGTCGAAAGGATATCGGGTCTATAACAAGAGAACAAAGATTATTGTCGAAACAATTCATGTGAACTTTGACGAATTGCCACTAATGGTACTTGATCACAACAGCTCAAGTCCCGCACCTCAATGTCCAGCAATGGCACCTACACACAACTGTGTATGTCCCGTGCAAGAATGTCAAGAAAATACTCCTACAGCAGACTCGACGGATACGACACAAATGAATGAGTTGGTTGATTTATATGATCCAATGTTTGATGAATATTACTATGGAAACAATCAAGTTGTGTCAAAGCCTTCCGCTGTCAATACTGCTGATACACCCGAACAAAGTCAACAAGACACATCTGCATTTACTTCAGCAACCGTTGCTCAAGAGACAATTCCAGTGGATATTCAACAAACTCAAGAAACTTTCATACAACCAACATCACCAACCGTCAATGCTGAAGGAGGAAACAACAATCAAGCAGTCGATGCACAACCTGACGATGAAGAATTTATCAATCCGTTCGGTATATCGGTACACGAGGTCGGAGAGTCTTCTACTCAACATGTTGATCCGTCCAACATGCATACATTCTACCAACCATATCCATCCACTCACCATTGGACACGTGATCATCCATTGGAGCAAGTCATTGGAAATCCTTCACAACCGGTTCGAACACGCAGACAACTCGAAACTGATGGCGATGTGTGTATGTATGCACTCACTGTGAGTTCAACTGTACCTACAAACATCAAACAAGCCATGACTGATCATGCGTGGATTGAATCAATGCAAGACGAAATTCATCAGTTTGAACGCCTAAATGTTTGGGAACTTGTTGACAGACCCTATGGAATGTCAATTCTAGATTTCAAATGGATCTGGAAAAATAAACTGGATGAAGAACAAACCATCATCAAAAACAAATCTCGTCTTGTGGTTAAGGGATACCGTCAACAAGAAGGCGTAGACTACGATGAATCATTCGCTCCAGTCGCTCGTTTGGAAGCTGTTAGGATATTCCTTGCTTATGCTGCACATAAGGGCTTCACGGTTTTTCAGATGGACGTTAAAACTGCTTTTCTCAACGGTCATTTGAAGGAAGAAGTGTATGTAAATCAGCCGGAAGGATTCATCGATCCTCATCATCCTGACAAAGTCTATCGTCTCAAGAAGGCTGTATATGGACTTAAACAAGCTCCAAGGGCATGGTACGAAGAACTTTCAAACTTCTTGGTGTCCAAAGGATTCTCCAAAGGTTCTATTGATCCTACTCTCTTTACTAATAAATATGGGGATGACATAATGCTGGTGCAAGTTTATGTTGATGACATTATTTTTGGTTCTACGAACCCAAAACTTTCAAAACGTTTTGAAAAATTAATGCACAACAGATTTGAAATGTCAATGATGGGGAGCTAAAATTCTTTTTAGGCCTCCAGATTCATCAATCCCCACGTGGTATCTTCATTAACCAAGCTAAGTATGCTCAAGAGATACTTAAAAAGCATGGTATGACCTCATGTGCTCGCGTTGGTACACCATTGTCGACCACATCCCTAGACGCTGACTTGTACTCATATCCCGTAGATCAAACGCGATATCACAGTATGATCGGGTCACTTATGTATCTTACAGCTAACAAGCCTGATATTCATCATGCCACATGCTATTGTGCACGATATCAAGCCAGACCTACTCAAAAGCACCTCAAAGAGGTTAAACGGATCTTTCGGTACCTTAAGAATACCATTCACATGGGACTCTGGTATCCGAGGGAAACCGGTTTTCATCTAACGGCTTTTTCAGATTCTGATCACGCAGGTTGTCTTGATAGTCGTAAAAGCACTTCTGGTAGCATACAATTTCTAGGGGAAGACAAGCTTGTCAGCTGGTCGTCAAAGAAGCAGGATTGCACTTCGCTCTCATCAGCTGAAGCAAAATATGTGGCTCTATCCGCGTGTTGTGCTCAAGTCCTCTGGATGAGAACTCAACTCACGGATTATGGCTTCCACTTTGATAAAATACCTATGTATTGTGACTCAAAGTCGACCATAGCCATATCTTGCAATCCGGTTCAACACTCCCGCACATAGCACATCGATGTCAGATATCACTTCATCAAGGAACAAGTGGAACGCGGCATCGTGGAATTATACTTTGTCAGAACTGAGTACCAGCTGGCAGATTTGTTTACAAAAGCTCTATCGAAAGATAGGTTTGCGTATCTCGTTGGCCGTCTTGTTATGAAGTATATGACTCCAGAAGACTTGGAGGTTTTGGCTAATGAAGCTGCTTGATATTCTCTCATAATGACTTCTAGGCGCATCACAGCTTAGAACTCGGAACTCAACTAAGGAAAGTTTATCTCGGACGATAACTTATCCTTATCAACGAGAAATTCATATTTCTCGGTCACGAGCTTCTCATAAAAACATTCAAAGGTTTTAAGTTCATGAAAAACGATTTCTAAGTAAATGTCAGCTTAGAACTCGAACTTCAACTTAAGGAAAGTTTATCACGGATGATAACTTATCCTTCATAACTGGAAATTTATTTTTCTCGGTCATGAGCTAGTCACAAAACAATCAAAGTTTTGAGCTCATGAAAAACGGACCCGAAAGGGGAGTGTACGTTTCAGTGCGCTTTCCCTAATCAATAGAAGAGAAGTCTTCTATCCTGATTATTTTAAAACCGTTGAACACAATTTTTCAAGAATTTCTCAAAAGGTTTTTCTAAATCTTTCAAAATTGTGTGTTCAACACTCCCTTCCTCATAAGTGGTTTTTATATCTCAAAATTGTCATATGTTATTTTGATCAATTTTTGAGGGGGAGCGTTTTAAAATCAAGCCTTTTAATGTTGTTGGGTACATCTCTAAAATTGTCATATTTTATGTATCCAACACATTCCGAAAATGATATGAAATTGTCAAATGTAATATATTATATCGGAAAAGGCATCTCCACTCCGTACCTCAACATATTTTGTGGTGTCGTTTTTCTAAAATTTTGTCAAATTTTATCTCAAGACACACATATATTGTTGAGGGGGAGCGACCCGACTGAAAATGTTCCATGATTCACGCGTGCACACATGTTTCTCTCCCGTCGATTTTTCGGAAAATGTCATATTTTAATCAATGGTATCTCTGATATTATATTTTTATGTTAGAGGTAGGGGGAGAAAATGTGATTAAAATGTAATATATCGCAACATGTGATCTTAAAGACTCAAGTGCAACTCTTTCCTTCACATGCCAAACTATTTCATATATCGATGCATGTGTGTAGGGGAGCTTTTCGGAAATGTAAAACTTTCAAGTGTTAAAAGTTTTGATTTTTATCAAGCACTTTGAATGGTTTTCAATGGTTTTATGGTTACGATCTTTACCCAAAACAACCTACTATCCACGACGGAACGATGGAGTCAAAAGGTGGTTTAGGATAGGAAACTAAGTCCTATGATCCAACCAGAACCGGAGGGATCTACCCAAGGACATTCCATAGCTAGAAATAGTTGTCCTTAGGAAAGATGGAGTGGAATGAAGCTGAATGCGGACCAAGTACTTAAGTTAGCACTGGAACAATCACAACAAGGTGCTAATGATGACGTATTGGTAAGCATTGAAGGAGTTGAATATTCTATGCAACTTAGGCAGAAACCGGGTCAATACATCTATTGAAGACAAGTCATCATGGATCCAGTGATGCAATGCACAACCCTTCCCAGCCATTCGAGTTTCTCTCAAAAGAAACTTGTCTCATTGTCACGGAGATCAACACGTATCTATTGACGTTCTCACGCCGAGTCAATTAATATTGAAAAGGTGGCAGTCTGCTCCAGCCTCCGATTATTAAAATGCACTTATTGAGTCTAGAGCCAAACGAGATCAATTTATCATCTCATTAGGACACAATCGAGTCCTACGCATTATCCTAGTGATATTGCCAGAACATCTGAGTGATACGATTCACAATGAAGATGGAAATCCTGCTTGAGCCAGCATCAAACAAGCTCATGGTAGGTAACTTGTGCGATTCTACACGAATCAAACTTGTGAGAACTGGAAAGAAACTAAGTTTGGATTCTTAATTGATTCAAACTTGATTCCAGGTTTCTTCGCAAAGTCCATGTGATCTTGCAAGAACATTCAGAGTGACACTCATTAGTGTTCACAGTGACGA
Source organism: Glebionis coronaria (assembly GCA_025667525.1). Taxonomy (NCBI): domain Eukaryota; kingdom Viridiplantae; phylum Streptophyta; class Magnoliopsida; order Asterales; family Asteraceae; genus Glebionis; species Glebionis coronaria. Next base: position 463,183,157 of record CM046874.1, read on the forward strand.
ATGGAAATCCTTCCAGTGTCAACATCAAACAGCACTGCGGTAGGTAACTCGCAAGATTCTCTATGAATCAAGCTTGTGACAAACTGGAAAGCAACAATGGTGCGATTCTTTTAGAATCAAACTTGTTCCAGGAAATCTGAATTGACGACTCTAATCAGACGGATAATTTATCCTTATGATTCACTCTTTACGTTCGCAGTCTGCTTTGAGACGGTCGAGTAAAGAGAACTGGCTACTACCGCCGGGAAACCCTGTCAAGGAGGTTCTTAATCAAATCTACCTGATCACAGGTACGGTATTTAATACAGTTTAACGGTCTTCACCGACCGAAGGTAAAACGCTACCGAGTTAGGATGAAATGTTCAAAGCCATTTTATCCGTGTCTATATATGTTGCTGCATATCAAGAAGGTGGCGTAGCTGTGATACCGATGTCGATTCAGAAGTCACAAGAGAACAAGATGGCGATAATCAAGATACCTAAGAATGTAAGAATGTAATAGGTCATCTTAGTCACAAGGAGTACAGATGAAGATCTCAAGCACTCAAAGTCAAATGACAAAGGCTCAAGATAAAGATCACGAAAGCATGAAGGAACAAAGTTGTTACAAACAAGATCAAGACCAAGATATAAGACCAAAGCAGGAAGATCTCCTCTACAAGAATGTATTCACTCAACCATCTTATGCTTTTTAAGCATTTTAAGATGACCGATACATTGGGGGAGATTGTTAGCCCTATATTTTATATAGTCGAACAAGAATGTAATAGGTCATCTTAGTCACAAGGAGTACAGATGAAGATCTCAAGCACTCAAAGTCAAATGACAAAGGCTCAAGATAAAGATCACGAAAGCATGAAGGAACAAAGCTGTTACAAACAAGATCAAGACCAAGATACAAGACCAAAGCAGGAAGATCTCCTCTACAAGAATGTATTCACTCAACCATCTTATGCTTTTTAAGCATTTTAAGATGACCGATACATTGGGGGAGATTGTTAGCCCTATATTTTATATAGTCGAACAAGAATGTAATAGGTCATCTCAGTCGTTAAATGGTCTTGTATTGTAATAGGTTAGTCGGGAAAACCGGGCTTGGACTTTAAGCTAATATTGTATAAGTTAGGGGCGTAAGCCCAAAACAAAGCCAAGCCCGGCCCAAGATGAAGCCCACAAAGGTCCTAGGCCGTGGCATATATAACCCTCTTCCACATGTGGAAGAGGGTGTTGGTTCATTTCATAAAACACATAGTTTTAGTGTAAACCTTCCACTTCTCTCTCTACTTTTCTTCTCTTTCTCTCTCTAAATCTTGTGTTATGGATTGAATGGGAACAACAGTAGCTTTAACCCTTATAAGTAAAGAATAATACATAACTTGAAGGAGAAGCCATTGAAAGCGAAAAATTAACAAGCCGTCAATTTTTGAAAGTGCTTCAAGGTACATTACTACTATCTTATCAAACATGCGACGGTCGATATAAGTTCAAAAAATTCCACATGACAAGTGAAGAGTTGAAAGAAGTAGGCGCATTTGAAAAATCTTCAATGCGATAATCAATCCAAAACTATCGATGATCACATCGATCAAATCGAAACACATATGGTCCACGGGTTTAAAAAAATTACCTCATAAAAGAAAATCTTATGGATCACACATAACTCCTCAAAAACGTTACAAAATATTCACGACGAGGCAATAATTATGAGTCACACAAAATCATCAAGTTGCATGATCTCAAACATGCAAACCTATTTGTTTTTTTCAAAATCAAATTTATCGACACAGAAATTGTTTGGAGTATACAATACTCTATCAAAGGAACTACGATCCAAATAAAATACAAAATCCATCACTAGGCACATATAATCACATTACGACATGCTTGTAAAATAGCCAAGCCATGCCAAATCAATAAGTTCAATCAAGTTAACTCATGCTTGCTAAATAGTCAAGACATGATAAAATGAATATCTGATAGGATTTTCAGATGAGTCCAGTCAAAGGAAAGTTTGCAAGTTAAAGGATGTTCACGATATTGATTGCATAGATGCATATCGAACAATATTTTCGTCATCATAGGGTGCTCACACACGGATCCATACCCAGATGACATTGCAGGGTGCTCACAAACGGATCCATACCCAAAAGATATTACAAGGTGCTCACAAACGGATGCATACCCAAAATATTTTCTCGTTACGTTTAAAATTCTTCGATGAACCATCCATAATAACAAGAAATAATCTCAAGATCTTTTCATTCACGATGAGTTGTGTTGATAACATAATCCTCATTCAATCCACAAGTACACAGCTAGTGTTGATTAAACAAGTCATCTGTTCTCGAAACAGGTAATGGTTCTTAACGATTAGCTTATAATGCTCGCGATAGTTATGACACATTAGAAATGGTCCATAGAAATAAATCATAACTCGAGGGAAGTCTATCAGGTTACTCGTACATAGACGATAATAAAAAAATAACCATAATGACGACCGTAATGAACGATTCATAAAAACGAAACACACGTCAAAGGAAATACGTCTGTGTACAAAATAATCACACACCAAGTCAAGCACACTTGAGTCCAATTATTTATAATTTGTTATTTGCATACAAAGGCGTCCCAATCTATGTAAATAAGAACTTTAAATTTATGGTTCAGGAACTTATAACTTTCTTGTTCAAATAAAAATGCGTCCCAATTTATTTCAACAAGACAATTATAAATCATCCTACTCAATAATACCGTCACAAAACACGATACCATAACCAATTTAAATGCCAAGAAAAGTACAGGGTGTCAAACTTACTCCATGATTTCTGTATTCAAACGTCTCATTCCATCTGAATAAAGAAACCATCGACAATCTATGGTCCAGTGGTTTAAAACTTTCTTATTCAAATGTCCCAATCCATTTCAATAAGAGAACCTTAAACGACACATAGTTGGGCGATTTAAAATCATTATATTTAAATGTCCCATTCCATTTAAATACAAAGTATTAAATTTCTCAACTAATGACTACTATGAGCATATCTTTGTAGTACCCAAATTATATATAGTTTATTTGGGTATATATATATTTGAATCCAACATTGGCATCCTCCTTTTCGCCATAAAACGTAATCAAACACAATTAAATTAAACATTATATTACGTAGAAGATGTCTCCTTAAATAAATGATTCTTCAAAATCATAAGGAGTGTAGAAATATAATAATACGCTTATCAATTACGATTCAAAATGATATGTCCTAAAATGGCACATCACGATGCGATGACAAAAATCGAGCTTAAATTAGTCGATATGCGATATATTATGAAACAATATATATGTACTCAAAATATCAATCGAGTTCCATACTCGCATTCGGATAATAAATTAATTTTCGAGAAAGATGATTGGCGGCGAGGCCAAACTCTCTATAAAACTGTATCATAAAATGTACGATAATCACGCAAAGACCATTGCTTCATGCGCAATACCCTTAAATACCATAGTATATAAATTCATATACATACAACCATTTCTACATACACATAGGATCACATTATCATAACCAAGCATTGGTTTCTAGGAGCCATGAGCACGCGGATACTTTGTAAGGCAACCAAACAATCTTACGAAAGAGCAGTTATAGTCTAGGTTTCAAAAATGACCTAGTTCTCTATAACTAGTGCTCTGATACCATTCTGTAACACCCCCAATTTCACAAGGCAGTGGAATATCAACATTGGGTGTTACTTCATAGCACATCACACACAGTCATAGAAAACGACCTCAAAAGAGACGTTTTATAAAATAAACCATTCGACAAAATCAGAGTTCAATAAAAAGAGGTCCCACCAGTTTATACAAACCTTAAGAAATAATAAAGATTTGTCAAATGTATCGAATGGAAATTGTTTGTTTTGCCTTTACTTTATCCTGCGCGGCTCCATGCTCCAGCTGCTCTTAAACCTACACACCTGAGAATACATGCTAAATTGTCAACACAACGGTTGAGTGAATTCATAGGTTTTTAAAATAAATAATAATGGGCTTTTGAATAAACCATAAAGCTTTTGAACACAAGAATCTCATCCATTGGCGATATTGCAACACATACAATACCTATATTCCACACTATTATGCTAAGCTCATGACACCGATGCCTTAATCAATATATTTGCCCTAGTCAGGTATCTTGCCAAATACCCCATACCTCACGTACAACACACCCGGCTGAGCCTCCAACTCACAGGTGCGACCTGCCCGGGTGGGGGTCATCATTCCCAATGGATCCATTCGTCTGTACGAGCGCCTACCCATCATAGGTAGTTAACGGTTCACGATTTATAGGGACTTTTCACTGGCAAAAAGCAACTTAGCCTTACTAATAGTGGCTCGTTACCTATACAATCAACGCTTGTGTTCATTTTCCAAAGGCATTCAATCAAATGTCTTTACGTTTATTAACAACAGCTTGTATTCATTCAAGCATATATTCCAACAACGAATGTTTGTTCATAATCATGTATCCTTTCAAAAGGATACAACACCTATGCTTATTTACCAAGAGCATGTATTCCCCCTCGCGGGTTTATAAACACATATAAAGAAGTAAAAGTGAGGCTATGAACTCACCTGATATAACTATCACACGTTTATCGAGGAACGAACCTCTAATAGTCGACACACGACTACACGAGATATAAATCTCTTATTAATAGAGAACGAGATGCCCAATGGCCGACATATGACCGAACGAGACCTATAATGACGAGACGCGTCTTAGGTTTCAAGACTATACATAAGTCATACATATATGTAAATAGTTCACTTTAGTAAGTTTAGACATTGCATAAGTTTTATAAAACTTTTCATAAGACTTTGATAACAATCTATCATGTATTCGTTATGACCTTTAAGGCCATTAAAGCTCATTAGTGGCCTATTACAAGTTATTATGACTTTAGTCTATTTCAATCTCAGTATTAAACTTATTATGAATCTCATGTCTAATAATGTCTCAATAGCCATTATAAGTGTATGTTGGGCTTTTGTGGCCTAAATCTACTTTATATGCTTTTCGGGTCCTAAAACGCCTCCAAACAATGTTCACTTAATATTTCACGTTGGTCGGGTCTCGGGTATTCTAATTATCAGTATGTAAATGGGTCACTAGTTCCCGATAAGTGGGTCATACCACTTCGGGTTTTATAAAAATCCTTACGTTAAACGTTAATTTAATATAGTCCAATTCTTACAATTTCCCGACATCCCTCGTAGATTACGTCGCTTTCCCAAACCGTAAATAATATAGATTCGTTATTTTTACCAAATTTATTATTAACTTATGTAGTTTACTTATTATAAGTTCAATTACCACTAATGTATACTAATCATACCTCATTTGCCCATTTTCTCACTTAGAAGAGTTGACTGTTTTTGGCTACCAATCTCGCTCTCACCGTTTCCGCCGCCATTTCCAAACCGTAAGGAACTGGGGGACTATACAATTGATTCTAGTTCTTCGTAAATTTATCTACAACCCATAGTTTTACCTTTTTCAATGATTCTGAGTTTTTAGTTATCAGTCCGTTTATTCAGCATGTTTAGATTTTACACTTTTAATCATTTCGACCATATTTAAATCATCGGGTATCGTCACAAGACGAACGACCCGGCCAAATGACCAAAAAACATTTACCTACCCAGCCAATGGACCAAGCAACCCTCAAAACCTACTGATCCATCCTACCAAGCACGTTTTTCAAACTGATCTAACTCTTCAAATCACAACTATTGCCCCAGGCTTATTTATGCTCATTTTTTGTGTCACAAATTCATATACAATGTCCACTACCACATAAATAGATTATTACATCAATAACCTGAGTTGATAAATAAAAATACATAATAATAATGTATAATAGAAACCAAAAGAATGAGTGTGGACCTTCAATGAATTGCAAGAAAATATTGCAACAATAATTCTACAAATCAACATCACCACCACAAGCCTCCAAGATCAACTTTATAACAACTCCAAATCAAAACTTTAACCAAGAAATAATTCTGTAATATGGCTCATATCTCAGCCCCAAACATAAGATGTAGATGATCTTGTTTAGTGTTGAATACAAATAAAGAATTGTTACTAGTGCACCAACCTTTTCAATATATTATAAATAATAAGTTAGAATTGAAAATGAATATAGTGATTTGGTTGATCATGGCTCGGTGTTAAAAAAAACTCATGGATGGGGAAGACGTGATGTTTTTTATCAAAAGAGAATGAGTGTGGAGTGTTGGTAATTATTCACATGTATGTATACATTATTAAGACAACAAGTATCAAAATATATGATACGTGTAATTGAAATGGAATTTGGATGAGGACGTGGCATTTTGCATAATTTGGGGTAAGATATTAATAATCTTTCCCCATAATTTTTAAATGCGGGTATTATCGAAGTCCGATATTTTAATAGTTACGCGATTTAAAAAGTTACACGTGGAACACGTAAAATAAACTCTCCATATAAAATAAAAACATTGACACTCGGATAACATTTATATTCAAATAAATAAAGGAGAGCTTATAATTTAATAAACGCTAACGCCTCGCCTAAACGAATGACGCCTAAAGGTTCAACGTAAATTATCAAGAATTCTCATAAAACGAGAAATTAAAAAGACGAAAATAGAAAATATTTCTATGTCATAACAAGGATATTTACGGTTGACGGACATAGACTTTGCCGACAAATAATAAATGACACATATTCGATAAGTTAAAACCCTAATCTTGCCGTCTAGTCGAGAAATCAATATTATTCGGCGAACGAACATGACAAATAAAAGTCGATTAATAAATATTGGTCCGAATAATAGAATTAGTATTAGAACTCGGTCTAAATGTTGATTTTAAAGTTCGGGTTACTACAGAAGATTTATCACCCTCAAGTTTCACGTTGCCCAAACTAAGCTTAAAAACGAGATCATTGTTATTATAAGTTAGCAAATCAAACACTTAAACACATGGCTTAATTAAATGCTTAAACTTCCTTATTCCTAGTTATATCTCTTATATTTTATTTTTGTCTTAGAATGATCATGAAGATGCATTTTTGGACTTACTTCGATAGTTTATTTAGGCTGAAAGCAAAGTAGGACGATTTGATCAATAGTTAGCTAAAGGACAAAATCTCTTAAAACTGCTTCTCGGGATATCAAAAAGTTCATATCTTGGCATAACTCGATTCACGATTTGAGACCTTTCTCGGGCCGATATTTGGCATGTACTTCATACTTCATATCTTGAGAGACGTGCTTGAGATAATGTTCTTCTCATCGTTAATAGAGTTTCTTCACTTGGAGACTTTTGAGGGGTACTCCAACTTTGTTGACCACGACTTCATGATTATTTCTTCAATCGCTAATTGGGATTTTGAGATACAACGATCCGCCTCCTTTTCGGATTTGGATCTATTTATCCTCATACCTTGTTAGGGTCTTTTCGGATAGACTTCTCCATGATCTTTATGGGAGTTGATTGCTTTTCGTGGTGAGTCTTGATCCTTCATATTGATTTTGGGAATAATGCTTTTCACATCACTTTGGATCTTCAGCAATAAAATGGAATCCTCATGCCTTGTTAGGGCCTTTTTGGACTCGCCAATCTTCGCGACCCGCTTCATAAGTTATGCCGTGGCTATGAACTCTTATCATTACCGAGCAACTTTTAAACGATCTTAGGCTAGAAGCTAAGTAACTTTTCAAATCGTACGACCTTACTTATTGCAGATAATTTATTAGCAAGTGATGGGAGAATAGGCAAATAATTACACCAAGTGAGCTTGTGCAAGAATACCGACTTATAATTGACTCTATCATTTCTCGTTCTCCACAATTTAAAATCTCAAGTAATGAGACTTGTGGATGCTTAGCCTAATAAACCAATTGAGGTATACATGGTTAAGGATACTAGCTAGAATAAACTTAGATAAGTCTATTCGGGCTGAGTCAAAATAATCGCAACGGGCCTAATATGTCAAAGATTTCTAAACTAGATACACCACTTTATTAATATTTTTGACTTTTTTGCGGGATATATAAATATGAAAGCAACGATAAAAATTTTAAAATTACGACTAAATGGCCAAAGTTAATTAAAAATTTGAAAGATGTTGAAAAAGATGACTTTCCGGTTAAATGAAGTCATTTTCATGGAAAAGTCCACTTAAAACTTCGATAGAAGTCCCCCCTACACTTATGATAAACATTGTCCTCAATGTTTAAGCATGTGGGAAAAATATCCCCTACACTTATGACATTGTGCACGTTGGTTAACTCAAGTTAAGGAAGAGACGACTAACGTGATCAGATTCAAATGTGAGTATGAAGAAAATTGAATCACGATAGTTGAGAGATAGAACCGGATTTCGGATAACACGGGAGCACGGTTCTTCAAAGGTTCCAAAAGTGCATTCGTCCCTGTAATCACATCATCACATCACCATATAAAACAAACACCTATAAAGGTCCCCCTACACTTAGGAGGTTAAAACAGAAAAGGATAGATACTCGGGTTGCCTCCCGAGGAGCCCTTGTTTTTGATAACCGAGTCACGAGCCTGACTCGACCCAAAATTAGTTTATGGGGAACGTGGTGAGGGATGGAATCATCTCATGAGAGATGTCCTCACCAAAGTACAACTTCACTCGTTGGCCATTCACCTTAAAATTAGGTCCATTAGGTTGAGCGAGCTCGAGAGTACCATATGGAAAAATTTGGGCAATGGTGAATGGGCCGGACCAAGGAGATTTCAGCTTGCCCGAAAAGATTTTCAACCGAGAGTTAAAGAGTAAAACTTTGTCTCCAACTTGGAATTCTCGGTTCTTAATCTTAGAGTCGTGAATGAGCTTAGTCTTTTCCTTATATATCAAAGAATTTTCATTAGCCTCATTACGGAGTTCATTGAGCTCATTGAGTTGGATCTTGCGTAGGTCACCGGCTTTGTTGATATCAAAATTAGCCCACTTCAAGGCCCAGTAAGCCTTGTGCTCCAACTCAATGGGGAGGTGGCACGCTTTCCCGTACACGAGATGATATGGTGTACAACCAATCGGAGTCTTGTATGCGGTACAAAAAGCCCACAAAGCATCATCAAGTTTATTAGCCCATGAGGCACGATGCTCTCCCACGGTTCTTTCAAGAATTCGCTTTAATCCTCGGTTGGATATTTCAGCCTGGCCATTAGTTTGTGGGTGGTAAGCGGTGGAAAGACGATGATTTACACCATACTTAGCCATGACTCTTGCGAATTGGTCATTGCAAAAATGAGTCCCGCGATCACTAATAATGGAACGAGGCACACCGAATCTAGCGAACAGCGATTTCAAAAAGTTACAAACCACCCTTGCGTCATTAGTAGGTAAAGCTTTGGATTCAACCCATTTGGAGACGTAGTCAACGGCTACAAGGATGTATTTGTTTCCTTTAGAAGAAGGGAATGGCCCCATAAAGTCGATACCCCAAACATCAAAGATTTCACATTCTTGAATGAAATTATGAGGCATCTCGTCTTTATGTGTGATCTTGCCTTGTTTTTGGCAAGCATCACAACCTTTAATCATCTCGTGAGCGTCACGATAGATGGTGGGCCAATAAAATCCCGAGTCAAACACTTTTTTGGCGGTGTAGTTGGGACCAAAGTGACCACCGGTGGGTCCTTTGTGGCAAGCGTCAAGGATTTCTAAAGCTGCCGGTCCATCAACACAAAGGCGAATAATCAAGTCGGCACATTGTTTGAATAGATACGGGTCATCCCAAAAGTAAGTCTTAATGTCTTTGAATAACTTTTTCTTTTGTTGGGATGTTAACCCGTCAACGAGAATTCCACCCGCCAAGTAGTTTGCAATGTCCGCAAACCACAGGGTTTCATCAGAAGTAGAGTTGATAGACATTAAGGTCTCCAGGGGGAAAGAATCATTGATTTCTTTGTTCGGATGATCCCCTTGGTAAGGATCCTCAAGTCTACTGAGATGATCTGCGGCTAGGTTTTCAGCTCCTTTTTTATCGCGAATTTCGATTTTAAATTCTTGGAGTAGCAAAACCCAGCGAAGAAGTCTTGGTTTGGAATCTTGTTTAGTTAACAAGTACTTCAACGCGGAATGATCGGTGTAAACGATTGTGGTGGAAAGGACAAGATAGGGGCGGAACTTTTCAAAGGCATAGACAACAGCTAAAAGCTCTTTCTCGGTTGTCGTGTAATGCAATTGAGCCCCCGTCATTGTCTTGCTAGCGTAATGGATTGGTTGGAAGTGTTTGTTCACTCTTTGGCCCAAAACCGCTCCAATAACATAGTCGCTAGCATCGCACATCAACTCAAAGGGAAGCTCCCAATTTGGGGTAACCAAGACCGGTGCCTTAGTTAGCTTATCCTTAAGCAAGTTGAAGGCTTCAAGACACTCTTTGGAAAAGATAAAAGGAGTATCTTTTTCCAAGAGGTGGGTCATCGGGCGAGCGATTTTAGAAAAATCTTTGATGAAACGACGGTAGAAGCCCGCATGACCGAGGAAACTTCTCACACCCTTCACGGTTGAAGGTGGAGGCAACTTAGAAATAACATCGATTTTAGCACGGTCTACTTCAAGACCGGCTTTGGAGATCTTGTGACCTAGCACGATGCCCTCTTTTACCATGAAATAGCATTTTTCCCAACTAAGAACGAGGCGAGTGTCTTCACACCGCTGAAGCATACGTTCTAAATTGGCAAGGCAAGCAGAGAATGAATCGCCATATACCGAGAAATCATCCATGAATACTTCCATAGTGTCTTCCACCATGTCATGGAAGATAGCCATCATACACCTTTGGAACGTCCCAGGAGCATTGCATAAACCAAAAGGCATGCGTTTGTAAGCAAATGTTCCGTAGGGACAAGTGAATGTGGTCTTTTCTTGGTCCTTGGGATCGATGGGAATTTGAAAATACCTGGAGAAACCGTCTAAGAAGCAGTAATAGTCATTACCAGCAAGACGCTCGAGCATTTGATCCATGAAAGGAAGAGGAAAGTGGTCTTTTCTCTTGGCATCATTGAGCTTGCGATAATAAATAAAAACTCTCCACCCAGTAACGAGACGAGTGGGAATCAACTCGTTGTGTTCATTGGAAACAACGGTTATTCAGCCCTTCTTGGGCACACAATGGACGGGACTTACCCAAGGCGAATCCGAAATAGGGTAAATCAAGCCGGCATCAAGAAGTTTGATAACCTCTTGTTTGATGACGTCATGAATGCGAGGATTAACCCTTCTTTGGCTCTGGATTGCGGGTTTAAAGTCATCTTTCATGAGAATCTTGTGAGTACAAAAGTTCGGATCAATTCAGCGGATATCGGAAATTTTCCAAGCAATTGCCTTCTTATGATCTTTAAGCACGGCGATGAGGCGAGATTTTTCGTCTTCTTTCAAGTCCTTCGCGATGATGACGGGCGACTTCTTGTTTTCTTCAAGGAACACGTACTCGAGATGAGGCGGCAACTCCTTAAGTTCTAAATCCGGAGGATTTTCGATGTGAGGCGTTTTCAAAGTCGGAGCATCGATAGCAATAACCGTGGGAGATGGTGGAGAAATATTGTCTTCTTTAAGAATGTTCTCAATGAGTAGAAGATCGTCATCCCAATCAGTGGTAGAATCGTCATTAGCTAAGTTCACATCTCCCATGGTGGCTTCCAAATCTTTCCAAAGGAAATCACTTTCTCCAAATAGAGATAGTGATGAATCAATAGAGGAAACGATCTCAACATTGGGAAGAGAGGTAGGAATACTTTTACAAGCATCTTTGAAGTGTTCTTCACACGCCTCATCAAGAACGTCAATACAATTAACACTCTCGTTAGAATAAGGTTGTTTAGAAAGCTTTCCCATGTTGAAAACAGTTTTATCGTCACCCACTCTCATGATAAGCTCACCGGCTTCAACATCGATGAGAGTGCGACCGGTCCTCAAGATTGGATGACCAACAATTAATGGCACACGAGGGTCCATCTCGTAGTCGACGACGACGAAATCGGCGGGAAAAGTAAATTTGTCGACTCCTACAAAGACGTCTTCGGCTATCCCCACTGGATAAGCAACCGTACGGTTAGCTAATTCCAAAGTCATTTTGGTGGGGACTAGCTCAGGGAGAGATAATTTCTTCCAAACGCTTAAGGGCATTAAGTTAATACTGGCACCTAGATCGGCTAGGGCCATGCAATTCTCTACTCCCGGGAAGTTACAAGGGATTAAGAAGCGACCCAGATCACCAAGCTTGGTTGGCAATTTCCTTAAGAGCACTGCAGAGCAATTCTCATTAAGTTGGGTGTTAGCAATATCAAGAAGCTTCTCCTTGTCGCTAAGAAGATCTTTGAACATTTTCGCATATTTATGCATGTGAGCGAGAGCCTCAGCGAAGGAGATGTTGAAATTCAATTGTTTAAACATTTTTAGAAAGTTCGAAACTTGAATATCATCCTTGCTTTTGAGCTTCTCTTTCCTCAACCTTGAGGGATAAGGTATATCAGAAGAAGAGGAAGTCTTTGGGATCGAAGGATCACTCACATCCTTGGGTGGAGGAGGGGTAGAAGTAAGAGGTGGAGAAATTGGGGAAGTAGAAGGATGAGGAATAGGAGCAGGTGACTCGTTTTCCTTAGTCACAATCACCGGTGGAGGTATAGGAAGCTCGGGTTCCTTGGTACCTTTGCCACTGCGAGTAGTGATTGCTTTCGTCTCCCCTCTTGGATTCACAACGGTGTTACTCGGAAGAGTACCCGAAGAAGAGGGTTGATTACCTTGGAAGAAACTAGCCATCATGTTCCTTAAGTCATTCGTTTGACTATCCAAAGTGTTTCTCATATCAGCTCTCAGATCGTTCCCTTGTTTCACCAGGTCTGCTTTTAAGTTGAGCACTTCCCGTTGGAGATTGTCCACGATCACATCATTAGTTCTCGTGTAGGTTCCAATGTCTTGGTGTAATGCGGTGGGTTGGTTGGGAGGAGCATTGTATGCGGGTGGTTGATAAGCAGGTTGCTGGTAAACTTGGTTGTTTCTTTGAGGTGGATATGGTTGTTTGTGAGGTGGTATGTATGGTGCACGAGGTTGTTGTTGTTGTTGAGGAGGGCGATTGAGGTTTTGTTGTTGGTTTAGGTTGTTAGGAGGAAAAGCGGGTGGTGAGAGATAGTTGTTTGAGCGGTAGCTAAGCAAGTTGCGGTCACCTTGAGGACGAGCTTGATAAGCGGCCAGAGGATAGGTACCGTATGCTGCATTCACATTCTCAGAAGGATAGTCTTGGGTGGCGGTACAAGTGGGGTAAGAGTGAGGACCCCCGCATATTTCACATGGTTGGCTTACAGCATTGACTTGAGCGTTTTTAGCATTGATGCTGTTGGTGTTGCTAGCAGTTTGGGTAGCAAGCGATTCAAGAAGCGCAGTGATTTTGTCAATTCGCTTGTCGCTGTCACTAGTACTAGCACTAGCGGCATTGGTCCGCACACTCTTGGTTTGCACACGAGACTTATTCTCAATGATATCCCAAGCGGCATTGGAAGTCTTAACCAAAATATTACCCCCCGAGGCACTGTTTAGTGAATCTTGGTCATTCATGCTTAAACCATTATAAAAAGTATTAATTTGGTGCACTTTGGTAAAACCATGTTGTGGGCATTTTCTTAAAAGATCTTTGAAACGATCCCAAGATTCACTAAAAGACTCATCGTACTTTTGTTCAAAATTGATAATTTCATTCCGCAAAGCGGTAGTACGAGAGGGTGGGAAAAAGTAGTTGATAAATTTGGTTTCCAAATCCGTCCACGTAAGAATACTTTGTGGCGGTTCCTTTGCAAGCCAATGCCGGGCTTGTCCCTCTAAAGAAAAGGGAAAAAGTTGTAAACGGATTACCTCTTGTGGAACACCATTGAATTTGATCGTATTCGTGAGTTGCAAGAATCTCTTGATGTGGTCATGAGGATCATCAATGGTACGCCCCAAGAATGGTTGAGCAGAGACCATCTGGATAAAACCGGATTTGAGCTCAAAGTTGTTGGCTGCAATTGCGGGTATGACAATTGGATCATTGTTGCCATCTACATGTGCTTGTAGAAGTTCAATCATCGGGCGATTGTCTGGTAGAGGCTCATTGTTGTTGTTATTATTGTTGTTGAGAGGTGGGTTGTTATTGTTTTGAGGTGGGTTATTGTTGTTGTTTTGTACACCGGCCATGTCTAAGTCTTCGAGAGGCTCGGACTCTTGATAAGACGTTGATCGTGTACGCATGCACCTGCAAAAGAACTAACAAGGCAAAAACAAAGCAAAAATATTTTTGGTTTTTATGAATTTTAATTTTTTTTGTATTTTTGAAAATTTTTATGAAAAAGTAACGTTCACGGGGAACGGATCCCAAAATCCAAGTTCTCACAAAAAACTGCTAATCTTAACGAGAAGAGCCGGCAGCGGCGCCATCTGATACACTACGTTTGCTATGGGTTTCAGATTAGTTCTCGGTATCTCCTCGAATTGATCACGGTTCAAAGTGGAATGATTTGTTCTTGGTTAATAAAAAGGTGTTGGTTTTTGTTTATCTAATTTAATCTAATAGCAATTAAATGTAAATGTCGTTGAGTGAAATTAAAGCTTTAAAAGATAAAACTAAATTGACAAGTTAAAAATAAATGTTTGAAAACTTAAAGGCAAAATGGGAAAAAAAATACTTGAACACTTAATAAAACTAACACTTGAAAACTTTGTAAAAACGAAAAACTAAATCCATCGGAATATTTGAAACCTACACTGATCGGAATAAACAAAACACCAAATCGGAATATATTTCGATCTGTTTGATCGGAATGTAAGAAAGAAGACTAATCGGAATGTTACAAACGTTACTGGTCGGAATGATGGAAGCAAGACTTGTCGCAATATCTTAAAAACAGTGCCAATCGGAATATAGCTCAATGCCCACGATCGGAATAAGACAACTTGGCCCAATCGGAATGTATCAAAACATCCCTGTCGGAATACTAAAAAATAAGCTACAGTTGGAATACCCAAAACCCTTTTCTGATCATACGATCGGAATAAGGGGGTGTTGTGTGGTTGGAATACGCCAATCGGAAAAGGGTTTTACCCTTTCCGATCACCCTTTTTGATCTGAAACTTAAGCTAGGGTGATAAGCTATTGGAATAAGCTAATACCCAATCTATAATGAATCTATAATGAACCGGATTAAATAAGCACAAATACAACTTATCCAAATATAAAATAAGCAAACTTTTCAATCAAACCATGAAAAGATAAATTTTTTAAGAAAACTATTAAAAAGGTAAATAAGCTAAACAAATAAATAAGCCAATAAGCACAAATATCTTAGAGCTTATTTATAAGAGGACTCAAATAAACATAAAAAGATTAACTTTTTAAGCACGAAAACATAGATGAACAACACGGATCATAAGTAATTCGTACCAAAAGTGAACCAAAATCAAGAAAGGTAGAATGAGATTAAAGATTAAAAGCTTAAATTTAAACTTGATTAATGAAAAACAATACAAAAGTTTAATCTTGAAAGAAGGAAAGATGAAAACTAGTGAAAGAAAGTTGAGAACTTTCTCTCTCTAAAACTAGAGAGAATGAAAAACTAAAAACTAACTAAAACTAAAAACTAGCTACCAAAATGGTGAAGTGAAGTCCTATTTATAGGCGTGTGATGGTGGGCTTGTGAATGGGCTTTGGTTTCGGGCTTCTTTTCTTCTTTCTTTAAATAAACGTTTCCGACTTTAGTTTTTGAGAAGTGTCGGTGAATAATTCCAACTCGTCTTATAATCTTTTGTTTAATAGACTCGAGTTCTTCGACATATAAGAATCTTCCATCTTTGGCCTTTTTCTTCGATAAATCTTCAAATAGGCGCAATGACTTCAAATATTTTGCATCTCTTGGACAATAGACTTCGTCTTGAGTCTTTTTCTTTGATAAAACCCGTGCAATCCCATGTTTTCTTCAATATTCATCCAGTTGACTTTGAAAACACAATAAACACAAAAACCACGCATAATTCCAAACAAATGATATTAAATACGTGTTTTGGTCTTGTTTTAGCCAGAAATAAGTGGTAAAAGGATGGGTGTTTTCACACTATCATGCATGTTTACTTTTCTTTGTTTGACCTAAAATCATGAGAAAGTAGCATATAGTCTACTGTAGAGACCAATTACACCAGCAACTTTCAATTTTCTGCATAACTTTGTTCTTGAATGGTATTATGGTGATTTGTGGTATTAATCTGTGTTTAGTTGTGTTTTGGTGTGGTGTTTTTCGTGTTTTATTTGACTCCCTACAAGTAAATACTTGTGGGGGTGCCGTTTGTGCTCAAAAACATCGACAAAAAAGCCTAAAACAAGCTCAAAACGAGCCTAAAAACCATAAAGCAAGTTTCTGCTTTGTTGTCCGAGAACGTCATTATTTTTTGTTTTTTTAGTGTTGTCCGATATCGGACAACAAAGATACTGGACGACACCTTTGTCTGATAGGATCTTGGACAACACATAAGTACTCCACCTTGGAGTACTTTGGGGTACTTTTGTTTTTAGCCATTTTTTTTAGTTTTTGTTAACTTTTTCAATTTTCACTTGTTAATTTAGTTAAAATATAATTTTTAGAAAAATAAAATTTACTTTTAGCATTATTTTATTAATTTCTACCATTATTTTAGATTAAAAATTGTTTTTAGCCTTTAAAAAATAGAAAAATAGTTTTGAAAATTTAGGAAAAATACTTTTTAGTCTTTAAATAATATAAGTGAGTTTTTAGTTCAATAAAATAATATTTTGGGCTTTTTCTTCATTATATTTAATTTTAGGGATTTAATTAACATTTAAAATTGAGTATTTAAACAATAAAAAGTTTTAAAATTTCTTTATTGGATTTTTATTCTTATTTATATTATTTTAGACTTAGTTTTAATTTTTAAATTGTTTCTTAGCTTTAATTTTTAATTTTGTCACGTTTTACGTATTTACGTTCGCGTTTTACGTCAATTCGTCGTAGTGTAATCATAGTCGTAGCTCGTCTTTATTTTTCTCTCTTAAAACCAAAAACGAAACTAATCTAAACTTTGATTTTATATAATTGGCTCACTTAATCCACACACCTCCTTCGAGAATGAACCCGCATTTATTCGATTTTATGTTTTTCCTAAAGCGTAAGACTTAATACTTGCCGCTCATACGTGTTTTTCCTAAAATGTGTACGATTTACCTACATCAATTTTTGGCGCCGCTGCCGGGGAGGTGTTTTTAGTGTGCCATTATTAGTATCATGTTTGTGTGAGTAGTGCGTTTTTGCTTTTCAATTTTCGGAAAGCGTAAATATCGTACATACTCATTTTTGTTATTTTTCTATATTATATTATAGTATCCAAATAAATCGTGTTTAAATTTCTTAAATTAAACACAAATCAATCATTTTACTATATTGTAGATATCCCATTATCGTTTTCGTTTTTTTTTGTGAATATATTACTATATTGTACTTACGTAGAACAATAAATATACAAGTACTCCAAAAGCGTGAAAATGCAACCTTGATTCGGGATTTCATCACTCGATCATTGTATTCAAATCTAAAGCAAAATTTTAAAGGAAAAATAGATAAATACTTTCGTGAGGCTTAATTTCAATTAACACAAACTATAAGGTGGGTATAAGGCGGTTGTATTTCACGACCTAAGGGAAAAAAGCTCTTAAGTGCTTAGCGCCGGCTCGTTTCCCCCGCTTGCTTGTGCGTGTTTTGAGAAAGAGGGCTAATCGAGGATTTGCCGCCCAAGTATTATCTACGTATCATATATATTTGCTTGTTTTCAAGATTAAACCCTCTTGAACGTTTTGGTGTTCCACCAACGTTCTAAGTTCATCGAAGGAATTCACTCCACGTGATCGTTTTCATTCTTTGAGGCTCCTTTAATCTAGAAATCGACTCGAGGAGAGATTTGTAGATTTGAGTCTACGTAATACACAAAAAATCAAAAAAATGAAAAACAATCAAAAATAAAAAAATATTCTTCTTACCCCTTATCAATTAATTCTTTTTTCTAACCTTCTAGTGTTTAATTCTCGATTACGATTTTCTCGTTTTGTCATGTCCAACGATGGATATTACTCTTGTCCATATTGTGGAGGTCCGCCCGACGGTGGTAATTGCTTCAATTGCGAGATTTATGGAGGAAGGGAGGGGTATATATACAACTCTCCTCAAAACGACATTGGTTACGGATTTCAATCCTATGACCAAACTCCACAACCGCCTTCGTCTTATTCGTGTAATTTTTGTGGTTTGGAGCACGACTTCGAATTTAGTTGTACGCATTATAATAAACCCAAACCCAAACCGAATCCTAATTTCTTTAACCAATCATGGCAATTTCCATCGTCGTATTCATGTGAGTCTTATGGAAACGCACCTCATTATGGGTATGATTGTCAACCGATGAACCATGATACGTCTTTCGACAACCAATTCTCCGGTTTTGACCAATCACCTCCACAAAATGTTTTCGATGATGATCTCGGTGCAAGTCGCGTCGACAAGGGATTTGAAGAAATTAAATTGCTTTTTCAATAAATTATGGAGAAAAAGGAACTTTCAATCGTCGAAGTGATCGAAGAAAGCATCAAAGATATGAAAGAGGAGAAACGACGAATCAATCAAGAAATAAGCGATATAACTAATGAACTCCGCATTAGGAGATATCGTAAAGAAGAAATAAGTGACGAGTTTAAAAGATAGTGTGAGATTAGAACTAAACAACTTTTACAAGATTACAATGGTCTAAGCATCGATATTCGTCATAAAAAACAAGAACTAGAAAGAGAGGAGCATCTAGCTAGATGTGATCTCACGCCTCCTATTTATGATGACGACGACGATAGCGACATTTTTAATATCAACTCGTCTTGTGAAACCATTACTCTCATGCTCCCTACGGAACCCGATGCCTCTCTAAGTATGGGGGAGAAGAATCTTAACACTAATCCTAGTGTTGAGATCCCTATTCCAATCCAAAGTGAGCCTACGGTTGTCTCCGATGAGGAGTTAAGTGATTTTGCTCTCCATGAATCTTTCCACGAAAATTCTAGCAAGGCCAATTACGATTGTGAGTGTGATACGATTTCATGTGATGATGTCTCTCCCAATGACACTTCGGGTAGAGAATCATTGACTTTTTCGAACCCGCTTTTCGATGATGATTTTTCCACTAGTGATGACGAGTCACTACTCGATGAGGAAGTTCTTGTCGACAAATTTAAAATCTACTCGAATACCTTTTTTTAGATGACGAGTTCCTTTTTGGTGACGTAAATCCTCTCTTTGATGAGATGTTCGAGGACATCGAGAGTGAGGATTCTTTGGATCCTAAACTCGATGAGCCGGATTTTCTAGTCACCCTCCCTAAGTCTCATTTGGATGAGCCTTCTCTTTTGACTTGTGATGCCTCCATTCTCGAGGGGTTCACCGATGGGCCGCCTCTCGATGAGAATGAGGATTTTAATGAGGCCTTTGCCTTAGAACCGGGAGGAGACTTTGAGACACCTATTTTTATTGATTCTCTTTCAAATTTGCCTTCATCTCAAAGTAATCCTAACCACCCTCTCGGTTCTCATGACTACACGTACTTCGAGTACGTTGTAAGGAGTTTTCTTCCTTACAAAACGTATCCTCCGGCTTTGCCTGTATCATTTTCCACCAAATGTGAGGATACGATCTTTGACCCCGGTATAAAGGCTTTGCCTTTATTATCGGTTTCTTTGGGCCTTGTTTACATGTAAGAGCCACGTTTGTTGACCATCACATGATAATCCCTAAATTATCACATTTAGGGGGATTCGAGTCGAGCTCTTGACTCGGTTATAAAAAACGAGGTGCCTCGTGGGGGAGTCTCATGCCTATCCTTTTTATCATTGCCGTTTTATTTTTCTAATTAGTGTAATGTGAGGGGACTTGTGCTCTTCCAACCTTTGTTCCGAGGTTGTTTGTGATTGTGATTTATTAGGTTCTTCATCATTGTTGAAGCCTCTCGTGTTCGTTTTACGGATCACTCGAGCTTCGATCGTTGCCTTTTGGAGATTCCGATATCCGATGATATCCTTATATGTTCTAACGTTTATCTTATTAGCATAATTCGTAAACGGCTTTTAGGTTATTCGTTTTACCCTTTCCATGCTCGAGATTAAGCATTTGACTTCGTCTCTAGTATGGGGGTGTTTTCACCCCTAGACTCGAAAAAAGACAACCTAAGAGGGATTAAGGAAACCATTTAAACCATGACTTGAAATTGAAGCGACAATTTTTTCTTTTCAACTAAGAAAATTTTGACCAAAGTTTAAACAAAGAACTTTTTGAACATTTACGAATCTTATTAATTATTTTCAATAAATCAACAAGAAAAACCGTGTTAACTAAATTAAAATTTATTCTGAACATTTTTCTATAATTAGACGAACTGAGAAAATTTAAAACTTTTACATTTACATTTCATAAAATTAAATATTTATTATTTAATTACTTGTAATAACTATCGACACTTTAGACGTCGGATTGAGGAAAACTGATAAAAATGATAGTTGAGATGAAATTAAAATTTAGAAAATATGAAGAAAGAAATTTTGAATGAATACGGTCATGATATTTATTTTATCAGGGAAGGTGAATATAATTACTAACACGTTATGTAGAAAGGATAAAGAATCAACTAGAATGTGTTCCTTAGTAATGACTGTGCAAAATAAATTGCCGAGCAATTTAAAAATAGCTGATGTTTGTAAAAAGGATAATATAGATAATAAAAAGGGGTTCGCGGCTAATGTGAACCATTATAATTGAGAAGCCGATGGCGTTAAATGTTTTAAAGGCCACTTGTGGTTGCCTAAATATGGAGATTTTGAGATTTAGTGATATTAGAATCTCATAAGATTAAGTACTCTATTCATGCCATTTCTGATTTAATGTATCTTTATCTGAAGAAGTTGTACTGATGGAAAATTATGAAGGCAGACATCGCCTCATTCATTAGTAAACATTTAACTATTACAAAGGTCATCATCTGAAATTGATTCGATTTGGGTCATCGTCGACAGACTGACCAAATTTGTTAATATCATTCCTGTTAATGATAGATTCTCGATGAAGAAATTGACTCTTTTGTATTTAAGGAGTTGAGTAAACATGGTGTGCCAGTATCGATCATCTCTATCAAGATTCTCGCTTCGCATCAAATTTCTAGAGATTTGCTCAGAAGTCATTGGGAACGAACCTTGATGAGAGTACTGTTTACCACCCCAATCTAAGGGACGAGGTAAAGTAACGATACAAAACACTAGAAGTGTTGTTTTATGCTTGATTGATTGACCTTTCGTAATAAACCGTATAATCGTTTTCCTTTGGAGAGATTATCATTGATAATTATCGTATTAGGATTGAGATCGAATTTTGTTAGGATCTAAATATTAGAGCATCTGTAAGCAGGAGTTGGGAGAAAGACACTCGACATACACCCATTTTGAGTTGGACATGTCTTTTAGGTTTAAGGTTGCCTATGATGACAAACCTAACCTTACAAAATACCTAACCCGCGAGACCTGAAATGATTGTTTAAATTAGGATCTGATTATTGACTGCCGGTAGTGGGCATGAGGTTATGTGAATATGAAATGTAGATCTTGAAGTGCAGGATGGGTAGCGAAGTTATGCCAAAAATTTTCACCATGGAAAAATGAATTGATGATCTGAAAGATCATGGGAAATAAGTCCCCGTTATATGGGACCATTGAGATAATGTAAAAGTTGGTTTGAAAGGCATATAAGCTGGATCTACCCTAGGACTTCAAGGGCTGCGTGAATTATGTTTCGTATATCTAACTTGATGAAATGTTTAGTGATGAGACTGCTTTTATACATAGTCTCATCGTCCAAATTGGTCTTAAAATGCATTAAATATCATCAAAATACCCAAATATATGCGTGTGTTTGTTGCTTGTGTATTTTAGGTACGGATATTGAGAAAATGACAAAAGATCACAAGAATCAGTCAAAAACGAACACGGGAAACGAAGCCGCACAATAAACCAAGCCCTAATGAAGAATTTTCCAAAGAAAACCCTTGAAGATTTGAAGAATTATGAAGATTGGTCCTTCAAGTTTGAAGAATTGACACTTTATACCCTTGTATCTTCATAATTACAAGTTTGGTCCCTAAAGTTTGTCAAAATTACAAAAAGGACCCTTAACTTTGAAGAATTGGCAAATTTAGTCCCTCAACAAAACTAAATTGTCAATATTGATCCTCCAAGAAGTCAAGAAACAAGTCAACACCTTGAAGTATGAAGACATGTCAAGAACAACCCTTGAATATTGAAGAATTTACATGTTTAGTCCTTGTTTCAAGCTTATAAAGTTTTTGTGCTAAAAATGACAACTGCCCAAAAGTTGTCATGTGTAATTTAGGCGTTGAGGGCTATTTATTAAAAAGTGAAAGGAACTTAAACCTTTGGGGGCCATTCCTGCCAGACAACCAAACTCCATCCACCCACTCACAAGATGCCACATCACCAACCTTAAACCCTCCATCAATCAGACACCTCCCCTTCACCACGTCACCTCTCCACTCACTCAAACTGATTTAATTAATCAGTTTAATTTTCCCACCCAAACACTAATTCAAATAAATTAACCCCCAATTTGGATTAAACCTGTTCTTAACCCACCCCATAAACCCTAATATTCCAGGACGAATTAAGAGTAAAACAAAGGGGTTTTATTTCCCCTTTCCAGATCAATGATTAAGGGGTAACTACACCCAAACCCACCCTTAAACCCCCATCACCATCACCTCACATGTCTCTACCACCCTCCCCTGCCCCACTATTCACTCCCAAACAAAAAGATGACAGCAAATCAACAACTCACAATATTTTCGTGCTCCCAAAGGAAGAATGGACGTCCAAGATCCTCTTTTCACTGCTGGCACCCCCACAAAAGTCCAAAGATCTTCACATGGCATATTTTTGACTGAAATTCAAAAAAATCATCCAAGGGCAAGTTGGGAAGTTCAGGTCATTAGGGTTTTTAGTTTCCTTTCAGTTCTAGAACATTTGTAGCCTCTATATAAAGGCCATATAGGACATAGTAGGAATTTGTTCTTGTTTTTCTCCTTAGTCACAAATTTGTAAGTCCTGTTTTTTGATGAATGAAAAAAGGTTGAAGTTTGTTGATGAGAAGAAGAGAGCCATCTTTACTTTTATTGTCTGAAGTTTGTTTAAGTTTTATTGTTGATTCACTTGTCTTAAAAGCTTTTCAGTTTTCCTAAGTTTTCAAAGTTTCTGTTTCTTTTCAAGGTTTTCTTAAGTCTTAAATTTTCATACAATTCTGATAGAATGGTGTGGAAACCTTGGTTTCCGGATCTTTGAAGCAACTAGGAATGCATCATGTTCATATGATTAACAAATCAAAGCGGAATAAGAACATAACACATTAACAAGGTGTTTAGGCACGAATAACATGAATTAAAACAAAAGGGATTGCTCATTATATTAATAACGAACAACCACTAGGTGTGTGTACATTGAATCCCACACCTAGTTGGCACACACTTTAGGTTTACATTGTATATGAAAGTTATGAATAAAAACCTAAGACTCTTGTTCCTTTTATAGTGTAAGGAACAGAACCTACAAGAGATAATATCAAATAAACATCTAAATATTCTATTTAGATAAACTATATATTGTGTATATCATATATAATATACTCAATATATTCCCCAAATAGAATTCTCCATCAAATCTTCAACATCCATCAGCGTTTGACTTTGTTGACTGCGTTTGACTTCTGTCAACGCTTAAGTTACTCTTGTCAACGTCTAATTTACTCTTAACAACGCTTGAACAAATGTCTTCATGTTTTCTTTGATTTTGAGTTTCTGCCACATCAACTTTTTGACCCAACAATCTTCCCCTAGTTGATAGTGGCAAAACTCTATGTGCATCTCTTGTAAGTTGTACATGATCTTCAAATTGCTTCCCCTCAAGTGTAGCATGTATTTCTTCCCCTTTTTTGTCACATCAACAAGGAAGTAAACAATGTATGCAATCTTTGAAGATTCTCCCAAATGTAGGCTCTGTGTAATGATCTTGAAGAACAATTAATATAATATTTTTGATGTAGAAGTAGAATAACCCAACCTTGTGTTCCATGTCTTGTACTATCCATGTGACTAAGTAATTATACTCATGGAACTAAGTATAAGTAGACCTCGATCCCTTGTCAATATTCTCATCCTTTGTGAGACACTTAGCACGATAATGTAACTCCTTCAAGTGTTATGACAAGTCTTCGTCACCAACCATGTAAAGCACGAACAAGTAACTTTCAAACTTGCTTTGACATTTAAAGATATAATAGAACACAAACTCGCGAAAATATTCTTCAATCATCAAACTTATTATAAGAATTCTTCCCCTTAAGCCAACACCTCTTCATGAAGAATTTAATGAAATAACATCTTCATACCATATGTAAAAGCCACTCTCAAGGCCATCCTAATTACATAGTTTAAAATACCCATCAAATTCCCACAAATAGTTTTTAACTCGCTTTAAGATCATTAATTCCTTTGAAAAATATCCGAGCCATAAATATCAACATGATATTCTATATTAAAACGGAGATTCCATGTACCTTCGTGTGTATAATCCTCCTTTTTGTGTGCTTAAAACATACCAATTTTCTCAAACAGCAGCTATCCTTTTGTCATCCGAGATCCCATACTGTCCAACTTCTTAAACACATGTATTGTCCGATATTGGACAAAACATATCAACGCTTGGGACAAACATATCTCGGACAACTCATGTCAACGCTATCCTGTCGGCGTTGACTTATTTTTTGTCAGCGCCTATATTTCATATGTCAGCGTCTACACTTGATTCCTTAGCCCATGTTGAGTTGACCCAGTCCATGCAAAACAATTATGTATCAGTTCACGTTTGTGCATCTTAACTTCCCAATCCCCCATAAAACTCACGTATGATGGAATTCTATATATATCTCTCTCCACATTTATGGAAGTAAATCACCACTGCTGCTAACTTCGACGCTTAATAACTTTTGATTGGGGATAAAACAGGACAATACCTCTGGTGGATGTTTAGATATATGTATGTAGAACACACATATAAAATTTCGTGACGATCCAACGGTTCAATCAAAAGTTATGACCTTCTGAATACTGCTGCGCACACAAAAACGTCCAGAAAAACCCTAGACGGATTTTTCTTCTTTTCACCATACACGAACACCTTGTTGGTCCTAGCATCACGAGCCACGAGGCTCTGATACCAATTGTTGATCCACGAGCCACGAGGCTCTGAGAAAACCGTTTCTGAATACAAGAAAATGGAATTTGATTTAAAAGATAAGATCAATATCTTAAAACATGAGTTAGAGGGTAGTATGGATATTAGAAACATCATGGAAAGGGTTAATGGTGAATTACAGGCTAAGTTAGATGAGGCCATTAAGAATAAAGATAATGTTGGCCTCAAAATTCAAAGATTTGATATAGCCACCCAAACCCTAGGAGACTGTGTAGCTAAACAAAGGGATCCTAAAGACATGACTGGGATTGGGATGAATGATTACTCTTTGGTTCCACCACTAGCTGGTGACTTCTATGGTGTCCAACAAAGGGACTCATCTTGGACTGGTTTACCAGAGCTCCAAGAGGAGGAATTCATTCCTCCACCAAGAGTTGTCACTCCAGTGGAAGAGTATCAACAAAAATTGACTGACCTAAATAAGTGGAAGAAAGCTAACCCTACTTTATTTGTTAAGGGAGGTTTGCTATGTGAAAGTCCAAATCAGTCTACACCCATTAAGGTTACTAACCCAATCACTGGTAAAGTTGTTGACCTAGGCTCAAACACTGTTAGAAGACCTAGCATTAAATATGCAGAGATGTATAGGAATACTAGGTTACCCAAGAGTCAAGTTAGCAATCATGGAACAGGATTCTACTC
The DNA here is from genome assembly GCA_025667525.1 of Glebionis coronaria. Classification (NCBI taxonomy): domain Eukaryota; kingdom Viridiplantae; phylum Streptophyta; class Magnoliopsida; order Asterales; family Asteraceae; genus Glebionis; species Glebionis coronaria. The sequence continues at coordinate 463,209,258 of CM046874.1, forward strand.
TTCTAGATCTAAGGTTGTGTCAAGAAAAGCTTGTTACACTTGTGGTAGCTTTTCACACTTGGCATACAAGTGTGTCAACGCTCCCAAAGCCAGCGCTGACAGGAATAATTTCAGCGCTGACAGGAACAAAGTCAACGTTGTTAGGAAGTCAAACGTTGTCAGACCCAAACCTTGTGTGCAGCAAAGTCCACAAGTGATTAGACCTGCCCCATTCTTTTCTAGAAGGTCTAACACTCATGGACAAAGACCATTTCAAAAGACAAACACCTGGTCAAATAGTCAATGGGTTTCTGTAGCAAACCCTAGGTTCAACGCTGACAAGGGTAATTTCAGCGTTGACAGGACAAATTCTAACGCTGTCAGAAACGTGACCAGGCCTAAATATTTGCAGCCACAAGGTAAGGGGTCTAAAGCTTCTTCAAGCTTAACATAGAGACCCAAGAAAGATCAAAACCCTAATGATAATGGGATTTCAATGACTTGCAATAGATTTAATTACATTTCAAAGGTCATTACAAAACCTATTGGGGTTAACTGGGTATTTCATCCTAAAAAGGATGAGAATGGGGTTGTTGTGAGAACTAAGTCTGTTCTTATTGAACAACCAGATGAATCCAAGTCTATTAAGACTTGGGTTCCCAAAGAAAACTAATTTGTTTTCTTTATGTGCAGGGCATTCAAAAACAGATCAATGATTATGGATATTGGGATAGTGGATGCTCAAGGCACATGACAGGGAAGGAAGACTATCTGACGAATTTCACCCCTATTAAAGATGGTGATAAGGTATACTTTGGAGGTGGATATGGAACTATCACAGGCAAAGGAACCCTTCTCACCAATAATCTGCGTTTTGAGAACGTCTTCCTGGTAAAAGAACTTGATTACAACCTGTTTAGTGTATCACAAGTTTGTGATAACAAAAATAAAGTTCTTTTTACTGATACTGAGTGTTTGGTGTTAAGTAAGGATTTTAAGATCCCTGATGAGAAATATATTGAGTATAGAACACCTAGGCATAAGGACATATATAATGTGAATTTAAATGGGATTAAAATGAATACCAATATGTCTTGTTTTTATGCTAAGGCCTCAGTAGATGAGAGTAATTTGTGGCACAGGAGACTAGGGCACATAAATTTTAAAAATATTAATAGACTTGTGAGACTTGGTTTAGTTGATGGTTTGCCTGAGAAGGCCTTCCACAATGACCACTCTTATGTTGCATGTCTTAAAGGCAAGCAACACAAGGTCTCATTCAAGCCCAAACAGGTGCATACTAGTTCTAGACCTCTTCATATGCTTCACATGGACCTCTTTGGTCCAACAAATATAGAAAGCTTGAATGGTAAGTCATATTGCTTTGTTGTCACAGATGACTTTTCTAGGTTTATTTGGACATTCTTTCTAGCTATGAAGAGTGACACAGCTGATGTTCTTATTGATTTTATCACTCAGATTGAGAAAAGGTCTGGCAATGAGCTTAAAATGCTTAGGAGTGATAATGGTGGAGAATTTAGGAACAAAAAGCTAGATGATTTCTGTGCCAGGAAAGGAATTATTAGGCAATTTAGCATTGCTAGAACCCCACAACAAAATGGGGTTGCTGAGAGGAAAAATAGAACCCTAATTGAAGCAGCCAGAACAATGTTGGCTGATGCTCACTTTCCTATAGCCTTTTGGGCTGAGGCCGTTAATACAGCTTGCTATGTGCAAAATAGAGCACTGGTTAACAAAATTCAGAACAAAACACCTTATGAGTTACTTTGGGGTAGAAAACCTAATATTGGTTTTCTCAGACCTTTTGGTTGTCATGTAGTAGTGTTGGATACTAGTGATGCCTTAGGGAAATTTAGTGCAAAAGGTGATGAGGGTTTTCATGGGGTATTCAGTGTAGAGCAAGGGTTATAGGGTTTATTAATAAGTGTGAAAACACTTATCCTTTTGCCACTAAAATCAAGGAAAAACGAGACCTAATCATGTGTTTAATATCATAAATGTCGGAATTACGCGTGGTTTTGTGTTTTGTGTGATAAATAGGTACAAATGATCAAAAGAAGAGAAAACACGGGATTTCACGGTCAAATGTTGAAGAAAAGTCCAAAAAGAGACGAAGACAAAGTCAAAAGTCCAAAAGTGTGCCAAAGATCACGAAAACCGGCAATTCAAACACGGTTTTGAAGAAAAAGTTCGAGAAAGCCGAAATCGAGCTCGACTTTAGCGGATTTAATCTTTTTGAAGTAATTGGGCCAAATGGGTCCCACATTTGAGAATTGGGCTCAAAAGCCCATTTGGAGTTATCAAAAATGCTAAAGCCCATTTTTGAATAAAGCCCATTTTCAAAAATAAATGGATGATAATGTTTTGTGTTTATTTGGGCCTCAAACCCAATTTCATAAACATGGGACGGTTTATTAACAAACCCCAGCAACCCTTCACATTTCACTCCCACATTACGGTGCACCATCACCACACCCAAACATTCCCCAACACATTAAATAAATAAACGTTTTTTACCTCACACCCACCGACACCCCATTTCACCCTACGGTACACCACCCCACACCCGATCAATTCACCCCCCTCACCTCATTTACCCTGCACCCTCCCACATTCTATTCTTCCTCAAACGTTTTTTTTAATAAACGTTTTACCTTCACACAAACAAAGTTCCGGTTATTCCTCACACCTCAAAATTAATTCTACTCACAACACGTGTAACACCATACACGGTTTTAATAAAAGTGTTATTTTATTTACCCATTCCCATTTTTCGTTATACTCTAGAAAACAAAAAGAAATCCATCTCTTACCCCATCTTTTTCTCTCCACCATTTTTTTACACAGTCAAACCCTAAATCACCATCAAAAATTCACCACAAAAAAAAATGGGGCTTTTTACATAATCCTTTAATTCACATCAAAAGGGAATTAATCCCCAAGAAAAAATGAAGCAATCACCTTGTGGTCCTCACAATATCCAAGCTGGCAATCCGGACTCACGATTTTATCTCAGCCGTTCGATAAGAGAAAAAGAGGAGAAAGATGAAGAATGAAGAATGGATGGCTAAGATTGCAAGCCTTGGCCACCAAGGAAATAGTTTTAGGGTTTGCCTATAAAACCCTCACATCTTGTAATTCTAGAGCAAGCTTTTCTTTATTTTATTTTCAGTTTTTTAATTAAATTTAGGAGTAGGTTTAATAAGAATTTATTTTTCAGTAAAATTAGTTAGTTTAAATCTTGTAATTTTTTTTAATTTTCAAGCACTTGTAATTTTTATTTTAATTAATGAAGAAAGTTATTTAAAATTAATTCAATCTCATTTTTAGTTACTTTTTAATTCAATTCATTTTATATATATCTATTATTGTTCTCGTTATCATAAATAAAAAAAAAAAAAAAAAGAATAAAGGAAAGATAATTTCCCCCACTGGGAAATTAATATATACGGTTACTGTTTGGTTCGAGTTTGTTTGGATCGAAGGTGATTATTTTGTTTCGGTTACTGTTGAAATCTTTGGTTCGAGAGTTTGAGGATGATGTTGATGATTTAAGATGGTGTTCGGTTTCGATTAAGATGGCTCAGCGCCTCAATCTTCGTCCCAAAGGTTTCTCCAAAAGGGTTTGAATCTCTTTTTACTTTTATTAGTTTTTATTATTTAGTTTAATATAATCTGTTTAAGTTTTAGTCATTTGAATGTTTAAGTTTTGATAGTTAGATTTTAAGTTTATTTGAATGTTGATTCTATTTCCTGAACTGTTCGTTTGGAATTGTTTTTTTTTTATATGTCTGATTGTTTTAGTTTTACTAAGCTGAGTTGATTTTTTTCCCTTTAGTTTCATTGAACTGCTTGATTTAATTTTTGCACAGTTTAGATTTATTGCTTATTTGATTTAGCTTATGTTTGCATACCTGCTTATTTTCATGCTTTTTGCTTATTAATTTGTGTCAGCTTATTATCTTTTATATCTGTTTGTTTTGTTTCCACATAAAAGTTTAACTGTCAAAAAAAAAAAAAAAAAAGTAAAAAAATAATAGCAAAATTACGTCTGGGGTGGGACTCGAACCCCAGACCTCTCGCTTGGCAGCCCTACGCTCCAACCATCTCTGCTATGCTTCTTTTGTGTTTAGATCTGCAACGTTAGATTTATATAGGGCACTTCAATATTGGCAGTTTTATATAATTATATTAGTTTAAATCAATATTAGGTTTAATTAAAATTGATAAAAAAGGTTTTGTTCTATTTTTATTTTAATTCAGTTTACTTTTATAAAAATACAAAAGATAAAAAATATTTTTATTTACTTTTATAATTTTAAATTTGTTTTCATTTTGTTTTGTTTATTTAAAAAATTAGCTTTTTATTTAAAAATCTTTAAATTAGTTTATTCCAAGTTTTCATTTAAAAGTTTTATTTTAAGTTTTGTTTTATTTAAAATAGTTTTTATTAGTTTAATTTTAAAATAGTTTTATATTTTCAATTAGTTTAAATTAGTTTTTAAATTAGATTTTTTTTTAATAGTTTTATTGATCTTAGTTTAAAATAGATTTAAGTTTTTAAAAGCTTTACTTTAAATAGTATTTACATTTAGTTTCAAATACAAAAATATCTTTACCAAAAACAAGTTAAGTCAAAACGTTAAAATTGGCTTTCAATTCGGGTGAGTCGAGGAACGATAATAAAAAGTAAAATAAAAAGGGTACACAAAATCTCTCTTTCAAAATGGCGCCGCTGCCGCTTCGCTCGTACGATTGACGATTTTTTCGTGAAGACGTTTGGATTTTGGGATCCGTTCTTTTTGAACGTTACGTTTCTTGCACAAAAAATCAAAAACACAAAAAAATCAAAAACATAAAAATACAAAAAAAAAAAATTTAAAAATCACAAAAGCAATTTCTTTCCTAAGAATTGCACCAAAAAAATTAAAAAAATCCAAAAGTAATACGTTTTCCTAAACGTATTACACCAAAAATATTACGTATTATTGTTATTTTTCTTATTCGATTTCTTTCGATTTTTCTTGTATATATATATATTTTTCTTAAAAAAATACAAAAATATTCTTCTTTATCCTCTATTGTGTTTAATTCTTTTTCTCAACCCCTCTTATTTATAATTCTTCATGGATTTGTCTTGCGTTCGGTGTGGGAGACCATGGCTTGGTTTTCCAATATGTCCATGGTGTACTTGTGCGAAGTGTGGTTCCGATATCGACGATACACAATTTGGATTTTGTCCATTGTGCAATTCTAGAAATTCGTACTTCTCCTCTTACACAAATTTCTCCCCTCCTTCCGTCTATGACGATCCCTATCCTCAACATGCACCGGGTTTTTCTCAATACCCGTGTTGCAATCATTGTGGGGGTCCTCACGATACTTCTTATTGTCAACCGATGAATTATGAGCCACATCCGTGCTATAATTCCGGTTTTCAAAATTTTGAACCCCCACAAAACTCCGTCGTTCATCAACCTTCTATTAAGGAAATTCTCGAAAGCTTAAAACAAATCAAAAATAGTTTGCATGACGAAAGACAACAAGAGCAAGTATCTACTCTTAGTGCTTCTACTCCTCCTCTTGTGCGTTCTTACTTTTATGATGATGACGATGAGACTACTATTTCTTGGAGTGATCTTTGTGCTCAATGTCCTAGTGCAATTGTAATCCCTCCTCTCAATATACCAAATGCATCTAAGGATCTTGATACATCGAATGAGATAAGCGATTTTGGGCTCGACAAACTCTTTGATGACGTTTATGATGTGCCGACTTTTGCTGAGCTTACGGACACGGTCGTTCCGCTAGTCCATGATCACATACTCACAAATCCTAAAGCGATAATTGATTCTTCCAATAAGAGTTCTATATGTGGTGAGTATGATGATTTCGTCTTCGAGCCCGAGATTAAGGAAATTATCGACCGAGAGCTAGCTCTTTTACCTCCACTTCCACCTACAAGTGAGGTCGATTTTTCCAAAATCGAGGCTGAACTTGATGAGTTGGAACGTCTTATTTTTAATAATAATGACGAACCAACTCACATGACCACACATCCAATTCTCGAGGAGTTACCTAATAAACACTCCTCTAATGAGAATTACGTTTACCACATTCGTGAGGATTTAACTTATCAACAAATCCCACAAATGAATGATGGTTTCGTACTTGATCGTGATCTTTTCGAGAGAATTTCTAAAATCCTCAATGAGGGGAACGACAAACCTTTGTTTGACGAGCCTATCTATGATGAAGAAATCGAAGAGATTCACTTTCATGAGGATGATTACTTTGACCCGGGAGGTGACATTGACCACTCTTTGATTGATACCTTTACGGCTTTGCCGAATTATGACCATCATATGTCTTTGGGGGATGACAATTTGTCTCCTTTACCCACCCCACCTCCCGTGGATCACGACCTCACATACTTCTCGTATGTTGAGCGGACTTTTCTCCCTTCTATGACTTATCCTCCCGCCTCTCATTTATTATGTTCCTCCGGGACTGAGGACAAGATCTTTGATCCCGGTATCACATTCGAGGCTTCCCCATGGACCATTTAATTCGGGGTCGAGTCAGGCTCGTGACTCGGTTAACAAAAACAAGCGCTTCTCGGGAGGCAACCCGATTATCTATCTTTTATTTATTTTCTACAATAAGTGTAGGGGGAGCCGTGTGGGTTGTTTGTTTTGTGTTGTGATTGTGTAGGTACATGTGCTTTGATGATCCACTTTTGGTACTTTTGACGAGACCCGTGTTACCCGTGTACCCGGTTCCTTCGATAAGTTTTTGCTATTGTGATTCAATCTTGTATATAAATAAAACGAATAAATGTAATCACTTTAGTTGTCCTTCCCTTAGCTCGATTTTAAACAACGTACTCAATGTCATAAGTGTAGGGGAGTTTATTCGCCCACATGCTTAAACATTGAGGACAATGTTTATATTAAGTGTAGGGGGGATTTCTATCGATATTTTAGTTGCCTTTTCCATGAATTTGACCCCATTTTACCGGAAAATTTTTAAAATTTTCAACGTTTTTCAAATTTTTGATCTATTTTGGCCTTGTAGTATTTTTCTTTTATTTTCTTTTCTTTGCATCGTATTTATATTTTCTAAATTCAAAAATAAAGTCAAAAATAAATAAATAAAATGGTTTTAACAAGTTTAGATATCTTTGATATATTAGGCCCGTCGTGAATATTTTGACTCAACCCGAGTTTACTTATCCGAGTTTACTCTAGCTAGTATCCTTAACCATATGGACCTTAATTGGTTTATTAGGCTAAGCATCCACGAGTCTCATTACTTGAGATTTTAAATTGTGGAGAACGAGAAATGATAGAGTTAATTACAAGTTCGGTATTCTTTCATTTACTTATGTGAGTTAGTTATGAGCTTTTTCTCCCATCACTTGTTAATAAATATATTTGCAATAAATAAGGTTGTACGATTTAAAAGGTTACTTAGCTTCTAGCACAAGATCGTTTAAAAGTTGCTCGGTATTAATTAGAGTTCATAGCCAAGGCATAACTTATGGAAACGGGACGCGAAGATTGGCTTATCCAAAAAGGCCCTAACAAGGCATGAGGATACCCGAGTCCAAAAAGGCCCTAACAAGGCATGAGGATTCACTTTTTGCTAAAGATCCTAAGATGATGTGAAGATCATTAATCCAAATCAATATGAAGGATCAAGACACACGACGAGAAGCAATTGCTCCCCTAAAGATCATAGAGAAGTCTATCCAAAAAGACCCTAACAAGGTATGAGGATAAATAGATCCAAGTCCGAAAAGGAGGCGGATCGTTGTATATCAAAATCCTAAATAAAGAAGAGGATAAATGAAGAAGTCGTGGTCAACGTTTGAAGCATCTTTCACTCCTTATGAAGATGTATACCAAAATGAAGAGAAGACCATAATTTCAAGAACGTCTCTCAAGATTTGAAGTTTCAAGTTCATGCCAAATATCGGTCCGAGAAAGGTCTCAAATCGCGAAACGAGTTATGCCAAGATATGAACTTTATGAGGTTTCGAGAAGCCGTTTTAAAAGATTTTGTCCTTTAGCTAAATATTGATTAAATCGTCCTACTTTATTTTCGGCCTTAATAAATTATCGAAATAAGTCAAAAATGTATCCTCGTGATCATTCAAGACAAAAATAAAATATAAGAGATACACCATAGGAATAAGGGGGTCTAAGTGAATAATTAAACCGCATGAGTAAGTGTTAGTTGTGCTAACTTATGGTAAACAATGATCTCGTTTTTAAGCTTAGTTTGGGGAACGTGAAACTTGAGGGTGATTAATATTCATGACACCAAAGCCCTAATCTAAGTCTTAGATTTCTTTACGAGTTTCTTCCATCAATAATTTCCAAGTTATCATTTTAATTTTTGTTTCCTTTTAAGTTTTTATCTTTCCGTAGTAGTAATAAAAAATAAAGGCCAAGATGGGTTGATTATGAGAGAAATGTAACTCTTTGCTTTTAAACTATGCATTGCATGGGGTCATTGCAATGGTCAAGTGTAGGGGATTTAATAAGTGTGAAAACACTTATCCTTTTGCCACTAAAATCAAGGAAAAACGAGACCTAATCATGTGTTTAATATCATAAATGTCGGAATTACGCGTGGTTTTGTGTTTTGTGTGATAAATAGGTACAAATGATCAAAAGAAGAGAAAACACGGGATTTCACGGTCAAATGTTGAAGAAAAGTCCAAAAAGAGACGAAGACAAAGTCAAAAGTCCAAAAGTGTGCCAAAGATCACGAAAACCGGCAATTCAAACACGGTTTTGAAGAAAAAGTTCGAGAAAGCCGAAATCGAGCTCGACTTTAGCGGATTTAATCTTTTTGAAGTAATTGGGCCAAATGGGTCCCACATTTGAGAATTGGGCTCAAAAGCCCATTTGGAGTTATCAAAAATGCTAAAGCCCATTTTTGAATAAAGCCCATTTTCAAAAATAAATGGATGATAATGTTTTGTGTTTATTTGGGCCTCAAACCCAATTTCATAAACATGGGACGGTTTATTAACAAACCCCAGCAACCCTTCACATTTCACTCCCACATTACGGTGCACCATCACCACACCCAAACATTCCCCAACACATTAAATAAATAAACGTTTTTTACCTCACACCCACCGACACCCCATTTCACCCTACGGTACACCACCCCACACCCGATCAATTCACCCCCCTCACCTCATTTACCCTGCACCCTCCCACATTCTATTCTTCCTCAAACGTTTTTTTTAATAAACGTTTTACCTTCACACAAACAAAGTTCCGGTTATTCCTCACACCTCAAAATTAATTCTACTCACAACACGTGTAACACCATACACGGTTTTAATAAAAGTGTTATTTTATTTACCCATTCCCATTTTTCGTTATACTCTAGAAAACAAAAAGAAATCCATCTCTTACCCCATCTTTTTCTCTCCACCATTTTTTTACACAGTCAAACCCTAAATCACCATCAAAAATTCACCACAAAAAAAAATGGGGCTTTTTACATAATCCTTTAATTCACATCAAAAGGGAATTAATCCCCAAGAAAAAATGAAGCAATCACCTTGTGGTCCTCACAATATCCAAGCTGGCAATCCGGACTCACGATTTTATCTCAGCCGTTCGATAAGAGAAAAAGAGGAGAAAGATGAAGAATGAAGAATGGATGGCTAAGATTGCAAGCCTTGGCCACCAAGGAAATAGTTTTAGGGTTTGCCTATAAAACCCTCACATCTTGTAATTCTAGAGCAAGCTTTTCTTTATTTTATTTTCAGTTTTTTAATTAAATTTAGGAGTAGGTTTAATAAGAATTTATTTTTCAGTAAAATTAGTTAGTTTAAAGCTTGTAATTTTTTTTAATTTTCAAGCACTTGTAATTTTTATTTTAATTAATGAAGAAAGTTATTTAAAATTAATTCAATCTCATTTTTAGTTACTTTTTAATTCAATTCATTTTATATATATCTATTATTGTTCTCGTTATCATAAATAAAAAAAAAAAAAAAAAAGAATAAAGGAAAGATAATTTCCCCCACTGGGAAATTAATATATACGGTTACTGTTTGGTTCGAGTTTGTTTGGATCGAAGGTGATTATTTTGTTTCGGTTACTGTTGAAATCTTTGGTTCGAGAGTTTGAGGATGATGTTGATGATTTAAGATGGTGTTCGGTTTCGATTAAGATGGCTCAGCGCCTCAATCTTCGTCCCAAAGGTTTCTCCAAAAGGGTTTGAATCTCTTTTTACTTTTATTAGTTTTTATTATTTAGTTTAATATAATCTGTTTAAGTTTTAGTCATTTGAATGTTTAAGTTTTGATAGTTAGATTTTAAGTTTATTTGAATGTTGATTCTATTTCCTGAACTGTTCGTTTGGAATTGTTTTTTTTTTATATGTCTGATTGTTTTAGTTTTACTAAGCTGAGTTGATTTTTTTCCCTTTAGTTTCATTGAACTGCTTGATTTAATTTTTGCACAGTTTAGATTTATTGCTTATTTGATTTAGCTTATGTTTGCATACCTGCTTATTTTCATGCTTTTTGCTTATTAATTTGTGTCAGCTTATTATCTTTTATATCTGTTTGTTTTGTTTCCACATAAAAGTTTAACTGTCAAAAAAAAAAAAAAAAAAAAGTAAAAAAATAATAGCAAAATTACGTCTGGGGTGGGACTCGAACCCCAGACCTCTCGCTTGGCAGCCCTACGCTCCAACCATCTCTGCTATGCTTCATTTGTGTTTAGATCTGCAACGTTAGATTTATATAGGGCACTTCAATTTTGGCAGTTTTATATAATTATATTAGTTTAAATCAATATTAGGTTTAATTAAAATTGATAAAAAAGGTTTTGTTCTATTTTTATTTTAATTCAGTTTACTTTTATAAAAATACAAAAGATAAAAAATATTTTTATTTACTTTTATAATTTTAAATTTGTTTTCATTTTGTTTTGTTTATTTAAAAAATTAGCTTTTTATTTAAAAATCTTTAAATTAGTTTATTCCAAGTTTTCATTTAAAAGTTTTATTTTAAGTTTTGTTTTATTTAAAATAGTTTTTATTAGTTTAATTTTAAAATAGTTTTATATTTTCAATTAGTTTAAATTAGTTTTTAAATTAGATTTTTTTTTAATAGTTTTATTGATCTTAGTTTAAAATAGATTTAAGTTTTTAAAAGCTTTACTTTAAATAGTATTTACATTTAGTTTCAAATACAAAAATATCTTTACCAAAAACAAGTTAAGTCAAAACGTTAAAATTGGCTTTCAATTCGGGTGAGTCGAGGAACGATAATAAAAAGTAAAATAAAAAGGGTACACAAAATCTCTCTTTCAAAATGGCGCCGCTGCCGCTTCGCTCGTACGATTGACGATTTTTTCGTGAAGACGTTTGGATTTTGGGATCCGTTCTTTTTGAACGTTACGTTTCTTGCACAAAAAATCAAAAAGACAAAAAAATCAAAAACATAAAAATACAAAAAAAAAAAATTAAAAATCACAAAAGCAATTTCTTTCCTAAGAATTGCACCAAAAAAATTAAAAAAATCCAAAAGTAATACGTTTTCCTAAACGTATTACACCAAAAATATTACGTATTATTGTTATTTTTCTTATTCGATTTCTTTCGATTTTTCTTGTATATATATATATTTTTCTTAAAAAAATACAAAAATATTCTTCTTTATCCTCTATTGTGTTTAATTCTTTTTCTCAACCCCTCTTATTTATAATTCTTCATGGATTTGTCTTGCGTTCGGTGTGGGAGACCATGGCTTGGTTTTCCAATATGTCCATGGTGTACTTGTGCGAAGTGTGGTTCCGATATCGACGATACACAATTTGGATTTTGTCCATTGTGCAATTCTAGAAATTCGTACTTCTCCTCTTACACAAATTTCTCCCCTCCTTCCGTCTATGACGATCCCTATCCTCAACATGCACCGGGTTTTTCTCAATACCCGTGTTGCAATCATTGTGGGGGTCCTCACGATACTTCTTATTGTCAACCGATGAATTATGAGCCACATCCGTGCTATAATTCCGGTTTTCAAAATTTTGAACCCCCACAAAACTCCGTCGTTCATCAACCTTCTATTAAGGAAATTCTCGAAAGCTTAAAACAAATCAAAAATAGTTTGCATGACGAAAGACAACAAGAGCAAGTATCTACTCTTAGTGCTTCTACTCCTCCTCTTGTGCGTTCTTACTTTTATGATGATGACGATGAGACTACTATTTCTTGGAGTGATCTTTGTGCTCAATGTCCTAGTGCAATTGTAATCCCTCCTCTCAATATACCAAATGCATCTAAGGATCTTGATACATCGAGTGAGATTAGCGATTTTGGGCTCGACAAACTCTTTGATGACGTTTATGATGTGCCGACTTTTGCTGAGCTTACGGACACGGTCGTTCCGCTAGTCCATGATCACATACTCACAAATCCTAAAGCGATAATTGATTCTTCCAATAAGAGTTCTATATGTGGTGAGTATGATGATTTCGTCTTCGAGCCCGAGATTAAGGAAATTATCGACCGAGAGCTAGCTCTTTTACCTCCACTTCCACCTACAAGTGAGGTCGATTTTTCCAAAATCGAGGCTGAACTTGATGAGTTGGAACGTCTTATTTTTAATAATAATGACGAACCAACTCACATGACCACACATCCAATTCTCGAGGAGTTACCTAATAAACACTCCTCTAATGAGAATTACGTTTACCACATTCGTGAGGATTTAACTTATCAACAAATCCCACAAATGAATGATGGTTTCGTACTTGATCGTGATCTTTTCGAGAGAATTTCTAAAATCCTCAATGAGGGGAACGACAAACCTTTGTTTGACGAGCCTATCTATGATGAAGAAATCGAAGAGATTCACTTTCATGAGGATGATTACTTTGACCCGGGAGGTGACATTGACCACTCTTTGATTGATACCTTTACGGCTTTGCCGAATTATGACCATCATATGTCTTTGGGGGATGACAATTTGTCTCCTTTACCCACCCCACCTCCCGTGGATCACGACCTCACATACTTCTCGTATGTTGAGCGGACTTTTCTCCCTTCTATGACTTATCCTCCCGCCTCTCATTTATTATGTTCCTCCGGGACTGAGGACAAGATCTTTGATCCCGGTATCACATTCGAGGCTTCCCCATGGACCATTTAATTCGGGGTCGAGTCAGGCTCGTGACTCGGTTAACAAAAACAAGCGCTTCTCGGGAGGCAACCCGATTATCTATCTTTTATTTATTTTCTACAATAAGTGTAGGGGGGAGCCGTGTGGGTTGTTTGTTTTGTGTTGTGATTGTGTAGGTACATGTGCTTTGATGATCCACTTTTGGTACTTTTGACGAGACCCGTGTTACCCGTGTACCCGGTTCCTTCGATAAGTTTTTGCTATTGTGATTCAATCTTGTATATAAATAAAACGAATAAATGTAATCACTTTAGTTGTCCTTCCCTTAGCTCGATTTTAAACAACGTACTCAATGTCATAAGTGTAGGGGAGTTTATTCGCCCACATGCTTAAACATTGAGGACAATGTTTATATTAAGTGTAGGGGGGATTTCTATCGATATTTTAGTTGCCTTTTCCATGAATTTGACCCCATTTTACCGGAAAATTTTTAAAATTTTCAACGTTTTTCAAATTTTTGATCTATTTTGGCCTTGTAGTATTTTTCTTTTATTTTCTTTTCTTTGCATCGTATTTATATTTTCTAAATTCAAAAATAAAGTCAAAAATAAATAAATAAAATGGTTTTAACAAGTTTAGATATCTTTGATATATTAGGCCCGTCGTGAATATTTTGACTCAACCCGAGTTTACTTATCCGAGTTTACTCTAGCTAGTATCCTTAACCATATGGACCTTAATTGGTTTATTAGGCTAAGCATCCACGAGTCTCATTACTTGAGATTTTAAATTGTGGAGAACGAGAAATGATAGAGTTAATTACAAGTTCGGTATTCTTTCATTTACTTATGTGAGTTAGTTATGAGCTTTTTCTCCCATCACTTGTTAATAAATATATTTGCAATAAATAAGGTTGTACGATTTAAAAGGTTACTTAGCTTCTAGCACAAGATCGTTTAAAAGTTGCTCGGTATTAATTAGAGTTCATAGCCAAGGCATAACTTATGGAAACGGGACGCGAAGATTGGCTTATCCAAAAAGGCCCTAACAAGGCATGAGGATACCCGAGTCCAAAAAGGCCCTAACAAGGCATGAGGATTCACTTTTTGCTAAAGATCCTAAGATGATGTGAAGATCATTAATCCAAATCAATATGAAGGATCAAGACACACGACGAGAAGCAATTGCTCCCCTAAAGATCATGGAGAAGTCTATCCAAAAAGACCCTAACAAGGTATGAGGATAAATAGATCCAAGTCCGAAAAGGAGGCGGATCGTTGTATATCAAAATCCTAAATAAAGAAGAGGATAAATGAAGAAGTCGTGGTCAACGTTTGAAGCATCTTTCACTCCTTATGAAGATGTATACCAAAATGAAGAGAAGACCATAATTTCAAGAACGTCTCTCAAGATTTGAAGTTTCAAGTTCATGCCAAATATCGGTCCGAGAAAGGTCTCAAATCGCGAAACGAGTTATGCCAAGATATGAACTTTATGAGGTTTCGAGAAGCCGTTTTAAAAGATTTTGTCCTTTAGCTAAATATTGATTAAATCGTCCTACTTTATTTTCGGCCTTAATAAATTATCGAAATAAGTCAAAAATGTATCCTCGTGATCATTCAAGACAAAAATAAAATATAAGAGATACACCATAGGAATAAGGGGGTCTAAGTGAATAATTAAACCGCATGAGTAAGTGTTAGTTGTGCTAACTTATGGTAAACAATGATCTCGTTTTTAAGCTTAGTTTGGAGAACGTGAAACTTGAGGGTGATTAATATTCATGACACCAAAGCCCTAATCTAAGTCTTAGATTTCTTTACGAGTTTCTTCCATCAATAATTTCCAAGTTATCATTTTAATTTTTGTTTCCTTTTAAGTTTTTATCTTTCCGTAGTAGTAATAAAAAATAAAGGCCAAGATGGGTTGATTATGAGAGAAATGTAACTCTTTGCTTTTAAACTATGCATTGCATGGGGTCATTGCAATGGTCAAGTGTAGGGGATTTAATAAGTGTGAAAACACTTATCCTTTTGCCACTAAAATCAAGGAAAAACGAGACCTAATCATGTGTTTAATATCATAAATGTCGGAATTACGCGTGGTTTTGTGTTTTGTGTGATAAATAGGTACAAATGATCAAAAGAAGAGAAAACACGGGATTTCACGGTCAAATGTTGAAGAAAAGTCCAAAAAGAGACGAAGACAAAGTCAAAAGTCCAAAAGTGTGCCAAAGATCACGAAAACCGGCAATTCAAACACGGTTTTGAAGAAAAAGTTCGAGAAAGCCGAAATCGAGCTCGACTTTAGCGGATTTAATCTTTTTGAAGTAATTGGGCCAAATGGGTCCCACATTTGAGAATTGGGCTCAAAAGCCCATTTGGAGTTATCAAAAATGCTAAAGCCCATTTTTGAATAAAGCCCATTTTCAAAAATAAATGGATGATAATGTTTTGTGTTTATTTGGGCCTCAAACCCAATTTCATAAACATGGGACGGTTTATTAACAAACCCCAGCAACCCTTCACATTTCACTCCCACATTACGGTGCACCATCACCACACCCAAACATTCCCCAACACATTAAATAAATAAACGTTTTTTACCTCACACCCACCGACACCCCATTTCACCCTACGGTACACCACCCCACACCCGATCAATTCACCCCCCTCACCTCATTTACCCTGCACCCTCCCACATTCTATTCTTCCTCAAACGTTTTTTTTAATAAACGTTTTACCTTCACACAAACAAAGTTCCGGTTATTCCTCACACCTCAAAATTAACTCTACTCACAACACGTGTAACACCATACACGGTTTTAATAAAAGTGTTATTTTATTTACCCATTCCCATTTTTCGTTATACTCTAGAAAACAAAAAGAAATCCATCTCTTACCCCATCTTTTTCTCTCCACCATTTTTTTACACAGTCAAACCCTAAATCACCATCAAAAATTCACCACAAAAAAAAATGGGGCTTTTTACATAATCCTTTAATTCACATCAAAAGGGAATTAATCCCCAAGAAAAAATGAAGCAATCACCTTGTGGTCCTCACAATATCCAAGCTGGCAATCCGGACTCACGATTTTATCTCAGCCGTTCGATAAGAGAAAAAGAGGAGAGAGATGAAGAATGAAGAATGGATGGCTAAGATTGCAAGCCTTGGCCACCAAGGAAATAGTTTTAGGGTTTGCCTATAAAACCCTCACATCTTGTAATTCTAGAGCAAGCTTTTCTTTATTTTATTTTCAGTTTTTTAATTAAATTTAGGAGTAGGTTTAATTAGAATTTATTTTTCAGTAAAATTAGTTAGTTTAAATCTTGTAATTTTTTTTAATTTTCAAGCACTTGTAATTTTTATTTTAATTAATGAAGAAAGTTATTTAAAATTAATTCAATCTCATTTTTAGTTACTGTTTAATTCAATTCATTTTATATATATCTATTATTGTTCTCGTTATCATAAATAAAAAAAAAATAAAAAAAATAAAGGAAAGATAATTTCCCCCACTGGGAAATTAATATATACGGTTACTGTTTGGTTCGAGTTTGTTTGGATCGAAGGTGATTATTTTGTTTCGGTTACTGTTGAAATCTTTGGTTCGAGAGTTTGAGGATGATGTTGATGATTTAAGATGGTGTTCGGTTTCGATTAAGATGGCTCAGCGCCTCAATCTTCGTCCCAAAGGTTTCTCCAAAAGGGTTTGAATCTCTTTTTACTTTTATTAGTTTTTATTATTTAGTTTAATATAATCTGTTTAAGTTTTAGTCATTTGAATGTTTAAGTTTTGATAGTTAGATTTTAAGTTTATTTGAATGTTGATTCTATTTCCTGAACTGTTCGTTTGGAATTGTTTTTTTTTATATGTCTGATTGTTTTAGTTTTACTAAGCTGAGTTGATTTTTTTCCCTTTAGTTTCATTGAACTGCTTGATTTAATTTTTGCACAGTTTAGATTTATTGCTTATTTGATTTAGCTTATGTTTGCATACCTGCTTATTTTCATGCTTTTTGCTTATTAATTTGTGTCAGCTTATTATCTTTTATATCTGTTTGTTTTGTTTCCACATAAAAGTTTAACTGTCAAAAAAAAAAAAAAAAAAAAAAGTAAAAAAATAATAGCAAAATTACGTCTGGGGTGGGACTCGAACCCCAGACCTCTCGCTTGGCAGCCCTACGCTCCAACCATCTCTGCTATGCTTCTTTTGTGTTTAGATCTGCAACGTTAGATTTATATAGGGCACTTCAATTTTGGCAGTTTTATATAATTATATTAGTTTAAATCAATATTAGGTTTAATTAAAATTGATAAAAAAGGTTTTGTTCTATTTTTATTTTAATTCAGTTTACTTTTATAAAAATACAAAAGATAAAAAATATTTTTATTTACTTTTATAATTTTAAATTTGTTTTCATTTTGTTTTGTTTATTTAAAAAATTAGCTTTTTATTTAAAAATCTTTAAATTAGTTTATTCCAAGTTTTCATTTAAAAGTTTTATTTTAAGTTTTGTTTTATTTAAAATAGTTTTTATTAGTTTAATTTTAAAATAGTTTTATATTTTCAATTAGTTTAAATTAGTTTTTAAATTAGATTTTTTTTTAATAGTTTTATTGATCTTAGTTTAAAATAGATTTAAGTTTTTAAAATCTTTACTTTAAATAGTATTTACATTTAGTTTCAAATACAAAAATATCTTTACCAAAAACAAGTTAAGTCAAAACGTTAAAATTGGCTTTCAATTCGGGTGAGTCGAGGAACGATAATAAAAAGTAAAATAAAAAGGGTACACAAAATCTCTCTTTCATTTATCTTAAAGAGGACAAACGTATAGTTGAAAGAGTACATGTTAGGTTCTTAGAGAATAAACCTAGTGATCCTGAAAGTGGTCCTAATTGGTTGTTTGATTTGGAACCCTTATCTAGAACTTTAAATTATATGCTTGTCACTAATCCAGACATTGTGAAGGTAACTTCAAATGTTGTGGAGGAACAAGTTGTTAATGTTTCAGGTACACAGGTTAATGAGAGGGTTGGATCACAAGCAGAAAAGGCATCTCCTATATTAGAATATGTCACAATTCCCATTTGGACAGATGCTTTTGCTGCTGGACAAGATAATGGTTGTTTCCAAATACCACCAGATACAAACATGCATGGTTCTTTAGGCGCTGATAAAGGCAAATCTAGCGCTGACACGACCAATTCAGGCGTTGATGGTTTAGACGTTGACAACCACACTTCAAGCGTTGTTAGCCCAAGCGCTGACAAACAAGGTATAGGCGTTGACAACAATTCTGCCCATCTTTTCTCTTCCAATTTTGAACAAGGTGAACCTTCCAATATATATGAAGAGGTCCATCCTCATGTCGATGAAAGAGAGTCTGATGAAGAAGATATTGGCAACATGGAGCATGAGGTTGAGGACACCAGACTTTTTGAAGGAGGAGTTCTCACTTCTACCATGAAGAATCACCTCCTTCCCAGAGCATTGGTGATATTATGACTCTAGTTCAGACTAGAAGGTCTCATCAAGGTCTTGGTGGTTTTATTGCCAATATACACAAGAAGGTTGATACCCCTCTTGTACAAGCATGTTTGTTTGCATGTTTTCTGTCACAAGAAGAACCCAAGAAAATATTTGATGCTCTCAAAGAACCAAGTTGGGTGGAAGCAATGCAGGATGAGCTTCACCAATTTGCAATTCAGGATGTTTGGGAGCTGGTTGATTGTCCTAGATATGTCAGACCTATAGGGACAAGATGGGTTCTCAGGAACAAAAGAGATGAAAGAGGTATTGTGGTCAGAAACAAGGCAAGGTTAGTGGCTCAAGGTTATACACAAGAGGAGGGGATAGACTATGAGGAGGTCTTTGCACCAGTTGCAAGGATTGAAGCTATTAGGATTTTTCTAGCCTATGACTCCTGCATGGGCTTCACAGTCTATCAAATGGATGTCAAGAGTGCCTTTCTGTATGGCACCATTATTGAGGAAGTATATGTAATGCAACCTCCTAGTTTTGAGGATCCAGAGCATCCAGACAAAGTGTATAGAGTCAAAAAGGCTATGTATGGCCTTCATCAGGCCCCTAGAGCATGGTATGGTACTTTGTCTACCTATTTGGTGGACAATGGATTCAAGAGGGGCACCATAGATCAGACACTATTTACAAAGAAGAAAGGCAAGGATGTGTTGCTTGTGCAGGTCTATGTTGATGATATCATTTTTGGGTCTACTGATCCAAAGATGAGTGAGGATATCTCCAAGCTTATGACAGACAAATTCAAGATGAGTGCTATGGGGGAGATGAACTTCTTTCTTGGTCTACAAGTTCAGCCGAAAGAAGATGGTATCTTCATCTCCCAGGACAAATATGTTGCTGAGATCTTGAAGAAGTTTGGCTTTTCTCCACATGAAAAGAGGGCTACTACTCCTATGGATAGAGAACACCCTTGGGGAAAGATTGTGGATGGGAAAGATGTTGATGTCAGGCACTATAGATCCATGATTGGATCCTTGATGCATCTTACTGCCTCAAGACCTGACATTATGTTTGCTGTGTGTGCTTGTGCACGCCATCAAGTGACTCCCAAAGAATGTCACCTTTATGTTGTGAAGAGGATCTTTAGGTACCTAAGATGCTATCCTAGTCTTGGTTTGTGGTACCAAAAGGATTCACCATTGGAGCTGATTGCATATTCAGATAGTGATTATGGAGGTGATAAGTTTGATAGGAAATCCACCACTGGTGGATGTTAGTTTCTTGGGAGCAGGTTGATATCTTGGCAATGCAAGAAACAAACATTGGTGGCTGATTCTACAACTGAAGCAGAGTATGTGGCTGCGGCTGCATGTTGTGGCCAAGTATTGTGGATTCAGAACCAGCTGTTAGACTATGGGTATAATTTCATGCATACTAAGATATTTGTTGACAATAATAGTACTTTATGCATCATTAAGAATCCCGTACATCATTCTAAAACTAAACACATAGAAATTAGACACCATTTTATAAGAGATTGCTTTGAGAAAGGTTTAATACAACCAGATAGGGTTGACATTGAGGAAAATGTATCAGATTTATTAACTAAACCTTTTGATGCTGGGAGATTTCAATACTTGGTAACAAGTATTGGAATGGTCAATCTCACATAATATGTGTTTTGGATTCTTTTTGTAAAAGTATGTACAGGATGATGCATTATTATTGTTGGTCTTATTGATAATTTAGATTTTCCACTATATTTTTCTAACACTGACAAAAGTTGCTTGAACGCTGATAAGTGTTTTTGCAACGTTGTCAGCAATATAATTGTCTAACGCTGACAAAGCTTCCCTCAACGCTGTCATGTGTTATCGGAGCGTTGTCAGCAACAATGTTAGTTTTGTGGTTTTCAATCTAAATGTGCAGATGGTGTTAGCAGTATACCATTGGATACAGAGTTGCTTATGGATCAATGGAGCAGCATTTGGACAAGTTTTTATTTATGGATGATGGTTGGAATGTTTCATTCCTATCTTGACATAAATTTTTTATGTTCATGTATGATTTTAGCAAACTTTTGTATCATAGTTTAAGGGGAGGTTTTAGGAACCTTTAGGATTTTTGGGTATCCATATGATACTCTTATCACAATTCTAGATTGTGTCCACAGGTAAGTATGAGTTAGTTTTTACTAAATCATGAGGCACTGTAGCATGCAAAGTTGATATACTATGCATGCTGCCAAGACATTTTTGGCCTAGAATTGGTTGTGGTCTGTTAGGAGACTTGGGAATCATTTTGATATGGGATTTACCTGGGAGTAACAAGGATTTTATAAGGTAACTTGGTTGTTAAGAGTTTTGGTTAGCAAGGGACACTAGAGGACTGTTATGTCTATCTTGCTTATGCAAGTGTGCATAACTGGACAGTGCTTGCCGCCCTATGATAATTATCAGCTTTTGGTTATCTTCTCTAGGATAAATTACTTGTTAAGGTCATTTTTCACTATTTAAAATATTTTTATTTTTGGACGCTGACAAGAATTTTCCAAGCGTTGTTGTGACCAAATTGGACGCTGACATGGCTATAGGCAAACGTTGACAAGATTATAGCCATTGGGCGTTGATAGGTTATTTTTGACCGTTGACACTCAATGGGACCTACCCAGTTGTTCCTTTTTGACATATTTTCAAGCCGTAATTTTAGGAGTTGTTACTTTCATTTAATGCATGAGATAACTTATCACTTTTTCAATATTTTCATGATTGATTTTTGAAAATCTTTGCCTATTTTTGGGCCAATCACATGCATTATTTTTCTCCTATAAATTTGGCTCCTATTTTAAACAGGGTATCCATAATTCTTTTCTAACAATTTTCTCTTATCAACTTCATCTTCTTCACTTAAAATTAACAGCTTTCATCAATGGCACCGAAGTTTAAACCAATAGAATTGGAATTGGGGTTCAGATCTCAACACAACATGATTGCTTATCTTGCTGCTGATGATACTCTGTTTCCTCAATACACACAAATGGTGGCGTATTTGAATGCATCCCCATTAAGGTATGCTCTTTCTCATGCACCACTCATTCCAGTCACACACATTAAGCAGTTTTGGAACACTATCAGTTCCTCAACAGTTAATGGAGTGACCACATTGACTTCTATTGTTCATGGGAGATCCTGGGTGGTTACTGAGGCTTTGGTACGCCAAGCCTTGCATCTTGATGATGCTGATGGTATAGCCACCCTTCCCATAAATGAAATAGAACAAGGGCTTAGGGCTTTGGGATATCCTTTTCCTGATGAAGGTACTCTCAATAAGTATCATAAGCAGGAATTTCTCCCAGCCTGGAAGTACCTCATACATGTCCTCCTTCAATGTTTAAGTCCCAAATGTACTGCACACAATGAGATCAATAGATCCATTGCCAGTGCTATTGTGTGCATTGCAACAGGGCAAAAATTTAACTATTCTAAAATGATTTTTGAGGGGATGTGTAAAAACAAAGGGACACACTCAATGTTGACACACTGACACACTCATCCCAAACACCCCTTAACCAACCCACATCCACTCCATCTTCTAAAATGCATATTGACTCAGAATCCTTCAATGCTGACACACTCAATGTTGGCGTTGATGTGCCTATTTCCAATGCTGACACACAACCTTCACAATCCCAAACACCCCTTAACCAACCCACATCCACTCCATCTTCTACACCATCTTCCACACCCCTTGAATATAGGTTGATGAAACGCCAAAGGACTACTGGAGTGTTCTCCTCTGGTGGTCCTAGCCATGTAGTAGAGAGAACCACCACCACAAGTGTGGCTGGTGACCTGGATGAGGCTGGGACTATTGGTTCAGGCTTAGATGCTGGCCAAGGCAGTCCCACCATCATTAAGTCCTCATCCATGCCCAATGAATCTGACTTGGGAGGTTAAATCCCCATTTTAGAAGAGGGCAGACTGGAACCAATGACTCTTATGGAATTGACGACAGTCTGCATTAGCTTGCAAAAGCAAAATGCAGACTTAGTACAAATTGTCAGCTCACAAGGCCTTGAACTCAAGCAATTGAGGGAGAGGATTGTTGTTTTGGAGAGTGATCGTGCTAGAAGAGGTATGGAGGAATCTTCCAAAGGGGAGGAAGATCAAATAAATCTGAGTGATAAGGGCAGCCAGGATGGTCAATCAATGGATGTTGCTGAGGCCCTTACAACTTTGAAGAAACAAACAGGTTTTGATACGTCCTTAGTCTCTCCTACCAACTTAAATTTATCATTTACAGCTATGTTGAGAGAGGTTACACAAGGCGCTGAGGGAAGATATTTGGGCGTTGACAAGGAAAATTTGGACGCTGACAGAAATATTTTGGGCGTTGATAGAACAAATTTGGGCGTTGACAGACTTGCACATGAAGGTGATGTATCCCAGTCATCATGTATCATCAAGGAAGTTTCTACTCAGGTATTACCATCTTCCTTACCAACCATTGCACCATCAGATAAGGGTAAGGGTAAAATGGTAGAAGAGATTGTTCCAAAGGATGCAGCTCAAGTTGAGTTTGATAGAAGATTAGCTGCACAAATGATGGAACAAGATGAAAAGGAAAAGTCACCATTTATTGTGACTTCAGAAGAAGGAAGTGATGAAGCTAGCTCAGACTCAAGTGTGATGATTATAGAACTTGAAAGGCTTGAGTATGGTGATGAGTTTGCTAGGGAAAAGTTGAGAGAATTGAAATTGCAGGTTAACTTTGACATGCCAGAGGTGGTTCAAATGTACAATGCTTGGGAAGACAGATGCATGGATAATCCAGACTTGACCATTTCAGATCAAATATGGGGTTTGGAGCTTCTTCTTAGAGTTCATAAGGATTGCCAGGTAATTTTGAAACACAAGGCAAGCAATATTCTATCAGAGTTGAAAAGGGATAGAAGGGAGCTCTACTTTATGTTGCTCAGATGTCATGGAGTTGGATGGACATATCAGAAGTTGAAGGCTTTGACATTTGATGAGTTGGAAAACAGGGCTTATCCCATTTGGGTGAGAGTGCAGGAAGCAAACACTCTCAGACTTCTTTCAGATGAAAGAAAGGAGGAACTTGCAGAAGAAATGGAAATCAAGAAAACTATGATGATTCCCAGGCCAGTGAAGAAGGGAATTTCATTTGAGTTTCCAAAAGATATGGATCCACTATATCCAAGTGAAGCAGATATAAGAAAGAGCCTCAAGCTCTCCCCATTAGAAGCTTCAGATATGGTGCAAGTGTTACCATTAGATTCCAGGAATCCAATTGTGAGCTATGATGAAGATGAATGTGGATTCTGGAAGATTGGCAGATTTGGCAAGGAGGTACACACTTTTACCACTCTCATATCTTTGTTTGCAAGTTGTGATAGAGAAGACTTGGTGGACCTTTGGAGGTTGCTGGAGACCAAGTATGAGGCTGAAGCACCAACTTCAGCCAATGGAATAAAACTTTGGACCACATTCAAAAGAATGTGTGGACCAAAAGATGAGGATCCTGCAATATGGAAGGATCTTGAAGATGACCTCAGCGGTCTTCAATGGAGGTTATATTCAGCTGCTGGTGTATACCATTTGAGTTCTACAAAGTTTGCTGAGTATTTACTTGTGGATGCTCAGTATTTCATATCCAAGGCTATTTTGGAGAAGATGAAGGACACTCAGCTGGAAATAGATTATTCAAGTGACGTGGCAAAAGATTTGATCAGATTTATTCACTATCAATATGAGAAGGTTTGTAAGATTCCTCCTAGTCCTTAATGCTTATTCAGAAACTTGATCATAAGAGTGGATATCAAGTTTAGGGAGGATTGTTGGGAATAAATTAAGGCCAGATCACTTCAGCGCTGACAAGAACAAAACAAGCGTTGACAGGAACAAATCAAACGCTGACAGCTCAAGCGTTGACAAGTTAAAGTCAAGCGTTGACACATTGAAGACAAGCACTGATGGAAGATATATTCTACGCGTGTATTATATTCTAGAATGCTTCTAGTAAAGATAAGAGCAATAATGTATTTTCTATATTTATCTTTACCTAGAATAGTTGATACGTAGATTATTGTACAAGGCTTCTTATGTCTATAAAAGAAGGCCTTTAGGTTAATGTTTAATATAAGTTTCATATAAGTTTTCATTTGTAAACATCTTTCATTGTAAGCAAGTTTGATATTAATAATCAAAGTGAAAGTTTGTTTACATCATTGTGTGTTCTTGTTTAAGTGTTAAATTCCGCATAACACTTAGATTCATAAAGCATATACAAAGGTTTCTGTACGTGTATTACTTGATCTAATCTCGTATACACAAAGCTAATCGATCTAAGTTTGGGATCAACAAATGGTGATTAAAGGTGTTAGTTTGATGGTGTTTGAGCTTGTGTATGTCCAAGACACCATGGCTTGTTCTGGTTTAGTGGGTAACCAAGCTTGAATAGTCCATTTGTTTGGTCAAAATTTTAGCTTATCATAACCTTACCCATAAGCTAAGGCTCTCTTCTACCTTAATCTATAAGCTAGGGGCAAGCTCTTAAGCTTTTACACAGTCTCCCTTGTTCTCTCTTAGCAGGTTCAAAACAAGGAACATTTTCATCCATTTTTGTTAAGCAAAACTTCATCAGAATCTCAACAAAGTTCAGCACAAGCCCGAGCTTGTTTGGAGGTGACTATTCAGTCACTGTTGGGCCTGGATGTAGGCCCAACAAGGTAGCTTACTTGACCCTTTTTCAGTTTTCTAAGATTTTTTTTAAGATTTATGTGATTTTACATGAATTTTGGTGGAACTGCTTGTTTATGTGTTTAATCAGCTTGAGTAGGTCTTTTACTTGTTATCATGCATGTTTAGATTGGTTGGAATCATTTTGCTTAAGTTTTGGATTGATTTGCTTTGTAATATTGATTTTCAGATTTTTAAAGGGGTGTTTGGATTAAGGGATAAGTAGGGTTTAATGTGTTAAATCTTGGCTTAAAACTAGTTTGATATACTCACTAGGTAGTTGTTAGTGTTATATGCTCTTATCTTTCAGTTTGGTAAAGTTTTAATCAAAGATTGCATGCTTAAATATTGAAAACATTGCCTTAATCAGAAAACTGTCTTTTCTGCTTATTTTGTTGAATTTGAGCCATCAATTTGTGAAGTTTGCTAGATTATAGGTTGTTTTAGGGTTTGTGATCTCTTGTATGCTACTTAGTATCATTGTGTGCTTTGATTGAAGGTTGGAATTTCACTTTCTTGCCAAGTGCATCAGCAAAATACTCATCTGTTAACATAGCTTTTATCAGAACTTGTTTGCTCATTTGGATTGGTTTTGTGTGATCTCTTGTGCTTGTTTTTTGTTTGTATTGACTCCCTACACTCCAACTGAGTGTAGGGGTGCCATTTGTCCACCAAAAACAACACCAAAATCAAGGATTAAGTCCTCTTGATCCAATCTGCACAAGTGAAGAAATCACTTGTGTTCATCAGAAACAAAGTTCACATCTGGGCACGTTTTTGGTCTCATAGGCCTTGATTCTTGTTTATTTTCTTTGATTAAGTAAGTTTTGGAGTGATTTAAGTTACTAGATTAAGTTTTAAAGTAAAAAAAAAAAGAGAACGTTTTTGCAAAAAGCTCCTTGGCCTGGGCTCGAACACGGGACCCCTCGTTGGAGGACTATACGTGTTAACCAGTGATCCAAGTGCTTTTCTATGCACAAGGTTCATTTCATTAATTACTTAAGGGCATTTGTTTTGTAGCTTATTTTAGCTAACAACTTATTCATAAGCTTATTTTTGCTTATTGCTTTGAGGTTTTCACCAGTTAGTATTTTTCTTGGATTGTATTAGGTTTTTTGACTTTTCTGTCATAAAAGTTTATTTTTCCCTTTATTAACTAATTTTCTAGGATTATTTTAAGTTTTAATTTTAAAAATTCAATTAAAAATAGTAAAAGGTAATTTAAAAATCTGAAAAAATAGTTTTTAGGTTTTTAATTATATTTTTGAGGTTTTCAGCTATTTAAGTTTTCAACTTAGCTTATTTTTGATTTTATTGGATTTTAGGGTTTTTAGCTAATTTTAAAATTCAATATAAAATTATTAAATAGGTTTCAGAAAATTTTAATTGCATTTTTGTCTTAGTTACATTATTTAAGATTTTTGGTAATTTTTTAGATTTTTTTATGAACTTTGAATTTTTTTGAATATTTTAATATTATTTTATTATTAAAAATTGAATTTTGATTTTTTTTAGTTTTTTTATTTTTCCTAGGTTAAGGACACTTAATTAGGAGTTTTGTCACTTTCCAAATATTTTTAGGACTTTTCAATTATTTTCTAGAATTAATTTAAGATTTAATTGATATTAATAGTTTTTAAGTGTTTAAAAATAGTTTAATTTGGTTTTAAAATTTTTAAAAATAGTTTTTAGCTTAATTAGGATATTTTTGAGGTTTACAAACCATTAGATCTTGTTTAGGACTTTTTAATAATTAATTGTGATATTTAGGGCTTTAATTAGGATTAAAAAGTCATTATCTAATTAATTAAAAGGTTTTAGCAAGTTTGGATTTTTTGTAAACTCTTAGAATATTATTGGGGATTTTTAGTAATTTTTAGGAATTTTTAGGTTAAAATTTTAATTTTGGCACTATTTACGGTTTTACGTGTTCGCCTTTTTCGTCGTAGTTTAATTCATTTTCGTAACCGTCTTTCTCTTTTAATCCCATTTCTTTCTTCCTTTTTCAATCATATAATCACAAATCATTAATCAATTCTTAACTCAACGCACTTGCCTCCTTGGGAAACGAACTTGAATTCATTTGGGTCATTAACACTTGGTTTTTCCTAAAGCCGTTTGTTTAATACTCACCACTACTTTGCCTCTCTTTTCCTAAAGGGTTGCAAAAACACTACATCATTTTGGCGCCGCTGCCGGGGAGGCGTGTTGTGTTTTGGTTGAACAATTGTTGTTTTTATATATAGCCATAATAGTATTTGTATTAGTAGCACTCTACTAATACGTATTATCAGTTTTTCGTTTTTTGTGAATACTATTACTATATTGTATACGTAGAACAATAAATTTACAAGTACTCCAAATACGTGAGAAATCACAACCTTGACTTGGGAGGTCATTATCCAATCATTGTATTCGAATCTCAAACCAAAGAAAAAGGCAAAAATAGATAAATACTTTCGTGAAGCTCGATTTTGAGAAATACAAACTATAAGGTGGGTATGAGGCGGTTGTATTTCACGACCTAAAGGAAAAAGGCTCTTAAGTGCTTCGCGCCGCCTCGTTTCCTCCGCTTGCTTGTGCGTATTTTGAGATTGAAAGCTAATCGAGGGTTTTGCCGCCCAAAGTATTATTACGTATCATATATATTTTCTTGGTTTCTATTGATTAAACCCTCTTGAACGATTTGGTGTTCCACCATCGTTCTAAAGTCATCGAAGGCGTTCACTTCACGTGATCGTTTTCATTCCTTGAGGCTTCTTTAATCGAGAGATTTGATTAAGGAGGAGATTTGTAGATTTTGGTCTACCTAATACATTCCAAAAATCCAAAAAAAAAGTAAAAACAATCAAAAAACAACAAAAAAAATTGAAAAAGTAAAAACACCAAAAAGAATCTTCTTTGCTCGCCTTCTCGTTGTACGTGACGTTTATGTAAACTCGCTCTAAAGCAATACGTGCTCGTAAACAAATAAACAAATCAATCACTCCTACTAGTGAGGAGTCTCCTATTGACGAACCCATTATAGTGAAAGAAGCACCCATGGCTAATCGAACTATGATGGAGTTGCTTCAAGCACCCACCGAGGGTTATGGAGAAGCGATTGTGATTCCCGCTATCCTTGCGGAGAATTTTGAGGTTAAGACGGGTTTGTTGTCCATGATTCAAAACAACAAGTTTCGAGGTGACGAAAAGGACAACCCTCATAACCACATTCGCCAATTTAATCGTCTCACCGCCACTTGCAAGTTTAAGGACGTCTCTAACGACTCGATTAAGATGATGCTTTTTCCGTATTCCTTAGCGGGGCCCGCAAAAATTTGGTTAGAGAAAGAGCCACCCAATTCTATATTCACGTGGAAGGATCTCGTTTCAAAATTCGTGAACCAATTTTTTCCGCCCTCTAAGACTACGCATTTGAAAAACGAGATTTCAAAGTTTTCGCAAGAGTATAATGAGAGTTTTTCAACGGCTTGGAATAGGTTTAAGGAAATGTTGCACGAATGTCCTCATCATGGTTTTTCCGACTTGCATCAAATCGACACGTTTTACAATGGCTTGAACGATCATGAGCGTGATTATCTTAATGCCGCCGCGGGTGGTAATTTTTTGTGTAAGACGGTCGAGGAAGCATTTTTAATCATTGAGAATAGGTCTAAGGTCTATAGTCCTCGTAGCACGTCGAGTGTTCATAAGACTTCGTCTACACCTTCGCCTTCATTGTCACATATCATTGATGCTTGCCAAATCGAGGCTAATTTGGAGAACAAAATTTTTGATAAGTTGAAAGGATTGTTAATTGAGTTTAAAGTTGGTGAACAACCCACTCCCGCTACGGCTAAAGCGGTTGAGGTTTCTTGTATGTATTGTGGTGGAGCTCACGATTATTCCGAGTGCATTACCAACGGTGGTAACACTTCGAGTGCCTTCGCGGCCGCGGGAACTTATAACCAAAACGGTCAAGTTCCTCGCACTAATCAATTGACTCCACCGGGTTTTCCACCAAATCAAAATGCTAACAATTATCAAAACAATCAAGTTGGTTACCAAAGCAATCAAAGGAACAATTATAAGGGTAATAACAACTATGGAAATCAAGGAACTAGTAGCCAATAGCAAAATCAAAATCAAAACCGTAATTTTCAAAACACAAGTCAAGGTCTTCAAAATGTTTACACTAAAGAACTTCCAATGGACTTTTTGAATTACGCCACGGCAAATGATAAGATTTTGGAAAACATTCAAGAGCAATTGGCTAGTCAAGCTAGGGACACGGCTAAAAACACCAAGGAGTTAGCTAATTTTGTGAAGGAAAATCTTAACATGAGAAATGAGTTGAAAAATGATTTTGCTAATCAAATTAGAGGTCAAGACAATAAAATTGAACAAAGTCATGCTAGGCTTGAACAAAGAATTGACCAAAAAGCCGGTAGTCAAGATTTGAAGTTTAATAGTCAAGATGCTAAGCTTAATGCCATTTTAGAAGCCGTCATGGGAAACAAAGCCTCTACTTCGAGTGGTCTACCTAGTAACACCATTTCAAACCCGAAGGGAGAGATGAAAGTGATTACCACACGAAGTGGTAAGACACTTAAAGAACCGACTCCTCAACCAATTACTCCAACGGTGGAGGAAATTGAGGAAGAACCAGAGGTGGTGGTCGAAAAGGAGCATATTTCAAGCCCACAAAGTACCGCTCATGCCACACCTACGGTCGACCCTTTACCAACATTGGAACCCGAGATTCCAAAGGCTATGCCTATGCCCCAACCCACACCACCCTTGCCTTACCCATCAAGACTTAGGAAGGAGAAACGACAAGAGCGCGACAACTATCAATTTGAGCTTTTTATGAAAATGTTTCGTGAGTTGCACCTTAATGTGAGTTTCGCCGATTCTTTGGTAATGATGCCTCAATTTGCCGCTAACTTTAAGAGTATGTTGAACAACAAGTAGAAATTGCATCAATTGTCTTGTTGTTCGTCGGTTTATCTTAATCGCATACCTCAAAAAGTCGATGATCCCGGTAAATTTTTGATCCCTTGTGCCATTAAAGATATGGAAGAATGCTATGCCTTGGCCGATCTTGGTGCTAGCATTAATTTGATGCCACTTGCAATCTTCAAGTCGCTCAATCTTCCTAATCTTACTCCTTCACTAATGTCTATTGAGTTGGCCGACCATTCCACGATTCGTGCATGTGGTTTGGCGGAAGACGTTTTTGTGAAAGTGGGGAAGTTCTACTATCCCGTAGACTTTATCGTTGTCGATATCCCCACGGATCCTCAAGTTCCTCTTATTTTAGGTCGTTCGTTTTTAGATACGTCTATGGCTTTAATTGATGTGCATGCTAGAAAGATCACCTTACGTTTCAACGACGAGGAACTTGTTATAAACGCAACTCAAAATTCTCAACTTTCTCATGTTTATTCCATTGCTACCATAAACCTCGTTGATATGATCGACGTGGTTTGCGAGGAATTTTCACAAGAAGTTTTAGGGTTTGGTGATGAAGAAACTAGTGGCAATCCCACTATGTTAGATCCAATTCTTGATAATTCGACACCAACCTTCACTCCTTTCGAAGGTGGTGGTTTTACGTTGGAAGAATGTAATGTTCCACGTACTTGTGACGAAGACCTCGACAACGATGAGGACTTCTCGATTATCAATGATTTTCTCAACGATTTCCCATTTCCTCCACCCGAGGAGGTTATGAGTATCGAGCCCAAATTTCACTTGAGGAACCACCTATTCTCGAGTTGAAAGACTTACCTCCTCACCTCGAATATGTCTATTTGGAGGAGGGCGACAAGTTGCCGGTTATTATTGCGAAGGAACTTTCGAATGATGAAAAAACCGCACTTGTCGATGTTCTAAAGGATCACAAAGGGGCAATTGCGTGGAAGTTATCCGACATTAAGGGAATCGATCCCAAGTTTTGTACCCACAAAATCTTAATGGAGGAGGATTTCAAGCCCACAATCCAAAGTCAAAGGAGGGTGAACCCTAAAATTCACGATGTCATCAAAAAGGAGGTCCTTAAACTCCTTGACGCGGGAATGATTTACCCTATTTCCGATAGCCCTTGGGTGAGTCCTATTCATTGTGTCCCTAAAAAGGGAGGGATGACCGTTGTGCCAAACGATGCCAACGAGTTGATTCCCACTAGACTCGTGACCGGATGGAGAGTGTGCATTGACTATCGAAAGTTGAATGAAGCCACTCGAAAAGACCATTTTCCCTTGCCCTTCATGGACCAAATGTTGGAGCGTCTTGCGGGAAACGATTTCTATTGCTTTTTAGATGGTTTTTCCGGTTACTTCCAAATTCCCATCGATCCTCGTGATCAAGAAAAAACTACGTTTACGTGTCCATATGGAACGTTTGCCTATCGTAGAATGCCATTCGGACTTTGTAATGCACCGGGAACTTTTCAACGATGCATGATGGCTATTTTTCATGATATGATCGAGAAGACGATGGAAGTCTTCATGGATGACTTTTCCGTGTTTGGTGGTTCTTTCACTTCGTGTTTGTCGAACCTTGAGAGAATGTTAAAACGTTGTGAGGAAACCAACCTTGTGCTCAATTGGGAAAAATGTCATTTTATGGTTAAGAGTGGAATCGTCTTAGGGCACAAGGTCTCGAAAGCGGGGACTGAGGTAGATCAAGCTAAGGTAGACATCATCGCCAAATTACCTCATCCCAAAACCGTTAAGGGAGTTAGGAGTTTCCTAGGCCACGCAGGCTTTTATTGTCGATTCATCAAGGATTTTTCAAAGATTTCTCGACCCATTACACATCTTCTTGAAAAAGAGGCACGTTTCGTCTTTGACGAGGATTGTGTACGAGCCTTTGAAATCCTTAAGAGGAAACTTACCGAAGCTCCCATTCTTGTTGCTCCCAATTGGAACCTCCCCTTTGAGCTTATGTGTGATGCTAGTGATTACGCTATAGGGGCCGTTTTGGGGCAACGTCATGATAAGCACTTCTTGCCTATTCACTATGCTAGCAAGACGATGACCGAGGCTCAACTTAAGTACACTACAACGGAAAAGGAGTTCCTTTCCGTGGTGTATGCATTTGAGAAATTCCGACCTTATCTCGTCTTGACGAAATGCATAGTTTATACGGACCATTCGGCTATTAAGTATCTCATGACAAAGCAAGATGCTAAGCCGAGATTACTTCGTTGGATTCTCCTCCTTCAAGAATTTGATCACAAAATCGTTGACAAAAAAGGAGCCAAGAATCTAGCGGCCGATCATCTTTCTCGTTTGGAAGATCCTCACCAAAGTGTTTACGAGCCCAAGGAAATCACTGAAACATTTCCGCTCGAGACACTTGGTGTAGTGAATTCTAAGCTTGATTCTTCCACCCCATGGTTTGCGGACTTTGCAAATTACCATACGGGTAACTTCATCATTAAGGGTATGACGACTCAACAAAAACGAAAATTCTTTCGTGACGTCAAGTTCTACTTTTGTAACGACCCTTACTTGTTTCGAACTTGTGCGGATCAAATCATCCGCCGTTGTGTATTTGGCACCGAAGCTTCTAATATCCTTAGAGCTTGCCATGAGGGACCCACGGGTGGTCACCACGGTGCTAATCTCACGGCTAAGAAGGTGTTTGATGCCGGCTTCTTTTGGCCTACTATTTACCGAGATGCACAAGATCTTGTGAAGTCGTGTGATGCATGCCAACGACAAGGAAAAGCCTCACAAAAAGATGAAATGCCACAAAATATCATCCAAGTGTGTGAGATCTTTGACGTTTGGGGTATAGACTTTATGGGGCCGTTCCCATCATCTCGTGGTAATAAGTACATCCTTGTTGCGGTTGAGTACCTATCTAAGTGGGTGGAGGCCAAGGCCTTGCCCACCAATGATGCTCGTGTGGTAGTCAAGTTTTTGAAGCAATTGTTTTCTCAGTTTGGAACCCCTCGTGCTATCATAAACGATCGTGGAACCCATTTTCGTAACGACCAATTTGAAAGGGTTCTAAGGAAATATGGGGTTACACATCGGCTTTCTACGGCTTATCACCCACAAACGAGTGGGCAAGTCGAGGTTTCAAACCGAGCTTTGAAAAGGATTTTGGAGAGATCCGTAGGGGAAAACCGACAATCATGGTCGGATAAGTTGGACGATGCTTTATGGGCCTTTAGGACCGCTCATAAGACGCCCATTGGGTGCACTCCCTATAAGCTTGGGTATGGAAAGAATTGTCATTTGCCTATCGAGTTAGAACACAAGGCTTATTGGGCCCTAAAGCATTGTAATGATGATATGGAGACCGCGGGAAAACACCGGAAAATGTAATTGAATGAATTAGATGAATTGAGGGATATTGCTTATGAAAATTCATTGATTTACAAAGAAAAAACTAAAAAGTTGCATGATTCAAAAATTAAAAACCGGGTTTTTAACATTGGGGATCAAGTTTTGCTTTTTAATTCAAGATTGAAAATTTTTTCCGGTAAATTGAAATCCCGTTGGTCCGGTCCATTCACCGTGACTCAAGTATTTCCGTATGGGACCATCGAGCTAGCTCAAGATGATGGTCCTAACTTCAAGGTGAATGGACATAGGTTGAAGCACTACTTTGGCGGGGAAGTTCCATCCTTGAACTACCTCGACCAAGTCACCTTCCCCAATGATAATTAGTATTGAGGGGATCGAGTCGAGCTCATGACTCGGTAATCAAAAACGAGGTGCCTCGTGGGGTTTCCCATGCTTATCCATGTAAATATTATTGCTTTCTAATGTAGTTTAACGTGAGGGGATTTGTGCCCTTACGACCTTTGTTCCGTGGTTGTTTGTGCATTGTGGTTTTTAGATCATGATCTTCACGATTGGAGCCTCTCGTGTTCATTTATGGGAGCACTCGATCGTTTGCTTTGGAGACATTTCTCAATATCCATGATATATCTTTTTGATTTTCTAACCTTAGGTTTTTAGCACACTTCATAAACGGCTATAAATTTAATGGTTACACCCTTTCCATGCTAGATTAGGCATTTGACTACGTCTCTAGTATGGGGGTGTTTGCACCCCTAGACTCGAAACATTGAGGACAATGTTTAACTTTAGTATGGGGGGGTGAATAGATACTTGCCTTGCCAAATCTTCACGCTTTCCAAAGTTTATCCTTTTGTTTATCGTTTTTGTTGCAAAATAAGGCTAAAAATGGCCAAATTTTAAAATTTTTCTCATGTTTTATAAGTGTTTGAAGACACGAAGGTAGGTTTTCCGACGGCGAGAATAAGATTAATTTTTTACTCGACCGTACGTGTTGAGCACTTAGCTTTGATTCCTTAACTACACATTAGGCTAAGTCTCTTAAATGAGGACGAGAAATGATAGAGTTAATTATAAGTTACTATGCTAAACGTAGAGTACTCGTATTCTTTCAAAAACTCATGTGTTCTCGTTGTTTTCTTATTCTCCCTTCGCATGTAAATATTTGTTGCTTAATAAATATTGACTTAGCGGTTTAATTAGGATTGTTGGGTTTCTAGTCTTTTCTAGTAGCTTCCGTGTAATTAAATTGGGAAGACATTAAGGTATCGCCAGCGTCACGGTTTTGAAGTATTGGCACCCGAATAATCGAAAGCTTCACCCAATAATAAGATTTCAAGTGCTCACCAAAATCTAGCAAACAATTTGAAGCCCCACAAGGCCTAAAATCTATGCAAAAATTGAAAGTGAATTAAGCCTTAATCTTCGAAGCTTTAAAGATCTAAAATTCGCTTTAGCGTGAGGATATACGTCTTTGGCTAATAAAACCACCGATGAGGCGGATAATAAAAGGCAAGGCAAGACCGAAGTCATAATAAAAGCTTCATGGCGAAGTTGAATAAAAGATGGAGGTAAACCAAAGATAATAAGGCCCTTCCGTTAGGGGGCGTATAAAAGTCTTGGTAATAAGTCTCATGTTCAAAACCGTTATAAAACCGTGTTTATCGATCCTTCTTGTTGACTTAATTTTTTAACATCGTTGTCTATTAGGAGGGGTTATTGATTTGATGGTCTTAGTTACACCGTTAGGACTCTATTTTTAGACCTAAATCTCTATTATTGCATAAGTCAAACAATGTATCCTCGTGAAACATTCAAGACATCATAAAATATAAGAGATACAACTTAGGAATAATGGGAGAATAAGTACGTGATTAGGGCATATGAGTAGTGTTAGCATTATTAACTTATAATGACAATGATCTCGTTGCACGCTTGGCATGGAATTAGGGTGAAAATCGAGGACGATGAAATTATTTCTAACGAAGCATTCACGTGTTCTTATTCTATGAACCTAAACGTCCCATTTTTGCGATGAAAATCATACATTATGTCTAAAACGCAAGTAGTAGTAATAGTAGTAGTATAGCTAGTTTATCATTCAATAAAGTGAATAAAAATGAATTTTGGAGATGCTACGATACTTTATTCTAGCATTGCGTGAGGGCACGACAATGGTTTAGTATGGGGAGTGATGAGACTGCTTTTATACATAGTCTCATCGTCCAAATTGGGCTTAAAATGCATTAAATATCATCAAAATACCCAAATATATGCTTGTGTATTTTAGGTACGAATATTGAGAAAATGACAAAAGATCACAAGAATCAGTAAAAAACGAACACGGGAAACGAAGCCGCACAATGAACCAAGCCCTAATGAAGAATTTTCCAAAGAAAACCCTTGAAGATTTGAATAATTATGAAGATTGGTCCTTCAAGTTTGAAGAATTGACACTTTATACCCTTGTATCTTCATAATTACAAGTTTAGTCCCTAAAGTTTGTCAAAATTACAAAAAGGACCCTTAACTTTGAAGAATTGGCAAATTTAGTCCCTCAACAAAACTAAATTGTCAATATTGATCCTCCAAGAAGTCAACAAACAAGTCAACACCTTTAAGTATGAAGACATGTCAAGAACAGCCCTTGAATATTGAAGAATTTACATGTTTAGTCCTTGTTTCAAGCTTATAAAGTTTTTGTGAGAAAAATGACAACTGCCCAAAAGTTGTCATGTGTAATTTAGGCGTTGAGGGCTATTTATTACAAAGTGAAAGGAACTTAAACCTTTGGGGGCCATTCTTGCCAGACAGCCAAACTCCATCCACCCACTCACAAGCTGCCACATCACCAACCTTAAACCCTCCACCAAACAGACACCTCCCCTTCACCACGTCACCTCTCCACTCACTCAAACTGATTTAATTAATCAGTTTAATTTTCCCACCCAAACACTAATTCAAATAAATTAACCCCCAATTTGGATTAAACCTGTTCTTAACCCACCCCATAAACCCTAATATTCAAGGACGAATTAAGAGTAAAACAAAGGGGTTTTATTTCCCCCTTTCCAGATCAATGATTAAGGGGTAACTACACCCAAACCCACCCTTAAACCCCCATCACCATCACCTCACATGTCTCTACCACCCTCCCCTGCCCCACTATTCACTCCCAAACAAAAAGATGACAGCAAATCAACAATTCACAATATTTTCGTGCTCCCAAAGGAAGAATGGACATCGAAGATCCTCTTTTCACTGCTGGCACCCCCACAAAAGTCCAAAGATCTTCACATGGCATATTTTTGACTGAAAATTCAAAAAAATCGTCCAAGGGCAAGTTGGGAAGTTCAAGTCATTAGGGTTTTTAGTTTCCTTTCAGTTCTAGAACATTTGTAGCCTCTATATAAAGGCCATATAGGACATAGTAGGAAGTTATTCTTGTTTTTCTCCTTAGTCACAACTTTGTAAGTCCTGTTTTTTGATGAATGAAAAAAGGTTGAAGTTTGTTGATGAGAAGAAGAGAGCCATCTTTACTTTTATTGTCTGAAGTTTGTTTAAGTTTTATTATTGATTCACTTGTCTTAAAAGGTTTTCAGTTTTCCTAAGTTTTCAAAGTTTCTGTTTCTTTTCAAGGTTTTCTTAAGTCTTAAATTTTCATACAATTCTGATAGAATGGTGATTAAAGGTGTTAGTTTGATGGTGTTTGAGCTTGTGTATGTCCAAGACACCATGGCTTGTTCTGGTGTAGTGGGTACCCAAGCTTGAATAGTCCATTTGTTTGGTCAATTCTTTAGCTTATCATAACCTTACCCATAAGCTAAGGCTCTCTTCTAGCTTAATCTATAAGCTAGGGGCAAGCTCTTAAGCTTTTACACAGTCTCCCTTGTTCTCTCTTAGCAGGTTCAAAACAAGGAACATTTTCATCCATTTTTGTTAAGCAAAACTTCATCAGAATCTCAACAAAGTTCAGCACAAGCCCGGGCTTGTTTGGAGGTGACTATTCAGTCACTGTTGGGCATGGATGTATGCCCAACAAGGTAGCTTACTTGACCCTTTTTCAGTTTTCTAAGATTTTTTTAAGATTTATGTGATTTTACATGAATTTTGGTTGAACTGCTTGTTTATGTGTTTAATCAGCTTGAGTAGGTCTTTTAGTTGTTATCATGCATGTTTAGATTGGTTGGAATCATTTTGCTTAAGTTTTGGATTGATTTGCTTTGTAATATTGATTTTCAAATTTTTAAAGGGGTGTTTGGATTAAGGGATAAATAGGGTTTAATGTGTTAAATCTTGGCTTAAAACTAGTTTGATATACTCACTAGGTAGTTGTTAGTGTTATATGCTCTTATCTTTCAGTTTGGTAAAGTTTTAATCAAAGATTGCATGCTTAAATATTGAAAACATTGCCATAATCAGAAAACTGTCTTTTCTGCTTATTTTGTTGAATTTGAGCCATCAATTTGTGAAGTTTGCTAGATTATAGGTTGTTTTAGGGTTTGTGATCTCTTGTATGCTACTTAGTATCATTGTGTGCTTTGATTGAATGTTGGAATTTCACTTTCTTGCCAAGTGCATCAGCAAAATACTCATCTGTTAACATAGCTTTTATCAGAACTTGTTTTCTCATTTGGATTGATTCTGTGTGATCTCTTGTGCTTGTTTTTTGTTTGTATTGACTCCCTACACTCCAACTGAGTGTAGGGGTGCCATTTGTCCACCAAAAACAACACCAAAATCAAGGATTAAGTCCTCTTGATCCAATCTGCACAAGTGAAGAAATCACTTGTGTTCATCAGAAACAAAGTTCACATCTGGGCACGTTTTTGGTCTCATAGGCCTTGATTCTTGTTTATTTTCTTTGATTAAGTAAGTTTTGGAGTGATTTAAGTTACTGGATTAAGTTTTAAAGTAAATAAAAAAAGAGAAAGTTTTTGCAAAAAGCTCCTTGGCCTAGGCTCGAACACGGGACCCCTCGTTGGAGGACTATACGTGTTAACCAGTGATCCAAGTGCTTTTCTATGCACAAGGTTCATTTCATTAATTACTTAAGGGCATTTGTTTTGTAGCTTATTTTAGCTAACAGCTTATTCATAAGCTTATTTCTGCTTATTGCTTTGAGGTTTTCACCAGCTAGTATTTTTCTTAGGATTGTATTAGGTTTTTTGACTTTTCTGTCCAAAAAGTTTATTTTTCCCTTTATTAATTAATTTTCTAGGATTATTTTAAGTTTTAATTTTAAAAAGTCAATTAAAAATAGTAAAAGGTAATTTAAAAATCTAAAAAAATAGTTTTTAGGTTTTTAATTATATTTTTGAGGTTTTCAGCTATTTAAGTTTTCAATTTAGCTTATTTTTGATTTTATTGGATTTTAGGGTTTTTAGCTAATTTTAAAATTCAATATAAAATTATTAAATAGGTTTCAGAAAATTTTAATTGCATTTTTGT
The DNA here is from genome assembly GCA_025667525.1 of Glebionis coronaria. NCBI lineage: Eukaryota > Viridiplantae > Streptophyta > Magnoliopsida > Asterales > Asteraceae > Glebionis > Glebionis coronaria. The sequence goes on from CM046874.1 coordinate 463,248,430, forward strand.
CTTAATTACATTATTTAAGATTTTTGGTAATTTTTTAAAATTTTTTTATGAACTTTGAATTTTTTTGAATACTTTAATATTATTTTATTATTAAAAATTGAATTTTGATTTTTTTTTAGTTTTTTCATTTTTCCTAGGTTAAGGACACTTAATTAGGAGTTTTGTCACTTTCCAAATATTTTTAGGACTTTTCAGTTATTTTCTAGAATTAATTTAAGATTTAGTTGATTTTAATAGTTTTTAAGTGTTTAAAAATAGTTTAATTTGGTTTTAAAATTTTTAAAAATAGTTTTTAGCTTAATTAGGATATTTTTGAGGTTTACAAACCATTAGATCTTGTTTAGGGCTTTTTAATAATTAATTGTGATTTTTAGGGCTTTAATTAGCATTAAAAAGTCATTATCTAATTAATTAAAAGGTTTTAGCAAGTTTGGATTTTTTGTAAACTTTTAGAATATTATTGGGGATTTTTAGTAATTTTTAGGAATTTTTAGGTTAAAATTTTAATTTTGGCACTATTTACGGTTTTACGTGTTCGCCTTTTTCGTCGTAGTTTAATTCATTTTCGTAATCGTCTTTCTCTTCTAATCCCATTTCTTTCTTCCTTTTTCAATCATATAATCACAAATCATTAATCAATTCTTAACACAACGCACTTGCCTCCTTGGGAAACGAACTTGAATTCATTTGGGTCATTAACACTTGGTTTTTCCTAAAGCCGTTTGTTTAATACTCACCACTACTTTGCCTCTCTTTTCCTAAAGGGTTGCAAAAACACTACATCATTTATCAAGTGAAAATCTGATTGTTTCTTGATGAATTTTAGATCGGCGAAAAGTTGCATTCATCTAAAACCCGTGAACATCATGGATAGAGAAAGTAAGTCAACATTAAGCCTGATCGTATTCCCGTAGTTATGTTTGATGAAACTAGCGTATTGTAATGAATTACACTTGTGAGAAAAGATCGGATGTGGAGGAAATACCCACATGGCACTAACTCTATAAGAATCGAGTAGTAAGATAAATTGATCTTTGAGGACAAAGATCCTGTTTAGGGGTAAATGCTGTGACAATCCGTCAATTTATGGTTGATATTTTATTCTCCAGTATTATTTAAAAACATTATTTTAATGTTATATTATGAACTCACTCATTTTTGGGAAGAAATTTGGGTTTACATCTTAAAGTAGCATCGACTACGTTTAAACCGGTGGACTCTACGTTACGTACTTACGTTTACATACACCGGTTTTGGTGACAGTCCGACACATCAGGAAATAAATTTATCCGTGAATATTGTTTTGGGATTTTAAATTTGTGTTGGTTCATAAACTCACTAATTTACGAGAAGAGATTAGGACTTACGTGAATAATTTAACGTCTTTTACGACTAAACCGGAAGCCCTAGGTTTACGTATTTACGTTTTTGAACTCCGTTTTGATGAGAGAATTTTTATTAGATTCGTTTTGTGCCATTGATTCATAATTTATAAAAATGCTTTTTGTGAAACGACCCGAGGACACGTAAATCGAGGAAACTAGAATCGAGGACTACCCGTAAATTAGTGGGATGGGACAAGTTTTACACTTGCCCACTAATAAGTGTGAAAACACTTATCCTTTTACCACTTATTTCCAATAATAACAAGGCCAAAACGTGTATTTTATGTCGTAAAAGTCGGAATTATGCGTGGTTTGTGTTTTTATTGTGTTTTAGGACCAAAAGATGAAAAAGGAAGAAAACACGGGCTTTCACGGGCTTTTATCGAAGAAAACGAGAAAAGACGAAGTCAAGTGATCAAGAGTGCTTAAAGAACGGATGTCCAAGACCTATTCTGAAGATTTATCGAAGAAAAAGTCTAAAGACGGAAGTTTAATGAAGTCAAAGAACTTAAGTCTAAATTAAAGAAAAAAATTATTAAGACAAGTTCAAATCCCGAGACGACGTCGAGAAAAGACAAAGAATTAAATCGAGTCGAGAAGAAAAGAAAGAAGGGAGCACCACACATGCACTTCCCATTTTCCCTATAAATACCCTCCTAATCACATTAGGAGGGGAGTTAGCTAGTTGCACTTTTAATTTTTCCTTTCTAGTTTTTAGAGAGAGAAAGTTCTAAACTTTCTCTCACTAAGTTTTTCATCTTTCCTTTCTTTTAAGCTTTCATTAATCCTTGTATTTGAGTTTCTTTAATTAAAAGTTTAAGTTTAAGCTTTGTGTTCTTTAATCTCCTTCTACATTTCTTGGTTTACTTTATCTTTGATCCGAATTGCATACTTCATTCGTATGATTTGATGATTTCGTGATTAAAGGATTAATCTTCTTTGTTTACACAATAACTCTTACACGTATAAGCTATAAGCTCTCTATGCTTATTGGCTTATTTCAAGTTTTAGCTTATTGATTTTCGGATTTCTCAAAGGTTTTAGTCACTTTAAAGTTCCTTTCATAAAGTTTATGATCTTTTATGTTTAAGAAGTTGTCAAATTTAAGCTTTTTGAGTTGTTTAAGTTTCGGATAAGATAGCTTATTGTATGTGCTTATTGAGTTTTAAGCTTACCACCAATTTCGGATTAAGTTTTGCTTCCATCACAATCTTGGGGATTCTACACATTCCGACGTTTAACACCCCCAAATTTACACGCAGCGGAATACATCTTTGGGTGCTAAACAATGATACAACAACACATAATTTATAAAGAACGACTCGAAAAGAGACGTTTTAGATTTATCGTTCCTAAAACATTTGTCAGAGTAGCGTATTCCCAAGTAATCGTTACCAAAAGATAAGTTAAAACAACATATTGGTTTATTTTAAAAAAATGGAACGATAAATAAATCAAAGAGTTTGAACAACAAAAGCAGTGCACAACTTTATTCCCCGTGACCTCCAAGCTTCCACTTCTTGATTACCTGAAATACATGTGAGTAAATGATATGTTGTAAAATCACACTTGTTTAGGAAAACAAGGTAAAAGCGGTAAGTATTAAGCGTACGTTTAGGAAAACGTAAACACTTATGACCCTTGATGGGAATCGTTCTCTCGAGGAGGCACGTGCGTTGTGTAATGAATGATTGATTATGTTTTTGATTATTAATGAGAAGAAAAAAAGAGAAAATGACGAAAACGAAAAAAATAGAAAAATAAGGCAAAAACACTACTAGAAAGTTACGACGTAAAACGTAAAAAACACAAAATTTAAAGTTTTAATCTAAAAATTCCTAAAAATTACTAAAAATCCCAAATAATATTCTAAGAGTTTACAAAAAATCCAAACTTGCCAAAACCTTTTAATTAATTTAATAATGACTTTTTAATGCTAATTAAAGCCCTAAAAATCACTTTTAAATATTAAAAAGCCCTAAACAAGATTTTATAGTTTGTAAACCTCAAAAATAACCTAATTAAACTAAAAACTATTTTTAAAAATTTTAAAACCAAATTAAACTATTTTTAACCTCCTAAAAACTATTAAAAACTATTAAATCTTAAATTAATTCTAAAAATTAATTGAAAAGCCTAAAAATTATTCTAAAAATGGAAAAGGTCTTAATTAATGATAATGATCCTAAGAAAAATGAAAAAGAAAGAAAAATAAAATTTTGATATTTTAATATTAAAATAATATTAAAATAATGCTAAAAATAAAAAGTTACTAAAATTTGAAATAAAAAATTTATAAAAATCCTAAATAATCTAATTAAGAGAAAAACATAAATCTAAGCTCCTAAACCTTTTTTAATAATTTTATAAAAATCTTTAAAGTTTATAAAAAACCTTAAAATATTATAAAATTAAAAATTAAAGTTTTTAAAACCAAAACTTAATGTAAACCTCAAAAATATCAAATAAAACCTAAAAACGAATTTTCCTAAAAATTAAAACTATTTTTACTATTTTTTATTGAATTATTAAAAAACGGCTATTAAATAAATTGTAGAAAATAAACTAATAAGTGGAAAATTTTGAAAACTATCTTGAAAAATCCCTAAGCCTATTATTATTCTAAGAAAAATAAAAAGAACCAAAAAAGCTGGACAAATAAGCTCAAAATAAGCTAATTAGCCCACGGCTTATATTAATTAAGCTTGCTGAAAAATAGGTTAAAAGAAATAACCTTGCACCCTTGGTCAGTAAAAGACCCAAGGGCGCAACGGTTATGTATGATGTGTGTGAGTGTGGTGGCGGGGGTTCGAGCCTGAAGAACCCCTTTTTGGCGATTTACTTTTTTTTTTCTTTTTTAAAACTTTTTAACACTGTCACTCTTGTTAACTTAAAACACAATTCCACTTTCTTGTTATGCAAGATTAAACCAAAATCCAAATCAAAAACGTGCCAGTCTCAACTTTTTCAACACAAGCCTTCTTATCTTTTCTGTTTCTTCACATGGGAAGAAAAGCACCAAGAGGGCTTGGAATGCTTTGTTTGGTGATTGCTTGGTACAAAGGCACCCTTGTGCTCTTTCTGATCACAAGGAGTCAAGACAGATAGAAAAGAAACACTTTAGCACACCAAAATCACACAACAAATGCACATAAGCACATAGCAAGTCTCTGAGGTAATAGGACTAGGTCTGTGGAGTTAACAGCTTATTACTTGCAATCTAGTGGGATTCAATGGCCAAAACTGAGCATACAAACTCACCAAATAACATTCAAACCAAATCAATACTAAAATCACCCTGATATTCAACAAATTTCAAAGATCTTAGCACAAAATTTGAGCAAAATAGACAGAAAAATGGCTATGCAATTTTTGCTATTCTCTTTTTACCTTTAAACCTCACAAACTTGTTTAAAACCTTCCCAATCTAACTACCAACTGACTAGAAACCTAACTCAACCCTATTCAATGACTCTAACACTTTTTAATGACACTAATCAAAACTTGTGTTCTGCTAAAACCTATTTCCAAACACCCTATTATTTTTGAAAAACGATTTTTAGCAAACCAATACACTCTAACACATAGCAAAACTATTTCAAATTGCATCTAACATGCTCAAACACATATAAGATCACAAAATCAACAGCTTAATCACACTTTACTCAATCAATCAAACAAAATCACAAAACTTGCTTTTTCTGGACTTTTTCAAAGGTAAAAGGGATTTTACCTTAGGACCTTTACTTCCTAGGTCCTAGAGGATGAAAATCCTCCTCCAATCAACTCGGGTTGATGCTGAAATCTTCAACAAATCAACAAAGCACCACCTGAAAAAGAAAATCAAAGCAAAAAGACAAAAAAGCAATATCTCATATACTTTCTGTTTTTCTTTCTTTCTTAAAAAAAAACTTTACACAATTCTTTCAAACTTAAACAACACGTTTTAAAACCTTTCTAAATTCACAAATCACTTTCTTTTCCGCTTTCACTTCAAAGAAAAATGATTTAAGAAATTTACAAACTTTTGAACCCTGTTTGAAATTCAATCTCAAACCTTCACAAATTATATTGGAACTCAGTTATAGCAATCCAAACACACAAACTTTTCATAAACAATTAAAAGGAATTACAATTTAATTCAAAAACACCAAACTTTAATTTTTATAAAAAAGGAATTACAAAGGTATTGCTAAAACTGGAACAAGAGGGGATACCACATATTGGTCCTCCTTAAATAGACTAGGTAGAACATACTAGAATGCTTAAACCCTAGTTACTGAAATGCCTAAAAGGCCCTTGAGGATTTGACTGAAAAATGGGTCAAAAACGTGCCATGTGATGATCCAGCTGGTGTTGGTGATGTTTGAATGCATTTGGAACGTAGGATTAACCTTGGGGACAAAGGAGTTGCATCAAACCATTGATCTTGTCGGGACATAGGGTTTGGGGGAAAGTGATGGGTGCAGGGGAGGACACGTGGAGGCTGTGAGGTGATGGGGGGACCAAATCAAGGGTGGGGTTTTGGTGAGGGGAATCTCAATTAGCAATCTGGACATTTTGGGCTTAAACCCCTTTGGTTTATGGTTAATTGAAACTGGGTGGTTTAGGGTCTATCAGGTTCATAAGGTGGGTTTAGATTCGTTTTGGGTTTAATTATTTTTTAAATAAGTGTTATGGAGGGAAGTGTGGGGTTAGTGGGTGTATTTGACTTGGGTTTGACCAAGTTAATAAATAAAACCGGGTATAGGGTATTGGGTAGGGTCGGTTTAATGGGTATTTGGGTGGGTAGGGTTGACGTGTCAGGGTCTGAGTGGGGGAAAGAGTTTGGTGGTTTGGCAGGTTAAGTCCCCAGGTTATCCTTTTCTTTTCATTTTGTTTTAAATTGCTGTCAGCGCCCAAATAAGCCTTTGTCAACTTTTGACAACTTGTCAAAAGTGGCACAAACTTTTCCAAAACTTTTTCCAAGGGCTTGTTTTGTATTATCTTTAAATTCCAGGGACTGATCTTGTATAATCTTCAATCATTAAGGATCATACTTGTACATTTGATATTTTGAGGGTCAAATGTGACAAGTTCTTTAAAGATGAGGGGCCATTTTTGCCAATCTTCAATTCTTCAAGGGTAATTTTGCAAAATCCAAACTTGGGCCCGGTTCATTGTGCGACTTCATTTCCCGTGTTCGTTTTTGATTGATTCTTGTGTTCTTTTGCCAATTCCTCAATATCCGTACCTAAAAATACACAAGTAACAAACACGAGCATATATTTGGTCTATTTTATGATATTTTATGCAATTTAAGGCCGATTTGGACGATGAGACCATGTATAAAAGCAGTCTCATCACTCCCCCATACTAAACCATTGTCGTGCCCTCACGCAATGCTAGAATAAAGTATCAAAGCATCTCCAAAATTTAATTTTATTCACTTTTATGGAAACTAGCTAAACTACACTATTGCTACTACTTGTGTTTTAGACATAATGTATGATTTTCATCGCAAAATCGGACGTTTAGGTTCATAGAATAAGAACACGTGAATGCTTCGTTAGAAATAATTTCATCGTCCTCGATTTTCACCTTAATTCCATGCCAAGCGTGTAACGAGATCATTGTCATTATAAGTTAGTAATGTTAACACTACTCATATGCCCTAATCACGTACTTATTCTCCCATTATTCCTAAGTTGTATCTCTTATATTTTATTATGTCTTAATGATCACGAGGATACATCGTTGACTTATGCGATAATAGAGATTTAGGTCTAAAAATAGAGTCCTAACGGTGTAACTAAGATAATCAAATCAATAACCCCTCCTAATAGACAACGATGTCAAAAAATTAAGTTGACAAGAAGAATCGATAAACACGGTTTTATAACGGTTTTGAACATGAGACTTATTACCAAGACTTTTATATGCCCCCTAACGGAAGGGCCTTATTATCTTTGGTTTACCTCCATCTTTTATTCAACTTCGCCATGAAGCTTTTATTATGACTTCGGTCTTGCCTTGCCTTTTATTATCCGCCATCATCGGTGGTTTTATTAGCCAAAGACGTATATCCTCACGCTAAAGCGAATTTTGGATCTTTAAAGCTTCGAAGATTAAGGCTTGATTCACTTTCAATTTTGCATAGATTTTAGGCCTTGTGGGGCTTCAAATTGTTTGCTAGATTTAGGTGAGCACTTGAAATCTTATTATTAGGTGAAGCTTTCGATTATTAGGGTGCCAATACTTCAAAACCGTGACGCTGGCGATACCTTAATGTCTTCCCAATTTAATTACACGGAAGCTACTAGAAAAGACTAGAAACCCAACAATCCTAACTAAACCCTAGTTAAACCCTAGTTACTGAAATGCCTAAAAGGCCCTTGAGGATTTGACTAAAAAATGGGTCAAAAACGTGCCATGTGATGATCCAGCTGGTGTTGGTGATGTTTGAATGCATTTGGAACGTAGGATTAACCTTGGGGACAAAGGAGTTGCATCAAACCATTGATCTTGTCGGGACATAGGGTTTGGGGGAAAGTGATGGGTGCAGGGGAGGACACGTGGAGGCTGTGAGGTGATGGGGGGACCAAATCAAGGGTGGGGTTTTGGTGAGGGGAATCTCAATTAGCAATCTGGACATTTTGGGCTTAAACCCCTTTGGTTTATGGTTAATTGAAACTGGGTGGTTTAGGGTTTATCAGGTTCATAAGGTGGGTTTAGATTCGTTTTGGGTTTAATTATTTTTTAAATAAGTGTTATGGAGGGAAGTGTGGGGTTAGTGGGTGTATTTGACTTGGGTTTGACCAAGTTAATAAATAAAACCGGGTATAGGGTATTGGGTAGGGTCGGTTTAATGGGTATTTGGGTGGGTAGGGTTGACGTGTCAGGGTCTGAGTGGGGGAAAGAGTTTGGTGGTTTGGCAGGTTAAGTCCCCAGGTTATCCTTTTCTTTTCATTTTGTTTTAAATTGCTGTCAGCGCCCAAATAAGCCTTTGTCAACTTTTGACAACTTGTCAAAAGTGGCACAAACTTTTCCAAAACTTTTTCCAAGGGCTTGTTTTGTATTATCTTTAAATTCCAGGGACTGATCTTGTATAATCTTCAATCATTAAGGATCATACTTGTACATTTGATATTTTGAGGGTCAAATGTGACAAGTTCTTCAAAGATGAGGGGCCATTTTTGCCAATCTTCAATTCTTCAAGGGTAATTTTGCAAAATCCAAACTTGGGCCCGGTTCATTGTGCGACTTCATTTCCCGTGTTCGTTTTTGATTGATTCTTGTGTTCTTTTGCCAATTCCTCAATATCCGTACCTAAAAATACACAAGTAACAAACACGAGCATATATTTGGTCTATTTTATGATATTTTATGCAATTTAAGGCCGATTTGGACGATGAGACCATGTATAAAAGCAGTCTCATCAGTAAAACAATCAGCAAAAATGCCGAGTGAATCTATAGGTTTATGAAATCAATTTGAACACAAGCAAAGATTATAAGTTTGTGGCATGCTTATAAGCATCAAATAATAATTTGCATCAACAATGATAATAGTATATAGCATAAATTGCAATAAGCTCATGGAACCGAGCCCTTAGACACTCCCGTATCAGTCTAATAAGACGAGAGATTTATTAATTGTCAATTACCTCCAGATTATTGGTACATTACCGTATACCTGACTTCTCAATACAATATGCTCAAACAGTTTGGAGGTCGGGCCTAAGCTTCTATGACAAGTCCACAAAAACTGAACCGGGGCGGCTTCCCCCATAGATCTATTAATTGTACTAGCGGTTAACCCATCATAGGTTAATTAACGGTCCATAATTGAGGTTTTAACAAAGGCAATCACTTAATGCAATTTAAAGGCAACCACGGGTCCATTCATAGAGGGACAAAGCATACCATAAAAATCTTGTGTTCTAAGTTTATAAAAACATGTATTCCCCCTCGCGGGTTTAAAATCATTTAATAACTAGTATAAAGCGAGGCTATAGACTCACATTGATAATGAAAGGCGGATTATCGGCTACGGGCGTGCTTCGGTCACGGAAACCTATATAAATAATAATCGGTCTTAGACTCTTGTCTAATGACTTTTATCAAAATAACAATAAAAATATGATGATTTTGTACATATGATGATGATCAAGTGGGTTTATATATCCTTGTTTACTCATTTTAGTGTTTAGGTTTTGGTAACTTTTTACTAGTTTACTAGTTTTACCTACTTACCTATTTTAAGTCCAATAAGCTTAGTATAAGTTCTTTAACTTGTTTTAATCCATTTTATACATATATTATCAGTATCTATACTTTCCATGTTGGGCCCAAATGGGTTAAGCCCAATAAGTTCTTTTTATAAGTGCTTAACTTATTTAGTCCAATTATTAGTCCAATATGCTTATTTAGCTCGTTAATGTCCGTATGTCCTATAGTTCGGGTTTTATCTGTTTTTACTTGTATTAGTTACTTATATATCAGTATATGACTTTTATAAACTTTACATTAGACGGGTTTGATCGTCTAAGTTTTATTACTTATAAGTATTATTCCACAACCATTTATATAATTCATCCATTTAATTAACCTTTTACATATTTATATAAATAAGTTTCATAAGTTAGTGGGTTTTTATTTTACATTTTATACAATAAAATTTGAGTGCTCATATAATAATAATAAACATTAATTCTCAAAATCTGATTTTTATCTTCATGTTCACCATTTTTATCATATCTAAAGTTCTATAATGAATTAGAAGCTCATTTTTGGATGACATGTTCTTCATATTATGTGCCACATTTAACTTAGCTATAGCTACTGCTCATTTTAAGTTTATCTTGCCTTAACAGTCCCTACAAAACTGCTTATTCAGATTAGAACACCCAACTTGTTTTGATCATATCTCACTCATTATATTGATTCCATTGCATGGCCAACTCTCACATGTGTATAACATCTTGTACTTACTGTAAATGGATCATACCATGCAATTTTATCAGTTCAAGTTTTAGTTATATACTGTTTTTATACAGCCAACTAAATAAGCATGATTTTTGCCTCATTTCTTATAGTTATTAACCTTTTTAAGCATATCTATCAACACTTGATCCCCACACAACATTTTTATCATCATATATACATCATATACATATACAAAATGAAAGAAAATACATTTGTTCTTCACAAAAATAACAAGAGAAAATGGAGAGGATGATCTTCTTTACCAACCAAGTGTATTTCTTGTTTTTGGAAGACAAGAACTTGATGAACACCACAAATAACTCCAAGATCATCAAACACCAAGAACAATAGTTGAGAAATCAGCCCTAGGACACAAGCAAATCATCTCCAATGTTGTTAATATGGCCACCAAATGATCAAGGCTTCAAGATAACTCCATGATAGAGCTAGTTAACATGTATTTCATGGCTAGAAAAGATCAAAAGGGGTGTTTGTAGCTTCAATATGGACGACAAGGGGAAGGTTTTTGAGAGGATTTGAGAGAGTTTTGCATGTATGGAAATGGAAATGAGAAGTTAGTTGATGGTTTTAGCTAGGAAGTGGAATGAGTAGCTTAAGGTGTAAGCTTTGCTTACACTTGTAAGTGTTTAGCTAACATGATGCCACATATGGTTGTGGTGTCATGTTGGTGCCGTCCAAGCTAGCTAGTGGGGTGGGACAATGTATTTTGTCCCATCTCACTAGTTTACGGGTATTCCTCGATTCTAGTTTTCTCGATTTACGTGCCCTCGGGTCGTTTTAGGAAAAACGTTTTTTTATAAATTATGACTCAACCCGTCACAAAACGAATCCAATAAAAATTGTCTCATCAAAAACGGAGTTCAAAAACGTAAATACGTAATCCTAAGGTTTCCGGTTTAGTCGTAAAGGACGCTAAGTTATGCACGTAAGCCCAAATTTAAATCCGTAAATTGTGAGTTCATCAACCAACACAAAAATAAGTTTCAAAATATTATACGATATAAAATTTTTGGCATCCGTTGGTATCGCGATCACTAGTAGTCCTCGTTGCTCATCAAAATATTAAAATATAATATTTAATATCGGTTTCAACTTAAACCGTTAAACATAATAATATTTAACGTTATAAAATACTTCAAAATAATTGAAAATAGAATTAAATTATGACCTTATTTTTACGGGTTTTACACGACGGATTACTTGGTTTTTATCACAATAACCCATCAAGGGTTCTACTTTGCGATAACTTGGTCATTCTCCCTTATTCCGATCTGGCTTGCGATCGCATATTCTGACGGGACTAAGGTCCTTGTTAAGACGAAACTCTGCCCAAATTTACTTTACAACATTCCGATCAGAACCACTTTGCGACAAAGGTATTTGGCTTATTCCGATCTGAAACATTGTGATCTAGCTCATTCCGATAAGCATCATTCCGACAGAGTTGTATTTGACATTCCGATGGGTATTCAACTTAATATTCCGATGGTTCACATGAATTATTCCGATGACTTGTTTTAATTATATTCCGATGGTATTAACTTTGGTGCATTCCGATAGAAAGGACTTGTTATATTCCGATATCTTAAGTTTTTAAGTTTTAATGTTTTTACAAAGTTTTATGTTTTAAGTGTTTTTCTAAATAATTTTTAAACGCTTTAATTTCACTCAACGACATTTTCATACTTGCTTTTAGTTCAAACTAGAAAACCAAACCCAAACATTCTCTTGTTCACCAAAAGACAATTGAGTCACACTTTAGACTGGAAATCAATTCGAAGAGATCGGACGATAAATATTTTATACTTGGGGTAAAAACCTTGTATTAAATGGCGCCGCTGCCGGCTCTTTTCGTTAAGATTAACGGTTTCTAGTGAGAGACGCATTGAATTTTGGGATCCGTTCTTTGAACGTTATTTTCCTTGCTTTAAAATTTTTTCAAAAACCGTAAAAAAATATAAAATTCTTCAAAAATACAAAAACATTGAAAAATCATAAAAAGCAATTATTTTCCAAAGGTTTGCACCAAAAAGATTATATAGATATTCTCTCTGTGTATATTTTTCTTCTAAAGGTGTATGCGTACTAGATCTTTAAATTATTCTGAGCCCGAGACTCGTGAAGATTTAGATATGGCTGGTGTTCATAACAACAATAATAACCCACCTCTACCCAATTTGAATAACAATAACAACAACAACAATGTTCCCCTACCTGATTTACGAACAATGGAGGAATTGTGTCAACCTACGATGAACGGACGCGGAGGCCCGATTGCGCCGATGCACATCACGGCTCAAGAGTTTTCGTTGAAGCATCACATGATCCAACAAGTGCAAACTAATCCATTTCGCGGAATTCCGGATGATGATGCCAACAAACACCTCGACAAATTCATTACCATCACCCAAAGCATGAAGTCACCCGGTGTTTCTATGGATGAACTTCGCCTTCAATTATTTCCCCACTCGCTTTCTCACCATGCCGAAAAATGGTTTGACCGTCTCCCAAAGAATTCTATTCATACTTGGAATGACATGACTGAACGTTTTTTTGTCGCGCTACTTCCCACCATCCATGGTCACAAGCCTTCGTAACCAAATTTGTGGATTCATGCAAGACAATGATGAATCGCTCTTTGATGCTTGGGAACGATACAATGATTTGATCGACCATTGTCCAAATCACAACATGCTCCCCGTCACTCTCATTGATACTTTCTACAATGGTCTCACTTTTCGTGACCGTGAAACGATCAACGCCGCCGCCGGTGGTACCTTTATGAAAAGGAGACCGAAGGAGTGTAAAGAGTTGATTGAAAACATGACTACTCACCACAAGAATTGGGATTCATCCGCATCCTCAAGATCTAATCCGAGAGTCAATGTTTCATCTACTTCTTCCACCATCGACATGTCCGCCATGGAACGTGCTATTCTTGAAATTAGCAAAATTATGCAAATTTTGGCCTCTAACCAAACTCCACAAGCTAAAGCCGTTGCTATTTCTTGTGACACATGCGGTGGTCCCCATTCTTACAATGATTGTCCTTCTACTCAAGGCAATTTTTCTGAAAACGTTAACGCGGCATACGGTACTTATCCCACGGGAGGCTATCAAGCTCGTCCTCAAGGAGACCGTAACTTGCTAAGTTATCGTTCAAACAACTATCTTGCTCCACCCGGTTTTACTCCTCCAAACCAAAACCAACAACAAAGCTATACCCGAAATAACCAATCCCAACCTCGTGCTAACAATCAATATCAATCCCAAAGAAACCCATACCCACCTCAAGGAAATTCTCAAGCTCCACATCTCAATCAACCGATGGCATTGAATCAAGACGTCGAGACGTTCATGAGGACTAATAGAGAGATGGTGACGAATCTTCAGAGTCAATTCATCAACTTGAAGGGAGAAATGGCAAAACAAGGGAGCGATATTCGAGCCGAGCTAAGAAATGACATGGTGAAACAAAGCAATGATATTCGTGCCGACATGAGAGACTCTTTCAGCACCCAAGCAGATAATTTACATGATATGTTAGGTTCGCTCTTCCAAGGTAATCAACCCTCTTCTTCGGGTACTCTTCTGAGTAACACCGTTGTGAATCCAAGAGGGGAGATAAAAGCAATCACCACTTGTAGTGGAAAAGGTTATACGGAACCCGAGATTCCTACACCTTCACCCGTGATTGTGAACAAGGAAAAAGATAAACTTTCCTCACCTCCTTTGCCTTCTACCCCCATTCCCCCACCACCCGTGGTTGTGAGTGATCCTACTCCCCTAAAGCTTTCCTCTTCATCCGATATACCTTATCCTTCAAGGTTGAGGAAAGAGAAGCAAAAGAGCAAGGATGATATTCAAGTTTCAAACTTTCTCAAAATGTTTAAACAATTGAATTTTAACATCTCCTTTGCCGAGGCTCTCGCTCACATGCCTAAATACGCGAAGATGTTTAAAGATCTTCTAAGTGACAAGGAGAAGATTCTTGACATTGCTCAGACCAAACTTAATGAGAATTGCTCCGCGGTTCTCTTAAGGAAATTGCCCACCAAACTTGGTGATCCGGGTCGCTTCTTGATTCCTTGCAACTTCCCGGGAGTAGAGAATTGCATGGCCCTATCCGATCTAGGTGCCAGTATAAACTTAATGCCTTTATGTGTTTGGAAGCAATTATCTCTCCCCGAGCTAGTCCCCACCAAAATGACTTTGGAATTAGCCAACCGTGCGGTTGCTTATCCAGTGGGGATAGCCGAAGACGTCTTCGTTGGCGTTGACAAATTCACCTTTCCGGCGGATTTTGTTGTCGTTGACTACGAGATGGATCCTCGTGTTCCATTAATCGTTGGACGTCCCTTCTTAAGGACCGGTCGCACTCTCATTGATGTAGCCGCGGGCGAAATAATCATGAGAGTTGGTGACGATAAAATTGTCTTCAACATGGGTAAGGTTTCTAAGCAACCTTATTCATATGAGAGTGTTAATGATATTGATGTTCTCGATGAGGCTTGTGAAGAAAACTTTCATGATGCTTGCAAAAGTACTCTCTCTTCTCTACCCAATATTGAGACCGTTGCCTCAATTGCTCCGTCATTGACTCCTTTTGGAGAAAGTGACTTGGATGATTTTGAAGCTAGCTTGGGTCCTCTCAATCTTAAGTATGATGATTCTCCCACCGATTAGGATGAAGACATTCGTACAATTGAGAAACTTCTCAATGAGGACCATATTTCTCCTCAGTCTCCTAAGGCTATCTCTACCGATGATTCGAAGTTGACCACGCCGTCCATCGAAAATCCTCCGGATCTAGAGCTTAAGTATCTTCCGTCTCATCTCGAGTACGTTTTCCTTGAAGACAACAAGAAGTTACCGGTCATCATCGCAAAGGACCTGAAAGAAGAAGAAAAATTCCGACTTATCGCCGGGTTGAAGAATCATAAGAAAGCGATTGCGTGGAAGATCTCCGATATTCGTGGAATTGATCCTCACTTTTGCACACATAAAATTCTCATGGAGGACGACTTTAAACCCACTATTCAAAGCCAACGAAGTGTGAATCCTAAGATCCATGACGTTATCAAAAAAGAGGTTATCAAACTTCTTGATGCGGGCTTGATCTATCCTATCTCGGATTCACCGTGGGTTAGTCCCGTCCATTGCGTGCCTAAGAAAGGTGGAATCACCGTTGTTCCCAACGAAAACATCGAGTTGATTCCTACTCGTCTCGTTACAGGGTGGAGAGTTTGTATAGACTATCACAAACTCAATGATGCTACGAGAAAGGATCACTTTCCCCATCCTTTCATGGACCAAATGCTTGAACGTCTAGCGGGTAATGATTATTACTGCTTCTTAGACGGTTTTTCGGGTTATTTTCAAATACCCATCGATCCCCAAGACCAAGAGAAAACCACATTCACTTGCCCTTATGGAACATTTTCTTATAAAAGAATGCCTTTCGGCTTGTGCAATGCTCCTGGGACATTCCAAAGGTGTATGATAGCTATCTTCCATGACATGGTTGAAGAAACTATGGAAGTCTTCATGGATGATTTCTCGGTTTATGGTGATTCATTCTCTTCTTGCCTTGCCAATTTAGAACGTATGCTTAAGCGGTGCGAAGACACTCGCCTTGTTCTAAATTGGGAAAAATGCCATTTTATGGTAAAAGAAGGCATCGTGCTAGGACACAAAATCTCCAAAGCCGGTCTTGAAGTGGACCGTGCTAAAGTGGATGTCATAGCCAAATTACCTCCACCTTCAACTATGAAGGGTGTGAGAAGTTTTCTGGGTCATGCAGGCTTCTATCGTCGTTTCATTCAGGATTTCTCTAAAATCGCTCGCCCGATGACCCACCTCTTGCAAAAAGATACTCCTTTTATCTATTCCAAAGAGTGTATTGACGCCTTCAATCTTCTCAAGGATAAGCTAACTAAGGCACCGGTCTTGGTTACCCCTAATTGGGAGCTACCTTTTGAATTGATGTGCGATACTAGCGATTTTGGGCCAAAGAGTGAATAAACACTTCCAACCAATCCATTACGCTAGCAAGACAATGACGGGGGCTCAACTGCATTATACGACAACCGAAAAAGAGCTTTTAGCTGTTGTCTATGCTTTTGAAAAATTTCACCCCTATCTTGTCCTTTCCACCACCATCGTGTATACTGACCATTCCGCGTTGAAGTACTTGTTAACTAAGCAAGATTCTAAGCCAAGAATTCTTCGTTGGGTTTTGCTCCTTCAAGAATTCAACATTGAAATTAGTGACAAAAAGGGAGCCGAAAACATAGCAGCGGATCATCTGAGTAGACTTGAGGATCCTTATCAAGGGGATCCTTCGAACAAAGAAATCAATGACTCTTTTCCCCTTGAGACCTTAATGTCTATTTAGTCCAATCTTGATGACACCCCGTGGTTTGCAGACATTGCAAACTACTTAGCGGGTGGTATTCTCATCAAAGGGTTAACATCCCAAGAAAAGAAGAAGTTTTTTAAAGATGTTAAAACTTACTTCTGGGATGACCCTTATCTATTCAAACAATGTGCTGATCTGATCATTCGTCGATGTGTTGATGGACCGGCAGATTTGCAAATCCTTGATGCTTGCTATAAAGGACCCACTGGTGGTCACTTTGGTCCCAACTACACCGCTAAGAAAGTGTTTGACTCAGGATTCTATTGGCCCACCATTTATCGTGACGCTCACGAAATGGTTAAGCATTGTGATGCTTGCCAACGCCAAGGAAAGATCACACATAAAGATGAGATGCCTCAAAATTTCATACAAGAATGTGAAATCTTTGACGTATGGGGCATCGACTTTATGGGGCCATTTCCATCATCCAAAGGGAACAAGTACATCCTCGTAGCCGTTGACTACGTTTCTAAATGGGTTGAAGCTAAGGCTCTTCCTACGAATGATGCGAGGGTGGTTGTGAACTTTTTGAAGCAGCTGTTTGCTCGATTCGGTGTTCCTCGTGCTATAATCAGTGACCGTGGGACTCATTTTTGCAATGATCAATTTGCAAGAGTCATGGCTAAGTATGGTGTCAATCATCGTCTTTCCACCGCCTATCATTCCCAAACCAATGGGCAATCCGAGATTTCCAACCGTGGATTGAAGCGAATTCTGGAACGTGCTGTGAGAGAGCATCGTGTCGCGTGGGCCGATAAATTAGATGATGCTCTGTGGGCTTTCCGTACAGCTTATAAGACCCCGATTGGTTGTACACCTTATCGTCTTGTGTACGGGAAAGCATGCCACCTCCCCATCGAGCTGGAACATAAGGCGTACTGGGCCTTGAAGTGGGCTAACTTCGACATCCACAAAGCTGGTGATCTTCACAAGATTCAACTCAACGAGTTCAACAAATTGAGGAATGAAGCTTACCAGAACTCACTGATATACAAGGAGAAGACCAAGATAATCCATGACGCAAGAATCAAGAACCGAGAGTTCTACGTTGGTGATCAAGTTTTACTCTTTAACTCTCGATTAAAGATCTTCTCTGGCAAGTTGAAGAGCCGCTGGTCTGGTCCATTCACCGTCACCAAAGTCTTTCCATATGGCACCATTGATCTTTCTCAGCCAAATGGGCCCAATTTCAAAGTGAATGGCCAGCGTTTGAAGTTGTACTTTGGTGAGGACATCTCTCATGAGATGATCCCATCCCTCACCACGTTTCCCATGAACTAAATTTGAGTCGAGTCAGGCTCGTGACTCGGTTATAAAAAACAAGCGCTTCTCTGGAGGCAACCCGTGATCTATCCTTTACTGCTTTCATAATAAGTGTAGGGGCTCCGTATGTGTTGGATGTCTTGTTTCTTGTACTGTGCAGGGATTAAAGCTTCAAAGAGCACCTCGATGACTTTTGATGAACCGTGATCCCGTGGTCCCATCTTCCCGGTTCTATCCTAAACTCTCGTGATTCAATATTTCATATCTTATATGTTCACATTGAAATCACTATAGTTGTCCTTTCCTTAGCAAGATTTAAACAACGTGCACAATGTCCTAAGTGTAGGGGAGTTTACTCCCACATGCTTAAACATTGAGGACAATGTTTATCTCAAGTGTAGGGGGGACTTCTATCGAAGTAAGTGGTCTTTTCCATGAATTTGTCCTCATTTTAACCGGAAAACTTGATTTTTCGACATTTTTCAAAAATTTTAATCTATTTTGGCCTAGTTGTATAGTTGTATTTTCCTTTGTTATGATTACTTTCTTTCCTTGCTAGAATAAATTTTAATAAAGTGGTTTTATTTTTCAAAGTCGTGAATATTTTGACTCATCTCGAGTTTACTTATCTAAGTTTACTCTAGCTAGTATCCTTAACATGTTCAAGTCATGTTTTTCTAGGCTTTTATATAGGGAGCTTTAAAACGCGAAAGTCTTAACTCTCACGGGTTAAGAACAAGAACTTTTCGCAAGTTCCTATAATTGATCCTAGAGAGTAGTTTATCAAGGGAACTTTAAAATGCGATTTCTAAACTTGAAAAAGTCTAAGAATTTGCAAGATCCTATAGATGACTCGAAAACACAAAACTTTGATTTAATAGGCTAAGCATCCACGAGTATCATTCCTTGAGATTTTAAACTGTGGAGGACGAGAGATGATAGAGTCAATTATAAGTTTGGTATTCTTTCGTGAATTTATGTAAGTTAATTATGAGCCTATTCTCCCATCGCTTATTAATAAATTTATTTGCAATAAATAAGGTTGTATGATTTGAAAAGTTACTTAGCTTCTAGCCCAAGATCGTTTAAAAGTTGCTCGGTATTAATTAGAGTTCATAGCCAAGGCATAACTTATTGAAGCGGGATGCGAAGATTGGCGAGTCCGAAAAGGCCCTAACAAGGCATGAGGGCTACATTTTGTTGCTAAAGATCCAAAAGTGATGTGAAGAATCATTTATCGAAAATCAATATGAAGGATCGAGACACACGACGAAAAGCAAAAACTCCACAAAATATCATGGAGAAGTCTATCCAAAAAGGCCCTAACAAGCTATGAGGATAAATATATCCAAGTCTTAAAAGGAGGCGGATCGTTGTATATCAAAGTCCAAAATAAAGATTGGAGAAAAATGAAGAAGTCGTGGTCCAAATATGAAGAATCTCTCAAAAAGTTCAAGTGGAGAAATTCCTATTATGAAGAGAACACCATAATTTCAAGAACGTCTCTCAAAGATTTAAAGTATGAAGTCGAGCCTTACTACCAGAGCTAGCGGAAGAGCTCAGCTCCTACTAGAAGCTGATGAAGGTGATTCGCCTCAACTACGGGATGGCCAAATATCGGTCCGAGAAAGGTCTCAAATCGCGAAGCGAGTTATGCCACGAGATGAACTTATGAGGTCCCGAGAACCAATTTTAAAAGATTTCGTCCTTTAGCTAACTATTGATTAAATCATCCACTTTATTTTCGGCCTAAATAACTATCGAAATAAGTCAAACAATGCATCCTGGTGATCATTCAAGAAAAAAAATAAAATATTAGAGATACACCTAGGAATAAGGGAGTCTAAGTGAATAATTGGCCCACATGAATTCGTGTTAGTTTACTAACTTATAATAACAATGATCTCGTTTTTAAGCTTGGTTTGGGGAACGTGAAACTTGAGGATGACAATCATTCATGACATTTTAAAACCCAAGGTAAGTTTTTGTTCTTTTTACTTGTTTTCTTCTTTTGAATATTTTGTAATTTTCTATCTTTTTAATAAAGGCCGAGGTGGGTTATTTATGATGGAGAATGTAAACCGTGCTTTAAAATTAATGCATTGCAGGAGGGCATTGCAATGGTCAAGTGTAGGGGATTTAATAAGTGTGAAAAAACTTATCCTTTTACCATTTATTTCCAATAATAACAAGGCGAAAACGTGTATTTTATGTCGTAAAAGTCAGAATTATGCGTGGTTTGTGTTTTTATTGTGTTTTATGACCAAAAGATGAAAAAGGAAGAAAACACGGGCTTTCACGGGCTTTTATCGAAGAAAACGAGAAAAGACGAAGTCAAGTGATCAAGAGTTCTTAAAGAACGGATGTCCAAGACCTATTCTGAAGATTTATCGAAGAAAAAGTCTAAAGACGAAAGTTTAATGAAGTCAAAGAACTTAAGTCTAAATTAAAGAAGAAAATTATTAAGACAAGTTCAAATCCCGAGACGACGTCGAGAAAAGACAAAGAATTAAATCGAGTCGAGAAGAAAAGAAAGAAGGAAGCACCACACATGCACTTCCCATTTTCCCTATAAATACCCTCCTACTCACATTAGGAGTGGAGTTAGCTAGTTGCACTTTTAATTTTTCCTTTCTAGTTTTTAGAGAGATAAAGTTCTAAACTTTCTCTCACTAAGTTTTTCATCTTTCCTTTCTTTTAAGCTTTCATTAATCCTTGTATTTGAGTTTCTTTAATCAAAAGTTTAAGTTTAAGCTTTGTGTTCTTTAATCTCCTTCTACATTTCTTGGTTTACTTTATCTTTGATCCGAATTGCATACTTCATTCGTATGATTTGATGATTTTGTGATTAAAGGATTAATCTTCTTTGTTTACACAATAGCTCTTACACGTATAAGCTATAAGCTCTCTATGCTTATTGGCTTATTTCAAGTTTTAGCTTATTGATTTTCGGATTTCTCAAAGGTTTTAGTCACTTTAAAGTTCCTTTCATAAAGTTTATGATCTTTTATGTTTAAGAAGTTGTCAAATTTAAGCTTTTTGAGTTGTTTAAGTTTCAGATAAGATAGCTTATTGTATGTGCTTATTGAGTTTTAAGCTTACCACCAATTTCGGATTAAGTTTTGCTTCCATCGCAATCTTGGGGATTCTACACATTCCGACAGATTACTTGGTTTTTATCGCAATAACTCATCAAGTGTTCTACTTTGCGATAACTTGGTCATTCCCCCTTATTACGATCTGGATTGCGATCGCTCATTGCGATCACATATTCCGACGGGACTAAGGTCCTTGTTAAGACGAACCTCTGCCCAAATTTACTTTACAACATTCCGATCAGGACCACTTTGCGACAAAGGTATTTGGGTTATTCCGATCTGAAACATTGCGATCTAGCTCATTCCGATAAGCATCATTCCGACAGAGTTGTATTTGACATTCCGATGGGTATTCAGCTTAATATTTCGATGGTTCACATGAATTATTCCGATGACTTGTTTTAATTATATTCCGATGGTATTAACTTTGGTGCATTCCGATAGAAAGGACTTGTTATATTCCGATAGCTTAAGTTTTTAAGTTTTTAAGTTTTTACAAAGTTTTATGTTTTAAGTGTTTTTCTAAATAATTTTTAAACGCTTTAATTTCACTCAACGACATTTTCATACTTGCTTTTAGTTCAAATTAGAAAACCAAACCAAAACATTCTCTTTTTCAACAAAAGACAATTGAGTCACACTTTATACTGGAAATCAATTCGAAGAGATCGGACGATAAATATTTTATACTTGGGGTAAAAACCTTGTATTACCCACCCACTATATGGGACAGCCAAATGAGCTCAAACACACACCCTTAGGTGTCAAAAATTCCTTAACAAGCTAACACTTGTTATGTATAAGTCCTAAAACCATTTTCACAAAACCATTCCCTCATTTATCTAACATGCAAAACCACTAATACTCTCCTCTCCTCTCTCTCATTTCCGTCCCAAAATTCATCAACAACAACCCTTATTTGATCTATTTTAGCCATAAAATCATG
Organism: Glebionis coronaria; assembly: GCA_025667525.1. Lineage (NCBI taxonomy): Eukaryota > Viridiplantae > Streptophyta > Magnoliopsida > Asterales > Asteraceae > Glebionis > Glebionis coronaria. The sequence goes on from CM046874.1 coordinate 463,270,530, forward strand.
TGTTATTCATACACATGATGATGCCCCTTTGAAGCCTTGAAGATTGGAGGTGATTTCTTGGTGTCATAGGGCTGATTTCTATAATAAGTTTACAAATATTGGTGGTCTTAAAAAGTTGGTGTTGATTATCACAAGTTGTGTGATCAAAATCCATGTTTTGATCATCACCTTCACAATCTTGGTTGGTAACAAGATTTATTCTTCTATATCCTTGATTATTTTGTAAATGTAAATGTATATTTTCCTCTTAATGTATATGTATATGATGATATATGATGATAAAAACATTGTGTGGGGATCTTGTGTTGATAAATATGATTAAAATGATTAATAGTTATATAAAACAATGATGAAATCTAGCTCAAACAAGTAGGTTGTATAAAATAGAAGATGACTGTTGATCCCAAACTTAGATCGATTTAGCTTTATGTATACGAGATTAGATCAAGTAATACACTTAGAGAAACCTTTGTATATGTATATGATAAAAAAAGTGTTATGCGGAATTAACACTTAAACAAGAACACAAAAGATGTAAACAAACTTTCACTTTGATTAATGATATCAAACTTGCTTACAATGAAAGTGTTTTACGTATGAAAACTTATATTGAACATTAACCTAAAGATCTTCTTTTATAGACATAAGAAGCCTTGTACAATAATCTACGTATCAACTATTCTAGGTAAAGAAAAATATAGAAAATACATTGTTGTTCCTATCTTTACTAGAAGTAATCTAGAATATAATAAACGTGTAGATCATATCCTTCCATCAGTGCTTGTCTTCAATGTATCAACGCTTGACTTTGTCTTGTCAACGCTTGATCTGTCAGCATTTGTTTTACTCCTGTCAACGCTTGTTTTATTCTTGTCAGCGCTCAAGTAGACTGGCTATAATTTATTCCCAACAATCCTCCCCAAAACTTGATATCTACTCTAGTAATCAAGTTTCTGAATAAACATTACGAACTAGGAGGAATCTTACAAACCTTCTCATATTGGTAATAAATAAATCTAATTAAATCTTTGGCCACGTCACTTGAATAATCAATTTCCAGCTGTGTGATCTTCATCCTCTCCAAGACTTCCTTGGACATGAAATACTGACCATCTACAAGTAGATACTCGGCAAACTTGCTAGAACTCAAATAATATACTCCAGCAGCTGAATACAATCTCCATTGAAGACCACTGAGGTCATCTTCAAGATCCTTCCAAATAGCAGGATCTTCATCTCTTGGTCCACACATTCTTTTGAATGTTGACCATGGTTTTATTCCATTGACTGAAGTTGGTGCTTCAGTCTCATACTTGGCCTCTAACAACCTCCATAGGTCTACCAAGTCTTCTCTATCAAAACTTGCAAACAAAGATATAAGAGTGGTAAAATTGTGAACCTCTTTTCCATACCTGCCAATCATCCAAAACCCACATTCATCTTCTTCATAGATTATAATAGGGTTTCTGGAATCAAGTGGTAACACTTGTACCATATCTGAAGCTTACAATGGTGAGAGCTTGAGGCTCTTTCTGATAACAGCTTCACTTTGATTTAATGGATCCATATCTTTGGGAAACTCAAGAGGGACTCCCTTTTTCACAGGTCTGGGAACAAACATTGCCTTCTTAAGCTCCATTTCCTCTGCAATTTCTTCTTTTCTTTCATCAGAAAGAAGTCTTAGAGTGTTTTCTTCCTGCACTCTAACCCAAATGGGATAAGCTCTGCACTCCAACTCTTCAAATGTCAAAAAAATCAATTTCTTATGAGTCCATCCTGTTCCATGACACCTGAGTAGCATATAGTACAACTCCCTTCTATCCCTTTTCAAATTTGAGAGAACATTGCTTGCTCTGTGTTTCAGAATAACCTTGCAATCCTTTTGTACTCTGAGAAGAATCTCCAAACCCCATATCTGATTTGAAATGGTCAAATGTGGATTCTCCATACACCTATCTTCCCAAGCATGGTACATCTGAACAACTTCTGGCATATCAAAATCAACCTGCAATTTCAGCTCATTCAACTTCTCTTTTGCCAACTCAACACCATACTCAAGTCTTTCTGGTTGTTCTATGATCATAACCATTGAGTCTGAACTGGCTTCATCACTTCCTTCTTGCTCTTCTAAAGTGACAACAAAAGGTGATTCACCCTCCTTCTTTCTTTCTTGTTCCACAATTTGTGCAGCCAACCTTCTATCAAATTCAATTTTTGCTGCATTCTTTGGAATAATTTCTTCTACCATAAAACCCTTACCCTTATCTAATGGATCAACTATTAGTAAGGTAGATGGTAATACATGTGAAGAAACCTCTTTGATGATGGATGATGACTGGAATACATCATCCTCATTTGTAGGTCTGTCAATGCTCACGTTTGCTTTGTCAGCGCCCAAGTTACTTATATAAGCGTTCATATCTGTCGTGTCAACGCCCAAAGTACCTGTCTCAGTGCCTCTTGCAATTTCCTCCAACATGGTTGTAAATGACAAATTTAAGTTTGTAGGAGAGATTAGAGACGTATCAAAACCTGTATGTTTCTTCAAATTTGTGAGGGCCTCAGCAACATCCAAAGATTGACCATCATGAGAGCCCTTATCACTTACATTTATTTGTTCATCCTCCCCTTTGGAAGATTCCTCCATCCCTCTCCTTGTGCTAGCAGTCTCCAAGATAACAATCCTCTCCCTCAATTGCTTGAGTTCAAGGCCTTGTGTGCTGACAACTTGTACCAAGTCTGCATTTTTCTTTTGCAAGCTAATGCAGACTACCGTCAATTCCATCAAAGTCATTGAGTTCAATATGCCCTCTTCTAAAATGGGTATTTGACCTCCCAAGTTAGATTCATTGGGCATGGATGAGGTCTTAAGTATGGTAGGACTGTCTTGGCCAGCTTCTAAGCCAGAACCAATAGTCCCAGCCTCATCCATAGCACCAACCACACTTGTGGTGGTGGTCCTCTCTGCTACATGGCTAGGACCACTAGAGGAGAACACTCCAGTAGTCCGTTGGCGTTTTTGTAACCTATATTGTGTTGGGGGAGAAGAAGATGTGGATTGGGTGGATGTTGATTGGTTAAGGGGTGTTTGGGTTTGTGAAGGATTGGTGTCAACGTTTGAAATAGGCACATCAACGCCAACATTTAACGTGTCAACGTCGAAGGGTTCTTGGTCAATTTGCATATGTTGTGGTGAAGGTAAAGGTTTAGGTATTGGGTCAATTTGGGGTTGGGGGTCTGGTTGGGGTTGTGCTGCTTCAATGACAGCAATCATAGCAAGGGTGCGGGGTAGGTCACGATGTGGGGGTGAGTTCATCTTCATAAAAATTGCTTTCTTTTGCACAAGGATCTCATAAAAATCATCATGATCCCTTGTGTAGTAATTTTGCACCTCAAAAACCATTTGTAAAAATCTGGGATAAGCTAAAGTCATTTTGTTCCCTTTATTTTTACACATGCCCTCAAAAATCATTTTGGAATAATTAAACTTTTGCCCAGTAGCAATGCACACAATAGCACTTGCAATAGATCTATTGATCTCATTGTGTGCAGTACATTTGGGACTCAAACATTGTAAGAGGACATGTATTATGTACTTCCAGGCTGGGGGAAACTCCTGTTTATGATATTTATTTAAAGTTCCTTCAGCAGGAAAAGGATAACCCAAAGCCCTTAGTCCTTGTTCTATTTCATGAATGGGGAGGGTGGTTATACCATCAGCATCATCAAGATGCAAAGCTTGACGAACCAAAGCTTCAGTAACCACCCATGTTCTCCCATGAACAATAGAAGATAATGTAGTCACTCTATTAACTGTTGAGGAACTAACATTGTTCCAAAACTGTTTAATATGTGTGACAAGAATGAGTGGAGTATGAGAAAGAGCATAACTAATTGGGGATGCATTCAGATACGCCACCATTTGTGTATACTGGGGAAACAAAGTATTATCAGCTTCAAGATATGCTACCATGTTGTGTTGACTTCTGAACCCCAATTCCAAATCAGTTGGTTCAAATTTTGGTGCCATTGTTGAAAGCTGTTGAATGATTGATAAAGATGAAGTTATAGGAGAAAAATTGTGTTAGACAAGAATAATAGGTACCCTGTTTAAAATAAGAGCCAAATATATAGGAGAAGAAAATGCATGTGATTGGCCCAAAATGAGGCAAGTATTTTCAAAATGCAATCACGAAAATATTGAAAATAAATAAGTTTATCTCATGCATTAAATGAAAGTTATCTGCTCCCAAAATTACGGACCAAAAATATGTCAAAAAGTAACAACTAGGTAGGTCCCATTGAGTGTCAACGGTAAAAAATTACCCATCAACGCCCAACGGCTATATTCTTGGCAACGTTTGCCAAAGCCATGTCAGCGTCTAAATTGGTAACAACAACGCTTGGAAAAATACTTGTCAGCGTCCAAAAAAAAATTTATAAAAATGAAAAATGACCTTAACAAAGTAATTTATCCTAGAGAAGATAACCAAAAAGTTGATAATTATTATAGGGCGGCAAGCACTGTCCAGTTATGCACACTTGCTTATGCAAGATAGACATAATAGTCTTCTAGTGTCCCTTGCTAACCAAAACTCTTAACAACTAAGTTACCTTATAAAATTCCTTGTTACTCCTAGGTAAAACCCATGATAAAGTCATTCCCAAGTCTCCCAACAGACCACAACCAATTCTAGGCCAAAAATGTCTTGGCAGCATGCATAGTATATCAACTTTGCATGCTACAGTGCCTCATGATTTAGTAAAACTAACTCATACTCACCTGTGGACACAATCTAAAATTGTGATAAGAGTATCATAAGAATACCAAAAGTCCTAAAGGTTCCTAAAACCTCCCCTTAAATTGTGATACAAATGTTTCCAAAAATATGCATGAACATAAAAATTTTTTTATGTCAAGATAGGAATTGAAAATTCCAACTGATAGGTGTGTAAACACCCATCTTTTCTACCACTTAATTACAATAATAACCGGACCAAAACGTGTATTTTATGTCTTTTATGTCGGAATTATGCGTGGTTTGTGTTTTTGTTGTGATTTAGGACGACAAGGTGAAAAGTGGAGAAAACACGGAAATTCACGGGCATTTACGGACTTTTATTGAAGAAAAGGATGAAAGACGAAGTCAAGAAGTCAAGAGTGCAAAAAGAACGGAAGTCCAAGACCAATTCTGAAGATTTATCGAAGAAACAGTCAAAAGATGGAAGTTTATCAAAAGCCGAAGAATTCAAGTCTATTTTATTGAAGAATTTAAAGACGAGTTCAAAGAAATCCCGAAGCCAAAAGTCCCTTAAGTCCAAGTTTAAAGAAGATTAGAAGAAAAGGACTAAGTATGCAATTAATGAAGATTAAAAGAAGGAGGGACTTAATTACGCAATTAAGAGAAAAGGAAAGAGGGGAGGAAGCTTCCTTAATCCTCCCCTATAAATAGTCATTATATGTAATCTTTTCATTTTGTTGGCTAAGTGTGACAATTAGCTCTTCCACCATTTACTTACCTTGTCATTTACTTTTCTTGTCAAATTTAAATACCTTGTCTTGCACCTTAAATTCATTTAATTTCAAGTAATTTTTCATTTAATTATTGTCGATCTTTACTTTATCTTGTCAATCTATTATCTACCTTTCTTAATCTTTGATTTATGTGTTTATGTTTATATTCATGTTCATGCTTTTATTTTGATCCAAGTGGTTTTTGATTATTGTGGTTAAAGTTGTTTACTTTATTGATTTTAATTGTTTGTTGATGTTTTCTGTTGATTCGTTGTTAGTTTTATTAGATCGTTTGTGTTGATTTTGGTTAAATCTGTGTTATCTTTCTTGTTTCTGTAATCCCTTGTTCTTCGGGGGAGTTTGTTGTGTCTCTGATCTTTCCAGGAAAACTTCCGAACCAAGAAGGAGAAAAGGCTTCATTCGGAACTCCAAAGTTCCGAGTCAAGGGTTTCATCCGGAAGATTTTAGGCTCAGCAAAACTTCCGAGTCAAGCTTGTTCATCCGGAACATTCAAAGTTCCGGACAAAGGATAACTTCCGACTCAAGAGTCATTCATTTGGAACTCAAAATTTCTGAACCAGAAAAGCTTCATTCGGAACTCAAAAGTTCCGGATCAAGCAATTCATTCGGAACTCCAAAAGTTCCGGATCAGTGATTGTTCATTCGGAAGTTTCCAAAGTTCCGAACCAAGGGCTGTTCATTCGGAACTTAAAAGTTCCGAACAAACTTCCGAATCAAGGGGCAAGTTCCGGATCAGGGAGTGTTCATTCGGAAGTTTTAAACTTCCGAATCAAGGAGGCTTCATTCGGAATCTTCCGAATCAAGGGATAATCAAAAGTTCCGAATCAAGGCAAATTTTAGAAGTTCCGAATCAGTAAAGTTCCGAACGAAGGATTGTTTTGGATAAGTGACATATTCAGATCAATTTGTTCCGGATCAAGGATTTTGGTAATATTCCGAGCGAAGAAGAATCATTCCAACCGAAGGTGACATTCCGGACGAGTGATTGTTCCAAACGAAGGATAATTCCGAATGAGCTGTATTCAGGTTCTTATTAGCTTTTGTCTTTGATTTTTATTTTCAAGCTTTATTTTTCTTGCCTTTTATTTAATTGCACTTTAAGTTTATTTGCCTTAGTTTTATTTTAGACTTGCCTTAGTTTTAGTCGCGTTTTATGTTTGCCTTAGATAGATTTAAGTTTACGTCATTTACTTTAGTGCCCTTTAATTTCAGTCACGTTTATAAATACTTGCACCTTTATTTTAATTAGACTTAGATTTACTTTAAGAGCACCTTTACTTTAAAGTTCTGCACCCTTTATTTTAAACACTACAACGACACATCTTTGTTTCACCAAAATAAAACTGAGTCACACATAGAGAGCCTAGATCAATTCGATTAGACTGGAACAACGAACTTTAATCTTTTTAACTAGGTAAAATCTTAGTTATCAAATGGCGCCGCTGCCGGCTCTTTTCGTTAAGATTGACGGTTTTCTGTGAGAGACACGTTGCTTTTTGGGATCCGTTCACTTGTGAGCGTTACTTTTCTTGCATAAAAAATTCAAAAAAGTCATAAAAATTAAAAAAATTGATAAAAAATCCATAAAAATTAAAAATTTCAAAAATCCAAAAAGATTTTATCTTTATTGTGTATATATATTGTCTTTGTGTTTGGTTTTGTTTTCTTTTGCATTTTCAGGTGTATGCGTACTAGATCTTCTAATTATCAAGAGCCCGAGCCTCAAGAAGATTTAGATATGGCAGGTGTTAACAACAACAATAATATTCCACCGCACCTCAATAATAACAACAATGTTCTTCCACAGCCCGATCTTCGGACCATGGAGGAACTTTGTCAACCAACAATGTTTGGACGAGGAGGACCGATTACGCCAATGCAAATCAACGCTCCTGAGTTTTCGTTGAAGCACCACATGATTCAGCAAGTACAAACAAACCCATTTAGAGGATTGCCTGATGATGATGCCAACAAACACCTCGACAAGTTCATTACAATCACTCAAAGCATGAAGTTGCCTGGGGCCACAATGGATGTTCTTCGCTTACAACTCTTCCCACATACTCTATCGCATCATGCCGAGAAATGGTTTGATCGTCTCCCGAAGAATTCTATTCACACTTGGGATGATATGACTCAACGCTTTTTGTCGCGCTACTTTCCACCATCCATGGTCACGAGCCTTCGCAATCAGATCAGCGGTTTCATGCAAGACCCTGATGAATCTCTTTTTGACGCTTGGGAGAGATATAATGTCTTGATCTACCGATGTCCAAACCACAACATGCTCCCTGTGACCTTAATCGATACTTTCTACAACGGTTTGACTTTTCGAGATCGTGATACGATTAATGCAGCCGCCGGTGGCACATTCATGAAAAGGAGACCCGAGGAGTGTAGAGAGCTAATTGAGAACATGACTACTCATCATAAGAACTGGGATTCCTCTGCTTCTTCAAGGAACAACCCGAGAGTCAATGTCCCTTCTACCTCAGCAAACCCCGAGATGACCGAACTCACCCGCATGATGGCCGAAATGAGCAAAAGTATTATGCTTCTCGCTTCAAACCAACAACAACAACAAGTTAAAGCGGTTGCTAATCCTTGTGAAACATGTGGCGGTCCTCACTCATGCACCGATTGTCCTTCGACTCAAGGAAATCCGGAAAATGTGTATGCAGCTTATGGTAATTATTCACCGGAAAATTACCAAGCTAGACAACAAGGGGATAGAAATCTGTTGAGTTACCGATCCAACAACTACCTTTCACCCGGTTTTTCTCCTCAAAACCAAAACCCCGCCAACAACTACAATATAAGCAACCAAATCCCACCAAGAGCTTCTAACCCTTATCACCCACCCGCTCAACAAACCCCACCCATTAACTCCGATGTTGACGCCATCATGAGAACTCAAGGTGAGCAAATCAAGAATCTACAGAGCCAAATAATCAATTTGAAAGGAGATATCTTGAAGCAAGGAAATGACATTAGAACCGAGGTTCGTGATAATATTCAATCCTCCTTCAGCACTCAAACGACTGAATTAAAGAATCTGTTGGCTAGTTTCTTGCCCGAAGCTCAACCTTCTTCTTCGAGTTCTCTACCTTCAAACACCGTCCCTAATCCGCGAGCCAATGTGAGTGCTATTACTACTCGTAGTGGAGTCACCATCGTAGGACCACCAATCCCACCCCCATCATCTACACCTCCTCCACCACCATGTGTCCCTACTCCTCCTACACCTAGTATTAGTACACCATTACCGTCTCCGCCTCGTCATGATGATGTATCTCGGAAGGACCCTTCAACATCCCAACCTTTACCGACTACACCTTCACCGTCTCCCTATCAACCCAGAATCCCATACCCTTCTCGCATAGGCAAGACCAACGAGCTAACCAAGAATGCCTGTCAAGTATCGAAATATGTGGATATGCTATCTAAAATGACCATCAACATTAGCCTTGTTGAAGCACTTTGCCACATGCCGAAATTTGTCAAAGCATTCAAGGAATTGATTAGCAAGAAGGAGAAGCTGATTGAACTCGCCAACACACGCTTAAATGAAAACTGCTCAGCAGTCATTCTTAAAGAATTACCGGAAAAGCTTGGAGATCCCGGTCATTTTGTGTTGCCTTGCGTGTTCAACAAAACTGAAGAATTTACTGCCCTTGCTGATCTCGGGGCTAGTATTAATTTGATGCCACTGAGTGTTTGGAAAACACTATCATTACCCGACCTCATTCCAACAAAGATGACTCTCGAACTTGCAAATCGTACTCTCGCTTACCCCGTTGGTATAGCCGAAGACGTGTTTATCAAAGTTGGCACATTTACTTTCCCGGTCGATTTTGTCGTAGTTGATTATGAAATGGACCCTCGTATTCCTTTAATACTTGGTCGGCCATTCTTGAGAACCGGACGAGCTTTAGTAGATGTGGCCGAAGGTGAGTTAATCTTACGAGTCGGGGATGATTCAAAAGTTTTTAAAATGGGGAAGCTTACAGGAAAATCCTTTGGAAGTCGACAATCAGTAAATATGATTAATGTGCTCGATGACTTTACCGTCTACGACAATCCTCTATTCGATTCTTCCATTGATAATCCACTCTTTGAAGATGATGTGGATGATTCTCGCTCCACTTTGGACGCTTCTCCCATTTATGATTCTCCACCGGTCTTTGATGCTTATGATGATATCTTGGTATGCATGAAATTATACCCATAATCCAACAGCTGGTTCTGAATCCACAAAACTTGTCCACAACAAGCAGTTGCAGCCACATACTCTGCTTTAGTTGTAGAATTAGCCACCACTGTTTGTTTCTTGCATTGCCAAGATATCAACCTACTCCCAAGAAACTGACATCCACCAGTTGTGGATTTTCTATCAAACTTATCACCTCCATAGTCACTGTCTGAATAAGCAATAAGCTCCAAAGGTGAATCTTTTGGATACCACAAGCCAAGACTGGGATAACATCTTAGGTACCTAAAGATCCTTTTAACAGCATAAAGGTGACATTCTTTGGGAGTCACTTGATGGCGTGCACAAGCACACACAACAAACATGATGTCAAGTCTAGAGGCTGTAAGATACATCAATGATCCAATCATTGATCTATAGTGCCTGACATCAACATCTTTCCCATCTCCAATCTTTCCCCAAGGGTGTTCTCTATCCATAGGAGTAGCAGCCCTCTTTTCATGTGGAGAAAAGCCAAACTTCTTCAAGATCTCTGCCACATACTTATCCTGGGAGATGAAGATACCATCTTCTTTCTGCTGAACTTGTAACCCTAGAAAGAAGTTCATCTCCCCCATAGCACTCATCTTGAATTTGTCTGTCATAAGCTTGGAGAAATCCTCACTCATCTTTGGATTTGTAGATCCAAAGATGATATCATCAACATAGACCTGAACAAGTAGAACATCCTTACCTTTCTTCTTTGTAAACAGTGTCTGATCTATGGTGCCCCTTTTGAATCCATTGTCCACCAAATAAGTAGACAAAGTACCATACCATGCTCTTGGGGCTTGATGATGTCCATACATAGCCTTCTTGACTCTATACACCTTGTCTGGATTCTTTGGATCCTCAAAACCAGGAGGCTGCATCACATATACCTCCTCAACAATTATTCCATAGAGGAAGGCACTCTTGACATCCATTTGATAGACAATGAAGCCCATGCAGGATGCATAAGCTAGAAAGATCCTTATAGCTTCAATCCTTGCAACTGGTGCAAAGAACTCCTCAAAGTCTATCCCCTCCTCTTGTGTATATCCCTGAGCCACTAATATTGCCTTGTTTCTGACCACAATACCTCATTCATCTCTCTTGTTTCTTAGAACCCATCTTGTCCCAATAGGTCTGACATACCTGGGATAATCAACCAGCTCCCAAACATCCTGAATTGCAAATTGGTGAAGCTCATCCTGCATTGCTTCCACCCAACTTGGTTCTTTGAGAGCATCAAATATCTTCTTGGGTTCCTTTTGTGACAGAAAACAAGCAAACAAAAATGCTTGCACAAGAGGGGTATCAACCTTCTTGTGAATATTAGCAATGAATCCACCAAGACCTTGATGAGATCTTCTAGTCCGAACAGGTGTCATAATATCACCAATGATTTGAGAAGTAGGGTGATTCTTCATGGTAGAAGTGAGAACTCCTCCTTCGAAAAGTCTGGTGTCTTCAATCTCATTTTCCACGTTGCCAATATATTCTTCTTCAGACTCTCTTTCATCAATATGAGGATGAACCTCTTCATATAAATTAGAAGGTTCACCCTGTTCAAATGTAGAAGAGAAAAGATGTGCAAAAGTGTTGTCAACGCCTGAACCTTGGTTGTCAGCGTTTGGGCTAACAAAGCTTGAAATGTTGTTGTCAACGTTTGAGCCATCAACGTCTGAATTTCTCCTGTCAGCGTTAGATTTGCCTTTGTCAGCGCCTGAAGGACCATGCATGTTGTTATCTGGTGGTACTTGGGGACCACCATTATCCTTTCCAGCAGCAGCAGCAGCAAAAGCATTTGTCCATATGGGAATTGTGACATACTCTAGTATAGGAGATGACTTTTCTGCTTGTGATCCAACCTCTTCATTAACCTATGTACCTGAAACATCAACAACTTGTTCTTCCACAACATTTGAAGTTACCTTCACAATGTCTGGATTAGTGACAGGCATATAATTTAAAGCCCTAGATAAAGGTTCCAAGTCAAACAACCAATTTGGACCACTTTCAGGATCACTAGGTTTACTCTCTAAGAACCTAACATATACTCTCTCAAGAATACGTTTTTCCTTCTTAAGGTAAACCCTATATCCCTTGCTCTGCACTGAATACCTCATGAAATAGACTTCATCACCATTTGCACTAAATTTACCTAAGGCATCACTAGTATCAAGAACAACTACATGACAACCAAAAGGTCTAAGAAAACCAATATTAGGTTTTCTTCCCCAAAGTAACTCATAAGGTGTTTTGTGCTGTATCTTGTTGACCAATGCTCTATTTTGAACTGTTACAACCCTAGTTTTTGGATTTGTCACTTGGTCTTACTTTTAAGCTATTTTATGTGTGCTTACTTGAATTGTGTGTTTACGTGTTTATTTTGTGTGAACGAGGTTGGTGTGGTTATCATTTATGAGTATAGAAGTACTCATAAGTAAATCGAGGAACGGTTATTTCATGTTCATGAGCTCATAAAATAGTGACTATGAAATGAAATGGTGATATTTTGGTGTTTACGTATACGTATAAGTATTATCGTAATAGTGTATTTTTTAGGATTTACGGTTTAGCATTTAGAGGTCTCGGGTGAGGTAATTATCCATATGAATATTTTTCGGGATGGTTTTAAGTCATTTAGGACTTAGTTATAAAGTTTATTTCAAAATTTGAGATTTTTTTTAAAAGTGTATATTTTACGTCTTTTACGGTAATCGCGTAAAAACTGACTAGTTTTACGGTTTTGAGGTTTTGGAGGCTTTAGGAGCTGAAATAAATTAAGGAAAATTAAGGTAATATTATTAATACATATATTAATAATAAAAAGGAAAAAAAAAACGGATTTTAAGGGTGCATAGTCGGTTTTGGACGCAGAAAAAAAGGGAAAAAGGGAAAAAGAGGGAAAAATGGAAAGTGGGCTTATTTTTGGATTAGGATTTTATGTACACCCTATATATTGTTTTTAATCACAATCAAAATTGACTATTATTCCCTGGAGATTAAAGAAATTCGTGGGTTTTCATGAGGGTTTTTAGGGTTCTTCATAATTTTGGGGGTTTTCATAAATCAAAGGTAAACCTTCATAACCCTTTTTAATTTAATTATTTTTATGTTTTTATAATCATCTTATGATGGATTTAGGTTAGGGTTTAATTTAAGAACATTAAATTAATGTTATATCAATGGTGTTATAATGATTACATAAATTAGGGCTTGTAATTAGAGGGATTAGGGTTAATTAATAAGGTTGATTTTGTTAAACCCGTTTTTAAAAACTGGGCATAATTTTGAGTCAATTGTTTTGATCATATCGGGAGTTCTATAAACTCTTATTTTACGATCCAAGTACCCCTGGAAAGATATTTGAATTGGCTTTCCAATGCAAGTAACGAGAACTAAATTGGAGGTTTGGAAGTGGGTCAAAAGCAGGTTACAACAGTTGGAGGTCAAAACAATTTTGAATTCAGCCTGCTTTCTTTTTATGTTTTGGGTTGTTTGGGGTACTTAGGGTTGCATTGGGATCTTCTCACGAACGTGAGAGATGGTTTATATATTGTAGTAAGTATCTGCACTTGGGCTAAGGTTGTGGTTTAGGGTAAGACCCCTTAATGGTAACAAACGTTTAGTACGTTTAAAATCAGGAAATCTGGAATGACAAAAGTAAATATATGTATATCGGGGCCTTAACAGTAGCATTAAGGTTAGGGAAAGTGGGAGATGTTAGCCAACATATGTAAGGGTATGAATATTCCTTTTACAGAAACCATGGGTATGTTTATGTGGACTTTTGACTATTGTTTTGAGACTTAAAAACTGGGACTGATTTGTGTAAAATATGAACGGGATAGTTATTAGACTTAATCAAGATAAGGACTTGTTAGGGAAGGTTAATGGGATGGTTAGAGCTTATCAATGAGGTTTTTATATGGGAATAGACTAGATGTCCATCATAGGTTGATGAGCCATCTTAGTGATAGGTTCGTGTATTGATTTCGTGTTTTTGGTTTGTTAGCTTGTTGCTAGTGCGAGGACTTGTGAAGAAGCTATCAGGTGAGTTTCATATTCCCATGTTTACCATTGATTTTGACTTCCAGATGGGATGGAAGAGACACTGTGTTGAATTATTTTCTAAATTAATGCTGTGAATGTTTATGGTTTGAGATGGACTTGTGTGTACATTTATGTGATTAACTGCTATGTGATTCTTGTTTGTGTGTGATCTAGATTGGAAAGGTACATAGGTATGGGTGCCTATGGGACCTATGGTTAATGATAAGGCGTGATGCCTTGGAAATTGTGATTGTTGGTAAGGCGTGATGCCTTGGAAATTGTGATTGTTGGTAAGGCGTGATGCCTTGGAAATTGTGATTGTTGGTAAGACGTGATGCCTTGGAAATTGTGATTGTTGGTAAGGCGTGATGCCTTGGAATTGTAATGATTGATTGAACTTGAATGCTAGTTGTTAGTACATGATTGTAGCATATTGTCCATATGTTTATTGGTTTATGGTATTCACAGCTTATGACTTGTCTTGTGTTGGAGTCTAAACCTATGACTCTCACCAACTTTATGTTGACGTGTTTTAGTGTCTCTTTCAGGTGATACTATGGTTAAGCATGAGAACTTAAGTGGCTAGGACTTGGAGAGAGTAGGAATGCATATAGAAGGATATCCCCATTTCCTTCTTAGTTTTATTTGTTTGTTCATTTTAATAAGTGATACTGTGGCACACATATGATTGTTTTGGTATGATATTTGTTTTCTTAGGTAAGAAGTAGGACTGTTACTTACTTACCTAGACCCCTTGCATTTGATGAGATATTGTCATGACCTTCATGTCACCATTTTTACGACATTTCTTATTTCATATAGTTATCTCTATAGACACACCATGTTGTGATGATATCCATACGTCGCGCCCCATGTTCCGCCATGGTGGGGTGTGACAGAATGGTATCAGAGACAATGGTTATAGAGAATTAGGTTGCCTAGTCGTGTAGCCTAGTCTATAGCATAAGGGTCCCTGCATATAGGCGTCATAGGAGTATGTGTGCATTTATAGTAATTGATGTGTTTGATTATTATTTTCGCATTATTTGTTAGGTTATGAACTACTATGGTTCATACTTAACTACATGTTATTTTCTTTACGAGTTTTGAATAGTGCGGGTTGAACTATAGTCGTATACGTTCGTCATTGTTGGATTCCGTTTAATTACGTTTTCATGTTCTTTATACATTTTGAATTTGTCTACGGTGGTTCAGCTGGATTACGAGTTTATATGTTTCATGCATTGGCTACGTTATTTTAATACATGGATTTTGGATCTTACTTTATGTTGTGGTTATGTGCTTATATGAGTTGTAGGATCTATGTGCTTATTTGAGTTGGTAGACTATTGTGTTATGTGTAGTATTAATTCTTATAAGTGTCATCATAGGAGGGAGTGCATTAGTGAAAGGGGACTGGTATAAGTATGGTGGCCAACATAGTTATACAAGTACCACAACATTAATGGATTCCTGAGTATGGTTGCATGGAAGAGGGTTAATACATGTTTGTATAGTATACGTTGGATGGATTTGAGTGTATGTACGCGTATGCCTATATATGTATATATCCCTTCTACTTATCGGTTATATTCTTAGGATGGTTTTCTAGCTCTTTTCTCTTTGGGATGTTCAACTTCTGTAGTAGCGCATTTATCGAGTTCTCATTTCACGTGGTTGTTTGTACGGCACTTTTGGTGTAGAATCTATTGGGAGGGTGAAGATTTATTTTGGAATAACGATATCTTTTGTTTTGAGTCTTACATGGTAAAAAAATGGAACTTGCAAATAGTAAAAAAAAAAATAATTAGTTGTTGGTAGTCCATAAAATGAGGGTAAAGTGTCGAAAACGTGTTTGAAATAAAGTGGAATATAAATTTTTTTTTTTACATTTAAGCATGGCTTGTTTATTTTAAAATATTTTGGTTTTGATCACCTAAAGTTATTGTTCTTTAGTTACAAATTTTTTTTTTAAATTAAATATGTTAAAGTCATGTATTTAATCATATGATGGGTGAGAGTTTTAATTTTCTGGAATTAAAATAAATTAGGGTTTAAAATTATTTTTTGGGTATAAATCGGAGTAGGCAGAAACTGTCGCTAAACTGTCAAAATTTGTCGTTAAACTGTCAGAAACTGTCGCTAATGTCTTGGCAGATTTTAGGTAAAATCGTTTTGGTCATAACTTATTCGTTTTTAAAGCTCTTTGAGTGATTCAAAAGCCTAAAATTATGTAATCGGAACGTACTTTTCGAATATTCATAAAGTTTGGTAATTAGAAGTCAGTAGCTTGGTCGAATTAATTGTGCAAGCGTCGAGTTCAAGGTTAATTTTCGGACAACATTGATTAAACTTGTGTTTTGGGTATTTTGTGGTAATGAACACTTGGAGGGTTAACATAGAGATGAGTTGGGATGGAATGTGAGAGTTCTTTAGACTTTAGAATACGTGGTTATATTTGATGAGTTTTGATTTATGGTATTTATGAGTAAGACTGAAATTGCGGTGACAGTTTTAAACCCGTCGAGTTATGTGATGGCTCCTAACTTGGTTTCAAGACAGTTCATGAGTTGCGAGATTTAGTTAGGTTGGTTACATAACTTTATGGTTTTAATAAGTTTCCTCGCGGACGGTTAAGGCTCATGTCTTGTTGGTTGAGATTATTTTAGTATAAACTGAGTTCACGTTTGAACGTGGAGGTTTTATCAGGGATATGTATCCTCGTTTGTTTGCTGAGAATAAGTTGGAGTTTGGGAGTAAATCTCGGGACGAGATTTCTATTAGGAGGGAGTGATGTGACAACCCTAGGTTTTGGATTTGTCACTTGGTCTTACTTTTAAGTTAGTTTATGTGTGCTTACTTAAATTGTGTGTTTACGTGTTTATTTTGTGTGAACGAGGTTGGTGTGGTTATCATTTATGAGTATAGAAGTACTCATAAGTAAATCGAGGAACGGTTATTTCATGTTCATGAGCTCATAAATTAGTGACTATGAAATGAAATGGTGATATTTTGGTGTTTACGTATACGTATAAGTATTATCGTAATAGTGTATTTTTCAGGATTTACGGTTTAGCATTTAGAGGTCTCGGGTGAGGTAATTATCCATATGAATATTTTTCGGGATGGTTTTAAGTCATTTAGGACTTAGTTATAAAGTTTATTTCAAAATTTGAGATTTTTTTTAAAAGTGTATATTTTACGTCTTTTACGGTAATTGCGTAAAAACTGACTAGTTTTACGGTTTTGAGGTTTTGGAGGCTTTAGGAGCTGAAATAAATTAAGTAAAATTAAGGTAATATTATTAATACATATATTAATAATAAAAAGGATAAAAAAAGAAATTTAAGGGTGCATAGTCGGTTTTGGACGCAGAAAAAAAAGGGAAAAAGGGAAAAAGAGGGAAAAAAGGAAAGTGGGCTTATTTTGGATTAGGATTTTATGTACACCCTATATATTGTTTTTAATCACAATCAAAATTCACTATTATTCCCTGGAGATTAAAAAAATTCGTGGGTTTTCATGAGGGTTTTTAGGGTTCTTCATAATTTTGGGGGTTTTCATAAATCAAAGGTAAACCTTCATAACCCTTTTTAATTTAATTGTTTTTATGTTTTTATAATCATCTTATGATGGATTTAGGTTAGGGTTTAATTTAATAACATTAAATTAATGTTATATTAATGGTGTTATAATGATTACATAAATTAGGGCTTGTAATTAGAGGGATTAGGGTTAATTAATGAGGTTGATTTTGTTAAACCCGTTTTTAAAAACTGAGCAGAATTTCGAGTCAATTGTTTTGATCATATCGGGAGTTCTATAAACTCTTATTTTACGATACAAGTACCCCTGGAAAGATATTTGAAGTGGCTTTCCAATGCAAGAAACGAGAACTAAATTGGAGGTCGGGAAGTGGGTCAAAAACAGGTTACAACAGTCGGAGGTCAAAACAGTTTTGAATTCAGCCTGTTTTCTTTTTAAGTTTTGGGTTGTTTGGGGTACTTAGGGTTGCATTGGGATCTTCTCACGAACGTGAGAGATGGTTTATATATTGTAGTAAGTATCTGCACTTGGGCTAAGGTTGTGGTTTAGGGTAAGACCCCTTAATGGTAACAAACGTTTAGTACGTTTAGAATCAAGAAATCTGGAATGACAAAAGTAGATATATGTATATCGGGGCCTTAACAGTAGCTTTAAGGTTATGGAACGTGGGAGGTGTTAGCCAACATACGTAAGGGTATGAATATTCCTTTTACAGAAACCATGGGTATGTTTAAGTGGACTTTTGACTTAATGTTTTGAGACTTAAAAACTGGGACTGATTTGTGTAAAATATGAACGGGATAGTTATTAGACTTAATCAAGTTAAGGACTTGTTAGGGAAGGTTAATGGGATGGTTAGAGCTTATCAATGAGGTTTTTATATGGGAATAGACTAGATGTCCATAATAGGTTGATGATCCATCTTAGTGATAGGTTCGTGTATTGATTTCGTGTTTTTGGTTTGTTAGCTTGTTGCTAGTGCGAGGACTTGTGAAGAAGCTATCAGGTGAGTTTCATAGTCCCATGTTTACTATTGATTTTGACTTCCAGATGGGATGGAAGAGACACTATGTTGAATTATTTTCTAAATTAATGTTGTGAATGTTTAAGGTTTGAGATGGACTTGTGTGTACATTTATGTGATTAACTGCTATGTGATTCTTGTTTGTATGTGATCTGGATTGGAAAGGTACATAGGTGTATGGGCGCCTATCGGACCTATGGTTAATGATAAGGCGTGATGCCTTGGAAATTGTGATTGTTGGTAAGGCGTGATGCCTTGGAAATTGTGATTGTTGGTAAGGCGTGATGCCTTGGAAATTGTGATTGTTGGTAAGGCGTGATGCCTTGGAAATTGTGATTGTTGGTAAGGCGTGATGCCTTGGAATTGTAATGATTGATTGAACTTGAATGATAGTTGTTAGTACATGATTGTAGCGCATTGTCCATATGTTTATTGGTTTATGGTATTCACAGCTTATGACTTGTCTTGTGTTGGAGTCTAAACCTATGACTCTCACCAACTTTATGTTGACATGTTTTAGTGTCTCTTTCAGGTGATACTATGGTTAAGCATGAGAACTTAAGTGGCTAGGACTTGGAGAGAGTAGGAATGCATATAGAAGGATATCCCCGTTTCCTTCTTAGTTTTATTTGTTTGTTCATTTTAATAAGTGATATTGTGGCACACATATGATTGTTTTGGTATGATATTTGTTGTCTTGGGTAAAAAGTAGGACTGTTACTTACTTACCTAGACCCCTTGCATTTGTTGAGATATTGTCATGACCTTCGTGTCACCATTTTTACGACATTTCTTATTTCAAATAGTTATCTCTATAGACACGCCATGTTGTGATGATATCTATACGTCGCGCCCCATGTTCCGCCATGGTGGGGTGTGACATGAACATAGCAAGGTGTATTAACAGCCTCAGCCCAAAAGGCAATGGGGAAATGAGCATCAGCCAACATGGTTCTGGCTGCTTCAATTAGGGTTCTATTCTTTCTTTCTGTAACCCCATTTTGCTGTGGGGTTCTGGCAAAACTAAACTGCCTAGTAATCCCATTCCTGGCACAAAATTATCTAACACTTTATTCCTAAATTCACCACCATTATCACTCCTAAGCATTTTAACTTCATTACCAGTCTTCTTCTTAATCTGAGTGATAAAGTCAATTAAAGTGTCAGCTGTATCACTCTTCATAGCTAAAAAGAAAGTCCAAGTAAACCTAGAAAATTCATCTGTGATGACAAAGCAGTATGATTTACCATTTAAACTCTCTATATTAGTTGGACCAAATAGGTCCATATGAAGCAAGTGAAGTGGTCTAGTACTAGAGTGCACCTATTTAGACTTGAATGAGACCTTGTGCTGCTTGCCTTTAAGACATGCAACACAAGAGTGGTCATTGTGGAAAGCCTTATCAGGCAAGCCATCAACCAAGCCAAGTCTCACAAGCCTGTTTATATTCTTAAAGTTTATGTGCCCTAGTCTCCTGTGCCATAGATTACTCTCATATACTGAATCTTTAGCATTAAACCATGACATATTATTATTCATTCTAATCCCATTCAGATTCACATTATATATGTCTTTATGTCTAGGTGTTCTATAGTCAATATATTTCTCATATGGGATCTTATAATCCTTGCTTAACACCAAGCATTCAGTATCAGTAAACAGAACTTTATTTTTGTTATCACAAACTTGTGATACACTAAAAAGATTGTAATCAAGTTCCTTTACCAAAAATACGTTTTCAAAACGCTTGTTCTTGGTGAGAAGTGTTCCTTTGCCTGTGATAGTACCATATCCGCCTCCAAAGTAAACCTTATCAGCATCCTTAATGGGAGTGATGTTTGTGAGATAATCTTCCTTCCCTGTGATGTGCCTTGAGCATCCACTGTCCCAATATCCATAATCATTGACCTGTTTTTGAATGCCCTGCACATAAAGAAAACAAGTTAGTTTTCTTTGGGAACCCAAGCCTTAGCATACTTAGATTCATCTGGTTGTTCAACAAGAACAGACTTAGTTCTCATAACAACCCCTTGTTCATCCTTCTTTGGATGAAATACCCAGTTAACCCCAATAGGTTTTGTAATGACCTTTGAAATGTAATTAAATCTGTTGCAGGTCATTGAAATCCCATTATCATTAGGGTTTTAATCTTTCTTAGGTCTCCATGTCAAGCTTGAAGAAGCTTTAGACCCCTTACCCTGTGGTTGCAAATATTTAGGTCTGGTCACGTTTCTGTCAGCGTTGGACTTGGTCTTGTCAACGCTGAAATTACCCTTGTCAGCGTTGAACCTAGGGTTTGCTACAGAAACCCATTGCCTATTAGACCAAGTATTTGTCTTTTGAAATGGTCTTTGTCCATGAGTGTTAGACCCTCTAGTGAAGAATGGGGCAGGTCTAACAGCTTGTGGACTTTGTTGCACACAAGGTTTGGGTCTGACAACGTTTGACTTTCCAACAACGTTGACCTTGGAAGCGTTGACACACTTATATGCTAAATGTGAAAAGCTACCAAAAGTGTAACAGGCTTTTCTAGACGCAACCCTAGGTCTAGAAGAGAAGAAGCCTGTTCCATCATTGCTAACTTGGCTTTTAGGTGACCTAGTATTCCTATACATCTCTGCATACTTTATGCTAGGTTTTCTAACAGTGTTTGAGCCAAGGTCAACAGCTTTACCAGTGATTGGATTTGTTACCTTGATGGGAGTTAGCTTTCTTCCATTCATTCAAGTCAATCAACTTCTATTGATACTCTTCAACTGGGGTAATGACTCTTGGTAGAGGAATGAATTCCTCCTCTTGGAGTTCTGGTAAACCAGTCCAAGATAGGTCCTTTTGTTGGACACCATAGAAGTCACCAGCTGGTGGTGGAACCACAGAGTAGTCTTTCATCCCAATCCCAGTCATGTCTTTAGGATCCCTTTGTTTATTAATACATTCTCCTAGGGTTTGTGTGTCCCTATCAAATCTCTGAATTTTAAGGCCAACATTATCTTTATTTTTAATGGTCTCATATAACTTAGCCTGTAGTTCACTATTAACTCTTTCCATGATGTTCCTAACATCATTACTAGCATCCAACTCATGTTTTAAGATATTTATTTTATCCTTTAAATCCAATTCCATTTTCTTGTATTCAGAAACTGTTTTCTCAGTTTGAGTGAGAGCTAATTGATAGTTAGACAGTTTGCATCTCTCAGTACTCACATCATCTAACAACCTTATCACCTCTTTGTTAAGTTTCTCAGTATTTAACCTACAACCCTTACTACAAAAAGCATCATCGTATACCTCATTATCTGATGAAGAGGAGGAGTGTGCCATGCGAGCATATTGAACATGCTCTTCTTCTTCAATTTCAGCAACCAAAGCTTTATCCTCTTCCACATCCTTAGCCAAATAGCTCTAGTCCCATCCCATACCATCAATTTCTTGAACTACAACCATGGCCTTAGGATCCTGAGCCTTAACAATTTGGCTTGAGGGTTTGCCAGCATCAGATCTTCTAGGAGATCTACATTCCCTCATGAAGTGCCCCATACGATGGCAATTGTAACATTCAACCTTGGATTTATCAAATCCAGCAGTGTCCTTTGCATTGAAAGTCATATTCTTCTTAAATCTTCTGTTCCACTTGTTTGCTCTTATACTAGCAAGAGCCATGTTCCACTTAATATCCATCTCTTCCAAGTGCTCATCACTTATCTGCTCAAGGTCCTCATATGTAATCACTGAAACATTGGGCAAAGAAGAAATATAAGCACATACAGTATCTAGATCCAAACCAGTAGGTTTAACTCTTGGTGAGTCATTTTTGTATGTGTCAGCGTCTGAGTATGAGGCAATGACAGGACATGTTCCAGCGTTGACATATGTTGATCCAGTAACTGGATGCATGTAAGAGTCCTTCTGATCAAATTGGCCCTCACTATGTGAGGAGAAGGCCATGTTACTATTGGTAGGCTTACTTCCATGCTCTAAAAGAGTTTCATTCTCCAACAGCGTTAGTTTGTTGTAGATATCATCAAACGTGGAACTTTTGTGAGTGTTATTGGCAAGAATAGATCTTTCCTCAATCTTCCATACATCACCAAGACTTTTAAGAAACGTAGCATTAATGTCAACATCACCAAGTTGTGTCCCCATGAAGGACAACTTGCTTTTAATGTCAAGCAGTCTGCTTCTCACACTGCTAAGCTTCTCATTAGGTTGAGCCTTGAACACAACATAATCATGCATGAGTTGCTTCTTCTTTTCTTCCCTATTATCTTCATTGCCACCATATGGAACTTCAAGAGCTGCCCAAAGGTCTTTAGCAGAGTCATAACCTCTGTATTTATGTTGGTTCTCTTGTCCCAAAGAGAGTTTCAGAATATTTAGGGTTTTCCTATCAACCATTCTCTTTGCTATGTCTTCAGCAGACACAGCTCTACCATCACCATGTTTTTCTTTCTTATCTGCTTCTGGACATCCAACAACAGTAGTTCTTGTAGCAATGGCAGCAACAACCTTTTCAACTCTATTGTATGTGTTTCCATACTCAATGATCTCCCAGAGAGTGTAGTCATAGATCCCCAGATATTGCTCAAAGTTGAATTTCCATAATTCAAAGGGTGTTGCATCAAGCATGGGAATCTTGATGTTTGGCAAAGGTGAGGAGGAAGAGGTTATTTCTAGATTTGACATGATGTTGTTAGGGTTTTGAGAAAATTAGGGTTTTGGTGATTTTAGGGTTCTTGTGTTCTTGAAGGTCAAAAGTTCCTCAACAAGCTCTGATACCACTTGTTGATCCCAAACATAGATCGATTTAGCTTTATGTATACGAGATTAGATCAAGTAATACGCTTAGAGAAACCTTTGTATATGTATATGATAACAAAAGTGTTATGCGGAATTAACACTTAAACAAGAACACACAAGATGTAAACAAACTTTCACTTTGATTAATGATATCAAACTTGCTTACAATGAAAGTGTTTTACGTATGAAAACTTATATTGAACATTAACCTAAAGATCTTCTTTTATAGACATAAGAAGCCTTGTACAATAATCTACGTATCAACTATTCTAGGTAAAGATAAATATAGAAAATACATTGTTGTTCCTATCTTTACTAGAAGTAATCTAGAATATAATAAACGTGTAGATCATATCCTTCCATCAGTGCTTGTCTTCAATGTATCAACGCTTGACTTTTTCTTGTCAACGCTTGATTTGTCAGCGTTTGTTTTACTCCTGTCAACGCTTGTTTTACTCTTGTCAGCGCTCAAGTAGATTGGCTATAATTTATTCCCAACAATGACCATATGATAGCTTGTAAAAATGGCATCTATTAATTGATATACAGTAATTAATAAGTCGTATACACATGTGAGAGTTGGCCATGTAATGGAAACCTAAAAATGAGTGAGATATGATCAAAACAAGATTAGAGTGCAAATCTGCCTACACTATTTTGGACGAATTTATTAAAATACTTAGAGTTTGATTCATCAGTAGCTATAATGGAGTTAAATGAAGCACATATCATATAGTTTTTGTCATAAAAATATGAGGTCCTATCTCATTATAGAACTATAGATATAGATATTTTAGTGGACTTAAAATTTAGGATTGATTTTGTTAATAAATAGTATATAATATAAGCACTCAAAAATTTATATTAAATATACATATATAAAACCCACTAGTTGATAATAATTATAAACAAAGAGTTATATATCTATATACCTTATAAAGCATTTACCCCCATGGTTGAAAGTTAAATGTTGAATGTTGAAAAATTGTGAGTCCCACTAAAAGTATATTACAAATTTATACTCCCTTATATCTATACTCCATTATAAAAGAGCAATATGCACAGCCTAAAACCAAACATCACTCCGAACCCAAAATTAAGATTCAGACTCCCACATCTCAAATAATATAAAGGCGCAGCCTAATAACAAAACACATAATACACACAAACAAATACAATATTCTCTCATCAAACAAAAAATCACACACTAGCCTCCCTTTTTCTCTAAACTACATGCTTATATGTTGTCGTTGCCACTGCCGCCATACTCCCCTACCGCTATCCATCTGAATCAGCCACCAAAACCACCAGATGTTTCTAAAATTGGTGGTGTTTGAGTGTTGGTAGATTCGTTGTATTTTAGTGGTTCTTGGTGATGTTTGGTTTAGGCGGCGTTTCAATGGGTGTGTAAGTGTTGGTTTTCGTTTCGGGTGGTTCTGGTTTGTCTAGATCTGTTAGATCACATTATGTCTAGATTTGATCTATTTTTTTGTAAGTTTTGGTTGTTTGGTACGGTGTAAGTAGGTTGACCAGATTTTGTGGTATCTACTTAGTCTTATATAACTAGATCTATAGACATCCGAGAATAAATTGGTGTTTTATGTTGTTTTAGTTTTGTGGTGTGTTAGATCTAACTAGATCTGTAGAGATCCAACCATTATTCGACATTATTATTGTGTTTTTAGTTCGTACCTACCCTTTCATGGTGGCTTTTGTTTATGGCCTTTATATTAAACCGCAGCCGGGAAAGTGGTGTTGGTGACGGTCTAGCTCCGTCACTTATAAGAGTTTTTTTTGGTTTTATGGTATGTTACTTATATCATTTGATATGTTGTGTTTATGAACTAATTTTTATGCTTTTTTGTTAAAAAAATCTAGATCTATAAAAAAACCATGTAAGTTTTGATCTTTTTTAAATGGATGTCGATACTATTTGAGGCTTGAATTGTTAAAAACTTTTGTGCCACTTATTGCTCTTTGAATTTGTCAAAAAAATGTTATATGTGGACTGGCTTGGTAAAATAGAAGGATGGCAAAGCGTGAGACATCTCCACTTGGCAACCTCCATTATTGCAGCCATTACATAAAACTTTGAAATCTAGGTGGATATCTGGTTTTGTTGTTTGTTTTATTATCAGGTATATATCACCATCATCATAGGTTGGGTTTCGGGTTTTTAGTTTGTTAGAAGATGTGTAAATCAAAACTTTTTATATTTAAATTGGTTGATTATTTCAAAACATTTATTTACTTTCTTTTTCTACAAAGATATTTTGAATCATATAGTACGTGTAGGAGTTAGATCTAATATATTTGTTTAATTAGTTGGTTCAAACATTAGTATAGGGTTTTTTTAGATCTGGATTACTTTTTTTACGAATCTTTATTGATGGTTTTTGCAAAAATATGTTTTTTCCTCCTTTTTATAATTATAATTATAGCTACTTTGTTATGTGAGATTTCCTGACTTTGTGCAAGAGACGTGTTTTTTTCAAAAATAAATAAAGATACAGTGATGATAGATTATGAGGATGGTAGAGTGGTCAAACATGTAAAGATTTAACGAAAGTAGGGTGGTTTTGATTTGCTTTGTTAAAAAATATAAAGACGGCAATTATTCACAAGCGTAGAGATTTGATGTGGCTTTACTTGGATTGTAGAAAAGAGGAAATATCTAATCTTTTATTTCAAGTTTAAGTGACGATGGATTGTAGAAAAACTAACAATTTGTTTGAGAATTTTCTTCGCTTCTAGGTTCGAGGTTGTTAACCTGTTGTTCGTTCCGTCTTTGTATATGTGAAAAGGAGATTATGAACATAGCTTTACAAATGAGTTTGTGATCATATCTATTTTTAATGCCTACTTTAAAATGCATTAAAGTACAAACTGTGACATTGATGGTGATAGAAAATTATAATTTGAATTAAAGTACACTGATTAAATAAGTCAAGACATCGAACATTTCAAAATGGTTGAAGACTTTCAAGTTGCACGCTTATTAAGGGAAGTAATATACAGTATTTTTTATCGAGAAATGTGATGTATGAAGAATAGTTGCTTTGTGCATTTTCGATAAATAAACCAAGTTATTGCTTTATTTTTCCAACAGAAGATTGGTGAGGGATAAAAAACGATTAAACCTTTTTATGTTTTAGACATTAACTTATGATAAACATCATTTTCAACAAAGAATTAGCCGCTTTCTAGAGTTAGTCGCAAAAGATTTAAGCAATGCATCAAGTCAGTCAAAAAAGACATAAATAAAAATGCTAAGTATGTGAGTATATTGAGTGTAAGGCATAAAGGCTCAAGATTTCGTTTGTTAGTCGCATCACTGCATACACTATATTGTTTAGATTTGGTATTGCATTTTAAATAGGCGCTTAGTTCAAAATCTCACAAAAGTAAAAGGAAGTACCATAGTAGCTAGCAAGATAGGCAACATTGAAATTTGAACTAACACAAAAGTTGATTACTGATCTTTTTATCTTCATATTTCATACGTATGCTATAATAAGAACAAAGCCTGGTTGGGATCACAGGACCTAATGTTCAAAAAAAAAGATCACGGGAACTGGAAATTTGATACTGTATTTTATCCCTTTTATTTTTGTATTGGCTTGTGTAATATCTTTACAAATTTTAGACAAGTGAGCAATTTATACTGTCTTAAAACTTTAGGGCAATATAAATTAATTTATTAATAGTAAAATTGTTATTATGTAAAAAGTAAAATATAACAAGTTGAAAAAACAATATTTTTATTAAGTTACGTTTTTTAATGAACTTTGAAGAGAGTATTATTTTGAATTAGACCACCATGACAATAATACTAATGACTATTCTCAATAGTTAAATTCTTTTTTTTTGTCTAGCCAAGACCAAAAATACATACATATTTTTGGACATCTAAAACTTTTTGTTTTTAAGCTTAAGAACACAATTAACAATATTCGAACAACTTCGATCATTCAAAAATCAAAATCAAACAAAAGTCTAGCGCCACTTTTTCCTATCAATTAGTGTATTACTTTCGTCTCAAAATTATAATTCATTTTTTCTCGGGTTGCCTTAAATTAACTGTCCATTTATAAAAATAGGTGATTTTTTTTTAACAAAAGTGGAAGGTTTAGATCGAGATTAATACATTACTTTTAGTTGAAATAATAATTACAAACTTTAAAATGATTTTAAATTAATTATTAAAAGTAAAACTGTGTTTACTCAAAAAGTAAGAGAAAAAAAGGTATAAAAGTGACACTTTTTTTAAACTGAATGTTTTTTTCAATGAATAATAATTTGAGACGGAAAGAGTACTCCGTTTAAAGAGAAATAAAGTCAAGCGAATTTTACGAATTATTCGGTATCTTTTATAATAGAATAAGTGTTAGACATTTGTATTTTTTAATTAAGTGCTCATAATTAAGTTATCACTCGCCATAGGACAATGAAACTAAAACATTTTTTTCATTAGACAATGAAACTAAAACATTTATTCGGTATATTTTATAATAGAATAAGTGTTAGGTAAAATTGGTTGGTCAGGCACGTTGGGTAAGTTGTCAAAATAGGTCATTTTTTTGTATGGACCAAAACGCGGATGGGTTACTCATGACCACTTTCTGCCCACAAGTTTTTATAAACATTTATGTGTGACTTTTAGCGCATTGAAATCGCTTCCTTTAAAGCTTATTTATTTGACACGATGCGTTAGGAGAAAATACTATATGCTTGCTTCAGTGACCCGCATATTGAAATTTAAGATTGCTTTTAAATTTTCACCTTTTCTTGTATATATTTAAAGAATATTCTTGTGTCTTTTTAAACAGTCTTAGTGGCCGAAATCGAAGAAATAAAGAAAAAGGGCACAAAGATGATGATTTGCTACTGAGTATTACCGCCCGAAGTAGACACGAAGCACAACTAAACAAAGTTGTAAGGATATGGACTACCTTATTGGATATTGTTATGTGAGCGGAAAATGTTTAGTTTTTTAGTTGAAGTAGTTGTTTTCTGATATTAAATCAGTTATGAATTTGCTGATATGCTCCCAACGTTTTAGTGAAACCAAGTTTTTAGTAGAGATACATGCTTGTTTGACATTTTTTCTAAAGTTGTATTATCGTATGTTGTATGTTATGAGATGTTGCATTGTAATTTAATCTTACCTCGACATAGCGTATCGTTAACTATCTGCCGCTAGGCAATTCCGCTGCTATGCGCGGGTATTCGTCTAGTATATATTGATATTAAAATGGGACATTTTATATAAAATACAAGTATATATAAAACTTAGACGGTCGGACCCGTCTAATGTAAAATTTTATAAACTCACATACTGATATATAAACTTATATAACAAGTAAAAACCGATAAAACTAGAGCTTTACAACATGTAAACATTAACGGGCCAATGTAGCCTTATTGGACTATAAATCCAACTAGTTTGGTAAAACACTAATGGACTTACTTATTGGGCTTAACCCACTTTGGCATAACATGTGAGTATGGGCCTGATATTAAAAGTATAATTGGGCTAATGTAATATATTGGGCTTGTAATGGGCCCATTGGGCCTCAAAATGTAAATAAATTGAACTAGTGTAACTAGTCTAGAAATGTACCAACATTTTAATGTTGAACAAAGATGTAAATCCCACTTGATCATTATCATACTTATAAAGATTCATCATATATATATATATACATAGCCATTATTTTTATAAGGTCATTGGACAAGAGTCTAAGACGAGTACTATTTGTCTTGCTTTCCGTGATTGAAGCACGTACCGTACATCCAAATCGCCGATAACCTGCCTTTCCCAATCAACGTGAGTTCATAGCCTCGCACTCTTTTAAATGTTTATATGAAATGTTTTATAATCCCGCGAGGGAGATAACATGCTAGTTTTGATAAAATAGGACACAAGTTGTCCCGATTGTTTGTTTATTGATTTGAACCCGAATGATTGTATGACCCGATGAATGATTATATGACCCGATGTATGAAATAAAATGGATTATTAAAATTAGGTTATGTCACTAATAGTCCCATTAGCATGAATTGTGAACTACCAGGATTTGGTAGACGCTTATGCATATAATAGTACTATTTGGGGACAATCACCCCAGTTCACAAATTGAAGGTTGATCCCCGTTGTGCCACATTGATTGGTAAGCGAATTTATGTATGAGAAGATTTCCATAGCGTGATTTTTGTGACGACACGCTAACTTAGATGGGAAAATTGAGTTTCGAGTTAGCTACCCGTTGTTTGTAGTATTAAGGTAACAATGTCATGCGGCTTATAATAATCCAAATAACGAAATACTGCGATACGCACTGAATTACAATATATTGCCTGACTAGCAATACGGGGTCTTATTATTGATATTATGTTCGTGTTTTGGTTTTATATAACCATATCCATATAATGGTTTTTATTTAACTTTATACAACGTTGTAAAACATATTGTATGATGTTTTTACGACATTGGTTCGTATAATGATTTTGAAGGGAAAAGCCTATATTATGATTTTGACAAGGATTTGCATAAAATGTTTTTGGCCTAATTTATGGCCTACTACAAGGATTTGTACAAAATGATTTTTAGGAATAATTATATACCGATGTTATACTAAAGGTATTATTAAACTCTATGAATTCACTCGGCGTTTTCACTGACCTTTTCTTTTAACATGTTTTATCTCAAGTACTTGAAGGTAATTCTCGGGAAGACAACAAGAATTCATGGCCAACAAATTTCCATTCAAATGCTTTGTAAAACTCGTATGAAATACTATGACTTGGAACCTATGTAAATTTGATATTTATGAATGAAAATGCTTTATTATTAAACGACGCGATTTTTAAGTGTTGTCTATGATGTGAGTAATGTGTTATCCCGTAACACCAACAACTCTTCTGCTGTATTGAATTGTGTATTTTTTGGGGTGTTACATCCACCATGATGAAGACACCAATGAGGATTTTAGTGATGATGAATCTCTTCTTTGTGATACACCAATATATGATGATAGTGATGATGAGCTCTCCACTTGTGATTCTCCATTCTTTGATGATCACAATTCCTTTGCTTTTGAGGAATCACCAATCTTTGATAGACCAATCTATGGTGTTTATGGTGATGAGGAGGATTCTATCATGGATGAGAGTGATGAGTTTTTAGAGGTTGATATACCTTTTGAGTACACTCTTGGATATATTGATGAGGAGGGGGAAATACTCTTTCTAGAATCACTATTGCAGGAAGATCCTTTACCTACTACCTTGTCCACCTCATCCTTTCAAAGTGATAAAGGAAAACAAGTCATGATGGTGCCTTCAAAGAGCTTGTTGTTACCCATTATTCCACAACCTTTCTCTCACCATGTGACCTACAAGGGAGAATCTTCTAAGGCAACAACCACTTGTTATTTTCCCATCAAGGAACGGATTTTTTTATCTTGGTATAGAGCTTGCTAAATCATCTCAGTATCCGCCTGATGCAACAAAAGGAAAACCTGTGAAAGATTTGAGAGTATCACCTTATCACCTTTTGAAGAACATATGGGCAACCATTTTGGAGAACAACACCTCACCCTTTTCACCATTGCTTGGGAAGTTAGATGTTAGATTGTGTTATACGTGGGATGGTAATTATGTATTTGATCCTGGGGATATTTATGGAGTTTTGATAAGTGAAAATTTGCTTTACCTCATCATGGATATTTTTCTTAAAAAGGGCAAAAATTTTACTCTCCATGATAGGATTTAAACACTTTTAAGTGTGGGATGAGTCGAGTTAGAGACTCCATAAATCAAGCTTGAATAACTAGGTTTAGAGTTTTTAGACTAAGAGTGTTGTAGGTTAGAAATAAAGATATAGAGTTGGATAGAAGTGTAGGGGAGACCTTCCTTTTGTCTTCATGTTGTTTGTAGGGTTGCTCACTCATCACGTGCTTTGGAGCTTATGGATGAGGCCCTTCTATCCGGTTCACTTCGTTACTATTGTGATTTTTCATAGACACATTGTGCTTAAAAACTGAATTCACTATAGTTGATCTTTACTTTGCTTTGGTTAAGCAAAGTCTATCCATTGTCATAAGTGTAGAGGAGTTTATACTCCCATTCTCTTAAACATTGAGGACAATGTTTAGGTTAAGTGTAGGGGGGTCTTCTATCGAAGTGACCTTACCTAGACTTTGTCATTGACCTTCATGATAACATGGAAAATTAATTTTTCAAACATTTTTCAAATTTTTGATCTACTTTGGCCACCAAAAATATGCATTCATAATTTTTGCATTAATCATTTTTCATTTGCATAACACATTTGCATTGTATATATTCTTCTTTGATTTTTCATCAAAAATTGAAAAAAGGAAAAAATATAATAAGAACATGGTTTAACAAGTTTAGATTTCTTTGACATATTAGGCCCTCCATGGATACTTTGACTCAACCCGAGTTTTCTTATCTAAGCTTACTCTAGCTAGTATCCTTAACCATGTAGTCCTTCATTGGTCTATTAGGCTAAGCATCCACTAGTCTCATTATTTGAGATTTTAAATTTGTGGAGAAAGAGAGATGATAGAGTTGAAGCAAGTATAAAAGGGCTAGATAAACTTCATGATAATTACTTGTGGCTAAACCCTTCTCTTTCTTTGCCTCTAATTTCTTCGCATGTATATATGTTAATAAATAATCAAGAACGATTTTAATCGGTTTGTAGTCTCTTATGAATTTTTGACTAATCATTCATGGTTGGTATAAGTACGTCTTAAGATTCTAAGTTAGAACGTTTTACGTGTACTAGACTTATGTCATGCTTAATACTTAGCGGGTGTTTTTCCTTTTATTCTTTTCAATTTTCTTTGTGAGGAATAAAGACAAATAAGAGCGTCTTACAAAAAAAATTAGTGGCTAGAAAAAAAAGAGAAAAAGAAAAAGAAAAGAAAAAAAATAAGTATACAAGACTCCCAAGAGGGGCATCGAAGTGTTAATTATAGTAACTATTAGATTCCAATATTAACTTGACGGGTTGCGGGGATTTGATAGTTGCTCCAATCCAATATTACCTTCAAAAAGGCGGAGGATGTAAATTATTGCGTGAGTTTTATTTTTCTTTCCTTAGCGAGTGTGTAGCTACTTATTAATGCATGACATGAGGATTTTACACATAAGGCGAATGACTTAATATTCTTGAAACGGACTTATATTAATTGTGAGCGTTTTTTCAAGTAATGGATGAGAGGATTACTTAGTATTAAAACCGTGCTTCCTTATTTTTGGATTTTACATTTCTTATATTTCACGCTTCAAATAATGAGAAATTTGCCTTCAACAAATTTGCTCAAATAATAACCGGTTCCACATTTAATTGTCATGAATAAGTTGATGCACTTTTTACTTGTGAATACAATGATCCAATTTTTACTTGAGGGTCATAAGTGTTCATGGTACCAAAACCCTAATTTAAGTCATTGATCTCTTTATGAGTTTTTCCTTCAAAACCATTTAGGAAAAATCAAAATTACATAAATAGCATTGTTCTTCTTTGCATTTCATTGTACAAAATTAAGATCATGCATCATATAGAGTAGAGTAGTGTAAAAGCATTCCATATTGGCCAAGGTGGGTTAATTATGAGAAAAATGTAAAATTTGTGCCTTAAAATATAGCATTGCATGAGGTCATGGCAATGATCAAGTGTAGGGGATTTGATATGAGCAAAATCTCAAATCAATTAATCAACAAATCACCCTAAAACACATAGAAAATACCTAACTTTTGTGCTATAAAGTAGTATTATGTGGTATGTTTTGTGTTTGTGCTTAAATATGTAACAAGGATATATTTTCAAGCAAACAAGAGGAAATCAAGCTCATTTATGATGAAAAGACAAGAGAAGGATCAAAGATGACAAGCCATTTGAAGAAAAGGATCTATCTTGACAATATTCAAAAGTTGAAGGACTTAAATGTAAATTTTTGGAAAAGTCAAGATTAAAGTCAAACTTGGTCAACCTTCAAGTCAACCAAGTCAAAGGACTTAATTAATCAATATTGCAAGTCAAAGGGACTGAAATTGCCATTAAAATGAAGAAAGGAGCTAAAATGAATAAAATGCCAAAGAGAGGGGCTGAAATTGACAAAAACATAGAAACATTGGTCTTGATCCATGTCATTACCATTTCAACCAATCAAAAGGCTAGAAAATTGTGATGCGGATTGCCAAGTATGTTGCCAACTCACCTTTTCATTTAATAAACAAATCCAGGAACAGTGAAACCCACTACCTGCTTTTGACCAATCACGTTGCAACACTCCATTATCATATTATCCAAATACGGATAATGATCCGTGTGTTAAGATGAAATCCAATGAAATCTTTCCACGTGTCAACGTCAACCATCAACAAGCCCAGATCGTGGAATGAGCTACAAGGCATTTCAGAAAGAGTTTTCTACATGAAAAAGACTCCAAATGAGAAGACGAATTCAACTATGTAAATCAATTAGACAGAAACTAGAGGAATCAAAAACACCCTTTGGTGTTCTTGAAGACAAATTTACAATTCACCAGAAGAAGCCACCTGGCATTCTCTCATTGGTTAAACCACATCACAATCTCCAACAACTTATCATCTAGACTCTATAAATAGCAGTTAGGACCTTCCTTTGTAGTGAGTAGTTAAGTGTGAAAAAACACACACTTGTATTTTTCTCTCCCAATTTCTAGTTTACATTTCAGTAGTTAGCTTCTCTCAAGTGTTTGACACACACTTGAGAGGTAGTTATTCAGTTAGCAGTTGTAACCTCTTTTCCTTCCAAATAAATAAAACACAAATTTATTCCTTTCATACTCTTATCTTCATTTACCTTTCTCAAATCTTCATACCTATTTATACCTTGTGTTTCTATTGATCATTCATTGATCAATGGAGATTGTTTGAGTTGTTTTTGGAAGCTTATCCAGTTTGATTCAGCTTTGCCAGTTCATTCCAGTTCCTGTTGAGTAGATAGAAGTAGATCGTGTTGATTTGATTCAGAAATAACATTTGGAGGTGATATGGTTGATGATTGTAGTTGAATTGGGTTTGAAGCAAGTAGTTATAGAGAGTTCAGCACTCCTCTACTCCATCAGAGGAGGCTTCAAGCTAAAAGGTCTCATAATTCTATTTTTGGTTCCCCTGAACTGTTATGCATGCTATTTTCCTCGTGTAAAGCTTATCTACTGATATGATCATGTGTATAGCTTTGTTCTAGCATAATTGTGTTAGCTTGTTAGTAATTAAGTGATTTTGTGGCTTGACTCTGAGTTTACTTGATTTTCAGATTTGTTTTTCATCAGTAACAGGCCTTAAGTTTCATTTTGAATTCTAATTTGTTTACCTACCTGATTTCAGTTCCATCAAATCTATTTTGGTCATCTAAACCAGCTTTATTAATTGTCA
Source organism: Glebionis coronaria (assembly GCA_025667525.1). Taxonomy (NCBI): domain Eukaryota; kingdom Viridiplantae; phylum Streptophyta; class Magnoliopsida; order Asterales; family Asteraceae; genus Glebionis; species Glebionis coronaria. The sequence continues at coordinate 463,305,181 of CM046874.1, forward strand.
TAACATGTTTCAATCTTTTGATCACATTTCATTTGTTAAAAGACCTATTCAGATAGATAAAGTGGTGTTTGGATTGTTATAGCATTAGTACTTCAAGTTTGTTAAATCTTGCTTTAATTACTCATTCACACTTAGTAAACTTTTGTCATCACTCGTAGTTCATTTTGTAGTCAAAACAATAGTCAAAAAGGTAATTGGCAATAAAAAGGTTTGGGTCAAAATCTGCTTACCAGTTATTCAGAAAACTTGCCAAATTTAATTCAATGCCATGTTTTCATTTCATAATCATTTTACTTGAAACCTCTTTCTAGATGTAGTTTAACATCCAAAGTATTAGCTTGTATAAGGAAATTATACAATTTGCAATACTGAGTGTGAAATCAGCTTTTTAATGAGCCTATGACCAAATGCATGTTTCTGTGATAAAAGCTCAACTGTTTTATTGAATCTCCATTTCTACTTCATAAATGTGTCAAATTTCTTTCACAAATCTTGTTACAAACATGTCCTGAGTGAGTTTTGTGATTTTCAAGTTTTTGAGATTTTTGGTCAACGTTTGGTCAAATAAGCTCTTTTCAGCTTAATTTTGAATTCCAACTTAAATAGTTAACCATTTTCAATTTGGAAAGACATTACATACTCCTTGTAAGCTGTTTAACAAGACTGGGTATAAAAAGCAAGTTGTGGAAGTCTAGATTTTCAGTTTGCTTAATCTTGGCTTATTAAAATAAGCTATCTTGTGATTCTTGAGCTTTTAAGCTGATTCCTTTTGCATGGCTAGCTAAATTTGGATTATAAGCTCTTTAAAACAAATCAGAACTGATTTGGTCCATTAATAAGCCAATTCTAGCTTATAAAGTGGTTATACCCGTTTTTGTTTAGAAGTTCATATTAATTGCACTTTAGTCCTTTTGGTTTGTAAATGTTTGCATTTGGTGTTAAATTTCCAAGTTTTTATGGTTTGCTAGTTTACAGCCCTTGTATTTTCAGTTTTTGTCAAATTCAGTTAGATAATTTGTTAGTTGGTTAAAAGTAGTTACAAGTTTGTTGGGATTTACACTTTAGGTCCTTTAAGTTTCTGAAATTTACATTTCAACCATTGTACTATCATTTAGCTTTCTTTTCAAGCAATATTACTCTTATGCATTTTAATTTTGGATTTTTGTGAATAATACTGGGTATTTGCAAAGTGTTTTACGGATACGTAGCTTAATATTTTTCACTTTTTACTTGTTGATTGAAGTAGACATAGAATTTCCAAATAACCTTGACAACCAAGAAAAATTAAAGACTTGAGATTTTTAGGACTTTCAATTTGTCAAGAATTGTGAGAAAACGAACTTCAAAATACTCAATTTCAAATGGCACCGCTGCCGGTTCATGACATTACGAGAGACTAATGATTGACGGTTTTCATTGGCTTTTGGGATCCGTTCACCTCGTGAACGTTATTTTTACGTATCATAAATCAAAAACATAAAAAAATAAAAAATATAAAAATATAAAAACTTAAAAAATAACAAAAACAATTCTTTTCCTAAAGATATGACCAACAAAATATAAATTCCAAAAAGAAATCTTTTTCCAAATAGATTGCAACCAAAAATATATATTATTGGATTTCATCGGTTTTTACGTACATATAGTATTTTCTTTAAAAAACCAATAAATACGAAAATATTTTCTCTATATTATTATATGTGGATACGTAGACGTATACGAACAATCAATACACATATTTCCATAAGTATTGCTTTTGCAATACACCGTGTTAGGGAGCGTTCCGGTCCTTGACACGTGTATCGATCAAATTTAATTAAGCAAGAATAGATAAATACTTCCAATAGGAAATAATTCGAAGAATACAAACTACAAAGTGAACAGAAAGGCGACGTGCTATAAAATGCCGTCTAAGGGTTAATAGGTACTTAAGTGCTTCACGCCACCTAACCCCCGTTCACTAGTGCGTATTCTAAGAAGGAAGGCTTGATTGGGGGTCTTGCACCCAAGTAGTACTTACGTATATTATACTTTCTTGTGGATATTTCATATTGAATCTCAAAAAGGATAATCCATTCTTCTTCAAAGTCGAACGAGAGCTTCTCTCTCACTCCTTGATTTGAGTTGCATGCTCACCTGCGGGCGTGCACAAATACCATTTGGTGTACAACCCCTTCCTCTGAAAAGGAAGAAAAAGAGAAAGAGTAAAAACACCACCTTCCATCAAGTCGATCCCGAGAATCGTGCTTTGATCCACACACAACAAGAAGCCATGGCCAGCGTTGACAATCGACCTTTGATGGAGCACTTGCAATCCAATGTGCAAGGATATGCCGATGCTATTGTTATACCCGAGATTCCCACAAACACCTTTGAGCTTAAGAGATCTATGATTAACTTGGTTTCAAACACACCATTTTTTGGGAGACCTAGTGATAATCCACATAATCACCTTAAGAAGTTTCTATCTCTTTGCAACACCATTAAGTTCAATGGAGTTACCCATGAGGCCATTAAGTTGATCTTGGTCCAATTTTCACTAGAGGGCAATGCCAAGTATTGGCTAGATACACAACCACCTAAGAGCATTACTACTTGAGATGATTTCACTAAGAAGTTTTTGAACAAGTTCTTTCCCCCCATCTAAGACCACGACTTTGAGAAACCTAATTATTGGCTTTCAACAAAAAGCTAGTCAAACCTTTAGTGATGCATGGGAGGAGTTCAAGGAGTTATTGATGAAATGCCCAAATCATAGATTCAATGAGGTTCACCAAATCAATACTTTCTATAATGGTTTAAGACCACATCACCAAGATTCACTCAACTCTTCCGCGGGTGGAAATATTTTTTCTAAATCCATTCAAGAAGCAAGGGACATTATTGAGACCAAATCGATGGTGCAAACTAACACACACTTTGATGAGAGAGTCCATGTTATTCAAGAAGGTGGTTCCAAAACATTTGAGACTCAACTCCATTCAACAATGCAAGAATTGACTCAAGCTCAAAAGTAAAGTCAAACAATTTTGCAAAACACCCAAAAGATGCAACAAACCATGATGAATGACTTTATGAAAATTTCTTTGGGCGAAAATTCCACCAATGATGTGCATGTTATTGCTATTTCATGTGAGACTTGTGGAGGTCCCCATTCCTACCAACAATGTGATAAAGTTCAAGGTTATAAAGTTGAGTGTTATGCTTACCAAGATGAACATATGGAACCTTTCAAACCCAACATCAAACAAAACAATCTTTCTTACAAGTCACAAAACTACCTTTCTTCACCCGGTTTCCCACCCCATCCACCCAACAATACTCAACCCAATCCTCCTCAATTATTACAAAGGAACCAGGGGCTTAGGCAACAATACCAATGGAACAACTATAAAGCACCAAACAACCTTCAAACTCAAGGAAATAACTTTCACCTAACCAATCAAGGATTTAACCCACCACCCCCACCCTTCCAAAATCAAGGACACCCTCAAGTTCAAAATCAAGCATATGGCCAATATGATAATCATGAGTATGTTGAAAGGAGAATTCGTGAAAGTGAAAAGAGAATGCAAGAGCAAATGAGAATGATAAATGAGGAGTCTACCAAGAGGACTTTAATGGCAATCACTCAAAGACCACAAGGGGCTTTACCTTCTAACACAAAAACAAACCCGAGGGCTAATGTCAATGCTATCACAACAAGAAGTGGAAAGAAAACTCATGATCCTTCACCAGCCAAACCTTCTATGGTTAGGCCTACTATGATTCCCTCTTGGGATAAACCTTCTACATCTTCTTCACCACCCTCTCGTTCTACCACTTCAACACCTATACCTTCTCAACCTACACCTCTTACTCCTTTACCTTCCACACCTACCAATGAAGAACCCAACAAAGAAAATCCTTCATCAACCACTCAACCACAACCAAAACCAAGTCTCCCTTACCCATCAAGATTGAGAAAGGAAAAGCTTAAGAACAAGGATGATATACAAGTCTCAAAATTTTTGAGGATGTTCAAGCAACTTAACATAAACATCTCCTTTGTGGAAGCCTTAGCCAATATGCCTAAGTTTGCTAAGATGATCAAGGACTTACTTTCTAACAAGGAGAAATTGGTGGATTTTCCTAATGCTTCCTTAAATGAAAATTGCTCTGCGGTTTTGCTTAAGAAGTTGCCTACTAAGCTTGGAAATCCGAGGAGGTTTTTGATTCCTTGAAATTTCCCGGGGGTGGAAAATTGCATGGAATTAGCGGATTTAGAGGCAAGCATAAATCTCATGCCATTATCGGTTTGGAAAAGACTTTCACTTCCCGATCTCACTCCTACTAGGATGACTCTTGAGTTGTCCAACCATACTATAGCTTATCCGGTGGGAATTGCGAAGGATGTTTTTGTTGGGGATGATAGATTTACCTTTCCGCAGATTTTGTGGTGGTTGATTATGATATGGATCCGAGAGTTCCTTTGATTGTTGGTAGGCCATTTTTTAGAACGGGTCGAACTCTTATAGATGTGGCGGAAGGAGAACTTACAATGAGGGTAGGAGATGAGAGAGTTGTGTTTAACATGGGCAAGTTGTCAAAGATCTCGTTGCACGGTTTGCATGGAATTGGGGTGAAAATCGAGGACGAAAAAATTATTTCTAACGAAGCATTCACGTATACTTATTCTATGAACCTAAACGTCCCATTTTGAGATGAAAATCATACATTATGTCTAAAACACAAATAGTAGTAATAGTAGTAGTATAGATAGTTTATTATTCAATAAAGGTGCATAAAAATAAAAATTAGAGATGCTATGATACTTTATTCTAGCATTGCGTGAGGGCACGACAATAGTTTAGTATGGGGGAGTGATGAGATTGCTTTTATACATAGTATCATCGTCTAAAACGGGCTTAAAATGCATTAAATATCATGAAAAAGGCCAAACATATGCTTGTGTTTGTTACTTGTGTGTTTTAGGTACGGATATTGAGAAAATGACAAAAGATCACAAGAAACAAGCAAAAACGAACACGGGAAATGAAGCCGCACAATGAACCAAGCCCTAATGGTGATTTTCCAAGAAAAACCCTTGAAGAAATGAAGATTATACAAGAAGGGTCCTTCAATATTGAAGAATTGACACTTTAAACCCTTGTTTATTCATAATTACAAGTTTGGTCCTTAAAGTTTGTCAAATTTACAAAAAGGGCCCTCCACTTGGAAGAATTAGTAAGAATGGTCCCTCATAAATGAAGACTTGTCAATTTCAGTCCTCCACAAAGTCAACAATACAAGTCAAGACCAAAATGTTTGAAGAAAATGCCAAAACAGCCCTTCAAGAATCATTAATTGGCAAGAAACACCCCTGAAAATACTTTGGTAAACTATTTGGGGAAAAAGTATGAAAAGTAAAACTTTGTTATAAAAGGGAATTCGGTTTTGGCTAATTAAACTGCAAATGAAAAGAGTATAGAAAGCAAGGGGTGTGTTTTGCCAAGACACAATAGTTACCTAGGCCAGTGAGGGGGTGACACGTGCCCTACTCACCTTTTCCACCAATGGGCGCCCATCTTTTGGCCACCTCACCATTCCACTCAGCTTATATTAAACTAATCCAACTGATTAGTTTAATTCGCGCCTAAACATATTTTTAAAACATAAAACAGATCAAAACACCATGTTCTTCATGTTCTTGACAAAATTAGGTTTTCCTAATTTGCTTGAAAATAAGCCATCATATTATCCAGAAATGTGATTAAGGTTATCTTAATCATATCCAAACCCTCTAAACCCTTTCCATGTCACCCCTTTAAGCCACACGAGATTCCCCAACCACCCTTTATTCTACAAGCCAAATTCTTGCCAGAAAATCCAACCATTTACAAGCAGCTTACATCCTAAGCATCAACAAGAGCCATTGGATGCAATTCCACCCTTGAGAACTCACACAAACTGCAAAGATATCATCACATGTTCAAGCAATTTCAATATCGACAAGGGCACACTGGGAACTTTACACATTAGGGTTTATGTATTTTTCAGCTTTCATAGAACTCTTGTAGCCTATATAAGGCATAGGACCTCATACATTGAGGCTTGCTCTTGGTTTTCCTTTGGTCAACATTTTTGTAAATCCTCCTTCATTTTTTATGAATTTTGTTTGAAATTGTGTGCTGAATTCCAAGTTCCATCTCCATGCTTGTTTATGTTTAATGTTTTTGAATCTTGAATCCTAAAACCTGTTTTTAATGATTGTGCAAGAAATTGCATAATTTTCCAAAATCTTGATATTTTGCTACGTCTTTGGTACATCTTTGGAATTTTTGGACTACAAGTTGATCATAGAACCCTGATAAAGAGTTATCAAGGTGTTGTGAGGCTTGTGGTTTGGGGATAATCAAAGAGTGGGTACAAAGGTTGCATTAATCAAGCTTTTTCTACTTTATGTTTTTTCATATTTTGTTCTAACCTTGTTGAATCTTAGGAGCCTTGTTATGGAAGCTTGTGCCTTTTTTTGCTAGGTACATCAGCTCAAAAATTCGTGAGTGTGGATGTACATTCATGAGGTTTGAGTCCTTGAACCCAAAAATCTGTCAAAATACTTGAATTTTGTGATTTTGTGTTCTGCTAGTGTTCTTGCTATTTTTGTGGCTTAATCTTGCTTCATACTGCATAATATACTTGTTATTGTGTTTGATTGGGCTTGGGTAACACTAAATCACATATACTTTGTTAAAATTGGATTTAAGAAAGATAAGGGGTGTTTGGATTAACCTGTTTAAGTGCATAAGTCGGAATTGAGTTATTGTTTGTTGTTTATTTGAGTTTGTAACTGCTTAATACTTGGTTGTGTGCTAGTATCTGCAAGTTTTCAGCTTTAAAACATCAAATCTAATATTGTGTTATAACTCACTTGATTTTGCTTATTTTGACCTAAGATTTTGGAAATGCCTAGAGTGTATGCATGTTTAGGGCTAACAAGTGTTAAATCAAAGTTTGTGTAACCTGTTAAGAAGATTTGAGTGTTTGAAATTGGATTTATGGTCAAGTATATCAGCAAAGTATCAAAACTGCATGTTCTTTCTTCATCAGTAACATTTTTAAGCTTGAATCTTGATCTATGCTTTGAATCAGTGCATGAAACTTGTTGATTTATGTTCATTTTAATTATTTATAGTTTGTGTATGCATTTGGTGAAGTTTGGCTGGCTGAATCTTGCTAAAAGTGCTTATTGAATTAACTGCACAGATTGGCTGAGATAAATTGTGATTTGATTGTTGTTATTGACTCCTTGTGATTCACTGATCACTTGGGTGCCTTGTTTGTAACTTGAATCCAACAAAAAGTCACTAAAGACAAAAAGTCAAATTGGTCAAGCAGTGGGAACTCCTTTCCCCTCCTACTAGCCACTGCTAGTGTTAAATATCAAACAACTTATTCATAAGCCATTTTGGCTTATCCAGACTTGCAACAACTTATTTTTAGTGATAGATCTTCCTTATTTGACCCATTGATTTGATCTGGAGCTTATTAGGGTTTGACTTTTAAGTTTGACTAGAAAACTCATCAAGTTGACTTTTACAGAAGTGCTTATCTGCTTATCCTAGCTTATTGCTTGTGCTTTTTGGAAAAATTTTTGATTATTTTGCTTAATTAAGTCATTTAAAACCTTTTGAAACTTGCATCAGCACTTGAGGTGGTCTAGAACTCAAAAACGACTATTTTGTCATTTTGTGAAGAGAGTCTTGGCTTATTTCAGGCTTATTTCTTGTGCCTTTTCAAATTTTCTTTTTACAGATCTCTTTGGTAACTCAAAAGAAGCTTGTGTGTCAAATTTTAGCTTATGGCATCAGCTTATAGCTTAATGGGCCAAAAAGCCCATTAAGAATAAGCTGTTTTGAAATAAGCTAGCTTAAACACATTTTTAGCTTTTGGGCCTTCAGAGTTTTGTTCTTAAAATTAAATTTTAAGTCAGATAGAAAGTTTTGGGCTTATTTGGTTGACTTTTTCTTATTGGGCCAAAAATCAAGCCCATTAAGGAATTGTTTTGTCATTTAGCCCATTTTAAGGCCCAATAGAGGTATTTAGGTAATTTCAAGTTCATTTCTGTTTTATTTAGGTTAAAATAAACTTGTTTGCAACTTTTTAGAATTTTTTATAAATTTTGTATTTTTATTAATATTTTACTATTATTTTATTATTAAAAAATAAACATTTTTTTCGAGAGAGATTGTGTGACGATGTGTTTGATGTCAAGTGTACGATCATCATTTCTTTCATGAACCTACACGTACTCGATCGATCTATTGTTTTATAGTTAGGTCTTATGTTGCCTTTCTAAAAAAAGTAGTCCGCGGCTTTTAAAAAAACACGGCAATAAAGAAAAAATCCATTCATCAAAACACCACATCAATATAATGTAGCCTTCTAACTTTCTTTGATTTCACTACAACAAAACGCAAATCCTCATTGCAATCTCCATATTCACTACCATAAAATCCCAAAAAATGTTTTACTACCCACAAAGTGTTTGTGAAAATGTCTCAACAAAAAAACATACATAAAAACATTATCCTTTTCGTTACAATTCCATTTACTTCCTCTTATTTACATGACATCCTCATCTATCTCTTCGAACGGAATTTGGCCGTGCCCGTTTAGGGGTTTTCATTGTTTCCCGGATGGTGAAGTGGGCAATAAAGGGTTTCCTCGTTTGATATCTCATCTTAAGAGACTACACCTTTCATGCGATGAACGTAAAGATGCATTACGCGATGCTATCTCCATGGACCATGGATTATATATGGCACTTGAGGATACTTTGAAGGCATTTGACCAATGGCTATGTGGGGAGTGTATGAACTTACATGCTGTTAGTCGGGCTTGTCATCACAAGGATGGTGTTGTTCGCCTGTCAAAAGAGCCCGATGACATGGTTGGTTATATTTTTGGCATTTCGAAGCCTTCTAATAAGGATTATGAGATAAACGTAACTGAGGGGTTGGCTTTGGACGTTGAGCTTCTTGATCGTGTTTTTAAATTGCCTATCACTACTGTCAAAAGTATTCCTCATGGTTGTCGTCTCGCTTTTTCTCAGGCTTTAAAAACAGTTCTTTACAAGGTGGTTGCCCAACCCGATTCTGTTGCAGCATGGGTCAAGTTGTTACTTTTTCCACGATGTACGTTACAGGTGTGTAGGCCCAAGAATAGACAAGAACGTAGGTCAGGAAACAGGAAATCCTTGCAACAAAGTCATATCTTGAAGTCACTAGCCACATGGGGGAAAGATGACGGTATTGAAACGTTAGTTAAGAAGATGTTTGATGGTTCTGGGTTAGGTTCTTTGGATGAGGGTGGAGGTGATTTTAATGAGGAGGCAACATCAGGTAATGCCAACATCAGGCAATGTCTACGCAAGGTTGCGGATGGGCACTTTACAGCAGCTGTGAAAGTGTTATCCTCTTTTGGTGTAGCTCCATACTGCGATGATACCATTAAAGCCTTGGAGGCCAAGCATCCTTACAAGCCACCCCCATCCATGTCGAGCAGTACATATTCTGAGCCTCCCCTTGTAGCAGATATTGATTGTGTCCTTGGCTGTATTAAATCATTCCCTAAAGGTACTTCATGCGGTAGAGATGGTTTGAGGGCACAACATATTTTAGATACTTTATGTGGAGAGGGGTCTACTATTGCCACAGATCTCTTAAAGGTCATCACCTCGGTCGTTAATTTGTGGTTATCGGGAAGGTGTCCGCCAATCTTGGGGGAGTTTGTCGCATCTGCTCCTCTTACTCCTCTCCTTAAACCAGATAACGGGATTCGACCTATTGTAGTAGGTACTATATGGAGACGTTTGGTTTCCAAGGTTGCTATGAAAGGCGTGGGTAAAGAAATGTCCAAGTAGCTTTCTGATTTCCAATTTGGAGTTGGAGTGTCGGGTGGCGCTGAGGCTATTTTACATAGCGCTAATAGGGTGTTGAGTGAATACCATAATGATGGGTCTCTTGCAATGCTCACTGTGGACTTCTCAAATGCTTTTAACCTTGTGGATAGATCAGCATTACTCCATGAGGTTAGGGTGAGATGTCCCTCTATTTCTTTGTGGGTAGATTTCTTATATGGGCAAGCAGCGAGATTGTATATAGGAGACACATATATCAGGTCGGTGCAACAAGGTGACCCATTGGGACCTCTTCTATTCGCTCTTGTATTACACCCACTTGTACATAATATCAGAGACAATTGCAAGCTTCTTCTTCATGCTTGGTATCTTGATGATGGAACTGTTATTGGAGAGTCAGAAGAGGTTGCCAAGGTGTTAGACATTATAAAGGTGAGTGGTCCAGGTTTGGGTCTTGAACTTAATATCAAGAAAACAGAGGTATTTTGGCCCTCGTGCAATGGTGTGAAGGTCCGTGATGGTTTGTTTCCTATTGATATTCGGAGACCGTCTTCGGGTGTGAAGCTTCTTGGGGGAGCTGTTAGTAGAGACGCCAATTTTATTAGAGGGATGGCCATGAGGAGAGCCACGAATGCAGTTGATTTGATGAGCCTTCTTCCACAGTTACATGACTCGCAGAGTGAGCTCCTTTTACTTCGATCATGCATGGGTATTTCCAAACTCTTTTTTGGGCTAAGGACTTGCCAACCTGTACACATGGAGGATGCAGCCTTGTTTTTTGACAAGGGTTTGCGTGGGTCAATTGAGAACATAGTGGTTTGTGGAGGGCCATTCTTTGGAGACTTACAGTGGCGACTTGCTTCTTTACCCATTCGTCTTGGTGGTTTGGGTTTGTACTCGGCAAAAGAGGCCTCCTCCTATGCTTTTGTGGCCTCGAGGGCCCAATCTTGGGTGTTACAAGATCATATTTTACGTGACAGTGGCGTATGTGGTATGGATGATGATTATGCTTCTGTTTTAGCTTGTCTACGTGATAAGATTCCAAGCTTTGATTTTAGTTGTTTCACTAATAAGGATACCGCCCCCTCTAAAACCCAACAAACATTGGCGACTACCCTTTTTAGTGAAATGGTCAAGGATATGGAGGTCCACTTTGATATGACTTTGAGGCAGAAAGCGGTTTTTGAGAGTTTACGCGCGTCACATGCTCAGGATTTCCTACTAGCTATCCCTATAGACGGGCTTGGTCAACATATGTCACCAGTGGAATACCGTTCTATTCTTAAGTATCGGCTCATGATCCCATTATTTCTGGCTGATACAATGTGCCCTGTTTGTCGCAAGGCATGTTTGGATTCTTTTGGGGAACATGCGGTTCATTGTAAAGAGCTCTCGGGCTTCAAGTATCGACACGATATGGTTAGAGACGTTCTTTTTGACATATGTAGACGTGCTGGTATCTCCGCCAAGAAAGAAGCACCTGTGAACTTCTTGACTGACCCGGTAGATGGAAGATCCACACTCAGACCGGCGGACATTCTGGTTTTTGGATGGGTTGGAGGAAAACATGCATGTGTGGATCTGACTGGGGTTTCTCCTCTTGTGGGGATGAGTAGCCGGGGTTTTACAGCGGGCCAGGCTGCTTTGAAAGCCGCCTCATGCAAAGTGACAAAACACGAAAAAGCATGCATTGAAAATCAACACGTGTTTATTCCTTTTGCATTTGATACCTTCGGTTTTCTTGCACCTAAAGCGGTGGAGTTTCTGAATAGAGTTCAGCGCGTTATGAATAGCAACGTTATGACACCTAAACCCACAAATGTGGTTTTTACTAGAATTAGCTTTGCAATTCAAAAGGGCTTGCGGCGCAGCTTGTTGCTCGCTTGCCTTCTACAGTTATGTAATTAAACTTATGAAATATAAACCGACAAATAAAAACATTTGTCTAGTTGATCAGGAAAAAAAAATAAAAAATAAAAAATAAAATTTAGATTTTTGCAAGTTTTTCATTTTTCCTAGTTCAAATACATTAAGTTAGGAATTTTAATATTTTTAGATTAATTTTATTGTCATTAGATTAATGTTTAGAATTATTTTAAGTTTTGATAGTTTTTAATTGTTTTTAAATAGTTTTAGTTAATTTTAAAATTTTCAAAAAATTGTTTTAAATTCAGTTAAGTCATCTTAGAGGTTTACAAGTTAAAAAAAATCTCATTTTGAGCTTTTTGTTAATTATATTAATTTTTTGTGCTTTAATTAGCATTAAAAAAATTAATATCTAATTAAATAAAAGGTTTGAGTTATTTTTTATTTTTTTCAAAGTCATATTACAGTTTTTAGTATTTATTGCAATTTTATAAGAATTTTTAGGGTAATTTTTAAAATTTTTTGACTTTTTATAGTTTTACGTGCACGACTTCGTCTTAGTTTAATTCATAATCATAACCGTCATTCTTCTCTCATCTATTTTCTATTTTTCTTTTCTCATAAGTCATAATCAGAATCATTATTCTTATCTCTACACAACACACTTGCCTCCTTAGGAAACGAACTCGAACTTAACTTGGTCATTAGTGCTTGGTTTTCCTAAACCGACACTTAATACTTGCCACTTTTACGCTCTTTTCCCGAAGGGTAGTAAAATCACTACATCATTTTGGCGCCGCTGCCAGAGAGGCGTGTTGTGTTTCGATTTGAACAATTGTGGTTTTTATACTAACCATAATATCTATTTGTATTAGTAGCACTCTACTAATACGTATTATCGGTTTTCATTTTTTGTGTGAATACTATTACTATATTGTATAAGTAAAACAATATATTCACAAGTACTCCAAAAGTGTGAAAACACAACCATGATTGGGAGGTCATTACTAAATCATTGTATTCGAATCTCAAACAAGAAAGAAAAGGCAAAATAGATAAATACTTTCGTGAAGCTTAATTTTGACAAACACAAACTATAAGGTGGGTATAAGGCGGGTATTATAAAATATACCCTAAGGAAAAAGGCTCTTAAGTGCTTTGCGCCGCCTCATTTCCCCGCTTGCTTGTGATTGTTTAGATAAAAAGGGCTAATCAAGGGTTTGCCAACCAAAGTATTATTTAAGTATCATATATATTTTCTTGGTTTCATTTGATTAAACCCTCTTGAACATTTTGGTGTACCACCAACGTTCTAAAGTCATCGAAGGCGTTCACTTCACGTGATCGTTTTCATTCCTTGAGGCTTCTTTAATCAAGAGATTTGATTAAGGGAGAGATTTGTAGATTTTTGTCTACTTAATACATTCACCAAAATCCAAAAAAGGTAAAAACAATCAAAAATCACAAAAAAAATTGGAAAAATTAAAAACACCAAAAAGAATCTTCTTTGCTCATCCCCACGTTGTATGTGACGTTTATGCTTACTCGTAATCAAGCAAGAAGTTCACGTAAACAAAAAACCCGAAAGGAGTCCACACCGACTCCTAATCTTTCTAGTGAGGAGTCTCCTATTGACGAACCTATCGTAGAAGAAGAACCGACCATGGCGAATCGAACTATGATGGAGTTACTTCAATCACCCACCGAGGGTTATGGAGAGGCTATTGTGATTCCCGCTATCCTTGCGGAGAATTTTGAAGTGAAAACGGGTTTGTTGTCGATGATTCAAAACAACAAATTCCGTGGTGATGAAAAGGACAACCCGCACAACCATATCCGCCAATTCAATCGTCTTACCGCCACTTACAAATTTAAGGATGTTGCTAATGATTCGATTAAGATGATGCTTTTTCCGTATTCCTTAGCGGGGCCCGCTAAAATTTTGTTAGAGAATGAGCCACCCAATTCTATATTGACGTGGAAGGATCTCGTTTCAAAATTTGTGAACCAATTTTTCCCGACCTCTAAGACTACGCATTTGAAAACCGAGATTTCAAAATTTTCACAAGAATTTAATGTAAGTTTTTCAACGGCTTGGAATAGGTTTAAGGAAATGTTACATGAATCTCCTCATCACGGTTTTTCTGACTTGCATCAAAATGACATGTTTTACAATGGTTTAAATGATCATGAAAGGGATTATTTAAATGCCGCCGCGGGTGGTAAATTTTTGTGTAAAACGGCTGAGGAAGCGTTGTTGATAAATGAGAATAGATCTAAGGTGTATAGTCCTCGCAACACATCTAGTGTTCGTAAGGCTTCGTCTTCGACTTCACCTTCATTGTCCAATACCATCGATGCTTGCCAAATTGAGGCGAACTTGGAAAAAAAAATCTTTGATAAGCTTAAAGGACTTTTAATTGAATTCAAAGTTGGTGAACAAAGTGCTCCCGCTACGGCTAAAGCGGTTTATGTTTCATGTATGTATTGTGGTGGAGGTCATGATTTCTCCGAGTGCATTACCAACGGTGGTAACACTTCGAGTGCCTACGCGGCAACGGGAACTTACAACCAAAACGGTCAAGTTACCCGCTCTAATCAAATGCTCCACCAGGTTTTGCTCCCAATCAAAATGCTAACAACAACTATAGAAACAATCAAGTTGGTTTCAAAAACAATTACAAGGGAAACAACTATGGGAATCAAGGGGCTAATAACAATTAAGTTTCAAACAAAAATAAAAACTATGATTTTCAAAACAACAACAAAGGTTTGCAAACTTTGAAAGATCTTCCAAATGAATTTGATGAATACGCAAATGGAAACAATGCTAGGTTTGATAATATTCAAAGAGAGATCATTAGCCTAAGATCCGAGTTTAAGAATGACTTGAAAAAGGAGTTGAAAAATGAGTTAGCAAATGAGCTTAAGATCCATACAAACAAAATGGAGGGAAATGTAACTAGGTTACAACAAAACCAACAAAAAATGGAACAAGGGCAACATGAAATAAAACAAGAGATAATTAAGGCCGAGAAGAGGCAATCTATATTTGAGTATAAAATTTCATCCATGTTTGAGGCCATAATGTGTAAACTGTCTTCGAGTAGTCTTCCTAGCAATACCATATCGAACCCTAAGGGAGAGATGAAAGTCATTACCAAACGAAGTGATAAGACACTGAAAGTCCCTTAATATTACAACTGTTGATAAACTATAACTCTTGTAATCACGAAACACAATGAAATACTTTTCAAACGCGTAATGCTTTATTAAGTATTATAAACAAAGTATTACAAAGTGCTATGAATGCAGTCGTTGAATGACAACAAGAAATGAACCCTAGAACAAGTAAACTAGATTCAAGACTCAAGTTTACAAGGGAACCAATGAGACGCTGGTAGACGGCTGAGGGCTCATCGGTTCCAAGGTGAGAAAGAACTTAGATAAATTATCCAAGCACAATGGTTGATTTACTTCTCCTTTCTCACTCCTATTTATAGTGTACGAGGTTGCTTCCTTACTGGGAGTAGTTGATACGTGTCACCTTCTGAATGGAAGAGTCCAACGTATTAAATGCATGTCCAAATCGAGACATACCTTTAAACAACTTTAGGTGAACAGTTCTGCCAACTGTTCACCTTTTGTCCAACTAGGTCATACTAGGATTTATCTTGAATCTCTTGTTTTGTCCCGCTCAAAACACTTGGTAGATTCTCCCGCCTAAACTATAAAGGATTGGACAAGCTTTGCTTGTCCCAGAATTCTAGCGTTCTTAAGTGATCTTTGAGTGTTGTCAACTCAGAGATCCTTGAACACCAGTACATTCCTTCAACATCCCAGCTATCCATAATTGCTGGTGAGTATGACTTTAGATTGTCTTCGACTTCTCTAACGTTGTCTTTGACTTGAATGTTCCTGGTGTGCCAGCTGAGGCTTTGCCTTTCACTGGTCTAGTCTCTGTCGCTGGTCCTCTCAGCGATCAGTAAACACTTAGTCTAATTTAAACAAATTTAGACTGGACCATAGTTAAAACTTTCATTGGCCACACAATCTCCCCCTATTTGTTTATAAATTATACTAAGTCTAAAATTATTGTAAGTTAGTACACAGCTTCTTCTTACACATAATTTAACAAACATACCTCAGAGTTCTATTTAAACATAAAGAACCTAGTCTATTACAATAACACCCATTGGTGTAAACATAAACAAAAGTAAAAAGGTTCTTCAGCGATCAAGGCCTTGATCACATTTCTCTGGGCTTCAACTTTGTCACTTCTAGAGTTGATGACTAGCTCGACCTCAAACTCAAAATCCTCAGCCAATTTGAAATTCCTTAGGATTCCCTGTTTGAGTCTGATGAGCTGGATGGTTGATGCCAGATGTAGTTCATTCATCCGCTGAAAGCAATACTCACAATTACCATTCATGAAGACCATACCTGTCTCTGGTTCTGAGTATACTTTGCCCCCTACTGGTTTAGTGATCTCTTTGGGCAGTACCAAGTTTCTGTGCATCCCATCTACAACAATGTTCTTAGTGACCAATTTCTCCACCAGAGGCCCCATTTGGGTTTTTCTTTTCCTTTGTCCTTGAGAAGGTTGTTGTTGTGAGAGTTGAGGAGGCAGAGATACCTTCAGCTTCTTTGCCGTGTCTCTTACCCAATTCAGCTTTGCTTAAATGTTTTTCATCATTTGGACAACACCAGGCCCAGTCTTCTTTTGGGCAAGAGACAGCATTTCTAACCATTCAGAGAGGCCAAAATCTCTGAGTTTAAAGTCACTGAAGTCTTTGTAGTTGGTTAGTTGGTTTTCTCTTTAAGGGTCATAACCACTCTTTTGTCTTTGTCAATGTAACATGCATACTTGGTGATTTGACCATGTTTAGCTCTCTGGTTCACAATCCTTTCATATTCCTTTTGAAGGTTGCTCCTTTTAACCTCCAGTTCTTTGAGCTTAACCAGCTGAGCTTCCTTTACAGCAGGAGAGAGTTTGTTCAGAGCTTCTTTGCTCTTTATTTCAGCTGCTCTGATGTTTGCAAGCCTTTGGTGTTCCAAAATGTTAGCGTTTACCTGCTCTGGGGTAAGTGGTGGTTAATCAGCGCTCTTGAATTTGTTCATGTCAGAGTGTTTTGAGAGTTTAGCTGTGGATCCGCCTTCTTCTTGGAGGGAGTGCAGGGTTATTTCCGGTTGTTCAATGGCAATTCCTTTTCCCTTGTCCTTCATTGCTTCAGTGATTGGGTTGAAGGACCTGAGAGGTTTTGGTATTGGAATCCCTGTTGAAGGTGTTGGATGTTTAAGTGATTACTCCCTCTTAGGTGGAGCAGTGTCTGCTTCTTCTTCAAAGGTGGAGGTTGCTCAATTCTCCCCCTCAGGCATAGCGCCGGTAGTAGCGGTGCCTAATCCAGGCTTGAGGAACTTAACAAATTCTTGATGAACAAATAAGCAGATTTCTTTAAGTTCCTCTTGTAACAGCTCTTGAAGAAGTTTTCTTGAAGGCTCAGACGCCTTGGTAATAGCTGCAACATTTGCTTTGACAGTTGATGTGAGGACAGATGGTATGTATTGCTTGAGGCTCTGGTCTAGAAGAGCTGGGAGGTGAGCTTGCAAGGCATTTCCCAGTAGTTGCGGAAGCAAAGCAGTCATAGAGGACTCCACAGATGAAGTTAGTGAAGTCTCTAGTGTGGTGGTGAGTTCCTCAGCAGCATGGGTGAGTGTTTGCAATTCAGAGAGGATGACATCATTTGTGACTTTGGGCTTGGTTTTACTGATGTCACCCCTCTTAACCCAGAGAACCTCAGCGGCGAGTTCCTGAACATCTTTCATTCGAGGAACATGGACAGGCTTGAGGTTTTGTAAGTGTTCTAAGTGTTGCTTCGCCCCTAATTCCATGACAATTGGTAAGGTTGGGAAGGGAACTAGGGTTGGTGTACAGAGCCTCTAGTCCAATAGTTGCTTAGCAGCCAGTTCTTTCACATTGGGTATTGATGGGAAGGAGATGGGTTTTAACTCTGATGTAACTTGGTCATCATCAGCATCCATATCAGCATAATCTGAAATGGTCAAGTCCTCTTCAATAATGAAGACCTCATCCTCTGGCATGGAATCAATGTCTGACATGGCATCGAGATCTATGTGGGGGGCTTCAGCATTTTCATCACCAACAATAGAATAGGCATCATCATTCTGCTGTTCTTCATGAATATTATGAGCCTGTTATGATATTTGTTAGTAACCAATTGTGAAAAAATATGAAGTTATAGATCGCCATTCGCTGCCCCTAGGAAAGCTGGGTGTGATTATCCAGCCCCTACTAAGGATTTCTCCTTGGGACTCTTTTAAGTGTGAAACAGTTATGTTGAAGGGTCACCATTCACTGCCCCTAGGATAGCTGGGTGTGATTATCCAGCTCCCCCATAAGGATTACTCCTTGGGACTCTTTTGATTTGTGAAAATTATGTGGTGAATGGTCGCCGTTCGCTGCCCCTAGGATAGCTGGGTGTGATTATCCAGCTCCCCCTGAAGGATTGCTCCTTTGGACTCTTTTAATTGTGAATTCCTTGAAGTTAAAGGTCACCCTTTATCGCTACCCCTAGGAAGACTAAGGGTGATTATTCAATTCTCCCAAAAGAATAAATTCTTTGGGACTCTTTTAGTGGTGACATATTTGAAGGTAATGGTCACCTTTTATCGCTGCCCCTAGGAAGACTGAGGGGAATTATTCAGTCCCCCTAAAAGAATAAATCTTTGGGACTCTTTTCATATGAGGGGACCCAGAGACTACGTGAAGTGCAGAGACTCTAGGTCGGGACCTATAGCATGCTCAAGTTGTTATGGACAAGAGCACAGTCCAGAGGGTGAAGGATCATCGGGGTGCGTTATGAGCACAAATGAATCATATCCTTGTGCTAAGACAGAGTGTACAGATAATCCTAAGAGTTCTAGGTGCTAACACAGACACTCTATGGGTTGAGGTAAACCCTAAGACTTCATCTCTCTCTCCTACAGAATATTGAGAGTGATTGTATGTGAACCTCCCAGAGAATAAAATGGCAAACTAATACCTGAGAGATATCAGTGTTGAGAAGGTTCTTAGTTGTCTCTGTTGACTGGGAGACGCTAGACTCAG
Organism: Glebionis coronaria; assembly: GCA_025667525.1. Classification (NCBI taxonomy): domain Eukaryota; kingdom Viridiplantae; phylum Streptophyta; class Magnoliopsida; order Asterales; family Asteraceae; genus Glebionis; species Glebionis coronaria. The sequence goes on from CM046874.1 coordinate 463,324,077, forward strand.
GTTGTTTGTCAGCGGTGGGCTCTTCAACCACATCCTCTAGAGAAGGGGATGGGTTCTTCTTAGTCTTCTTGGTCTTGGAAGGATTAACAGAAGGGGTTTCAGAGGAAAGGGGGATGTCTTTCCTCTTCTTCTTCTTTTCCTTGGGCACCTTGGGCTGAGAAGAAGACTGCACAGAGGTCTTTAACAGAGACTTGTCAGTTAGTCTTTCAGCATTCACCTCATTGTGAGGGATCAAGGGCTCTCCATCAGCAACCAGTAGCCCAGAGACCTGCGTCATGTGCCTGCTGAAAGACACTTCATCTTCCAAAGGAGTCTTTAGTGAAGCAGCAGTGATGTGATAAGGAGAGAAGGAGAGAAGTTCATCATTTGTGTAGCCTTCTGTTGAGTCTTAGGATCTAGACTCATCTGGGATATCATGATCATGATTGTAATAAGCACAGCGGAATCATAAAGAACACAATCATAAACAAGAACAAGGCTTTCCCTAATAAATGACTACTATTAATAAGCTTACTAATAAGCTAACTACTAATAAGCTACTAGTCCTGGCGCCTTATAGGCTTGACGCCAGGAGGAACACACACACACCTATGGTTTACATTGTTTGTGAATGAATGAATAACCATGTGTGCCTAACCCTCTTTATATAATAGAGGTACTAGGGTTACATCACAACCCTAGCTTACTTACTAAGCTAGTATATTACTACTAGGTCCTTCATCTTGTTTTGTCATATCAACTCAAGATCTCTAAGTCTCAACAATCTTCCCCTAGTTGATTTGACAAAACCAGTAAGCGCAAGCTTCCCCTGAAGCTAATATAGATGAAGGCAAAGCTTCCCCTTGATCCATGCATTCTTCCCCTTTTTGTCACATCAACTCAAAAAGGATCGTCTTCCCCTTAAGAAGTGCACGGCAAATCCAGTAGGCTCCATGGAGAGATCACTAATGAAGAAAATACAGTATAGCGAATTTGATGAAGAAGTGGAATCTCCCAAACTTGTGTCTTATGTCTTGCACTAACCACGTGACATCAAGCGTGAACAAAATCCTCAAATAAATGAGACACTAAGCACAATAACGTAACCCCTTCAAGCGATAGCAAATGTACGCATAGAGCAAGTTATCTTAAAAGGTTCCTACTCCTTTCAAGATAAGAAAATATATCGTACCCCTCCGCTAGATATGTCAAGTATTCGTCACCATACAATCCAAGCAAGTTAGCTTAAAAGGTACTCCCTTCCTTTTAAGATATGATAAGAACACAAAACCTGTGAAAATCAACTACAACATAAAATCAGTGATAATCAAATGTCTTCATCAATGAATCGCCCCAACGAAATGATGATGGTTGAGAACTCCTCCTCCAGTAACAGTAGTGACATCAGACTAGTCACTAAACCAGAGTAGTAGCAATCTTACTTGACTAGTAGGTACCAAAACCGGCCAAAGAAAAGTTAGTATACAACAAGCCAGCAGGAACCAACTCCTTCTGAAGTCAGCAAGAATATACCCCAGCGATACAGACCAGTAATAATCGGCTAATATTACTAGGAGGAACCAAGAACACAACCAACATGAATATATGAGAACAGTAGGAACCATAGGTCACCAGTAGGAACAGCATAACCTACCAGTAGCATCTCAAACCCCCCCTTCTTTTTTTTCTCTTTATATATATATATATATATATATATATATATATATATATATATATATATATATATATATATATATATATATATATATATATATATATATATATATATATATATATATATATATATATATATATATATATATATATATATATATATATATATATATATATATATATATATATATATATATATATATATATATATATATTACCTTCGGTCACCACACTGTCGCTAAAGCTGTTACGGTTGTTGTTCGTTGATGTCTTGTATGTCTTACATTCCACGAATGCAGCCAATCATAAAGCCCAAACACTTGGCAGCCCATGAAAGCAAATATGGGAAATCACTCCAAAATTCACGCAACCATAGTTATCACCACGTCTAATATTCAGTAATGTTTCCATAAATCAAGGAGGATAGATAACTATTGAAATAGTTGCCAAAAATATCTTGAATAGTTTCCACGTTATGTACCAAGAAAATCACAAAGGTAATCCGAATATTTTAGCAAGTAATAAATGAGCACACGTTTTTGTAAATAATGACTTGCTAAAATCACGCACTTTTGCTGACTTTTGTAAACATATTTGAAACTACTCCCATAAATATATCACATATCACGTGAAAAATATATGAAATATTACGGGGTGGATCCCACGTTTTTTGACAAAAAGTCATACCTTTGTGTGTACCCAGCCTCACCAATCTACAAAACATATACCTGTACTACTGTGGGAAATCATGTGTTTTGCATAGCATGATCCAACAGGACAAGTCATGGTTTTTAGTAATTTGAACAGGGAACACATCAGCACTCCTGTTGTCCAATCTCTATAACTCGTCGTCTTGTACCAGCAGAACATAAACAAACGTCCATGTGAGCCAAAGCACCTTTCAATTCAACCAATGGTGCTATGCAATCCCATGTCCTTCTAACTGCGAAACCAGTCACACGTCTTTGTCCAGCAGCAATCATAAAAAAAACAGAATATGTGATGTCCTTCTTTGGGGATCATCAGTATCCTTGAAACCCTAAGAACGAATCTGCCTTTCAATTTATGTTGCCTCCATAAAACGAATCTAGGGTTTTAAAACCCTAAACGAATTTCTGTAAAAACATCACAGCAGCCAAGATATAGATTAAACACGAATCTGATGTTGTTAAATATACTGATGATAGTCATCTATTAACACAGATTCAGTGACGTTCATCCTTGTTTCCCACGAATCTCCATACACCATGAACTCATTCATGATGTACATTCAGCAGTTTCTGAAATTCTTGAGCAGATTCTACTAGGGTTCATCATTGATCAATGATCAACTCACCAAAGCTAGCAGAATCATCATACGAATGCAGCAATACCAAGTAGAAGCAACCAATGACAACAGTAACACAACACCGAATCATCTAGGGTTTATTGGGAAAAACCCTAGATCAGCAAGAACATCTTTATTATTCAAAAACAGAAAATAAGATAACATGAAAACCTTGTAGATCAACCAGATCGAGAGCCAACAAGCTCTGATACCACTTGTTGAGTCTTAGGATCTAGACTCATCTGGGATATCATGATCATGATTGTAATAAGCACAACGGAATCATAAAGAACACAATCATAACCAAGAACAAGGCTTTCACTAATAAATGATTACTATTAATAAGCTTACTAATAAGCTGACTACTAATAAGCTACTAGTCCTGACGCCTTATAGGCTTGACGCCAAGAGGAACACACACACCTATGGTTTACATTGTTTGTGAATGAATGAATAACCATGTGTGCCTAACCCTCTTTATATAATAGAGGTACTAGGGTTACATCACAACCCTAGCTTACTTACTAAGCTAATATATTACTACTAGGTCCTTCATCTTGTTTTGTCATATCAACTCAAGATCTCTAAGTCCCAACACCTTCACCCAGCATATCTTCTAAGAGAAGAGAGAGATATCTTGTGTAGTAGATGGTGGCTAGTCTGTTCTTGTTCCCTTTGTTTTCTATCTTAGCAATGAGGTCAGAGTAAAGTATATGAGCGATTCCTATATCTTGCCCCCATATTAAGCTGTAAGCAATTGCTTGCTGGGCTCCATTAAGTTGATCATGAGACCCCTGGTTTCCACCCAGACATTTAACAATGTATAGCATCAGCGTCCTCCAAGTGGGTGAAAAGTAGTTCACTTTGATCAGTGATTTGTTCTGGAAACCTTGGGTGGTGAAAGGTTTATCATTGTCGTCATGAGGACGAAGGGTAGCCAGAGACTTCTTTACCGTGGCGCTGGTAGGCACAGCGGACATGCCTTCATTGACTGGAAGTCCAATGACTTTGGGAAAGGTATGAAGATCAAAAGTGAGAGGTTGGGGATGTGTGGAAAGGTTGAAGGTGATATGTGAAGAGGTTTGATCAACTTTGGCGCTATACTAGAACTCCTTCATGTATTGGTTGTAGCATGTGGAAGGTACTCTGGTTATGGCTTCAAAAATGGTGGAGTTCTTGAGGAAAGAGAACAATGGTTGGTAGAGGGAATTGTTGTGTTCCAAGAGAGCTACACAATTATTCAAGGCAATTTTGCCATCGTGTATCCCAAAATCAACGTTCGAGGCGGCCAGGACGGTGAAAGCAGTGTTTGTTGATGAAGACGCCATTGTTGATGTGAGGAAGAAATGAAGGTTTTGGAGAAGATGAATAGTAAGTGTGTGTGAAAGTAATGAGTAATGTGAGGTTTGAAAAATGAATCAAGGGTTTTGATAAAAAGTTTAGCCGTTTTACAATTAAAGCATTTAATGCAAAAATTACCTTTTAGGAAAAGTGAGACCCCTAGACTCTTCATGTGATTTTTTTTGTCCCTTGGAAAGCGGGAAAGTTGTTGACAATAAAGGTTAATCATTTGAATTAAATATGGGAATATATTAAGTCCCATTGGAATGTAACTACCTCGTTACATTCAATTCCCTGTAATGCCCAGAGACAGAGAGCAGAGATCATTTATCAGATTTGATTACCAATATTGAGCATCCCCTCAGATTGATTATATCCCAGGACCACAAGCCTAGCCTTGTTTTTGACAATCATGCCAGCTTCATACCTCTTGTTTCTGTAGACCCATTTAGTTCCAACCACTTGCTTCCCAGCTGGAGCTTTTACTAGAGTCCACACCTTGTTTCTCTTTATCTGATTCAACTCATCTTGCATGGCAACAACCCACCCTTCATCTAGAACCGTAGCAGCCACATTCTTAGGTTCATCCTCAGAGAGAAAATCAGTGAAAAGGCATTCATTCGCTGTGGGTTCAATATTATTTCATCATCCATAATCTCTTCATCAAGAGGAGAGATTGGTTCGATGAGATCAGCATTCATTGTAGTGGGTGGAGTGATTGGTTCAGCATTTTCAACCTCTGGAGTGATGTCAAAGATTGAATGAGGATCAAATGCATGAACATAAGGGAAGTCCTTGTGACAGCCCTTGGATGATTCTTGGGATTTGAGAAATCATCCTCTAGATATGATTTAACTTCATTGAAGTCAATGTCACATTCTTCTGAGTTGGTGTGGTTGATGACAGCATCTGCTTCATTGAAGGTGACATGGATAGATTCTTCTAGTTCTTGTCTGCGGATGTTGAATAATCTATAGGATCTGGATGTGGGAGAGTAGCCAACGAAGAATCCATCATCAGACTTTTCATCAAATTTTCCCAGGTGATCTCTGTAGTTGTGAATGAAAAAAGGGCAACCAAAGACATGGTAGTAGCTTACATCAGGGGCTCTCTTCCTACATACTTCATAAGAGGTCTTGCCGTGTCTCTTCAGAATAATGGATCTGTTTTGTGTATGACAGGCTGTGTTCACAGCTTCACCCCAAAATTGTTTAGGAAGTCTTGATTCGCTGAGCATAGTTCTAGCAACCTCTATGAGGGTTCTTTTTCTTCTTTATGTGACACCATTTTGTTCAGGGGTACCTGGGGTAGAAAAGTTCTGTGATATTCCCTTTACATCACAAAAGGCTTCCATGGCATGATTCTTGAATTCAGTGCCATTGTCACTTCTGATAGCCTTAACTCTGTAGTCATTGAGATTCTCTATTTCTATGATGAAGGACATTATTCTTTCAGCAACATCACTCTTTCTTTTGAGAAAGAATAACCATGTGAATCTAGAGAATTCATCTACAATGACTAGTGTATACTTGTTGTGATTAAAGGATTGAGGTTTTACTGGTCCAAATAAGTCCATGTGAAGAAGATGGAGGCACTTATTTATGGAGAATGATTGTTTTTTCTTGAATGAGGCTCTATGGTGCTTCCCTTTCTCGCAGGCTGAGCAGAGTCTGTCTTTGGTGAAGGTCAGAGAGGGAAGCCCAACAACTAAATCATTCTTGGCCAGTTTGTTAATGTGTTTGAAGTTGAGATGGGAGAGTCTCTTATGCCATAGCCAATTTTCACTATCAGATGCTTTGGCATAGAGACAAGTGTTTGTCCCTTCTGGAAAAGATGTCATGTCGATGACATGCACATCCCTTCTCCTGGGTGAAATTAGAACAACATCATCATTTTGATTAAAGATTGTTCCTTGGGTCTTAGTGAACAAAACTTTGAAGCCAACATCGCAGAGTTGACTAATGTTGATTAAGTTGTGCTTCAGTCCATTGACATAAGCGACCCTTGTGAAGGTTATTCCATTACACTCCACTTAGCCATAACCCTAAGTATCCCCTGAGGAGTCATCTCCAAAGACTACTTTTGGACCAGACTCCTTTTTATATCTATGCAGATATTGTTTAACCCCTGTCATGTGTCTGGAGCACCCACTATCCAGATACCAAAAAGATTTCTTTAGATATTCTTGCATAGATATAACAAATCCAGATTAGTTTCTATGATGAACCCAATTTCCAGTGGGTCCATGCTGTCGCTGACAAGCGGCATTGGTCCTTCTCTGGTTTCCTCCCTGTAGAAAAACTAAAATCGGATCCGGTGGTCTAATGTGGTGGTAGATGGTGGTGGAAGCCATTGATGACTTAGAGAGAGAGAAGAGAGGTTGAGAGTAAAAGTGTAATGTATTCCCAAATGAACAAATGACAATCAACACCCCTCCTTGGAAGCTAAGGAGGGGTATATATAGTCACACACACAACCTAAACTTTACAACGAACCTAGTCTAGTCTAAATGTGCGTGACTATGATAACTAACGGGAATTCTTAAATGTCGTCACATAAAGTGAGTTTCCAACACTCCCCCTCTTTGGTTGCAGTCCCTGGGTTCATGACGCATGCTTCCACAGATGTCACATCCAGGATAATGCTCGCACTCATCAAAGTGATGGTCGAAGAAGCCACAGTACTTGCAAGGGGGATTAGGTTTGTAACCCTGAGAGTTATCTCTGGGTTTCGGCTCAGCCTTTCTTGAGGGTCGATGAGGAGTTTTTGATCTCATTTGAGTTCTGGTTCTTTGAACCGTAATGACTTCCTCATGCTCTCTAGATGTGTGTTCAGTAGACTCGCATGTGATACATTTTGGTTTCTTAGTGCAATCCTCAGATGAGTGATTCTTGAAACCGCAATGCTTGCAAGGTCTGAACAAAGCTCTCCCATTGGAGCTACTAGATCCTTCACCAAAAGAGTTAACAAAAGGACTATTAACTCTGGGGTTGATTTGTTCTTTCAACCCCTTTACTTCTTCCATCAAGGTGAGGAGAAGTTGCTTGGTGGGTGAAAGCTCTTCAGGGGGAGGAGTGGGTTTGTTGGAGTCCTTGGCCACAAAAACCTTTTTATTCGCTTTATCAGCGACTTTGAGAATTGAATTCCCAGGGGTTTTAGTTGGAGGTTTTGGGCCAATAAGGAATCAGATGGGTTAGCACCAGCGAGTCTTGGTGGGGCTGGTACCTCTGATTTCTTGTCAGAGTTTTTCTCACCCACAGAGGTGGAGGATGGAGAAGAAACATCTGAAGGGATACATTTGACATTGGGAACAGGTATATGGTTTTTGTATCTACCCTTACCCCCAATAGCTTGAACCATATCACCAGGTATGGATTCAGCGACTATTTCTTCCACTGTGGATTGAGCCAAATTCCATTTTTCAATGGTTTTTCAAAGTTTAGAGTTTTCATCAGACAAAGACTCATTTTCAATGGATAATTTTCTCACTTCATTTTGAAGTTGATTAGCAAGATTCACAAATGGTTTAAGATTTGTTAATTCAAATTGGCAAAGATTTAACTCTGTTTTAAGACTATGAAATTTGTTTAACAGGTTTTTTCTTTGCTCTTCCACAAAGTGGAAGTCAACCCCAAGGTATAGTCACTGACATGGTCTCTATCAGGACCTTCAGCCATAGATAACATTCTTTGTACCTTTTTCATGGTGATGTCCACCCATTGACCAGATCTTGCTTCACTTTTACCCACAGCGGGTTCTTCATCAGCGACAGCCATAAAGGCTCTGACGGTAGTGGTACCTTCATCCTCAGATGTGAGGGGTTCATCATCCCAGTCGAATGAGGCAACAATCAGACCTTTTTCTGTCTTCTTAACATCCTTTTTCTTTGCTGCATCATCAGCTTTCTGGTTGAGTTTTAGCAGCTCAGCTTTCAAGGCTTTGTATTTAACTTTGTAGTCCTTCTTCACCTCTGAGTTAGAGTGAGAGGTTTGCTTGAAAGGTGAGGTGGAAAACTTCTTCATGCTGCTGTTATTGCTGGATGAAGGGAAGCTTGGAGAGGAGGTTTTGTTTGAGCAGCAATCCTTCTGATAGTGACCAGTCTTTCCACAAGTGTAGCATGACACCTTGAATTTATCAACCTTTGCAGCTCCAACTCTACCAGATCTCTTGTAGTACCTCTTTTGATCAGCTAGAAGAGCTCTGTCATGGAACTCAGCATGTAATTCATCAAGAAGTTCTTAACTACTTCTGGTGTCCTCTTCTATGTCAGAGTCGATGTCCTGAAAAGAATGGTTAGCAACAAGAGCTTTTGAACCAGTGATGTTGGTGGTAAACATGTCAGTCTTTGATTTGTAAATGGAGTCAATTGGCCCTTCATCATAGTTATATCTACCAAACAATTGGGCTAACGTATCATTCTTTATAGCATTGTTAGCTCTTCAGTTCTGATTAAGGCTAAGCCATTTTCTAGGTAAACTATTGACAAAAGTAGCATTAACCTCAGCCTTAGGTAGAACAACTCCATTGTCTCCCAAATCATTTAACAAAATCTTAAGCCTAGTATAAGTTTGTGCAACAGTTTCTGTTTCCAAAGCTTTAAAAGCATTAAACTTAACTCTAAGGGCTTGGATTTTGGTTTCTTTTGTTTCCTCTGGACCTTCATACCCTAGAACTAATTCAGTCCACATCTCCTTAGCAGAGTTGCATTTAATGATGGACTTCATAATGTTCTTGGGTAGGCAAGAGACTATGATAATTTTGAGTCTCTTGTCCTGGTTAGCCAGACGTCTATCCGCTGGAGACCATTACTTAACAGGCTTCTTAATGGGTCTCTCAGGGGTAGAGGAAACGGCCAATGGTACATAGGGACCACTTTCTAATATTTATATCAAGAACGGTTCTAAGCCATCTAAATATATAAGAAATTCACTTTTCTAACTTGAAAAATCCTCTTCATCGAATGCTGGTACATTGGACACATGTGACCCCCCTCAAACATCAAGTAGTTGGGGAAGGTCATCATCATTATTACCAGTGCTTACAACTGGTGTAGGCATGGTATTAGATGTGGTGGCCGGTATGGTGGTCGAAGTGGTTCCTAGACTGGTTTGACAAAAAGGTGGAGGAGGTATAGTATCAGCCATATTAAGATCTTGATTTTAAAAACAAGAACGGTTTATGAAAAGTTTTATAAATCAAACCGCTCTGATACCAATTCAAAGTCCCTTAATATGACAATTGTTGATAAACTATAACTCTTGTAACCACGAAACACAATGAAATACTTTTCAAACGCGTAATGCTTTATTAGGTATTATAAACAAAGTATTACAAAGTGCTATGAATACACTCATTGAATGACAACAAGAAATGAACCCTAGAACAAGTAAACTAGATTCGAGACTCGACTTTACAAGGGAACCAATGAGACCCTAGTAGACAACTGAGGGCTCAGCGGTTCCAAGGTGAGAAATAACTTAGATAAATTATCCAAGCACAAGGGTTGATTTACTTCTCCTATTCACTCCTATTTATAGTGTACGAGGTTCCTTCCTTAGTGGGAGTAGTTGATACACGTCACCTTCTGAATGGAAGAGTACAACGTATTAAATGCATGTCCAAATCGAGACATACCTTTAAACAACTTTAGGTGAACAGTTCTGCCAACTGTTCACCTTTTGTCCCACTAGGTCGTACTAGGCTTTATCTAGAATCTCTTGTTTTGTCGCGCTCAAAACACTTCGTAGATTCTCCCGCCTAAACTATAAAGGATTGGACAAGCTTTGCTTGTCCCAGACTTCTAGGGTTCTTAAGTGATCTTTGAGTGTTGTCAACTCAGAGATCCTTGAACACTAGTACATTCCTTCAACATCCCAGCTATCCATAATCGCTGGTGAGTATGACTTCAGATTGTCTTCGATTTCTCTAATGTTGTCTTTGACTTGAATGTTCCTGGTGTGCCAGCTGAGGCTTTTCCTTCCACTGGTCTAGTCTCTGTCGCTGGTCCTCTCAGCGATCAGTAAAAACATTGTCTACTTTAAATAAATCTAGACTGGGCCATAGTTAAAACATTCATTGGCCCAACAGACACTTAAGGAACCGACTCCTCAACAAATTGCTCCTACGTAGGATGCAATTGAGAAAGAAACCGAGGTTATGGGCGAAAAGGAGCATGTCCCAATCCCACGAAGTACCGCTCATGCCACACCTATGGTTGACCCATTATCACATTTGGAACCCGAGATTCCAAAGGCTATGCCTATGCCTCAACCCACACCACCTTTGCCCTATCCATCGATACTTAGGAAGGAGAAACGTCAAGAGCGCGACAATTACCAATTTGAGTTTTTTTATGAAAATGTTTCGTGAAGTTCATTTTAATGTGAGTTTTGCTGATGCTTTGGTCATGATGCCTAGATTTGCTGCTAACTTTAAGAGTATGTTGAACAATAAGGAGAAATTGCAACAATTGTCTAGTTATTCATTGGTTTATCTTAACCGCATACCTCAAAAAGTCGGTGATCCCGGTAAATTCTTGATTCCATGTGCAATCCAAGATATGGAAGAATGCTATGCCTTGGCCAATCTTGGTGCTAGAACTAACTTGATGCCACTTGCAGTCTTCAAGTCGCTCAATCTTCCTAATATTACTCCTTCACTAATGTCTATCGAGTTGGCCGATCATTTCACTATTCCCGCATGTGGATTGGCCGAAGACGTTTTTGTGAATGTGGGAAAGTTCTATTATCCGGTAGACTTTATCCTTGTCGATATTCCCACAGATCCTCAAGTTCCTCTTATTTTAGGTCGTTCGTTTTTAGATACGTCTATGGCTTTAATTAATGTGCATGCTAGAAAGATCACCTTACGTTTCAACAACGAGGAACTTGTTATAAACGCAACTCAAAATTCTCAAATTTCTCATGTTTATTCTGTTGCAACCATAAAACTCGTCGATATGATCGACGTTGTTTGCGAGGAATTTTCACAAGAAGTTCTAGGTTTTGGTGATGATGAAAAAATAGTGGCAATCCCACTATGCTTGATCTCATTCTTGATAATTCGACACCAACCTTCACTCCATTTGAAGGGGGTGGTTTTACGTTGGAAGAATTTGATGTTCCACGTACTTATGACGAAGACCTCGACAATGATGAGGACTTATCGATTATCAAGGATTTTCTTAACTATTTCCCATTTCCTCCACCCGAGGAGGTTATGAGTATCGAGCCCAAATCTACAATTGAGGAACCACCAATCCTCGAGTTGAAAGATTTACCTCCTCACCTTGAATATGTATTTGTGGAGGAGGACGACAAGTTGTCGGTTATTATTGCGAAAGATCTTTCGAATGATGAAAAACCGCACTTGTCGATGTTCTAAAGGATCACAAATGGGCAATTGCGTGGAAGTTATCCGACACTAAGGGGATCGATCCCAAATTTGGTACCCACAAAATCTTAATGGAGGAGGATTACAAACCCGCAATCCAATGTCAAAGGAGGGTGAACCCCAAAATTCACGATGTCATAAAAAAGGAAGTCCTAAAACTCCTTGACGCGGGAATGATTTACCCTATTTCTGATAGCCCTTCGGTGAGTCCTATTCATTGTGTCCCTAAGAAGGTAGGAATGACCGTTGTGCCAAATGATGCCAACGAGTTAATTCCAACTAGACTCGTGACCTGATGGAGAGTGTGCATTGACAAACGTAAGTTGAATGACACCACTCGTAAAGACCATTTTCCCTTGCCCTTCATGGACCAAATGTTGGAGAGTCTTGCGGGAAACGATTTCTATTACTTTTTAGATGGTTTTTACGGTTACTTATAAATCCCCATCGATCATCGTGATCAAGAAAAAACTACGTTTACTTGTCCATATGGAATGTTTGCTTATCGTATAATGCCATGTGGACTTTGCAATGCACCGGGAACCTTTCAAAGGTGCATGATGGCTATTTTTCATGATATGATCGAGAAGACGATGGAAGTCTTTATGGATGAATTTTCCGTGTTTGTTTGTTCGTTCACTTCGTGTTTGTCGAATCTTGAGAGAATGCTAAAACGTTGTGAGGAAACCAACCTTGTGCTTAATCGGAAAAAATGTCATTTTATGGTTAAAAGTGGAATCGTCTTAGGGCACAAGGTTTCAAAAGCGGGATTGAGTTAGATAAGGCTAAGGTAGACGTTATCACCAAATTACCTCATCCCAAAACCGTTAAGGGAGTTAGGAGTCCTAGACCACGCGGGATTTTATCGACGATTCATCAAGGATTTTTCAAAGATTTCTCGACCTATTACACATCTCCTCGAAAAAGATACACCTTTTGTCTTTAACGAAGATTGTGTACGAGCCTTTGAAATCCTTAAGAAGAAACTTACCGAAGCTCCCATTCTTGTTGCTCCCAGTTGGAACCTCCCCTTTGAGCTCATGTGTGATGCTAGTGACTACGCTATTAGGGCCGTTTTGGGGCAACGTCATGAAAAGAACTTCTTGCCTATTCACTATGCTAGTAAGACGATGACCGAAGCTCAACTAAAATACACTACAACGAAAAAGGAATTCCTTGCCGTGGTGTATGCATTTGAGAAATTCTGACCTTATCTCGTCTTGACTCGATGCATAGTGTATACGGATCATTCGGCTATCAAGTATCTTATGGATAAAAAAGATGAAAAGCCAAGATTACTTCATTGGATTCTCCTCCTACAAGAATTTGATGTCGAAATCCTTGACAAAAAAGGAGCCGAGAATCTAGCGGCCGATCATCTTTCTCGTTTGGAAGATCCTCACCAAAGTGTTTACGAGCCAAAGGAAATCACCGAAACATATCCGATCGAGACACTGGGTATAGTGAATTCTAAGCTTGATTCATCCACCCCATTGTTTGCGGACATCGCAAATTACCATGCGGGGAACTTCATCATTAAGGGTATGACGACTCAACAAAAACGAAAATTCTTTCGTGACGTCAAGTTCTATTTTTGGAACGACCCTTATCTATTTCGGACTTGTGCAGATCAAATCATTCGACATTGTGTCTTTGGTATCGAAGCTTCTAACATCCTTAGTGCTTGTCACGAGGGACCCACGGGTGGTCACCACGGTGCAAGTCTCACGGCTAAGAAGGTCTTTGATGCCGGTTTCTTTTGGCCTACTATTTACCGAGATGCACATGCACTTGTGAAGTCATGTGACTCATGCCAACGACAAGGAAAAGCCTCACAAAACGATGAAATGCCACAAAATATCATCCAAGTGTGTGAGATCTTTGACGTTTGGGGTATTTACTTTATGGGGCCGTTCCCATCATCTCGTGGTAATAAGTACATCCTTGTCGCCGTTAACTACCTATCCAAGTGGGTGGAAGCTAAGGATTTGCCCACAAACGATTCTCATGTGGTAGTCAAGTACTTGAAAAGTTTGTTTTCTCGGTTTGGAACCCCTCGTACGATCATAAGCGATCGTGGAACCCATTTTTGTAATGACCAATTCGAAAGGGTCCTAAGGAAATATGGGGCTACGCATCGTCTTTCTACGGCTTATCACCCACAAACAAGTGGGCAAGTCGAGCTTTCAAACCGAGCGTTGAAGAGGATCTTGGAGAGATCAGTTGGAGAGAACTGACAATCTTGGTCGGATAAGTTGGACGATGCTTTATGGGCCTTTAGGACCGCTCGTAAGACGCCCATCAGGTGCACTCCTTATAAGCTTGTTGGGCCCTTAAGCATGGTAATGATGATATTGAGACCGCGGGAAAACACCGGAAAATGCAATTAAATAAATTGGATGAATTGAGAGACATTGCTTATGAAAATTCATTGATTTATAAAGAAAAAATAAAAAGTTTCATGACTCAAAAATTAAAAACCGGTTTTTTAACATTGGATATCAAGTGTTTCTTTTTAACTCTCGTTTGAAAATATTTTCCGGCAAGCTGAAATCCCGTTGGTCCGGTCCATTCACCGTGACTCAAGTTTTTCCTTATGGGTGTTGGGAATAAAATATGGGTCAGATCACCAAACGCTGATAAGAAGAAAGTCAACGCTGATAGATTGACATTGGACGCTGATAGAAGTCAACGCTGACAGCCTTGAAGATTGACACTGATAGAATATCTTTTGTTTATTTGTTTCTTTATTTATGTATGGTAAAGATAAGCACAACATTGTATTTTCTATTATTATCTTTACCTAGAATAGTTGATTCGTAGCTTATTGTACAAGACTTCTTGTTCTATAAAAGAAGGTCTTTTAGGTTAAAGTCATATATCAGTTTTCATAGTATTCGCAAGTTAAACCTTTCATTGTAATCAACAAGATTATTCTAATACAAGTGAAAGTTTGTTTAACATCATTGTGTTTTAGATCAAGTGTTAATTCCGCATAACACTTTGTTACTTTATTCATAAGCAAAGGTTTCTCTACGTGTAGTACTTGATCTAATCTCGTTTACACAAAGCTTAATCGATCTAAGTTTGGGATCAACAAGTGGTATCAGAGCCTGTTGAGAAACTTTTGATCTTTAAGTAACGCAGAACCCTAAAACACAAAACCCTAAAAACCCTAAAATTCTCAAAACTCTAAAAACATCATGTCTGGCACAAATCAACCTCCTGCTTTGCTTCAAAACAACTTCTCAAACCCTAGTATCAAAATTCCCATGTTTGATGCCAGGAACTTTGAACTCTGGAAGTCCAATTTTGAGCAATACATAGCTATTCATGACTACACTCTTTGGGAAATTATCGAATATGGGAACACATTCGATAAAGCAGCAAAGATTACTGCTGCTATTGCCACAAGGACAGCTGTTCCTAATTGTCCTGAATCTGATAAGGTGGAAAAGCCTGAAGATGGGAGAGCTGTTGCTGTTGAAGATATAGTCAAGAAGAGGGTGGACATGAAAATCTTGAATATCTTGAAACATGCCCTAGGTCATGAGAATCAGCACAAGTACAAACGTTTTGAGTCTGCAAAAGAGCTTTGGGAAGCTCTTGAGGTAGCACATGGTGGCAATGCTGATACAAAAGAAGAAAAGAAGAAGCAACTATTGCATGAGTATGCTGTCTTTAAAGCTCAACCTAATGAGAATCTCAGCAGTGTGAGAAGTAGACTTCTTGACATCACAAGTCAACTTTCCTTCATGGGAAAACAGATTGATGACCCTGAATTGAATGCTACTTTTCTCAAAAGCCTTGGTGATGTATGGAAGATTGAGACAAGATCTATTCTTGTCAATAACACCCACAAGACTTCCAGGTTTGATGACATCTTCAACAAGTTAAGGCTGTTGGAGAATGAATGGCAATTAGAGAGTGATAACAAATCTTCCAGTAGCAACATGGCCTTCTTTTCACAAAGTGAAGGCCAATTTGATTCCATGAACTTCTATGGACATTCAGCAACTGGATCTCAAGGTGTCAGCGCTGGATGTCAATCTGTCAGCGCTGGATCATATCCTGTCAACGCTTTGTATTCAAGCGCTGACACACACAATCATGGCGCTGATAGAATTAAACCTGCTGGTTTTGATCTTGATACTGTGTGTGCATTCATTGCTTCTTTGCCCAGTGATTCAAGGATTACATATGAAGATCTTGAGCAGATAAGTGATGAACAATTGGAAGAGATGGACATCAAATGGACTATGGCTCTTGTAAGTTTAAGAGCAAACAGGTTCAATAAAAGGTTCAAGAAGAAGATGACCTTTAATGCTAAGGATGTTGATGGATTTGACAAGTCCAAGGTTGAGTGCTACAACTGTCATAGGATGGGGCACTTTATGAGGGAATGTAGATCTCCAAGGAGATCTGATGCTGGGAAGCCTTCTAGCCAAATGATTAAGAACCCAGATCCCAAGGCCATGGTTGCTGTTCAACAAATTGATGGTGTTGGAAAATGGGATTGGAGCTGGATGGCTAAGAATGAGGAAGAGGACAGAGCTTTGGTTGCTGAGGTTAAAGAAGAGCATGCTGAATATGCTCTCATGGCACACTCCTCCTCCTCATCAGATAATGAGGTATATGATGATGCTTTCTGTTCTAAGGGTTGTCGTTTAAATACTGAAAAATTAAAACAAGAGATAGTTAAATTATTAGATGAGACAAGTACTGAAAGATGCAAAGTATCTAACTATCAAGTTGCTCTTACCCAAACAGAAAAGACAGTATCTGAGTATAAGAAAATGGAGTTTGATTTAAAGGATCAAATAAATATCTTAAAACATGAGTTACATCAGAGTAAGGATGTTCAAGATATAGTAAATAGGGTTAATCTTGATTTGATAGCTCAGTTAGAGGAGGCTAACAAAAATAAAGATAATGTGAGTCTTAAAATCCAGAGATTTGATAAGGCCACACAATCCCTAGGAGAGTGTGTTAGCAAACAAAGAGACTCTAAGGATATGAGTGGGATTGGGATGAATAATTATACTGTTGTTCCACCACCAGCTGGGGATTTCTATGGTGTCCAATCAAAGGACTTATCTTGGACTGGCTTGCCAGAATGCCAAGAGGAGGAATTCATTCCTCCACCTAGAGTGACTTCCCCAGTTGAGGAATATCAGCAAAAGTTGACTGACCTAGAAGAGTGGAAGAAAGCTAACCACACTTTGTTTGTTAAGGGAGGGTTATTGTGTGAAAGTCCAAATGAGCCCACACCAATCACAAAACCAATTGATGATCCTAAACCTATTAAGATCACACACCCTACCACTGGCAAACCTGTTGACCTTGGCCCACAAAATGTTAGAAAACCTAGTGTTAAATATGCAGAAATGTATAGAAATTCTAGGTCACCAAAAAGCCAAGTTAGTAACCATGGAACAGGCTTCTTTGCTTCTAGACCTAAGACTATGTCTAGAAAAGCTTGTTACACATGTGGGAGTTTTTCACATTTGGCCTACAAATGTGTCAACGCTTCCAATGTCAACGCTGACAGGAACCATTTCAGCGCTGACAAAAGTCAACATAGGTCAAACACTGCCAGACCCAATACCTTTGTGAACAAAAGTTCACAAGTTGTTAGACCAGCCCCATTCTTTTCTAGAGGGTCTAACACACAAGGCCTAAGACCTTTTCAAAAGTCAAATACTTGGTCCAATAGGCAATGGGTTCCTATAGCAAACCCTAGGTTCAACGCTGATAAGAGCAATCGGGGCGCTGACAGGAGTAATTTCAGCGCTGACAGACACACTGCTAAACCTAGGTATTTGCAACCACAGGGAAATAGGTCTAAAGCTTCTACTAGCTTAACATGGAGACCAAAACAAGTCCAAAACCCTAATTCTACTGGTATTTCTATGACATGCAACAGGTTTCATTATATTTCAAAGGCATTGTCAACACCAATTGGGGTTAACTGGGAATTTCATTCAAATAGGGATGAAAATGGGGTTGTTATGAGAACCAAGTCTGTTCTTGTTGAACAACCAAATTAATCCAAGTCTTCTAAGGCTTGGGTTCCCAAAGAAAACTAATGTGTTTTCTTTATGTGCAGGGCATTCAGAAGAAGATCAATGATTATGGATACTGGGATAGTGGATGCTCAAGGCACATGACAGGAAAGGAAGACTATCTGACCAATTTCTCTCCTATTCAAGATGGTGATAAGGTATACTTTGGAGGTGGCTACGGTACAATCACAGGAAAAGGAACCCTTGTCACCAACAATCTAAGGTTTGATAATGTCTTCTTGGTGAAAGATCTGGATTATAATTTGTTTAGTGTATCACAAGTGTGTGATAACAAAAATAAGGTTCTTTTCACAGATACTGAGTGCTTGGTGTTAAGCAAAGATTATAAGCTCCCTGAGGAGAAATACATAGATTTTAGAACACCAAGGCATAAAGACATATATAATGTGAATCTTAATGGAATTAAGGTAAATAATAAAATGTCATGTCTGTATGCTAAAGCCTCAGTAGATGAAAGTAATCTTTGGCACAGGAGATTAGGGCACATAAACTTTAAGAATATCAATAGGCTTGTGAGACTTGGTTTAGTTGATGGTTTGCCTGAAAAGGCTTTCCACAATGACCACTCTTGTGTTGCATGCCTTAAGGGCAAGCAGCACAAGGTCTCATTCAGGTCTAAACAGGTGCACTCTAGTTCTAAACCACTTCACTTATTGCATATGGACCTTTTTGGTCCAACTAATATAGAAAGTTTGAAGGGTAAATCATATTGTTTTGTCATTACTGATGATTACTCCAGGTTTACATGGACTTTCTTTTTAGCCAAGAAGAGTGAAACTGCCCTAAGTCTGATTAATTTCATTACCCAGATTGAAAAGAAAAATGGTAATGAGGTCAAAATTATTAGAAGTGACAATGGGGGTGAGTTTAGAAATCAGTTGTTGGATGATTTTTGTGCCAAGAAAGGGATTACTAGGCAGTTTAGCATAGCTAGAACCCCACAACAAAATGGGGTTGCTGAGAGGAAGAATAGGACCCTTATTGAAGCAGCCAGAACCATGTTGGCTGATGCCCACTTTCCTATAGCCTTTTGGGCTGAAGCTGTTAACACAGCTTGTTATGTTCAGAATAGGGCATTGGTCAACAAGATACATAATAAGACACCTTATGAATTACTTTGGGGAAGGAAGCCCAATATTGGCTTTCTCAAGCCATTTGGTTGTCATGTAGTTGTTCTAGAAACTAGTGAGGCCCTAGGTAAATTTGATTCAAAAGGTGATGAAGGCTACTTCATGGGTTATTCAGTGCAGAGTAAAGGATATAGGGTTTACATTAAAAAGGAAAAACGTATACTTGAAAAGGTACATGTTAGGTTTTTAGAAAGTAAACCTAGTGATCCTGAAAGTGGTCCAAATTGGTTGTTTGACTTAGAACCTTTATCTAGAGCTTTAAATTATATGCCTGTTACTGATCCAGACATTGTGAAGGTAACTTCAAGTGTTTTGGAAAAGAGAATTGGTAATGTTTCAGGTATACAGGTTGCTAAGGATGATGAACCACCAGCAGTTGAATCATCTCCCACACAAGAATATGTTACACTTCCTATATGGACAGATGAGTATTATGCTGCTGCTACTGCTGCAAGGAAAGATAATGGTGGTGTTCAAATACCACCAAATACAAACATGCATGATTCTTCAGGCGCTGACAAAGGGAAATCAAGCGCTGATACGACCAATTCAGACGCTGATGGCTCCAACGCTGACAACACCAGTTCAAGCGTTGTTAGCCCAAACGCTGACAAACAAGGATCAGACTTTGGAGACACCTTTACACAGCTTTTCTCTTCCCATTTTGAACAGGGTGGACCTTCCAATATCCATGAAGAGATTTCTGTTGATCAAGAAGAATCTGAAGAAGATATTGGCAACATGGAGCGTGAAGTTGAGGACACCAGACTTTTTGAAGGAGGAGTTCTTACTTCAACAGCTAAGGATCAGCCCACATCTCAAATCATTGGTGATGTTATGGCTCCAGTTCAGACAAGAAGATCCCATCAAGGTCTTGGTGGATTTATTGCCAATATACACAAGAAGGTTGATACCCCTCTTGTACAAGCATGTTTGTTTGCCTGTTTTCTGTCACAGGAAGAACCCAAGAAAATTATTGATGCTCTCAAGGAACCAAGTTGGGTGGAAGCAATGCAGGATGAGCTTCACCAATTTGCTATACAGGATGTTTGGGAGCTGGTTGATTGTCCTAGATATGTGAGACCAATTGGGACAAGATGGGTTCTAAGGAACAAGAAAGATGAAAGAGGCATTGTGGTCAGAAACAAGGCACGTTTGGTAGCTCAGGGTTATACACAAGAGGAAGGAATTGATTATGAAGAAGTTTTTGCACCAGTTGCAAGAATTGAAGCTATAAGAATTTTTCTAGCTTATGCCTCTTGTATGAATTTTACTGTTTACCAGATGGATGTGAAGAGTGCTTTCCTCTATGGGACAATTGTTGAGGAAGTATATGTCATGCAACCTCCTGGTTTTGAAGATCCTGAAAATCCAGACAAGGTTTATAGAGTGAAGAAAGCAATGTATGGACTTCATCAAGCCCCAAGAGCATGGTATGGTACATTGTCCACCTACTTGGTGGAAAATGGTTTCAAAAGGGGCACCATAGATCAGACACTATTTACAAAGAAGAAAGGAAAACATGTGTTGCTGGTGCAGGTCTATGTTGATGACATCATTTTTGGGTCTACTGATCCAAAAATGAGTGAGGATTTTTCCAAGCTCATGACAGATAAATTCAAGATGAGTGCAATGGGTGAGATGAACTTCTTTCTAGGTTTACAAGTTCAGCAGAAAGAAGATGGTATCTTCATCTCCCAAGACAAGTATGTAGCTGAAATCTTGAAGAAATATGGTTTTTCTCCACATGAGAAGGAGGCTTCCACTCCTATGGATAGACAACACCCTTGGGGAAAAATTGGAGCTGGAAAGGATGTGGATGTTAGGCACTATAGATCAATGATTGGATCATTGATGTATCTTACAGCCTCAAGACCTGACATCATGTTTGCTGTGTGTGCATGTGCACGCCATCAAGTGACTCCCAAAGAATGTCACCTTTTTGCTGTGAAGAGAATTTTTAGGTACCTAAGGTGTTATCCAGATCTTGGATTATGGTATCCAAAAGATTCTCTATTGGACCTTATTGCATATTCAGACAGTGACTATGGTGGTGACAAGTTTGATAGGAAATCCACAACTGGTGGATGCCAATTTCTTGGGAGCAAATTAATATCTTGGCAATGCAAGAAACAAACAGTGGTGGCAAACTCTACAACTGAAGCAGAATATGTTGCTGCAGCTGCTTGTTGTGGACAAGTCTTATGGATTCAGAACCAGCTGTTGGATTATGGGTATAATTTTATGCATACCAAGATTTTTGTAGACAATAACAGTACTTTATGCATTATTAAAAATCCTGTACATCATTCTAAAACCAAACACATAGAAATTAGACATCATTTTATAAGAGATTGCTTTGAGAAAGGTTTAATACAACCAGATAGGGTAGATACTGAAGATAATGTAGCTGCTTTATTAACTAAACCTTTTGATGCTGGAAGATTTCAATATTTGGTAACAAATATTGGAATGGTTAATCTCACTTAATATGTGTTTTGGAACCTTTTTGTAAAAGTATGTACAGGATAATGCATTGTTATTGGTCTTTGTGATGATTTAGATTTTCCACATTATTTTTCTAACACTGACAAAGGTAAATGCAACGCTGTCAAGTGTTATTTTGCCATTGTTGGAGATATTATTGTCTAACGCTGACAAGAGTTTCTTCAACGCTGATAAGTGTTGTCGGGACGCTGTCAGCAACAAATGTTAGTTTTGTGGTTTTCATCTAAATGTGCAGGTAATGGTAGCTTTATGCCATTGGATACAGAGTTGCTTATGGATCTTTGAAGAGCTATTTGGACATGTTTTGTTTATGGATGATGGTTGGAATATTTATATTCCTATCTTGACATAAATTTTTAATGTCCATATATATTTTGAGAACTCATGTATCATAGTTTAAGGGGAGGTTTAAGGAACCTTTAGGACTCTTGGGTATTCTTATAATACTCTCATCACAATTATAGATTGTGTCCACAGGTGAGTATGGGTTAGTTTTACTAAACCATGAGGCACTGTAGCATGCAAAGGTGACAATCTATGCATGCTGCCAAGACACTTTTGGCCTAGACTTGGTTGTGGTCTGATGGGAGACTTGGGAATACTTTGGATATGGGTTTACCTGGGAGTTACAAAGAATTTTATGAAATAACTTTGTTGGTAAGTATTTTGGTTAGCAAGGGACTCTAGAGGACATTTGTGTCTATCTTGCTTATGCAAGTGTGCATAAATGGACAGTGCTTGCCGCCCAGTAATTATTATCAACTTGTAAGATATTTCCCTTAGGATAAATTACTTTGTTAAGGTCTTTTTCTTTTTAAATATTTTTATTTTTAGACGCTGACAAGTTTTTCTCCAAACGCTGTTACGTCCAATCGTGACGCTGACAAGGCTTTAGGCAAACGCTGACAAGAAAATATAGCCGTTGGGCGCTGATGGGCTATTTTGACCGTTGACACCTAGTGGGCCCTACCCAGTTGTTATTTTTGACTAATCTTTGGCCGTAATTTTTGGGAGAAGTTACTTTTAATTAATGCATGAGATAAGTTATATTTGATTCAAGATTTTCATGATTGCTCTTTGAATATAACCGCCTCATTTTTGACCAATCAAAATCATGTATCTCTCCTATAAATTTGGCTAATCTTTTTATTCTGGGTATTCATATTTTCTTGACTAACACTTTTTCTCCCTAGATTTTTCCCTTATCACATAACCTAAACAGCTTTCAATCATGGCACCCAAATTCAACTCAAAGAATTTAACATTGGAGTTCAAGAGCCAACACAATATGGTAGCTTACTTGACTGCTGATGATGCTTTATTTCCTCAGTATTCACAGATGGTGGAATTTTTAAATGCATCTTCATTGAGGTATGCACTTTCTCATACACCATTAGTCCCTGTCGCACACATTAGACAGTTTTGGAACAATGTTAGTTCCACAACAACTAATGGAGTGACCACATTAACATCTACTGTTCATGGAAGAACATGGGTGGTCACTGAAGCTTTGGTTCGCCAAGCTTTGCGTCTTGATGACGCTGATGGTGTGACTACTCTTGCCATTGCAACAATAGAACAGGGTCTCAGGGAATTGGGTTATCCTATTCCTGCTGATGTCACTTTAAATAAATATCATAAGCAGGAATTTCCCTCTGACTGGAAATATTTGATACATGTCCTTTTACAATGCTTAAGTCCAAAATGTACCTCTTTTAATGAAATAAACAGGTCAATAGCAAGTGCTTTGGTTTGTATAACACGTGGGCTTAAGTATAATTTTTCAAAAATGATTTTTGAAGGGATGTGTAAAAACAAGGGAAGTAAAATCACTTTGGCTTACCCTAGATTTTTGCAAATGGTCTTTGATTTACAAGAATATTGTTCTAGGGATCATGACACTTTTTATGAGATCCCTAAACAACAAAAAACCATTTTTGCTAAAATGAGCTCCACCAATGAATCCATACCTCTTACCCAACCAATGCTTGAAGTAATTCAGGCTGCACAACCACAACCAGACCCTGAACCCCAACTTGAGCCTATTCATGAACCATCACCTTCACCAGAAAACATGGACATTGACCAACCCAGCGCTGACACTCAAAATGTGGGCGCTGACACAGCCAATCCCAACACTGATACACTTCCTGAACAATCCCAAACACCCCTTAATCAACCCACACCCACACAATCTACTTCATCTTCCACCCCATTACAATCTAGGTTGACTAAACGCCAAAGGGTTACTGGAGTGTTCTCCTCTAGTGATCCTAGCCTTGTAGCAGAGAGAACCACCTCCACAAGTGTGGCTGGTGAAATGGGTGAGGCTGGGGCTATTGACACAGGCTTAGATGCTGGTCAAGACAGTCCCAACATCATTAAGACCTCATCCATGCCCCATGATCCTATTTTGGGAGGTCAAATCCCCATTCTGGCTGAGGGCAGATTGGAACCTATGACAATAATTGAATTGACGGCGGCTGTCATTAGCTTGCAAAAGCAAAATGTCAGTCTTGTACAAACTGTCAACAAACAGGGACGAGAACTCCAAGTTTTGAGGGAGAGAGTAACTGTTTTGGAGAATCCAAGTAGCAGGGGTCTAATGGAGGAATCTTCCAAAGGGGAGGATAAAGAGGATGAGGAGGATGAGTTGATTCACACAGCTAGTGAAAAGAGTTCAGAAAAGAGTTCACAATTTAGTGAATCTTTGCAGATTGCTGAAGCTCTCACCAACTTGAAGAAGCACCCAGTTGTTGATATATCCAAGATGACACCAAAGAACTTGGAAGGATCTTTCAAAGAAACATTGGGCGCTGATACAGGTTTGGACGCTGACACATCCAGCGCTGATAAAGGTAATCGTGGCGCTGATAGGAGCAACTTGGACGCTGACAAAGTTGCAGGTGGTGTTGATGTATTCCAGCCATCAACAATCATCAAAGATGTGTCCACACAGGTTTCTTCTTCTACTTTACCAATTATTGATCCAAAAGACAAAGGTAAAGGTATTTTGATTGAAGAAGATGTTCCAAAGAAAGATGCAGCACAGATAGCTTTTGATGAACAGTTGGCTGCACAACTTGTGGAAAGAGATTTGAAGAGGAGTAGAAGATCACCATTTGTTGTTTCTGAAAGTGAGGAAGAAAGTGGTGATGGAAAAGATGATGATAGCTCAGATTCAAGCATTCAAATTATTGAAGATCCAGAAAGGCTTGAATATGGGGATGAGCTAGCAAAGGAAAGGTTGAGTGAGTTGAAGAATCAGGTTGATTGGGACCTACCAGAAATCACCAGAATGTACCATGCTTGGGAAGACCAGGTGATGGACAACCCAGGTATGAGTTTATCAGATCAAATTTGGGGGTTGGAAGTTCTTCTTAGGGTACAAGAAGACATAAAGGTGATTATGAGATTTAATGCACAAGAGGTCAAGACCTGGCTCAAACGAGATAGAAGGCAGTTGTACTATAAGTTGCTTAGATGTCATCAGCCTAATTGGACATCAAAGAAGTTGCTGGCCTTGTCTTTTGAGGAGCTAGAGTATAGGGCACATCCTATTTGGAGGAAGGTGCAAGAACAGAATGTCTACCAGTTTCTTTCAGAAGAAAGAAAACAAGAGCTTGCAGAAGAGATGCAGATTCAAAAGGAAATAAGGATTGCTCAAAGACCAGTGAAGAAAGGAGATCCTTTCCAATTTCCTAAAGACATGGATGTGTATTTTCCAACTGAAGGTGTTATAAGGAAGCATCTCAAGCTTTCTCCCTTGGAAGCTTCAGATTTGGTAAATGTAGTACCTCTAGATGACAGAAATCCAATCATCAGTTTTGATGAAGATGAGTGTGGATTTTGGAAGGTTGGACGATTTGGAAAGGAGGTACATACTTTCACTTCAGTTATTTCTATATTTGCAAGCATAGACAGGGAAGACTTGGTGCATCTATGGAGGTTAATAGAGGCCAAGTATACAGCTGAAGCACCTACTTCAGCTAATGGAATAAGACTTTGGAACACATTTATGACTTTGTGTGGTCCAAAAGAAGCAGATCCTACCATTTGGAAGGATCTTGAAGATGATCTCAGTAATCTTCATTGGAGGCTATATTCTACTTGTGGTGTATTTCATATGAGCTCTACAAAGTTTTCAGAGTATTTACTTGTGGATGCTGACTATTTCTTGTCCAAAGAAGTGTTGGAGAAGATGCTAGAGACACCCTTGGAGATAGATTATACTAGAGATGTGGCCAAGGACTTGATCAGATATGTTTATCACCAACATAAGAAGTTTTTGCAAGATTCCTCCTAAGCCTTTAGTTTTTATTCAGAAACTTGATCATTGGAATGGATATCAAGTTTAGGGGAGGATTGTTGGGAATAAAATATGGGTCAGATCACCAAACGCTGATAAGAAGAAAGTCAACGCTGATAGATTGACATTGGACGCTGATAGAAGTCAACGCTGACAGCCTTGAAGATTGACACTGATAGAATATCTTTTGTTTATTTGTTTCTTTATTTATGTATGGTAAAGATAAGCACAACATTGTATTTTCTATTATTATCTTTACCTAGAATAGTTGATTCGTAGCTTATTGTACAAGACTTCTTGTTCTATAAAAGAAGGTCTTTTAGGTTAAAGTCATATATCAGTTTTCATAGTATTCGCAAGTTAAACCTTTCATTGTAATCAACAAGATTATTCTAATACAAGTGAAAGTTTGTTTAACATCATTGTGTTTTAGATCAAGTGTTAATTCCGCATAACACTTTGTTACTTTATTCATAAGAAAAGGTTTCTCTACGTGTAGTACTTGATCTAATCTCGTTTACACAAAGCTTAATCGATCTAAGTTTGGGATCAACAATGGGAACATCGAGCTAGCTCAAAATGATGGCCCCAATTTCAAGGTGAATGGATATAGGTTGAAGCACTACTTTGGTGGGGATGTTCCATCCTTTAACTACCTCGACCAAATCACCTTCCCCAATGATAATTAGAATTGAGGGGATCGAGTCAAGCACATGACTCGGTAATCAAAAACAAGGTGCCTCGTGGGGAAGTCCCATGCTTATCCTATGTACATATTATCGCTTTCTAATGTAGTAACGTGAGGGGATTTGTGCCCTTCCAACCTTTGTTCCGTGGTTGTTTGTGATATCTGGTTTTTAGACGATCATGATCTTCACGAGTGGAGCCTCTCGTGTTCGTTTTATGGGAGCACTCGATCGTTTGCTTGGAAGAATTTCTCAAATATCCATGATATATCCTTTTATTTTCTAACCTTAGGTTTATAGCACACTTCATAAACGGCTTTAAATTTAACGGTTACACCTTTTCATGCTAGATTAAGAATTCGACTATGTCTCTAGTATGGGGGTTTCCAACCCTTATACTCGAAACATTGAGGACAATGTTTAACTTTAGTATGGGGGTGAATAGATATTTGCCTTGCCAAACCTTCACGTTTTCCAAAGTTTATCTTTTTGTTTATCGTTTTGTTGCAAAATAAGGCTAAAAATGGCCAAATTTTAAAAGTTTCTCATGTTTTATAAGTGTTTAAGACACGAATGTAGATTTTCCGATGGCGAGAATAAGAGTAATTTTTGACTCGACCGTGCGTGTTTAGCGCTTAGCTTCTATTTGTTAACTTTATATTAGGCTATGTCTCTTAAATGAGGACGAGAAATGATAGAGTTAATTATAAGTTACTATGCTAAATGTAGAATACTCGTATTCTTTCAAAAACTCATGTGTTCTCATTGTTTGCTTATCCTCCCTTCGCTTGTAAATATTTTTTGCTTAATAAATATTGACTTAGCGGTATTGTCTTGATTGTTGGTTTCTAGTCTTTTCTAGTAGCTTCCATGTAATTAAATTGGGAAGACATTAAGGTATCGCCAGCGTCACGGTTTTGAAGTATTGGCAAACCGAATAATCGAAAGCTTCACCTAATAATAAGATTTCAAGTGCTCACCTAAATCAAGAAAACAATTTGAAGCTCACAAGGCCGAAAAATCTATGCAAAATTGAAAGTGAATTATGCCTTAATCTTTGAAGCTTTAAAGATCCAAAATTCTCCTTTGCGTGAGGATATACATCTTTGGCCATAATAAAACCACCGATGAGGAGGATAATAAAAGGAAAGGCAAGACCGAAGTCATAATAAAAGCTTCATGGCGAAGTTGAATAAAAGATGGAGGTAAACCTATGATAATAAGGCCCTTCCCGTAGGGGACGTATAAAAGTCTTGGTAGTAAGTCACATGTCCAATACCGTTATAAAACCGTGTTTATCGATCCTTCTTGTTGACTTAATTTTTTGACATCGTTGTCTATTAGGAAGGGTTATTAATTCAATGGTCTTGGTTACACCGTTATGACTCTATTTTTAGACCTAAATCTCTATTATCGCGTAAGTCAACAATGTATCCTCGTGAAACATTCAAGACAAAAAAAAGAGATACAACTTAGGAAAATGGGAGTCTAAGTACGTGATTAGGGCATATGAGTAGTGTTAGCATTACTAACTTATAATGACAATGATCTCGTTGCACGCTTAGCATGGAATTGGGGTGAAAATCGAGGACGATAAATTATTTCTAACGAAGCATTCACGTGTACTTATTCTATGAACCTAAACGTCCCATTTTGCGATGAAAATCATACATTATGTCTAAAACGCGAATAGTAGTAATAGTAGTAGTATAGCTAGTTTATTATTCAATAAAGGGGCATAAAAATAAATTTTGGAGATGCTACGATACTTTATTCTAGCATTGCGTGAGGGCACGACAATAGTTTAGTATGAGGGAGTGATGAGACTGCTTTTATACATAGTCTCATCGTCTAAAACAGGCTTAAAATGCATTAAATATCATGAAAAAGGCCAAATATATACTTGTGTATTTTAGGTACGAATATTGAGAAAATGACAAAAGATCACAAGAAACAAACAAAAACGAACACGGGAAACGAAGTCGCACAATGAACCAAGCCCTAATGGTGATTTTCCAAGAAAAACCCTTGAAGAAATGAAGATTGTACAAGAAGGGTCCTCCAATATTTAAGAATTGACACTTTAAACCCTTGTTTAATCATAATTACAAGTTTGATCCTTAAAGTTTGTCAAATTTACAAAAAGGGCCCTCCACTTTGAAGAATTGGCAAGAATGGTCCCTCATAAATGAAGACTTGTCAATTTCAGTCCTTCACAAAGTCAACAATACAAGTCAAGAACATAATGTTTGAATAAAAATCCAAAACAACCCTTCAAGAATCATCAATAGGCAAGAAATACCCCTGAAAATACTTCGGAAAAGTATTTGGGGCAAAAGTGTGTTTGAAATCGTGTGTCGAATTCCAAGTGCCATCTTAATCCATGCTTGTTTATGTTTAATGTTTATGAATATTGAATCCTAAAACCTGTTTTTAAAGATTGTGCAAGAAATTGCATAATTTTCCAAAATCATGATATTTAGCTAAGTCTTTGGTACATCTTTAGAATTTTTGGATTACAAGTTGATCATAGCACCTTGATAAAGAGTTATCAAGGTGTTGTGAGGCTTGTGGTTTGGGGATAATCAAAGAGTGGGTACAAAGGTTTCATTAATCAAACTTTTTCTACTTTCTGTTTTTCATTTTTGTTTCTAACCTTGTTGAATCTTAGCAGCCTTATTGTGGAAGCTTTTGCCTTGTTTTGCTAGGCACATCAGCTCAAAAATTCGTGAGTGTGGATGTACATTCATGAGGTTTGAGTCCTTGAACCCAAAAATCTGTCAAAATACTTAAATTTTGTGATTTTGTGTTCTGCTAGTGTTCTTGTTGTTTTTGTGGCTTAATCTGGCTTGATACTGCATAATATACTTGTTATTGTGTTTGATTGGGCTTGGGTAACACTAAATCACACTTATACTTTGTTAAAATTAGATTTAAAAAAGATAAGGGGTGTTTGGGTTAACCTGTTTAAGTGCATAAGTCGGAATTGAGTTACTGTTTGTTGTTTATTTGAGTTTGTATCTGCTTAATACTTGGTTGTGTGCTAATATCTGCAAGTTTTCAGCTTTAAAACATCAAATCTAAGATTGTGCTATAACTCACTTGATTTTGCTTATTTTGACCTAAGATTTTGGAAACACCTAGAGTGTATGCATGTTTAGGGCTAACAAGTGTTAAATCAAAGTTTGTGTAACCTGTTAAGAAGATTTGAGTGTCTGAAATTGGATTTATGGTCAAGTATATCACCAAAGTATCAAAACTGCATGTTCTTTGTTCATCAGTAACATTTTTAAGCTTGAATCTTGATCTAGACTTTGAATCAATGCATGAAACTTGTTGATTTATGTTCATTTGAATTATTTATAGCTTGTGTATGCATTTGGTGAAGTTTGGTTGGCTGAATCTTGCTAAAAGTGCTTATTGAGTTGGAACTGCTTATTGTTCATATATGGTACAAGTCTGGTGATCTTTTGAATTAACTGCACTGATTGGCTGGGTGAAATTGTGATTTGATTGTTGTTATTGACTCCTTGTGATTCACTGATCACTTGGGTGCCTTGTTTGTAACTTGAATCCAACAAAAAGTCACTAAAGACAAAAAGTCAAATTGGTCAAGCAATGGGAACTCCTTTCCACTACTACTAGCCACTGCTAGTGTTAAATATCAAACAGCTTATTCATAAGCCATTTTGGCTTATCTAGACATGCAGCAACTTATGTTTTGTGATAGATCTTCCTTATTTGACCCATTGATTTGATCTGGAGCTTATTAGGGTTTGACGTTTAAGTTTGACTAGAAAACTCATCAAGTTAACTTTTACGTATGTGCTTAATTTCTTATCCTGGCTTATTGCTTGTGCTTTTTGGAAAACTTTTTGATTATTTTGCTTAATTAAGTCATTTAAAACCTTTTGAAACTTGAATCAGCACTTGAGGTGGTCTAGAACTCAAAAACGACTATTTTGTCATTTTGTGAAGAGAGTCTTGGCTTATTTTAGGCTTATTTCTTGTGATTTTTCAAATTTTCTTTTAACGGATCTCTTTGGTAACTCAAAAGAAGCCTGCGTGTCAAATTTTAGCTTATGGCATCAGCTTATAGCTTAATGGGCTAAAAAGCCCATTAAGAATAAGTTATTTTGAAATAAGCTAGCTTAAACACATTTTCAGCGTTTGGGCCTTCATAGTTTTGTTCATAAAATTAAATTTTAAGTCAGTTAGGAAGTTTTGGGCTTATTTGGTTGACTTTTTCTTATTGGGCCAAAAATCAAGCCCATTAAGGGACTGTTTTGTCATTTAACCCATTTTAAGGCCCAATAGAGGTATTTAGGTAATTTCAAGTTCATTTCTAGGTTATTTAGGTTGAAATAAACTAGTTTGCAACTTTTTAAAATTTATTATAAATTTTGGATTTTTATTAATATTTTATTATTATTTTATTATTAAAAATTAAAATTTAGATTTTTGCAAGTTTTTCATTTTTCCTAGTTCAAATACATTAATTTAGGAATTTTAAAATTTTTAGATTAATTTTATTGTCATTAGATTAATTTTTAGAATTATTTTAAGTTTTAATAGTTTTTAATTGTTTTAAAATAGTTTAATTATTTTTAAAATTTTCAAAAAATCGTTTTAAATTTAGTTAAGTCATTCTAGAGGTTTACAAGTTAAAAAAATCTCATTTTGGGCTTTAATTATATTGAGTTTTTGGGCTTTATTTAGCATTAAAAAATTAATATCTAATTAAATAAGAGGTTTGAGTGATTTTTGATTTTTTGTGAACTCTTATTACATTTTTTAGGATTTATTGCAATTTTCTTGGAATTTTTAGGGTAATTTTTAAAATTTTGTGACTTTTTACGGTTTTACGTGCATGACTTCGTCTTAGTTTAATTCATAATCGTAACCGTCATTCTTCTCTCATCTCTTTTCTATTTTTCTTTTCTCATAAATCATAATCACAATCATTAATCTTATCTCTACACAACACACTTGCCTCCTTGGGAAACGAACTTGAACTTAACTTGGTCATTAGTGCTTGGTTTTCCTAAACCGACACTTAATACTTGCCACTTTTACACTCTTTTCCTAAAGGGTAGTAAAATCACTACATCAGTCTACTGAGCCCGAAACGGTGAAGCATATTGATGTTGTGAATGAGGAGGAAACTTAAGATGATATCCTTGATGAAGTTTGTGATGAATATTTTTATGAAGCTTGCTCAAGTGGAGATTATGATCTACCTTATGTTGAGACCATTGCTTCCATTACTTCATCCTTGGATTTTCATGAACCTCAAGAGCTTGATTTGGTGATTTTGTGATTTATTCCAATCCTCTTTTTGAAACCTCATATGATAACCCACTTTTCCACCATGATGACAACATCAATGAGGATTTTAGTGATGATAAGCTCTCCACTTGTGACTCTATTTATTGATGATCACACTTCCTTGGGTTTTGTGGAATCACCAATCTTTGATAGACCAATCTATGATGTTTATGGTGATGAAGAGGATTCTATCATGGATTAGAGTGATGAGTTTTTATAGGTTGATATACCTTTTGATTACACTCTTGGTTATGTTGATGAGGAGGGGACATACTCTTTCTAGAATCTCTATTGCATGAAGATCCTTTACCTACTACCTTGTCCATCTCATCCTTTCAAAGTGATAAATGAAAACAAGTCATGATGGTTCTTTCTAAGAGCTTGTTGTTACCCATTACTCCACAACCTTTCTCTCACCATGTGACCTACAAGGGAGAATATTCTAAGGCAACCAACACTTGTTGTTTTCCCATCAAGGAACGGATTTTTTTATCCTGGTATAGAGCTTGCTAAACCATCTCAGTATCCGCCTGATCCAACAAAAGGAACACTTGTGAGAGATTTGAGAGTTTCACCTTATCATCTTTTGAAGAACATATGGGCAACCATTTTGGAGAACAACACCTCACCCTTTTCACAATTACTTGGGAAGTTAGATGTTGGATTGTGTTATAAGTGGGATGTTAATTATGTATTTGATCCGGGGGGATATTTATTGAGTTTTGATATCATGGAGATTTTTTTTAAAAAAGGGCAAAATTTTTACTCTCCATGATAGGTTCTAGACACTTTTAAGTGTGGGAAGAGTCGAGCTAGAGACTCCATAAATCAAGATTGAATAACTAGGTTTAGAGTTTTTTAGACTTAGAGTGTTGTAGGTTAGAAATAAGGATGTAGAGTTGATGAGAAGTGTGGGGGATACCTTCCTTTTGTCTTCATGTTGTTTGTAGGGTTGCTCACTCATGACGTGCTTTGGAGATTATGGAGGAGGCCCTTGTATCCGTTTCACTTTGCTACTATTGTGATTTTTCATTGACACATTATGCTTAAAAAGTGAATTCACTATAGTTGATCTTGTTAGAGTATGCTCGTGTCATAATAAATAGTTATACGGCTAGACACATGTGAGCCTATGGGGTCACACACATATACACAGAGGTACCACTTAATATATCGTATCTAATGTATTTACGATATATATATAACCTACGTAACTCAGGATCGCTATTGGGCTTCTAATGACTAAGTAAAGTACTTAGTCCATTGGACTAGAACAAACAAATGGAAAGCCCATTTGGGCCCTATAGTGGCCTACCACATAAATGAAAAGGAAGGTTTTGTTTTTTGAATAAGTATGAATTGATTAGGCATTCACTCATTTATTACCATAAACAAGGTACCAAAACACCATCTTTCTTTTCCTTGACCTAAAACCACGAAATTATACAGCCCTAATTAGAGGGTTTTTAGGTTTTGATCATGAATCTTGAATCTTGTTCATTCAAGACTTGTTTTCAAGAGTTACAGGGTATACAAGGACGTGTAGTGTGGATACATCATAGAGGTGATCTATTTTGATCATTTAATTTCTTGGTTAGATCATGTGATGATTGTCTCCTTACATCGTTTGTTATCTTCGGTTGTTCTTACCGAATCACGAAACAAAGGTATACTTTTATCTCTATTTTTATTGATTAATCATATGACTCTATGGATCCGTTAATAGGTGATCTTTCCGCTGTGTTTATTATTTATTCATATCATGTTTATATGGATAATCACCTATAGTGGTATCACGAGCCATCATATGATGTCCTATGATTATCGGGTATGTGTAAAAGTGGCCAAATCGCGTGTTTTTGGAGGATTAATAAAGAAAAAATTAAAACAGCCCCAATGGCTTAATTTTCGTGTTAAAACAGACCATAATATGGTCTTATAATCTGTATTTTTTATTCCATGGCCACGGGTTACGCATATCTTAATTGGTATTGTTACCGGTACGTGTAAAATGACCTAAAAACGCGTTTTTTTAAACGATTCTTGAAACGAGTTTTATACACCCCATATAACCATTATTCTGTAATTATATGATAATTATAAGGTTTTTAAAATATGGTTTTAATAACCTAAGGCCATTGGTTACACGTACCAATCGGGGGTTTAAATAATTGTTGATTATTTCTTCGATTTTGTTGGCTAACAAGTGTTTCTTGTTTTTTAATTTTAATTCCATGGCCAATACATGCATGTTTAGCCATGGACTTAGCCAACACCTTGTTATATTCATAATCTTATGGTATTATTATGTTTCGTATGCAAAGCCGATGAAAACTTAGACCAAATGTGACATGTTGTGTGTTGATTTGCATTTAATTTCAGTTTTGGGGTTTGCCATCGTTTCGGCTTAATTAATATGTTTTTGATGTTGGTTATGCCATTGTTTGTGCACTTTACAGTAGTTTAATGATTGGTTAAATGTTTTTAGTCATAAATTAATTGTAACCGATGCTTGGATGGGAATGGCTAAAGAATTAAAGACATATTATGAAATTCGGAGCTGCTGAGTGACCTGCACTAAAACGCGATTTCCCGGAGTTCTATAAGGAGATAGAAGCCCAATTTTGGTGTGCTAATTCAAAACTCATGGGCCTTCAAAAGTCTCAACTAGAGCTCAGGCTAGGGAGGACTCCTTGTATGATTTTTGGGCCTTAGAAGTCGACTGAAATTTTATGGCAGATTTGGGCCTCATGTTCACTTTGGGTTCTACTTGCTCTAGATGGGCTTGGAGCAAGTGGGAGCCCACTTTGTTGTTGCGTTGACTTACCCTTAGTTGACTTCTTGGTCCTCGTGATGGCACACGATATCAAGCATAGATTTTTCATCGGTTTGAGGCTTTGCATACTTGTGGTTGTGTGGTTGCTTATTTGCTTGATATCTTACTATAACTTGTAAATGTTTTTATAAAAACTTAATATCAATCACAAACCTATTATTAAACTAAATCTTTGATTTAGTTTAAAGTTTAAATATTATTTAAAACTAAAATCTTGTTTTTATAAATAACTCGTAACGTGTTGTGAATGTTATTTCTTTTATGTATTGTCTAATCTAATATTAATTCCACTTAGTCTTTAACTTGGACAACTTGACACGCATAAATTAAAACAAGATTCAACTTAAGTTAATAAATGTTTTTTGACTTGTGATACGATGGATAATTTCATGCTTCCTTGTACACACTTTTGATTTGTAAATGAAACTTTTATACCCGTCTCAAATTTAAGTCATGCCGTCCAATCATTTGAGATCACTTGCAATTACTTTTTGCATCTTGTGAGACGGATGTGAATTGTAACCCAAGGTGATAATTATCTATGCGTGAGACCTATACTTATTCTTGTGACACCCTAGAATCGAGGTCATTAACGTTACCCTAAATTACGCTAATTTTTGAAATTTTTAATAAATTTTAATTTCTATATTTATAAGTATTTTGGTTAAAGCCGATGTTCGAGGTTATAATTTTTACGATTGACGTTTTAAGAAGGACGATGACGATTACGATCCCGAGGGATGCCCAATTTTATATAATTATTGACGATTTATCGATAATGTAATTTTTCGAAAATTTTATTTACGGTTCGTGTTAAATTGAGTCGGGTGAGTTTTATAGCCTTCCGAGTACATTTAAAGTATCCCAAAAATATTTTGGAGTGTTCGGGATGATTTCCGACTCCCGTAAAATTTTCAAAATTGACTAGTGAGTCGAAACCGCAAAGTTATATTGGCGTTTTTACTTACGGCCAAAAGAAACCAAATATTGCAAATAGGTCCCTCCCAATCCACCAAAAAGGCCCAAAATTGACACAAACACAAACACATAGAAAATTTTCACCAAAAATAATCAAACACTCCCTCTCTTTGCTCTCTAGCCGACGGTTACCCCCAAAACACCAAGAAATCCATCAAAAACTTTTTTTCACTTGAATTTCATAAAAAATAAGGTTAGACCACATCTAATTTGGTCATTCCCTACATTTCTATGTGCTCAAATCCCACATGCACTAACAAAAATTTTCCAAAATTTTTCATGATAATCCAAATTCGTTTTTGAGGCTAAATGTTGTAATGCATGTTAAATTTATGTGTTATGGATGCATAAACACCAAGAAAACCCACCAAAATCAATTTGGTTGTGGTGATTGGGGCACCCAAACCCCACGGCACAAGGGGTGTTTGGGGAGCCATGGT
Organism: Glebionis coronaria; assembly: GCA_025667525.1. Taxonomy (NCBI): domain Eukaryota; kingdom Viridiplantae; phylum Streptophyta; class Magnoliopsida; order Asterales; family Asteraceae; genus Glebionis; species Glebionis coronaria. The sequence goes on from CM046874.1 coordinate 463,360,091, forward strand.
GGTTGTTGGATTTTGAGCTTATCCCAGTGTTTGGTTATGTGTTTAGTGATGTTATACATAGGTTTAGGTGATTGCATGTTTAATTTCTTTGATTTTTGATTTTGAGATTGGTTGATCAATAGGGGTAGCACTGAAATTTGTTGTTAGGATGTGTTTAGGGAGGCTTAGGATGATGCCTAGTGGTGGTTATAAGGCTTGGAATCGAGTCTAAGCGTGTTTTTGGAGTAGCCAAATTTAGGCAGAAACTTTGGGTCCATTTCATAAAAATGATTTTTCTTCCAGGTCTTGAAAACAAAATGTAGTTATAGAGGTCTTCTTGTCTTTAATTTGGTATAAGGTAGAGCCCGTGATTCAAAACGAGCTAAAAGTTATGAGGTTTTAAAGATCGAGTACCGGGAGACGAGGACTTTCATAATCCGAATTTATGTAAAGTTTTAGTCAAATCCCGAGGATCACAAGTATAAATTGGTAAATGTTCAAGGGTCAAAATTTGGTCCCAAACCTGTATAAATGAGTCTATATGTTGACTTAGGTGTCAAAGAAGTCAAAGGTACTTTTCATATAGGTCAAAGAGGTCAAAATTGGTCGAAGTGCAATTTCAGCCCGTAAAATGTAGCCGTAGAAAAGCGTCGAGTAACGGGTCGTAAAAGTAAAAACTTTTATTGGGCTTAAAAACATGTCATCTACAGGTCTTATAGGACTTTTGAGAATTTTGTCAAATTTTATAAGTGTGGTTAAACATGGTAAAACAGCCCGTACTTTAGTCAAGTACCGGCGAGAACGAGTAAAAATGGATAGCGTAGATAATGAGAACGAATGGTATAAAATGAGTGATACTTGTTATTTTGTTTTTGGCGTGAGTTATACTTGTCCTAAGTGACTAGTATATATGTATTTTATACAGTACCGTGAGGTATTTAAATGAGATTACTCATTACGCGTTATTTGTGATAGGTGTTGATTTAACCGGGCATCCGTTTCGTCGTCAGTGATCATTCCTCGAACTACCGACTACTTAAGATATAAGGTGTGAATTTATAGCCTCGCTTATATTTATTTCAAATTGTTTTACCCGCGAGGGAAATGCATGCTAGTTTTTAAAAGGAACGTATATCATGAATGATTGTTAGACCCGAAAGTTGCCTTAGAATTGTGTTGAGTACCAAAGTTGCAAAAGTCCCTAAAATCATGAACTATTAACTATTGTCCTGCCCTCGAGTAGGGGGAAATAGCCGCTTATGCAATTTCTAGTACTACGGGGTTAACGACCCAATGCTAGCCGAGAAGCTGTACTTTTAGTAAGTTCTGCGGTAGATTATTTTGTATGAGAAATAAGGTATAATTGCAACTGATGCCTTTAGAAGGGGCACTGGTTTCATCTGAATCACGCCGATATTTATTACGTGGGTGATTGAGTTAACGGATTAGTGTCATGAGCTTAAACACAATTGTTAGTATCCTGATTATAGTTTGTTTGATCGACAAGACTATAAATGATCACGAATGGTTTTTATTATATATACGTTCAAATGGATTGTAAAACCTATGAATTCCACTCAATGTTTTCGTTGACCAAAATTTTTGGCATGTGTTTCAGGTAACCGCTGAAGTGTAGGATGGAGCATGCATGGGATGGACGTTGTGTGTATGGCTTGGAGTCCGCTTGTTTTTCCTCCTTTTTCTACTTAAACAATTTTTAAGTTTAATGTCATGTTGTTGTAAACTGAAATTCTTGGGTTGAGATTCATGGGGACCGAAAACGCTAAACTCTGTTGTACCAATTTGGGGTTGGAAAAACCGTGGATATGTATCATCTAACAATTTTTAAATTCAAGTTTTAAGGGACGTCTTTTTAGCGTCGTTTGATATATCTTGTGTGCAATGAATACAGTGTAGCACCCATTGTTGTAGTTCCACTGCGCATAGCAATTGTGGGGGTGTTACAGATTGGTATCAGAGCCACGAGTTATAGCTAGGTCGTTTTGAAAATCCTAAACTATAACTTTTGGTGTCGTAAGAAAAGGGTCCAAGCACACACAACTATCCTGCATGGCTCCGGTAAGATTTATTGTTGTATTTATGGCATTTGACGTATACTTTTGAGTAAAGTATATATGTGGGTAATTATTACGTAAGTATGGAGATTACTATATGTAGACGTTGAATTTTACGTGAAATATCCGACATCGTAATTTTTGTATTAATCATGCATGAGCATCATATTATTACATTTCGGGCATATGTACCACCTTTGCATTGCATTTGCATGCATGTATTTATAACTATTGTATAATTACTTATGTACCCTCCGAAATTCGCTGTTATTGCAGGAATGGCCGAGGTACCGCCTAATGATAATGGAAACGATTACGTCGTAGGTCACGAAGGGGGACCGTTTCCTCCGAACCCGCCGGACAATGATAATGGATGGATCGCTCCAGAAGACGAAATGGGGCCGGAAAACGACAATGATGAAAGTGAGGTGGATAATTTTAGCATTAGTAGTGACGAGAGTGAGGATTCCGAAGAAGAGCCCGAGGAGCTAATGGATGATGGCATTCCCGAGGATGCCGTAGGCCAGACCGAACCCGATTTGTTTCAATCTCCGAATTCACCAAAGGGTTATGAGGTACCACCGACCGGTCGTTATGAGCAGCAACCCTTTAATCGCCCGATGGACAATTGTAAGGATTATTTGAGAACAGTGCCAGGATTTGTTCGAGTAAGTAATGGGAGCAGTGGAGAGTCCAGCAAATCATCCCAGTCGCCATCGAGTCATGAGAATATTGCAAGGGTCTACTTTCCGAGACCGAGACACTACTGGGATCCCGCAGGTCGGTTGGGGAGGATGGAAAGGTTGATGTATGAGCGGTTTGTAGTTGAGACTAGGGTGATTAAGAAGTTTGATAAGACTGAAAGGGAACACCAAAGACTGTTGGAAAGGACGGCAAGGATTGAGTATGACGGGAATGTGAACAAAAGTGACATCAACAGTTTAAGATCAATGGTTGCAAATTTAAGTGCTAGTCTTGATCGTGTTAGGGAGGATCAAATGAGGTTGTCGAGGATGCAGAGTTGGGAGCATCGTGTGAGAGATTCATTGCCCCCGGATTGGAGATTCGTGGACGATTTGGAGATGGAGGCGAATGACTTCATGATTCAGCCGCCTACTAGAGGTGCTTGTATTACGGTGGGAAGTCAGGTAGCGATTGAGTGTGGATCCACATCAGGGACGAAAAAGGAAACGGAATGTGGGCCGGATGAGAAAGGAAAAAGAAAAATAGATGATGTGGATGAGGACGATAGTGATGAGGAAACCGAGGAAGACGACGACGAGCCGCCATCCAAGAGGCCGTGTGGATCACCACATGCCTAGTTACTTGTTTTGTATTTTCTTTGATCATTGTAATAGAACTATTTTGGACCTTTGTATGATGGTATTATGACGAGAAACTCAAGTACTTGAAGTTTTGTGGTGAACGATTGTAGTGGCAATACTTGTCATGATTTTGGTTAATTATCAATACAATCTATGTTACCTTTCATGATCTGTGATATGTCTTAAATTTGATCTTTTGTGGTGTGAATTGATGAATATTAGTAACTCCGTAGTGATGTGTCGTTGTATGTATATTATGTCTGGGAAACTTGATATGTATACTTACATTGTTTTTCTATTTTCTTTGTCTTGCAGAAAGAGATATTCGATAACACCATGCCTCCAAAGTTGACCGCCGATCGTGTTAACACCATGATTCAGGAAGCTATAGCAAATGTGTTGGAAGCGGACCGAGCTGGGAGAAATCAGGACCAGGGAAGGAACGCGGGGAGACAGCAAGCCCCGAGAGTGTGTACCTATTCTAGCTTTATGAAGTGCGGTCCCACGCAGTTCCGTGGAACGGGTGGAGCTTTAGAACTTAGACGATGGTTGGAAAAGGTTGAAAGTACGTTCGAAATCAGTGGTTGTGCAGAAGCGGATAAAGTGAAGTTTGCAGCTGCTACGTTTCTTGATGATGCGTTAAGTTGGTGGAATACCCAGGTAGCTACGGTTGGATTGGCTGTAGCGAATGCAAGGACGTGGAATGCGACAAAAGCTTTGTTGACTAAGAAGTTTTGCCCAGAGGAGGAATTGGGGCAATTGGAGGACGAATTGAGGCACTTGACCTTGAAGAACAACGATATAGCTGCTTACACCAGGAGATTCAATGAGTTAAGTCTTTTGTGTCCAGACATATTTGCCAATGATGCCAAGAAAATGAAACAGTACATTAAGGGTTTATCCAGCAATATCAAAGGTGAAACAACTTCGTCAAAACCTGGAACGTTTGATGAAGCGGTTCAAATGGCTCACGCTTTGATGGACGTCAAGCTTCAGGACAAGCAGAACTACATTGCTGAAGGCAACAAGAGGAAATGGGAAGCGGCACAAAGTAATCAATCCCAAGGCCAGAACCGAGGTGGAAATCGAAACAACCATGGGCCGAACCGTAATCAGCAGTTTAACCAGAGAAGGAACGAAGGGATGAGGGCAGTGACGAACCCTAGAGGTGTGAAAGTGAACCCCCATTGTGGTAAGTGGAATTTGTATCACGTTTGAAATTGCCCGCCTGCATGCGGCAAGTGTGGAAAGGCAGGTCATAGGACATCTGGTTGTCGAACGGGAGGAGTAGCCACTGGGGCTAATGCTATCAGGATGAGGGGATGTTATGGTTGTGGAGAAAGGGGTCATGTACAAGCGAATTGCCCGAAGGCAGGAAACAGGCGGGGAGGTAATAATGCGGCTGCTGTGTATCAAGTGGGAACGGCTGATAAACCACAGGGTCCCAATGTGGTTACCGGTACGTTTTTTCTAGACGCTTGTTATGCTAGTGTTTTGTTTGATTCTGGCTCCGACAAGAGTTTTGTAGATGTTAGATTTAGTCGTCATATTGATAGAGAACCGGTGTTGTTAGCGACTAGTTATAACGTTGAGTTAGCCGATGGAAAAATTGTTAGTACGAATTCTATACTGAAAGGGGTGTACCTTGAAGTTAGGAAATTACGCTTTTAAAATCGACTTGATGCCTATAGAGCTAGGATCGTCTGACGTGATTGTGGGAATGGATTGGCTAATGGCGCACAGTGCTATGATCGTCTGTGGCGAGAGATTGGTTCAGATTCCGTTGAGAAATAGGGTATTGACGGTAAAGGGAGACGAATGCACTTCTCGTTTGAAGGTGATTTCGTGTTTGAAAATGATGAAGTACGTAGAGAGCGGATGCGATGTGTTTTTGGCACAAGTTTCGAGCGATGGTGATGTAGAGGCGAGGGTCGAAGAGGTACCAGTTATTTGCGAGTATCCGGACGTTTTTCCAGACGAGTTGCCAGGTTTACCGCCTACCCGTGAGGTCGAGTTTCGAATTGATTTAGTGCCAGGAGCTGCGCCGGTTGCACGTGCACCTTATCGCTTAGCACCATCTGAGTTAAAGGAGTTAGCGGATCAATTGAAGGAATTGATGGACAAAGGATTTATTAGGCCAAGCTCATCACCTTGGGGAGCGCCAGTGTTGTTCGTAAAGAAGAAAGATGGTTCGTTTAGGATGTGTATCGACTATAGGGAACTCAATAAGCTGACGGTTAAGAATCGGTACCCATTGCCGAGGATTGAAGATTTGTTCGATCAATTGCAAGGTTCCAGTGTGTACTCAAAGATCGATTTAAGATCAGGGTATCATCAACTGCGTGTAAGAGAGGAGGATATTCATGTAACTGCCTTTCGTACGCGGTATGGACACTTTGAATTTCGAGTGATGCCGTTTGGGTTGACGAACGCACCTGCTGTATTCATGGATCTTATGAATCGCGTGTGCAAGCCGTATCTATATAAGTTTGTTATTGTTTTTATCGACGATATACTTATTTACTCTAAGAGTAAGGAGGAGCACGAGAAGCACTTGAGAAAGATTTTGGAGTTGTTAAGGAAGGAGAAGCTGTATGCAAAATTCTCTAAGTGTGAGTTTTGGTTGGAATCAGTGCAGTTTCTAGGTCACGTGATTGATAGTAAGGGAGTTCGTGTAGATCCTGCTAAGGTCGAAGCGATCAGGGAATGGTCAGCGCCGACGACGCCGACTGAAGTTCGACAATTTCTGGGTTTAGCGGGGTATTATCGAAGGTTTATTGAAGGATTTTCGTTGATTGCGAAACCATTGACAAGGCTTACCGAAAAGAATAGGGTGTATGAATGGGGAATTGAGGAAGAACTTGCTTTCGAAACGCTCAAGGATAAGTTATGTTCCGCACCGATTTTGTCATTGCCTGAAGGAACCGAAGACTTCGTAGTGTATTGTGATGCGTCTCGTAAGGGTTATGGAGCAGTATTAATGCAACGTGAGAAGGTGATAGCTTACGCGTCGAGGCAACTAAGGAAGAATGAGGAGAACTACACGACGCACGATTTGGAATTAGGAGCTGTAGTTTTTGCGTTGAAGTTGTGGAGACACTATCTGTATGGGACAAAGTGTGTTGTATTCACTGACCACAAGAGTTTGCAGCACATTTTAGATCAAAAGGAGTTGAATATGCGACAAAGACGATGGGTTGAACTACTGAGTGATTATGACTGCGAAATTCGCTACCACCCTGGGAAGGCGAATGTTGTAGCGGATGCACTGAGTAGGAAGGAACGGGAGAAACCTTTGAGGGTTAGAGCTTTAGTGATGACTGAGAGCGTTGACTTAACCGAAACTATACTGAAGGCTCAGGAGAGAGGACTAATGAAAGGGAATGTTGAAGCCGAAAACTTGGGACGAATGTTGAAACCTCTTTTCGTGATTAGGTCAGACGGACTGAGATATTTTGAGAATCGGATTTGGTTACCATTGTGTTCATCTGAGGAAGGAAAGCCTGGAGTTCGAGAATTGGTTATGAAGGAGTCGCATAAGTCGAAGTATTCGATACATCCTGGATCGGACAAAATGTACCACGACCTGAAGAAAGTTTATTGGTGGCCGAATATGAAGGCAGATATTGCTTGTTACGTTAGTAAGTGTTTGACTTGCGCAAAGGTTCAGGCAGAACATAAGAAACCATCTGGATTGTTGGTACCACCAGAGATCCCAGAATGGAAATGGGAGAAAATCGCTATGGATTTCGTGACGGGGTTACCTAGAACTCCTAGTGGATGCGATATGATATGGGTAATTGTGGATAGGTTAATGAAATCTGCTCATTTCTTACCTATGAAGAAGACGGACATCATGGAAAAACTCGCCAGCGTGTACGTGAAGGAGATCGTCTGTAGACATGGAGTGCCGTTATCGATCATTTCGGATCGCGACAGTAGGTTTACGTCGGAATTTTGGAAATCGCTTCAACGTGCGATGGGCAATGAACTGAGTTTAAGCACGGCTTATCACCCGGAAACTGACGGCCAGAGTGAACGAACTATTCAAACGATGGAGGACATGCTCCGAGCATGCGTGATTGATTTTGGAGGAAGTTGGGAACGCCACTTGCCTCTGGTGGAATTTTCGTACAATAATAGTTATCATGCGAGTATCAAGGCAGCACCGTTCGAAGCATTGTATGGAAGGAAGTGTAGATCGCCTGTGTGTTGGAGTGAAGTAGGGGAAAGTCAATTGACTGGACCCGAAATGGTTTTAGAAACGACAGAGAAGATTGTGCAGATCAAGAACCGACTACTTGCTGCAAGAAGCCGACAGAAGAGTTATGCCGATAACCGAAGGAAACCGTTGGAGTTTGAAGTTGGGGATATGGTTATGCTCAAGGTATCGCCGTGGAAGGGTGTAATTCGTTTTGGGAAGAAAGGGAAGTTGAGTCCGAGGTATATTGGACCGTTTAAGATCGTTGAACGAATTGGACCAGTAGCGTACAAGTTAGAATTGCCGACCGAACTTAGTGCTATTCACGACACGTTTCACGTATCGAACCTGAAGAAGAGTTTGGCGGACAAGGAATTGGTGATTCCTTTGGACGAGATTCGACTAGACGACAAAATGCACTTTGTGGAAGAACCTGTGGAAATTATGGACCGGGAGGTCAAGCGGTTGAAGCGTAGTAGGATTCCTATTGTGAAGGTCCGATGGAATTCTAAGCGTGGACCGGAATTCACCTGGGAACGTGAGGACTTTTTCAAGGAAAGGTATCCTCATCTGTTCCAGTAGAACGAAATGTGAGTACAAGAAGAGGCGAGCGCCGGGACGTCGCTCTCTTTAAGGAGGGGTGGATGTGACACCCTAGAATCGAGGTCATTAACGTTACCCTAAATTACGCTAATTTTTGAAATTTTTAATAAATTTTAATTTCTATATTTATAAGTATTTTGGTTAAAGCCGATGTTCGAGGTTATAATTTTTACGATTGACGTTTTAAGAAGGACGATGATGATTACGATCCCGAGGGATGCCCAATTTTATATAATTATTGACGATTTATCGATAATGTAATTTTTCGAAAATTTTATTTACGGTTCGTGTTAAATTGAGTCGGGTGAGTTTTATAGCCTTCCGAGTACATTTAAAGTATCCCAAAAATATTTTGGAGTGTTCGGGATGATTTCCGACTCCCGTAAAATTTTCAAAATTGACTAGTGAGTCGAAACCGCAAAGTTATAGTGGCGTTTTTACTTAAGGCCAAAAGAAACCAAATATTGCAAATAGGTCCCTCCCAATCCACCAAAAAGGCCCAAAATTGACACAAACACAAACACATAGAAAATTTTCACCAAAAATAATCAAACACTCCCTCTCTTTGCTCTCTAGCCGACGGTTACCCCCAAAACACCAAGAAATCCATCAAAAACTTTTTTTCACTTGATTTTCATAAAAATTAAGGTTAGACCACATCTAATTTGGTCATTCCCTACATTTCTATGTGCTCAAATCCCACATGCACTAACAAAAATTTTCCAAAATTTTTCATGATGATCCAAATTTGTTTTTGAGGCTAAATGTTGTAATGCATGTTAAATTTATGTGTTATGGATGCATAAACACCAAGAAAACCCACCAAAATCAATTTGGTTGTGGTGATTGGGGCACCCAAACCCCACGGCACAAGGGGTGTTTGGGGAGCCATGGTGGTTGTTGGATTTTGAGCTTATCCTAGTGTTTGGTTATGTGTTTAGTGATGTTATACATAGGTTTAGGTGATTGCATGTTTAATTTCTTTGATTTTTGATTTTGAGATTGGTTGATCAATAGGGGTAGGACTGAAATTTTTTGTTAGGATGTGTTTAGGGAGGCTTAGGATGATGCCTAGTGGTGGTTAGAAGGCTTGGAATCGAGTCTAAGCGTGTTTTTGGAGTAGCCAAATTTAGGCAGAAACTTTGGGTCCATTTCATAAAAATGATTTTTCTTCCAGGTCTTGAAAACAAAATGTAGTTATAGAGGGTCTTCTTGTCTTTAATTTGGTATAAGGTAGAGCCCGTGACTCAAAACGAGCTAAAAGTTATGAGGTTTTAAAGATCGAGTACCGGGAGACGAGGACTTTCATAATCCGAATTTATGTAAAGTTTTAGTCAAATCCCGAGGATCACAAGTATAAATTGGTAAATGGTCAAGGGTCAAAATTTGGTCCCAAACCTGTATAAATGAGTCTATATGTTGACTTAGGTGTCAAAGAAGTCAAAGGTACTTTTCATATAGGTCAAAGAGGTCAAAATTGGTCGAAGTGCAATTTCAGCCCGTAAAATGTAGTCGTAGAAAAGCGTCGAGTAACGGGTCGTAAAAGTAAAAACTTTTATTGGGCATAATAACATGTCATCTACAGGTCTTATAGGATTTTTGAGAATTTTGTCAAATTTTATAAGTGTGGTTAAACATGGTAAAACAGCCCGTACTTTAGTCAAGTACCGGCGAGAACGAGTAAAAATGGATAGCGTAGATAATGAGAACGAATGGTATAAAATGAGTGATACTTGTTATTTTGTTTTTGGCGTGAGTTATACTTGTCCTAAGTGACTAGTATATATGTATTTTATACAGTACCGTGAGGTATTTAAATGAGATTACTCATTACGCGTTATTTGTGATAGGTGTTGATTTAACCGGGCATCCGTTTCGTCGTCAGTGATCATTCCTCGAACTACCGACTACTTAAGATATAAGGTGTGAATTTATAGCCTCGCTTATATTTATTTCAAATTGTTTTACCCGCGAGGGAAATGCATGCTAGTTTTTAAAAGGAACGTATATCATGAATGATTGTTAGACCCGAAAGTTGCCTTAGAATTGTGTTGAGTACCAAAGTTGCAAAAGTCCCTAAAATCATGAACTATTAACTATTGTCCTGCCCTCGAGTAGGGGGAAATAGCCACTTATGCAATTTGTAGTACTACGGGGTTAACGACCCAATGCTAGCCGAGAAGCTGTACTTTTAGTAAGTTCTGCGGTAGATTATTTTGTATGAGAAATAAGGTATAATTGCAACTGATGCCTTTAGAAGGGGCACTGGTTTCATCTGAATCACGCCGGTATTTATTACGTGGGTGATTGAGTTAACGGATTAGTGTCATGAGCTTAAACACAATTGTCAGTATCCTGATTATAGTTTGTTTGATCGACAAGAATATAAATGATCACGAATGGTTTTTATTATATATACGTTCAAATGGATTGTAAAACCTATGAATTCCACTCAACGTTTTCGTTGACCAAAATTTTTGGCATGTGTTTCAGGTAACCGCTGAAGTGTAGGATGGAGCATGCATGGGATGGACGTTGTGTGTATGGCTTGGAGTCCGCTTGTTTTTCCTCCTTTTTCTACTTAAACAATTTTTAAGTTTAATGTCATGTTGTTGTAAACTGAAATTCTTGGGTTGAGATTCATGGGGACCGAAAACGCTAAACTCTGTTGTACCAATTTGGGGTTGGAAAAACCGTGGACATGTATCATCTAACAATTTTTAAATTCAAGTTTTAAGTGACGTCTTTTTAGCGTCGTTTGATATATCTTGTGTGCAATGAATACTGTGTAGCACCCATTGTTGTAGTTCCGCTGCGCATAGCAATTGTGGGGGTGTTACAATTCTCGCATGTTCTCAAATTGGATGACTTAATCGGTACAATGGTGAGACCTTGACCGAGGCAAGGATAGGACTAAACATGCCAGTTTGACATTTAGTGAAATGTTTACTTGTGTCATGGGTCCCATAAGGATCTAAGAATTGCACAAGATTTAAAATTGATGAACGTCATCTACCTGTTGAATCTATCATTGCTAGCAGATCAACTGATGTAATGGTGGAACCTCAATGAGGATCTTAGCCTTTTCTAAAAATTAATTGTTTTTTATAAACTTGGGTAGTTAATTTTAAAAGGATAATTATCGAAAATACTAAATATGAACTTTGTGTTTCTATTAATGATTTTATGCAACACAAACCGTAAACAAAGTTTGTTTCCTTTTTTGCTAGAGGAAAACAAACCAAGTCTTCTTTCCTTGTAAGAATAAGACTCGTTCCCATCCTTTCTCCTTGTATGAGAAAGCTGTAATAGGAACACTTGAATCTTCTCAATTCTAATCAATCTTAATGCACACCTACTCAAGAAATCGCATTGTCTTGTAAGTCAAAACGATTAAGTACGGTTGCACATCTTAAAGTGTTAAGATATTGTATGAAGTCTTAATTAGAAATTGAAGAATCAATAAACCATGAGAGGAAATGAAATTACTAGCATGTTTTTATAGTATATTTTCCTTACACAAAAAAGTTCCATAAGATTCTACACACCTTTGAGGTAAAGTAGAAAGAGGAATTGCATGCAAAACTTTCAAGTTAATGGCATCGATATAAATCCCATTATAATATAGTATAACTTGATACTTTTCTTTGAATATCTATGTACATGGTTACTAGTTTACGCGACTAACATTGGCTATAATGTGTAGACATTCAAAGAACTAGAAAGTATACAAATTGCTACTTGCTTTTTCACTAGTATAGATACATTAAAAATTTTGTGTTAACTAATGGGAGCAATGCAGTTTTCAATCATAGGACACACTTTTAATGTTGTCTTATTTAGTAGGAGCTATGAGCATATCACATTGTAAGTGACCCACTTAATTTCTTGGTTGTCTTGAAATAACATCATAGTTTTCTAAGCCTTATTTCATATTATTTTAAAAGATAACTAGTCACTTTTCGGATGTCGCTTCCCGAAATGTTATCTAAAAATAGTTATGCATGATTGCTTATTAAACGATGAAGTTCTACATAACCCTTCTATACAAGCTTGATTTGAGTATGACTTAAATCTTATTATATATGTGATATTTTAATATTATTCATATATGATGTTGTGCCATGCTCAAGTGGGAGAAATATTAGAGTGTGCAAGGTACAACACAATATGGCTTATAATATTCTATTAGGACTTATACATATTGATGTATGTTATCTATAGAGAACTAATGTCAAGAAATAATAAAAACTGCTTCATCACATTACCTAAATGTTTTAGCTAGTAAGCATATGTCTTCTTGTAAAGACATAAATATGAAATATGTAAATTAACTTGAAAATATTATTGACGCCAAAAGTAGGCATTCAATAATACTGTATTTGTAATATGTTTATGTTTTCAAGTAAAGAAATAAACATGAACTTCCTTGAATTGTTCAAAGACTTATAAAATAAAGTAAGTACTTCACTTGTTATGTCTTCCTGTTAGGGCATATACAATGAAGTTATTGAATTGTTCAATATCTTATAAAGTATATTTAGTGACCAACTGTGACAACCCTGATTTTGAGGTTCGTCACTTAGTTTTATTTTGTGCTAGTTACGTGTCTTTACGTGTTTATGTGCTTATTGGTGTGTATAGATTGTGGTTTGGATATCGTTTCCGGTACGGGGTACCTTGTGAGTGAAATGATGTGTGATGATTTTATGTTCATGAGTTCACATGGTAGTGACTATGAAGTGAGATGGTGTTATTTGGTGGTTTTACGTATACGTATATGTATTATAGAAAATCGTATTTTTACGATTTACGGTTTAGCGTTTAGAGGTCTCGGATGAGGAAAGTGGTCATATGGATATTTTTCGGGATGGTTTTAAGTCATTTAGGACATAGTTATAAAGTTTATTTCAAAATTTGAGTTTTTTATTAAAAGTGTATATTTTACGTCTTTTACGGTAAAACGCGTAAATTTGACTAGTTTTACGGTTTTGAGGTTTTGGAGGCTTTAGGAGCTGAAATAAATTAAGGAAAAGTAAGGTAATATTATTAATACATATATTAATAATAAAAAGAAAAAAAGCGAAAAATATAGGGTTATGGTTGGTTTGTAAACGCAGGAAGAAAAGAATAGGGGGAAAAAGGGAACTGGGCTTTTGTACATGGGCCAAGGACTTGTTAAGAAAGTATATAAAGTCTTTTTATTAATCAAATACTCATAAAATCCCTGGAGATCAAGGTTTGGTCGGCATAAATGGTGGTTTTAAGGTTCTTCATTAATTTTTCTTCTTTCAAAAATTCTAAGGTAAAATCTTTAATACTCTTTTCAATTAAATTGTTTAATGTTTTCTTTAATCATCTTATGATGGAATTAGGTTAAGGTTAATTTAAAAACAGTAAATTAATTTTATATTAATGGTGTTAGAATTATTACATAAACTAGGGCTTGTATTAATTGGGGTTATGGATGATTAATTAGGTTAATATGATTAAACCCGTTTTTAAAAAGTGGGCAGAATTTTAAGTCAATTGTTTTGGTCATATTGGGAGTTCTACAAACTCTTATTTTGCGATCCACATATTCCTGGAAAGCTATTTGAAGTGGCTTTCCAATGCAAGAAACTATAGTTAAATTGGAGGTCGGGAAGTGGGTCAAAAACAGGTTACAACAGTCGAAGGTCAATACAGTTTTGAAGTCAGCCTGTTTCTTTTTAAGTTTTGGGTTGTTTGGGGTACTTAGGGTTGCATTGGGATCTTCTCACTAACATGAGAGATGGTTTATATATTTTAGTAAGGATCTGCACTTCGGCTAAGATTGTGGTTTAGGGTAAGACCCTCTAATGGTAATGAACTTTTTATACGTTTAAAATCAGTGAATTCTGGATAGGTAGCAATAAATACACCTATATTTGGGCCTTAACAGTAGCTTTAAGGTTAGGGCAAGTGGGAGGTTTTAGCTAACATGTATAAAAGTGTGAATAGTCTTTTTACAGAAACCATGGGTATGTTTAAGTGGACGTTTGACTTAAAGTTTTGAGACCTAAAACTGGGACTGTTTTGTGTAAAATTATGAACGGGATAGCTATTAAACTTAACCAAGTTAGGGACTTGTTAAGGAAGGGTAATGGGGTGATTAGAGCTTATCAATGAGGTATTTATATGGGAATTGACTAGATGTCCATCATAGGTTGATGAGCCATCTTAGTGATTGGTTCGTGTATTGATTTCGTGTTTTTGGTTTGTTAGCTTGTTGCTAGTGCGAGGACTTGTGAAGAAGCTATCAGGTGAGTTTCATAGTCCCATGTTTCATATTGATTTTGACTTCCAGATGGGATGGAAGAGACACTATGTTGAGTTATTTCCTAAATTGATGCTGTGAATGTGTTTGTGATTTGAGATGGACTTGTGTGTACATTATGTGATTAACTGCTATGTGATTTTTGATTATGTATGATTTGGATCGGGGGACACGTGCCGTCTCAGTTATCGTGGTTTGACAAGGTAGTGGCCTTGTGGTTTAACAAGGTAGTGGCCTTGTGGTTTGACAAGGTAGTGGCGGCCTTGTGGTTTGACAAGGTAGTGGCCTTGTGGTTTGACAAGGTAGTGGCCTTGTGGTATGCCAAGGTAGTGGCCTTGGGATAGGTACATAGTGTGATCATCTATGGTACCATGATGTTGTTTGGCAAGGTAGGAGCCTTGGATTTTGGTTTGGAATGATTGATCTTGAATGCTAGTTGTTAATACATAATTGTAGCGCATTGTCCATATGTTCTTTTGTTGATGATTGTTATTCACAGCTTGTAATTGATTTAGCGTTGGAGTCTAAACCTATGACTCTAACCAACTTTATGTTGACGTGTTTTAGTGTCTCTTTCAGGTGATACTATGGTTAAGCATGAGAACATAAGTGGCTAGGATTAGAGAAGCTTAGGAATGCATATAGAAGGAGAATCCCCGTTTCCTTCTTAGTTTTTATTTGTTCTTTTAATAAGTGATACTATGGCACACATATATTTGTTTGGTTATGTTATTTGTTTGTCTTGGGTAAGCGGTAGGACTGTTACCTGCTTACCTAGACTCCTGAGTCTGATGAGATATTGTCATGACTTTGTGTCTCCATTTTATGACATTTCTTATTTCATATAGTTATCTCTATAGACACGCCATGTGGTGATGATATCCATACGTTACGCCCCATATTCCGCCATGGTGGGGTGTTACAGAATGGTATCAGAGCCAATGGTTATAGAGAATTAGGTTGCCTAGTCGCGTAGCCTAGTCTTTAGCTTAAGGGTCCCTGCATATAGGCGTCATAGGAGTACGTGTGCATTTTATATTAATTGATTTGTTTGGATGTTATTTATTGTGATGTTTTGACTAGTATGGATTGAACCGTAGTATGTTCATACTTAGTCACATGTTATTTTCTTTTCGGGTTTGTGACTAGTGCGGGTTGAACCATAATCATCCACTCTAGTCACAGTTGTATTTTTCTTAAATTGTACATTATAGTACATAATTTAGTACAAGGTAGTTTCTATCTTTTATCGAGTTATTTTACATACCTAAGGTATGTTATTTTTCTTTTGATGTTTAAGTCATGTTCCCTAAGAATCGTGTGGTTGTTCGAGTTACTAGGAGTAGGTGGATAGGAAGGGTTTTAAGTTGTTTCCACTCTTACGGGCGACATGACTTATAACTTATTATGTTTTCGTTTTGGATTTAGTCTATGTTGTTTTAGCTAGACTATGGATTTCGGTATTCCAATAGTTTTACTATGTTATTTTAATAAATGGGGTTTTAGACCTATTTGGTTATGTGGTTATGAGCTTATGTGAGTAGATGGATTTATGTGTTATATGTTGTATTGATTCTTATAAGTGTCATCATAGGAGGGAGTGAATTGGGGAAAGGGTAATTGTATAAGTATGGTGGCCAACATAGTTATACAAGTACCACAACTTCAATGGGTTCTCAAGTATGATTGCATGAAAGAGGATTAGTACATGCTTGTATATGGTGAGATGTAGATATTGGGTATACGTATAATATATGCGTTATGTAACGGCTGCCTACGATATGGCTATTTTTATTAGTGTGTTATATGTTTTGGGTTATAGTTGTGTTGTGTGATTTTGGGGTCACACGATATGGTTTGGGTTTGGAGGTGGGTTTTATGCTTTATTGTGGCACGGCGAGATGGTGATTACTCGTATGAAAAAACGAGCGTATAAAGCGATTGATTGACTTACGTGTATGATAACGAGTATGTTTTGGGAGACTTAATAGGTATATATATGTGGATGTATGTATACTACTATGTGTTAAGTTATGGTATATGGTCGTTCACCAGCTATTATAACTTGAACGTAACTTGTGTTTGTTCGTGATTTATGGTGCTGGAGTTTAATGGAGTTCCAACGACGTTTTGAGTCTTTTGAAGTGTGTCTTGTAGCGTATTCTTTGAGTTTCGTATTTCACGTGTACGTTTTAAAATGGTGTTTTTGGTTTCAAGCCTATTGAAATAACTTGGGATTTCTTTTGAGATAACAAAATATTTTGTGTTGGGTCTTGCATTTCTTTTGGTCGGTATATATTGAGTTTGATGGTTGGTTGTATTCGGTAAAATAAGGGTAAGGTGTTGGAGTCGTGTTTGAAACAAGATTTAACATAAGATTTCTTTTAATCAACACTTATTTATTTCAAATTCTAAAAGACTTTCTTTGAAATAAAGCGAAGTAAAAATTTCTTTCTACTTACATAGTTTATATAATTAGGTTTCACCGATTTACGTCATTTATAATTATTTATACAAGGTTAAATTGAGTTTATGAAGATTTCACATAAAATTATATCTGTCATTTAAAAGGATTACATTAATCACTAAGTTTAATCTTTAGTCTTTTTAAAACAACTAGTATAAAACTGATTTGGTCATAACTTGTTCGTTTTTAGAGCTTTTTGAGTGATTCAAGAGCCAAAAAATATGTACTCGGAACGTACTTTTCAAATATTCAGAATGTATAGTCATGGGAGGTCAGTATCCTGGTCGAAATTTTTGTACAAGTGTAGGGTTCAAGGTTGAGTTAAATAGTAGTTTATTTTTATGATTTGGGATGCACGGGATACCTAGTTTTTGAGTTGAGTTTTAATTTCGTCAAGAGGGTTGTTTGTAGATTGTTTGAGTCACATAGATGTGGGAGGTAATAATGAGTAAAAAAGATAAGATATATATTCTTTTGGAAAAGTCGATCTTTTGCACGGTTTAAATAATATGTCGCGGGGCGTAATATGTTTGGTTGCCATTGGGTGTTTCTTGGATTATTTTTCGTTGTCATGGGTCATTTTGAATTGATACATGTTCTGGGTTTGAGTTTTCTTTTGACTCTCGTGGTTTTTTTGACTTGTTTTAATTGGTGCACGTGAAATGTCGTTAGTTATCCGTGGGCTTGATTCGTTGATCGTATCTGATGGATTCAGGATGTAGTTTTGGTTTCGTATTGTTCGGGAGCGTTGAGGTAGTCATATGAAAGACTTGGTCGCGCCTACACGCTTAAGTAGGTGACCATGAGAGAACGGTCGGAATACCCTTAGTGGGGAGGAAAGAAGTTCGTAGACGAACTAGTGTGGTCATGAGGTCTCTTAGGAGTACCAAGGAGATGAATAGAGATTTGTGGGATACTAGCACAAATAACGCGCCATAGAGAGTGTTGGAAGGGGATATAATTCCTCAAAGGTATTTATGATTGTTCGTAGGGCATGTAAGTTTTCTGAAAATTTCCTGAAATTTAGTAGGTTTGCCTATTACTGTGAGGTAGAACCATAAATAGAGCAAGTAGGGGAGGTGAGAGGAATTGTAGTTAGTGCCTTTCCAAGGCAAATCATTGATGGAGTGATTTAAAAACAAGAGCTGTTAGAAATTGCAAGGAATGCAGGATAAAGGTTGAGTTGCCTGGTAGTAAATGTGATGTGGAAGCGGTTGAGTGGTCTGATAAGAGGAAGTATTGGCCTTATAGAATACGTGTAGATTTTCACGAGTCGAACGAGGTAGAAATTCATTCGTATTACCGCTGAGAGAGGATGCAATGAGGACGTAATTGAAACTGCTAAGGATGTTGTATGAACGCCTTGGTTTTACGGTTATGCATTTGGCTTCGCCAAAGCACTAGCGGTTTTCATGGAGTCAATGAACCGAGTGTGCATGAACGGGTATAAACAAGTTGTCATCGGGAGCATTGACGACATCTTGATCTACTCAAATCTTAGAAAGAGAGTGAGGCAAATTATGAGTTGGTTTGGAGTTGTTGGGAAAGGGGATTATACGTGAGATTTTCAAGTGTGAGTTTTAGGATTAAGTGTACTATGTTGAGTAGTTAGAGATGATGGCATATCATGGAACCAGCAAGGGACAAAGTAAAGAAGGATGAGGAAGCATTTTGGAGGCTGAAGAAGTGGATTGGATAATGAGCCGATCTTGGCATTATCGGAAGGACTGGATTAATTCGCGAAGCATGACGATACGTAGAGCAAGGATTTGGACGCGTACGAGGACGACAAAGAAAGGCGATCGCTTATACGTTGCAGGAACTGAAAATTTGGAAGAACTGGATAGACTTAGTTAGTGTAGCTGGACTGTTATATCTGCCTAGAATGCTAGAGGCATTTGGTGTACGAGACGTAGAGAATGATCCATACGGATCATGAACGTCTCCAACACATATTTAATCATCTTGATTTAACATTTGGCAAAGGTGATGGGTGGAGTTAATTGATGAAAGAAAATTTCAAGGCCAAGTACCATCTGGGAAAGGCAAGCATGGTCGATAAGACATGGAATAAGAAGGATGAGGTGAAGCTGAGACGAACTTGAACAATAGGGATGACGTATTAGAGTGGTTTGGATGAAGGATGTGGGTTGCACGAGTTGAGTTGTCTAAAGCAGTGAACACGTCAACATTTATGTTGCGTGGCTTAGACAATCGTAAGGAGGAAAGGGACGTAGACTATACTTCCTACATGGATAGGAGTAGTTTAGAAAGGGCGATGTAAGGACGAAGTTGGTGGAAGGGATACATAATGTGGTGGGGGAATAAGTACGATGAGAGTTGGGTGATAGTCGATAGACTGACTAATTCATCACCTATTTCAAGAGGAATGAGAAGTCACGTAGTTGGGAAGTTGGAAGAATTAATGGATATGTGAAAGACCGTCATAGGTCACTTTGTAAGGAAATTGGAATTTAAAGTAGTTTGGGATACGGACTGAAGGGAGTTGATGAACATAATTGGACATGGGTGATTGATTTAGAGGTAGTTCGGAAACTCGTTAGCGATGGCTGAGTTTTCATATAATGATAGTTATCGTACTAGAAGTCGATAAATGCCATTTGAGGCACGATATGAAAGGATAGGGTGAGTTGTCCCCATTGTGGACTAGAATTGGTAAAAGAGGCTACTAATGTGGTAATGGTGTTCGTGGACAGAATGAGAGCAACAAGGGATGCTATGTAGAAAAGGAGGAAACCAATATATTTAGTGACAAAGTTATGTATGGAGTTTCACCCATAGTAACGCGTGGTATGATTTGGAAAGATGGAAGTGTTGATGTAGAGTTTTGTAAGTCCATTTAAGATCTTTGGGAAGATCAGACCATTAGCTTATGAGCATAGAATTACCCGGGGGAAATAAGTTGTATACATGATACATTTCATGTATTGAGACTAGTAAAGGTTGTTTGAGAATGCATTTTGCATGTACGGTTATTCGGGACTTGTGTTAATAAGAGTCCTTGTTTTATCAAAGAGCCATTGGTGAGATCTATTGACTGTGAGGTCAAGAGTTTGGCAATGAGTTTAATTATTTCTGGTTGTATATGTGGTATTTTGAAAACTTGAACTAAAGTTCACATAGATATGAGAGGAGTTCGTTTAGAACAAGTATCCTCATGTGATTTGTTGTTTGTGTGGTTGATCCTAAGAAGTAAATCTCGGGACGAGATTTCTATTAGGAGGGAGTAATGTGACAACCCTGGTTTTGAGGTTCGTCACTTAGTTTTATTTTGTGCTAGTTACGTGTCTTTACGTGTTTATGTGCTTATTGGTGTGTATAGATTGTGGCTTGGATATCGTTTCCGGTACGGGGTACCTTGTGAGTGAAACGATGTGTGATGATTTCATGTTCATGAGTTCACATGGTAGTGACTATGAAGTGAGATGGTGTTATTTGGTGGTTTTACGTATACGTATATGTATTATAGAAAATCGTATTTTTACGATTTACGGTTTAGCGTTTAGAGGTCTCGGATGAGGAAATTGGTCATATGGATATTTTTCGGGATGGTTTTAAGTCATTTAGGACTTAGTTATAAAGTTTATTTCAAAATTTGAGATTTTTATTAAAAGTGTATATTTTACGTCTTTTACGGTAAAACGCGTAAATTTGACTAGTTTTACGGTTTTGAGGTTTTGGAGGCTTTAGGAGCTGAACTAAATTACGGAAAATTAAGGTAATATTATTAATACATATATTAATAATAAAAAGAAAAAAATACGAAAAATATAGGGTTATGGTTGGTTTGTAAACGCAGGAAGAAAAGAATAGGGGGAAAAAGGGAAAAAGAGAACTGGGCTTTTGTACATGGGCCAAGGACTTGTTTAGAAAGTATATAAAGTCTTTTTATTAATCGAAACACTCATAAAATCCCTGGAGATCAAGTTTTGATCAGCATAAATGGTGGTTTTAGGGTTCTTCATTAATTTTTCTTCTTTAAAAAATTCTAAGGTAAAATCTTTAATACTCTTTTCAATTAAATTGTTTAATGTTTTCTTTAATCATCTTATGATGGATTTAGGTTAGGGTTAATTTAAAAACAGTAAATTAATGTAACAGTTAATTAATGTTATATTAATGGTGTTATAATGATTACATAAACTAGGGCTTGTATTAATTAGGGTTATGGGTGATTAATTAGGTTAATATGATTAAACCCGTTTTTAAAAACTGGGCAGAATTTTAAGTCAATTGTTTTGGTCATATTGGGAGTTCTACAAACTCTTATTTTGCGATACACATATCCCTGGAAAACTATTTGAAGTGGCTTTCCAATGCAAGAAACTAGAGTTAAATTGGAGGTCGGGAAGTGGGTCAAAAACAGGTTACAACAGTCGTAGGTCAATACAGTTTTGAAGTCAGCCTGTTTTTGTTTTAAGTTTTTGTTTGTTTGGGGTACTTAGGGTTGCATTGGGATCTTCTCACGAACATGAGAGATGGTTTATATATTTTAGTAAGGATCTGCACTTGGGCTAAGATTGTGGTTTAGGGTAAGACCCTCTAATGGTAATGAACTTTTCATACGTTTAAAATCAGTGAATTCTGGATAGGTAGCAATATATACACATATATCTGGGCCTTAACAGTAGCTTTAAGGTTAGGGCAAGTGGTAGGTTTTAGCTAACATGTATAAAAGTGTGAATATTCTTTTTACAGAAACCATGGGTATGTTTAAGTGGACGTTTGACTTAATGTTTTGAGACCTAAAACTGGGACAGTTTTGTGTAAAATTATGAACGGGATAGCTATTAAACTTAACCAAGTTAGGGGCTTGTTAAGGAAGGGTAATGGGGTGATTAGAGCTTATCAATGAGGTATTTATATGGGAATAGACTAGATGTCCATCATAGGTTGATGAGCCATCTTAGTGATTGGTTCGTGTATTAATTTCGTGTTTTTGGTTTGTTAGCTTGTTGCTAGTGCGAGGATTTGTGAAGAATCTATCAGGTGAGTTTCATAGTCCCATGTTTAATATTGATTTTGACTTCTAGATGGGATGGAAGAGACACTGTGTTGAGTTATTTTCTAAATTGATGCTGTGAATGTGTTTTTGATTTGAGATGGACTTGTGTGTACATTATGTGATTAACTGCTATGTGATTTTTGATTGTGTATGATTTGGATCGGGGGACATGTGCCGTCTCAGTTATCGTGGTTTGACAAGGTAGTGGACTTGTGGTTTAACAAGGTAGTGGCCTTGTGGTTTGACAAGGTAGTGACGGCCTTGTGGTTTGACAAGGTAGTGGCCTTGTGGTTTGACAAGGTAGTGGCCTTGTGGTTTGACAAGGTAGTGGCCTTGGGATAGGTACATAGTGTGATCATCTATGGTACCATGATGTTGTTTGGCACGGTAGGAGCCTTGGATTTTGGTTTGGAATGATTGATCTTGAATGCTAGTTGCTAATACATAATTGTAGCGCATTGTCCATATGTTCTTTTGTTGATGATTGTTATTCACAGCTTGTAACTGATTTAGCGTTGGAGTCTAAACCTATGACTCTCACCAACTTTATGTTGACGTGTTTTAGTGTCTCTTTCAGGTGATACTATGGTTAAGCATGAGAACATAAGTGGCTAGGATTGGAGAAGTTTAGGAATGCATATAGAAGGAGAATCCCCGTTTCCTTCTTAGTTTTTATTTGTTCTTTTAATAAGTGATATTGTGGCACACATATATTTGTTTGGTTATGTTATTTGTTTGTCTTGGGTAAGCGGTAGGACTATTACCTGCTTACCTAGACTCCTGAGTCTGATGAGATATTGTCATGACTTTGTGTCTCCATTTTATGACATTTCTTATTTCATATAGTTATCTCTATAGACACGCCATGTTGTGATGATATCCCTACGTCACGCCCCATATTCCGCCATGGTGGGGTGTTACACCAACATGTTATGTTTTCTTGTTAAAACATGAACATGAAGTTCTTGAACTACTAAAATAATCATGCTTTATAGCCTGCAATCGGCTTGAATATATTGTTTATGCAATTTGGTTTAACCAAATTATAAAATATGTTAGCCAAAGATTATTAGGTTATCAAAGAATTGTGATATTGTCTCATAATCGCAACACCATGTCTCACGTGTAATATCAAATACTATTGTTATTATTTGATCCTTGATAACATTAACTAATCTCTCTCGTCTCTTATTAAGGTTAACAAAGATTTGAATGAGCCCGTGCTTATTCAATATGGTTCCAAACAAGAAGGTAACTAAGAAACCATCAATTTATGGAATGGGATGACTCCAAGTAAGTCTTAGTTGAACTCTTGAACTTTTTAAAATCATGATAGACGTATTATTAACAAACTTGAATCAAGAAATTTCAATGTATTTTATACATCCCAAACAGGAACAATTCATTGTTGCTCGACATGTTGTGTACTTGGAGACAGTCTCCTCTTACAAGAAGCAAGTAGGAGCCTTTATGCATCTTTGAAGAAAGTAATGAATAAAATACAACCTTCTGAATACACTAGTGAACAACACAATTGAGGCTGAGCATATAAATGCAAAAGCCACAAAGTGTTGTTAACTCCCATTCGCATATCCGCAAGGATAGCTCAAGCACCGGAAGATATGATTGTCATGTCAATGTTGAGGAATATGATTTAGAGGATCATGGTGAACCTCATAACTATCGAGACTCATTTTAGATTTGGAATCTAATGAATGACTTAAAACAATGAATGGTAGATGTATTCCATAAAAGAAAATCAATTTTGGAATTTGAAATTCTTTTATCAATCAGTAAGACTGATTGGTTATAAATGGTCTTCAATGAGAAGATAGATAAGGAAAAAATTGTACACTTTTATACACACTCTCTTTGATAAGAGTTTAAACACATGCTCAAGCAATTGACCATGATTAAAGCTTTCTTTTCTTTGTGAGTGTTCAATTAATAAAGATATTAATTACCATACTTGATTTCATGAATATGAAATATGGTAATTGGATGTTGATAGGTGTGAAAACACCCATCCTTTTACCACTTATTTTTGGCTAAAACAAGACCAAAACACGTATTTAATATCATTTGTTTGGAATTATGCGTGGTTTTTGTGTTTATTGTGTTTTCAGAGTCAACCGGATAAATATTGAAGAAAACATGGGATTGCACGGGTTTTATCGAAGAAAAAGACTCAAGACGAAGTCTATTGTCCAAGAGATGAAAAAGATTTAAAGTCATTGTGCCTATTTAAAGATTTATCGAAGAATAGAGCCAAACATGGAAGATTCTTATATGTCGAAGAACTCGAGTCTATTAAACAAAAGATTATAAGACGAGTTGGAAATATTCACCGACACTTCTAAAAATCCATAGTCGGAAACGTTTATTTAAAGAAACGTGAAGACTAAAGAAGAAAGAAGAAAAGAAGCCCAAACCAAAGCCCATTCACTAGCCCACCATCACACGCCTATAAATAGGACCTTACTTCACAAATTTGGAGTTAGTTAGTCTTTAGTTAGTTTTTTAGTTTTTTTCATTCTCTAGTTTTAGAGAGAGAAAGTTCTAAACTTTCTCTCACTAGTTTTCATATTTCTTTCTTTCAAGATCAAATCTTTGTATTGTCGTTCATTAATCAAGTTTAATTTCAAGCTTTTAATCTTTAATCTCATTCTACCTTTCTTGATTTTAGTTAACTTTTGGTACGAATTACTTATGATCTGTGTTGTTCATCTATGTTTGCGTGCTTAAAAAGTTAATCTTTTTATGTTTCCTTAAGTTTCTATACGAATAAGCTTTAAGATCTTTGTGCTTATTGGCTTATTTGTATGTTTAAGCTTATTTACCTTTTAAAGTTTTCATAAAAAGTTATCTTTTTATTATTTGATTTATAAGTTTGCTTATTTAAAGTTAAAAAAGTTGTTTTTAGTGCTTATTTAATTCGTTTCATATTGTATCCGTGCTAGTTTGGGTATTAGCTTATTGAAATAGCTTATTTACCTTGCTTATATTTCGGATCAAAGGGATATCGGAAAGGGTGAAACCCTTTTCCGATTGGGTCATTCCGACCAGCACACCACACCCCTTATTCCGATCGTCAGATCGGAAAAGGGTTTTGTCATATTCCGTTCTTGGGTTTTGTAACATAAGAGTATTCCGATTGGATTCTTTGTTTAATATTCCGATTGTGAATTAATCCCCATATTCCAATTGGCTAGTTTTCAGTTATTCCGATTTGAGTGTTTTTAGTAGTATTCCGATTGCCCTTTTTAGTCCCTTATTCCGATCAGTCGTACTCCTATACATTCCGATCATCAGATCGGAATACATTCCGATCTGGGCCTTTTAGAGATATTCCGATTTGGGATGTATTGTTTGTTTAATTTCTTGTTTTTGCAATGTTTTCAAGTGTTAGTTTTATTAATTGTTCAAGTATTTTTCTAATCTTACCTTTAAGTTTTCAAGCATTTATTTTTAAACTCGTCTTTTTAGTTCAATTTTTTAAAGCTTTAAGTTTACTCTTCGACACTTACTCATTTGTCATTAGTTTAAAATAGATAAACAAACCAACACTTTTTTATTAACCAAGAACAAATCATTCCACTTAGAGACGTGATCAATTCGAGGAGATACCGAGAACTAATCTAGAACCCAATGCAAATCATTGTATCAAATGGCGCCGCTGCCGGCTCTTATCGTTAAGATCAAGAGTTTTTTGTGAGAACTTGGATTTTGGGATCTGTTCACCGTGAACGTTACTTTTTCATAAAAATTTTCAAAAACACAAAAAAAAATATAAAATTTTCAAAAATCCTAAAAATTAAAAAACATTAAAACAAAAAATATTTTTGCTTTGTTTTTGCCTTGTTAGTTCTTTTGTAGGTGCATGTGTACACGATCAACGTCTTATCAAGAGCCCGAGCCTCTCGAAGACTTAGACATGGCCGGTGTACAAAACAACAACAATAACCCACCTCTCAACAATAATAACAACAACAATAACAATCCTCCTCTTAACAACAATGAGCCTCTACCGGATAATCGCCCGATTATTGAACTTCTGCAAGCACATGTAGATGGTAACGATGATCCAATTGTCATACCCGCGATTGCAGCCAACAACTTTGAGCTCAAATCCGGCTTTATCCACATGGTCTCTGCTCAACCATTCTTGGGGCGTACCATTGATGATCCACATGACCACATCAAGAGATTCCTGCAACTCACGAATACGGTCAAATTCAATGGTGTTCCACAAGAGGTAATCCGTTTACAACTTTTTCCCTTTTCTTTAGAGGGACAAGCCCGACATTGGCTTGCTAAGCAACCGCCACAAAGTATTCTTACGTGGACGGATTTGGAGACCAAATTTATCAATTACTTTTTCCCACCCTCTCGTACTACCGCTTTGCGGAATGAAATTATCAATTTTGAACAAAAGTACGATGAGTCTTTTAGTGAATCTTGGGATCGTTTCAAAGATCTTTTAAGAAAATGCCCACAACATGGTTTTACCAAAGTGCACCAAATTAACACTTTTTATAATGGTTTAAGCATGAATGACCAAGATTCACTAAACAGTACCTCGGGGGGTAATATTTTGGCTAAGACTTCTAATGCCGCTTGGGATATCATTGATAATAAGTCTCGTGTGCAAACCAAGAGTGTTCGGACCAATGTCGCTAGTGCTAGTACTAGTGACAGCGATAAGCGACTTGACAAAATCACTGCGCTTCTTGAATCGCTTGCTACCCAAACCACCAGCAACACCAACAGCATCAACGCTAAAAATGCTCAAGACGCTCAAGTCAATGCTGTTAGCCATCCATGTGAGATATACGGGGGTCCTCACTCTTACACCACTTGTACTGCCACCCAAGACTATCCTTCTGAGAATGTGAATGCAGTATACGGTACCTATCCTCAACCCGCTTATCAATCTCGTCCTCAAGGTGACTGCAACTTGCTTAGCTACCGTTCCAACAACTTTCTTTCCCCGCCCGGTTTTACTCCTAACAACCCACACCAACAACAAAACCTCAACCGCCCTCCTTAACAACAACAACCTCGTGGACCATACATACCACCTCACAAACAACCACATCCACCTCAACGTAACAACCAAGTTTACCGGATTACAATGCTCCTCCCAACCAACCCACCGCATTACACCAAGACATTGGAACCTACATGAGGACTAATGATGTGATCGTGGACAATCTCCAACAGGAAGTGCGCAACTTGAAAGCAGACCTGGTGAAACAAGGGAACGATCTGAGAGCTGATATGAGAAACACTTTGGATAGTCAAACGAATGACTTAAAGAACATGATGGCTAGTTTCTTCCAAGGTAATCAACCCTCTTCTTCGGGTACTCTTCCGAGTAACACCGTTGCGAATCCAAGAGGGGAGATGAAAGCAATCACCACTCGCAGTGGCAAAGGTACCAAGGAACCCGAGCTTCCTATACCTCCACCGGTGATTGTGACTAAGGAGAACGAGTCACCTGCTCCTATTCCTCATCCTTCTACTTCCCCAATTTCTCCACCTCTTACTTCTACCCCTCCTCCACCCAAGGTTGTGAGTGATCCTATTCTCCCAAAGCCTTCCTCTTCTTCCGATATACCTTATCCATCAAGGTTGAGGAAAGAGAAGCTCAAAAGCAAGGATGATATTCAGGTTTCGAACTTTCTTAAAATGTTTAAACAATTAAATTTTAACATCTACTTCGCTGAGGCTCTCGCTCACATGCCTAAGTACACGAAAATGTTCAAAGATCTTCTTAGCGACAAGGAGATGCTTCTTGATATTGCTAACACCCAACTTAATGAGAATTGCTCTGCAGTGCTCTTAAGGAAATTGCCAACCAAGCATGGTGATCCGAGTCGTTTCTTAATCCCTTGTAACCTCCCGGGAGTAGAGAATTGCATGGCCCTAGCCGATCTCGGTGCCAATATTAACTTAATGCCTTTAAGTGTTTGGAAGCAATTATCTCTCCCTGAGCTAGTCCCCACCAAAATGACTTTGGAATTAGCTAACCGTACGGTTGCTTATCCAGTGGGGATAGCTGAGGACGTCTTTGTAGGAGTCGACAAATTCACTTTTCCTGCCGATTTCGTCGTCGTTGACTACGATATGGACCCTCGTGTGCCATTAATTGTAGGTCGTTCATTCCTGAGGACCGGTCGCACTCTCATCGATGTTGAAGCCGGTGAGCTTATCACGAGAGTGGGTGACGATAAAATCGTCTTCAACATGGGAAAGTTGTCTAAACAGCCTTATTCAAATGAGAGTGTTAATTGTATTGACGTTCTTGATGAGGCTTGTGAAGAACACTTCAAAGATGCTTGCAAAAGTATTCCTACCTCTCTTCCCAATGTTGAGACCGTTTCCTCTATCGATTCATCACTATCTCTATTCGGAGAAAGTGATTTCCTTTGGAAAGATTTGGAAGCCACCATGGGAGATGTGAACTTAGCTAATGACGATTCTACCACCAATTGGGATGAAGATCTCCGCCTCATTGAGAACCTTCTTAAAGAAGACAATCTTTCTCTACCATCTCCCACGGTTATTGCTATCCATGCTCCGACTTTGAAAACGCCTCCCATCGAAAATCCTCCGGATTTAGAACTTAAGGAGTTACCGCCCCATCTCGAGTACGTGTTCCTTGAAGATAAGAAGAAGTCGCCTGTCATCATTGCTAAGGACTTGAAAGAAGAAGAAAAATCTCGCCTCATCGCCGTGCTTAAAAATCATAAGAAGGCAATTGCTTGGAAAATTTCCGACATCCGCGAAATTGATCCGAACTTTTGTACTCATAAGATTCTCATGGAAGATGACTTTAAACCCGCAATCCAGAGCCAAAGAAGGGTTAATCCTCGAATTCATGACGTCATCAAACAAGAGGTTATCAAACTTCCTGATGCCGGCTTGATTTACCCTATTTCGGATTCGCCGTGGGTAAATCTCGTCCATTGTGTGCCCAAGAAGGGCGGAATAACTGTTGTTTCCAATGAACACAACGAGTTGATTCCCACTCGTCTCGTTACTGGGTGGAGAGTTTGTATCGATTATCGCAAGCTCAATGATGCCACGCGGAAAGATCACTTTCCTCTTCCTTTCATGGATCAAATGCTCGAGCATCTTGCGGGTAATGACTATTACTGCTTCTTAGACGGTTTCTCCGGGTATTTTCAAATTCCCATCGATCCCAAAGACCAAGAAAAGACCACATTCACTTGTCCCTATGGAACATTTGCTTACAAACGTATGCCTTTTGGTTTATGCAATGCTCCTGGGACGTTTCAACGGTGTATGATGGCTATATTCCATGACATGGTAGAAGACACTATGGAAGTATTCATGGATGATTTCTCGGTTTATGGCGATTCTTTCTCTGCTTGCCTTGCCAATTTAGAATGTATGCTGAAGCGGTGTGAAGACACTCGCCTTGTTCTTAATTAGGAAAAATGCCATTTCATGGTAAAAGAGGGCATCGTGCTAGGACACAAAATTTCCAAAGCCGGTCTCGAAGTAGACCGTGCTAAAGTCGATGTTATCGCTAAGTTTCCTCCACCTTCAACCGTGAAGGGTGTGAGAAGTTTCCTTGCTCATGCGGGCTTTTACCATCGATTTATCAAAGATTTTTCTCAAATCGCTCGCCCGATGACCCACCTCTTGGAAAAAGATACTCCTTTTATCTTTTCCAAAGAGTGTCTTGAAGCCTTCAACTTCCTTAAGGATAAGCTAACTAAGGCACCCGTCTTGGTTACCCCTAATTGGGAGCTTCCCTTTGAGTTGATGTGCGATGCTAGCGACTTTTCTATTGGAGCGGTTTTGGGCCAAAGAGTGAACAAACACTTCCAACCAATCCATTACGCTAGCAAGACAATAACTGGGGCTCAATTGCATTACACGACAACCGAAAAAGAGCTTTTAGCTGTTGTCTATGCCTTTGAAAAGTTCTGCCCCTATCTTGTCCTTTCCACCACAATCGTTTACACCAATCATTCCGCGTTGAAGTACTTGTTGACTAAGCAAGATTCCAAACCAAGAATTCTTCGCTGGGTTTTGCTACTCCAAGAATTTAAAATCGAAATTCGCGATAAAAAAGGAGCTGAAAACCTAGCCGCGGATCATCTCAGTAGACTTGAGGATCCTTACCAAGGGGATCATCTGAACAAAGAAATCAATGATTCTTTTCCCCTGGAGACCTTAATGTCTATCAACTCAACTTCTGATGAAACCCCGTGGTTTGCGGATATTGCAAACTACTTGGCGGGTGGAATTCTCAAGGAAGGGTTAACATCCCAACAAAAGAAAAAGTTCTTTAAAGATGTTGAACATTATTTCTGGGACGACCCTTACCTATTCAAACAATGTGCCGACTTGATTATTCGCCGATGTATTGATGGACCGGCAGCTTTAGAAATCCTCGACGCTTGCCACAAAGGACCCACTGGTGGTCACTTTGGTCCCAACTACACCGCCAAAAAAGTGTTTGACTCGGGATTTTATTGGCCCACCATTTACCGTGATGCTCACGATATGGTTAAACATTGTGATGCTTGCCAAAAACAACGCAAGATCACACATAAAGACGAGATGCCTCAGAATTTCATACAAGAATGTGAAATCTTTGATGTTTGGGGTATCGACTTTATGGGGCCATTCCCTTCATCTAAAGGAAACAAATACATCCTTGTAGCCGTTGACTACGTCTCCAAATGGGTTGAAGCCAAAGCTTTACCCACTAATGACGCAAGGGTGGTTTGTAACTTTTTGAAATCGCTATTCGCTAGATTCGGTGTGCCTCGTGCCATTATTAGTGATCGCGGGACTCATTTTTGCAATGATCAATTTGCAAGAGTCATGGCTAAGTATGGTGTAAATCATCGTCTTTCCACAACCTACCACCCACAAACTAATGGCCAGGCTGAAATATCCAACTGAGGATTAAAGCGAATTCTTGTAAGAACCGTGGGAGAGCATCGTGCCTCATGGGCTGATAAACTTGATGATGCTTTGTGGGCTTTTCGTACCGCATACAAGAATCCGATTGGTTGTACACCATATCGTCTCGTGTACGGGAAAGCGTGCCACCTCCCCATTCAGTTGGAGCACAAGGCTTACTGGGCCTTGAAGTGGGCTAATTTTGATATCAACAAAGCCGGTGACCTACGCAAGATCCAACTCAATGATCTGAATGAACTCCGTAATGAAGCTTATGAAAATTCTTTGATCTATAAAGAGAAGACTAAGCTCATTCACGACTCCAAGATTAAAAACCTAGAGTTCCAAGTTGGAGACAAAGTTTTACTCTTTAACTCTCGGTTGAAAATCTTTTCGGGAAAGTTGAAATCTCGTTGGTCCGGCCCATTCACCATTGCCCAAATTTTTCCATATGGTACTCTCGAGCTCGCTCAACCTAATGGACCTAATTTTAAGGTGAATGGCCAATGAGTGAAGTTGTACTTCGGTGAGGACATCTCTCCTGAGATGATTCCATCCCTCACCACGTTCCCCATGAACTAATTTTGGGTCGAGTCAGGCTCGTGACTCGGTTATAAAAAACAAGCGCTCCTCGGGAGGCAGCCCGAGTATCTATCCTTTTCTGTTTTAACCTCCTAAGTGTAGGGGGACCTATATAGGTTTGTGTTTGTGTGTGATGTGATTACAGGGATGAATGCACTCTTGTAACCTTTGAAGAACCGTGCTCCCGTGTTATCCGAGATCCGGTTCTATCTCTTAACTATCGTGATTCAATTTTCTTCATACTCACATTTGAAATTGATCACTTTAGTCGTCTCTTCCTTAGCTTGATTTAACCAACGTGAACAATGTCATAAGTGTAGGGGAGACTTTTCCCACATGCTTAAACATTGAGGACAATGTTTATCTTATGTGTAGGGGGACTTCTATCGAAGTTTTAAATGTACTTTTCCATGAAAATGCCTTCATTTAACCAGAAAATCATCTTTTTCAACATTTTTTAAATTTTTAATTAACTTTGGCCATGTAGTCGTAATTTTTTAAATTTTTCATGTTACTTTCATATGTATATTTCCCGCAATAAAGTCAAAAATATTAATAAAGTGGTGTAGCTAGTTTTGAAATCTTTGACATATTAGGCCCGTTGCGATTTTTTTTACTCAACCTGAATAGACTTATTCAAGTTTATTCTAGCTAGTATCCTTAACCATGTAGACCTTAATTGGTTTATTAGGCTAAGCATCCACGAGTCTCATTACTTGAGATTTTAAATTGTGGAGAACGAGAAATGATAGAGTCAATTATAAGTCGGTATTCTTGCGCAAGCTCACGTGTAATTATTTTCTTATTCTCCCATCACTTGCTATTAATTTACCTGCAATAAGTAAGGTCGTACGATTTGAAAAGTTACTTAGCTTCTAGCCCAAGATCGTTTAAAAGTTGCTCGGTAATGATAAGAGTTCATAGCCAAGGCATAACTTATGAAGCGGGGCGCGAAGATTGGCGAGTCCGAAAAGGCCCTAACAAGGCATGAGGATTCCATTTTATTGCTGAAGATCCAAAGTGATGTGAAAAGCATTATTCCCAAAATCAATATGAAGGATCAAGACTCACGACGAAAAGCAATCAACTCCCATAAAGATCATGGAGAAGTCTATCCGAAAAGACCCTAACAAGGTATGAGGATAAATAGATCCAAGTCCGAAAAGGAGGCGGATCGTTGTATCTCAAAAACCCAATTAGAGATTGAAGAAATAATCATGAAGTCGTGGTCAACAAAAGTTGGAGTACCCTTCAAAAGTCTCCAAGTGAAGAAACTTTATTATGAAGAGAAGACCATTATCTCAAGAACGTCTCTCGAAGATATGAAGTGTGAAGTACATGCCAAATATCGGCCCGAGAAAGGTCTCAAATCGTGAACCAAGTTATGCCAGGATATGAACTTTTTGATATCTCGAGAAGCAATTTTAAGAGATTTTGTCCTTTAGCTAACTATTGATCAAATCGTCCTACTTTGCTTTCAGCCTTAATAAACTATAGAAATAAGTCCAAAAATGCATCTTCATGATCATTCTAAGACAAAAATACTATATAAGAGATACACCTAGGAATAAGGGAGTTTAATCATTTAATTAAGCCATGTGTGTAAGTGTTTGATATGCTAACTTATAATAACAATGATCTCGTTTTTAAGCTTAGTTTGGGGAACGTGAAACTTGAGGATGATAAATCTTCGCAGCATCAAAGCCCTAATGTAAGTCCTTGATCTCTTTTGTTTACTTTAAAGTTTTGATTTCTCTTAGTACTCTAATTTTTGTTTAGTAGTATGTTAATAAGGCCAAGGTTGATTGATTATGAGAAAAGTGTAAATTTGCTTTATCACTAAGCATTGCATGAGGGCATGGCAATGGTTAAGTGTAGGGGATTTGATAGGTGTGAAAACACCCATCCTTTTACCACTTATTTCTGGCTAAAACAAGACCAAAACACGTATTTAATATCATTTGTTTGGAATTATGCGTGGTTTTTGTGTTTATTGTGTTTTCAGAGTCAACCGGATAAATATTGAAGAAAACATAGGATTGCACGGGTTTTATCGAAGAAAAAGACTCAAGACGAAGTCTATTGTCCAAGAGATGCAAAAGATTTAAAGTCATTGTGCCTATTTAAAGATTTATCGAAGAATAGAGCCAAAGATGGAAGATTCTTATATGTCGAAGAACTCGAGTCTATTAAACAAAAGATTATAAGACGAGTTGGAAATATTCACCGACACTTCTAAAAATCCAAAGTCGGAAACGTTTATTTAAAGAAACGTGAAGACTAAAGAAGAAAGAAGAAAAGAAGCCCAAACCAAAGCCCATTCACAAGCCCACCATCACACGCCTATAAATAGGACCTTACTTCACAAATTTTGAGTTAGTTAGTCTTTAGTTAGTTTTTTAGTTTTTTCATTCTCTAGTTTTAGAGAGAGAAAGTTCTAAACTTTCTCTCACTAGTTTTCATCTTTCTTTCTTTCAAGATCAAACCTTTGTATTGTCTTTCATTAATCAAGTTTAATTTCAAGCTTTTAATCTTTAATCTCATTCTACCTTTCTTGATTTTAGTTAACTTTTGGTACGAATTACTTATGATCCGTGTTGTTCATCTATGTTTTCGTGCTTAAAAAGTTAATCTTTTTATGTTTCCTTAAGTTTCTATACGAATAAGCTTTAAGATCTTTGTGCTTATTGGCTTATTTGTAAGTTTAAGCTTATTTACCTTTTAAAGTTTTCATAAAAAGTTATCTTTTTATTATTTGATTTATAAGTTTGCTTATTTAAAGTTAAAAAAGTTGTTTTTAGTGCTTATTTAATTCGTTTCATATTGGATCCGTGCTAGTTTGGGTATTAGCTTATTGAAATAGCTTATTTACCTTGCTTATATTTCGGATCAAAGGGATATCGGAAAGGGTGAAACCCTTTTCCGATTGGGTCATTCCGACCAGCACACCACACCCCTTATTCCGATCGTCAGATCGGAAAAGGGTTTTGTCATACTCCGATCTTGGGGTTTTGTAACATTCCGATCAGCTTTGTTTAAGAGTATTCCGATTGGATTCTTTGTTTAATATTCCGATTGTGAATTAATCCCCATATTCTGATTGGCTAGTTTTCAGTTATTCCGATTTGAGTGTTTTTAGTAGTATTCCGATTGCCCTTTTTAGTCCCTTATTCCGATCAGTCGTACTCCTATACATTCCGATCATCAGATCGGAATACATTCTGATCTGGGCCTTTTAGAGATATTCCGATTTGGGATGTATTGTTTGTTTAATTTCTTGTTTTTGCAAAGTTTTCAAGTGTTAGTTTTATTAATTGTTCAAGTATTTTTCTAATCTTACCTTTAAGTTTTCAAGCATTTATTGTTAAACTCGTCTTTTTAGTTTAATTTTTTAAAGCTTTAAGTTTACTCTTCGACACTTACTCATTTGTCATTAGTTTAAAATAGATAAACAAACCAACACTTTTTTATTAACCAAGAACAAATCATTCCACTTAGAGCCGTGATCAATTCGAGGAGATACCAAGAACTAATCTAGAACCCAATGCAAATCATTGTATCAGATGTTAAAAATCCTTTTGATTTATTACATTTGCGAAGACGTTGTGTAATCATAAGGGTTTATAAATCCAACTAATCTTTAGAAAGTGTACAAGCTCTAGAAATCCAAGTGTGGATTAAAGCATGCATCTAAGAGCTGGAATCTTATGTTTAAATCAAGGATATGATCATGATTAAAACAAAGATAACTCTTGAGTTACCTTTAAGCTAGTCGGAGAACTTTGTTTTGTACATTCTTAAATCTCATATGTTGGTAACATATTGGAAATATTATTCCATCTAAGCTAGATTTAAATCATTGGTATGGAATATATTCTATTGAAGAGATATAAGAAACAAATCGTATAACCTTGGAACATAGGCTTATTATGATAAGTCATATGCTGTTAATAAGTCTAAATATGAAACATCATTGAGAAAGTCTCAAAGTTCTATCTCACTTGATTAGATTGAATATGTACATGGAAACCTTTAGTTTACCTAATGGATTCATTACATATGATATGTTATGTATTAGACTAATTTTAATACTTTCATGAATGCAAGATGAACTGTTCAAAAAGTATCCAAGTGAAAGTCGTTACACTACTATTGACATGTTCATCGTTTATGGATTTTAGGTAAGGAGATTAGTGTTGAGTTTATACACTAGTTCTTACTTTGATTGAGATGATACTCAATTCTAGTGATAGTAGGATTTCATATTAAATGATAAAACTACTACCTAGACGTGCTTGACGAAAAGCACTGTTGCACTACTCATTAGTAAAATAAGAATACTTTACAGTTTATGAAGCTGTTAAGAAGATTGTCTTAAATAGGTGTTATACTTGCTTCAAACAAGCTATTTAATGTACTATGGTGATGCTAGTATTACTGTATTAGAACTTGAGCGCACATATACAAAATGACAAGCATTGTATTATTCAAAATCTTTACTATTTGTAAGTTTTAAAAATAATAAGTGTTCTCAAAGTTCACTCAGATGACAACTCAATAGGTCCTTGTGTAAATTCAATGTCTTGTAGCCAAACATGTTCATCATGCTTGGAACATTGGACTTTAACCTTAGATTTGTCTCATGTATATTTTTTTTAGTATTTGGATAATGGAACGTTAAGTAGTTTTACTAAATAATGAATTGATATACTTGGTATAATCGTTTTCATTTGTACTACTGTGTTCTATATTAGCATGTTTAATCCATGAATAATTTATTTATTCTAAATTATCCATTATCAGTTGACGATACAGAAGTATTGTGGAATTAAGACATATGTAAGTTGGTCATATTCATTTGGAATGAATATTAATTGATGATGCCGCCAAACTCACATGTGTTCATTGGATGAATATTGGATTGACCCACCCTACGAGAATTCACTGCATGGATCAGCGTCAATAGTGAATCTCGCAAGTGGTTGAATCTCTCATCCTTAAACTTGAGATGCAAGTAGGTTTTGTATGTGTGGAATGTCAATCTTTGATATGGTTCAACGCTGTCCTGAACAAGGCTGCTATAAAGACCATTTTCAGGTGCGATGTGAAACACATGAACGGCACGTGGAGTCAAAATAGGATTTGTTCCTTCAAATGTATTGGAGTTAGATACTACTGCGCCCCTCGATGAATTGTATAGATGTATGTGTGGCCACACCCAAATGTAATTAAGACGATACTTGATTAATTTTGTAATCTAGTTCAATACCAATAACGAGAAACTGTAATAGGTAAACTAAAGAATGACTTTTGATCCATTTCTGAAGTTTAACAAAGTATATAAAACAAAAGGATGACTGATATCTAAACCATTTAAATGAGATGTTTGAGAAACTATCCTCATATGTTTCTAGGGGCATTGGCGTGTTGCTAGACGCTAACCATTGCTTGTATAATTACCTGATTATTATGAAGTGCGCAAGTGGGAGCTGTTGGAGTATGCTCGTGTCATAATAAATAGTTATACGGCTAGACACATGTGAGCCTATGGGGTCACATACATATACACAGAGGTACCACTTAGTATATCGTGTCTTATGTATTTACGATATATATATAACCTACGTAACTCAGGATCGCTATTGGGCATCTAATGACTAAGTAAAGTACTTAGTTCATTGGACTAGAACAAACAAATGGAAAGCCCATTTGGGCCCTATAGTGGCCTACCACATAAATGAAAAGGAAGGTTTTGTTTCTTGAATAAGTATGAATTGATTAGGCATTCATTACTTATTTATTACCATAAACAAGTTACCAAAACACCATCTTTCTTTTCCTTGACCTAAAACCACAAAATTATACAGCCCTAATTAAAGGGTTTTGAGGTTTTGACCATGAATCTTGAATCTTGTTCATTCAAGACTTGTTTTCAAGAGTTACGGGGTTATAGACTAGCATCTACGGGGTATACAAGGACGTGTAGTGTGGATACATCATAGAGGTGATCTATTTTGATCATTTGGTTTCTTGGTTAGATCATGTGATGATTGTCTCCTTACATCGTTTTTTATCTTCGGTTGTTCTTACTGAATCACGCAACAAAGTTATACTTTTATCTTTATTTTTATTGATTAATCATATGACTCTATGGATCTGTTAATAGATGATCTTTCCGTTGTGTTTATTATATTCATATCATGTTTATATGGATAATCACCTATAGATCTTTCCTTAGCTTTGGTTAAGCAAAGTCTATTCATTGTCATAAGTGTAGGGGAGTTTATACTCCCATGCTCTTAAACATTGAGGACAATGTTTAGCTTAAGCGTAGGGGGGTCTTCTATCGAAGTGACCTTACCTAGACTTTGTCATTGACCTTCATGATAACATGGAAAATTAATTTACCAAACATTTTTCAAATTTTTGATCTAATTTGGACACCAAAAATATGCATTCATAATTTTTGCTTTAATCATTTTTCATTTGCATAACACATTTACATTGTATATATTCTTCTTTTATTTTTCATCAAAAATTGAAAAAGGAAAAAATATAATAAGAACATGGTTTAACAAATTTAGACTTCTTTGACATATTAGGCTCGCCATGGATATTTGGACTCAACCCGAGTTTGCCTATCTAAGCTTACTCTTGCTAGTATCCTTAACCATGTAGTCATTCATTGGTCTATTAGGCTAAGCATCCACTAGTCTCATTATTTGAGATTTTAAATTTTGTGGAGAATGGGAGATGATAGAGTTGAAGCAAGTATAAAAGGGCTAGATAAACTTCATGACAATTACTTGTGGCTAAACCCTTCTCTTTATTTTCCTCTTATTTCTTCGCATCTATATATGTTAATAAATAATCAAGAACGGTTTTAATCGGTTTGTAGTCTCTTATGCATTTTTGACTAACCATTCATGGTTGGTATAAGTATGTCTTAAGATTCTAAGTAAAAACGTTTTATGTGTACTAGACTTATGTCATGCTTAATACTTAGCAGGTATTTTTCTTTTATTCTTTTCAACTTTCTTTGTGAGGAATAAAGAAAAATAAGAGCGACTTACAAAAAAATGAGTAGCTAGAAAAAAAAAGAAAAAGAAAAAGAAAAGAAAAAAAAAAGATAAAAAAATTATACAAGACTCCAAAGAGGGGCAGTGAAGTGTTAATTATAGTAACTATTGAATTCCAATATTACCTTGACGGGTTACGGGGATTCGATAGTTGCTCTAATCTAATATTACCTTGACGGGTTGCGGGATTAAAGATCCAAAGTCTCAAAAAGGAGGCGGATGTAAATTATTGCGTGAGTTTTATTTTTCTTTCTTTAGCGAGTGTGTAGCTACTTATTAATGCATGACATGAGGATTTTACATATAAGGCGAATGACTTATTACTCTTGAGTCGGATTAATATTAATTATGAGCGGTTTTTCGAGTAATGGGTGAGAGGATTACTTAGGGTTAAAACCGTGCTTCCTTATTTTTAGATTTTACATTTCTTATATTTCACGCTTCAAATAATGACAAATTTGCCTTCAAGCAATTTGATCAAATAATAACCGGTTCCACATTTAATTGTCATGAATATATTGATCCACTTTTTACTTGTGAATACAATGATCCCATTTTTAAGCTTAGTATGGGGAAAGTGAAACTTGAGGGTGATAAGTGTTCATGGTAGCAAAGCCCTAATTCATTTCATTGATTTCTTTATGAGTTTTTCAATCAAAACCATTGATGAAAAATCAAAAATATATAAATAGAATTGTTCTTCTTTGCATTGCATTGTTCAAAATCAAAATCATGCATCATATAGTGTAGAGTAGTGTAATAGCATTCCATATTGGCCAAGGTGGGTTAATTATAAGAAAAATGTAAAATTGTGCTTTAAAATATAGCATTACATGAGGTCATGGCAATGATCAAGTGTAGTGGCTTTGATATGAGCAAAATCTCATATCATTTAATCAACAAATCACCCTAATACACATAAAAAATACCTAACTTTTGTGCTATAAAGCAGTATTATGTGGTATGTTTTATGTTTGTGCTCTAATAGGTAATAAGGATAAAATTTCAAGCAAACAAGTGGAAATCAAACTCATTTATGATGAAAAGACAAAAGAAGGATCAAAGATGACAAGCCATTTGAAGAAAAGGACCTATCTTGACAATATTCAAAAGTTGAGGGACTTAAATGCAAAGTTTGGAAAAAGTCAAGATTAAAGTCAAACTTGGTCAACCTTCAAATCAACCAAGTCAAGGGACTTAAAGAATCAAGATTCTAAGTCAAAGGACTGAATATTACATTGAAATGAAATAAGGAGCTCAAATGAAGTAGTTGTTTAACTCCAAGGGCTGAAAGTGTCAAAATTGCACAAAATTTTGGATCAATCCATGTGAATACCATTTAAACCAAATAAAATGCAAGAACATCAAGTTTTGGATTGCCAAACAAGCTGGCAGCTGGCCACTCACTCTTATTTTCCATTTAATAAACAAAGTTGAGTGGGGCGCATTTATTTCTCATTAACCAATAGAAAACAGCCACTCAATAATCCATTTATCCAATATGGATAACGATCCGTGTGTTAAGCCAAGGACAAATCAAATAATGACGCATGTCAACGTCAATAAAGAACAATCCCATAATCAACAAGGAGCTACACTGCATTTCAGGAAGAGTTCTCTACATGAAAAAGACTCCAAATGTGAAGACGAATCCAACTACACAACTTAATTAGACTGAAGATCAACGGATTATAAAACCCCATTTGTGTTCTTGATGAAGAATCTGCAATCAACCAGTTTTTGACACTTGGCACTTCCCCATTGGATGAGACACGTCAACCACTCCAACATTTCATCATTCAACCTCTATAAATAGCAGTTAGGACCTTCATTTTTAGTGTGTAGTTAACTGTGAAAAAAACACACACTTGTATTTTTACTCTCCCATTTCTAATTCACATTTCATAGTTAGCTTCTCTCAAATGTTTGACACACACTTGAGAGGTAGTTATTCAGTTAGTTGTTGTAACCTCTTTTCCCTCCAAATAAATAAAACACAAAAACATTCATTTCATACTCTTATCTCATCCTTACTTCACTCATTTCCGATTTCTGTTGATATCTTGTGATTTCATTGATCATGATTGATCAATGAAATTTGTTTGAGTTGATTTGGAAGCTATTCAAGTGTTCATTATCAAGTTCAGTTCATTTCCATACTTGTTGAAGCATTTTGAAGTAGATTAGATGAATAGATCAGAAATAGTTGTTGGAGGTGATTTGGTAGTTGACTTTAGTTGATTTGGTTTGAAGGAAGTAGTATAGAGAGTTCAGCACTCCTCTACTCCATCAAAGGAGGCTTCAAGCTAAAAGGTCTCATAATTCTGATTTTGGTTTTCCTGAAATGTTTTGCATGCTTAATTCCTAGTGTAAAGCTTAAATGTTGAACTGATCACGTGTTTAGTTTGATTCTAGTGTAATTGTGTTGGATTGATAGTCTTTGAGTGGTCTAGTAGCTTAAATCTTAGTCTTATTGTTTTTAGCCTTGGTTTTCATCAGATAAGTAGTCATTGTTATCATCTTGTAGTTAAGTCTGTTTACCTGCCTGATTTCAGATTAAACTTACTTCATTTGGTCATTCAAATAAGTTTCGATAGCAGTCATAGCTTGATTCACACATGTACTTAAAATTCCTTTGTAAAAGTTTTTAACAGCTTTGTTAAATGGTGTTTGGATTTGTTGAGCACTTGTGATAAAAGTTTGTTAAAACCAGTGATACTTGCTCATTTACACTTGGTAACATTGTGTAATCACTCTTGGTTCATTTTGAAGTCAAAACATCAGTCAAAAAGGCAAATGGTCTTAAAAAAGTATGGGTCAAGTATTGTGCTTATTTTCATCAGTCAACTAGCCTAATTCAATCTATTAGAATTTCTTTGTTAGTTGATCATATAAGCTCAAACCAGTTTTTACTAGTAGTCTAACATCCAAGGTTTAAGAGTGTTAAGGGAAATTATACAGTTTGCAATATTGAGTGTGAAATCAGCTTTTTAATAAGCCTATGACCAAATGCATGTTACTGTGATATAAGCCAATCTGTTTTCACAGATGTTCATTTCCACTTCATAAATGTGCCAATTTTCTTTCACAAATCTTGTTACAAACATGTCTTGAGTGAGTTTTGATATTTTTATCTTTTCGAAAAATCTGGTCAACGTTTGGTCAAATAAGCACTTTTGAGCTTAATTTCAAATTTTGGGTTATTCAGTTAATCATTTTCAATTTGGAAAGACATTCCATCTCCTTGTAAGCTGTGTAACAAGAATGAGCATTAAAATCAAGTTGTGGAAGTCTGGATTACTTGTTTGCTTATTCTTGGCTTATGAGAATAAGCTATCTTGTGATTTTTGAGCTTTTAAGCTGTTTCCTTGTGCATGTCTAACTTAAATTCCATTTTAAGCACCTTGAAACAAACTAGAGCTTATTTGGTTCAGAAATAAGCTAATACCAACTTATTAAAGTGGTTTAGCCCGTTTTTGTTTAATAGTTCATAATAATTTAACTTTAGTCCTTTTACTTGTTAACTGTTTTCATATATTGATAATCTTGCTTGTTTTTAGTTTTTGCAAGTTGTTAGTCCTTATACTTTCAGTTTTTTATAAAGTTAGTTAGGTAGTTTTAGAAAGTTTTTAAGTTTGTTACAAGTTGTTAGAATTTTACACCTTTGGTCCTTCTAGTTTCTGAACTTTACATTTCAACCCTTGTACTTTCATTTAGCTTACATTTTTAGTACTTTTACTTTCATGCATTTACAATTTTGAACTTTGTGAATATTACTTGGTATGTGCAAAGTGTTTTACGGATACGTAGTCTACTATTTTTCACTTTTTACTTGTTAATTGAAATAGACATAGACTTCCAAATAACCTTGATAACCAAGAATAATTAAATACTTGAGATTTTTAGGACTTTCAATTTGTCAAGAATTGAGAGAAAACGAACTTCAAAATACTCAATTTCAAATGGCGCTGCTGCTGGTTCATGACATTATGAGAGACTATATATTGACGGTTTCGATTGGCTTTTGGGATCCGTTCACCTCGTGAACGTTATTTTTACGTATCATAAATCAAAAACATATAAAAAAATCAAAAATATAAAAATATAAAAATATAAAAACTAAAAAATAACAAAAACAATTCTTTTCCTAATGAATTGACCAAAAAAATAAAAAATTCAAAAAGCAATCTTTTTCCTAAGAGATTGCACACAAAAATATATATTATTGGATTTCATCGGTTTTTACGTACATATAGTATTTTCTTTAAAAAACCAATAAATACAAAAATATTTTCTCTATATTATTATATGTAGATACGTATACGTATACGAACAATCAATACACATACTTCCATAAGTATTGCTTTTGCAATACACCGTGTTCGGGAGCGTTCCGGTCCTTGACACGTGTATCGATCAAGTTTAATTAATCAAGAATAGATAAATACTTCCAATAGGCAAGAATTCGAAGGATACAAACTACAAAGTGAATAGAAAGGCGACGCTATAAAATGTCGTCTAAGGGTTAATAGGTACTTAAGTGCTTCGCGCCACCTAACCCCCCGTTCACTAGTGCGTAATCTAAGAAGGAAGGCTTGATTGGGGGTCTTGCACCCAAGTAGTACTTACGTATATTATACTTTCTTTTGGATATTTCATATTGAATCTCGAAGAGGATAATCCCTTCTTCTTCAAAGTCGAACGAGAGCTTCTCTCACTCCGTGATTTGAGTTGCATGCTCACCCGCGGGCGTGCACAAATACCATTTGGTGTACAACTCGTTCCTCCGAAAAGGAAGAAAAAGAGAAAGAGTAAAAACAACATCATCCATCAAGCCGATCCCGAGAATCTTGCTTTGATCCACACACGAGAAGAAGCCATGGACGGCGTTGACAATCGACCTTTGATGGAGCACTTGCAATCCAATGTGCAAGGATATGCCGATGCTATTGTGATACCCGAGATTCCCGCAAACACCTTTGAGCTTAAGATATCTATGATTAACTTGGTTTCAAACACACCATTTTTTGGGAGACCTACTGATAATCCACATGATCACCTTACAAAGTTTCTATCTCTTTGCAACACCATTAAGTACAATGGAGTTTCTAATGAGGCCATTAAGTTGATCTTGGTCCAATTTTCACTAGAAGGCAATGCTAAGTATTGGTTAGACACACAACCACCTAAGAGCATTACTACTTGGGATGATTTCACTAAGAAGTTTTTGAACAAGTTCTTTCCCCTATCTAAGACCACGGCTTTGAGAAACCTAATTATTGGCTTTCAACAAAAACCTAGTCAAACCTTTAGTGATGCTTGGGAGGAGTTCAAGGAGTTATTGAAAAAATGCCCCAATCATGGATTCAATGAGGTTCACCAAATCAATACTTTCTATAATGGATTAAGAGCACATCACCAAGATTCACTCAACTCTTCCGCGGGTGGAAATATTCTTTCTAAATCCATTCAAGAAGCAAGGGACATTATTGAGACCAAATCGATGGTGCAAACTAACACACACTTTGATGAGAGAGTCCATGTTATTCAAGAATGTGGTTCCAAAACATTTGAGACTCAATTCCTTTCAAAAATGCAAGAATTGACTCAAGCTCAAAAGGAAAGTAAAACAATTTTGCAAAACACCCCAAAGATGCAACAAACCATGATGAATGACTTTATGAAAATTTCTTTGGGAAACAATTCCACCAATGATGTGCATGTTATTGCTATTTCATGTGAGACTTGTGGAGGTCCCCATTCCTACCAACAATGTGATTAAGTACAAGGTTATCAAGTTCAGTGTTAATGCTTACCAAGATGAACATAGGGAACATTTCAAACCCAACATCCATCAAAACAATCTTTAACTACCTTGCTCCACCCGGTTTCCCACACCATCCACCCAACAATACTCAACCCAATCCCTCTCAATTGTTACAAACGAACCAAGGGCTAAGGCCACAATACCAAGGGAACAACTATAAAGCACCCAACAACTTTAAAAATCAAGGAAATAACTTTCACCCACCCAATCAAGGATTTAATCCACCACCCTTCCCAAATCAAGGATACCCTCAAGTTCATAATAAAGGATATGGGAAATATGATAATCATGAGTATGTTGAAAGGATAATTCTCGAAAGTGAAAAGAGAATTTAAGAGCAAATGAGAATTATAAATGAGGAGTCTACCAAGAGGATTTTAATGGCAATTACTCAAAGACCACAAGGGGCTCTACCCTCTAACATACAAA
Source organism: Glebionis coronaria (assembly GCA_025667525.1). NCBI lineage: Eukaryota > Viridiplantae > Streptophyta > Magnoliopsida > Asterales > Asteraceae > Glebionis > Glebionis coronaria. Next base: position 463,404,931 of record CM046874.1, read on the forward strand.
CAACCCAAGGGCCAATGTCAATGCTATCACAACAAGAAGTGAAATAACTACTAATGATCCTTCACCTCCTACACATTCTATTGTTAAGCCTACTATGGTTCCACCGTGTGACAAGCCTTCTACATCTTTTTCACCACCTCCAAGCTATATACTACTTCGGCACCAACACTTTCTCAACCTATACTAACATCCCCTTTACCTTCCACACCTACCAATGAAGAAGCTAACAAAGACAAATCTTCCACCACAACACCTACTCAACCACAACCAAAACCATGTCTCCCTTATCCATCATGATTGAGAAAGGAAAAGCTTAAGAACAAGGATGATATACAAGTCTCAAACTTTTTGAGGAAGTTCAAGCAACTTAACATAAACATCTCCTTTGCGGAAGCCTTAACCAATATGCCTAAGTTTTCTAAGATGATGAAGGACTTACTTTCTAACAACGAGAAATTGGTGGATTTGCCTAATGCTTCCTTAAATGAAAATTGCTCCGCGGTTTTGCTTAAGAAACTGCCTACTAAGCTTGGAGATCCGGGGAGGTTTTTGATTCCTTGCAATTTCCCAGGGGTGGAAAATTGCATGGCATTAGCGGATTTAGGGGCAAGCATAATCTCATGCCATTATCGATTTGGAAAAGACTTTCACTTCACGAGCTCACTCCTACTAGGATGACTCTTGAGTTGGCCAACCGTACTATAGCTTATCCGGTGGGAATTGCGGGGGATGTTTTTGTTGGGGTTGATAGATTTACCTTTCCCGCGGACATTGTGGTGGTTGATAATGATATGGATTCGAGAGTTCCATTGATTGTTGGTAGGCCATTTTTAGAACAGGTCGGACTCTCATAGATGTGGCGGAAGGAGAACTTACAATGAGGGTAGGAGATAAGAGAGTTGTGTTTAACATGGTAAAGTTGTCAAAGAAGTCTAATGAGCCCGAAATGGTGAAGCATATTGATGTTGTGAATGAGGAGGAAACTCAAGATGATATCCTTGATGAAGTTTGTGATGAATATTTTTATGAAGCTTGCTCAAGTGGAGATTATGACCTTCCTTATGTTGAGACCATTGCTTCCGTTACCTCATCCTTAGGTTTTCATGAACCTCAAGAGCTTAATTTGGGTGATTTTGTTATATATTCTAATCCTCTCTTTGAAACCTCATATGATAACCCACTTTTCCACCATGATGAAGACATCAATGAGGATTTTAGTGATGATGAATCTCTTCTTTGTGATACACCAACATATGAGGATTACAGTGATGATGAGCTCTCCACACGTGACTCTCCATTCTTTGATGATCACACTTCCTTGGGTTTTGAGGAATCACCAATCTTTGATAGACCAATCTATGATGTTTATGGTGATGAAGAGGATTCTATCATGGATGAGAGTGATGAGTTTTTAGAGGTTGATATACCTTTTAAGTACACTTTTGGATATATTGATGAGGAGGGGGCATACTCTTTCTAGAATCTCTATTGCATGAAGATCCTTTACCTTCTTCCTTGTCCACCTCAACCTTTCAAAGTGATAAAGGAAAACAAGTCATGATGGTTCCTTCCAAGAGCTTGTTGTTACCCATTTCTCCACAACCTTTCTCTCACCATGTGACCTACAAAGGAGAATCTTTTAAGACAACCACCACTTGTTGTTTTCCCATCAAGGAACGGATTTTTGATCCTGACATAGAGCTTACTAAACCATCTCAGTATCCCCCTGATGCAACAAAAGGAAAACTTGTGAAAGATTTGAGAGTATCACCTTATCATCTTTTGAAGGACATATGGGCAACCATTAAGGAGAACAACGCCTCACTTTTTTCACCATTGCTTGGGAAGTTAGTTGTTGGATTTTGTTATAGTGGGATGGTAATTATGTATTTGATCCGGGGGGATATTTATGGAGTTTTGATAATTGAAAACTTACTTTACCTCATCATGGAGATTTTTCTTAAAGAGGGCAATATTTTTACTCTCCATGATAGGTTTTAGACACTTTTAAGTGTGGGATGAGTCGAGCTAGAGACTCTATATATCAAACTTGCATAACTAGGTTTAGAGTTTTTACACTTACAGTGTGGTAGGTTAGAAATAAGGTTATAGAGTTGATGAGAAGTGTAGGGGAGACATTCCTTTTGTTTTTCATGTTGTTTGTAGGGTTGCTCACTCATCACGTGCTTTGGAGCTTCTGGAGGAGGCCCTTGTATCCGGTTCACTTCGTTACTATTGTGATTTTTCATAGACACATTGTGCTTTAAAAAATGAATTCACTATAGTTGATCCTTCCTTAGCTTGGGTTAAGCAAAGTCTATTCATTTTCATAAGTGTAGGGTAAGTTTATACTTCAATGCTCTTAAACATTGAGGTAAACGTTTAGCTTAAGTGTAGGGGGTCTTCTATCGAAGTGACCTTACCTAGAGTTTGTCATTGACCTTCATGATAACTTGGAAATTAATTTTTCAAACTTTTTTCAAATTTTTGATTTACTTTGGCCACCAAAAATATGCATTCATAATTTTTGAATCAATCATTTTTCATTTGCATAACACATTTGCATTGTATATATTTCTTCTTTTGTTCTTTATGAAAAATTTAAAAAGGAAAATATATAATAAGGATATGGTTTAACAAGTTTAGACTTCTTTGACATATTAGGCCCGCCATGAATACTTTTACTCAACCCGAGTTTGCTTACCTAAGCATTCTCTAGCTAGTATCCTTAACCATGTAGTCCTTCATTGGTCTATTAGGCTAAGCATCCACGATTCTCATTATTTGAGATTTTAAATATGTGGAGAATGGGAAATGATAAAGTTGAAGCAAGTATAAAAGGGCTAGATAAATTTCATGACAATTACTTGTGGCTAAACCCTTCTCTTTATTTGCCTCTAATTTCTTCGCATGTATATATGTTAATAAATAATCAAGAACGGTTTTAATTGGTTTGTAGTCACTTAAGCATTTTTGACTAATCATTCATGGTTGGTATAAGTACGTCTTAAGATTCTAAGTTAGAACGTTTTATTTGTACTAAACTTATGCCATGCTTAATACTTAGCGGGTGTTTTTCCTTTTATTCTTTTCAACTTTCTTTGTGAGGAATAAAGAAAAGTAAGAGCGGCTAAAAAAAATGAGTGGCTAGAAAAAAAAGAAAAAAGAAAAAGAAAAGAAAAAAAATAATTATACAAGACTTCCAAGAGGGGCAGTGAAGTGTTAATTATACTAACTATTGAATTCCAATATTACCTTGTGTAACAACCCAAAACCGTGGTCCTTATTTAATTCTATTTTTACGTATATTTTTGAAATTTTTGACGAGGTTGATTATTATGACGATTGGTAATTTGATTTGGATGATGTTGAAATTTCATTTTTACGTTTGACGAGTTACGAGGATTATTAGTGATGACGATATCGACGGATGCCCGAGAAATTTTACGTTTTATTTTAAACATGTCGATGTTTAATATTTTGACGTTTTTATTTTAATGTCGTATTAAGTCGTGTCGGGACTATATAATATCATATTTTGTGTGCGTTTTAAGTTTTGAGGAGCATTTTTATGAAACCCGAGACCCGTAAAAATTTTCAAAAGTGACTAATAGTCATTTCCCGCTTTTTAACAAAGTATTTGCACTTTGGTCCACAAGAATCACAATTGGCAAAAACTACCCTAAACTTTTTCTATATAAAAGGAAAATTTAAACCAAATAAACACACAATTCACCACCACCAAAAAAAATTTCTCTCTCCCTCCTCCTTCACTTTCTTTCCCGTCCACCACCAAGCACTATACACCCTAGATTTTTTAAAATCTAGTTTGATTCAACAAAAACTAATCAAATTCCCATTTCTAACTTTTGATTCTCCATCTTTTGGTATGAAAATCTTACACATGCATGAACATTTTTGAAAAACCCATTTTTGGATGAAAATCTTGTGATTTGATCTTAAATTGTTGTTGTGTGTAGGTGTTTATGTGTTTATACATTAGTTTTGATGATTGTATGTTGATATTTTTGAGTTGGGTTTTTATGAATTGATCATCTAGTACGAATTTGAATGTTATGATTGAAAGTAGTAGTGTAAAAATGATTATAGTGATAAAAATGAGGTTAAAATGTGGTGAAAAATTAATTTTGAAGGATATTTAAATATATATTTTATCACATATTATTAAAGTTAATTTTCTGAAAATATGAGTTTGAGATGAACTAATTAGATATTGTTGTAGAGGATGTTTTTAGCTTCGTTTTGATATAAGGTAAAACTTCTAGCTCCAAACGAGCGAAAAGTTACGTTAGTTTGATTATTTCTTGTACCGGGAGACGAGTATCGTCACAACATATAATTGTTGTCGATATTTTGATCGAATCTCGGGGACTATAAAATAGATTTTTAAATATGTCATGGACTGATTTTGAATGTTAAGTAGGGGGATGTTGAGTTATTTTCAAAGTTGAGTGTCGGTTTCATAAACGGAGAAAAATAAATGTGTTAAAAGACTATATGAATTGTTGACGTAAAACTGTCCGGTTTTTGTAGTTCAAAGATGTGTCGGGCAGGGAACTTTAAATGTAAAATCTTTTGATGAGTTTTTAACAGGCCTTTCTATATATAGTAAGTGAAGTTTCTGATTAGTATCATAAAAATTTGACGTGTTTAAGTGGGGTAAATGAGCTTGTACATTTGGTGTGTACCGACAGATTTTTATCGAAAGAATTAACTAATAGAATAAAATATAGAATTGAATAAAAGGCCACTTGTATTATTTTTATTTTGTTTGTGATTTTATGATTTTGAGTTTGATATTACTAAGTATGGATTTTTCTCGAGTTATTATTGATGAACGCGCCTTATTTGATAGGTTACGGTTTTTGCGTTTAACGGGCATCAACTATCGTCGAAGATCGTCTTACTACTGCTATTACTCCAGGTGAGTCTATAGCCTCGCTTTCTACTTGTTTTAATGATTTTAAAACCCGAGACGGGGATACATGTTATTTGAAGTAAAATGAACACATGTCATGAGTAATTTTTGGACCCGATGTTGCGAGTTGGGAATAGCCGCTTATTCTAATAATAGTTCTATTGGGCTGACAACCCTATATGAGACCAGGGCTTTACGCTGAGTAACCCGCTGGGAAGGATAATTTTACGTGAATGAGAATTGGTATTCTTGCAATTAATACCCTAGTAGGGGCACTGGTAATTATTCTAGTCATGATGGCATTTGGCGTGGGTGACTAAGTTAAGGGGTCGGTGTCATGAGCTTAATACAATTCAATAGCTACTGCTATAATATGATATACCTGATTAATAGATTGTATGGCCACAATTATATTAAACAATTGTGAATGATTTCTACGATGTGTTCAATTATGTTTTGTAAAACCTATAGACTTGCTCAACCTTTGTGTTGATGATTTTAAGCATATATTTCAGGTACTTGAAGTGGTTGAATTGCGGAGCTTGTTGGAGAAGCATTGCGGGATTGCTTTTGTAGTAATTTAGTCTAAAACAGATTTCTTTCCCTATTGTCATAAACATATAGTAAATGGTCAAGTATTTTGGTAAAAGGTTTGTTGTTTTGATTAAGATCCTAGGGAGAACCTATACGCTACTCTGATATATTTTAAACTGATTTTACTTGGGATTGAAGGTTTTTAGACATTGATTTAAATTATTTCCATATTTATTCCCAAATATACTGTTTTTGGGTCATTCAAAAAGTTGTGAAATGAAGTTTGTGAATAACACCCAATTGTGTATTTTCCGCTGCGCAATGTAAATTGGGGGTGTTAGAGATTGGTAACCAGAGCTTTTTAGTTATAGCAAATTAGGTCGATTTTTGAAAAATGTCCTAAACTATAACTTTGGTGTCGAAAGTATTTTATAAAAGCAACGCAACTTCTCTGCAAGGCTCCGGTAAGATTATTTATTTTTGTTATGCTTTGTTATTATAGATGTATCCCTTATAATTGTTGTGAATTCTTGAGTATTTATTAAGTAAATACTGCAATGAGGTATTGGTATTAATGGAAGGACGTGGAGTGCTTTCATCATAATTTCATCTTTATGAATATTGTATAATTATCATTTGCATTACATTGCATTGCATCGCATACATATATATTTTGCATACGTAATTCATTTGCATTTGCATTACTATGCATTGCATATATATTTATGAATAATGACCTTATGTACTTATGAATTTTCTTTGATTTCAGAAAATGTCTGACATACCATATTACGTCAAGAATGGGGGATTTGTTGTAGGTCAATGGAGTTTGGATACTCAGTATGTAGGTGATCATAAGATTTCAGGTGGATGGTTAGATTACGAGGATGATACGAATGATAAGAAAATGTTGTAGAATCTGATAGTGATAATTATATGACTGAGAGTGAGGTTGGAAGAACTGAGGTTAGAACTGAAGTGAGAAGTTATGGGACTCGTTTTGAGAAGTATCAGAAAGAGATAGATAGGCTTCGCAGGTTATGTGAATATGTAGATAATCTTGGGCCGTATCTTGAACCACATTGGAAGTTTCAGGATAGTGAGGTGTATGCTAATTCTCATTATATGATATATCTGTCGCGTCAAGGAGGGATTTTAAGGTATGGATTTAGGAACCCACCGTGTTTAGATCCAAAATAGAGGTGCTGTAAGTTAGGACCAGATGAAGATGAAGCAGGGACGAGCCAAGTTGGAGAAAGTGATAGACCACATCCTATGGAGTGATGTAGTGAAGGATCTTTGATGTATTTCAGTTTATGTATTATTATGCTGTATTTGGATTATTTAGATGTTGTGAGGTAGTATTGTGGTGGATTATTATTATTGTTATTGTTTAGTATGGTAAGGGTAAGTGACATTAGTGACAAGTTTTTGTTGCGATTTTCTCGGATTTATGGATGAAATCTACTATTACCCTTTAGTATTTTGATGTGTCTTTGTTATCTTCTCTCTTTTGTAAGATGATTTTGGAATTTAGGTAGTAACGTGTTGTTGGCGTATGCAGTATTCATGTTATATCTTGATGAAAAGATCCTATTCTTTCTATCTCGATGTGTATACTTATTAAGTTTCTTTCTATTGTTATCACATGGAAAGAATTCAGTGAGATATGTTTCTATCATTAGCAGGGATTTCTGTGTGTGACTGAGTATCTTGAAATATGTCTCCAAAGGTTGCCAACCATTAGGCCAGATTATATGATTATGGGAATAGTTGTTAGATTGTTTGAAGTTGATAGTGTTGAGGAGACGAGATGCTGCTGAGATTGAAAATCCTACTGTTTTAGTTGAAGATGTTGCTGAAACTAAAGATGCTGCTGAGACTGCAGATGCTGTTAAGATTAAAGATGATGTTGTTCCAGTTAGAAATGTTGCTGTTATTCTGCAAGATTTTAAAAGGATGTATGTGTGTTGAATTCTTAGGAATGAGAAGAGATGCGGTAAAGAGTGTCGTACGACTATTGATGGTAACTGGAAAGGTGCAACTATATGGATAAGTTCGAGTAACTGATGGATGTTTGATATATCGATAGTCATTTGGGAATGTTCAATTAGACGAAAAGAGATAGTAATTTAAAGATTGATCTTGATTCGAAATTAAGTGTGGCAGAAAAGGGTAAAGGAACGATATTGTTGCGAATGACAATAAGGAATAGGAATTTTTCCTCTAATAGAAGGTAAACTTGGAATCTAATAGTCTAAGATAAGAAGAGATGGTATTCAAGCAGTTACTATAAATCGGGTAAGCAGGAGGAAGTATGATGTGTAGATCACATGTATTTTATACCACTTAAGTAATTATCTATTTACTTGATGTAAGTACGGACTAGCTGGAGGTCGAGCTGCTGAAGGAATAACAAGGAGTGTGGTATAAAAATTGGTATTTCTGTGGTAATGAAATGTTTTCATTTCGGTAAAGGAGATTGAATAAAGGAATTATTCAGATAATGGAAGATCAATATGAAGGGAATGTTGCCGCTAAGATTTGAGATTTAGATGTAGTAATTTGTATATTATTATCTGGTAACCATTGAGTTAGAATTTTATTGAAATACTGAAAGTGTTAGTGATGGTGTATTAAATTCTGAAGGTGTTATTGAGAATATATTGAGATTTGAATATGTTATATTTTAGTAGAACTGAGGACGAGAAATCAACAAAAATTTGCGATTGGTTGAAATGAGAAATTCACCGACGAAAGAATAATATACATATATATATATATATATATATATATATATATATATATATATATATATATATATATATATATATATATATATATATATATATATATATATATATATATATATATATATATATATATATATATATATATATATATATATATATATATATATATATATATATATATATATATATATATATATATATATATATATATATATATATATATATATATATATATATATATATATATATATATATATATATATATATATATATATATATATATGTATATATATATATATATATATATATACATACATATATATATATATATACATATATATATATATATATATATATATATATATATATATATATATATATATATATATATATATATATATTAAGGAAATATTTTCTAAGTTTATGGAATTAAGAAGTATAGCGCAATTAATTAAACTAGAGTTGTGAGAAAGTTAACCAGGATAAGGATGAATATCATAGGATATGATAAATAAAAGTGGAAAGAATTAAATTGGAATGTTGTTTAACATTGAGTACTGATTTAATGGAGTAATCAGTGGAATTTCTATTTGAAGATTTTATTGGTCAATGATGAGAAGGTATGTAGTAGGAAACTACAATAAGTCAAATTTTTTGTGCGCTTTACTAGTAGTAGTTGGAAAAGAATGAGAAGATGAGTTAGTACTTGAGGATACTATGTGATTGTTCTGCGGAATCGTAGATTTCACTGTCGTCTTGGGAAAAAGGAAGTTTTGTGTTAGCTTGGTGATAGGGGTTATGCAATCTGATTGTATATTTTATTATATGGCATTGTTAGGAAGTTGAGGATGGTAATATGATGATTGTATGGCTTGGCAGATGAGACAATAAGGATAATCTGATTTGACTGGAAGGGTAAGTCATCAGAGAAGTAATAATGGAAGTAAGGATAGAAGTTGGATGTTTTATGAATGAGATGATTGTTGTGAGGTTAAACAAACTAAGCACCTAAAATCGGTGTTCATTATTGATTGTGAATGTTTAGTGTGATGAATAGATGATTGAATGAAATAAAAGTATTCCCTAACAATTGGAAAATTGTTATTAAAAGGAGGAATGGTGTGTAAAATTCTTTGGATAAGAATTTTAGTTGGAGTATTATAGATGTTTTAGAATGTGCAATCTATGGCTGAAGTGATCGTGAAAATCTGACTAGACTGAAACGATTGAGGCTTTGTCGATATCGACGAAACCGACCGAAGCTTATAAATTCCTTTGTGTAAGCTGAGTATTATCAGAGGTTTATCGAGAGGTTTTCACTGATTGTTGAACCAACGATAAGGCTGACAAAGAAGAACTTATTGTGTGAAATCCATTCATATATTTAAGTTGTGGTTGTGAGATCTGATTTTGTAGTTGAGAAAGTTGTTTATGAAAGCTGAGGATAGATTGAAGTTTTGTGCCTGTATAGTTAGTATTGGAGGAATCTGAAGGAATTATAGAGTTGCGATGATGATATTTGGATAATATCAAGTGGAAAGGAAAGCAATAGTAGTGTGTTGACTTGAATAAAGAAGTGTAACGGGGTTTATATGATCATGAGATTGGACATTGTGGTATTTGTTTTGGGATTGAAAAGTATTACTTGTATGGAATCAAGTATGAAGAAAATAAGAATAAGAAGGACTTGTGTATAAATGCCATTCGGGGATTTTAATGGAAGGAGTTAAGGATTAACTAATGATGATTAAGAAATAATAATCGGTAAATTTTAGACGGGATATGTTATAGTTCTGTATTATGAAGTATGTTTCAGATTATGAAGGATAAGTGTGGATACTGTCACTATCAACTAGCGAGTATTTAGTAAGGAGGAGAAGGAAAAGGACTTATAAGATTTCTAAAGTAATTGAGAAATTGACTCTTAAGCTTTGAGGTAATTAGAATATTTGTAGCAACAAGCAGATTAGAAGGAATGGAAAGAACCTTAGAATTGAATTGATAAACTACTGGAAAAGGGATATCAAAGAAAGAAGATCAACAGATTGTTGGAAATTTTAGACTAGAATGGTAATAGAAATGAAAGAGTTGAGATGTATGTTTTTGTGGGACAAAAATGGTTATTGTGATTATTAAAATTTTATCTTATTAGATCAGAGAGTATGTTAAGAATGCAAAGACCAGTGGTGAATGAATTGTTTAGATTAAAAAGAGAATTTAATTATTCTTAGAGTGCTGAGAGTGTCGCATATAGTATTGAAGGGATTTTACAAATTGAAGTATTAATACGGAATGGTTGGAATAAAATGTATTACGATATCAGGAAGTGATCTGACCATTATACATTTCAGATTTGAATATATGAGACTAACGGAGTTATTTAAACAGTATATGAGACGAGGAAGATGTAATAATATACTATGGAAGGTACAGTAATTCATTGATCTAATAAGCACTACACTCGGGACATAGAGATTGCTAGAATTAATGAAAGTGGAAAATGAGTATGGAAAGTATTTAAGTGACTGGTTAGAATTATGGATAATCTCATTGTATTTAGTTTGAATGTAACCTCAGGACATAGAGGCAGAGTAATTTTTGAATACTGGAAATCGCTGTGGTAAAGTATGAGTATTGATTAAGGTTTGAACATAATATATGTAACCCAGAGATTGAGATTAACTTTTGGATATTAGAGATTTCTACAGAAATTGTGAAGAATTGAGTTCAGAAGGAATATTGCGTATTTTTGGAAAGCAATGGACAGATTGAAAGGATGAATTGAACGATTGTAACTGAAAATGGTATCAATCACATCAACATATAATAGAAACTTGGGATGATGATATCTTAATATTTTACTATGAGGACTAATGGAAACTAGTGAAAATGAAATCCTTATGCGATGATAATCGACATACCAGTAGTTAAAAGGTGTAATCTGACAACTTGAATCACAACTATGTATGTTATTAGAGTATTGGGGCAGGAATGAAACTGAGAAAGTGACGCAGAAGGAGTATGAATGATGAAGGAATATTAGCATAATAGAAGGTGAAATTGAAAGTTTAAGTGCAGTAATAGTTGTGGATATGGTGATATCATAAGAATTGAGTAGGAATGGTGTGAAAGTCGTGAGTATCTCTTAAGGATAAGAGGTCACGTTGACTCTAGAAGTGAGGAAGCGCGAATGTGAGGCGGGTTGAGTGCCGAGACGTCGCTCTCTTTTAGGAGGGTAGGATGTAACAACCCAAAACCGTGGTCATTATTTAATTATATTTTTACGTATATTTTTTAAATTTTTGACAAAGTTGATTATTATGACGATTAGTAATTTGATTTGGATGATGTTGAAATTTCATTTTTACGTTTGACGAGTTGCGAGGATTATTAGTGATGACGATATCGACGGATGCCCGAGAGATCTTACGTTTTATTTTAAACATGTCGATGTTTAATATTTTGACTTTTTTATTTTAATGTCGTATTAAGTCGTGCCAGGACTATATAATATCATATTTTGTGTGCGTTTTAAGTTTTGAGGAGCATTTTTTGAAACCCGAGACCCATAAAAATTTTCAAAAGTGACTAAAAGTCATTTCCCGCTTTTTAACAAAGTATTTGCACTTTGGTCCACAAGAATCACAATTGGCAAAAACTACCCTAAACTTTTTCCATATAAAAGGAAATTTTAAAACAAATAAACACACAATTCACCACCACCAAAAAAAATTTCTCTCTCCCTCCTCCCCCTTTTCTTTCCTGTCCACCACCAAGCACCATACACCCCTAGATTTCTTAAAATCTAGTTTGATTCAACAAAAACTAATCAAAGTCCCATTTCTAACTTTTGATTCTCCATCTTTTGGTATGAAAATCTTACACATGCATGAACATTTTTGAAAAACCCATTTTTGAATGAAAATCTTGTGATTTGATCTTAAATTGTTGTTGTATGTAGGTGTTTATATGTTTATACATTAGTTTTGATGATTGCGTGTTGATATTTTTGAGTTGGGTTTTTATGAATTGATCATCTAGTATGATTTTGAATGTTATGATTTAAAGTAGTAGTGTGAAAATGATTATAGTGGTAAAAATGGGGTTAAAATGTGGTGAAAAATTCGTTTTGGTATAAGGTAGGACTTCTAGCTCCAAACGAGCGAAAAGTTACGTTAGTTTGATTATTCTATGTACAGGGAGACGAGTATCGTCAAAATATATAATTGTTGTCAATATTTGGATCGAATCTCGGGGACTATAAAATGGATTTTTAAATATGTCATGGACTGATTTTGATGTTATGTATGGGGATGTTGAGTTATTTTCAAATTTGAGTGTCGGTTTCATAAACGGAGAAAAATAAATGTGTTAAAAGACTATATGAATTGTTGACGTAAAACTGTCCGGTTTTTGTAGTTTAAATATGTGTCGGGCAGGGAACTTTAAATGTAAAATCTTTTGATGAGTTTTTAACAGGCCTTTCTATATATAGTAAGTGAAGTTTCTGATTTGTATCATAAAAATTTGACGTGTTTAAGTGGGGTAAATGAGCTTGTACATTTGGTGTGTACCGGCAGATTTTTATCGAAAGAATTAACTAATAGAATAAAATATAGAATGGAATAAAAGGTCACTTGTATTATTTTTTTATTTTTGGATTGATTGTGATTTTATGATTTTGAGTTTGATATTACTAAGTATGGATTTTTCTCGAGTTATCATTTATGAACGCGCCTTATTTGATATGTTGTGATTTTTGTGTTTAACGGGCATCAACTATCGTCGAATATCGTCTTACTACTGCTATTACTCCAGGTGAGTCTATAGCATCCCTTTCTACTTGTTTTGATGATTTTAAAACCCGCGAGGGGGATACATGTTATTTTAAGTAAAATAAACACATGTCATGAGTAATTGTTGGACCCGATGTTGCCTTTGTTGCATTTGATGAAATGAATTGTATAAGTACCTAATTGCAAAAGACCCTAAATTCATGAGCCGTTAACTATCTTCTGACTTGATGTTGCGAGTTGGGAATAGCCGCTTATTCTAATAATAGTACTATTGGGCTGACAACCCTATCTGAGACCAGGGCTTTACGCTGAGTAACCCACTCGGAAGGATAATTTTACGTGAATGAGAATTGGTATTCTTGCAATTAATACCCTAGTAGGGGTACTGGTAATTTTTCTAGTCATGCTGGCATTTGGCGTGGGTGACTAAGTTAAGGGGTCGGTGTCATGAGCTTAATACAATTCAATAGCTACTGCTATAATATGATATACCTGATTAATATATTGTATGGCCACAATTATATTAAACAATTGTGAATGATTTTTACGATGTGTTCAATTATGTTTTGTAAAACCTATAGACTTGATCAACCTTTTTGTTGATGATTTTAAGCATGTATTTCAGGTACTTGATGTGGTTGAATTGCGGAGCTTGCTGGAGAAGGATTGCGGGATTGATTTTGTAGTAATTTGGTCTAAAACAGATTTCTTTCCCTATTGTCATAAACATATTGTAAATGGTCAAGTATTTTGGTAAAAGGTTTGTTGTTTTGATTAAGATCCTAGGGAGAACCTTTACGCTACTCATATATATTTTAAACTGATTTTACTTGGGATTGAAGGTTTTTGAAATTGATTTAAATTATTTCCATATTTATTCCCAAATATACTGTTTTTGGGTCATTTAAAGAGTTGTGAAATGAAGTTTGTGAATAACACCCAATTGTGTATTTTCCGTGCGCAATGTAAATTGGGGGTGTTTGACCTTGACGGGTTGCGGGGATTTGATAGTTGCTCCAATCCAATATTACCTTGACGGGTTGCGGGATTGAATATCCAAAGTCCCAAAAAGGCGGAGGATGTAAATTGCGTGAGTTTTATTTTTCTTTCCTTAGCGAGTGTGTAGCTACTTATTAATGCATGACATAAGGATCTTACACATAAAGTGAATAACTTATTACTCTTGAAACGGACTTATATTAATTGTGAGCGGTTTTTCGAATAATGGATGAGAGGATTACTTAGGGTTAAAATCATGCTTCCTTATTTTTGGATTTTACATTTCTTATATTGCACGCTTCAAATAATGACAAATTTGCCTTCAAGCAATTTGCTCAAATAATAACCGGTTCCACATTTAATTGTCATGAATAAGTAATAAGTGTGAAAACACTTATCCTTTTACCACTTAATTATAATAATAACCAAGCCAAAACGTGTATTTTATGTCGTAAATGTCGGAATTATGCGTGGTTTGTGTTTTTGTTGTGATTTAGGATAAAATGTGAAAAGGGAAGAAAACATGGGCTTTCACGGGCTTTTATCGAATAAAAAGACAAAAGACAAAGTCAAAAGATTAAGAGTGCAAAAAGAACGGAAGTCCAAGGCATATTCTGAAGATTTATCGAAAAAAAGTCTAAAGACGAAAGTTTAATGAAGTCGAAGAACTCAAGTCTAATAAATGAAGGAATTATAAGACGAGTTCAATTTATATCGACAAATCCCAAGACAACGTCGAAAAAGTCGAAGAATTTAAAAGACGAAAAGACGGGAATGAAGAAAGCATGACATATGTTGAACCTCCTATAAATACCCTCCTAATGACACATTAGGAGGTGTTAGCTAAATTGACAACTTAGTCTTTCCACTCAATTTCATGCACTTTCATATTGTCATTTTTAATTCTTTGTCTTTAATTTCAAGTAAGTTTTAATGTTATGTTGTTGAATCTTTAATTTTAATCAAGTTTTTTAATTAATCTCTCATTCTACCTTTCTTGTTTTGCTTAATCTTTATGCTTATTTGCTTATTGTCATGCTTATTTGATTGTTTATTATGTTTTTATGTGTTTGATTGTGTTGGCTTATTGATTTTATAGCTTATTGTGTGCTTTTCTTAAATTTACTTAAGTGTTTTTAAAATTTATGTTATGAAAAGTTGTTTTTAAATATTTTTATCATTTAGTGTTTTAAAAGATTTTAAATTTTGGCTTATTTGCTTTTCTTTAAATCATTTTGGTTAAGTTTTTAGATAAGTGCTTATTTGGTTTTTAGCTTAATTTTTAGTCTTGCTTAATTTTGTTTTAGTTCGGGTTATCTTTAAACCCTAATTCTCCTAACTAGGTCCTATATTCCTTTCCCGAATTATATGCTGGAAACTTTTCCCGAACTACTTGTGGATCCCCCTTATTCAGAATTAAGTTCAACAATACATTTCGAATTACTTGCATAATTCATTATTCCGGATTACATAGAGGATCGACATTCCGAATTAGGTGGATTACCAAGTATTCCGAACTAGGTTTGAAGCACTGATTCCGAATTAGCTTCCTTTTGTGTATTCCGAACTAGCAGTAAAACAGTGTATTCCGAATTATGTGGTGGATTTGTATTCCGAACTATGTACGAGATTCTGGATCCCGAATTGCTTGTTGAACCTAGATTCCGAATTAAGTGTTGCACACATTCCGAGTTAGGTTGATCCTCATAGATTCTGAACTAGGTGAGAACTAGACATCCCGAATTAAGTGTTGTTTCTGCTTCCCGAACTAGGTATAGGATCTCCACATTCTGAACTAGGTTAGGTTTCTGGGTTTCCCTACTTAGGTTCAGTATTTGGTTTCCAGACTTATGTTTACTTCTTGTTACCTGTCTAGTTTAGATAAAATACTTGTTTTTCCTGCCATTTTTCTTAAAGTGTTATTTTAATTGTTTTACTTTATTTTAATTTTCAAGTTTGCATTTTTATTAAATTGTTAAATTTTTTTTTAAGTTTTAAATCTCTCGTCATTTATTTTAAGTCAAAATTTTTAGTTTAACTTTTAAAGCTTTTATATTTACTCAACGACATTTTCATTTTCAATTTTTACTTTTAGTTTAAAATAGATAATCACATTTCTTTATTTTCCACCAAGAACGACTGAGTCACACTTTCAACTGGTAATCAAATCGAAAACACTGGAACAACTTTTCATACTTGGTAAAATCCTTGTATTAAATGGCGCCTTGGCCGGATCTTTTCATGAAGATTAACGGTTTTCTGTGAGAGACGCGTTGGATTTTGGGATCCGTTCACTCGTGAACGTTATATTTCGTGTCATAAGTTTTCAAAAATCCATAAAAATTTAAAAAATTTCAAAATCCAAAAACATTTAAAAATCATAAAAAGCATTTCTTTTTCAAAGTTTTGCACCAAAAAGATTTTATTTTTACAAGTAAATATATTTCCTCTATTTCTTTGGTATCTTTTTCTTTTGCAGGTGTATGCATACTAGATCTTCGTCTTATTCTGAGCCCGAGACTCTTGAAGACTTTGATATGGCTGTTGCGCACAACAATAATAATCCACCTCATCCCAACATGAATAACAACAACCATGGCCCTCAACCAGACCTTCGAACGATGGAGGAGCTTTGTCAACCAACCATGAACGGACGAGGAGGACCGATTACGCCGATGCAAATCACGGCTCCAGAGTTTTCGTTGAAGCATCACATGATCCAACAAATTTAAAATACTTGTCCATTTCGTGGATTACCGGATGATGATGCCAACAAACACCTTGACAAATTCATTACCGTCACCCAAAGCATGAAACTGTCGGGTGTTACCATGGATTTTCTTCGCCTTCATCTATTTCCACACACCTTATCCTACCATGCCGAAAGATGGTTTGATCGTCCTCCAAACAATTCAATTCATACATGGGATGAGATGACTCAACGATTTTTGTCGCGCTACTTTCCACCATCCATGGTCACTAGCCTTCGGAATCAGATCAGTGGTTTCACGCAAGAACCTGATGAATCATTTTTTGATGCTTGGGAACGTTATAATTTTTTGATTGATCGATGTCCTAACCACAATTTGTTCCCCGTCACCTTAATTGATACTTTCTACAACGGTTTAACTTTTCGTGATCGTGATACGATTAATGCAGCCGCCGGTGGCACATTTATGAAAAGAAGACCCGAGGAGTGTAGAGAGCTTATAGAGAACATGACTACTCATCACAAAAATTGGGATACATCCGCATCTTCAAGGAATAACCCGAGAGTCAATGTTTCTTCTACTTCTTCCAACCCCGAGATGACCGAATTTACTCGCATGATGGCCGAAATGAACAAAAATATCCTACTCATAGCTACGAATCAACAACAACAAGTTAAAGCTGTAGCACTTTCTTGTGAGATTTGCGGCGGTCTTCATTCATAGACTGATTGTCCTTCTACTCATGACAATCCGGAAAATGTGTATGCGGCTCATGGTAACTATTCAACGGAAAGCTATCAAGCCCGACCTCAAGGTGATCGTAACTTTCTAAGTTACCGTTCTAACAACTTCCTTTCACCCGGTTTTTCTACTCAGAACCACAATCCCAACAACTTTAATAGAAGCAATCCAAACTAACTTCGAGCTTCTAATCCATATCACCCACCCGCTCCCCAAGCTCCACCCATCACTCAACCTACAACTTATAACCATGATGTTGAAACTTTCATAAGGACCCAAGGAGAGGTAGTTAAGAATCATCAAAGCTAAATCATCAACTTGAAAGGTGATATCCCTAAACAAGGGAATGATATTCGAACCGAGCTTCGACACGATATGCAAACTTCTTTGAGCAATCAAACGAATGAATTAAAGAACATGATGGCTAGTTTCTTTCAAAGTAATCAACCCTCTACTTCGGGCTCTCTTCCTTCAAATACCATCACCAACCCAAGAGCGAATGTGAGTGCTATTACTACACGCATTGGAGCAACGTTAGTAGGACCATCTACCCCTCCCCCAGTTACTCCATCTACACTTCCTCCACCACCATTTATCCCGCCTATTTCCACACCTAGTACTAGTTCTCAATTACCGTCTCCACCTCTTCATGAAGAAGTACCAAAGAAAAACCCTTCACCAACCCCACCTTCCACCTTTAAACCTTCAACGTCACAACCTTCACCTTCTACACCTACACCTCCTAAGCCCAATATTCCCTATCTATATCGGTTAGACCAGTGCAAATTGCTCACCAAATATTACGTTCAAGTGTCAAACTTTTTGAAGAAGATTTAGGGAGTGACCATCACCTTTAGCCTTGTTGAAGCCCTAGCCCAAATGCCTAAATTTGTTAACATGTTTGAGGAATTGCTTAATAAGAAGGAGAAGATGGCCTAGTTTGTCAACACTTGATTAAATGAGAATTGTTCTACAATCCTTCTTAAAGAACTTCTGGAGAAACTTGGAGATCCCGGTCGTTTTGTGCTACCATGTACTTTTAACGAAACCGAAAAAATTACTGCCTTAGCTGATCTCGGGGCAAGTATAAATTTGATGCCTTTAAGTGTTTGGAAAAAGTTATCATTACCCAATCTTACACCAACAAAGATGACTCTTGAGCTAGCAAATCGAACTCTCGCTTACCCCTTTGGTATTGCCGAAGATGTGTTTGTTAATGTTGGTACCTTCACTTTTTCGGTCAACTTTGTTGTTGTTGATTATCAAATGGACCCTCGTATTCCGTTAATACTTGGTCGGCCATTCTTGAGAATCGGAAAAGCTTTAGTCGATGTTGCCCAAGGTGAACTCATTTAAGGGTCGGGAATGATGCACAAGTGTTTAAAATGGGGAAGATTACAAACAAATCCAATGGAAGAGAATCGGCGAATATGATTGATGTCCTTCAAGACGAGCTTGATACAACTACTTGTGAAAGTACAAATCTTGATGATTTTGTCGTCTACAACAATCCTCTTTCGAATCTTGCTATGATAATCCACTTTTCCAAGATGATGTGGATGATTCTCTCTCCAATTCAGATCCTCTACCAATATATGATGCTCCACCAATCTATGATGATTCTAGTTCCGATGTGGATGATTATGATGATTTTACTTCAGAGTAAAAAGGCATGCCAACATATGATGATTTTGATGATGTTGATACTCTTTCGAGTGATTCTTCAAATGATGACCTTGGTCCTATTTTTGATGAAGATCCTCCACCAACAATGCTTGATCCTACTTTGGATGAATACTCATTTGAGGAAGATTTTGCTACTTTTCTCAATACCTACTTCCCCAATGAGAATGATTCTCCTCCTTTGGACTTTTATTATGGTCTTTATCCTCCTTCGGATATGAAGAAACCTGTTTCAAAGGAGAACAAACCGAACGACACTAACATCCGCAATACTTATGTTTTGACACCTCTTTATCCACCTTCTGAGGATGAGGTTCTGAGATTTATGAGCGGATCTTCTTCAAGGTCTACTGAGCCTGAGTGTTATTTTCCCCTAAAGGAAAAGTTGTTCGATCCTAGTATTGCAATTTTTAAGCCATCTCAGTATCCATCTGATGAAATAAAAGGAAAGGTTTTTGGAACTTATAGAGATATGCTTACACTTCATCACACTCTCTACCACCGTGCTCAATCTCTGATTAAGGGAACCTTGCCTACTCTTCTTTGGCTTGCCTTGTTCGTCTTAAGCTTGTGCTACTTGATGGATGAAAACCATGTATTTGATCCCGGTGGATATTCGTCAAGATTCTTACTATGTTAATCAAGGTCGAGTCAGGCTCACGACTCGGTTAACAAAAACAAGCGCTTCTCGGGAGGCAACCCGCAGTATCTATCCTTTTTCTTTGTTTTTATAATAAGTGTAGGGGGAGACCCTAGTATCTGCATGTTGTTTTCTTTCTTATCATGTGCAGGGATTCGAGCTATCAAAGATCCATTCTTAATGACATTTGACGAACGGTGATTCCGTGTACCCATCTTCCCGGTTCTATCCTAAACTGTCGTGATTCAATATTTCATATCTTATATGTTCACATTGAAATCACTATACGCAAGATTTAAAAAACGTGCACAATATCCTAAATGTAGGGGAGTTCACTCCCACATGCTTAGACATTGAGGACTAATAACTAGGTTTTAGTTAGTTAAAAATATCGTTGTTCCAGTCTCTTCGAATTGAGAAAGGGAAAATGTGCGACTCATTCGTCTTTTGGTGAAAAAGAATATTTTTGGTTGTTGTATAAATAAATTTCAAGACTTTAAAGTAAATGACGGTAATTAAAATTCTAAAACTAATTAAACGTAAATGGTGAAATATTAAACTTTTAAAAGTAAATTTAATTAAAAGACAAAAAAAATGTGAACTTTAAAATTAAACTAAGATAATGCAATTAAAATATCATAAAAGAAAAATGGAGGGAAAAATAAATGCTTGAAAATAAAAAGGAATTAAACAGAACCTGAGCCGAGATCCAAAATACTGTCACTATTCGGAATCCAATCTTACTCTTATCCTAAATAACAAACCTGATGCTTATCCGGAATAAAACTGTCACCTTTATCCGGAATCACCAACATGTTTCTTATCTGGAATTTGGTTCTACAAGGTGCTTATCCGGAATAATTTCACCCTCTTATCCGGAATGTTTTCCTGACTTCTCTTGCTTATCCAGAATCTGGATCGTGAAGCTTATCTGTAATACTAGTTCGAACCCTTATCCGGAATGTTTTCCAGATTCTTATCCAGAATCCACGTCCTGCTACTTATCCGTAATACCACTACTTGATCACTATCCGGAATAACCAAAATCTGCTTATCCGAAATGTCCTTCTGAGCCTTATCCGGAATGGATATGCAAGCCTTATCCGGAATGTTGGGCTTCGAAGCTTTATCTGGAATAAACGTTTAAACCACTTATCTGGAATAACTAGCTCGTGGCTATCCGAAATGTTTCCGGATCCTTATCCGGAATTTGAGGGTTTTGAGAAATCCGAATAACAGTTAAAGGAAAATAAGCTAAAGACTAAAATTAAGCTAAAAACAATTAAGCAATTAACTAAAACTTTAACCAAATCAAACTTAAGAAAAAGCTAATAAGCAAAAATTTTAAAAATTTTAAAAACACTAAATAATCAAAATATTAAAAATAAACTTTTTATAAAAATTAACTAATAAGCACTTGATTAAATTTAAGAAAAACACAATAAGCTATAAAATCAATAAGCTAACACAATCAAAAACATAAAAACATAACCATTAATCAAATAAGCATGACAATAAGACAATAAGCACAAAGATTAAATAAAAACAAGAAAGGTAGAATGAGATATTAATAAAAACTTACTAAAATTAAGATTCAACAATTAAAGTAAAGACAAGAATTAAAATCTTACAAATTTAAGGTGCAAGACAAGAAACTAAATGTGCAATTAAGTAAATGACATTAACAAAAGTGCAAGTAATTAAATTGGAAGACTAGTTTGTAAAAATAGCTAACACCTCCTAATGTGAGATTAGGAGGGTATTTATAGTGATTATGGAGGTTAAGCATGTGTTACTTCCTTCTTTCTTTCTTTCTCGTCTTTTCGTCTTCTAAATTCTTTGACTTTTTCGACTTTGTCTCGGGATTATTTGAACTCGTCTTATAATTTCTTCATTAATTTAGACTTGAGTTTTTCGGCTTTATTAAACTTCCGTCTTTAGACTTTTTCTTCGATAAATCTTAAGAATAGGCCTTGGACTTCCGTTCTTTTTGCACTCTAGATCTTTTGACTTCGTCTTTTGTCTTTTTCTTCGATAAAAGCCCGTGAAATCCCGTGTTTTTTCCCTTTTAACATTTTGGTCCTAAATCACAACAAAAACACAAACCACGCATAATTCCGACATTTACGACATAAAATACACGTTTTGAATTGGTTATTATTATAGTTAAGCAGTAAAAGGATGAGTGTTTTCACACCTATCAAATCCCCTACACTTGACCATTGCAATGTCCTCATGTAATGTATTAATTACAAAGCTAGTTTTACATTCTTCATCATAATCAATCCACATTGGCCTTTATTAAAGAGACAAAATATTTAAAAGAATAAAACAAGTAAAAAGATCAAAAACTTACCTTAGGGATTTGGAATGTCATGAATGATTATCATCCTCAAGTTTCACGTTCCCCATACCAAGATTAAAAACGAGATCATTGTTATTATAAGTTAGCAAAGTAACACAAACTCATGTGGGCCAATTATTCACTTAGACTCCCTTATTCCTAGGTGTATCGCTTATATTTTATGATTGTCTTGAATGATCACGAAGATGCATTGTTGACTTATTTCGATAGTTATTAGGCTGAAAATAAAGTAGGACGATTTAATCAATAGTTAGCTAAAGGACAAAATCTTTTAAAACTGCTTCTCGGGACCTCATAAAGTTCATATCTTGGCATAACTCGCTTCACGATTTGAGACCTTTCTCGGATCGATATTTGGCAGTGACTTCATACTTTAAATCTTGAGAGACGTTCATGAAATAATGGTCTTCTCTTCATAATTGAAATTTCTTCGCTTGAACTTTTTGAGAGATTCTTCATATTTAGACCACGACTTCTCCATTTTTCTCCAATCTTTATTTGGGATTTTGATATACAACGATTCGCCTCCTTTTAGGACTTGGATCTATTTATCCTCATACCTTGTTAGGGCCTTTTTTGATAGAATTCTCCATGATATTTAGGGGAGTATTTGCTTTTCGTCGTGTGTCTTGATCCTTCATATTGATTTTTGATAAATTATTCTTCACATCACTTGGGATCTTTAGCAACAAAATGTAGCCCTCAAGTCTTGTTAGGACCTTTTCGGACTCGCCAATCTTCGCATCCCGCTTCAATAAGGAATGAGTCTCGTGGATGCTTAGCCTATTAAATCAAAGTTTTGGGTTTTCAAGTCATCTATAGGATCTTGCAACTTCTTTGACTTTTTCAAGTTTAGAATTCGCATTTTAAAGTTCCCTTGATAAACAACTTTCTAGGATCAATTATAGGAACTTGCGAAAAGTTCTTGTTCTTAACCCGTAAGAGTTAAGACTTTCCTGTTTTAAAGTTCCCTATATAAAAGCCTAGCAAAACTTGACTTAAACACGTTAAGGATACTAGCTAGAGTAAACTTAGATAAGTAAACTCGGGTTGAATCAAAAGATTCACAACGTTTGAAAATTAAAACCACTTTATTAAAATTTATTCTAGCAAAGAAAGAAAATAACTATGACTAAGGTAAAACTTCAAGGCCAAAATAGATCAAAAATTTTGAAAAAGTCGAAAAATCAAATTTTCCGGTTAAAATGAGGGCAAATACAAGGAAAAGCCCACTTAACATCGATAGAAGTCCCCCTACACTTAATATAAACATTGTCCTCAATGTTCAAGCATGTGGATGTAAACTCCCCTACACTTAGGAAATTATGCACGTTGTTTAAATCTTGTTAAGGGAAAAACAACTAAAGTGATTCCTATTTTTATATTGAAGAATATAAAATAGAGAATCAAAAGAGTTTAGGATAGAACCGGGAAGACGGGTACACGGGATCATGGTTCGTCAAAAGTCATCAAGAATGGATCTTTGAAAGCTCGAATCCCAGCACATGATAAGAAAGAAAACAACAAAAACATACTAGGGTCTCCCATACACTTATTATAAAAACGAAAGAAAAAGGATAGATACTGCGGGTTGCCTCCCGAGAAGCGCTTGGTTTTGTTAACCGAGTCTTGAGCCTGACTCGACCTTGATTAGCATAGGAAGAAGCTTGAAATACATCCACCGGGATCAAATACATGGTTTTCATCCATCAAGTAGCACAAGCTTAAGGCGAACAAGGCAAGGCAAAGAAGAGTAGGCAAGGTTCCCTTAAGCGAAGATTGAACACGGTGGTAGCAAGGGTGATGGGGTGCAAGCATATCTCCAAAAGTTCCAAAAATCTTTCCTTTTATTTCATCAAATGGATACTGAGATGGCTTGAAAATTCCATTACCAGGATCATACACCTTTTCCTTTAGGGGAAAATAACACTCGGGCTCATTAGACCTTGAAGATGATCCGCTCATAAATCGCACAATCTCATCCTTAGAATGTGGATAAAGAGGTGTCAAGACATAAGTACTGCGGATATCGGTGTCTTCCGGCTTCTTCTCCTTTGAAACGGGTTTCTTCATATCCAAAGGAGGATATAGACCATAATCATCAAAGTCCAAAGGAGGAGAATCACTCTCATTTGGGAAGTAAGTGTTGAGAAACGTAGCAAAGTCTTCCTTAAATGAGTAGTCATCCAAAGTAGGATCAAGTGTTGTTGGCGGAGGATCTTCATCAAAAGTAGGTGAAAAGTCATCATGTGAAGAATCACTCGAGAGAGTATCAGCCTTATCAAAGTCATCATAAGTGGGCATGTATGGATACGCAGAAGTAAAATTATCAGAATCATCCATATCAAAACTCGAATCATCATCGGAGTCATCATAGATCGATGGAGACTCATGAACTGGTGGAGGATCTAAATTGGAGAGAGAATCATCCACATCATCTTGGAACAGTGGAGTATCATAGCAAGAATCGAATAGAGGATTGTTGTAGACGACAAAATCATCAAGCACAATAATCATATTCGCTGATTCTCTTCCATTGGGTTTGGTTGTGATCTTCCCCATTTTAAAAACTTGTGCATCATTCCAAACCCTAAAGATTAACTCACCTTCGACAACATCGACTAAGGCTTTTCTGGTTCTCAAAAATGGTCGACCAAGTATTAAAAGAATATGAGGGTCCATTTCATAATCAACAACAACAAAGTCGACCGGAAAAGTGAAGGTGCCAACTTTAATGAACACATCTTCGGCAATACCAACGGGGTAAGCGAGAGTGTGATTTGCAAGCTCAAGAGTCATCTTTGTTGGTGTAAGATCGGGTAATGATAACTTTTTCCAAACACTTAAAGGCATCAATTTTATACTTGCCCCGAGATCGGCTAAGGTAGTAAATTCTTCGGTTTGGTGAAAAGTACATGGTAGCACAAAACGACCGGGATCTCCAAGTTTCTCCGGAAGTTCTTTAAGAAGGACGACAAAACAATTTTCATTCAATCGAGTATTAACAAACTCGGCCATCTTCTCCTTCTTATTAACCAATTCCTTAAACATCTTAAAAAATTTAGGCATTTGTGCTAGAGCTTCAACAAGGCTAAAGGTGATGGTCAGTCCCAAAATATTCTTCAAATAGTTCGACACTTGAATGTCATCCTTGGTTTGCAGTTTGGCCTTGTCTAAGCGAGATGGATAAGGAATGTTAGGTTTAGTTGGTGTAGGTGTAGCAGGTAAAGGTTGAGATGTTGAAGGTGGGGTTGGTGAAGGGTTCTTGGCTACTTCAGTAAGAGGTGGAGACGGTAATGGAGAACTAATACTAGGCGTGGGAGTAGGAGGGATAAATGGTGGTGGAGGAGGTGTAGATGAAGTAACTGGGTGAGGGATGGATGGTCCTACTAAAGTTGCTCCACTGCGTGTAGTAATAGCACTCACATTCGTTCTTGGGTTGGTGACGGTATTTGAAGGTAGAGAGCCCGAAGTAGAGGGTTGAGGAGTGGGTAAGAAACTAGCCAGCATATTCTTCAAATCATTTGTTTGAGTGCTTAAAGAAGTTTGTATATCATGTCAAAGCTCGGATCTAATATCATTACCTTGCTTAGTGATATCTCCTTTCAAGTTGATAATTTGGCTTTGCAGATTCTTAATTTTCTCTCCTTGGGTTCTCATTAAGATTTCAACATCTTGATTAATGGGTGGGGCTTGTTGAGTGGGTGGTTGATAAGGATTAGAAGCTCGAGGTGGATTTGGGTTGCTTCTATTATAGTTGTTAGGGTTGTGGTTTTGGGGAGAAAAAACGGGTGAAAGAAAGTTGTTAGAACGGTAACTTAGCAAGTTACGATCACTTGAGGTCGAGCTTGATGGCTTTCCGTTGAATAGTTACCATAAGCCGCATATACATTTTCCGGATTGTCATGAGTAGAAGGACAATCAGTGTATGAATGAGGACCACCGCAAGTCTCACAAGAAAGTGCTACAGCTTTAAGTTGTTGTTGTTGATTTGTAGCCAAAAGTTGCATATTCTTGCTCATTTCGACCATTGCACGGGTCAATTCGGTGATATCAGGGTTTGAAGAAGTAGAACAAACATTGACTCTCGGGTTATTCCTTGAAGATGCGGATGGACCCCAATTTTTGTGATGAGTAGTCATGTTCTCGATAAGCTCTCTACACTTCTCAGGTCTTCTTTCCATAAATGTGCCACCGGCGGCTGCATTAATCGTATCACGATCACGAACAGTTAAACCATTATAGAAAGTATCAATCAAAGTAACGGGGAGCATGTTGTGGTTTGGACATCGATCGATCAAAACATTATATCGTTCCCAAGCATCAAAAAGTGATTCACCAGGTTCTTGTGTAAATCCACTAATTTGATTCCGAAGGCTCGTGACCATGGATGGTGGAAAGTAGCGCGACAAAAAGCGTTGAGTCATCTCATCCCAAGTATGAATTGAATTCTTCGGAAGACGATCAAACCATTTTTCGGCATGGTGGGATAAGGTGTGTGGAAATAGGTGAAGGCAAAGAAAATCCATAGTAACACCCGGCAACTTCATGCTTTGAGTAACGGTAATGAATTTGTCGAGGTGTTTGTTGGCATCATCATCCGGCAATCAGCGAAAAGGACAAGTGTTTTGGACTTGTTGGATCATGTGATGCTTCAACGAAAACTCTGGAGCCGTGATTTGCATCGGCGCAATCGGTCCTCCTCGTCCATTCATCGTAGGTTGACAAAGCTCATCCATCGTTCGAAGGTCGGGTGGGGGAACATTGTTTGTTGTTATTCATGTTGGGGTGGGGTGGGTTATTGTTGTTGTGCACACCAGCCATAACTAAATCTTCACGAGTCTCGGGCTCTGAATAAGATGAAGATCTAGTTTCGCATACACATGAAAAAGAAAAAGAAAAAGATACTAAAGAAATAGAGAATATATATGTACGTGTAAGAATAAAAATAAAAATCTTTTTGTATTTTTGAAAGTTTTTAATTTTTATGGATTTTTAACAATTTTAATTTTTTTGGATTTTTGAAAATTTTTGAGCAAGAAAAATAACGTTCACGAGTGAACGGATCCCAAAATTCAACACGTCCCTCACATAAAACCGTTAATCTTCACGAAAAGAGCCAGCAGCGGCGCCATTTAATAACTATGTTTTAGTTAGTTAAAATATCGTTTTTCCAGTCTCTTCGAATTGAGAAAGGGTAAAATGTGCGACTCAATCGTCTTTTGGTGAAAAAGAATACTTTTGGTTGTTGTATAATTAAATTGCAAGACTTTAAAGTAAATGACGGTAATTAAAATTCTAAAACTAATTAAACGTAAATGGTGCAATATTAAACTTTTAAAAGTAAATGTAATTAAAAAAAAAAAATTAAAGCTGGACGGAAAGTAAATTGACAATGTAATAAAAATGTGAACTTTAAAATTAAACTAAGATAATGCAATTAAAATATCATAAAAGAAAAATGGCGGGAAAAATAAATGCTTGAAAATAAAAAGGAAGTAAACAGAACCTGAGCCGGGATCCAAAATATTGTCACTATTCGGAATTCAATCTTACTCTTATCCTGAATAACAAACCTGTTGCTTATCCGGAATAAAACTGTCACCTTTATCCGGAATCACCAACCTGTTTCTTATCCGGAATTTGGTTCTTCAAGGTGCTTATCCGGAATAATTTCACCCTCTTATCCGGAATGTTTTCCTGACTTCTCTTGCTTATCCGGAATCTGGATCGTGAAGCTTATCCGGAATACTAGTTAGAACCCTTATCCGGAATTTTTTCCGGATTCTTATCCGGAATCCACGTCCTGCTACTTATCCGGAATACTACGACTTGATCACTATCCAGAATAACCAAAATCTGCTTATCCGGAATGTCCTTCTAAGGCTTATCCGGAATGGAGATGCAAGCCTTATCCGGAATGTTGGGCTTCAAAGCTTTATCCGGAATAAACGTTTAAACCGCTTATCCGGAATAACTAGCTCGTGGCTATCCGGAATGTTTCCGGATCCTTATCCGGAATTTGAGGGTTTTGATAAATCCGAATAACAGTTAAAGGAAAATAAGCTAAAGACTAAAATTAAGCTAAAAACAATTAAGCAATTAACTAAAACTTTAACCAAATCAAACTTAAGAAAAAGCTAATAAGCCAAAATTTTAAAAATTTTAAAAACACTAAATGATCAAAATATTAAAAATCAACTTTTTATAAAAATTAACTAATAAGCACTTGATTAAATTTAAAAAAAACACAATAAGCTATAAAATCAATAAGCTAACACAATCAAAACATAAAAACATAACCATTAATCAAATAAGCATGACAATAAGACAATAAGCACAAAGATTAAATCAAAACAAGAAAGGTAGAATGAGAGATTAATAAAAACTTGATTAAAATTAAGATTCTATAATTAAAGTAAAGACAAGAATTAAAAGCTTACAAATTTAAGGTGCAAGACAAGAAATTAAAGGTGCAATTAAGTAAATGACATTAAAAAAAGTGCAAGTAATTAAATTGGAAGACTAGTTTGCCAAAATAGCCAACACCTCCTAATGTAAGATTAGGAGGGTATTTAGAGTGATTAGGGAGGTTAAGCATGTGTTGCTTCCTTCTTTCTTTCTTTCTCGTCTTTTCGTCTTCTAAATTCTTCGACTTTTTCGACTTTGTCTCGGGATTATTTGAACTCGTCTTATAATTTCTTCATTAATTTATACTTGAGTTCTTCGGCTTTATTAAACTTTTGTCTTTAGACTTTTTCTTCGATAAATCTTCAGAATAGGCCTTGGACTTCCGTTCTTTTTTCACTCTTGATCTTTTGACTTCGTCTTTTGTCTTTTTCTTCGATAAAAGCCCGTGAAAGCTCGTGTTTTCTTCCCTTTTCACATTTTGGTCCTAAATCACAACAAAAACACAAACCACGCATAATTCCGACATTTACGACATAAAATACACGTTTTGGCTTGGTTATTATTATAGTTAAGTGCTAAAAGGATGGGTGTTTTCACACCTATCAAGGACAGTGTTTATATCAAGTGTAGGGGGGCTTCTATCGAAGTAAGTGGGCTTTTTCGTTAATTTGTCCTCATTTTAATCGGAAAATTGATTTTTCGACATTTTTCAAATTTTTTGATCTATTTTGGCCTATTAGTATTTTCCTTTGTTATCGTTATTTTCATTCATTAGAATAAATTTTAATAAAATGGTTTTAATAAGTTTAGATGTCTTTGATATATTAGGCCCGTTATGAATCTTTTGACTCAACCCGAGTTTACTTATCTAAGTTTACTCTAGCTAGTATCCTTAACGTGTTTAAATCAAGTTTTGCTAGGCTTTTATATAGGGAACTTTAAAACGCGAAAGTCTTAACTCTTACGGGTTAAGAGCAAGAACTTTTCGCAAGTTCCTATAATTGATACTAGAAAGTCGTTTATCAAGGGAACTTTAAAATGCGAATTCTAAAAACTTGAAAAAGTCTAAGAAGTTGCAAGATCCTATAGACGACTTGAAAGCCCAAAACTTTGATTTAATTGGTTAAGCATCCACGAGTCTCATTCCTTGAGATTTTAAATTGTGGAGAACGAGAGATGATAGAGTCAACTATAAGTTTGGTATTCTTTCATGAACTTATGTGAGTTAATTATGAGCTTTTTCTCCCATCGCTTGTTAATAAATTAAATTGAAATAAGTAAGTTTGTAAGATTTGAAAGGTTACTTAGCTTCTATCCCAAGATCGTTTAAAAGTTGCTCGGTATTAATTAGAGTTCATAGCCAAGGCATAATTTATTGAAGTGGGATGCGAAGATTGGCGAGTCCGAAAAGGCCCTAACAAGGCATGAGGGCTACATTTTGTTGCTAAAGATCCCAAGTGATGTGAAGAATCTGTTGGAAATACGTTTTACGTATTAAGAAGGATCGGTCACTCCAACGATAGTCCATGTAATAGCTCGTAGTTTAGTTAACTTTCGTTATTTAACAAACAAGTTCAAGCCTAGCCTACAACTTGTGTAGGCCGGCCCAAACGTGTAAACCCAAGCCCATTACAAGGCTTGGGTATATAAACCCTCTTCTTTGATGGAGAGGGTGGTGTGGTTTCATTATTTTCACATAGTTCCTTTTAACTTTCTCTCTCTAAAGTGTGAAATCCACCATCTATCTATCTCTTTCTCTCTCTAAAAACATAAGCATAGATTTACATTTCTACAAATGGTATCAAGAGCTTGGGATGAAATATAGGTTTGTTTTTGTGTTGAGTATTGTCTTCTTAACAATTCGTAGAGTACAAGCTGGTTTTTGCCGAAATCTTCAAACTTTTTTGGTTTGATCGTAGTATTAAGTAGTGTAACATAGGGATTTGTGCTTTAACGTGTCCTTGGTATCTTGGTTTTCATTGAAACATCAATTTTCTTGGATCAAAAGTGCAAAAAAGGTCGTGTTCTTCATTCCGAAATTCTAGCAGAAACATCCATCGGAAAGTACAATTTGTACGTGGGGTTCCATCGCAATAACCTTACCATCGCAAAGGGTTTGGTTCTACATTGCGATCGTTGGATTTTCTTACTTATTCCGATCTGGACATTCCGATCGTACTTTGCGATCTGGGATTCCGACGGGTATAAGGAAGTATTTTAAGTCGTTACTCTGCTCGAATTTTGTCAGCTACTTTGCGATCTGGGTATTGCGATCTGAGTATTCCGATAGGTTTTTCGATCTGAGTATTACGATAGTTCTTTGCGATCTGAACATTTCGACCGCTCTGCATTGCGATCTAGGCATTCCGATACCATCATCATTCCGATAGGGTTACATTACGATCTGACATTCCGATCTGGTATTCCGATCTGACATTCCGATCAACATTCCGATAATCACAAATTTTTCCATAAAAAATTTCGATCGTGTGTAATTTTGTCTTGGATTTTTTGGTTTATCGAGAACATATTTTAAGGGATTTTAACATTGTTTCTCGACTTCAACACAAAAACACTTAACCTTATTTCATTGTTCGATCAACTTTGTAAATCTTAACTTATTGAAATGGAGTACACATCTCTTACGGATAAGTCCATCCTCTCGGGTACGGATAATCGTCCACCAATGTTGGTGAAGACTATGTATGAGGAATGGGCTTCCCAAATGGAACTTTATATGTTGAACAAGGAGAATGGACATCTAATTTGGGCATCGGTGCTCAATGGACCATTAGATTATGGTACAGTGACGGAAGGTACGACTACTCGTCCTCGCACAACGGGTGAGTTGACTGGAGATATGAAGATTCAAGATAAATGTGATAAGTATGCTACAAACATCATTCTCCAAGCCTTTCCTCCAGATGTCTACAAATTCGTCAGCAAACATAAAGTTACCAAAGAGTTATGGGATAGAATTCGGGTTCTAATGCAAGGCACCTCGTTAACTAAACAAGAATGAGAGTGTAAGCTTTATGATGCGTTTGATAAGTTTGCCTATGTGCCAGGGGAGACTCTCAATGACTACTATCTGATATTTACCCTATTGTTGAATGAGCTAAATATTTATGGCATGACAATTCCTACCTTTCAATTGAACACCAAGTATTTGAACACTCTTCCTCTAGAATGGAAAAAATACGTGACGGATGTTAAATTGGCTAAGGACTTGCATAACACCAATGTGGATCAACTTCAAGCTTTTCTTCAACAACACGAATGCCATGTGATCGAGGCTCGGTTGTCCACACCTCAAGTTCATGATCCAATTGCTATGTATGCTTCTCAACAAAACATGGCTTATACTTATCAACAACCATCATACTTGCAGCAGCCACCACTACACATCTATCAGCAACCACAGCAACCATCTTATCAACCACCAATGATGCCACAGCAAGAATATCAACAAAGTGTTCATCAACAATCTTTTCAACAGCAACCACCATATCAAACATCACCAACACAAACCAACACTTCTCCATTGGGCTATACTCCTCAGCAAGGATATTTTCCAATTGAAGCACAACCAGCACAAGCTTTCTACTCTAATGAACTTCCACCAATCCAAGCACCGGTCTTTACTCCAAATAATACGCCAGCTGATGTTTTAAACCATCTCACCGCCTACTTGTCAAAACTTGTTGCAACTAGAGGATTTCTACCAACAAACAATCAGCTCCGCACTTCATTAAATCCTCGACAACAAGCCACTGTTCAAGATGGTCAAGTGACGGTGCAACCTATTCAGGGAAGGCAAAATTCATATGGACCTCCTACAAGGACTGGGAACAATCAAGCTATGAATTCTCAAGCTAGTGGAAATGGGAGTCCTATTGGTCCTAAGAAGGTTGTGACTTGCTACAATTGCCGAGGACAAGGTCATATGGCGAGGGAATGCACTCAGCCGAAAAGGAGAAGGGATGATGCATGGTTTCGTGAGAAGATGTATTTGGTTGATGCTCAGTCTAAGGGGAAGATTTTGGATTCAGAGGAGTTGGCATTTCTTGCAGACCCAGGGGCAGCAGATACTGAAGGCATTGCAGTCGTTTCCACTTCTAATGCAGCTTATCAAGCGGATGATCTTGATGCATACGATTCGGATTGTGATGACATTCACTCTGCCCAAGCTGCTCTCGTTGCTAATCTCTCTCACTACGGTTCTGATGTCATTAGTGAGGTACCAACCACATCTAATAATATTGATGATAACCAACATCAAGTTGGACATGAAAATGACAACCTCGAAGGCTCGAACAGCATTCGGGAACTAGTAACTCAAATGATGTGGTACCCAATTCTACACATTTGAGTGAACCTCAACCAAATGCTACGACGGGTATGGAATCTTATGCTCAACATGATTTGGTCATGGTGCCTAAACATATTATTGATCAAATGCATATGGCCCTCAGACAATCCGTAGATACGAATTCCACCCTAACTGCCGAGCTTGCGTTGCATTAAGAAAAGGTCAAAACTTTTGAAATGGTCCCTCAAGAAGAGAAAATAACATGTTCTGAATTTGACCAATTTCGTTTTGAAAATATTGAACACTTTAAAGAAATAGAATCATTAAAAGCTAATCTTTCCAATGAATTAAAAGCAAAAGAGTCGGTTGTCAATGATTTTCAGAAACTTAAAATGGATTTCGAAACTCTCGAGTCTAAAAAGGTTGAATCGGAAATTAATGCTACCAAACTTCTTAAATTCAAAGAACAACAGCTTTTAAAACAATACGCTTCCACAGAAAAGGTTCATCTTTTAACTAAATCATTTAAAGAATTTGAACTTAAGCGTCTTCAAGATTTACCACCAAATCCCGGTTATGCAAAACAAGCTCAGGAATATATTCCCGGTCTCTATGATATGACCATAATTGGCAAATCGAAAGAAGCACCTTTTGTTCGTAGTACTGAGGAGACACAATCACTTGGGGATGAAACTCATTCTAAAATGCTTTCAAAATTCCATACAATTGATTATGATCAACATAACAAAGATCAATTTTCGAAAAAGACACGCATTCGCTTACAAAAGGAATTAGCAGAATTAACAGTTCTTGTGCCCCAAAGTTTGTCAAATGAAAATATTCCTAGTACGTCTCCTACACTCGTCAAAAAGGATTTAACGAAGTTAATTCCACCGGTAAGTAAGCCGTCCGTTAACTTAAATACGGTTCACCAACACTTAGCCGATTTTGATAAGGTCATTTTGGAACGTACGACGGCCACGACCATAACGGAAGGTGAATGGAACTTTGAGCACACTAGAGCTGCGTTTCGAGATGAAATTGTTCCGTTTGTAAACAATGTTAAAGCTTGTCTTCGTAATATTGATCAAGATTTGTTTTTGGAAATAGAAGAAGTTAGACGTGTTTTCAATGAAATGGAAGATGCTTATGAAAACAGTTTACTTGAAATAGAACGGGTTTCACGCCATAATGATCTGCTTCTGAATCAAGTGATCTCTCATGATATAGTTTCTGTCTGTGTGAATACAAGTGTTGATAATGATTCTATTGTGCATAATGTTGAATCTGTGGATACTGTGGTAGATAGTACTTGTCACGAATCTGACGCTGAATTTTTAAAGCTTCAAGATTCATATTCTTCGCTTTCAAAACGTTTTGATGAGACTCAAACACATTGTATTTCGCTTGAATGCAAGCAACAATTTATTCAAGAAATCTTTGAAACGTCATTCGAAGGTGTTAATATCGATGATGCAAACTTTGAAAAGAATTTTCGATTGAATTTACAATCAAAACAGCGTCAGCCAAGTGACAAGGTTGCTAAGTCTTTGCCGATAGACATAGAGAAATCTAAGGAGCTTAATTGTGTGAACGTACTTGAGGCCGCTGAGAACTTTAGACTTGATCTAGATAATCGAGTTTCCAAGATTTTGTCCAAAGTTGATAACTTAAAACAGAAAAATACACGACTCTTCGATTCAGTACAGCCCGCATGTGTTGATACCACTGCACAGAATCAATCATTGATTGAACAATTGAATAGAAAGTCGATGGAAATATCTGATTTGAGGGAACAAATTTGTGATAAAAATCTGGTCTTGGCTGAGTTAAAGGAAACACTTCGTACTCTAAAAGGTAAGAATGTTGTGGATAACGCAGCCACTATCTCAGCTCTGTCCTCTAGTGCAATCAAAAGGAACCTAATAGCCGTCACACCACTTAACAAGGGCCCTAGGACTAAACCATCTCAAACTTTGGTCACTAAAGATAAGGCGGAATCAAAACCAGCTTCTAATATTCCCGTGTTGCCTTCTACAGGAGTAAGCACCACTACTAAGGATCAAAGATCTAAGCTTAAGAGAAACAAGAAGAATGATAGGATCTTGCCCCCATTTAGTAGTCAAGTGAAGAAGAAAGTAGAAGCCCATCCTAGGAATGTTATTTCTGTTTTGAATAAAAAGAATCATGTATCTAAACCTAAAGGCTCTGCGGTTGTGCAGCGTTCTAAGCCTAGTTTGAATTCTAATTTGAAATGTTGGAATTGCAATGAATGTATGTTTTCTACTCGTCATGATTCTTGCCTTATTGACCATGTGAATGAGATGTATGCCCGGAAAAATGGATTAGAATGGAAACCGACTGGGAAAGTGTTAACTCAAGTTGGTTGGATGTGGCGCCCCACTGGTAGAACTTTCATTATAGTAGGAAATATGTGCCCTTTAACTAGGATCACTCCCACTGAAGTGAAGAAAGCGTGCCCTTTAACTAGGAGTACCAAGGCTACCAAAACACAAGCGTGTCCTTTAACTAGGAACACCGATACTACTGTAGGAACCAAGTGCCCTTTAAATAGGTCTACTCCCACTGTAGTGCCCGCAAATAATCCAAAACCAATGAAAGTTGGAACAGTAAAACCTGTTAGTGCTAAAACTCACATTAGAAAACGCAGGAAATCTAAGGGTCTCAAAAATGTTAGCAATTCTGATAATTCTATATCTGTATCTGCTAACACTCCGGAACCAATAGTTTCCAATGCATTGTCTACTGTTGTTATTGAAAACAGGTGGTCCAAATTGTTCTCTGGTATTTGGACTCTGGTTGCTCCAAGCATATGACCGGAGATCGCTCTCAGCTCAGAAATTTCGTCAGCAAGTTTCTTGGTACGGTTCGATTTAGAAATGATCATATTGCAAAGATAATGGGTTATGGTGAATATCATATTAGGAATGCTATAATTTCGAGAGTGTATTACGTGGAAGGTCTTGGTCACAACTTATTTTCTATGGGACAATTTTGTGATGCAAACCTAGAAGTTGCTTTTCGAGAGCATACCTGCTTCATTCGTAATTTGGAAGGGGTTGATTTATTGAAAGGTACTCGAGGGAATAATTTGTATACTTTTTCTCTACAAGACATGATGGCCGCTTCTCCCGTATGTCTTCTCTCCAAAGCATCGAAGACTAAGTCATGGTTATGGCATCGACGGTTATCTCATCTTAACTTTGACGCTATTAATCACTTGGCGAAAAACGAACTTGTTCGTGGTCTTCCTAAACTATCATTTCACAAGGATCATTTGTGTTCCACGTGTACAATGGGGAAAAGCACTAAGAAGTCTTACAAACCCAAGACTGAAGACACCAACCAAGAGAAACTTTATCTGTTGCATATGGATCTTTGTGGGCCAATGCGTGTTGAAAGTCTTAGTGGCAAAAAGTACATCCTCGTCATTGTCGATGATTACTCTCGGTTTACATGGGTGAAATTTATTAAAGCAAAAAATGAGGCACCTAAATTCATCATCGGATTTCTCAAGATGATTCAAGTGCGTCTCAACACTACTGTCCGACGCATTCGTACAGATAATGGAACCGAATTTGTGAATCAAATCTTGCGTGATTATTATGAAGAAGTTGGCATTTCTCATGAAACATCCGTTGCTTGCACTCCACAACAAAACGGTGTCGTTGAAAGGCGAAATCGCACACTTATGGAAGCTGCTCGAACGATGTTAATTTACGCAAAGGCTCCATTGTTTTTATGGGCAGAAGCAGTATCTACAGCAGTGTACACCCAAAACAGGTCACTAATCCGTAAACGCCATGGTAAAACACCTTATGAGCTTCTCCATGGAAAAGTACCAGATTTATCATATCTTCATGTATTTGGTTCTCTTTGCTATCCAAATAATGATGATGAAAATTTGGGAAAACTTCAACCGAAGGCTGATATTGGTATTTTCATTGGTTACGCACCCGCAAAGAAGGCATACCGAATCTACAACCGTAACTCTCGCAAGATCCTCGAAACTATGAATGTTGATTTTGACGAGCTGACAGCTATGGCTTCTGAGCAAAGCAGCTCTGAACCCGCACTTCATGAAATGGGACCCAGTAATATTAGTTCTGGTCTTGTCCCAAACAACCCTACTTCATCATCATTTCCACCACCTACTAGGAATGAATGGGATACGTTGTTTCAACCGTTATTTGATGAATTCTTTACTCCTACAACTATTGTTGCTTCAGAACCTGAGGTAATAGCTCTGGTACCCGAAGTTGTCGCTCCAGCAACCGTTGCACAATCAGATACATCTGCACCTACAATTGGTCAAGATATACCATCCACAAGTAATTCTCAACCAACACATGTAACAACTACCCACGTCATGCCTATTGATGATGAAGAGGATGATGATGATCACGATTTGGAATTCGCTCAAATGCGTGAACTTCCATTCTTTGGTGTACCAATTCCCGACCCTAATCAAGCCGGGTCGTCCACCTCAGAGGAAGCTCCTAGTACGGTTTACTCCAATCCACGGATTCGTGAACATGACAGCAAGTGGACAAAGGATCATCCTATAGATTCTATTATTGGTGACCCTAATCGTCCGGTATCCACACGAAGTCAGTTACAAGAAAGTGTAATGTTTTGTCACTTTGATGCTTTCTCACTGAAGTTGAACCTAAGACATGGCAACAAGCTTTTACTCAATCATGTTGGATAGAAGCTATGCAAGAAGAACTTAATGAATTTATACGTCTTGAAGTATGGGAACTTGTCCCATGCCCGGATCAAGTGCAGTTACTCACTTTGAAATGGGTTTACAAGGTGAAACTCGATGAGTTAGGCGGAATATTGAAGAACAAAGCTAGACTAGTAGCTCGTGGATACAAGCAATTATTGGGCATGGACTTTATGGAATCCTTTGCACCTGTTGCCCGTTTGGAAGCAATTAGACTATTCCTCGCTTATGCAGCCCATATGAATAAGATCGTCTATCAGATGGATGTGAAGACGGCATTTCTTAATGGTGAACTCAAGGAAGAGGTCTATGTTCAACAACCGGATGGTTTTGTGAATCCTAATTATCCTAATCATGTGTAAAAGCTTAAGAAGGCTCTTTATGGGTTGAAGCAAGCTCCTCGCGCATGGTATGATCTTTTGTCACAATTCCTCATTACACAAGGCTTCGCAAAAGGCAAGGTGGATCCTACGTTGTTCATTCAGAAACGAGGTAAAGATATGATTATGGTACAAATATGTTGATGATATTATATTTGCAGCCACGACCCAAACCTTATCCGACGAGTTTGGGACACTCATGTCTTCCAAGTTTAAGATGTCAATGATGGGCAAGGTATCATTCTTCTTAGGTCTTCAGATATCTCAGAGTCCCAAAGGCATCTTTATCAATCAATCCAAGTATGCCCTTGAATCGCTTAAGAAGTATAAGATGGAATCTTGCGACCCCATGGATACTCCAATGGTGGAACGAACTAAGCTTGATGCAGATCCGCATGGAGTTGCCGTTGATCCGACACTTTATCGTAGAATGATCGGTACTCTTCTGTATATCACAGCCAGTCGACCTGATCTTCAGTTTGCTATATGTATGTGTGTCAGGTATCAAACTAGGCCTACTGAGTTACACTTAGCTACTGTTAAAAGGATCTTTCGATATCTTAAAGGAACCATTAATCGGGGACTTTGGTATTCGAAGGACTCTTCTATTGCACTAATGGCATATGCAGATGCGGATCACGCGGGTTGTCAAGATACAAGGCGTAGCACGAGTGGAACTTTGCAACTACTAGGAGATCGATTAATTAGTTGGGCATCGAAAAGGCAGAAAAGCGCTGCAATTTCAAGTACGGAAGCAGAATACAAAGCTATGTCCGGTTGCTGTGCTCAAATTCTTTGGATGAGATCACAATTAACCGACTATGGTCTAGGTTTCAACAAGATTCCGATGTACTGCGACAACAAGATTGCAATTGCCTTATGCTGCAACAATGTTCAATTCTCCCGGTCGAAGCATATTGACATTCGCTACCACTTCATCAAGGAGCAAGTGGAAAATGGAGTGATCGAGCTTTACTTTGTCCGCTCTGAGTATCAATTGGCGGATATTTTCACGAAGGCTTTAGATCGCGCTCGAATTGAATTTTTGGCCGACAAGCTAGGAATGAGAACTTTCTCGCCTGAGACTCTAAAGGAACTAGCAGATGAAGCGAAAGAATAGTGGTGGTAAAACTATTCTCCGTATCCTTGGTGATCATCTGTATATATTGTTTATATTTTTATCCACAAAAGCAAAAGACAAAAATATAAAACCATATAAAAACCATAAAAAATTGAAAAATTCATAAAAATCCAAAAATATTTTTACTTTATTTTTCAAAGGCTTGTCTTTTGGTACGATAATATTTACGACCTTAGAAATGTTGATTAATATCGACACGGAGCCATAAATAGAGTTTGTACAAAAGTTGTAAATATTTCATAAAACATGCCTATATGGCTTGTAGTTATTTCAGACTGCAACCCGGTTTTCATATTAAAGTCAAGTATTTCATATGAAAGCTTTGGCTAACAACGGGAATTAATTTTCTCGGGCAAGGTTTACTTTCAAACCTTGTAAGGGATCAAGTTTACTTTATAACTTGGTCTAACACAAATCTATGTACGCATCAGTGCATTTATTTTTTAAAACAAGAGAAGTCTTGTTTTTATGAAGTTATCATCTCTACAATCATGCAATCTACAATTGGTATCTACATACTCGACGATGCGACTACTCAACCGACGACTACAGCTCTTTCAATAGAACACGGGTCAACAATTGAGGGGGAGCAATTGTCAAGCATTCAGAATCTTCAATACCGAACGTGACAAATTCACAAGTTGGTGTCAAGACAACAATACCAATCGTACACGTGATGTCAAGAGATGACTTCAGACGTGACGAGGCGACCAACATATGCTGACAAGAACCATTTGATCTTATCATATGATGTTCTCATCTATCAGGTCTAACCTTGTCAATTCTTTTTTAATATGGTGAATATGTGATCATGCTACAAATCGAGATCATATCTCATACATTTGGTATCATGGAGATAAAATGGACTTGCATTTTTCTTCCCAAAACCTTTGTTAAAACTTCATTAAATCAATTGATATTAAAAACATCGATTGGGTTAATATTTTTAATATGGGGGAGAAAATGTGATTTAATATGGGATATTATCACAAATGGTCTGACTTAAAGTGTTGGCTCATCCCGACATGTGCGAAATGTTTTCGAATATCGTGGCATATGTTAAGGGGGAGCAAAATGGATTTGCATATCAAAATGGATTTCATGGTGACATATACTTACCCAAAACCCATTTATTTCACGACGATGAAGATTGTGGTGACATAAGGATGGTAGGATAGGTTAAGTCCTATGATTCTTCCAGAACCGGAGGAATCTTCTCAAGGACATTCCATAGCTAGAAATAGTAGTCCTTAGGAAAGATGAAGAAAGATTGTGAACGTAGCTGAATGCTGACCAAGTACATAAGTTAGAACTGGAACAATCATAACAAGGTGCTAGTTATGACGTATTGGTAAGCATTGAAGGGGTTGAAGAATGAAAAAGAATTGTAAAGATAAAGGGTGTAAAGAAAGAAGCCCTCCTTACAACTTAGACAGAAACCGGGTCAACACATATGCTATTGAGATCATTTTAATGATTCTTGATATTGAAGACAGACATCATGGACCCAGTGATGCAATGCACAACCCATCCCAGCTAACTCAGATATCTCTCAAAAGGTATTTGTTTTAATCACACGGAGACAACACGTTATCTATTGATTTATTCACTCCGAATAAATTGGTATTGAAATGGTGGCACTCCTCTCCAGCCTCCGATACTAAAATCCAAAATGCACGATCGAGTCTAGAGCCATTTGAGATCATCAAATATCTCATTAGGACACACTTTCATATTTCCTTGCTTCTTCACACACTGTGAAAAGTAAGAAAGATTTTAAGAGTCCTACGCAAAATCTTCATGATCTTGCCTGAACATCTGAGTAATACGAAATTATTTACAATGAAGATGGAAATCCTTCTTGAGCGAATATCAAAAAGCTCATGGTAGGTGACTTGTGCGATTCTTTATGAATCAAACTTGTGATAACTGGAAAGCAACAACTGTTTAATTCTTAACTGAATTTAAACACGTTCCAGGCCTCTACGCAAATCTTAGTGATCTTGCCAGAACACTCAGAGTGATACCTTAGTGTTCACAGTGATGAGTGGAAATCCTTCTAGTGTTAACCTCAAACAGCACTTGGTAGGTAACTTGCAAGATTCTATACGAATCAAGCTCGTGACAACTGGAAAGCAACGATGGTGCGGTTCTTAATTGAATTTCACTTGTTCCAGGAACATGAATTGACGGCTTCAAATCATGTGGATATTATTATCCAAATGATTCACTCTTTATGTTCGCAGTCAGCTTTGGACGGTCAAATAAAGAGAACGGGTTTACCCGCGAAATCCTGTCAGGAAGTTACTTAATTGAAACTATCCGTCACGGGTACGATATCTAATATCGTCCAACGGTCTTCACCGACCGGAGGTAAAATGCTACCGATTTAGAATGAAATGTTCAAAGCCATTTCGTTCGTGTCTACTTATGTTGCGGCATTTGAAGACGGTGGCGTTGCGGAATCCAAGAAGAAGTCGTCCCCGCATGCTTATACTTTGTGCACTTAATACCTCATTTAATTCAAGAAAGCCTAAAAGTTAAGTCTTCTGCTGTATCGAACTATGAAGCTTTCAAGAATTACGAAGGTATAAGTATGTGGGACATGGTGTCACGAGGAGGCGTAAATCACAAGTGATGGATGCACGAGATCAAGGCAAGAGATTAATGCTCAAGATTGACATCAAAGATCACATCAGCATGTTCACCAGAAAAAGAAAAAGAAAAGAAAGACAAAGACTACGAGCTCAAGACAAGCATAGTATGCTAGGTTTTTCTTATTATTGTAACTCGGGTAACGCCCTTGTTTGGAGTGACCTCCCTTAGGGGGAGATTGTTGGAAATACGTTTTACGTATTAAGAAGGATCGGTCACTCCAACGATAGTCCATGTAATAGCTCGTAGTTTAGTTAACTTTCGTTATTTAACAAACAAGTTCAAGCCTAGCCTACAACTTGTGTAGGCCGGCCCAAACGTGTAAACCCAAGCCCATTACAAGGCTTGGGTATATAAACCCTCTCCTTTGATGGAGAGGGTGGTGTGGTTTCATTATTTTCACATAGTTCCTTTTAACTTTCTCTCTCTAAAGTGTGAAATCCACCATCTATCTATCTCTTTCTCTCTCTAAAAACATAAGCATTGATTTACATTTCTACAGAATCATTTATCAAAAATCAATATGAAGGATCGAGACACACGACGAAAAGTAAATATTCCCCTAAAGATC
The DNA here is from genome assembly GCA_025667525.1 of Glebionis coronaria. NCBI lineage: Eukaryota > Viridiplantae > Streptophyta > Magnoliopsida > Asterales > Asteraceae > Glebionis > Glebionis coronaria. The sequence continues at coordinate 463,447,312 of CM046874.1, forward strand.
ATGGAGAAGGCTATCCGAAAAGACCCTAGCAAGGTATGAGGATAAATATATCCAAGTCCTAAAAGGAGGCGGATCGTTGTATATAAAAATCCAAATAAAGATTGGAGAAAAAATTGAAGAAGTCGTGGTCCAAGTATGAAGAATCTCTCAAAACTTCAAGTGAAGAAATTCCTATTATGAAGAGAAGACCATTATTTCATGAACGTCTCTCAAGATTTGAAGTATAAAGTCAATGCCAAATATCGGTCCGAGAAAGGTCTCAAATCGTGAAGCAAGTTATGTCAAGATATGAACTTTAAGAGGTCCCGAGAAGGAGTTTTAAAAGATTTTATCCTTTAGCTAACTATTGATTAAATCGTCCTACTTTATTTTCGGCCTAATAAACTATCGAAATAAGTCAACAATGCATCCTCGTGATCATTCAAGACAACAATAAAATATAAGAGATACACCTAGGAATAAGGGAGTCTAAGTGAATAATTGGGCCACATGAGTTTGTGTTAGTTTGGTAACTTATAATAACAATGATCTCGTTTTTAAGCTTGGTTTGGGGAACGTGAAACTTGAGGATGATAAACATTCATGACAATCCTAAGCCCTAATGTAAGTCTTCGATCTCTTTACTTGTTTTCTTCCTTCAAATATTTTGTTATTTTCTATCTCTTTGAGTTTCCTTATTATCATTTGTTTAATAAAGGCCAACGTAGGTTAATTATGATGGAAAATGTAAATCTTGCTATATAATTAATACATTGCATGAGAACATTGCAATGGTCAAGTGTAGGGGATTTAATAAGTGTGAAAACTCTTATCCTTTTACCATTTAATTATAATAATAACCAAGCCAAAACGTGTATTTTATGTCGTAAATGTTGGAATTATGCGTGGTTTGTGTTTTTGTTGTGATTTAGGATCAAAATGTGAAAAGGGAAGAAAACATGGCTTTCACGGGCTTTTATCGAAGAAAAAGACAAAAGACGAAGTCAAAAGATTAAGAGTGCAAAAAGAACGGAAGTCCAAGGCCTATTCTAAAGATTTATCGAAGAAAAAGTCTAAAGACGGAAGTTTAATGAATTCGATGAACTCAAGTCTAATAAATGAAGGAATTATAAGACGAGTTCAATTTATATCGACAAATCCCAAGACAACGTCAAAAAAGTTGAAGAATTTAAAAGACGAAAAGAGGAGAAGAAAGAAGAAAGCATGACATATGTTAATCCTCCTATAAATACCCTCCTAATAACACATTAGGAGGTGTTAGCTAAATTGACAACTTAGTCTTTCCACTTAATTTCATGCACTTTCATATTGTCATTTTTAATTTCTTGTCTTTAATTTCAAGTAAGTTTTAATTTTATGTTGTTGAATCTTTAATTTTAATCAAGTTTTTTAATTAATCTCTCATTCTACCGTTCTTGTTTTGCTTAATCTTTATGCTTATTTTCTTATTGAAATGCTTATTTGATTGTTTGTTATGTTTTTATGTGTTTGATTGTGTTGACTTATTGATTTTATAGCTTGTTGTGTGCTTTTCTAAAATTTACTTAAGTGTTTTTAAAAGTTATGTTATAAAAAGTTGTTTTTAAATATTTTTATTATTTAGTGTTTTTAAAAGTTTTTCAATTTTGGCTTATTTGCTTTTTCTTTAAATCATTTTGGTTAAGTTTTTAGATAAGTGCTTATTTGGTTTTTAGCTTAATTTTTAGTCTTGCTTAATTTTGTTTTAGTTCAGGTTATCTTTAAACCCTAGTTTCCCTAACTAGGTCCTGTATTCCTTTCCCGAATTATATGCTGGAAAATTTTCCCGAACTACTTGTGGATTCCCCTTATTCTAAATTAAATTAAACAGTACATTTCGAATTACTTGCATAATTCATTATTCCGGATTACATAGAGGATCAACATTCCGAATTAGGTGGATTACCAAGTATTCTGAACTAGGTTTGAACCACTGTTTCCGAATTAGCTTCCTTTTGCGTATTTCCGAACTAGTAGTAAAATAGTGTATTCCGAATTATGTGGTGGATTTGTATTCTGAACTATGTACGAGATTCTGGATCCCGAATTGCTTGTTGAAACTAGATTCCGAATTAGGTGTTGCACACATTCTGAGTTAGATTGATCCTCATAGATTCCGAACTAGGTGAGAACTAGACATCCCGAATTAAGTGTTGTTTCTGCTTCCCGAACTAGGTATAGGATCTCCACATACCGAACTAGGTTAGGTTTCTGGGTTTCCCTACTTAGGTTCATTATTTGATTTCCAGACTTATGTTTATTTCTTGTTACCTGCTTAGTTCAATTTAAATACTTGTTTTTCCCGCCATTTTTCTTAAAGTGTTATTTTAATTGTTTTAGTTTATATTAATTTTCAAGTTTGCATTTTTATTAAATTGTTAAATTTATTTTTCGTCAAGTTTTAATTTCTCGTCATTTAATTAATTTACTTTTAAAGTCTTTATTTTTCGCCATTTACGTTTTAATCAATTTCATCTTTATTTACTTTACCTTTTACTTTAAAGTTTTGCACTTTTACTTTACTACAACAACCAAAATCTATTTTTTTCCACCAAAAGACGACTGAGTCCCACATTCAACCTTTTTCAATTCAAATCGAGTCGATACGATTTCAACTTAATAAAACTCAGTTATTAATAAGTTGATGCACTTTTTACTTGTGAATTCAATGATCCCATTTTTAATCTTGGAATGGGGAAAGTGAAACTTGAGGGTGATAAGTGTTCATGGTACCGAAGCCCTAATTCAAGACATTGATTTCTTTATGAGTTCTTCCATCAAAACCATTTATGAAAAAATCAAAAATATATAAATAGAATTATTCTTCTTTGCATTGCATTGTACAAAATCCAAATCATGCATCATATAGTGTAGAGTAGTGTAAAAGCATTCCATATTGGTCAAGGGGGTTAATTATGAGAAAAATGTAAAATTTGTACTTTAAAATATAGTATTGCATGAGGTCATGGCAATGATCAAGTGTAAGGGATTTGATATGAGCAAAATCTCATATCAATTAATCAACAAATCATCCTAAAACACATAGAAAATACCTAACTTTTGTGTTATAAAGTAGTATTATGTGGTATGTTTTGTGTTTGTGCTCAAATAGGTAACAAGGATACAATTTCAAGCAAACAAGTGGAAATCAAGCTCATTTATGAGTAAAAGACAAGAGAAAGATCAAAGATGACAAGCCATTTAAAGAGAAGGACCTATCTTGACAATATTAAAAAGTTGAAGGACTTAAATGCAAATTTTGGAAAAGTCAAGATTAAAGTCAAACTTGGTCAACCTTCAGGTCAACCAAGTCAAAGGACTTAATTAATCAAGATTGCAAGTCAAAGGGACTGAAATTGCTATTGAAAGAAGAAAGGAGCTAAAATGAATAAACTGCCAAAGAGAGGTGCTTAAATTGACAAAAACATAGCAACTTTTGTCATGATCCATGTCATTACAATTTCAACCAATCAAAAGGCTAGAAAATTGTGATGCGGATTTCCAAGTATGCTACCAACTCACCTCTTCATTTAATAAACGAATCCAGGAACAGTGAAACCCACTACCTGCTTTTGACCAATCACGTTGCAACACTCCATAATCATATTATACAAATACGGATAATGATCTGTGTGTTATGCTGAAACCCAATGAAATCATGCCACGTGTCAACGTCAACCATCAACAAGCCCAGACCGTGGAATGAGCTACAAGGCATTTCAGAAAGAGTTCTCTACATGAAAAAGACTCCAAATGAGAAGACGAATTCAACTATGCAAATCAATTAGACTGAAACTGGAGGAATCAAAAACCCCCTTTGGTGTTCTTGAAGACAAATTTACAATTCACCAAAAGAAGCCACCTGACATTCTATCATTGGTTGAAACACGTCACAATCTCCAACAACTTGTCATCTAGACTCTATAAATATCAGTTAGGACCTTTGATAGGTGTGAAAACACCCATCCTTTTACCACTTAATTATAATGAAAACAAGACCATAACGTGTATTTTATGTCGTAAATGTCGGAATTATGCGTGGTTTGTGTTTTTGTTGTGATTTTAGGATCAAAATGTTAAAAGGGAAGAAAAAACGGCTTTCACGGGCTTTTATCGAAGAATAAGACAAAAGACGAAGTCAAAAGATCAAGAGTGCAAAAAGAACGGAAGTCCAAGGCCAATTATGAAGATTTATCGAAGAAAAAGTCTAAAGACGGAAGTTTAATAAAGCCGAAGAACTCAATTCTAATTTATGAAGATATTACAAGACGAGTTCAATTAATCCCGAGACAAAGTCGATAAAGTCGAAGAACTTAAAAGGCGAAAAGACGAGACAAGAAAGAAAGAAAGGAGGAAGCTTCCAACCTTCCTCCCCTTATTCTCCCTATAAATATTATCCATTTCATTTCATTTCATTTGTTGGCTAGTTTGACAAACTATGCTCTTCCATTTTTATTCTTCTTGCACCTTAAATTCTTGTAATTCTAATACTTGTCTTGGCACCTTTAATTTCAAGTAAGCTTTATTTAATTGTCATTGAATCTTTACTCTTCTTGTTAATCTCTCATCTTCCTTTCTTGTGTTGATTTAGTCTTATGTTTATGTTCTTTAATTTTTATTGATTTGATTAAAGTGGGTTTTGCTTATTTTGATTATTATTGTTAGTGTTATTGATTTGGTTTGATTGGTATTCATTAGTTGTTCATTTGTGGTTAGTTTGGTTTAATCTTTTGGTTGATTTTGATTAGTTTTGTTTAGATTCGTCCCTTTATCTTTCCCGTCTTCTTCGCTTATTTAGTTTCCCCAGATTCCGAACCAACTATACATTCCGAATGAAGGATTCAGTCTAGGTATTCCGGATCAGCAATTTATTCCGTACCAATCGTTTCTTCTTTATATTCCGCATGAGCAACTATTTATTCCGAATGAGTGGATTATTCCGGATAAACATTTATTCCGGATGAAGGATATATTCCGGATGAAGGATATATTCCGGATGAAGGATATATTCCGGATGAAGGATATATTCCGGATGAAGGATATATTCCGGATGAAGGATATATTCCGAATGAACCTCTTGTTCTGATTATTCCGGATGAAGCCAATATTCTGGATGAAGGACTTATTCCAGATAAAGCAATTTATTCCAGATGAAGGTTTTTTATTCCGGATGAAGGACTTTTTCCGAATGTGTAGTTTTTCTTAGTTTTGTAATTTCAGTTTTAGTTTATTTTAAGTTTATGTTTTTAAGTTTTAAACTTTATTTTTCCGGCCTTTTTCCTTAGTCGCACTTTTAGTTTACTTGCCTTTAGTTTTAGTTTAAGTTTGACTTTTAATTTCTCGTCATTAATTTACCGTCAAGTTTTTATCTTTTATTATTTCTTTTCACCGTCTTTATTCTTATTGTTTCAAGTCTTTATTTTTAATTAGCTTACTACACCAAACAAATCCCTTTTCGTTACCAAGAGCGACTATGTCACACTTAAACCTTAATCAATTCGAGAAGATCGGACGATAATATTTTTATATTTGGAAATCATATGTATCAAATGGCGCCGCTGCCAGCTCTTTTCGTGAAGATTAACGGTTTTTTGTGAGAGACGCGTTGGATTTTGGGATCCGTTCACTCGTGAACGTTATTTTTCGTGTCAAAAATTTTCAAAAATCCAAAAACATTTGAAAAATCATAAAAAGCATTTCTTTTTCAAATTTTTGCAACCAAAAATATTCCTCTTTATCCTCTATTGTGTTTAATTCTTTTCTTTACCCCTCTCATTTATAATTCTTCATGGATTCGTCTTGCGTACGGTGTGGGAGACCATGGCATGGGTTTCAAACATGTCAATGGTGTACTTATGAGCGGTGCGGTTCTAATATCGACGATACACAATTTGGATTTTGTCCATTTTGTAATTCAACAAATTCGTACTTCTCCTCTTACAATACTTTATCACCCTCTCCCGTATATGACGATCCTTATCCTCAAAATGCCCCGGATTTTTCTCCATCTCCGTGGTGCTATAAGTGTGGGGGTCCTCACGAAAGTTTTCACTGTCCAACGGGGGATCAAAATTACTATAATTATACCCCTTCTAGTTTTGACCAACCCCTGCAATACCCAAATGATCATCAGCCTAGTCACGGGATGAGTTACTAAGTACCAATTGACGATCTTGCTATAGCTTTTCAAGAACAAACGAAAGAGCTTTTACACACGCTGCAAACTTGTATGGAGTCATTTTTAAAGCAGCGAGATCAGACGAGTACTCATATCCCTGAGATTATTATTGGCCCTTTAGGTAATGAGGAGAGCGATGACGATATTGAGGTTATTTTCGACGAGGAGGAATTTCTAAAGCAACGTAAGACTTCTCCCATTCCTCCTTCGTCTATTGCTATCACACCCGAGGAGCCCGTTGGCTCTCTCATAATGGAGGATGATCATCTTGACATTATTTCGGCAACGGAATGGGACGAATTCCTAATGTCTAGTGTCGAGGACCTTGTCGTCATCCAAAGTAAGCCCGAGGGTATTCCTGAAAATTTGTGTGATATACCGACTTTTGCGGAGCTTAAGGCCGTGGTCGCTTCGCTAGTCGATGATCACATAATCACAAATCCACAAGCGATAATTGATTCTCTCAACAAGAGTTCAACATGTGGTGAGTATGAGGATTTCGTCTTCGAGCCCGAGATTGAGGAAATTATCGACCGAGAGCTAGCTCTTTTACCTCCACTTCCACCTACGAGTGAGGACGATTTTTCCAATATCGAGGCAGAACTTGATGAGTTTGAACGTCTTATTTTTCATAATAATGGCGAACCAACTCACATGCCCAAACATCCAATTCTCGAGGAGTTACCTAATCAACACTCCTCGTATGAGAATTACGTTTACCACATTCGTGAGGATTTAACTTATCAACAATCCCCACAAATGAATGATGATTTCGTACTTGATCGTGATCTTTTCAAACGAGTTTCTACAGTCCTTATCTACGATGAAATCGACAAGATCAACGTTCATGAGGATAAATGCTTTGACCCGGGAGGTGACATGGACCATTTTATAATTGATAACCTTACGGCTTTGCCAGTTGGTCAGCATCCATTGTCTTTGGAGCATGACAATGTGATTCCTTTACCCACCCCACCTCCCGTCAATCTGGACTTCACTTGCTTTTCTTGTATTGAGAGTACCTTTTTACCATTCAAGACTTATTCTCCTGCCTCTCCTTTATTAATGTCCTCCGGGAACGAGGACAAGGTCATTGATCCCGGTATTACATTCGAGGCTTCCCCATGGACCATTTAATTCGGGATGAGTCAGGCTCGTGACTCGGTTAACAAAAACAAGTGCTCTTCGGGAGGCAACCAGATTATCTATCTTTCCCTGTTTTCACCATAAGTGTAGGGGGAGCCCCGTTGGTTTCTTGTTTTCTTTCTTATCATGTGCAGGGATAAGAGCTTCGAAGACACACTCTTGATGACTTTTGACGACCCGTGATTCCGTGTTTCCGTCTTCCCGGTTCTATCCTAAACTCTTTTCGATTCACTATTTTATATTTTCCGATATTAAAATAGGAATCTCGTTAGTTGTCTTTTCCTTAGCAAGATTTAATCAACGTGCACAATGTCCTTAGTGTAGGGGAGTTTACTTCCACATGCTTAAACATTGAGGACAATGTTTATATCAAGTGTAGGGGGGCTATCGAAGTAAGTGGGCATTTCCATAAATTTGTCCTCATTTTAACCGGAAAATTCGATTTTTCGACATTTTCAAAAATTTTAATCTATTTTGGCCTAGTTGTATAGTTGTATTTTCCTTTGTTATGTTTATTTTCTTTCCTTGCTAGAATAAATTTTCAATAAAGTGGTTTTAAATTTTTCAAAGTCGTGAATCTTTTGACTCAACCCGAGTTTACTTATCTAAGTTTACTCTAGCTAGTATCCTTAACGTGTTTAAGTCAAGTTTTGCTAGGCTTTTATATAGGGAACTTTAAAACACGAAAGTCTTAACTCTCGCGGGTTAAGAACAAGAACTTTTCGCAAGTTCCTATAATTGATCCTAGAGAGTCGTTTATCAAGGGAACTTTAAAAAATGCAAAGTCTAAATTTGAAAATGTCTAATATTTTGCAAGATCCTATAGATGACTCGAAAACCCAAAGCTGTGATTTAATTGGCTAAGCATCCACGAGTCTCATTCCTTAAGATTTTAAATTATGGAGAACGAGAGATGATAGAGTCAATTATAAGTTTGGTATTCTTTCGTGAATTTATGTGAGTTGATTATAAGCATATTCTCCCATCGCTTGCTAATAAATTTATCTGCAATAAATAAGGTTGTACCATTTGAAAAGTTACTTAGCTTCTTGCCCAAGATCCTTTAAAAGTTGCTCGGTATTAATTAGAGTTCATAGCCAAGGCATAACTTATTGGAGCGGGATGCGAAGATTGGCGAGTCCGAAAAATCCCTAACAAGGCATGAGGGCTACATTTTGTTGCTAAAGATCCAAAAGTGATGTGAAGAATCATTTATCAAAGATCAATATGAAGGATCAAGACACATGACGATAAGCAAGTACTCCCCAAAAGATCATGGAGAAGTCTATCTGAAAAGACCCTGGCAAGGTATAAGGATAAATAGATCCAAGTCCTAAAAGGAGGCGGAACGTTGTATATCAAAGTCCAAAGTAAAGATTGGAGAAAAATGAAGAAGTCGTGGTCCAAATATGAAGAATCTCTCAAAAAGTTCAAGTGAATAAATTCCTAATATGAAGAGAAGACCATAATTTCATGAACGTCTCTCAAGATTTGAGGTATGAAGTCGCTGCCAAATATCGGTCCGAGAAAGGTCTCAAATCACGAAGCGAGTTATGCCAAGATATGAACTTTATGAGGTCCTGAGAAGGAGTTTTAAAAGATTTTGTCCTTTAGCTAACTATTGATTAAATCGTCCCACTTTATTTTCAGCCTTAATAACTATCGAAATAAGTCAACAATGCATCCTCGTGATCATTTAAGACAACAATAAAATATAAGAGATACACCTAGGAATAAGGAAGTCTAAGTAAATAATTGGCCCACATGAGTTCGTGTTAGTTTGCTAACTTTTAATAACAATGATCTCGTTTTTAAGCTTGGTTTGGAGAATGTGAAAACTTGAGGATGATGATCATTCATGACATTTCCAAAACCCTAAGGTATGTCTTTGATTTCTTTACTTACTTTCTTCCTTTGAAAGTTTATAATTTTATATCTCTTTAATAAAGGCCAATATGGATTGATTATGATTGAAAATGTAAAACGTGCTTTGTAACTTATGCATTGCATGAGGACATTGCAATGGTCAAGTTTTGGGGATTTGATAGGTGTGAAAACACCCATCCTTTTACCAATTAATTATAATGAAAACAAGACCATAACGTGTATTTTATGTCGTAAAAGTCAGAATTATGCGTGGTTTGTGTTTTTGTTGTGATTTTAGGATCAAAATGTTAAAAGGGAAGAAAACACGGCTTTCACGGGCTTTTATCAAATAATAAGACAAAAGACGAAGTCAAGAGATCAAGAGTGCAAAAAGAACGGAAGTCCAAGGCCAATTCTGAAGATTTATCAAAGAAAAATTCTAAAGACGGAAGTTTAATAAAACCGAAGAACTCGTCTAATTTATGAAGAAATTACAAGACAAGTTCAATTAATCCCGAGACAAAGTCGATAAAGTCGAAGAACTTAAAAGACGAAAAAACGAGACAAGAAAGAAAGAAAGGAGGAAGCTTCCAACCTTCCTCCCCTCCTTCTCCCTATAAATATTGTCCATTTCATTTCATTTCAATTTTTGGCTACTTTGACAAACTATGCTCTTCCATTTTTATTCTTCTTGCACCTTAAATTCTTGTAATTCTAATACTTGTCTTGGCACCTTTAATTTCAAGTAAGCTTTATTTAATTGTCATTGAATCTTTACTCTTCTTGTTAATCTCTCATCTTCCTTTCTTGTGTTGATTTAGTCTTATGTTTATGTTCTTTAATTTTTATTGATTTGATTAAAGTGGGTTTTGATTATTTTGATTATTATTGTTAGTGTTATTGATTTGGTTTGATTGGTATTCATTAGTTGTTCATTTGTGGTTAGTTTGGTTTAATCTTTTGGTTGATTTTGATTAGTTTTGTTTAGATTCGTCCCTTTATCTTTCCCGTGTTCTTCACTTATTTAGTTTCCCCAGATTCCGAACCAACTATACATTCCGAATGAAGGATTCAGTCTAGGTATTCTTGATCAATAATTTATTCCGTACCAATCGTTTCTTCTTTATATTTCGCATGAGCAACTATTTATTCCGAATGAGTGGATTATTCCGGATAAACATTTATTCCGGATGAAGGATATATTCCGGATGAAGGATATATTCTGGATGAAGGATATATTCCGAATGAACCTCTTGTTTTGATTATTCCAGATGAAACCAATATTCCGGATGAAGGACTTATTCCGGATAAAGCAATTTATTCCGGATGAAGGTTTTTTATTCCGGATGAAGGACTTTTTTCGAGTGAGCAGTTTTTCTTAGTTTTGTAATTTCAGTTTTAGTTTATTTTAAGTTTATGTTTTTAAGTTTTAAACTTTATTTTTCCCGCCTTTTTCCTTAGTCGCACTTTTAGTTTACTTGCCTTTAGTTTTAGTTTTAGTTTGCCTTTTAATTTCTCGTCATTAATTTACCGTCAAGTTTTTATCTTTTATTATTTCTTTTCACCGTCTTTATTTTTATTGTTTCAAGTCTTTATTTTTAATTAGCTTACTACTCCAAACAATTCCCTTTTCGTTACCAAGAACGACTGTGTCACACTTAAACCTTAATTAATTCGAGAAGATCGAACGATAATATTTTTATACTTGGCAAATCATATGTATCAACCTTCATATTAAGTGAGTAGTTAAAGTGTGAAAAAACACACACTTGTATTTTTCTCTCCCAGATCTAGTTTACATTTCATAGTTAGCTTCTCTCAAGTGTTTGACACACACTTGAGAGGTAGTTATTCAGTTAGTAGTTGTAACCTATTTTCCCTCCAAATAAATAAAACACAAAAACATTCATTTCATACTCTTATCTCATCCTTACTTCATACATTTCTGATTTCTGTTAATACCTTATGATTTCATTGATCATAATTAATCAATGAAGTTTGTTTGAGAAGTTTTGGAAGCTTATCCAGTTTGGTTCAACTTAGCCAGTTCATTCCAGTTCCAGTTGAGTAGATAGAAGTAGATTGTGTTGATTTGATTCAGAAATAGCATTTGGAGGTGATTTGGTAGTTGATTATAGTATATTTGGTTTAAAGGAAGTGTAATCTAGAGAGTTCAACACTCCTCTACTCCATCAAAGGAGGCTTCAAGCTAGAAGGTGTCAAAAATTCTGATTTTTGTTCCCCTGAATTGTTATGCATGCTATTTTCCTAGTGTAAAGCTTATCTGCTGATATGATCATGTGTTTAGTTTGATGCTAGTGTAATTGAGTTAGTATGATAGCTTATGAGTGTTATTGCAGCTTTAATCTATGTTTACTTGATTTTCAGCTTTGTTTTTCATCAGTAATTGGTCCTTAGTTTCATTTTGCAGTCATGTTTGTTTACCTGCCTTATTTCAGCTTAAATTTACTTCATTTGGTCATTCAAATAAATCTTGATAGCAGTCATAGCTTGATTTACACATGTACGTAAAACTCCTTTGTAAAAGTTCATAAAATCTTTGTAAAATGGTGTTTGGATTTTCTTTGCATTTGTGATTAAAGTTTGTTAAATCAGTTGTATTTTGTCCATCTATTTTTTGTTAATTAGTGGTAACAGTTTTGGTTCATTTTATAGTCAAAATATTAGTCAAAAAGGCAATTGGTTAGAAAAAAGTATGGGTCAAGTATTATCATCAGTTTATTCAGAAAACTAGCATAATTCAATCACCTAGCATTGATTCATTTCTTGATCATTTTTCTTGAAACCTGTTTCTATTTGTTGTCCAACATCCAAATTATAAGCCTTTACAAGGAAAGTATACAGTCTGCAATATTGAGTGTGAAATCAGCATTTTAATAAGCCTATGACCAAATGCATGTTTCTGTGATAAAAGCTCAACTGTTTTCTTGAATCTATATTTCTACTTCATAAATGTGTCACTTTTCTTTCAAAAATCTTGTTATAAACATGTCCTGAGTGACTTTTGAGATTTTTAGCTTTTTGTAAAATCTGGCAACGTTTGGTCAAATAAGCACTTTTGAGCTTAATTTCAAATTTTGGGTTATTTGGTTAATCATTTTCAATTTAGAAAGACATTACATACTCCTTGTAAGCTGTTTAACAAAATTGAGCATTAAAATCAAGTTGTGGAAGTCTGGATTACTTGTTTGCTTATTCTTGGCTTATGAGAATAAGCTATCTTGTGATTTTTGAGGTTTTAAGTTGTTTCCTTGTGCATGTCTAGCTTAAATTCCATTTTAAGCACTTTGAAACAAACTAGAGCTTATTTGGTTCATAAATAAGCTCATACCAGCTTATTAAAGTGGTTTAGCCCATTTTTGTTTGATAGTTCATAATAATTGCACTTTAGTCCTTTTACTTGTTAACTGTTTTCATATAGTGATAATCTTGCTTGTTTTTAGGTTTTGCAAGTTGTTAGTCCTTATACTTTCAGTTTTTGATAAAGTTAGTTAGGCAGTTTTAGAAAGTTGTTAAGTTTGTTACAAGTTGTTAGAATTATACACTTTTGGTCCTTCTAGTTTCTGAACTTTACATTTCAACCCTTTTACTTTCATTTAGCTTACATTTCTAGTACTTTTACTTTCATGCATTTACAATTTTGAACTTTGTGAATATTACTTGGTATGTGCAAAGTGTTTTACGGATACGTAGTCTACTATTTTTCACTTTTTACTTATTGATTGAAATAGACAAAGACTTCCAAATAACCTTGACAACCAAGAACAATTAAAGACTTGAGATTTTTAGGACTTTCAATTTGTCAAAAATCGAGAGAAAACGAACTTCAAAATACTCAATTTCAAATGGCGCCGCTGCCGGTTCATGACATTACGAGAGACTATTGATTGACGGTTTCGATTGGCTTTTGGGATCCGTTCACCTCGTGAACGTTATTTTTACGTATCATAAATCAAAAACATAAAAAAAATCAAAAATATAAAAATATAAAAAAACTAAAAAAAGAAAAAAACAGTTCTTTTCCTAAAGAATTGACCAAAAAATAAAAAATTCAAAAAGCAATCTTTTTCCTAAGAGATTGCAACCAAGAATATATATTATTGGATTTCATCGGTTTTTAGGTACATATAGTATTTTCTTTAAAAAACCAATAAATACAAAAATATTTTCTCTATATTATTATATGTAGATACGTATATACAAACAATTAATACACATATCTCCGTAAGCATTGCTTTTGCAATACACCGTGTTAGGGAGCGTTCCGGTCCTTGACCCGTGTATCCATCAAATTTAATTAAGAAAGAATAGATAAATACTTCAAATAGGCAAGAATTCGAAGAATACAAACTACAAAGTGAATAGAAAGGCAACGTGCTATAAAATGTCGTCTAAGGGTTAATAGGTACTTAAGTGCTTCACGCCACCTAACCCCCCGTTCACTAGTGCGTATTCTAAGAAGGAAGGCTTGATTGGGGTTCTTGCACCCAAGTAGTACTTACGAATATTATACTTTCTTGTGGATATTTCATATTGAATCTCGAAGAGAATAATTGATAGTTGTAAAATCACACTTGTTTAGGAAAACAAGGCAATAATATAGGGTAAGCACGACGATTTAGGAAAACCGTGTGTAAATGACCCTAAAGGTGAGTTCGTTCTCGAGGAGGCTAGTGCGTTGTGAATTGAATTGATTGATTTATGTTTTTGATTATTAATGAGAAGAAAAGAAGAGAAAATGACGAAGACGAAAAAAATAGAAAAATAAGGCATAAACACTATTAGAAAGTTACGACGTAAAACGTAAAAAGTGCAAAATTTAAAATTTTACCCTAAAAATTCCTAAAAATTACTAAAAAATCCCAAATAATATTCTAAGAGTTTACAAAAAATCCAAACTTGCCAAAACCTTTTAATTAATTTAATAATGACTTTTTAATGCTAATTAAAGCCCTAAAAATCACTTTTAAATATTAAAAGGCCCTAAACAAGATTTTATAGTTTGTAAACCTTAAAAACAACCTAATTAAGCTAAAAACTATTTTTAAAAATTTTAAAACCAAATAAAACTATTTTTAACTCCTAAAAACTATTAAAATCTATTAATTCTAAAAATTAATTGAAAAGCCTAAAAATTAAATGGAAAGTGACAAAGGTCCTATTTTAATGTCTAGAATCTAGGAAAAATGAAAAAGAAATAAAAATAAAACTTTTTATTTTAATGAATAAAATAATATTAAAATATTCTAAAAAATTAAAAATTCTTAAATAAATTCTAAAAAATTCTCAAAAAATCCTAAATATTCTAACTAAGAAGAAAATGTAAATTAAAGTCCCTAAAACCTTTTAGTTAATTTTATATTAATTTTCAAAGTTTAATAAAAAACCTAAAATCAAATAAAATTAAAAATTAAAGTTTCTGAAAACTTTTCTATATGTAAACCTCAAAAATACAAATAAAAACCTAAAAACTATTTTTTTGTATTTTTTTATTACTGTTTAATATTTTTAAATGACTTTTTAAATTTAAAACTAAAAATAATCTTAAAAATTAATTAAATAAAAGGAAAAATAAAACTTTGACCCAGAAAAATCTTAAACTCTATTTAAAACCTAGGAAAAATGGAAAGAAGCTAAAAAGCTTAACCAACAAGCTATAATAAGCTGAAAAGGTCACGGCTTATTTAAACAAGCTCAAACCAAAACGTACTTAAATAACTTTTGAAACCAAAACTCTCAGTCAAAGTCCCTAGGGCGCAGATGGTTAGCACGTTGGTTTGTGAGAGGAGTGGCGCAGGTTCGAGTCCTGGCCACGTCCTTTTTGGCAAAATATATTTTTTTTTTTTAAAATTTAAAACTTGAATCCAGAATCTTTTCAACACACAAAAACACAATTATAAGCCTAAAGTGACAAAGATTGAATCAATTAGAAGCAAAAATATCCCCAGGTCTGCTACTCTTTCTGATGAACAAGTATGCAACCAAGAGGACTTGGTTGTTTGCTTTGTTTGAGGTGATTTGTTGGAACAAAGGGCACCCCTACACTCTTTCTGAGTGTAGGGAGTCACAATAAGCAGAAATCAACAACTAGCACACAAAGATACAACACACAAATCAAATCCAAACATATGAATGTTTCTGAGGTCTTTAAGCTAGGTCTGTGGGCTTTTTGAGCTATCAAATGCACACCAATGAGATTTAAACTTCAATCTCTTGCATACACAAGCACCAACTAGCATACAAACCAAATCAATCCTTAAAACAACCTAACACTTAACAGAAATCAAAGATTTAAGCACAAATTTCATGCAAAACAAGCAGAAACTAGGACTTGCTGATTTTCAACTCTATTTTCACTTTTTAAGCACACAAATTAGCTAAAAACTTGCACCAAATTGAGGCACAACTAGCATACAAGCTATCTCAATCCTATTTTAACTCTTTAACACCTTTTCAAAGCTCAAATCAAATCAAATCCCCTGCTAAAATACTAATCCAAACACCCCTTTAAAATTCTCTAAGCAACTTTTAACACTCCAAAACTCTTTAAAACCTAATCAAATTGTTTCCCTTAGCATCTAGCATGCATATGACACCATATAAACACAAATCAAGCAGCTATAACACACATAATCAAACTATCATGCATATCACTTTTTCTGAACTTTTTCTGAAATTTTTCAAAAGGGAAAAGAGAATACCTTAGGGCCTTACATCCAAGGCCCTAGTGGATGTATAATCCACCTCCTTACCAACTGGGGTTGGTGCAGATCCTTGGATCAACAACAAATCAACAATCAAACCTGCAAATATCAATCAAACACAAGAAAAATGCACTTTTTCTGATTTTTCTGAAAACTTAAAACCTTGAAACCCTTTTACTTAACACGTTTTAAAAACACTTATATATCACAAATCAAGGTTTGTTAATCCACTTTCACTTCTTAACACCTAATGATTTCTGAATTCAAGAATTTTCAAAACCCTTGTGAAAACTGAAATTTCAAACAACAATTCTTTCTCAAACTTAAAATGGAACTCAGCTTAAGCAATCCAAACACACAAACTTTTTAAAAACATAAAAGGAATTACAATTGTCTTTTACAAATACCAAACTTTATTTCTTAAAAAAGGAATTACAAAGGATTTGCTAAAAACTGGAACAAAAATAATGCACATGTCGCATTCTCTTTAAATACTACTCTATAGAAGAACCTAGAAGCTTAAAACCCTAATTGGTAAAGCCCTAATTTGCCCTTGAAGTCTTTGACTGATTCTTGGTCAAAAGGTGGATACATGTGACTTGACAGCTTGAAGAATGAATCTTGGACGTTGGATGATCCTTGGGGACAAAGGAGTTGCATCAAAATCGTTTAAATTGTCGGATTTGGGGTTTTGGTGGAAAGAGACGTTGCAGGGGAAGGCTGGGGAGGGGTCCACAGTCCATGTGAGTGTGTTGGGTGAGGTGGGTTTGGTTGAGAGGGACGTGTATTAGTGATCTGGAGGGATTTAGCTAAAAACCCCTTGATTTATGGGTTAATTAATCTGGGTGGAGATTAGGGTTTATGAGGGTTAAAAGGGGTTTTTGATCTGTTTTTGGGTAAACATGATTTAAAAATCATGTTTTGGTGGGAAATAAAACGGGTTAAGTGGGGTTTGACTTCATTGACCATGTTTAAGTTAATAAAACCGGGTATGGATGTGGGTAGGGTCGGTTTGTGGGTGGGTGGTGGGTAAATGGGTGGGTAGGGCTGAGGTGGCACGTTCTGGTTGGTGGGTTTGGTTTGGGTAATTGGCAAGTTTGGTCCCCAAGTTATTTCATTTCTTTCACTTTGTTTTAAATGTCCATCAGCGCCTAAATATCCTTTGTCAACTTTTGACAACTTGTCAAATTTGGCACAAAGGTTTACAAAACTTTTTCCAAGGGCTCTTTTTGTATAAACTTGATTCTTCAAGGACTGGAAGTGTAATATCTTCAAATATTAAGGACCATTCTTGTACAATTGATAAATGGAGGGTCAATTGTGACAAGTTCTTCAAAGATGAGGGGCCATTTTTGCCAATCTTCAATTCTTCAAGGGTCTTTTTGCAAATTTCCAAACTTGGGCCCGGTTCATTGTGCGACTTCGTTTCCCGTGTTCTTTTTTGAATGATTCTTGTGTTCTTTTGCCAATTCCTCAATATCCGTACCTAAAAATACACAAGTAACAAACACGAGCATATATTTGGTCTATTTTATGATATTTTATGCATTTTAAGGCCGTTTTGGACGATGAGACCATGTATAAAAGCAGTCTCATCACTCCCCCATACTAAACCATTGCCGTGCCCTCACGCAATGCTAGAATAAAGTATCAAAGCATCTCCAAAATTTAATTTTATTCACTTTTATTGAAATGATAACTAGCTACACTACACTATTACTACTACTTGTGTTTTAGACATAATGTATGATTTTCATCGCAAAATGGGACGTTTAGGTTCATAGAACAAGAACACGTGAATGCTTCGTTAGAAATAATTTCATCGTCCTCGATTTTCACCTTAATTCCATGCCAAGCGTGCAACGAGATCATTGTCATTATAAGTTAGTAATGCTAACACTACTCATATGCCCTAATCACGTACTTATTCTCCCATTATTCCTAAGTTGTATCTCTTATATTTTATTATGTCTTAATGATCACGAGGATACATTGTTTACTTATGCGATAATAGAGATTTAGGTCTAAAAATAGAGTCTTAACGGTGTAACTAAGACCATCAAATCAATAACCCCTCCTAATAGACAACGATGTTAAAAAATTAAGTTGACAAGAAGAATCGATAAACACGGTTTTATAACGGTTTTGAACATGAGACTTATTACCAAGACTTTTATACGCCCCCTAACGGAAGGGCCTTATTATCTTTGGTTTACCTCCATCTTTTATTCAACTTCGCCATGAAGCTTTTATTATGACTTCGGTCTTGCCTTGCCTTTTATTATCCGCCTCATCGGTGGTTTTATTAGCCAAAGACGTATATCCTCACGCAAAAGCGAATTTTGGATCTTTAAAGCTTCGAAGATTAAGGCTTGATTCACTTTCAATTTTGCATAGATTTTAGGCCTTGTGGGGCTTCAAATTGTTTGCTTGATTTAGGTGAGCACTTGAAATCTTATTATTGGGTGAAGCTTTCGATTATTAGGGTGCCAATACTTAAAAACCGTGACGCTGGCGATACCTTAATGTCTTCCCAATTTAATTACACGGAAGCTACTAGAAAAGACTAGAAACCCAACAATCAAAACTAAACCGCTAAATCAATATTTATTAAGCAAAAAATATTTATATGCGAAGGGAGAATAAGCAAACAACGAGAACACATGAGTTTTTGAAAGAATACGAGTACTCTACGTTTAGCATAGTAACTTATAATTAACTCTATCATTTCTCATCCTCATTTAAGAGACTTAGCCTAATGTGTAGTTAAGGAACCAAAGCTAAGTGCTCAACACGCACGGTCGAGTCAAAAATTACTCTTATTCTCGCCATCGGAAAATATACATTCGTGTCTTCAAACACTTATGAAACATGAGAAAAATTTTAAAATTTGGCCATTTTTAGCCTTATTTTGCAACAAAACGATAAACAAAACGATAAACTTTGGAAAGCGTGAAGGTTTGGCAAGGCAAGTATCTATTCACCCCCCCATACTAAAGTTAAACATTGTCCTCAATGTTTCGAGTCTAGGGGTGCAAACACCCCCATACTAAAGACGTAGTCGAATGCCTAATCTAGCATGGAAAGGGTGTAACCAATAAGTTTAGAGCCGTTTATGAAGTGTGCTAAAAACCTAAGGTTAGAACATAAAAGGATATATCATATATGGATATTGGGAAAGGCCTCCAAAGCAAACGATCGAGTGCTCCCATGAAACGAACACGAGAGGCTCCAATCGTGAAGATGATGATCTAAAAGACACAATTCACAAACAACCACGGAACAAAGGTTGGAAGGGCACAAATCCCCTCACATTAAACTAATTAAAAAGCAATAATATATATATGGATAAGCATGGGTCTCCCCCACGAGGCACCTTGTTTTTGATAACCGAGTCAAAAGCTCGACTCGAATCCCCAAAAATGTGATCATTTAGGGATAATCATGGTATGGTCAATTTTTGGTGGGGCTTACATGATAAACAAGGCCCAAAAGCACGTGGAGTACTTTAAAAATCCGATAAACGTATACCGGGGTCAAAGATAGCGTCCTCGTTTTCGGATGAAAGACGAGATAACACAACTCCAACACAAATCCTAATGGGATAGAAGAAAATAGGAGAGAAGAAATAGAAGGGTGGGACAATGGGTAAGGCAAAACATTGAGCTACTCGAGGTAGACTCGCACCAATCAAATGAAAAGATTTTCCATTTATTGCATCGGTGGAAGACCGAGATTTCCCTATAAAAGCAATTCCAGGATCAAATATCTCGTCCTCGGTGGAGAAAGGGGAGGGAACATAAGGGGCTTCCCCCACACTTGGTCCACACAAAGCATCGTCAAAAGGAGAAGACGAGCTTGTAGTACTCAAGACACGCGGTGATGACGGAGTTAGATTTGTAGAAAAATCTTTTAAATTAAATTCAAAATCTTTTCCTTTTTCATCTTTAACACTCTCCTTGTGAAAACCCGATTTAATTATGTCAAAAATATTTGGTGTATCTAAAACAATGTTAGTCACACTAAAAATTCTCACATTTTGAAAACGTTTTGTTTAGGTGGTGGCAAGTTTTCAAATCTTTTGTCAACAAAGAAAACCTCCCCATCGGGATCAACGTATTCATCATCCGAAGATTCACTCGAGATTGGAATCATAGGCTTAACACTCTTAACCTCCATCGGCGGAGGGGACGGAACTTCATTTTTATCAACAACTCCTAAAACTCTATTGGAAATCTTTTGACAAATGTTTTTGGTGGAATCGACATTGTACAAAGATGTGATCGAATAAACATGAGAAAGAGTGGAGTTTTGGGTTGCATTAATGACGAGTTCTTCCTCATTGAAACGAAGAGTGATTTTTCTTGCATGTACATCGATAAGTGCTCTCGAGGTATCCAAAAAAGATCGACCTAAAATTAACGGAACTTTAGGATCGATGGGAATATCAACAACTATGAAGTCCACGGGATAATAGAATTTCCCAACTTTCACAAAGACGTCCTCAGCAACTCCACAAGCTAGAATCGTTGAATGATCGGCCATTTCGATTGACATTCTTGAAGGAGTGAGATTTGGAAGATTGAGCGATTTAAAAATCTCAAGAGGCATCAAATTAATACTAGCACCAAGATCGGCCAAGGCGTAGCATTCTTCCATGTCTTGTATAGCACATGGGATTAAAAACTTTCTAGGATCACCGACCTTTTGAGGTATGCGGCTTAGAAAAACCGAAGAACAACTAGACGATTTTTGCAATTTTTCTTTGTTATTCAACATACTTTTGAAGTTTGCGGCAAATCGAGGCATCATGACTAAGGCGTCGGCAAAACTTATATTGAAATGCAAGTCACGAAACATTTTCATAAAGAGTTCAAATTGATAATTATTTCGTTCTTGTGCCTTTTCCTTGTCTCGTCTTGATGGGTAGGGTAAAGGTGGTGTGGGTTGGGGCAAATTAGGCATAGGCATCGGCCTTGGAATCTCGGGTTCCATGATTGGTGTAGGTTCAACCGTAGGTGTGGTTTGAGCGGTACTTTGTGGGATTGTAATGTGCTCCTTTTCAACCACGACCTCGGGTTCTTTCTCTTTTTCCTTCTCCATAGAAGTACTTGGACGAGAAATGGGTTCTTTGAAAGTTTTACCACTACGAGTGGTAATAACCTTCAATTCTCCTTTCGGGTTCACGATGGTATCACTAGGAAGACCACCCGAAGAAGAGGGCTTACACATGATAGCTTCAAACATTTTAGCCATACGGTCTTCAAACTTAGATTGCCTAGCATCCGCTTTCAACAATTCTTGCTTAATCTCATGTTGTCCTTGCTCCATTTTTTGTTGATTTTGTTGGAGTCGTGTGACATTTCCTTCCATTTTATTAGCATGAGTTTTAAGTTCATTAGCAAGTTCGTTTTTAAGCTCATTTTTCAATTCGGATCTTAAGCTAATCATCTCACGTTGCATGTTATCAAACTTAGCATCATTAGCCTTAGCATAATCTAAAAATTCTCCTTGCAAATTTTTAGTGTGAGCATTTTGAAAACCTTGAGTGGGAGTTTGAAAATCACGGTTTTGGTTTTGGTTTGAAATTTGCCCATTTCTACTTTGGTAATTACCCTTGTTATAATTCCTTTGATTTCCTTGGTAATTTCCACCTTGATTATTGTTTCGATAGTTATTAGCATTTTGATTGGGTGGAGCTTGATTCGAACGTGAACCTTGACCGATTTGGTTATAAGTTCCCGTGGCTACATAAGCATTCGAAGTGTTACCATCCGCGGTAATGCACTCGGAAAAATCATGAGCTCCACCACATGAAATACAACTCTTAGCAACCGCTTTAACCGAAGCGGTGTTTGAAGCTTCTTGAGCTTTCCAATGAGACATAAGAGTCGAAAACCTATCGAAAAACCTATTCTCCTCATTTGCTTCATCTTGCAAGGCATTAATGGAACGAGATGATGACGAGCCCAAATTGGCAACACTCGGTGTGTTACGAGGGCTATAGACCTTAGACCTATTTTCTATGATTTTCAAAGCCTCATTGGTCGTTTTGCACAAAAAATTACCACCCGCGGCGGCATTTAAATAATCTCGTTCATGTTCATTAAGCCCTTTATAAAAAGTGTCAATTTGATGCAATTCGGAAAAATCATGGTGTGGACATTCATGTAGCATTTCTTTAAATCTTTCCCAAGCCATTGAAAAACTTTCATTTGGTCTTTGTGTAAAACGTGAAATCTCGTTTTTCAAATGTGTTGTCTTAGATGGTGGAAAAAATTGATTCACAAATTTAGACACGAGATCGGCCCATGTCAAAATCGAATTCGGCGGTTCTTTCTCAAGCCATATCTTGGCGGGTCCATCTAACGAGTAAGGAAACAACATCATCTTAATGGCATCGTGTGGTACATCCTTAAACTTGCTTGTCGCGGTGAGACGATTAAATTGCCTAATGTGATAATGTGGGTTGTCTTTTTCGTGACCGCGAAACTTGTTTGCTTGAAGCATAGACATTAAACCCGTTTTGATTTCAAAGTTCTCCGCAAGGATGGCGGGAATCACAATGGCCTCTCTAAAACCCTCGGTGGGTGCTTGAAGCAACTCCATCATAGTACGATTAGCCATGATAGCTTCTTGTTCTACAATAGGTTCCTCACTTGGAGACTCCTCACTAGATTGAGTGAGTGATTTGTTTCTTCGTTTACGAGCACGTCTAGCTTTAGAGCGAGTTTGCATAAACGTCACGTACAACGAGAAGGCGAGCAAAGAAGATTCTTTTTGGTATTTTGTGTTTTTTCAATTTTTTTTTTGTGGTTTTTGATTGTATTAACCTTTTTGGAATTTGGTGAATGTATTAAGTAGACAATGAGTCCACAAATCTCCTCAATAATCAAATCTCTTGATTAAAAAGGCCTCAAGGAATGAAAACGATCACGTGGAGTGAACGCCTTCGATGACTTTAGAACGATGGTGGAACACCAAATCGTTCAAGAGGGTTTAATCAAATGAAAACCAAGAAAATATATATGATATGTAGTAATACTTTGGGCGGCAAAACCCTCGATTCACTCTCAAAATCAAATACGCACAAGCAAGCGGAGAAAACGAGGCGGCGCGAAGCACTTAAGAGCCTTTTTCCTTTAGGTTGTGAAATACAACCGCCTTATACCCACCTTATAGTTTGTATTATCAAGATTAAGCTTCACGAAAGTATTTATCTATTTTTGCCTTTTTCTTTGGTTTGAGATTCGAATACAATGATCGAGTGATGAAATCCCGAATCAAGGTTGTGATTGCTCACGTATTTGGAGTACTTGTGTATTTATTGTTCTACGTATACAATATAGTAATATTATTTACACAAAAACCGAAAAACGATAATACGTATTAATAGAGTGCTATTAATACAATTATATTTATGGCTAATATAGAAAACAACAATTGTCAATCAAAACACAACACGCCTCCCCGGCAGCGGCGCCAAAAATGATAGTTGTAAAATCACACTTGTTTAGGAAAACAAGGCAATAATATAGGGTAAGCACGACGATTTAGGAAAACCGTGTGTAAATGACCCTAAAGGTGAGTTCGTTCTCGAGGAGGCTAGTGCGTTGTGAATTGAATTGATTGATTTATGTTTTTGATTATTAATGAGAAGAAAAGAAGAGAAAATGACGAAGACGAAAAAAATAGAAAAATAAGGCAAAAACACTATTAGAAAGTTACGACGTAAAACGTAAAAAGTGCAAAATTTAAAATTTTACCCTAAAAATTCCTAAAAATTACTAAAAAATCCCAAATAATATTCTAAGAGTTTACAAAAAATCCAAACTTGCCAAAACCTTTTAATTAATTTAATAATGACTTTTTAATGCTAATTAAAGCCCTAAAAATCACTTTTAAATATTAAAAGGCCCTAAACAAGATTTTATAGTTTGTAAACCTTAAAAACAACCTAATTAAGCTAAAAACTATTTTTAAAAATTTTTAAACCAAATAAAACTATTTTTAACTCCTAAAAACTATTAAAATCTATTAAATCTTAAATTAATTCTAAAAATTAATTGAAAAGCCTAAAAATTAAATGGAAAGTGACAAAGGTCCTATTTTAATGTCTAGAATCTAGGAAAAATGAAAAAGAAATAAAAATAAAACTTTTTATTTTAATGAATAAAATAATATTAAAATATTCTAAAAAATTAAAAATTCTTAAATAAATTCTAAAAAATTCTCAAAAAATCCTAAATATTCTAACTAAGAAGAAAATGTAAATTAAAGTCCCTAAAACCTTTTAGTTAATTTTATATTAATTTTCAAAGTTTAATAAAAAACCTAAAATCAAATAAAATTAAAAATTAAAGTTTCTGAAAACTTTTCTATATGTAAACCTCAAAAATACAAATAAAAACCTAAAAACTATTTTTTTGTATTTTTTTATTACTGTTTAATATTTTTAAATGACTTTTTAAATTTAAAACTAAAAATAATCTTAAAAATTAATTAAATAAAAGGAAAAATAAAACTTTGACCCAGAAAAATCTTAAACTCTATTTAAAACCTAGGAAAAATGGAAAGAAGCTAAAAAGCTTAACCAACAAGCTATAATAAGCTGAAAAGGTCACGGCTTATTTAAACAAGCTCAAACCAAAACGTACTTAAATAACTTTTGAAACCAAAACTCTCAGTCAAAGTCCCTAGGGCGCAGATGGTTAGCACGTTGGTTTGTGAGAGGAGTGGCGCAGGTTCGAGTCCTGGCCACGTCCTTTTTGGCAAAATATATTTTTTTTTTAAAAAATTTAAAACTTGAATCCAGAATCTTTTCAACACACAAAAACACAATTATAAGCCTAAAGTGACAAAGATTGAATCAATTAGAAGCAAAAATATCCCCAGGTCTGCTACTCTTTCTGATGAACAAGTATGCAACCAAGAGGACTTGGTTGTTTGCTTTGTTTGAGGTGATTTGTTGGAACAAAGGGCACCCCTACACTCTTTCTGAGTGTAGGGAGTCACAATAAGCAGAAATCAACAACTAGCACACAAAGATACAACACACAAATCAAATCCAAACATATGAATGTTTCTGAGGTCTTTAAGCTAGGTCTGTGGGCTTTTTGAGCTATCAAATGCACACCAATGAGATTTAAACTTCAATCTCTTGCATACACAAGCACCAACTAGCATACAAACCAAATCAATCCTTAAAACAACCTAACACTTAACAGAAATCAAAGATTTAAGCACAAATTTCATGCAAAAAAAGCAGAAACTAGGACTTGCTGATTTTCAACTCTATTTTCACTTTTTAAGCACACAAATTAGCTAAAAACTTGCACCAAATTGAGGCACAACTAGCATACAAGCTATCTCAATCCTATTTTAACTCTTTAACACCTTTTCAAAGCTCAAATCAAATCAAATCCCCTGCTAAAATACTAATCCAAACACCCCTTTAAAATTCTCTAAGCACCTTTTAACACTCCAAAACTCTTTAAAACCTAATCAAATTGTTTCCCTTAGCATCTAGCATGCATATGACACCATATAAACACAAATCAAGCAGCTATAACACACATAATCAAACTATCATGCATATCACTTTTTCTGAACTTTTTCTGAAATTTTTCAAAAGGGAAAAGAGAATACCTTAGGGCCTTACATCCAAGGCCCTAGTGGATGTATAATCCACCTCCTTACCAACTGGGGTTGGTGCAGATCCTTGGATCAACAACAAATAAACAATCAAACCTGCAAATATCAATCAAACACAAGAAAAATGCACTTTTTCTGATTTTTCTAAAAACTTAAAACCTTGAAACCCTTTTACTTAACACGTTTTAAAAACACTTATATATCACAAATCAAGGTTTGTTAATCCACTTTCACTTCTTAACACCTAATGATTTCTGAATTCAAGAATTTTCAAAACCCTTATGAAAACTGAAATTTCAAACAACAATTCTTTCTCAAACTTAAAATGGAACTCAGCTTAAGCAATCCAAACACACAAACTTTTTAAAAACATAAAAGGAATTACAATTGTCTTTTACAAATACCAAACTTTATTTCTTAAAAAAGGAATTACAAAGGATTTGCTAAAAACTGGAACAAAAATAATGCACATGTCGCATTCTCTTTAAATACTACTCTATAGAAGAACCTAGAAGCTTAAAACCCTAATTGGTAAAGCCCTAATTTGCCCTTGAAGTCTTTGACTGATTCTTGGTCAAAAGGTGGATACATGTGACTTGAAAGCTTGAAGAATGAATCTTGGACGTTGGATAATCCTTGGGGACAAAGGAGTTGCATCAAAATCGTTTAAATTGTCGGATTTGGGGTTTTGGTGGAAAGAGACGTTGCAGGGGAAGGCTGGGGAGGGGTCCACAGTCCATGTGAGTGTGTTGGGTGAGGTGGGTTTGGTTGAGAGGGACGTGTATTAGTGATCTGGAGGGATTTAGCTAAAAACCCCTTGATTTATGGGTTAATTAATCTGGGTGGAGATTAGGGTTTATGAGGGTTAAAAGGGGTTTTTGATCTGTTTTTGGGTAAACATGATTTAAAAATCATGTTTTGGTGGGAAAGAAAACGGGTTAAGTGGGGTTTGACTTCATTGACCATGTTTAAGTTAATAAAACCGGGTATGGATGTGGGTAGGTTCGGTTTGTGGGTGGGTGGTGGGTAAATGGGTGGGTAGGGCTGAGGTGGCACGTTCTGGTTGGTGGGTTTGGTTTGGGTAATTGGCAAGTTTGGTCCCCAAGTTATTTCATTTCTTTCACTTTGTTTTAAATGTCCATCAGCGCCTAAATAACCTTTGTCAACTTTTGACAACTTGTCAACTTTTGACAACTTGTCAAATTTGGCACAAAGGTTTACAAAACTTTTTCCAAGGGCTCTTTTTGTATAAACTTGATTCTTCAAGGACTGGAAGTGTAATATCTTCAAATATTAAGGACCATTCTTGTACAATTGATAAATGGAGGGTCAATTGTGACAAGTTCTTCAAAGATGAGGGGCCATTCTTGCCAATCTTCTATTCTTCAAGGGTCTTTTTGCAAATTTCCAAACTTGGGCCCGGTTCATTGTGCGACTTCATTTCCCGTGTTCGTTTTTGAATGATTCTTGTGTTCTTTTGCCAATTCCTCAATATCCGTACCTAAAAATACACAAGTAACAAACACGAGCATATATTTGGTCTATTTTATGATATTTTATGCATTTTAAGGCCGTTTTGGACGATGAGACCATGTATAAAAGCAGTCTCATCAATAATCCCTACTTCTTCAAAGTCGAATGAGAGCTTCTCTCTCACTCCTTGATTTCAGTTGCATGCACACCCGCGGGCGTGCACAAATACCATTTGGTGTACAACCCCTTCTTCCTAAAAGGAAGAAAAAGAGAAAGAGTAAAAACAACACCGTCCATCAAGCCGATCCCGAGAATCGTGCTTTGATCTACACACAAGAAGAAGCCACGACCGACATTGACAATCGACCTTTAATGGAGCACTTGCAATCCAATGTGCAAGGATATGTTGATGCTATTATGATACCCAAGATTCCCGCAAACACCTTTGAGCTTAAGACATCTATGATTAACTTAGTTTCAAACAAACCATTTTTTTGGAGACCTAGTGATAATCCACATGATCACCTTAAGAAGTTTCTATCTCTTTGCAACACCATTAAGTACAATGGAGTTCCCCATGAGGCCATTAAGTTGATCTTGGTCCAATTTTCACTAGAGGGCAATGCCAAGTATTGGTTAGATACACAACCACCTAAGAGCATTACTACTTGGGATGATTTCACTAAGAAGTTTTTGAACAAGTTCTTTCCACCATCTAAGACCACGGCTTTGAGAAACCTAATTATTGGCTTTCAACAAAAATCTAGTCAAACCTTTAGTGATGCTTGGGAGGAGTTCAAGGAGTTATTGGGAAAATGCCCCAATCATGGATTCAATGAAGTTCACCAAATCAATACTTTCTATAATGGATTAAGACCACATCACCAAGATTCAATCAACTCTTCCGCGGGTGGAAATATTCTTTCTAAATCCATTCAAGAAGCAAGGGACATTATTGAGACCAAATCGATGGTGCAAACTAACACACACTTTGATGAGAGAGTCCATGTTATTCAAGAAGGTGGTTCCAAAACATTTGAGACTCAGTTCCTTTCAACAACGCAAGAATTGACTCAAGCTCAAAAGGAAAGTCAAACAATTTTGCAAAACACCCAAAAGATGCAACAAACCATGATGAATGACTTTATGAAAATTTCTTTGGGCAACAATTCCACCAATGATGTGCTTGTTATTGCTATTTCATGTGAGACTTGTGGAGGTCCCAATTCCTACCAACAATGTGATTAATAACTAGTTTTTTACTAGATTAAAAATTCATTCGTCTCGATTCAATTCGAATTGTTTACCGGTAAAATGTGTGACTCAGTCGTCTTTGGTTGATAAAAGAAAAGGTGTCATTGTCTAAAACTAATTAAAGATAAAAAAAATAAAGCTTAAAAGGAAATGACAAAATATAAAAGAAATGAACTAAAAATTAAAATGATTGACAAATAATAAAGAAACGATATTAAAAACAAATATGAAAACGAAACAATTAATAAAAATACAACTGAAAATAAAAATAAACTTTCGACTTGAAAATAAAGTTTACCTAATGAAAAAGGAGAAAATAAAACTAAGTGACTACTTTAAAACTAAACGAGGTAAAAGCTAAAGCGGGCACTAAATAAAAGATAAAACTTAAACTTTTCGAAAAAAATACTGATACTAAAAATTGACGAAAAATTCAACTAAGAATACGTGACTTTCAGAATTAAAATCGGAACAACTTTCAGATTAAACTAAACGATTACGGAACAATATTAATTAATAAACAAGCAGGCAAGCACATAGATCAAGCACCCAAGCAAGCTGCTCCTTTTTGGTGGGAAAACATGGGAAGCAGGAAAGCAGGGAGGTAGATGAAAAGAATTTTGTTCGGGATCCATGTTATGTTGTTCGGAATATAAAACTTTGCAATTAGTTCGGAATCTACAATTCGGAATCCATTTTTCATCACATAATTCGGAATCCAGTATTCATCACCTAGTTCGGAATCAAGGATTGTATGTAGTTCGGGAAATAGGAATCTGAACTTAATTCGGAAAAAAAACTAGATTCCAACCTAGTTCGGGAAAAGCAATCCTGCAAGTAGTTCGGGTTATTAGGGTTTTAAAACATTGCGAACTAAAACAAAAATTAAGCAAAATCTAAAAATAAGCTAAAATCAAATAAGCACTTATCTAAAAACTTAACCAAATCAAATTTAAGAAAAAGCTAATAGACCAAAATTTAAAAACTTTTAAAAACACTAAACAATAAAACTATTTAAAAACAACTTTTTATAAAAATAAACAAATAAGCACTTAATTAAAAATAGAAAAATAACACAATAAGCTATAAAAGCAATAAGCCAAAACATCAACACTTAAAAATCAATAATCACAACAATAAAGAAAATAAGCATAAAGATTAAATCAAATTACATGATTAACCAATTCAAAACATAAAATTAAAAAGAAAGAAAGGTAGAATGAGAATGATTAATTGAAAAAGCTTGAAATTAAGATGATTAAAGATTCCAATTACAAGATTGATGTAAAGCTTAAAAACATGAAAGTAATTTTTTAGAGAGAAAGTAATATTACACTACTCCTACTCCTAAAACTAATCTATCTACTCCTAAAAATGACTAACACCTCCTAATGACATATTAGGAGGGTTTATTTAGGAGGAGAGGAGGAGTGTTGATGCTTTCTTCTTTCTTTCTTCTTGTCTCGACTCGATTTAAATTCTTTGTCTTTCTCGACGTCGTCTCGGGATTTGTCGATATAAATTGAACTCGTCTTATAATTTTCTTCTTTAATTAGACTTGGTTCTTCGACTTCATTAAACTTCCGTCTTTAGACTTTTTCTTCGATAAATCTTCAGAATAGGCCTTGGACTTCCGTTCTTTTTGCACTCTTGATCTTTTGACTTCGTCTTTTCTCGTTTTCTTCGATAAAAGCCCGTGAAAGCCCGTGTTTTCTTCCCTTTTCACATTTTGGTCTTAAATCACAACAAAAACACAAACCACGCATAATTCCTACTTTTATGACATAAAATACACATTTTGGCTTGGTTATTATTATAGTTAAGTGGTAAAAGAATGGGTGTTTTCATACCTATCAAATCCCCTACACTTGATCATTGCAATGCCTTCATGCAATGCATTAATTACAAAGCACGTGTTACATTTTTCAGTATAATTAACCCACATTGGCCTTTATTAAATACAAGACATTAAAGAGATAGATAAATTATAAAATATTAAAAGGAAGATAACAAGTTAAGAGATAAAAAACTTACATTAGGGTTTTTGATAGTCATGAATTGTTATCACCCCCAAGTTTTACGTTCCCTATACCAAGCTTAAAAACGAGAACATTGTTATTATAAGTTAGCAAACTAACACAAATTCATGTGGCCAATTATTCACTTAGACTCCCTTATTCCGAGGTGTATCTCTTATATTTTATTGTTGTCATGAATGATCACGAGGATGCATTGTTGACTTATTTTGATAGTTTATTAGGCCGAAAATAAAGTAGGATGATTTAATCAATAGTTAGCTAAAGGACAAAATATTTTAAAACTGCTTCTCGGGACCTCATAAAGTTCATATCTTGGCATAACTCGCTTCACGATTTGAGACCTTTCTCGGATCGATATTTGACATTGACTTCATACTTCAAATCTTGAGAGACGTTAATGAAATAATGGTCGTCTCTTCATAATAGGAATTTCTTCACTTGAACTTTTTGAGAGATTCTTCATACTTGGACCACGACTTCTTCATTTTTTTCACCAATCTTTATTTGGGATTTTGATATACAACGATCCGCCTCCTTTTAGGACTTGGATCTATTTATCCTCATAACTTGTTAGGGCCTTTTGGATAGACTTCTCCATGATCTTTACGGGAGTATTTGCTTTTCGTCGTATGTCTCAATCCTTCATATTGATTTTTGATAAATGATTCTGCACATCACTTTTGGATCTTTAGCAACAAAATGTAGCCCTCATGCCTTGTTAGGGCCTTTTCGGACTCGCCAATTTTCGCATCCCGCTTCAATAAGTTATGCCTTGGCTCTGAACTCTAATTAATACCGAGTAACTTTTAAAAGATCTTGGGCTAGAAGCTAAGTAACTTTTCAAATCGTACAACCTTATTTATTGCAATTATATTTATTAACAAGCGATGGGAGAAAAAACCTCATAATCAACTCACATAAATTCATGAAAGAATACGAAACTTATAATTGACTCTATCATCTCTCGTACTCCACAATTTAAAATCTCAAATAATGAGACTCGTGGATGCTTAGCCAATTAAATCAAAGTTTTGGGTTTTCAAGTCATCTACAGGATCTTGCAACTTCTTAGACTCTTTCAAGTTTAGAATTCGCATTTTAAAGTTCCCTTGATAAACGACTTTCTAGGATCAATTATAGGAACTTGCAAAAAGTTCTCGTTCTTAACGCGTAAGAGTTAAGACTTTCACGTTTTAAAGTTCCCAATATAAAAGACTAGCAAAACTTGACTTAAACACGTTAAGGATACTAGCTAGAGTAAACTTAGATAAGTAAACTCGGGTTGAGTCAAAATATTCATGACGTTGAAAAATTTAAAACCACTTTATTAAACTTTATTTTAGAAAAGAAAGTAAATAACGATAACAAAGGAAAAACTACTAGGCCAAAATAGATTAAAAATTTTGAAAAATGTCAAAAAATTAGATTTTCCGATTATAACGAGGACAAATTCATGGAAAAGCCCACTTAACTTCGATAGAAGTCCCCCTACACTTGATATAAACATTATCCTTAATGTTTAAGCATGTGGGAGTAAAATCCCCTACACTTAGGACATTGTGCAAGTTGTTTAAATCTTGCTAAGGAAGAGACAACTAAAGTGATTCCTATTTTAATATTGAAAAATATAAAATAGAGAATCAAAAGAGTTTAGGATAAAACCGGGAAGACGGGTACACAGAATCACGGGTCATCAAAAGTCATCAAGAATGGATCTTTGAAAGCTCGAATCCCTACACATGATAAGAAAGAAAACAACAAACACATACTAGGGTCTCCCCTACACTTATTGTAAAAACGGATAAAGAAAGATAGATAATCGGGTTGCCTCCCAAAAAGCGCTTGTTTTTGTTAACCGAGTCACGAGCCTGACTCGTCCCCAAATTAAATGGTCCATGAGGAAATCTCGAATGTAATACCGGGATCAAAGACCTTTTCCTCGTTCCCGGAGGACATTAATGAAGGAGAGGCCGGAGGATAAGTCTTAAAGGGTAGAAAAGTCCTCTCAACATACGAAACGTATGTGAGGTCGTGATCCACAGGAAGTGGGGTGGGTAAAGGAAGCACATTGTCATCCCCCAAAGACAATGGATGTTGACCAAGCGGCAAAGCTGTAAAGTTATCACTTATAAAATAGTCAATGTCACCTCCCGGGTCAAAGAACTCATCTTCCGTAATGGTGTCTAAAGGAGTGGATGAAAGGTGCTCGGGAAGGGGACTTGGGACAATATCTTCATGCAGCAAATTATCAAAAAGAATATCCTCCTCCGTGTCATCATCATCAATACCCGGAGGTATTGAGAGATTGTCAATTTCTTCCATAAATGGGTCATTATTCTCAACGGGTGTAAAAGACGGAGGTAAAGATTCATTGATAGGAGTAGAATTCAACGCTTCAATTTCAACAATAAGAAGATGAACTTTCAATAATTTGTTGCGAAGAATAACGTCGTCCACCTCATCTACAAGACCAAGTTCAGTGGTGAACTTCTTGTAGGTCGGAGAGAATAAATCAACATCGCCTTCATCTCCCGGAGGATATTGAGAAATTTCAAAAGTGAAATTCTCATAGCATGGAGAAAAATCATCATTAAGAGCGACCTCGTCCGTAGGCTCCAAAAAATTCGGTGCATCACAAACCTCATCAAAGAATTTATCAAGACCAAAATCACTAATCTCACTAGATGTATCACTATCCTTAGACGCATTAGGGATATCAAGAGTAGGAGTAGTAATCTCAGAAGATGGGTTGAGATCATAGATATCATCCTCGTCATCATCATAATAGTAATATGGACGCACAAGAGGAGGAGTATAATCACTAAGATTAGATACTTGCTCTTGTTGTTGTCGCTTTTCCTCCTCCCATGCTTCTTTTAGTTGAACTACGGCTTCTTGAAGTTCCAAAAGAAGGGCTTGTCTTTCGTCATTCGGATTCAAAGAAGGTTGATGATCGAGGGTGTATTGTGGCGGCTCAAAATTTTTAAAACCAGAATTATAGCATGGATGTGGCTCATCTTAAATCATCGGTTGAAAAGAATTAAAACACAGATTTGTCTGATAATAATTTATCGGTTGAGAAGAATGAGAACACGGATTTGGCTCATAATAATTCATCGACTGACAAGAAAAGGTATCGTGAGGGCCCCCACAATTGTGGCAACACGGTTATAGAGAAAAACCCGGTGCATTTTGTGGAAATGGATCGTCATATATGGGAGAGGGTGAAATAGTGTTATTAGAAGGGAATGATGAATTGAAGTATGAATTGATCAAATTACACGATAGAAAACGGCCAAATTCGTAATTAAGGATATCCATTCCACACTGTTCGCATGAACACCATTGACAGGATTGACTACCAGAAGATGGTCTTCCACACCCTACACAATCGACCAACGAATTCATTAAATACAATAGATAAGTAAGAAGAATATTTTTGGCACAAAACTTTCGAAAAAGAAATGATTT
Organism: Glebionis coronaria; assembly: GCA_025667525.1. NCBI lineage: Eukaryota > Viridiplantae > Streptophyta > Magnoliopsida > Asterales > Asteraceae > Glebionis > Glebionis coronaria. Next base: position 463,481,136 of record CM046874.1, read on the forward strand.
TTATGATTTTTAGAAGTTTTTGTACTTTTTAAATTTATTTATTTTAACATTTTTAAAAATTTTTTACACGAAAAATAACGTTTACGAGTGAACGGTTCCTAAAATCCAACGCGTCTCTCACAGAAAACCGTTAATCTTCACGAAAAGAGCCGGCAGCGGCGCCATTTTAATAACTAGTTTTTTACTAGATTAAAAATTTGTTCGTCTCGATTCAATTCGAATTGATTACCGGTTAAATGTGTGACTCAGTCGTCTTTGGTTGATTAAAGAAAAGGTGTGGTTGTCTAAAACTACTTAATGATAAAAAAATAAAGCTTAAAAGGAAATGACATAATATAAAGGAAATGAACTAAAAATTAAAATGATTGACAAATAGTAAAGAAACGATATTAAAAACAAATATGAAAACGAAACAATTAATAAAAATACAACTGAAAATAAAAATAAACTTTCGACTTGAAAATAAAGTTTACCTAATGAAAAAGAAGGAAATAAAACTAATTGGCTACTTTAAAACAAAACGAGGTAAAAGTTAATGCGGGCACTAAATAAAAGATAAAACTTAAACTTTTCGAAAAAATACTAATACTAAAAATTGACGAAAAATTCAACTAAAAATACGTGACTTTTAGAATTAAAATAGGAACAACTTTCAGATTAAACTAAACGATTACGGAACAGCATTAATTAATAAACAAGCAGGCAACGACACAACTCAAGCACCGAAGCAAGCTACTCCTTTTTGACGGGAAAACATGGGAAGCAGGCAAGCAGGGAGGTAGCTGAAAAGAATTTTGTTCGGGATCCATGTTATGTTGTTAGGAATATAAAACTTTGCAATTAGTTCGGAATCTACAGTTCGGAATCCATTTTTCATCACATATTTCGGAATCCAGTATTCATCACCTAGTTCGGAATCAAGGATTGTATGTCGTTCGGGAAATGGGAATCTGAACTCAATTTGGAAAAAAAACTGGATTCCAACCTAGTTCGGGAAAAGCAATCCTACAAGTAGTTCATGTTATTAGGGTTTTAAAACATTCTGAACTAAAACAAAAATTAAGCAAAATCTAAAAATAAGCTAAAATCAAATAAGCACTTATCTAAAAACTTAACCAAATCAAATTTAAGAAAAAGTTAATAGACCAAAATTTAAAAACTTTTAAAAACACTAAACAATAAAAATATTTAAAAACAACTTTTTATAAAAATAAACTAATAAGCACTTAATTAAAAATAGAAAAATAACACAATAAGCTATAAAACCAATAAGCCAAAACATCAACACTTAAAATTCAATAAGTATAAAGATTAAATCAAATTACATGATTAACCAATTCAAAACAAAAAATTAAAAAGAAAGAAAGGTAGAATGAGAATGATTAATTGAAAAAGCTTGAAATTAAGATGATTAAAGATTCCAATTACAAGATTGATGTAAAAAGATTAAAAACATGAAAGTAATTTTTGACAGATTAAGTAATATTACACTACTCCTACTCCTAAAACTAATCTATCTACTCGTAAAAATGACTAACACCTCCTAATGACATATTAGGAGGGTTTATATAGGAGGAGAGGAGGAGTGTTGATGCTTTCTTCTTTCTTTCTTCTTGTCTCGACTCGATTTAAATTATTTGTCTTTCTCGACGTCGTCTCGGGATTTGTCGATATAAATTGAACTTGTCTTATAATTTTCTTCTTTAATTAGACTTGGTTCTTCGACTTCATTAAACTTCCGTCTTTAGACTTTTTCTTCGATAAATCATCAGGATGGGCCTTGGACTTCCGTTCTTTTTGCACTCTTGATCTTTTGACTTCGTCTTTTCTCGTTTTCTTCGATAAAAGCCCGTGAAAGCCAGTGTTTTCTTCCCTTTTCACATTTTGGTCCTAAATCACAACAAAAACACAATCCACACATAATTCCTACTTTTATGTCATAAAATACACGTTTTGGCTTGGTTATTATTATAGTTAAGTGGTAAAAGGATGGGTGTTTTCACACCTATCAGTGATAAAGTTCAAGGTTATCAAGTTGAGTGTTATGCTTACCAAGACGAACATAGGGAACATTTCAAACCCAACATCAATCAAAACAATCTTTCTTACAAGTCACAAAACTACCTTTCTCCACATGGTTTCCCACCCCATCCACCCAACAATACTTAACCCAATCCCCCTCAATCATTACAAAGGAACCAAGGGCTAAGGCCACAAGACCAAGGGAACAACTATAACTTACCCAACAACTTTCAAATCAAGGAAATAACTTTCACCCACCCAATCAAGGATTTAACCCACCACCCTTCCCAAATCAAGGATACCCTCAAGTACATAATCAAGGATATGGGTAATATGATAATCATGAGTTTGTTGAAAAGGAGAATTTGTGAAAGTGAAAAGGTAATGCAAGAGCAAATGAGAATGATAAATGATGAGTCTACCAAGAGGATTTTAATGGCAATTACTCAAAGACCACAAGGGTCTCTACCCTCTAACACACAAACAAACCCGAGGGCCAATGTCAATGCTATCACAACAAGAAGTGGAAAAACAAGTAATGATCCTTCACCTCCTACACCTTCTATTCTTAAGCCTACTATGGTTCCACCTTGTTACAAGCCTTCTACATCTTTTTCACCACCTCCAAGCTATACTACTTCACCACCAACACTTTCTCAACCTATACTAACTTCCCCTTTACCTTCCACACCTACCAATGAAGAAGGTAACAAAGACAAATCTTCCACCACAACACCTACTCAACCACAACCAAAACCAAGTCTCCCTTATCCATCACAATTGAGAAAGGAAAAGCTTAAAAACAAGGATGAAATACAAGTCTCAAGCTTTTTGAGGATGTTCAAGCAACTTAACATAAACATCTCCTTTGCGGAAGCCTTATCCAATAGGCCTAAGTTTACTAAGATGATCAAGGACTTACTTTCTAACAAGGAGAAATTGGTGGATTTGCCTAATGCTTCCTTAAATGAAAATTGCTCCGCGGTTTTGGTTAAGAAGTTGCCTACTAAGCTTGGATATCCGGGGAGCTTTTTGATTCCTTGCAATTTCCCGGGGGTGGAAAATTGCATGGCATTAGCGGATTTAGGGGAAAGCATAAATCCCATGCCCTTATCGGTTTGGAAAAGACTTTCACTTCCCGAGCTCACTCCTACTAGGATGACTCTTGAGTTGGCCAACCGTACTATTGCTTAGCCGGTGGGAATTGCGGAGGATGTTTTTGTTGGGGTTGATAGATTTACCTTTCCCGCGGACTTTTTGGTGGTTGATTATGATATGGATCAGAGAGTTCCTTTGATTATTGGTAGGCCATTTTTAAGAACGGGTTGGACTCTTATAGATGTGGCGGGACGAGAACTTACAATGAGGTTAGGAGATGAGAGAGTTGTGTTTAACATGGGCAAGTTGTCAAAGAAGTCTAATGAGCCCGAAACGGTGAAGCATATTGATGTTGTGAATGAGGATGAAACTCAAGATGATATCCTTGATGAAGTTTTTGATGAATATTTTTATGAAGCTTGCTCATGTGGAGATTATGACCTTCCTTATGTTGAGACCATTGCTTCCATTACCTCATCCTTGGATTTTCATGAACCTCAAGAGCTTAATTTTTGTGATTTTGTGATATATTCCAATACTCTCTTTGAAACCTCATATGATAACCCAATTTTCCACCATAATGAAGACATGAATGAGGATTTTAGTGATGATGAATCTCTTCTTTGTGACACACCAACATATGATGATTATAGTGATGATGAGCTTTCCACTTGTGACTCTCCATTCTTTGATGATCACACTTCCTTGGGTTTTGAGGAATCACCAATCTTTGATAGACAAATCTATGATGTTTATGGTGATGAAGAGGATTCTATCATGGATGAGAGTGATGAGTTTTTAGAGGTTGATATAGCTTTTGAGTACACTCTTGGATATATTGATGAGGAGGGGGACATACTCTTTCTAGAATCTCTATTGCATGAAGATCCTTTACCTTCTTCCTTGTCCACCTCAACCTTTCAAAGTGATAAAGGAAAACAAGTCATGTTGGTTCCTTCCAAGAGCTTGTTGTTATCCATTTCTCCACAACCTTTCTCTCACCATGTGACCTACAAGGGAGAATCTTTTAAGACAACAACCACTTGTTGTTTTCCCATCAAGGAACATATTTTTTATCCTGGCCTAGAGCATACTAAACCATCCCAGTATCCGCCTGATGCAACAAAAGGAAAACTTGTGAAAGATTTGAGAGTATAACCTTATCATCTTTTGAAGGACATATGGGCAACCATTTCGGAGAACAAAATCTTACTTTTTTCACCATTGCTTGTGAAGTTAGATGTTGGATTGTGTTATAAGTGGGATAGTAATTATGTATTTGATCCGGGGGGATATTTATGGAGTTTTGATAATTGAAAACTTGCTTTACCTCATCATGGAGATTTTTCTTAAAAAGGGTAAGATTTTTACTCTCCACGATAGGTTTTAGACACTTTTAAGTGTGGGATGAGTCGAGCTAGAGACTCCATAAATCAAGATTGCATAATTAGGTTTAGATTTTTTACACCTAGAGTGTGGTAGGTTAGAAATAAGGTTATAGAGTTAATGAGAAATGTAGGGGAGACCTTCTTTTATCTTCATGTTGTTCTTAGGGTTTCTCACTAATCACGTGCTTTGGAGCTTATGGAGGAGGCCCTTGTATCCGGTTCACTTCGTTACTATTGTGATTTTTCATAGACACATTGTGCTTTAAAAAATGAATTCACTATAGTTGATCCTTCCTTAGCTTGGGTTAAGCAAAGTCGTTTCATTGTCATAAGTGTAGGGAAAGTTTATACTTCCATGCTCTTAAACATTAAGGACAATGTTTAGCTTAAGTGTATGGGGGTCTTCTATCGAAGTGACCTTACCTAGACTTTGTCATTGACCTTCATGATAACTTGGAAATTAATTTTTCAAACGTTTTTCAAATTTTTGATCTACTTTGGCCACCAAAAATATGCATTCATAATTTTTGCATCAATCATTTTTCATTTTCATAACACATTTGCATTGTATATATTTCTTCTTTTGTTCTTTATGAAAATTTGAAAAAGGAAAAAAATATAATAAGGTTATGGTTTAACAAGTTTAGACTTCTTTGACATATTAGGCCCGCCATGAATACTTTCACTCAACCTGAGTTTGCTTACCTAAGCATTCTCTAGCTAGTATCCTTAACCATGTAGTCCTTCATTGGTCTATTAGGCTAAGCATCTACGATTTTCATTATTTGAGATTTTAAATCTGTGGAGAATGGGAAATGATAGAGTTGAAGCAAGTATAAAAGGGCTGGATAAACTTCATGACAATTACTTGTGGCTAAACCCTTCTCTTTCTTTGCCTCTAATTTCTTCGCATGTATATATGTTAATAATAATCAAGAACGGTTTTAATTGGTTTGTAGTCTCTTATGCATTTTTGACTAATCATTCATGGTTGGAATAAGTACGTCTTAAGATTCTATGTTAGAACGTTTTATGTGTACTAGACTTATGTCATGATTAATAATTAGCGGGTGTTTTTCCTTTTACTCTTTTCAACTTTATTTGTGAGGAATAAAGAAAAATAAGAGCCGCTAAAAAAATAAAAATGAGTGGCTAGAAAAAAAAAGAGAAAAAGAAAAAGAAAAGAAAAAAAAAATTATACAAGACTCCCAAGAGGGGCAGTGAAGTGTTAATTATAGTAACTATTGAATTCCAATATTACCTTGACGGGTTGCGGGGATTTGATAGTTGCTCCAATTCAATATTACCTAGACGGGTTGCGGGATTGAAGATCCAAAGTCCCAAAAAGGCGGAGGATGTAAATTATTGCGTGAGTTTTATTTTTCTTTTCTTAGCGAGTGTGTAGCTACTTATTAATGCATGACATAAGGATCTTACACATAAATCGAATGACATATTACTCATGAAACGGACTTATATTAATTGTGAGCGGTTTTTCGAGTAATGGATGAGAGGATTACTTAGGGTTAAAACCGTGCTTCCTTATTTTTGGATTTTACATTTCTTATATTTCACGCTTCAAATAATGACAAATTTGCCTTCAAGCAATTTTCTCAAATAATAACCGGTTCCACATTTAATTGTCATGAATAAGTTGATGCACTTTTTACTTGTGAATACAATGATCCTAATTTTAACCTTGGTATGGGGAAAGTAAAACTTGAGGGTGATAAGTGTTCATGGTACCAAATCCCTAATTCAAGTCATTGATTTCTCTATGAGTTCTTCCATCGAAACCATTTATGAAAAAATCAAAAATATATAAATAGAATTATTCGTCTTTGCATTGCATTGTACAAAATCCAAATCATGCATCATATAGTGTGAAGTTGTGTAAAAGAATTCTATATTGGCCAAGGTGGGTTAATTATGAGAAAAATGTAAAATTTTTGATTTAAAATATAGTATTACATGAGGTCATGGCAATGATCAAGTGTACGGGATTTGATATGAGCAAAATCTCATATCAATGAATCAACAAATCACCCTAAAACACATAGAAAATACCTAACTTTTGTGCTATAAAGCAGTATTATGTGGTATGTTTTGTGTTTGAGCTTAAATAGGTAACAAGGATACAATTTCAAGAAAACAAGTGGAAATCAAGCTCATTTATGATGAAAAGACAAGAGAAGGATCAAAGATGACAAGCCATTTGAAGAAAAGGACCTATCTTGACAATATTTAAAAGTTGAAGGACTTAAATGCAAATTTTGGAAAAGTCAAGATTAAAGTCAAACTTGGTCAACCTTCAAGTCAACCAAGTCAAAGGACATATTTAATCAAGATTGCAAGTCAAAGGGACTGAAATTGCCATTGAAATAAAGAAAGGAGCTAAAATGAATAAACTGCCAAAGAGAGGGGCTTAAATTGACAAAAACATAGCAACTTTGGTCTTGATCCATGTCATTACCATTTCAACCAATCAAAAGGCTAGAAAATTGTGATGCGGATTGCCAAGTATGCTGCCAACTCACTTCTTCATTTAATAAACGAATCCAGGAACATTGAAACCTACTACCTGCTTTTGATCAATCACGTTACAACACTTCATAATCATATTATCCGAATACGGATAATGATCCGTGTGTTAAGCTGAAACCCAATGAAATCTTGCCACGTGTCAACGTCAACCATCAACTAGCCCAGATCGTGGAAAAAGCTACAAGGCATTTCATAAAGAGTTCTCTACATGAAAAAGACTCCAAATGAGAAGACGAATTCAACTATGCAAATCAATTAGACTGAAACCGGAGGAATCAAAAAACCGCTTTGATGTTCTTGAAGACAATTTTACAATTCACTAGAAGAAGCCACCTGGCATTCTCTCATTGGTTGAAACACGTCACAATCTCTAACAACTTGTCATCTAGACTCTATAAATAGCAGTTAGGACCTTCTTTTTCAGTGTGTAGTTAAAGTGTGAAAAAACACACACTTATATTTTTCTCTCTCAGTTCTAGTTTACATTTCATAGTTAGCTTCTCTCAAGTATTTGACACACACTTAAGAGGTAGTTATTCAGTTAGTAATTGTAACCTCTTTTCCCTCCAAATAAATAAAACACAAAAACATTCATTTCATACTCTTATCTCATCCTTACTTCACTCATTTCTGATTTCTATTAATACCTTGTGATTTCATTGATCATAATTGATCAATGAAGTTTGTTTGAGACGTTTTGGAAGCTTATCCAGTTTTATTCAACTTAGCCAGTTCATTCCAGTTCCTGTTGAGTAGATAGAAGCAGATTATGTTGATTTGATTCAGAAATAGCATTTGGAGGTAATTTGGTAGTTGATTCTAGTAGATTTGGTTTGAAGGAAGTGTAATCTAGAGGGTTCAGCACTCCTCTACTCCATCAAAGGAGGCTTCAAGCTAGAAGGTGTCAAAAATTCTTATTTTGGTTCCCCTGAATTGTTATGCATGCTATTTTCCTAGTATAAAGCTTATCTGCTGATATGATCATGTGTTTAGTTTGATGCTAGTGTAATTGAGTTAGTGTGATAGCTTTTGAGTGTTATTGCAACCTTAATCTGAGTTTACTTGATTTTCAGCTTTGTTTTTCATCAGTAATTGGTCCTTAGTTTCATTTTGCAGTCAAGTTTATTTACCTGCCTTATTTCAGATTAAATTTACTTCATTTGGTCATTCAAATAAGTCTTGATAGCAGTCATAGCTTAATTTACACTTGTATGTAAAACTCCTTTGTAAAAGTTCTTAACAGCTTTGATGAGAGAATCCATGTTATTCAAGAAGGTGGTTCCAAAACATTTGAGACCCAATTCCTTTCAACAATGCAAGAATTGACTCAAGATCAAAGGGAAAGTCAAACAATGTTGCAAAACACCCAAAAGATGCAACAAACCATGATGAATGACTTTATGAAAATTTCTTTAGGCAACAATTCCACCAATGATGTGCATGTTATTGCTATTTCATGTGAGACTTGTGGAGGTCCCCATTCTTACCAACAATGTGATAAAGTTCAAGGTTATCAAGTTGAGTGTTATGCTTACCAAGACGAACATAGGGAACATTTCAAACCCAATGATGAGATGGCATTTGTACATGATCTCATCGTTCTTTTCATGCTTTAAATGCATAAAATGTCATAAAAATACCATATATATGCTTGTGTTTGTTTACTTGTGTATTTTAGGTACGGATATCGTGAAAAAGATAAAAGATCACAAGAAACAAGGAAATACGAACACGAGAAATGAAGCTGCACAATGAACCGGGCCCTAGTTTTGAATTTCTCAAAGAAAAACCCTTAAAGACTTAAATATGTACAAGATTGATCCCTCATCTATAAAGAAATAACACTGAATACCCTTGTATATTCATAATTATAAGTTTGGTCCCTTAAGTTTGTCAAAATTACAAAAAGGTCCTTCAACTTTGAAGATTTAGCAAGTTTAGTCCCTCAACAATTCTAAATTGTCAAAAATGGTCCCTCATGAAGTCAAAGATCCTATGAAGACCTTCAAATATGATAAATGTCAAAGTTCAGTCCTTGAAATATGCAAAATGGCAAAACAAACCCTTATAACCCTTGTTACAAAGTTTTGTGGCCAAAGTATGACATGGGAAAGTTTCATAACAAAGGAAATCGTTTTGTTGGCTGAATAAACTTTGTTTACACACTTTTTCAAAAGGCAAGGACTACTTGAGTCATTTCCCAAAGTTCAAACAAAAAAAAGGGGCGCCAAACACTTACTGTAGCAAGATAAACGGATTAAACCTTTTTACTATTCACCTATCATCCCCAGTTACTATCCCACTTAAAACAAAGGGTAAAATGAAATTACCCAGGCACACGCTTAATTCACACACACACGAACTCATCCCACACCAAAATTCCCAATCCCCACTCACCAAAGAACCCCACCATTCAAACCCGTCCACAAATCATGTGACACCCTCCTCTCCAAGCAAAGCCACGTGTCCAAATCAACGACTCACACTCGTTGCTTGGCCCCAAATATAAAATGAACATTCAGGATCAAATTTTACAGCTCACAACATCAAACATGCCTCAAACACTCAAGGGCATTCTAGAGATTTTCTAGCTAGGGTTTTCATGTATTTTGCATCTAGAATCGTCTATTGTTGCCTATAAAAGTACCCCCAACCTGTGGTGAGGCCTTTGTTCCAGATTTTAGCTATTTTATTTGTAATTCCTTTTTATGAAATAAAATTTGAATTTCTGAAAATTTTGAATTCTCTTTTGTGATTTATAAAAGTTTGGTGTTAGAATAGCTAAGATCTGAGTTCCATATACATGTTTGGTTGATTTTGAGAAAAGTTTTTAAGGTTTAAAACACTTGTTTTCAAAAATCAAAGGATAATCTGTTTTGGCTTACTTTTGTGTTTGTTCATCTTAGCAGCTTGTGGAAGCTGGTGCTTGTTCTTGCTAGCACCTCAGCTCAAACATTCCAAAGTTTGGATGTACATTTTTGTAACACCCCCACAAATGCTATGCGCAGCGGAACTACAACATTTGGGTGCTACACAGTTATCATCGCACACAAGATATGTCAAACGACTCAAAAGACGTAAAAGTCTTGACATTATTTAAACATAGTTAAAATGTACATGTCTACTGTTTTCCAAACCCCAAAAGAATACAATACAGAGTTTGCGTTTAGGTCCCCACTGAATCTCAACCCAAAAATACATTTTCATTCACATGACATAGTATAAAATTTTTAAGTGCAAAAAGGGAGGAAAACAAAGTAGACCGCCAAGCCACCACAACTTCCATCCTCGCATGCTCCGTTGCTATCAATCTTGATTACCTGAAACACATGCTTAAAATCGTCAACACAAAGGTTGAGCGAATCTATAGGTTTATCAAATCATAAGTTGAACATAAGTATTAAAAAAAACCAATCATGATCATTCAATAGCATTGTCGTACTCACAATCTATTACTCAAGGATATGACAATTGTGTTTAAGCTCATGACACTAATCCGTTAACTCAATCACCCGCGTAATAATTACCGGCGTGATTTAGATGAAACCAGTGCCCCTTCTAAAGGCATCAGTTGCAATTATACCTTATCTCTCATACAAAATAATCTACCGCAGAACTTACTCAACGTACAGCTTCTCGGCTAGCATTGGGTCGTTAGCCCCGTAGTACTACAAATTGCATAAGCGGCTATTTCCCCCTACTCGAGGGCAGGACAATAGTTAATAGTTCATGAATTTAGGGACTTTTGCAACTAGGTACTCAACACAATTTCGAGGCAACATTCGGGTCCAACAATCAATCAAGACTTATGTTCATTTTCATTTAAATTAGCATGTATCCCCCTCGCGGGTTAAAAACATTTGAATAAAGTAAAGAGCGAGGCTATAGACTCACCTTGCGTAGTAGTAGTAGTTCTAGCGAATACGTAACGAGAAATGTCACCGACGACGTGGATGCCCGGGAAAATCAAACACTTGACCTAAAAATCAAGGTACGTAAACCAAATCAATACTCCGCGTACATAATTGTACTAAACACACGCAAATGTAAACACACTCAATGCTTATGAAAACTCACGCTAAAGTCAAACAAGTAGTTGTTACTAGACTTATACCATTTATCAATGTTATTAAAGTTACTATCCATTTTACGACTTCGCCGATACTTACCAAAAGTATGGGCTGTTTTACTAAACTTAACCCTTGTTATAAAAATTAAGAAAATTCTCAAAAATACCTTAAGACCTGTAGAAAACCCATTTTTAATCCCATTAAAAGTTTTCGCTTTTACGACCCGTTACTCAACACATTACTAAACCTACGTTTTTCGGACTGAAATTGCACTTTGACCAAGTCGGACTCATTTGACCCATTTAAAATATACCATTGACCTCTACGACACCTAAGTCTAATAATAGACTCAAATACACAGGTTTGAAACCAAAAATTAACTTTCAATCATTTACCAAACTCTATCTATGGTCCCCGGGATTTGACCCAAAACCAAACACAAATTCGGATTGTGTTGATTCTCATCTCCCGGTACACGAAAATCAAAACATCATAACTTTTGACTCGTAATGAGTTAGAAGCTCATTCAAGCGGCAAATCGAAGCTAGAAGAATTCTCTATAAGTCCATCCTATTAGTTTCACCCTTTTCAAACAGTAAGATTTCCAAAAATTACGTTTTACCCACTGGTCTAAAATGACTACTTAAAAATCATACCAAATCAATTTTTCAATCCATTCCAACAATTCCTATGGTCCTAATATCACCCTAATATCATCCTAACACATCTAATTAACCTATATCATCCTCAAATTCAAAAACCCAAAAATAAAAATTCAACTAGCAAACACCCCACTATGTAATATAATAATATTAACACATTCTTCTCCACAAAAATGGATCAAACATGGTGTTCATCATCAAAAACTTGAAAGAAAAATAAAGTTTATGCATGTGTATAAAAATCATACCAAAATGTAGCTCTTGAAAAATTAGGAATGGGTCTTTGCTTACTTTTTCTTGAATCAAACTAGAAATCAAAGATTTTGAAGGGTTTTGTTGGTTGGGGTGTACGGTCAAAACAAGAAAAAAGAGGAGAAAGATGAAGATTTTGCTTAAATGAATTTTTATTTGAAATTGTGTTAGTGGGAATTTTATATATAGTCCAAGTCTTGGGTTAATATTGACAAAATGCATTCTTTTGGGCCATAAATGTAAATAATAACTTAAGTTGCGGGAAATGAGTAAAAGTAAATTTTACAAACATTTACGGGACTCGGGTTCCGTAAAAATACTAAAGAGTTTAAATGCACATGAAAAATAATACTATAACGACTCGATACGTAATTTAAAACGATATCGTCGAAATATTAAATATCGAAACGATCGATAATAAAATAATAAAATATAAAATTTTGGGCATCCGTCGGTATCGTAGTCGTCATCGGTTCTTCTTAAATCGTCAAACATTAAAATTACGACCGTAAACGTTGGTTTCAACTTAAACCGTCAAATATATTGCAAACGAAATTCTTAAAAATTTCAAAAATATACGTAAAATAGGATTAAATAAATAACGTTGGGCTCGGGATATCACATCCACAAGTGAGTCGAAACTTAAGAGAGATGCTCATACTGAACAACTCTTGAGACGATAACTTAGCATCATACGGCACTTTCACGTGTGTTACATCCTTCCCCCCTTAGAGGAGCGACGTCCCGGCGCTCTCTGGTTCTTATACTCGCATTTTGTACTTACTAGGAAGATAAAGGTACTTCTTCCTAAAGGGGTCTTCACGTTCCGATGCGGACTTTGGTTCACGTCTTGTGTTCCATCACACCTTCACCATGAGTATTATACCTTGCTTCAATCTCTTAATATCTCGATCCTTGATCTCCACTTCAATTTCTCAAATCCATCCTTCGGTTATTGACACGTCTCTTCTCACAGCTTCTCGCGGTCAACAAGTGATTCTCAATCTACACCATCTTCTCCGGAGTCTCTCAAATCATTTCAGGTCTATTCAACTGACTTTTTCCTACTTTATTTCATCTAACTCGCGATCTATATTTTCATCAACATAATTCCTCAAATTCGACGCATGCAGAGTATTGTCATTTCCACGGAGTTCATCCACCAGTTCCAACTAGTAAGCAACTGGTCCCACATACCTTTGGACCCACCTTTCTTATTCTCGCAAACGAATCACGCCCTTCCACGATCTCAACTTCCACCAAAATCAATCACACACGCTCGGAGTATGTCTTCCAACCTTCGAATCATCCTTTCACTTGGTTCATCATTTCATAAAGATAATTGCTCACAAGGAAAATCACACGGGTCGCACATCACCTCATAGAAAAACGTTCAAAATATAAAAGACGAAGTAATCAATACTAGACGTACCAAATCACCTTATTACGATATTACGTACATACAAACCTAGCTCGTCAAAAACGAATTCATCGATACGAAATCATTCGGCGTATACATAACTCTCTCGAAGACATCACAATCCAAACAAACACAAAAGCCATTATGAAACACATACAATCACATTACGACATGTTTGCAACATAGCCAAACCATGCCAAGTCAATCCGCTCAATCAAGTTAACCCACGCTTGTTAATCGGCCAAGCCATGATAAAATAAGAAATGTTGACACATTTCTCGGATGAGTCTAGTCAAAAGAAAATTGCATTATTACGAAGATTCACGAGCTTTCTAGCTATGGATGCATATCCAAAAAGAAATAAAATACATACATATGTCATCGCAGGGTGCTCACACACGGATCCCTACCCAAAAGATATTACAAGAACACCATCTCACTTCCGTCCCAAACGTGGTCAAAATCTCAACAAGCATCACCGTTCACAGTTAAATATAAAAAGAAATATATTACATGGCACGTGTTCTCCATGATCGGACTTCATTGGACAATGTCGTCTCAAGTTCTCACAACTTACGATCACTCAACCATATCTCTTAACACATAAATACATAAAAAGCAGGGGTTTACCACAAAAACATCAACTAGGGATATCTATCGTTTAACCATCGATAATCAAGGATGGTTGAGTCAAGCAAAGAGGATTCCTCACTTAAATAAACGAAGACGACAATTGGAATGGTCTTCCAATTACCGATGCACAGTTGGTAAACTTCAACAATTTATCATGTGTCGTTGTCATATCAAAAGAACAAGAAAAGAATAATAAATAAAGTACGATACATTCGCTGTAGGAGAAGTCTTCGTTATTTCCCTTAGAGTTATTCGAACTCTGATTTCCTCTACTTCGGCATTTTTCCATCTTTATTAAAAACTCTTCTCCCGGTGACGATACGAGCCCCTTTGGTATTTCATCAACACCCTCGTGATTCCGATGAAATTTGCACGTTACACACAACTCATAAAAACATTTTCCAAAAACTACTCGGTCACAGTGACTTACCAAGTCAACACCAAACGAAAGAAAAGATTTCAAGGAATACAAGAAAAATTCAAAAATTGTCTTTAGGAATCAAAGAAAATGCGATTACTTGCATAAGGATCCACCATTTTTAAAAACGTTCTCATCCAAACATTTATCAAAACACTACAAGTTTCAAGATGACCAATTTGTTTGACACGATAGTGCCCTTCCTAAACTATGCATAATTAGCTAGATCATGCATACTTGAGGATCAAGCAACAACAACCAACAAAACAAGACTCTTCCCGAATTATGCATAGTTAGCTAAGCTGTGCATAATTGAGGATCGAGTGACAACACAAACATTATTATTACATACCAAACACGACTATGGAAGTTTTCGACCTATTCTTCAAAATAATTAAATCATTTGAAATGAAATTTGAAATGGGAAAATATTGCTACCATCGTTTTAAGAAACACATCAAACATTTTTCGTCCACTTTGGAAACATACTTTTACTTTGCCTTTTTGTGAGGAAAATAAATAAATAATTAAATAAAGAAATCGACACCATTTGCATTTAGTTCACCAAAATATTTGACACACTCATACCTATTTTCACAATAGACTATTCACAAAATAACGGTAAGGTGGTTCATGATTAAAGATCATTGCAAGCACAACAAGTAATAAAATTAAGATCAATGAGATCGAACGAGGTAAACGAGCAATATATTTGCCAACGGAAATTAACTACATTAGAAATGAAAATACTTCAAATGTATGACAAAAGTCTCAGGATAACAACAGCGATCCACGAATACATGGAGTAAAAGTTGAATATCAACACAAGCGTAAAAATAAAATAAAACAACGATCACACTTCCCATCGTCTCGAGTTGCACACCCATTCCACCAAGGGTATACGGGGAGAGAATAATAATCACTTGGTTAAATAGAAACAATTTCACCAGAAAGATCGAGTTCTTTCACCTCTACAATTTGGTAAAGCGGCTACGCCTCCTCGCTTTTGTTAAATATAAATAAACAACCACTCTAATGAAGATTTATAGCATCATTCAAGTAAATACATAATTTTAGGTTCCATTAACCGAAGGAAGAAAAGTTACGGCGTCCATGAACAGGACAAAAATACACCGGGTGACATACCCTCATCATCAAGTACTAGCGAAGTAGCAATCCAAAAATAGATATAATAATAAAGGGGTTCATACCATAGACAATATTAAAATAAACAATCGCATGAATACTCAAGTTCAGATATAGACTCGCAAAGTCGAAGAAGAGATGTCGTACGATCGAATCATCGTGACTCAAAACATTATATATACATCTTTATTAAATAATATACAACACAAGATTGTGTTGTATAATCCAGTTGCGTATAATAATTAGCGTTACCTTGTACATTGTAAAACCGAACATTTACACATTTTTAATTTGTGTTACACCATTAAAGAATGTATACCTTTCATTTTCCAATCTTTACAAAGTTTTTATTTCTGGAAAAACTTCAATCTCTCGGAAATTATTAACATTAGTAGATGCGGTGACTCGGTTATTATAACCGATAAAATCATTAGGTTTGAAAATCTCCATACTTGTGTCAAAATCTCATTAATGTTCATATCTTAAGTACCAAAAACGTACATAGTAAGAATTTTCAAAGTTTCATGTTATTATTATTACGGCTTACCTTATCACATACATACACGTATCCAACACGACTCAAACTAGTTCAATTGACTCTTAAAATTAACCTTGAATTTTTATTATCCACGTGTCTTCCTTAAAATTTGTATGCTATATTTTATTCACGCGACTCGAGTCAGGCGTCAAAGACGTTTCACGTAGTATTATCTCGGATAAATTTACTGATTTTAGTCGAGACTTGAATAAAATAAAAAAAATATAATAAGATAATAATTAATCAGAAATGCTTATTTCAATAATTCTAAAATGTAGAAAATTCAACTTTTAATCCTTAGCCCATTATCAAACGGTTTTTAACATTAACACATCTCGCAGCGGAATAAAACAAAAGATTTTTCAAACGATTTTAAACAAGCATCAACGAGTTATGCATAGTGGTTCTCTATAACGACAACTAAACAAACAAATGATTTCCAATGACGTTCCATCAATGTTTAAAATTTTATTTCAAGCATTATAATTTCATACTTAAAGTGTATATTCCGATTTTATCCCAGTTTATTTACTACAACGAGTGACGAGTTCTAGTTTACACCAATGCATACGTAAACATAACCTTATGCTTAAAATAAACCAATTTTACAAAGTTTCTAGCTCCAAAACACATGCCCATATCTTCTACTCATGTTTTATATTACAAGATACGTCAAAAGTTTACTATATTGACCCAAAAATTAATTCATCCAAATTATATATACTCGACAGTCATATCGCAAATTTATTATAAACTCCTTTCTCAAATTAATTTAAACAAATTCTTAACAAGTCCATCACAATCTTTTAGTATCAAATTTTAATATATGAAAACAAAGATTTTACGAGTAATAATAATTACTTATTAAGATTTACCAACCAAGGTTGAAGGAAAATAATTTCACAATGTCCGTTTATTCTCTACACGAATTTTACTTGTTACCAAACACATCATAAATCATTTTTATCCAAAAGTTTCATCCGCCAAGTATTAAATATGTAAAACACTTTATGTTTAAATCATTCAATCAACAAAGTTTTATGCTTACTTAACTCACACAAATGCCGGACCTCGTCATGTAAAATATCGAATTCAAAATAATGAAACAACAAAACAAAATGAAATAAATGGAACGAGAATACGTATGTCAACTAAATGTTGTTATCGGCCTCGGATGAGTCTCGAAATCGTACTCCACAAAATTAACACAAAAACCAACCAAATTCCAAGTTATCGCGCTTGATCACAACGCCAGTCTATTTTAAAACACATCTTTAAAATTCAAGTAGAATAGTAAACAACGATTAAATGGCAATACGCCTCAACCACGTTTCATAATATACACACATGATTCGCCGCCCCAATGTACGCATCGTCGATTTTACTTCGTCTATGTTATAGTTATGTGAACTAACATATCAAACCCATTAGGAATAAAAGAAATAAAGTAATACGTAAGTAAATTACGTTTCAAAAGAAAATGTCCAAAATGACACATCACGGTGCGATAACGACAATCGAGATCGACCTAGTCGATATAAAATATGTTACGAAGCATCATTTACGTATCTAGGATATCAAACGAGGTTCATATTCGGTTATTCGAACAATAAATTAATTATCAAGATTGATAATTAGCGGTAAGGCCGAATTCTCAACAAAACCGCATTTTAATGTACGATAATTACTCAATGACCATTGCTTCACGTGCAATGCCTTTAAATACCATAGTATATACATACTTATACATACAACCATTCCTACATACACGTAGGATTACAACGCGGTGTTGCCATGTAATGCAATGTAGCCCGTTATGCCAATTACATGCAACATATACAATAATCTTACAAAAATTTGTAAATTACGATGATAAGTACTCAACGTACACAATAATATATCTCAATATATATCTCAAAGTATTTACTTACTAAATACTAGAGAATTCATGCCAATTTTGAGGGATACATCTAAAATATAAAGCAATGCTAAAGAATTCTTACCGGAGCCATGCAGGATAGTTGTGTGCTTGGACAATTTCTTATGACACCAAAAGTTATAGTTTAGGATTTTTCAAAACGACCTAGTTCTCTATAACTCATGGCTCTGATACCAATCTGTAACACCCCCACAAATGCTATGCGCAGCGGAACTACAACATTTGGGTGCTACACAGTTATCATCGCACACAAGATATGTCAAACGACTCAAAAGACGTAAAAGTCTTGACATTATTTAAACATAGTTAAAATGTACATGTCTACTGTTTTCCAAACCCCAAAAGAATACAATACAGAGTTTGCGTTTAGGTCCCCACTGAATCTCAACCCAAAAATACATTTTCATTCACATGACATAGTATAAAATTTTTAAGTGCAAAAAGGGAGGAAAACAAAGTAGACCGCCAAGCCACCACAACTTCCATCATCGCATGCTCCGTTGCTATCAATCTTGATTACCTGAAACACATGCTTAAAATCGTCAACACAAAGGTTGAGCGAATCTATAGGTTTATCAAATCATAAGTTGAACATAAGTATTAAAAAAACCAATCATGATCATTCAATAGCATTGTCGTACTCACAATCTATTACTCAAGGATATGACAATTGTGTTTAAGCTCATGACACTAATCCGTTAACTCAATCACCCGCGTAATAATTACCGGCGTGATTCAGATGAAACCAGTGCCCCTTCTAAAGGCATCAGTTGCAATTATACCTTATCTCTCATACAAAATAATCTACCGCAGAACTTACTCAACGTACAGCTTCTCGGCTAGCATTGGGTCGTTAGCCCCGTAGTACTACAAATTGCATAAGCGGCTATTTCCCCCTACTCGAGGGCAGGACAATAGTTAATAGTTCATGAATTTAGGGACTTTTGCAACTAGGTACTCAACACAATTTCGAGGCAACATTCGGGTCCAACAATCAATCAAGACTTATGTTCATTTTCATTTAAATTAGCATGTATCCCCCTCGCGGGTTAAAATCATTTGAATAAAGTAAAGAGCGAGGCTATAGACTCACCTTGCGTAGTAGTAGTAGTTCTAGCGAATACGTAACGAGAAATGTCACCGACGACGTGGATGCCCGGGAAAATCAAACACTTGACCTAAAAATCAAGGTACGTAAACCAAATCAATACTCCGCGTACATAATTGTACTAAACACACGCAAATGTAAACACACTCAATGCTTATGAAAACTCACGTCAAAGTCAAACAAGTAGTTGTTACTAGACTTATACCATTTATCAATTTTATTAAAGTTACTATCCATTTTACGACTTCGCCGATACTTACCAAAAGTATGGGCTGTTTTACTAAACTTAACCCTTGTTATAAAAATTAAGAAAATTCTCAAAAATACCTTAAGACCTGTAGAAAACCCATTTTTAATCCCATTAAAAGTTTTCGCTTTTACGACCCGTTACTCAACACATTACTAAACCTACGTTTTTCGGACTGAAATTGCACTTTGACCAAGTCGGACTCATTTGACCCATTTAAAATATACCATTGACCTCTACGACACCTAAGTCTAATAATAGACTCAAATACACAGGTTTGAAACCAAAAGTTAACTTTCAAACATTTACCAAACTCTATCTATGGTCCCCGGGATTTGACCCAAAACCAAACACAAATTCGGATTGTGTTGATTCTCATCTCCCGGTACACGAAAATCAAAACATCATAACTTTTGACTCGTAATGAGTTAGAAGCTCATTCAAGCGGAAAATCGAAGCTAGAAGAATTCTCTATAAGTCCATCCTATTAGTTTCACCCTTTTCAAACAGTAAGATTTCCAAAAATTACGTTTTACCCACTGGTCTAAAATGACTACTTAAAAATCATACCAAATCAATTTTTCAATCCATTCCAACAATTCCTATGGTCCTAATATCACCCTAATATCATCCTAACACATCTAATTAACCTATATCATCCTCAAATTCAAAAACCCAAAAATAAAAATTCAACTAGCAAACACCCCACTATGTAATATAATAATATTAACACATTCTTCTCCACAAAAATGGATCAAACATGGTGTTCATCATCAAAAACTTGAAAGAAAAATAAAGTTTATGCATGTGTATAAAAATCATACCAAAATGTAGCTCTTGAAAAATTAGGAATGGGTCCTTGCTTACTTTTTCTTGAATCAAACTAGAAATCAAAGATTTTGAAGGGTTTTGTTGGTTGGGGTGTACGGTCAAAACAAGAAAAAAGAGGAGAAAGATGAAGATTTTGCTTAAATGAATTTTTAATTGAAATTGTGTTAGTGGGAATTTTATATATAGTCCAAGTCTTGGGTTAATATTGACAAAATGCATTCTTTTGGGCCATAAATGTAAATAATAACTTAAGTTGCGGGAAATGAGTAAAAGTAAATTTTACAAACATTTACGGGACTCGGGTTCCGTAAAAATACTAAAGAGTTTAAACGCACACGAAAAATAATACTATAACGACTCGATACGTAATTTAAAACGATATCGTCGAAATATTAAATATCGAAACGATCGATAATAAAATAATAAAATATAAAATTTTGGGCATCCGTCGGTATCGTAGTCGTCATCGGTTCTTCTTAAATCGTCAAACATTAAAATTACGACCGTAAATGTTGGTTTCAACTTAAACCGTCAAATATATTGCAAACGAAATTTCTTAAAAATTTCAAAAATATACGTAAAATAGGATTAAATAAATAACGTTGGGCTCGGGATATCACATCCACAAGTGAGTCGAAACTTAAGAGAGATGCTCATACTGAACAACTCTTGAGACGATAACTTAGCATCATACGGCACTTTCACGTGTGTTACAATTTTGGAGGTTTGATTCTCTTATCTCTTTTACTTTTTCTGAATTTTTCTTAATTTTGGGTGAATCTGCATATTTGATTGTGAATATGTGAATTTGTGGTTGATTGTGTGTTCTGAGGTTGGATTATTATTGCTAGGGTTGTTTTGATCTTGGATTGAGGGTTAAAACACAACAATCCTTTGAAAATCTGAGAAATCAGATTCCAAAGGGGTGTTTGGGTTAACTGACTTATCAAGATTCAAGGCAACCTTTGTAGTTGTTTATTGTTCCTTTGTGTTGGTACTTGTTTATCTGGTGCAAGTGGTCTGTTATCTGCAAGTTTTGAGGGTCTAAACAGCTAAATCAATCAAAGGTTTATAAAATCTGTTTTACTTGGGTATTGTCACACCCCAACATGGCGGAATATGGAGCGCGACGTATGGATATCATCACAACATGGCGTGTCTATAGAGATAAAGAAATCAAATAAGAAATGTCATAAAATGGTGACACAAATGTCATGACAGTATCTTAACAATGCAGGAGTGTAGGTAAGTAGGTAACAGTCCTACCACTTACCCGAGACAAACAATTAACATAAGCAAAACAAACATATAGGTGTCAACAGTATCACTTATTAAACAAACAAAAGAAACTAAGAAAGAACATGGATCTCCTTCTAAATGCATTCCTATGCAATTCCAAATCCTAGCCACTTATGTTCTCACGCTTAACCACAATATCACTTGAAAGAGACACTAAAACACGTCAACATAAAGTTGGTGAGAGTCATAGGTTTAGACTCCAATGCCAAAATCAAACCATAAGCTGTGAACAACAACCACTAACAAATGAACATATGGACAATGTGATACAAACATGCATTAACAAATAATATTCAAGATTTAACAACCAAACCAAATCCAAGGCTCCCAGCCTTACCAAACATCATGGTACCATAGGCGCCCATACACCTATGTACCAATCCCAAGGCCCATAGATGCTCACACATCTATGTACCTCCCCAAGGCCCCGCCTTGTCAACATCCCCTTGGTAGCAAGTCAAAACATAAAACAATCATGAATCAACTAGCAGTTAATCACATAAGTATGCACAAGTCCATCACCAAACACCAAAACATTCACAACATAATTTATAAAAACAAGACAGTGTCTCTTCCATCCCATCTGGAAGTCAAAATCACCTAGTAGACATGGGACTATGAAACTCACCTGATTGAGCTTCTCCAAAAATCCGCGCACTAGCAAAAAGCTAACAAACAAAAGCACACAATCAAAACATGAACAAAACACTAAAATGGCTTATCAACCTATGATGGACATCTAACCTTCTCCCATATATGTACCTCATTTATATGCTCTAAGAATCTCATTACACCCCTCTATAAAGCCCTTAACTTAGTTTACTTCATAACCCGTCTCGTTAACATTTTACCCAAAACAGTCTCGGTTTTTAGGTTTCCAAACTATAAGCCAAACGCCCACTTAACCATACCCATGATCTCTGTAAAGGAAACCCTATGACCTTTTATATGTTAGCTAACTCTTCCCTTTTTCCCCATCCTTGAAGATACTGTTAAGGCCCCGATATATATATATATATATATATATATATATATATATATATATATATATATATATATATATATATATATATATATATATATATATATATATATATATATATATATATATATATATATATATATATATATATGATTAGGGGGTCTTACCCTAACCCATTTGCTTAGCCCTCCTCCATACCTGTTATTTAAGTACCCCAATCACCTAAAAACATTAAATTAAACCCGACTGATTTCAAAACGGTTTTGACCTCCGACTGTTGTAACCTGTTTTAGACCAACTTCCCTACCTCCAATTTAGTTCTCGTTTCTTGCATTTGAAATCCAACTCAATTACCTTTCCAAGGATACTTGGATCGCAAAATAAGATTTTGTAGAACTCTATATATGGTCAAAACAATTGACCTAAAATTTTTCCCAGTTTTTAAAAAACGATTTTAACATAATTAAACCCTAATTACCATCACTAATCTTCATAATAACCAAAGTAATCATTTCATATGAACCCTAAACTCAATAATCTCAGAAAACTCACAAACCCTAATCCATCATAAGATCAATTACATGATTAGATTGATTAAAATCATTAATAGAACAAGGGTTTTGAAGGTTTTACCTTAGAAATCAATGGAAGATCTTTATTTTTGAAACCCTAATTGGCCACCATTGTTGAATTTCGGCTAGGAGCTGTTATGGAGCTTAAAAATCTGCTTATTTTGGTTATAGATTGGGTTTAGTTAAGTCCTAAAGGCCCCCTAATCCCATTACAAGTCCATTGGGCCTGTTTTTGGGCTTTTCCTTCTTTCTTTCTTTTTATTCGGCCCTAACCGACCCATATATATATATATATATATATATATATATATATATATATATATATATATATATATATATATATATATATATATATATATATATATATATATATATATATATATATATATATATATATATATATATATATATATATATATTCTTTTTTATTACTTATTATTATGTTATTAAATTACCTTATATTTCCTTAATTTATTTCAGCCTTTAAGACCTCCCGAACCTTAAAACCATAAAACTAGTCAGTTTTACGCGTATATCGTAAAAATATACAGTTTTAAAAAAAACCTTAAATTTTGAAATAAACTTTATAACTAAGTCATAAAGGACTTAAAACCATCCCGTAAATTATTCCCGTGACTAAATACCTCATCCGAGACCTCAAAATACTAAACCGTAAATCGTAAAAATACGATTTTCTATAATACATATACGTATACGTAAACCACTAAATAACACCGTCTCATTTCATAGTCACTACCATGTGAGATCATTAACATGAAATCATCACACATCGTTTCACTTACAAGGTACCCCGTACCAGAAACGATATCCAAACCAAAATCTATACACACCAATTATCACATAAACACGTAAAGACACGTAACTAGCACAAAATAAAACTATGTGACGAACCTCAAAACCGCGGTTGTCACATCACTCCCTCCTAATTGAAATCTTGTCCCGAGATTTACTCCTTAGGATCAAACATACCATTAGCAAACAACTGAGGATACTTGTTCTAAATGAACTCCTCTCATTTCCACGTGAACATTAGTTCAAGTCTCATATTACCACATATACTAACCAACAATATTTAAATTCATTGCCAAACTCTTGACCTCACAGTCAATAAATATCACAAATGACTCTTTGATATCACAAACACTTATTAACACAAATCCCAAATAACCGTACATGCAAATATGCATTCTCAAACAACATTTACCAATCTTAATACACGAAATATAACATGTATACCACTCATTTCCCCCCAGGTATTTCTATGCTCATAAGCTACTGGTCCGATCTTTCCAAAGATCATAAATGGACCTACAAAACTCTACATTAACTCTTCCATTTTACCAAAACATACCACCCGTTACTATGGGTGAAACATCCTACATAACTTTGTCACTAAACTCTAGTGGTTTCCTCCTTTTCAACATAGCATCCCTTGTTGCTCTCATCCTTTCCACAAACACCATTACCACATTAGTAGCCTCTTTTACCAATTCTAGTCCACAATGGGGACAACTCACCCTATCCTTTCATATAGTGCCTTAAAAGGCATTTATCGACTTCTAGTATGATAACTATCATTATATGAAAACTCAGCCATCGCTAAAGAGTTTCCTAACTCCCTCTAAATCAATCAATCATGCCCTCAATGTAACTCCTAAGTTTGTATAAATATCTCACTTGCCCATCCTTTTCCAGTTAGCTGGATATACTCATATCTAATCACGTTCATCAACTCCCTTTAGTCTGTACCCCAAACTACTTAAAAATTCCAATTTCCTTACAAAGTGACCTATGACGGTCTTTCACATATCCATTAGTTATTCTAATCCAAATCAACTTATGATCTATACACATCATCAAAAGGACGGTTATCCCAGTTAGTCTATCAACTGCCATCCAAACCTATGCTACAACTACTTCCATTAAATTTGGATAGCTCATTAGTAGCACCTATACACTTCTTTCTCACTTTTTTTCATGATTTCTTTTATACTCAACACTTCCTTTATACCTACACAATGTCTTACCTTCAAGGTCATATTGCTCCTCATCTTGTCTCAGTTAGACCAAGCCCTTCGTCCCTATGGCACATCACACCTATAACTCCTCATCCATTAGATTATAGATACTAAGCCTCCCAAACAATCAGTATAGGTCAATGCCATTTCCTTTTCCACACTACGACACTATTAGCCTGCGTTGTGCTTTATTCTACTCATTAAGCTCTACCAAGGTTTTACCTTCGGTTCCTATCTCGACCTATTTCATTCATGCTTCGCCTCAATACACACTTCCTTCTTCTTCCTCAACTCCTACCATACATCACGATGTGATACTTCCCATCGTTTCTTCCCTTTCCATAATCCTTCATAAGGCATTCCATACATATTAGGCTAACTTTTACGCAAAACCCTCTATTCTATCACATCCGTACGCAATCCTTCCAACTTCTCAACTACGTGACTTCTCATTCCTCTTGACATATGAGATGAATTAGTTAGTCTATCGACTATCACCAAACTCTCGTCGTACTTATTCCTCCACCGCATTATGTATCCCTTTCACCAATTTCATCCTTACATTGCCCTTTCCAAGCTACTCCTATCTATGTAGGAAGTATAGTCTACGTCTCTTTTCTCCATATGATTGTCCTAGCCACGCAACATACATGTTGACGCGTTCTCTACTTTAGACAACTCAACTCGTGCAACCTACATCCTTCATCCAAACCACCCTAATACGTCATCCATATAGTTCAAGTTCGTCTCAGCTTGACTTCATTCTTCTTATTCCATGTCTCATCAACCATGCTTGCCTTTCCCAGATGGTACTTGGCCTTGCAATTTTCTTTCATCACTTAACTCCACCCATCACCTTTTCCAAATGTTCAATCAAGATGATTAAATATGTGTTGGAGACGTTCATGATCTGTATAGATCATTCTCTACGTCTCGTACCCCAAATGCCTCTAGCATTCTCGACAGATATAACAATCCAGCTCCACTAACTAAGTATATCTAATCATCTATATGCCAAAATTTTCCAAGTAGCTTCACTTGTTTTTTTTTCTCACAACCAGTTTTCCTACTCCCTCCTAATAGGGACAGACTAGAGTTTCATGTGATTCCATGCGGATCACACTCTCATCTTATACCCACATTAGTTTCCATTTGTCTACTAAGCCATATTTTGAATTCTTATTCAAATCTCATACTTCTACTTTGATCTTGCACCCAACATGAGGTATTTTCAATCATCATCTTCTAGGAATACTTGGTTCTCTCCTTCCATGGTTCTCCCTTTTTCCTACACTATCCCGTCCAACAAAAATTCCATACTTCATTCATCAAATCTATGGAAATTACTAGTGCATTGGATAATGCATAGCTGTCTCTTCTAAAGATCTTTCATAAAACCTTCACAAAACCGACTCTCTAATCACTTCTCCATGAAACTTATTCAGCTCAGCTTCACTTCTCATCCCTCGATATTGATTGCCACAAAAATTCTCTCCGCGTAGTCACTCGACTCCCTTTGTTACTTCCACGAGTTCTTAATCTCCATGTCATGTATTCATTTCATCACGATCCACCGGTTCAGCTCTTTGTAGCTCCACTCTGATACTCGATCTACCCTTCTTCGTCACGAACCATACGTAAATTTCCCATCATAGTGCTTGTCACTTTTCCAGTCCTCGTAACTTTTGTGACTCCTTCGAAATCTCTTGCATCCTTCTTGCAGTCGACACGTAGTCCTTTCAGCTCATTGCTTTGCGATGTAGCTCTTTACGTACTCCTTCTCGTCTCCATGATGTTACCTAGGAACTTCACACTACCAGTAGCTTCTAACTTCAACTCATCTACCATAATATTTCTAAAAGTACTTCAACCCCTCAATGGCTCACTCTTCCTTACTTGTTGTATTTCACCATTAATCAGCCTCCTACCAATCATTCTTTTACATTCCTGTTTTCCTTCACGTGTCTACTACTACCTTGCCTTCATAACTATACCAATCCCTTACGTGTTATTTGCCCAACCTTTCCACTAGTATAAACTTTCTACTCTACCCTCACATCCGCTAGTACTTTCATCAATCTCCTAATGGTACTTCAACCAACTTCTCATAGCATGACCTCTCGTTCCCACTACCAGTCAACTAACTTTACTTACTCTCTTATTCCCGTAACCAATCTAAGTTTCCAAACTCCACAAATCTTAATCATTCCTTCAACACAACCTTTAAACCAAAACACGTTTCTCCATTCTAATATCTAACCATAAGTAATACTACCCAACTCTATCCTCTCATCCTAACGTTTCCACAACCACATAACTAAATTAGCCATGACGTGTAACAAAAGAATTCCAAACAATCGTGTCCCAATAAAATATAGGGTAAAATGAACCCTAGCCAAAACAACTGAAAACAAAACAATGTAATCCGAAAGTTCAATGGAGTGTGCCAACAACGAAAAATTTAGACTCTTCACGATTAGTATTACTAAATCTCGATACCTTAGAAAATTTTTAAACTTTCGTCCCAATTAGTTACTTCTCATAAGAACCAAACTCCAATACTACTAAAATCAATCATACTCAGTTTTAACCAATAACTCATCCTTTATCTTCATCACTCTATCAAGATATCAACTACTTAGTATACTACAATCTTATTCTAACCATTATCTTGTTTACCCATATTAAACTTATTTCACTTGTTATTATGAAACAAATACATGTTTATAAAATACACTGTTTTTTTTCCATTTAGGTTGGTTATAACTAAACTACTACACGTTTACAAGGTGTGGTGTTATTATTATCATTACTATAATAAAATGTCCCTTTTTTTACTCTTCTTGTCTTAGTTAAATTATTCTAAAATTTTAACTCCACTTAAGAAAATTATTGTAAAATTTCTTTACCCCTTTAAAATATATTATCACATGTTATATTGAAGACTAATCCATTTATTTTCAAGAAAACTTTTTTTTATAACATACTAGTACAACTAAAAAAATGCAAGTTACAATATCATACCATACACTTATAAATTATTTTCAAAACCGTTTTCCTATAATTAGCCAGACTTATTTGCAAGAAAATTTAGTAGTTCGCATTAATAAAAATACATACCCGAATATAGACACACATCCAAAAGACTCAAAACGTCGTAGGAACTCCATCAAACTCCAGCACCATAAAACACGAACAAACACAAGGTACGTTCAAGTTATAATAACTAGTGAACGACCATATACCATAACTTAACACATAGTAGTATATATACATCCGCATATATATACCTATTAAATCACCCAAAACATACGCGTTACCATACATGTCAGATCAACCAATCGCGTCATACACTCGTTTTTTTTTTTACGAGTAACCACCATCTTACCACAAGGCATAAAACCCATCACTAAAACCAGTCCATATCATAGGCAACCATTACATAAACCCATATACTATACATATACCAATGATCCACATCTCATCATATACAAGCATGTACTAACCCTGTTTCATGCAATCATACTTAGGAACCCATTGAAGTTGTGGTACTTGTATAACTATGTTGGCCACCATACTTATACAATTACCCCTTCCCCAATGCACTCCCTCCTATGATGACACTTATAAGAATCAATACAACACATAATACATAAATCCATCAACTCACCTAAGCACATAACCACATAAACAATAAGGTCAAAAACTCCAACTAATAAAATAACATAGTCAAAATCTTGAAATATGTAACACTCTCATTTTTCGTATCGGTACAGCGGAAGGGTCTTTCAGAGTGTTACGGGATAGCACTATAACTCCAATCATAAACAACACATAAAAATGGTTGTACAAGGTTTAACATACATTCATTCGATAAAAAGGTTTAAAAGCGTACAACAGGTCCCAAATTATACAGGTCATTAAGTTTACAAAAACATAGATCGAATGAACATTTTTAATAACATGTGGGCCATCAGAGTCGATCTCCATCCAGATTACCTTCAAGCACCTGAGATAAAAACATGCAAAAATCATATCAGCGAATGCCGAGTGAATTCATAGAGTTTAATGAAAACCGTTATATAAAACAATCATTTAAAATCAGAACACAAGTATAATATCGGAAGTAAGTCCTTATATTGCTAGTCAGGCAATATATAAATCAAGCATACATCTTAAACCGTCCATGAGACCGTAGTCTCTATATTACCATGATAGGTAATATATTCATCGTTAATAGCGTCGTTATTATGTATAGGATACATTTTTATTTAATTTAGGATTATTATTAGCCGCATGACATTGTTACCTTACTATGAAAACAGCGGGCCGCGAACCCGACAAACAGTTTGCCCATCTAAGTTAGCGTGTCGTCACAAAAATCACGCTATGGAATCTTCTCATACATAAATTCGCTTACCAATCAATGTGGTACGACGGGGATCAACCGTCAAGGCGCGAACTGGGGTGATCGTCCCCAAATAGTACTATCAAATGCATAAGCGTCTACCAAATCCCGGTAGTTCACAATTCATGCTAATGGGACTTTAAGTGACATAACCTAACTACTAATAATCCTTTTAGTCTCGTTTATAGGGACATAGCATCATTCGGGTCCATATCTTTAAGCATACAATCGGGACTACTTGTGTTCTATTTTTATAAAATCTAGCATATATCTCCCTCTTGGGTTTACAAATTATTTTATAAAACATTTAAAAGAGTGCGAGGCTATGAACTCACGTTGTTAATGAAAGGCGGATTATCGGCTACGGGCGTGCTTCGGTCACGGAAACCTATATAAATAATAATCGGTCTTAGACTTTGTCCAATGACTTTTATCAAAATAACAATATACATATGATGATTTGTACATATGATGATTTTGTACATATGATGATGATCAAGTGGGTTTATACATCCTTGTTTACTCATTTTAGTGTTTACGTTTTGGTAACGTTTTACTAGTTTGCTAGTTTTACCTACTTACCTATTTTAAGTCCATTAAGCTTAGTATAAGTTCTTTAAATTGTTTTAATCCATTTTATACCTATATTATCAGTATGTATACTTTCCATGTTGGGCCCAAATGGGTTAAGCCCAATATGTGACAATCCGTCAATTTACGATTGATATTTTATTCTCAAATATTATTTGAAAATATTATTTTAATGTTACAATATGAACTCACTTATTTTTGGGAAGAAATTTGGATTTGCGTCTTAAAGTAGCATCAACTACGTCTAAACCGGAGGATTCAACGTTACGTGCTTACGTTTACATACACCGTCCTTGGTGACAGTCCGATATTTCAGAAAAATAAATTTGTCCAGGAATATTATTTTGGAGTTTTAAATTTGAGTTGGTTCATAAACTCACAAATTTACGAGAAGAGATTAGGACTTACGATTTTATTTTTACGTCCTTTACGACTAAACCGGAAACCTTATGATTACGTATTTACGTTTTTGAACTCCGTTTTTGATGAGACAATTTTTATTAGATTCGTTTTGTGCCGTTGATTCATAATTTATAAAAACGTTTTTTGTAAAACGACCCGAGGGCACGCAAATCGAGGAAACTAGAATCGAGGAATACCCGTATACTAGTGAGATGGGACAAAATACATTGTCCCACCCCACTAGCAATATGGGACGGTTTTAGCATTGCCACCACAACACTATATGTGTCAAATTGGTAGCTAAGTGTTTACACATGTCTTTAGCTTCAATATGAAGCTACTTACTTCACAAAACCACTAGCAAAACCATTATCTCCCATTTTACACATGCAAACAACCATCAAAACTCTCTCTACTCTCTCTTTGCCGTCCCATTTTCTCCACAAAAACACCATCATTGATCAAAGTTTAACCATAAACATATGTTATAATTAACATATGTTAATCTCCATTCAAAAAGATGAAGATTGGTGCAAGTTATACCATCCAAGGAGGAGTATTCATGGTGTCTTGGGGCTGATTTTCCACAAGGAGTTCATGGAGCATGGTGGTCTTGAAGATGGTCATGATTATTCACAAGTTTCTCCAACAAAAACCATGTCCAAATCATAACCTACATCAACTTGGTGGTATAAAGATTGTCCTCCTCATCTTCTTGTTATTTTGATTATGTAAACATGTATTTTATTTCCTATTGTATATATTTATGATGATTATATGATGATAAAAATGTTATGTGGGGATTTGTTGTTGATAAACATGATTAAAAAGGTGAAAAACTATAAGAAACAAGGCTAAAATCTTGTCTAAATTTGATGGCTGTATAAAACAGTAAAGAAGCAAGTCATGAACTGATAAAATGATGAAGTAGGATGGATTTACAGTAAGCTATGGGTCTTGTACACATGTGAGAGTTGGCCATGCAATGGAATCAAAATAATGAGTGAGATATGATCAAAACAAGTTTAGGGTATAAATCTGAAGTTACTGTTTTGGACGATTTTTAGAAAATATTTAGAAAATGATTCAACAGTAGCTATAGAAGAGTTAAATGTATCACATATCATGTAGTTTATGTGATAACAATTTGAGCTTCTATCTCCATATAGAACTCAAGATATGGCAGTTTTGGTGAAAGTGAAGATAAAAATCAGATTTTGGAAAATAATGTATAATACTATTATATAAGCACTCAAAATTTAATAGTATAAAATATAAATGAAAACCCACTAACTTATGAATTTTATTTATATAAGTATATAAAAGGTTAAATAAGTGGACATTTTATAAAAATGGTAACTTGTTAAGTTTTATAAGTGATAAAACTATAAACATGATTTTTACGACTTTTTCGGCTATTGCCTTAAAATTAACGATTTTGTTAAATAAAACTTAGAC
The DNA here is from genome assembly GCA_025667525.1 of Glebionis coronaria. NCBI lineage: Eukaryota > Viridiplantae > Streptophyta > Magnoliopsida > Asterales > Asteraceae > Glebionis > Glebionis coronaria. The sequence goes on from CM046874.1 coordinate 463,513,203, forward strand.
GGTTGGACCCGTCTAATGTAAACTTTATAAAACTAATATACTGATATATAAACATAAATAACAAGTAAAAACCGATAAAACCCGAACTATATAACATACGGACGTTAACGGACTAAATTAACGTTATTGGACTAATAATACAACAAAAATGGACTAGAACACCTATAAACTTATTATTGGGCTTAACCCATTTAGGCCCAACTTGTAAAGTTTAAGTACTGATAATATAAGTACAAAATGGATTAAAATAAGTTAAAGTACTTATAATAGGCCTATTGGACCTAAAACACGTAAATAGGTAAAACGAGAAAACTAGTATAAAAGTTATCGACACATAGCACAAAAATGGGTAAATGAGAATATGTAAACCCACTTGATCATAATATATATATAATCATCATATGTATACATACTTGTTGTTTTTATAAAGTCATTGGACAAACGTCTAAGACCGAGTATTATTTGTCTAGGTTTCCGTGATTGAAGCACGTACCGTACGACCGAATTGCCGATAACCCGCCTTCCCACATCAACGTGAGTTCATAGCCTCGCACTCTTTTAAATGTTTTATAAATGCTTTATAAACCCGCGAGGGAGATAACATGTTAGTTTTTATAAAAGTTTGGACACCATTTGTCCCGATTGTTTGTTTATTTATTTTGGACCCGAATGATTGAATGACCCGATTGTATGACCCGATAAATGATTAATGGACCCGATAGATGAAATTAAATGGATTATTAAAGTTAGGTTATGTCACTAAAAGTCCCATTAGCATGAATTGTGAACTACCGGGAGTTGGTAGACGCTTATGCATTTAATAGTACTATTTGGGGACGATCACCCCAGTTCGCGCCTTGACGGTTGATCCCCGTCGTGCCACATTGATTGGTAAGCGAATTAATGTATGAGAAGATTTCCATAGCGTGACCTTTGTGACGACACGCTACTTTATATGGGCAAGAATTGGTATCGGGTTAGCTACCCGTTGTTGGTTTAGTAAGGTAACAATGTCATGCGGCTTATAATAATCCGAATTAACAAAATAATAATAGACGCTCCGAATTACGATGTATTGCCTGACTAGCAATACAGGGTCATACTATTGATATTATGTTCGTGTTTTGGTTTTCATAACCATATTCATATAACGGTTTTTATTTGATTTTATACAACGTCATAAGACGTATTGTATGATGTTTTTACGACATTGGCTCGTATAATGATTTTAAGGCAAATGCCTATATTATGATTTTCAATAAGGATTTGTATAAAATGATTTTGGTTATTTCATGGCCTATCAAAATGATTTGTACAAAATGATTTTCAGTAATACTTTTATACTGATATTATATTGATAGAATTTATTAAACTCTATGAATTCACTCGGCGTTATCGCTGACCTTTTCCTTTAACATGTTTTATCTCAGGTACTTGAAGGTAATTCTCGGGAAGACGACAAGAATTCATGGCCCGCACTTAAACAATATTTTCCATTCAAATGTTTGTAAAACCTATATTAAATATAATGACTTGGGACCGATGTAACTTTGATGTTTATGAATGGAAATGCTTTTATTATTAAATGACGCGATTTTTATGCGTTGTCTATGATGTGAGTAATGTGCTATCCCGTAACACCAACTAGTCTTCCGCTGTACTGAGTTGTATATTTTTGGGGGTGTTACAGTTTGGTACCAGAGCTCTCGTTATAGAGAACGAAAGATTTTTAAAACCAAGGTTTTGAATAAAACATTTCAAAATCTTTTAACTAAAAACATTTTTCTAAAAATGTCTAAAAATCTTTTGACTATAACGGTGCCGAAGAATTCCCGAGTTACCGACAAGGCCAAGACTGAGAAGTGTTATTTTAATATATATATAACTTGGATTATATATATATATATATATATATATATATATATATATATATATATATATATATATATATATATATATATATATATATATGATGTAATTTTATTACATGATTGTTTGATGATTATTTTGATTTCTATACGAGGTATTTATACGACGTCGATTGTCACAAGTAACCCTAAATCCCCTAGTAAATTAATCGAAGCTATTCTCGTAGGAATTCTAGCTATCCTAGATCTAAATCAAGTTGCGGATATTTATGATCCCAACAAATGGTTGATATTCGTAGAAGTGTAGATAGTAGTTGATTGTGATATTGAAAAAGAATTGGCGAGATTAAAACTGATATCGATGTCATGACGATCTTTCCTTATAGAGTGGAGTTTGACAAAACATTACCACCTAGAAAGATGTCATCTGATTCGTTGTCATCCAATTCTTAAATTGAAATCGAAAGGGTGAATGTTGCACTTGAGGCTGTCATTGGAACCAGTACCCAAAAGCCTCATGCCACTAATACCTTTCTGAGAAGTCTAATTGACTGATCAAGTCATTGCATATTAATGACTCATTTGATAATTGTTGTTGTAAGAGCTATAGGATTGGAAATTAAGTGTTGATAATATCGAACTTATGTTGCCCTTTAAAGGTGTAAGAATAAGATTGAAAGTATTGAAGAATGAGGTAGGATATCGAATTGAGTATAAAATTTGGTTAAAACTTGAATAAAGTAAAACTTAACCTATATGGAATATGAGATTGTTAATATAAGTCGTTAATTTTTGTGATTGAATTATAAGGTTTTAATTGATTGTTGATTCGTGTTAAGGGTTGTTCCTTTGCCATTGTCCACTAACGAGGATGCCCAGTGTCCAAGAAATAAATTGAAGAAATCTTCTTCTGAATTGAGACCAATGGATCTTCCGGGACAGGTGGAACCCCCATAACTCTTGTAGATTAGTATTCATTGTGGTATCTTCTAAAAATCCCTAACTTAACTGAGACATCAGTTAGTAGGATGAGTTCTGAGAATTGTATGACATAGTGACACGTAATGTGTTACGGTACAATTTTGACTTGTTTGTGATTAATGAAAAGACTACCTTTGATTGCTAAATCCTACATGTATCAATGTTATCTATCTTTTATTGCTTCATCCTAATGTTCGCATTAGTGATGCAATCATTGAATAAGTACTCATCTTGACTTGAGTTACGTTGTGGATTATTCTCTTGAGTGCCATAGAGATCATGAACCTCATGATTATTTGGCTAAAGCTCATTTCCTATTATATTGAAGTTAGTTCTTGGTGAACAACTCTTCATCACTCTTTTGCAGATCACTCATTGTTTTTACAAAGTTAAAACGGTATCCTTTGAGAAAAATTGAATTTTCATCACTATAAGGATTATTCAAAGTGAGATTTATAAGTGATTGATATCAAAATGAAGTTGTTTATGAGACGCTTTGGAAATTTAATTATTTCCATAACAAAGAAAACCTTTGTAAATATATTTTTGATTCTTATTTAAGAAAAGCATGAAAATGTTTTTATAATAAACATGATGATAAAATTTTGACGAACTGAGTATTGCATCGTTAATCTTGAAACTGTATATAGTTGCGCGCCTACATACAATTTGGAATGGACTATGCAAGGCTGATTAGTAGTCACCATAAAACTGATTAATAAACACTACATTTCCTTTGAAGATTGTGAAAGATTAAAATTTATGAGATCTGCAAGAAGTGAAAAATGAGGACATAATGTTAGGGACACCTACATATGTGCCTATAGCAACTATTCTTCTGAGTTGAATTTACTCATCTGTGGAAATTGTCTTATTTGACAATTGACAATTCTTTCTTGTCCAATTCTCCCGTAGTGAGATTCTTAGGAAAAGTATTTGATTACCGAGTGTTGATACCCGACTGGATGTATCGACGTTCCTATCATTTCTTTTGACTTGATTTCATTTGAATGACCTGGGTAACGATCCGAGGAGCTTTCGAATGCGTACTCAAATTATGAAAACATGGGATATATTCATATTCATTAAATGTTTTCGTCTGTATCTGATTTGAAATTCTCTCGTATAGATTATGCGTTGACCTTACTCTTTTAATGATAGTTGTGTCTCCATATATCCTTGAACTTGTGAAGGATTATGAGTTATTATTAGACTTTTGAGAAGTTCACATCTTATCGACGGCAATAAAAACTGAAAAGTTGGTAATGCCAGTAGAATGGATTGATTGATTATGACGTGACGACATTGTCTTAATTGATGGGAACTCGAGTAGAAATCCCCTAAAAGATAAGATGTTGATTATCAAAAGTGATCTAAATAATTCTTGGTGGATGACGATATCCTGTATTTAGACTTGAAATTATATTGTGATTGGTTGTGAATTAGTCATAGATGTTATAATCTAGAAAGAACCTAATATGAATTCATTAAAAGATGTTTCTATTATCTAAAACTTTAGCAAGTATTTATTGGTGAATTACCTAGACTTTCGCCATTTAGGCAAGTTGAATTTGGTATTGATTATATTTCCGGTGCTGCACTTGTGGCTTGTGCACTGTACGTCAGCACCATCTGAATTTAAGGAATTACCATACAACTTAGAGAGTTGTCGGGGAAAGATTTTATTCTACCAAGCCTGTCATCATGAAGATCTATGGTGTTATCATTCCTTATATTTATAGATTACTGTGAACTGAGTAAATTGACAATCGAAAACGATATCCATAACTCGAAATGGAAGATTTGTTCGATCATTTACAAGGTTGTAGCGTATGTTTTAAAGATTTGATCCATAGCATGGTTATCATCAACTTCGCATCTGCGAAAGAGATTATCTATTCCAATCACTACATCCGGTGCTTGTAATGAACATTATGAGTTCCACGTGATGTCGTTTGGATTGACCAATGCACATGTAGCATTCTTAAATTCGGTGAATCACGTGTGTAGGCTGTAATTGATAAATTCATGCTTGCGATCATTAAGGACTAATTGTTTGTATATAAGAATAATAATAAGTTAATAATTAGTTATAAATTGCCCTGAATTGGCTAAACAATGAAAACCTATACCTTAACTATTTAACATGTGATTAAGGACTTAATTCTTTACATGATTTAACCGTGTGATTAATAGATAATGGAAGCTATACTGACTTTTCAAAGATTAGAACCATTAACGCTTAGGGATTAAAAGCTTAATCCTTTACATAAAATGACCGTTGGATTAATAATGGTAAGATGTAGGCATATAGACTCTTCAAAAATTAAGAGCCCTTTTAAGACTTTGGATTTTACCAAAAAGAAATGCAAATATGTTTTGACAAATATTTTAACAAAGGATTTTAAGGGATTATTCCCTTATACACAAACCATTTAACTAAACTTCTGTTTAGGGGTAAATGTTTGTGTATACCTCAAGATAACTTAAGAAGAATTGAGGAAAACATTTAAACCTTAACTTGGAATTTGAAACGAAAATTTTTACTTTTCAACTAAGAAAACTTTGACCAAAATATAAACAAAGATTTCTCGAACATTTACGAATCTTATTAATTATTTTCGATAAATCAACGAAAATCTTGTTAATTAAACTCAAATTTATTTTGAACATTTGATATAATTGGTCGAACTAAGAAATTTAAAACTTTTACGTTTACGCTTTATAAAAACTAATTAATAATTATTTAATTAATTATAATAATTATCGACGCTTTAGACGACGGATTGAGTAAAACGGATAAAAATGATAGTAAAGACGAAACTAAAACATAGAAGATATGAAGAAAGAATTTTGAATAAATACGGTTGTGATATTTATTTCATCAGGAGAAAGTGAACGTAATTACTGACGCATAATATAGAAAGAATATCTTAGTGAATTGTGGACATGAAAATTATATCATCATGAGAGGTGAATATAGATACTGACGCATTATGTAGAAAAGATAAAGAACCAGTTAGGACATGTTCCTTAATAATGAAGGTGCGAAATAAATTGCCGAACGATATAAAAATAAACAATGCTTATTAGAAGGATAATATGGATAAAAAGGGGTTCGCAGCTAATGTGAACCAACAGATTTGAGAAGCCAATGGCGTTAAATGTATAAAAGACCACTTGTGATTGTCTAAATATGAAGATTGTGAGATATAGTTATGTTGGAATTTGTAAGTATAAGTATTCTATTTATGTCATTTATGACTAAATGTATCATTATCAGAAGAAGTTGTACTGATGGCAAATTTATGAAGGCAGACATCGCCTCATACATTAGTAGACGTCTAGCTATTGCAAAGGTCATCATCTAAATTTGATTCGATTTGGGTCATCGTCGACAGACTGACCAAATCTGTTAATATCATTCCTGTTAATGATAAATGCAAAAGAATTATGTAAACATAGTGTGCCTGTATCGAACATCTTTATCAAGATCCTCGCTTCGCATCGAATTTCTAGAAATTTGCTCAGAAATCATTGAGAACGAACCTTGATGAGAGTACTATGTACCACCCCAAATCGAAGGGACGAGGTAAAGTAACGATACAAGGTAATATAGGTGTTGTTTTGTGTTTGAATGATTGACCTTTGGTAATGAACCGTATAATCGTTTTCCTTTGAAGAGATTATCATTGATAATTATCGTATTAGGATCGAGATCTAATCTTGTTAGGATCTAAATCTTAGAGCATCTGTAAGCAAGAATTGAGATGAAGACACCCGACATACATCCATTGTGAGTTGGACATGTCTCTTAGGTTTAAGGTTTCCTATGATGGCGAACCTATCCTTGCAAAATACCCGACCCGCGAGATCTGAAATGATTGTTGAAATTAAGATTTGATTATTAACTGTCGGTAGTGGGCAAGAGGTTATGTGAATGTGAAATGTAGATCTTGAAGTGCCAAATGGGTAGCGAAGTTATGCCACAATTTTTAAACTTGGGAAAATGAATTCATGATCTGACAAATCATGGGATATAAGTCCCCGTTGTTTGGGACCATTGAGATGATGTAAAAGTTGGGATTGAAAGGCATATAAGCTGGATCTACCCTAGGACTTCAAAGACTGCGTGAATTATGTTTCGTAAATCGAACTTGATGGAATATCTATCAAGTGAAAAATCTGATTGTTCTTAGTAAAGCTTAGATCGGCGAAAAGTTGCATTCATCAGAAACCCGTGAATATCATGGATAGAGAAAGTAAGTCAACATTTAGCCTGATCTTATTCCCATAGTTATGTTTGATGAAACTCGCGTATTGTAACGAATTGCACTTGTGAGAAAAGACCGAATGTGGAGGAAATACCCACATGGCTTTAACTCTATAAGAAGCGAGTAGTAAGGTAAGATGATCTTTGAGGACAAAGATCCTGTTTAGGGGTAAATGCTGTGACAATCCGTCAATTTATGATTGATATTTTATTCTCAAATATTATTTGAAAATATTATTTTAATGTTACAATATGAACTCACTTATTTTTGGGAAGCAATTTGGATTTACGTCTTAAAGTAGCATCAACTACGTCTAAACCGGAGGATTCAATGTTACGTGCTTACGTTTACATACACCATCCTTGGTGACAGTCCGACATTTCAGAAAAATAAATTTGTCCAGGAATATTATTTTGGAGTTTTAAATTTGAGTTGGTTCATAAACTCACAAATTTACGAGAAGAGATTAGGACTTACGATTTTATTTTTACGTCCTTTACGACTAAACCGGAAACCTTAGGATTACGTATTTACGTTTTTGAACTCCGTTTTTGATGAGACAATTTTTATTAGATTCGTTTTGTGCCGTTGATTCATAAATTATAAAAACGTTTTTCGTAAAACGACCCGAGGGCACGCAAATCGAGGAAACTAGAATCGAGGAATACCCGTAAACTAGTGAGATGGGACAAAATACATTGTCCCACCCCACTAGCAATATGGGACGGTTTTAGCATTGCCACCACAACACTATATGTGTCAAATTGGTAGCTAAGTGTTTACACATGTCTTTAGCTTCAATATGAAGCTACTTACTTCACAAAACCACTAGCAAAACCATTATCTCCCATTTTACACATGCAAACAACCATCAAAACTCTCTCTACTCTCTCTTTGCCGTCCCATTTTCTCCACAAAAACACCATCATTGATCAAAGTTTAACCATAAACATATGTTATAATTAACATATGTTAATCTCCATTCAAAAAGATGAAGATTGGTGCAAGTTATACCATCCAAGGAGGAGTATTCATGGTGTCTTGGGGCTGATTTTCCACAAGGAGTTCATGGAGCATGGTGGTCTTGAAGATGGTCATGATTATTCACAAGTTTCTCCAACAAAAACCATGTCCAAATCATAACCTACATCAACTTGGTGGTATAAAGATTGTCCTCCTCATCTTCTTGTTATTTTGATTATGTAAACATGTATTTTATTTCCTATTGTATATATTTATGATGATTATATGATGATAAAAATGTTATGTGGGGATTTGTTGTTGATAAACATGATTAAAAAGGTGAAAAACTATAAGAAACAAGGCTAAAATCTTGTCTAAATTTGATGGCTGTATAAAACAGTAAAGAAGCAAGTCATGAACTGATAAAATGATGAAGTAGGATGGATTTAAAGTAAGCTATTGGTCTTGTACACATGTGAGAGTTGGCCATGCAATGGAATCAAAATAATGAGTGAGATATGATCAAAACAAGTTTAGGGTATAAATCTGAAGTTACTGTTTTGGACGATTTTTAGAAAATATTTAGAAGATGATTCAACAGTAGCTATAGAAGAGTTAAATGTAGCACATATCATGTAGTTTATGTGATAAACATTTGAGCTTCTATATCCATATAGAACTCAAGATATGGCAGTTTTGGTGAAAGTGAAGATAAAAATCAGATTTTGGAAAATAATGTATAATACTATTATATAAGCACTCAAAATTTAATAGTATAAAATATAAATGAAAACCCACTAACTTATGAATTTTATTTATATAAGTATATAAAAGGTTAAATAAGTGGACATTTTATAAAAATGGTAACTTATTAAGTTTTATAAGTGATAAAACTATAAACATGATTTTTACGACTTTTTCGGCTATTGCCGTAAAATTAACGATTTTGTTAAATAAAACTTAGACGGTTGGACCCGTCTAATGTAAACTTTATAAAACAAATATACTGATATATAAACATAAATAACAAGTAAAAACCGATAAAACCCGAACTATATAACATACGGACGTTAACGGACTAAATTAACGTTATTGGACTAATAATACAACAAAAATGGACTAGAACACCTATAAACTTATTATTGGGCTTAACCCATTTAGGCCCAACTTGTAAAGTTTAAGTACTGATAATATAAGTACAAAATGGATTAAAATAAGTTAAAGTACTTATAATAGGCCTATTGGACCTAAAACACGTAAATAGGTAAAACGAGAAAACTAGTATAAAAGTTATCAACACATAGCACAAAAATGGGTAAATGAGAATATGTAAACCCACTTGATCATAATATATATATAATCATCATATGTATACATACTTGTTGTTTTTATAAAGTCATTGGACAAACGTCTAAGACCGAGTATTATTTGTCTAGGTTTCCGTGATTGAAGCACGTACCGTACGACCGAATTGCCGATAACCCGCCTTCCCACATCAACGTGAGTTCATAGCCTCGCACTCTTTTAAATGTTTTATAAATGCTTTATAAACCCGCGAGGGAGATAACATGTTAGTTTTTATAAAAGTTTGGACACCATTTGTCCCGATTGTTTGTTTATTGATTTTGGACCCGAATGATTGAATGACCCGATTGTATGACCCGATAAATGATTAATGGACCCGATAGATGAAATTAAATGGATTATTAAAGTTAGGTTATGTCACTAAAAGTCCCATTAGCATGAATTGTGAACTACCGGGAGTTGGTAGACGCTTATGCATTTAATAGTACTATTTGGGGACGATCACCCCAGTTCGCGCCTTGACGGTTGATCCCCGTCGTGCCACATTGATTGGTAAGCGAATTAATGTACGAGAAGATTTCCATAGCGTGACCTTTGTGACGACACGCTACTTTAGATGGGCAAGAATTGGTATCGGGTTAGCTACCCGTTGTTGGTTTAGTAAGGTAACAATGTCATGCGGCTTATAATAATCCGAATTAACAAAATAATAATAGACGCTCTGAATTACGATGTATTGCCTGACTAGCAATACAGGGTCATACTATTGATATTATGTTCGTGTTTTGGTTTTCATAACCATATTCATATAACGGTTTTTATTTGATTTTATACAACGTCATAAGACGTATTGTATGATGTTTTTACGACATTGGCTCGTATAATGATTTTAAGGCAAATGCCTATATTATGATTTTCAATAAGGATTTGTATAAAATGATTTTGGTTATTTCATGGCCTATCAAAATGATTTGTACAAAATGATTTTCAGTAATACTTTTATACTGATATTATATTGATGGAATTTATTAAACTCTATGAATTCACTCGGCGTTATCGCTGACCTTTTCCTTTAACATGTTTTATCTCAGGTACTTGAAGGTAATTCTCGGGAAGACGACAAGAATTCATGGCCCGCACTTTAACAATATTTTCCATTCAAATGTTTGTAAAACCTGTATTAAATATAATGACTTGGGACCGATGTAACTTTGATGTTTATGAATGGAAATGCTTTTATTATTAAACGACGCGATTTTTATGCGTTGTCTATGATGTGAGTAATGTGCTATCCCGTAACACCAACTAGTCTTCCACTGTACTGAGTTGTATATTTTTGGGGGTGTTACACAATAAGTTCTTTTTTTACAAGTATTTATCTTATTTAGTCCAATTATTAGTCCAATATGTTTAGTTAGCTCGTTAATGTCCGTATTTCTTATAGTTCGGGTTTTATCGGTTTTTACTTGTATTAGTTACCTATATATCAGTATATGACTTTTATAAACTTTACATTAGAAGGGTTTGGTCGTCTAAGTTTTATTTGGCGAAAAACGTTAATTTTACGGTAATAGCCGAAAAAGTCGTAAAAATCAAGTTTATAGTTTTTATTACTTATAAATATTATTCCACTAGCTTTTATATAATTTATCCATTTAATTAACCTTTTATATATTTATATAAATAAGTTTTATAAGTTAGTGGGTTTTTATTTTTATATTTTATACATTAAAATGTGAGTGCTTATATTATAATAATAAACATTAATTCTTAAAATCTGATTTTTATCTTCATGTTCACTATTTTTACCATATCTAGAGTTCTATAATGAATTAGAAGCTCATTTTTGGGTGAAATGTTCTTCATATTATGTGCTACATTTAACTTAGTTATAGCTACTGCCCATTTTAAGTTTATCATGCCTTAACAGTCCCTACAAAACTGCTTATTCAGATTAGAACACCTAACTTGTTTTGATCATATCTCACTCATTATATTGATTCCATTGCATGGCCAACTCTCACATGTGTATAACATCTTGTACTTACTGTAAATGGATCATACCATGCAATTTTATCAGTTCATGTTTTAGTTATATACTGTTTTTATACAGCCAACTAAATAATCAAGATTTTAGCCTCATTTCTTATAGTTATTAACATTTTTAAGCATATCTATCAATACTTGATCCCCACACAACATTTTTATCATCATATATACATCATATACATATACAATAAGAAAGAAAATACATTTGTTCTTTACAAAAATAACAAGTGAAAATGGAAAGGATGATCTTCTTTACCAACCAAGTGTATTTCTTATTTTTGGAAGACAAGAACTTGATGAACACCACAAGTAACTCCAAGATCATCAAACACCAAGAACAATAGTTGAGAAATCAGACCTAGGACACAAGCAAATCACCTCCTATGTTGTTAATATGGCCACCAAATGATCAAGGCTTCAAGATAACTCCATGATAGAGCTAGATAACATGTATTTCATGGCTAGAAAAGATCAAAAGGGGTGTTTGTAGCTTAAAAGTGGACGGAAATGGTGAAGGTTTTGAGAGAGTTTTGTGTTGGTTTGCATGTATGGAAAGATGGAAATGAGAAGTGTTGATGGTTTTAGCTAGTGGAAGTGGAAAGAGTAAGCTTAAGGTGTAAGCTTAGTTACACTTGTAACTAGTTAGCTAACATGATGCCACATCCTTATATGTGGTGTCATGTGCCGTCCCATTTAAGCTAGTGGGGTGGGACAATGTATTTTGTCCCATCTCACTAGTTTACGGGTATTCCTCGATTCTAGTTTTCTCGATTTGCGTGCCCTCGGGTCATTTCACGAAAAACGTTTTTAGAAATTATGAATCAACGTCACAAAACGAATCCAATAAAAATTGTCTCATAAAAAACAGAGTTCAAAAACGTAAATACGTAATCCTAAGGTTTCCGGTTTAGTCGTAAAGGACGCCAAATTATGCACGTAAGCCCAAATTTAAATCCGTAAATTGTGAGTTCGTCAACCAACACAAAAATAAGTTTCAAAATATTATACGAGAAAATATCTCACTACCTGAAAATGTTAGATTGTCACAGCTTTTCCTCCTAAAAGGGATCAACGTCCTCATGATCCATTTCATTTGGATGTCCGTTTCTTATTGAAATCGAAGAGGTGCGGATATTTCTTCCACATTTCATCCTCTCGTTCCCAAGTATACTCCGGTCCATGCTTTGAATTCCATCGGATCTTGACAATAGGTATCCGACTTTGTTTCAGTTGCTTTACCTCACGGTACATAACTTCTACGGGCTCTTCGATAAAATGCAACTTCCCATCTATTCGAACCTTACCTAACGGAATTTTCTCATCACTTACTGCTAGACATTTCTTCAGATTAGATACATGGAATGCGTTGTGAACACCATGAAGTTCTGGGGGTAACTCTAGTTTGTAAGCCACCGGACCTACTCTAGATAAAATCTTAAAGGGTCCAATATAACGGGGATTCAATTTCCCTCGTTTTTCCAAATCTTATAACGCCTTTCCATGGCGATACCTTCAACATTACTCGGTCACCCACTTTAAACTCTATTGGCTTCCGCCGCACATCCGCGTAAATTTTCTGTCTACTTCGGGCAGTCAACAACCTATTCTTAATCTGAACTATCATCTCCGTAGTCTCCCGGATCAATTCCGGTCCCGTGAGCTGGGTATCCCCAACTTCACTCCAACATACAGGAGATCTACACTTCCTACCATACAAAGCTTCAAATGATGCAGCCTTAATACTAGAATGGTAATTATTGTTATACGAAAACTCTGCTAACGACAAATGTTTATCCCAATTCTTACCAAAGTCTAACACACAAGCTCTAAACATATCTTCAAGTGTTTGTATCGTCCTTTCACTCTGCCCATCAGTCTGGGGGTGATAAGCAGTGCTCATGTCGAGATTCGTTCCCACAGATCATTGGAGAGATTTCCAAAAATTCGATGCGAATCTAGGATCTCGATCTGAAATGATCGATACAGGCACTCCATGTTTGCATACAACATTCTCAAGGTATATACGAGTCAGCTTCTCCAGTGAGAACTGCTCTTTAACCGGAATGAAGTGTGCTGATTTGGTCAGTCTATCGACAATAACCCAAATCGAGTTGTTTCCAGATGATGTTCTAGGAAGCTTGGTGATAAAGTCCATCGTAATTCGCTCCCACTTCCATTCTGGAATCTTTGGTTGTTGAAGTAGTCCTGATGGCTTTTGATGTTCGGCTTTAACTCTAGCACAAGTCAAGCATTGAAGAACATACATAGCTATGTCAGCTTTCATATTCGGCCACCAGTACAACTTCTTCAAATCATGGTACATCTTATCAGATCCCGGATGAATGGAATACTTAGATTTATGGGATTCTAACATAATCAAGTCTCTTAAACCTCCAAACTTAGGTATCCACATACGACCTCTTAAGCATTTCACTCCATCAGTTCTAACCTCTAAAGGATCTCCTTCTCCTCGGAACCCTTCATTAATAAAATTCTCTTTCTTACAAGCTTCTATTTGCGCATTTCTAATTTGCTCAGGAAAATTATTATGCATGGTCAAGACTAGAGAACGTACCCTGATAGGCTCTCTATCTTTCCTACTTAACGCATCGGCAACAACATTGGCTTTTCCTGGGTGATATTTTATATCACAATCATAATCACTTAACAACTCTATCCATCTTCGTTGCCTCATGTTCAATTCCTTCTGGTCGAGAATATACTGTAGGCTTTTGTGATCGGTGAATACCGTACACTTGGTGCCATACAGATAATGTCTCCACAACGTAAGAGCAAAGACTACAACTCCTAACTCAAGATCATGAGTAGTATAACTCTCCTCACTCTTCCTTAATTGACTAGAAGCATAAGCTATCACTTTCTCTCTCTGCATCAAAACATCTCCATAGCCTCTAAGAGATGCATCACAATACATTACAAAATCCTCACTCCCGTCGGGTAATGATAAGATTGGCGCACTACATAATTTTTTCTTCAATGTCTGAAATGCTCCATCTTCATCACTTCCCCAAACGAAAGGTTTATTCTTCTGGGTAAACTTAGTCAAGGGTTTAGCTATTAAAGAAAATTCTTTAATGAATCGTCTATAATATCCAGCCAATCCTAAGAACTGTCGCACTTCCGTTGGCGTTGTCGGTGCAGACCAATTCTTAATGGCTTCAACCTTTGCAGGATCAACATGAATTCCATCTTTGTTAATCACATGACCAAGAAATTGCACAGAATCTAACCAGAAATCGCATTTCAAAAACTTAGCATACAACTTTTCATCCTTCAACAATTTCAAAACAATCCTCAAATGTTCTCTATGTTCATCTTCATTCTTAGAATAGATCAAAATATCGTCAATAAACACAATCATAAATTTATCCAAGTAGGGCTTGCACACTCGATTCATTAAATCCATGAAAACCGCAGGTGCGTTAGTTAACCCAAATGGAATTACTTGAAATTCATAGTGTCCATAATGAGTTCTAAATGCAGTTATAGGAATATCTTCTTCACAGACGCGAAGTTGGTGATATCCTGACCGCAAATCTATCTTAGAATACACACTAGATCATTGCAGTTGATCAAACAAATCATCAATCCTAGGTAAAGGATATCGATTTTTAATTGTCAACTTATTCAGTTCCCTATAATCAATGCACATACGAAAAGATCCATCCTTCTTCTTAACGAATAAGACTGGAGATCCCCAAGGCGACGAGCTCGGTCGAATAAAACCTTTATCAGACAACTCCTTAAGTTGCTCAGGTAACTCCTTTAATTCAGAAGGGGTTAATCGGTAAGGCGCACGTGCCACCGGTGCAACACCATGAATTAAATCGATTCGAAACTCTACTTGCCTTATTGGTGGAAGTCCGGGTAAATCTTTAGGAAATACCTCAGGAAATTCACGAATAATAGGTACATCTTCCAATCGTTTCTCCCTAGACTCATTCCCGGTTACTTGAGCTAAGAATAAATCACAACCGTTCCTGATGTACTTTTGGACTTTAATACATGAAACGATTTTCAAACGAGATTCACCTCGATTACCATCAATTACTAACGTCCTATTCCTAAGAGGAATCTTAACTTTCTTCTCTCGACATAAAATAGTAGCATCATTCAACGACAACCAATCCATACCAATAATAATATCAAAACTACCTAATTCTATCAACATCAAATCAATCGGAAAGGAATAGTTTAAGAGATTTAGAGAGCATCCTTCTAATAGCTTATTAGTTTTCAGTAATTTACCATTAGCCAATTCCACCTCGTAACTGGTACTTATCTCAACAGGTTCAATGTCAATAAGGGCACTAAATTTAGTGGATACAAAGCTCCTATCAGCACTTGAATCAAATAAAGCAACAACATAATGATTGTTGAGTAAAAACGTACCGGTAACGACATTCGGATCCTCTTTCTTCACCTCAATTGTTCCAAGTTGATAGATACCACCCTGGGGGTTTCTTCCAGGTACAATCGCTTTCAACTTGGGGCATTCCGATTTCCTATGACCTTCTTCATTACAGTTGAAGCAAATGGTTCCCTTCTTACACCTTTCAACCTTGTGTCCAAGCTTTCCGCAATTTCGGCACTTCCAGCAGTCGCCAGCATGCCTCTTGTTGCCACACTTAGGACATCTATCATCGTTGCGCGATATGTTGTTGGTAAGAGCATTTGCATTCCCCTTTCTCCGGTTCTGACGGCGATTGAAATTCTTCCTATTATCACCTCTATCTACACGATCACCGTCTCCCTTTCTTTTCTCACCTACACGGGCTTCATCTTCCCTATCCTGAATTATCTGTCCAATGAGTTGGTAGGCCATTCAGACAGCATCATCAATGGTCGGTGGTTTAGATGATGTTACGTCCCCCCGGATATTCCTGGTCAACCCTTTAACATATTGCTCAATTCAGATCTCTTCGGGTTTAACCAATCGAGGACATAGCAAGGCCAACTCATGGAATCGGTTTGTGTAACTATCAATCTCCACACCTTTCATTCTCAGATGAATCAACTCCTGTTCTAACCTAATGATCACACTACGAGGACAAAACTCCAAAGTCATCCACTTCTTAATTTCAGCCCAAGGAATAGCATTAGCAGCATCAAGACCCATGAAAGCAATTCTCCCGTTCCACCAAGTCAAAGCACGACCTTTAAGAGTAGCCATAGGAAAAGTCACCTTATCTTCCTCCTTACATTTACTAATCCGAAACACCGACTCAATCTTCTCAATCCACTGGCTTAGTCCTACAGCACCTTCAGTTCCATTAAAAGGTAGAGGTTCACACTTCATGAACGTCACATAAGTACAGCCACCAACTTCAGGTGCATTAGTTCCAAGTCCTCCTATATTTCCTCCAGCATTAGCATTCACATTATTAGCATTCACATTCACATTAGTACCGCCAATTCCACTACCGCCAGCTCCACTACCGCCAGCTCCACTACCGCCAGCTCCACTACCGCCAGCTTCACTACCGCCAGCTCCACTACCGCCAGCTCCACTACCGCCAGCTTCATTTCTAGCATTTGCCATAAATTCAGTCATAGATGCGGTAACTTGCTCCATAATAATCCTACGTACATCATCCTCAGTTACAGCCTTCTTGGGCGGCATAGTTCTATAATTTAACAATTTCAAAATATTAAGCATTCACCTAACAAAGGAATCATATAATATGGATTGAATTCATAATCAAGATACAAACAAAGCACAATATGGAATTCAAGACAAGATACATATTTCATTTGATTTGAAACAAAAGTATTGTCTTAGTACATCCCATATCAAAGTTCTAGCACTATATATACTCAAAATTCGTGCCAAGTCTATTACTAACAAGTCGGTTCAGTCAAAGCTACAAAAGCACAAAAGATATAAAGGTCACTACTAAATACAGATTGGTCTACTGAGAACCGCCAGATGGTCCATCATCCATCATCTTCTGAATCTTCGTCGGACGATCACTAGACATATCTTCAGCTGGGCGCTTACGGATTACTCCTCTTTCAACCATGTCAGCATAAAATCTACTGTTCCAACCCACGGATATATTCAGCTCCTTCTCAGCTTTCTCACGCATCGCACGAGCCACGCTCAACTAAATCTCCATAGAATTCACCTTTTTCTTCATAGCAGCATACTCACCACTTTCTAACACCGATAACCTCTTAAAAGCCTCATTCGAACCACGTTCAATATCACTCAAATCCAAACTAAGCAATTCCCGCTCTTTCTCGCCAACCTTAGTCTTCGACTCCAAATAAGCAACTTGAGTCTGAACAACACCTAATCCAATCTCTGTCATACTACTCTTAACACGAGAAGCGTCTAGATCACGTCTCAAGGCACATGGTGCAAGACCATCAATATGAGTAGCCTCTCGAGCACTTGACGACTCTCCTATCTCACATCTACGAGTAGCAATACCATCAGTACCGTCAGGTGCATCATCATCCTCATCCTCCCCTGATTCAGAATCAGATTCAGACGATTCAGACATTTCATCCCTAGGTAACTCAACCTTAGAATCAGACAATCAACTGGTGGGGGTAAAGGCTCGCCCTCTAGAACATCATAAGGGTAAATAAGCTCAGCTTCCTCATCATCATCGACCTCAACATCTATACCTACATCCTCCTCGACATCCTCGTCGTCAATCTCATCATCTAAATTATCTAACCCAATCTCCTCATCATTCTCTATATCAACATTCTCAATCTCATTCTCTACCAAGTCAACCTGAGGGGCAATCTGATCTCCTAGTCCTAACTCGGGCTCGGGATCCTCAAATGGTTCCTCCTCATCATCCATATCATAATCTACTAAGTCTAAATATGGATCATCATCTACATTAGGTTCGGGAATAACATGGTTTTCTACAGGAATATTAGGGTCAGCCATGACAATCTGCATTTATATATATATCTCGTATTAGGATAACATACTAGTTAAACAATTACATAATGAAATCACGATATATACATATATATAAATTAAATTATATATATAAAAATATATATCTTCTCAATAGGGCTTGTTGGTAACGTCAGAGATCTCTGGCACCGTTATAGTCAAAAGATTTTTCAAATATTTTCTTAAATGTTCATTGTCAAAAGATTTTGAAAAGTTTTGTTCAAAACCTTGGTTTCGAAAATCTTTTGTTCTCTATAACGAGAGCTCTGGTACCAAACTGTAACACTCTCATTTTTCGTATCGGTACAGCGGAAGGGTCTTTCAGAGTGTTACGGGATAGCACAATAACTCCAATCATAGACAACACATAAAAATGGTTGTACAAGGTTTAACATGCATTCATTCGATAAAAAGGTTTAAAAGCGTACAACAGGTCCCAAATTATACAGGTCATTAAGTTTACAAAAACATAGATCGAATGAACATTCTTAATAACATGTGGGCCATCAGAGTCGATCTTCATCCGGATTACCTTCAAGCACATGAGATAAAAACATGCAAAAATCATATCAGCGAATGCCGAGTGAATTCATAGAGTTTAATGAAAACCGTTATATAAAACAATCATTTAAAATCAGAACACAAGTATAATATCGGAAGTAAGTCCTTATAATGCTAGTCAGGCAATATATAAATCAAGCATACATCTTAAACCGTCCATGAGACTGTAGTCTATATATTACCATGATAGGTAATGTATTCATCATTAATAGCGTCGTTATTATGTATAGGATACATTTTTATTTGGATTAGGATTATTATTAGCCGCATGACATTGTTACCTTACTATGAAAACAGCGGGCCGCGAACCCGACAAACAGTTTGCCCATCTAAGTTAGCGTGTCGTCACAAAAATCACGCTATGGAATCTTCTCATACATACATTCGCTTACCAATCAATGTGGTACGACGGGGATCAACGTCAAGGCGCGAACTGGGGTGATCGTCCCCAAATAGTACTATCAAATGCATAAGCGTCTACCAAATCCCGGTAGTTCACAATTCATGCTAATGGGACTTTAAGTGACATAACCTAACTACTAATAATCCTTTTAGTCTCGTTTATAGGGTCATAGCATCATTCGGCTCCATATCTTTAAGCATACATTCGGGACTACTTGTGTTCTATTTTTATAAAATCTAGCATGTTATCTCCCTCGCGGGTTTAAAAATCATTTTATAAAACATTTATAAGAGTGCGAGGCTATGAACTCACGTTGTTAATGAAAGGCGGATTATCGGCTACGGGCGTGCTTTGGTCACGAAAACCTATATAAATAATAATCGGTCTTAGACTTTGTCCAATGACTTTTATCAAAATAACAATATACATATGATGATTTTGTACATATGATGATGATCAAGTGGGTTTATACATCCTTGTTTGCTCATTTTAGTGTTTACGTTTTGGTAACGTTTTACTAGTTTGCTAGTTTTACCTACTTACCTATTTTAAGTCCATTAAGCTTAGTATAAGTTCTTTAACTTGTTTTAATCCATTTTATACCTATATTATCAGTATTTATACTTTCCATGTTGGGCCCAAATGGGTTAAGCCCAATAAGTTCTTTTTTACAAGTATTTATCTTATTTAGTCCAATTATTAGTCCAATATGTTTAGTTAGCTCGTTAATGTCCGTATTTCTTATAGTTCGGGTTTTATCGGTTTTTACTTGTACTAGTTACCTATATATCAGTATATGACTTTTATAAACTTTACATTAGACGGGTTTGGTCGTCTAAGTTTTATTTGGCGAAAAACGTTAATTTTACGGTAATAGCCGAAAAAGTCGTAAAAATCAAGTTTATAGTTTTTATTACTTATAAATATTATTCCACTACCTTTTATATAATTTATCCATTTAATTAACCTTTTATATATTTATATAAATAAGTTTTATAAGTTAGTGGGTTTTTATTTTTACATTTTATACATTAAAATGTGAGTGCTTATATAATAATAATAAACATTAATTCTTAAAATCTGATTTTTATCTTCATGTTCACCATTTTTACCATATCTAGAGTTCTATAATGAATTAGAAGATCATTTTTGGGTGACATGTTCTTCATATTATGTGCTACATTTAACTTAGTTATAGCTACTGCCCATTTTAAGTTTATCATGCCTTAACAGTCCCTACAAAACTGGTTATTCAGATTAGAACACCTAACTTGTTTTGATCATATCTCACTCATTATATTGATTCCATTGCATGTCTAACTCTCACATGTGTATAACATCTTGTACTTACTGTAAATGGATCATACCCTGAAATTTTATCAGTTCATGTTTTAGTTATATACTGTTTTTATACAGCCAACTAAATAATCAAGATTTTAGCCTCATTTCTTATAGTTATTAACATTTTTAAGCATATCTATCAACACTTGATCCCCACACAACATTTTTATCATCATATATACATCATATACATATACAATAAGAAAGAAAATACATTTGTTCTTTATAAAAATAACAAGTGAAAATGGAGAGGATGATCTTCTTTACCAACCAAGTGTATTTCTTATTTTTGGAAGACAAGAACTTGATGAACACCACAAGTAACTCCAAGATCATCAAACACCAAGAACAATAGTTGAGAAATCAGACCTAGGACACAAGAAAATCACCTCCTATGTTGTTAATATGGCCACCAAATGATCAAGTCTTCAAGATAACTCCATGATAGAGCTAGATAACATGTATTTCATGGCTAGAAAAGATCAAAAGGGGTGTTTGTAGCTTAAAAGTGGACGGCAATGGTGAAGGTTTTGAGAGAGTTTTGTGTTGGTTTGCATGTATGGAAAGATGGAAATGAGAAATGTTGATGGTTTTAGCTAGTGGAAGTGGAAAGAGTAAGCTTAAGGTGTAAGCTTAGTTACACTTGTAACTAGTTAGCTAACATGATGCTACATCCTTATATGTGGTGTCATGTGCCGTCCCATTTAAGCTAGTGGGGTGGGACAATGTATTTTGTCCCATCTCACTAGTTTACGGGTATTCCTCGATTCTAGTTTTCTCGATTTGCGTGCCCTCGGGTCATTTCACGAAAACCGTTTTTATAAATTATGAATCAACGTCACAAAACGAATCCAATAAAAATTGTCTCATCAAAAACGGAGTTTGAAAACGTAAATACGTAATCCTAAGGTTTCCGGTTTAGTCGTAAAGGACGCCAAATTATGCACGTAAGCCCAAATTTAAATCCGTAAATTGTGAGTTCGTCAACCAACACAAAAATAAGTTTCAAAATATTATACGAGAAAATATTTCACTACCTGAAAATGTTAGATTGTCACAAAATACATAAATCCATAGTCTAGCTGAAACAGCATAGACTAAATCCAAAACGAAAACATAATCAGTTATAAGTCATGTCGCCCATAAGAGTGGAAACAGCTTAAAATCCTTCATATCCACCTACTCCTAATAACTCGAACCAACACATGATTCTTAGGGAACATGACTTCAACATCGAAAGAAAAATACTATACCTCAGGTACATAAAATAACCCAACAAAAGATAGAAACTACCATGTACCAAATTATGTACTATAATGTACAATTTAAGCAAAATAAGACAATGACTAGCGTGGATGATTATGGTTCAACCAGCACTAGTCACACCCCGAAAAGAAAATAACATGTGGCTAAGTATGAACTACTATGGTTTTACCCATACTAGTCAAAACTTAACAAACATCGCAGGTAAAAACCAATAACATCCAGAAAACATTAATTAATATAAAATGCACACATACTCCTATGACGCCTATATGTAGGGACCCTTAAGCTATAGACTAGGTTACTAGACTAGGCAACCTAATTCTCTATAACCATTGTCTCTAATACCATTCTATCACACCCCAACATGGAGGAATATGGAGCACGAGGTATGAATATCATCACAACATGGCGTGTCTATAGAGAAAACTAAATGAAATAAGAAATGTCATAAAATGGTGACACAAATGTCATGACAATATCTTAACAATGCAGGAGTCTAGGTAAGTAGGTAACAGTCCTACCACTTACCCGAGACAAACAATTAATATAAACAAAGCAAACATATAGGTGTCAACAGTATCACTTATTAAACAAACAAAAGAAACTAAGAAGGAACGGGGATCTCCTTTTAAATGCATTCCTACGCAACTCCAAATCCTAGCCACTTATGTTCTCACGCTTAACCACAATATCACCTGAAAGAGACACTAAAACACGTCAACATAAAGTTGGTGAGAGTCATAGGTTTAGACTCCAACGCCAAAATCAAACCATAAGCTGTGAACAACAACCACTAACAAATGAACATATGGACAATGTGATACACACATGCATTAACAAATAATATTCAAGATTTAACAACCAAACCAAATCCAAGGCTCCCAGCCTTACCAAACACCATGGTATCATAGGCGCCCATACACCTATGTACCAATCCCAAGGCCCCGCCTTGTCATTATCCTTTGGTCCCATAGATGCTCACACATCTATGTACCTCCCCAAGGCCCCGCCTTGTCAACATCCCCTTCGTACCAAGTCAAAACATAAAACAATCATGAACCAACTAGTAGTTAATCACATAAGTATGCACAAGTCCATCACCAAACACCAAAACATTCACAGCATAATTTATAAAAACAAGAAAGTGTCTCTTCCATCCCATCTGGAAGTCAAAATCATTAGTAGACATGGGACTATGAAACTCACCTGATTGAGCTTCTCCAAAAATCCGCGCACTAGCAAAAAGCTAACAAACAAAAGAACACAATCAAAACATGAACCAAACACTAAAATGGCTTATCAACCCATGATGGAATCTAACCTTATCCCATATATGTACCTCATTTATATGCTCTAAGCATCTAATTTCACCCCTCTATAAAGCCCTTAACATAGTTTACTTCATAACCCGTCTCGTTAACATTTTACCCAAAATAGTCCCGGTTTTTAGGTCTCCAAACTATAAGCCAAACGCCCACCTAACCATACCCATGATCTCTGTAAAGGAAACCCTATGCCTTTGTATATGTTAGCTAACTCTTCCCTTTTTCCCCGACCTTAAAGATACTGTTAAGGCCCCGATATATATATATATATACTTTTGTCTATCCGGATTTTACTGATTTTGAACATACAAAAAGTTTGTTATGATTAGCGGGTCTTACCCTAACCCATTTACTTAGCCCTCCTCTAGGCCTCTTATTTAATATATAAACCAACTTCCATGCTCATTAGAGGGCTCAAGTGTACTCCTAAGTACCCTAATCACCTTAAAACATTAAATTAAACCCGACTGATATAAAAACAGTTTTGACCTCCGACTGTTGTAACGTGTTTTTGACCCACTTCCTGACCTCCAATTTAGTTCTCGTTTCTTTTATTTGAAAGCTAACTCAATTAACTTTCCAGGGATACTTGGATCTCAAAATAAGAGTTTGTAGAACTCTATATATGGTCAAAACAATTGACCTAAAATTCTGTCGAGTTTTTAAAAAACGATTTTAACATAATTAAACCCTAATTACCATCACTAATCTTCATAATAACCAAAGTAATCAATTCATTTGAACCCTAAACTCACTAATATCAGAAAACTCACAAACCCTAATCCATCATAAGATCAATTACATGATTAGATTGATTAAAATCATTAATAGAACAAGGGTTTTGAAGGTTTTACCTTAGAAATCAATGGAAGATCTTTATTTTTGAAACCCTAATTGGCCACCATTGTTGAATTTCGGCTAGGATCTGTTATGGAGCATAAAAATATGATTATTTTGGTTATAGATTGGGGTTGGTTAAGTCCTAAAGGCCCCCTAATCCCATTACAAGTCCATTGGGCCTGTTTTTAGGCTTTTCCTTCTTTCTTTCTTTTTATTCGGCCCTAACCGACCCATATATATATATATTTTTTTAATTTTTTTTCTTTTTTTATTAGTTATTATTATGTTATTAAAATTACCTTATATTTCCTTAATTTATTTCAGCCTTTAAGACCTCCCGAACCTCAAAACCGTAAAACTAGTCAGTTTTACGCGTATACCGTAAAAATATACAGTTTAAAAAAAAATCTTAAATTTTGAAATAAACTTTATAACTAAGTCATAAAGGACTTAAAACCATCCCGTAAATTATTCCCGTGACTAAATACCTCATCCGAGACCTCAAAATGCTAAACCGTAAATTGTAAAAATACGATTTTCTATAATACATATACGTATACGTAAACCACTAAATAACACCATCTCATTTCATTGTCACTACCATGTGAGCTCATGAACATGAAATCATCACACATCGTTTCACTCACAAGGTACCCCGTACCGGAAACGATATCCAATCTACAATCTATACACACCAATTAGCACATAAACACGTAAAGACACGTAACTAGAACAAAATAAAACTATGTGACGAACCTCAAAACCGCGGTTGTTACAGGTATTTTGGCTAAAATATTGGGGACACCTAGATCTAAGGGTAGACTAGGGTTAACAAGTGTTAAATTTTGGTTAACATAACCAGGGAAAGGTATTTGAGGGCTTGAAATTGGATTGGTGGTCAAATAGATCAGCAAAAGGATTTTGGATAATCACCTTTGTTCATCAGTAACTTTTTATGCTCGAATCTGCTTATTTACTTTGATCCAGTGCTTGAAACAAGTTTATTTGTGCTTATTGGATTTTATTATAGCTTGTGTATGCATATGGTTCAATTTCCCTGGCTTATTCATGCGTAATCTCCTTATTTTGTCATAACTGCTTATTTTCAAGGTCTGTATCATATATGTGGACTGTTTGCTTATTCTATGCTTATTGAGTGAACCATATTGTGATTTGTTGATTGATATTGACTCCTTGTGATCTACTGATTACAAGTTTGCCTTTGTTTTCATTTGAATCCAACTGGATCTCTCTAAAAAAGCAAGTCAAATAGTCAAAGCAGTGGGAATTCCTTTCCCCTTCTGCTAGCCACTACTAGTGTTATTTCAACTAGTGCTTACAATAAGCTGTTCTAGCTTATTTAAACCTGCAACAACTTTGAATTTCTAATAGGTGTCACTTATTTGACCCACTTGTTCATACTAGAGCATTTGAGGGGTTGATTTTGAGCTTCGACTAGAAAACCAACAACCTTGACTTTTACATAAGTGCTTATCAGCTTATTCAGCTTATATGGCTTGTCTTATTGAACTTTTCTTTGTTGATTTGTCTTAATTAAGTCATTTAGAGTCTTTTGCAACTTATTTCAAGGTCTGAGGTGGTCTAGAACCTCAACCCGAGTATTTTATCTTTTAGTGAAATTCTACTTTGCTTATTTTTGGCTTATTGGGTTTTCCTTTTCAAAATCTCTTTTCACAGATCTCTTAGGGATCTCAAAAGAAGGTTGTGTGTCAAATCTGAGCTTATGGCATTGGCTTATTGCTTAATGGGCTTCTTGGCCCAATAAGGATAAGCTGTTATACCAATAAGCTATGATAAGCTCAAAACCAGCTTTTGGGCCTTCAAACTTTTGTGTTGAGAAACAAATTTTGAGTCAGATAGGGCTTTTTCAAGCCTTTTGGATGAGTTTGAACTTTTTGGGCCCATTAAGCCCATTTAAGTGGACTGTTTTAGTTTTTAGCCCATTTGGGGGCCCATTAGGGGTATTTTGGTAATTTTACTTTCATTTTCTGTTTATTTAGGTTAAAATAAACTAGTTTGCAAGTTTTTTGAATTTTTTATAATTTTTAGATGTTTAATATTATTTTAATATTAAATTTCAATTTTCACATTTTTGCACTTTTTATATTTTTCTTAGGTCTAATACATTAAAATAGGATTTTTAAAACTCTTAGATTAATTTTAGCCTCATTTTCTTATTTTTTAGAATTATTTTAAGGTTTAAATAGTTTTAATCATCCTAAATAGTTTTAATTAGTTTTAAAATTCATAAAAATAGTTTTTATTCTTTTTTAGTCATTTTAGAGGTTTACAAAGTGAAAAAAATCTTTATTTGGGCTTTTTAATAATTATTTTGATTTTTAGGGCTTTAATTAGCATTTAAAAATTAATATTTAATAAATTAAAAGTTTTGAAAAAAATTTGATCATTTGTAAACTCTTAGTTTATTTAATTTGATTTTTGGTAATTTTTTGGGAATTTTTAGAATTAATCTTTATTTTAACACTTTTTACGGTTTTTAATTTAGTCGTCGTAGTAATTATTTTCACGTATCCGTCATTCTATTTTCTCATCCCCTTCTTTCTCAAATATTAATCCAAAATATTTACATCTTAATCACACACATATACCTCCTTGGGAAACGAACTTATTTAGGTCATTAGTGCTTGATTTTCCTAAATCATCACTTAATACTTTCCGCTTTTACGCCTTTTTCTTAAAAGGTCGTATTTTTACCACAATCATTTTGGCGCCGCTGCCGGGGAGGTGTGTCATGATAAATTTGTCATTTTGTTTTTAATATTAGCCATAAATAGTATTTGTATTAGTAGAACTCTACTAATACGTATTATCGGTTTTTTTTCGTTTTCTGTGAAATTATTATTACTATATTGTATTAAGTATCACAACAAATAGAAAATATCTCCAAAAGTGTGCAAACACAACATTAATTGGGATTTGAACTCCTAATTATTGTATTCGAATCTCAAACAAAAAGAAAAAGGCAAAAATAGATAAATACTTTCGTGAAGCTCGATTTTGAAAAATACAAACTATAAGGTGGGTATAAGGCGGGTATTATAAAATATACCCTAAGGAAAAAGGCTCTTAAGTGCTTCGTGCCGTCTCCTTTCCCCGCTTGCTTGTGAGTATTTTAAGATTGAAAGCTAATCGAGGGTTTTGCCGCCCAAAGTATTACTACGTATCGTATATATTTGCTTGGTTTCTTTGTGATTAAACCCTCTTGAACAATTTCACCTGATCGTTTTCATTCTTTTGAGGCTTCTTTAATCAAGAGTTTGATTCGAAGAGATTTGGTAGATTGTTGTATACGAAGATACACAAAATCCAAAAAAAAAACAATCAGAAACACAAAAAAAATGAAAATTCATAAAACACCCACAAAGAATCTTCTTTGCTCACCTCCCATTCTTCGTCAAGTTTATGCTAACTCGTAATCAAGCAAAACGAGCTCGTAAACATCGTCAAAGTCAAGGAAATCAAGAGCCTTTGATTGAAGAACTGTAACACCCCACTTGGATAAGTGGACCGTTACGTGTATTTATGGCGTGTCATCAAAGCATAAGGTAAATGTCCTAAAACATTAGCTGACCATAACGGAAATACCATAATCAAACATCAGTAATCCAACCTAAGCTCAAAACATGAAAAATAAAATACTGAAGGAAAGGACTAAACAATGTCCAACTAAGCAGAATAGTGTAAGAAGTGCATAAAGTAAGAAGTCCGGATAGCTTCCATTCAATGCACATGCTCTCAGAATCCTAAGAGCGTCCTGGTGTACCTGCCGTTAGAACATGTAAGAACTACGGCTGAGCATCACACTCAGTGAACGGATATAAAGCATGATAAGGAATTACTGAAATGAAACAGATTATAAAATACTGGAGCTGTAAGACTAATAAGTAAAGTTGCAGGGAAAATCTTTGTATAATCTGTAAAGTCTGATTTATAAATAATAAAGCTGAGTTGTCATCTGTTAAATCTGAAAACATGCATTTACTGTATTTTAATTTGCCAGAGCTTATATAGGTCATGTTCTGCAACAACGGTGCATGAATAACTGGAGGGGTGACCTCGTCATGCTGTAGAGGGGTGACCTCTAAATAACTGTAGAGGGGTGACCTCTAAATACTGTGCTGGGTGGAGGGATCAGCTCCAATGTGAAGGATGTAGAGCACACACCACATTCACCCTGATAACTGTAAACTAATAAGCCTAGGATGCATCCATACGCCACACTAAAAATCCTGATAAAATGGACAAACTTAGCTGAGTGGGACGATGCAGGATATCACATTCCTGCATGTGAGTCACGACACCGATGCCTCTAGTGCCATGGTTACGGTACCTCCGTAACTAGTACATAAACTGGTCATGCTTGTATATAATGCTCAGGAAATATCTTAGTTATTTAAATAATTTCTGATAATTTATCACATGTACTGGGGAAAACATTTGCTGCAGACGGGAAATCCTAATCATGCATAGAAGGGAAGTCCTTACTGAAAGGACGAAAAATCCGTACGATCAACCGAATAAACGATGGAGACAAATAATATTTATTAGATAGGAATATCCGTACCTTAGAGAATCTTGACGTCTAAACAAAGTCCAAACTTATATTCTCGTAAAATAATCTACACGAGTTAACCAAATATTAATTAATGTTTTTTTAGACCAACTTAATATGAGCCAGACCATATTGCTATCTACTATCCATTTTGTTAATATTTTGTTAACCTCAAGCTGATGGATGAGCATGCTTATAATATATGCATGCATGATATTAGAATTAAACAAAAGTGACTGTTTCATGTCTCTTGATGCGTCAAACATCTATCTTAACCGAAAAAGATGGTACTAAGTTAACACATGATAATAATTACGTCAATTTTTATAGTATAAAATGCTTGATCGTTATTTTGCCACTTTTCCGTGTACTTAAGAAGTTGGTTAATAAAATGATAGGATTTTGTCAATGAAAACATGTTTGCAAACATTAGAGGTTAACTCAGATATATGACATATTTAAGGAGGCAATCGTGTTTCACATTCGATAGTCCACGCAAGTCCTTTTTTTTCATACCTTACCCGTAATTGCTACGTTGTCTTACGGTTATAAAATATTACTCACTTAATTTACTTATCAAACTGTTAATATATTCAAAACATATTTGTTAGCAAAAGCTTAAGGTTTAAAAAAATGACTAATTACATCTTTGAAATGATTTACTACCTTGTTGTTTTTTTAATTATAGCTAACTTTCAAAAGATCTAGTCATCGAAGAAAATGAGTTTATGGAAATTATAAATAGCATATGATTAATAGCATGGCTTAAGAATAACCTATGTGAAAACGAGAATAGATAGTAACCAACGTGAGTAGGATCCTCGATCAAGAACACTACAAATCGATGCGACATCATCCGAATTCAAAGCTCACGTTTAAGTGAACACAAACTAACCAATATGTGATCGAAACTCAATTCCAAGAGCGGACTTGCAAACCACCCGCGAGCATGCACAAAATTGAATCATGAACTCGGACTAACTTGTGATAACGAACCGACCAGAAACCAAAATCTAACTATAACTAATGAAACCAATACTTTGGTGACGTAAGGACGTAAACCCAACAAGATCGACGTCGACATCAAGTCGAAATTTAATATCCATAAACGTTGATTAAAACTCCGACTTTCATATAATGGTGGCTTTTATTTTTTTTAAGGTTGAAAAAGGTTATTGACTTTTGATAGGGTTAATTGTCTTAATATATATAAATGCATATCTCGATCTTTCGAAATCACCGGGCTTGGAGCAAAAGAAATCTTAATTTAAGAAATGATCTAGTTGTTTGTTCAATCAGTAATAAATTGGAAAAGCGTAAATGCCGAAAATTAGATATGACAATTTGACTTTTCTATTTTTCTTTCCTTTTCTTCTTTGGTGGTCGGCGGCACAAATCACCAACATTAGGGTTTCTTGATTTTTTTTTAACTTGTAAAATGAAATGTGTAACATTGTTTAGTTGGTTAAAATTAGTAATGGGCTGGGCCTTGGGCCCAAAGTGGACTTATAAGGCTTATGCCTTTTATTTGTTTTATTTATTTTGTGTCATTAATATTTCATGGATTTTAATTTCGGGTTTCTACAATTCTTCCCCTCTAAAAAAAATTCGTCCTCGAATTAAAGGTAATAAGCTGATGAAGTTATTAGAACTGAAAGAACACGTAAACTGAAAAGAAAAATAAGTTGAAGGGTAATTCCTCTTCTATTTAAGATATAATGTTGCTGATAGGTATAAACCTGACATAACTGAAGTGATCATGTAATGTGACATGGCTGAAGAGGACTTGGAACGTAACCTGACTAAAAGAACCTAACTAGATTTATTGAAGGAAAAGTGATGAGAGGTCTGGATGGAATCCTCCGTTTCGAGTAGCTTCTCGCTCGAAATGATTCCTTCAAGGGTCTAAACATAATGAAAATCTTGGTCCTGATGACCCTGTCCTGACGATGCTGAATAGTGATACAAGCATTTTCATTGGGTTCAAAATAATTCTAGATATCCTCTCGAATTGATCTCGGCCTTAAGGGGAATGATTGTTCTTGGTTACTAAAAAGGGGATTGGTTTTCTAATCTACTAAGGGTTTAAATGCACTAAGATGTAAACTTAAACTAAAAGCAATTAATTTAATAGCAATTAATAAAACTTGAATTAAAATTTAAGTATTAAAAAAAACAGTAAATATCACTTAAAAATGCTCAAAAGAAAATTGATTCGGAAGTTTCTACTTTACCTTGATCCGGAACTTCGTTCGGAACTTTCGTTCGGAATTTTCGTTCGGAACTTTCGTTCGGAACTTTCGTTCGGAACTTTTTGTTCGGAACTTTCGTTCGGAACTTTTCGTTCGGAACTTTTCGTTCGGAACTTTTCGTTCGGAACTTTTCGTTCGGAACTTTTCGTTCGGAACTTTCGTTCGGAACTTTCGTTCGGAACTTTCGTTCGGAACTTTCGTTCGGAACTTTCGTTCGGAACTTTCGTTCGGAACTTTTCGTTCGGAACTTTTCGTTCGGAACTTTTCGTTCGGAACTTTTCGTTCGGAACTTTTCGTTCGGAACTTTTCGTTCAGAACTTTTCGTTCAGAACTTTTCGTTCAGAACTTTTCAAAAACATGTTCATTCGGAACTTTGGTGTTCATCCGGAACTTTGGTGTTCATCCGGAAGTCTGGGAAACCCAGATACAGTAACTAGGCCGAAGAACAAGGAAAAATGTTTTGATCCAAAAATCACCAAGTTTTTCACCAAAAACTTAAATACAACTTAACAAAAATGATTTACTAACCAATAACTACAAATCCCATCAACAAAAACACAAATCCCAACAACTTTTAAAGATCAAATCAATAAAATAAGAACTTAAGAACTTGAAGAGAAAGATGATGATGAACAAGATAAAATAGAAAGATTAAACAAGACTTTGTATTGATGATTGATGTTTTAACAATAACAAAACAAAGATTAAAATTACAAGATTGAAAATCAAAGATCAAAATCACCAAACACCCTAGTGGTGTTGGTGATGCTACGAACAAGAAGGAGAGAAAAGTGGGGGAGAAGAAAACTAAAAACTAACTGGAAAGTGTGAGGGGATGGGCTTTATATAGCCTTGTCTTTTTGGTTGGTGAGTGGGCTTTCTCCCGTTCTTCTTGTCTTCTCGTCTTTTCAGAAAAGTTGACGTTTTCGATTCTGATTCGGGATTTGTCGTCGATTAAATTCAACTCGTCTTTTAATTTCTTCGTTTAATAGACTTGAGTTTCTTCGACTTATGTAAATCTTCCATCTTTGGTTCTTTTCTTCGATAAATCTTCGAATAGGCCCAGTGACTTCAAATCTTTTGCATCTCTTGGACAATAGACTTTATCTTGAGTCCTTTTCTTCAGTAAAACCCGTGCAATCCCATGTTTTCATCAATATTCATCCGGTTGGCTCTGAAAACACAATAAACACAAAAACCACGCATAATTCCAAACAAATGATATTAAATACGTGTTTTGGTCTCGTTTTAGCCAGAATTAAGTGGTAAAAGGATGGGTGTTTACACACCTATCAAATCCCCTACACTTAACCATTGCCATGCCCTCATGCAATGCTTAGTGATAAAGCAAATTTACACTTTTCTCATAATTAATCAACCTTAGCCTTATTAAAATACTACTAAACAAAAATTAAAATACTAAGAGAAATTAGAACTTTAAAATAAACAAAAGGATGGAAATAACTTACAAATAAATCCATGACTTACATTAGGGCTTTGGTGCTGTGAAGATTTATCACCCTCAAGTTTCACGTTCCCTAAACTAAGCTTAAAAACGAGATCATTGTTATTATAAGTTAGTAAATCAAACACTTACACACATGGCTTAATTAAATGCTTAAACTCCCTTATTCCTAGGTGTATCTCTTATATTTTATTTTTGTCTTAGAATGATCATGAAGATGCATTTTTGGACTTATTTCGATAGTTTATTTAGGCTGAAAGCAAAGTAGGACGATTTGATCAATAGTTAGCTAAAGGACAAAATCTCTTAAAACTGCTTCTCGGGATATCAAAAAGTTCATATCTTGGCATAACTTGGTTCACGATTTGAGACCTTTCTCGGGCCGATATTTGGCATGTACTTCATACTTCATATCTTGAGAGACGTGCTTGAGATAATGGTGTTCTCATCGTTCATAGAGTTTCTTCACTTGGAGACTTTTGAGAGGTACTCCAACTTTGTTGACCACGACTTCATGATTATTTCTTCAATCTCTATTTGGGATTTTGAGATACAACGATCCGCCTCCTTTTCGGACTTGGATCTATTTATCCTCATACCTTGTTAGGGTCTTTTCGGATAGACTTCTCCATGATCTTTATGGGAGTTGATTGCTTTTCGTCGTGAGTCTTGATCCTTCATATCGATTTTGGGAATAATGCATTTCACATCACCTTGGATCTTTAGCAATAAAATGGAATCCTCATGCCTTGTTAGGGCTTTTTCGGACTCGCCAATCTTCGCGCCCCGCTTCATAAGTTATGCCTTGGCTATGAACTCTTATCATTACCGAGCAACTTTTAAACGATCTTGGGCTAGAAGCTAAGTAACTTTTCAAATCGTACGACCTTACTTATTGCAGATAAATTATTAGCAAGTGATGGGAGAATAGGCAAATAATTACACCAAGTGAGCTTGTGCAAGAATACCGACTTATAATTGACTCTATCATTTCTCGTCCTCCACAATTTAAAATCTCAAGTAATGAGACTCGTGGACACTTAGCCTAATAAACCAATTAAGGTCTACATGGTTAAGGATACTAGCTAGAATAAACTTGGATAAGTCTATTCGGGTAGAGTCAAAATAAACGCAACGGGCCTAATATGTCAAAGATTTCAAAACTAGCTACACCACTTTATTAATATTTTTGACTTATTGCGGGGTATATACATATGAAAGCAACGATAAAAATTTAAAAATTACGACTAAATGGCCAAAGTTAATAAAAAATTTGAAAAATGTTGAAAAATATGATTTTCTGGTTAAATGAAGGCATTTTCATGGAAAAGTCCACTTAAAACTTCGATAGAAGTCCCCCCTACACTTAAGATAAACATTGTCCTCAATGTTTAAGCATGTGGGAAAAGTCTCCCCTACACTTATGACATTGTGCACGTTGGTTAACTCAAGTTAAGGAAGAGACGACTAAAGTGATCAATTTCAAATGTGAGTATGAAGAAAATTGAATCACGATAGTTGAGAGATAGAACCGGATTTCGGATAACACGGGAGCACGGTTCTTCAGAGATTCCAAGAGTGCACTTATCCCTGTAATCACATCACCACACAAATACAAACACCTATAGAGGTCCCCCTACACTTAGGAGGTTAAAACATAAGAGGATAGATGCTCGGGCTGCCTCCCGAGGAGCGCTTGTTTTTGATAACCGAGTCACGAGCCTGACTCGACCCAAAATTAGTTTATGGGGAACGTGGTGAGGGATGGAATCACCTCCTGAGAGGTGTCCTCACCAAAGTACAACTTCACTCGTTGGCCATTCACCTTAAAATTAGGTCCATTAGGTTGAGCGAGCTCGAGAGTACCATATGGAAAAATTTTGGCAATGGTGAATGGGCCGGACCAACGAGATTTGAGCTTTCCCGAGAAGATTTTCAACCGAGAGTTAAAAAGTAAGACTTTGTCGCCAACATGGAACTCTCGGTTTTTGATCTTGGAGTCATGGATGAGCTTAGTTCTTTCCTTATAGATCAAAGAATTTTCATAAGCCTCATTCCGAAGTTCATTGAGCTTATTGAGTTGGATTTTGTGTAGGTCACCGGCTTTGTTGATATCAAAATTAGCCCACTTCAAGGCCCAACAGGCCTTGTGCTCCAACTCAATGGGGAGGTGGCACGCTTTCCCGTACACAAGACGATAAGGCGTACAGCCGATCGGGGTCTTGTAAGCAGTACGGAAAGCCCACAAAGCATCATCAAGTTTATCAGCCCATGAGGCACGATGCTCTCCCACAGTTCTTTCCAGAATTCGCTTAAGTCCTCGGTTGGATATTTCAGCCTGGCCATTAGTTTGTGGGTGGTAGGCTGTGGAAAGACGATGATTTACACCATACTTAGCCATGACTCTAGCGAATTGGTCATTGCAAAAATGAGTCCCACGATCACTAATAATGCCACGAGGCACACTGAATCTAGCGAATAGAGCTTTCAAAAAGTTACAAACCACCCTTGCGTCATTAGTAGGTAAAGCTTTGGCTTCAACCCACTTTGAAACGTAGTCAACGGCTACAAGGATGTATTTGTTTCCTTTAGAAGAAGGGAATGGCCCCATAAAGTCGATACCCCAAACATCAAAAATTTCACATTCTTGAATGAAATTCTGAGGCATCTCGTCTTTATGTGTAATCTTGCCTTGTTTTTGGCAAGCATCACATCGTTTAACCATATCGTGAGCGTCACGACAGATGGTGGGCCAATAAAATCCCGAATCAAACACTTTTTTGGCGGTGTAGTTGGGACCAAAGTGACCACCGGTGGGTCCTTTGTGGCAAGCATCAAGGATTTCCGAAGCTGCCGGTCCGTCAACACATCGGCGGATAATCAGGTCGGCACATTGTTTGAATAGGTAAGGGTCCTCCCAAAAGTAAGTCTTAATGTCGGTGAAGAACTTTTTCTTTTGTTGGGACGTCAACCCTTCATTGAGAATTCCACCCGCCAAGTAGTTTGCAAAGTCCGCAAACCACGGGGTTTCATTAGAATTCGAATTTATAGACATTAAGGTCTCCAAGGGAAAAGAATCATTGATTTCTTTGTTCGGATGATCCCCTTGGTAAGGATCCTCAAGTCTGCTGAGATGATCCGCGGCTAGGTTTTCAGCTCCTTTTTTATCGCGAATTTCGATTTTAAATTCCTGGAGCAGCAAAACCCAGCGAAGAAGTCTTGGTTTGGAATCTTTCTTTGTCAACAAGTACTTCAGCGCGGAGTGATCGGTATACACAATTGTGGTGGAAAGGACAAGATAGGGGCGAAACTTTTTAAAGGCATAGACAACAGCTAAAAGCTCTTTTTCGGTTGTCGTGTAATGCAATTGAGCCCCAGTCATTGTCTTGCTAGCGTAGTGGATTGGTTGGAAGTGTTTGTTCACTCTTTGTCCCAGAACCGCACCAATAGCAAAATCACTAGCATCGCACATCAACTCAAAGGGAAGCTCCCAATTCGGGTGCCTTAGTGAGCTTATCCTTAAGCGAGTTGAAGGCTTCGAGACACTCTTTAGAAAAGATAAAAGGAGTATCTTTTTCCAAGAGGTGGGTCACCGGGCGAGCGATTTGAGAAAAATCTTTGATGAATCGACGGTAGAAGCCCGCATGACCCAGAAAACTTCTCACACCCTTCACGGTTGAAGGTGGAGGCAACTTGGCGATAACATCGACTTTAGCACGGTCTACTTCAAGACCGGCTTTGGAAATCTTGTGTCCAAGCACGATGCCTTCTTTTACCATAAAATGGCATTTTTCCCAATTCAGAACAAGGCGAGTGTCTTCGCACCGCTTAAGCATACGTTCCAAATTGGCAAGGCAAGAAGAGAAGGAATCCCCAAAGACCGAGAAATCATCCATGAATACTTCCATGGTTTGTTCAACCATGTCATGGAAGATAGCTAACATGCACCTTTGGAAAGTCCCGGGGGCATTGCATAAACCAAAAGGCATTCTTTTGTAAGCAAATGTGCCATAGGGACAAGTGAATGTTGTCTTCTCTTGATCTTGGGGATCGATGGGTATTTGAAAATAACCCGAGAAACCATCAAGAAAGCAGTAATATTCATTACCCGCTAAACGTTCAAGCATTTGGTCCATAAAAGGTAGAGGGAAATGATCCTTTCTCGTGGCATCATTGAGTTTGCGGTAGTCTATACAAACTCTCCACCCAGTAACGAGACGAGTGGAAATCAATTCGTTGTTTTCATTGGGAACAACGGTTATTCCGCCCTTCTTGGGCACACAATGGATTGGACTAACCCATGGGGAATCCAAAATAGGGTAAATCATACCCGCATCAAGAAGTTTGATAACCTCTGTTTTGATGACTTCATGTATTTTTGGATTCACCCTTCGTTGGCTTTGAATTGTGGGCTTAAAGTCGTCTTCCATGAGAATTTTGTGTGTGCAGAAGTGAGGATCAATTCCACGAATATCAGAGATTTTCCAATCAATAGCCTTCTTATGATTTTTCAACACGGTGATAAGTCGGGCTTTTTCTTCTTCCTTCAAGTCCTTAGCAATGATGACTGGCGACTTCTTCTCTTCTTCAAGGAATACATACTCGAGATGGGGCGGCAACTCCTTAAGTTCTAAATTCGGAGGATTTTCGACGGGAGGCGTATTCAAAGTCGGAGTATCGATAGCAATAACCATGGGAGATGGAGGAGAAGGATTGTCTTCGTTGAGAAGGCTTTCAAAGAAATGCATGTCTTCGTCCCCATCGGTAGGAGAATCATCAGTAGATAAGTTCACATCTCCCATGGTGTCTATAAGATCTTTCCAAAACAAATCACTATCTCCAAATAGAGACAATGATGAATCAATAGAGGACACGGTCTCAACATTGGGAAGAGAGGTAGGAATACTTTTGCAAGCATCATTAAAGTGTTCTTCACAAGCCTCATCAAGAACGTCAATACAATTAACACTCTCATATGAATAAGGCTGTTTAGACAACTTTCCCATGTTGAAGACTACTTTATCGTCACCCACTCTCATGATAAGCTCACCGGCTTCAACATCAATGAGAGTGCGACCGGTCCTCAAGAATGGACGACCAACAATTAGTGGCACACGAGGGTCCATCTCGTAGTCGACGACAACGAAATCAGCAGGAAAGGTGAATTTGTTGACTCCTACAATGACGTCTTCGGCTATCCCCACTGGATAAGCAACCGTACGGTCAGCTAATTCCAAAGTCATTTTGGTGGGGACTAGCTTAGGGAGAGATAATTGCTTCCAAACGCTTAGAGGCATTAGATTAATACTGGCACCTAGATCGGCTAGGGCCATGCAATTCTCTACTCCCGAGAAATTGCAAGGGATTAAGAAATGACCCGGATCACCAAGCTTGGTTGGCAATTTACTTAAGAGCACTGCAGAGCAATTCTCATTAAGTTGGGTGTTGGCAATATCGAGGAGCTTTTCCTTGTCGCTCAGAAGATCTTTAAACATTTTCGCGTACTTAGGCATGTGAGCGAGAGCCTCAGCGAAGGAGATATTGAAATTCAGTTGTTTGAACATTTTAAGGAAGTTCGAAACCTGAATATCGTCCTTGCTCTTTTGCTTCTCTTTCCTCAACCTAGATGGATAAGGTATATTGGAAGAAGAGGAAGGCTTTGGAAGAATAGGATCACTCACATCCTTGGGTAGAGGAGGGGTAGAAGGAAAAGGTGGAGAAATTAGTGAAGGAGAAGGATGAGGAATAGGAGCAGGTGACTCGTTCTCCTTAGTCACAACCACCGGTGGAGGTATAGGAAGCTCGGGTTCCTTGGTACCTTTACCACATCGAGTAGTGATTGCTTTCATCTCCCCTCTTGGATTCGCAACGGTGTTACTCGGAAGAGTACCCGAAGAAGAGGGTTGATTACCTTGGAAAAAACTAGCCATCATGTTCCTCAAGTCATTAGTTTGGCTATCCAACGTGTTTCTAATGTCGGCTCTCAAATCGTTTCCTTGCTTGACCAAGTCTGCTTTCAAGTTTCGCACTTCCTGTTGGAGATTTTCCACGATCACATCATTGGTCCTCATGTAGGTTGCAACCTCTTGGTGTAATGCAGTGGGTTGGTTTGGAGGAGCATTGTATGCGGGTGGTTGATAAGCAGGTTGTTGGTAAACTTGGTTGTTACGTTGAGGTGGTTGTTGCTGCTTGTGAGGAGGGATGTATGGTGTACGAGGTTGTTGTTGTTGTTGAGGAGGGCGATTAAGGTTTTGTTGTTGGTTTGGGTTAGTAGGAGGAAAACCGGGTGGGGAAAGATAATTGTTAGAGCGGTAGCTAAGCAAATTACGGTCACCTTGAGGTCTAGCTTGATAAGTAGGTTGAGGATAGGTGCCATATGCTGCATTCACATTCTCAGCAGGGTAGTCTTGGGTGGCGGTACAAGTGGTGTAAGAGTGAGGACCACCGCATATCTCACAAGGTTGGCTTACAGCGTTAACTTGAGCGTTTTTAGCGTTGTTGCTGTTGTTGTTGCTGACGGTGTGGGTGACAAGCGATTCAAGAAGCGTAGTGATTTTGTCTAATCGCTTGTCGCTGTCACTAGTGCTAGCACTAGCGACATTGGTCCTAACACTCTTGGTTTGCACACGAGATTTATTCTCAATGATATCCCAAGCAGCATTGGAAGTCTTAGCCAAAAGATTACCCCCCGAGGCACTGTTCAGTGAACTTGGTCACTCATGCTTAAACCATTGTAAAAAGTATTAATTTGATGTACTTTGGTAAAACCATGTTGTGGGCATTTTCTTAAAAGATCTTTAAAACGATCCCAAGATTCACTGAATGACTCATCGTACTTTTGTTCAAAATTTATGATTTCATTCCGCAAAGCGGTAGTACGAGAGGGTGGGAAAAAGTAATTTATAAACTTGGTTTCCAAATCCGTCCACGAGAGAATACTCTGTGGCGGTTCCTTAGCAAGCCAATGCCGGGCTTGTCCCTCTAAAGAAAAGGGAAAAAGTTGTAACCTGATAACCTCTTGTGGAACACCATTGAATTTGACCGTGTTGGTGAGTTGCAAGAATCTCTTGATATGGTCATGTGGGTCATCAATGGTACGTCCCAAGAATGGTTGAGCGGAGACCATCTGGATAAAGCCTGATTTTAGCTCAAAGTTGTTGGCGGCAATTGGAGGTATGACAATTGGATCAGTGTTGCCATCTACATGAGCTTGCAACAGTTCAATCATCGGGCGATTATCCGGAAGGGGCTCATTGTTATTGTTATTATTCATGTTTTTGAAAGGCGGGTTGTTGTTGTTATTATTATTGTTTGGAGGTGGTATGTTGTTGTTGTTTTGTACACCGGCCATGTCTAAGTTATCGAGAGGCTCGGGCTCTTGATAAGACGTTGATCGAGTGCGCATACACCTGCAAAAGAACTAACAAGAGAAAAACAAAGCAAAAATATTTTTGGTTTTTTATGTTTTTTACTTTTTAGGATTTTTGAAAATTTTATATTTTTTAGTGTTTTTGAAAATTTTTAAGAAAAAGTAACGTTCACGGGGAACGGATCCCAAAATCCAAGTTCTCACAAAAAACTTTTGATCTTAACGAGAAGAGCCGGCAGCGGCGCCATTTGATACAAGCATTTTCATTGGGTTCAAAATAATTCTCGATATCCTCTCGAATTGATTTCGGCCTTAAGTGGAATGATTGTTCTTGGTTACTAAAAAGGGGATTGGTTTTCTAATCTACTAAGGGTTTAAATGCACTAAGATGTAAACTTAAACTAAAAGCAATTAATTTAATAGCAATTAATAAAACTTGAATTAAAATTTAAGTATTAAAAAAAAACAGTAAATATCACTTAAAAATGCTCAAAAGAAAATTGATTCGGAAGTTTCTACTTTACCTTGATCCGGAACTTCGTTCGGAACATTCGTTCGTAACTTTCGTTCGGAACTTTCGTTCGGAACTTTTCGTTCGGAACTTTCGTTCGGAACTTTTCATTCGGAACTTTTCGTTCGGAACTTTTCGTTCGGAACTTTTCGTTCGGAACTTTCGTTCGGAACTTTCGTTCGGAACTTTCGTTCGGAACTTTCGTTCGGAACTTTCGTTCGGAACTTTTCGTTCGGAACTTTTCGTTCGGAACTTTTCGTTCGGAACTTTTCGTTCGGAACTTTTCGTTCGGAACTTTTCGTTCAGAACTTTTCGTTCTGAACTTTTCGTTCTGAACTTTTCGTTCAGAACTTTTCAAAAACATGTTCATTCGGAACTTTGGTGTTCATCCGGAACTTTGGTGTTCATCCGGAAGTCTGGGAAACCCAGATACAGTAACTAGGCCGAAGAACAAGGAAAAATGTTTTGATCCAAAAATCACCAAGTTTTTCACCAAAAACTTAAATACAACTTAACACAAATGATTTACTAACCAATAACTACAAATCCCATCAACAAAAACAAAAATCCCAACAACTTTTAAAGATCAAATCAATAAAATAAGAACTTAAGAACTTGAAGAGAAAGATGATGATGAACAAGATAAAATGGAAAGATTAAACAAGACTTTGTATTGATGATAGATGTTTTAACAATAACAAAACAAAGATTAAAATTACAAGATTGAAAATCAAAGATCAAAATCACCAAACACCCTAGTGGTGTTGGTGATGCTACGAACAAGAAGGAGAGAAAA
Organism: Glebionis coronaria; assembly: GCA_025667525.1. Classification (NCBI taxonomy): domain Eukaryota; kingdom Viridiplantae; phylum Streptophyta; class Magnoliopsida; order Asterales; family Asteraceae; genus Glebionis; species Glebionis coronaria. The sequence continues at coordinate 463,554,309 of CM046874.1, forward strand.
GTGGGGGAGAAGAAAACTAAAAACTAACTGGAAAGTGTGAGGGGATGGGCTTTATATAGCCTTGTCTTTTTGGTTGGTGAGTGGGCTTTCTCCTGTTCTTCTTGTCTTCTCGTATTTTCAGAAAAGTTGACGTTTTCGATTCTGATTCGGGATTTGTCGTCGATTAAATTCAACTCGTCTTTTAATTTCTTCGTTTAATAGACTTGAGTTTCTTCGACTTATGTAAATCTTCCATCTTTGGTCCTTTTCTTCGATAAATCTTCGAATAGGCCCAGTGACTTCAAATCTTTTGCATCTCTTGGACAATAGACTTTATCTTGAGTCCTTTTCTTCAGTAAAACCCGTGCAATCCCATGTTTTCATCAATATTCATCCGGTTGGCTCTGAAAACACAATAAACACAAAAACCACGCATAATTCCAAACAAATGATATTAAATACGTGTTTTGGTCTCGTTTTAGCCAGAATTAAGTGGTAAAAGGATGGGTGTTTACACACCTATCAAATAGTTTCTAGTTCCATATTTAAGATGGATTTTCTGAGTCTATCCAATAAGCTATAGCATGTATGATACCTGAAACGGTACATACAAATATCCTGAAACGATAACATTTATATCTCTGAGAAAACTGCTGAAAACATATAGGGACGGACTACGTGAACAATTGTGAACGTGCTACGTGAGCAATTGTGAACGTGCTACATGAGCAATTGTGAACGTGGTTCACGATTATATGAGGAACACTGGGCATGAAATATATTGTGAACATGATACGTGAAACATACTTTAAGTGTGATACTAGGACATATCATGAATGTATGATGTAGAGGACAAAATGTCGACGATACGGCCTGAGACGTGAAACGTCTGTCTGGTCATGGAGAAACCATGCTAAACTTGAGTATGGTTTTCTCATGTTTTCTGAAGTCAAATCCGGTACAAGTCTTGGAACTTATCCACTAAGATGGAACACGAACCTGAATGTGAACAATGTCATGAATGCAAATCGTGGCTTTAAATCATGAGAGATCATAAACATGAGCTGAAACAACATCCTACTGTGAATGAGACGTAAACGTAAAAGTGAAAATAAATGTGAACGTGAAGTGAACGTAATCATACAGGTGATCGTGAACATGAATTTTGTTTGATATGATGGTCGGTGGAATACCTTGAATTCGTATAATTTACTGCTAAATTTTTTTGCAAGTCCGCTACTGCGTAATCCTTTCGTATGAAAGAATCGCGCAGGCTGATTAGATGGTTGACGGTGACTTATACACTACCATACTTTTTCTGAGTCTAGGGTAACTGAAAAAACAATTTCATGAAATTTTGGCTCATTGCTGTTTCGAATTTACTAAAGATTGTAGTATCTCACTAACATGACGGTGTTCTATCTTGAACCTGCGGTATGTCAGGCATCCAGATATGAACATTGCTGCATCAATGTGTGATACTGCTTCTATCAAAATTCTACCTGGGATATGGGACATCTAGTGGAAAACTAGTTGAATGGCTATGGAAGATTTTTTTAGTGAGACTGTCAGCAATTTCTGCGGTAGCAGCCAACTAAGTTAGAGAAACTTGTATTCCAGTCACAAACGTCGGTCTTGAGCAATCTGGGGATGGCCTTCGCCTTCGCAGGATTTCTGAATTTTTTTTTTTTGAAATAGGGTGGCTCAGAAATGCCACCTTGTTCAATTAGAATTCATATCTGGGAAGCTGCTTATATAATTTTCTCCTATCGTAGATTCTGTACGACTGTGAGAAGATGATTCTCTTGTACTTCTCTTAGAATTTAGCAGATCAGAATGTTATCAAGGAATATACTGACGATTTTGGTTGAGAATTTATGGGAAAAATTTATTCATAAATTTCATACTATAGCTGGAGCCTTTTGGGAGCTCATAACTACCATTCAAAGTTTTAGAGGGTCTATAACATGTGCAACATCAGTCTGGAAAACATCATGTTCATTCTCTCACCACTAATGGTAGCATGATCGTGAATTGTTCTTGAAAATATATAACACGTCATAGCAGATCAGATAAACCTGCTATTCGTAGAATGAACATCGACTAAGAATGGTGATCTTGTTAATTTTCGGTGATCGATACATGATCTCATGTTACTGGCCTTCTTTCTGATAGAAAGAAACGGTACACCTCCTGGTGGTACGCTAGGGCGAATAAAGCCTCGTTCCGGTAACTCTTGCAGTATTTGCTGCAACTCTTTTAACTTAGCTGAAGCCATGGAATAAAGAGTTTTGAAAACAGGTTCTGTTCCTGAGACAAGTTCGAGTTTTGAAAACTGGGGGTTAGAAAGTCTTCATAGTTATAGAATGATAAGTCACGCGCTTGTAAGGCAGAAACAATTTGTACTGATTTTTCTGGCAGAAATATAATGAATATATTTGAGATTTAGTAAGACGGATCTCGTCGTTAACTAAAAAAACTTTAATAAATATGGGTGCTAATATGGAGTCTTTTCGGGATGGGAGGTAGGTAAATACTTGATTTAAATAAAGGTGTCACAGGAATACGTGAAGTAAACGTGGCGACTTCCACTGAGTAGGTTCGTCTGTAACCTCACAGAATAAATACTACGTGTTTAATCTGAATAATACTCAAGTGGTGGTGACTGAATTTTAATGATCTGATTCATGCGTGGCATAATAGAACGGGTATACCCCTTTCTGAAAGGTACCCTGAATTAATGAGGGTCTGGTTTAGAAACATACTGGAGTTATGAGTTCTGACTCGTATTTTGAGAAAAGATTCGTATTACGTGTACCATGACTGGTGACCTGATATGTGTCTTCCGAAATGATACCTGATAACTATGTCTCGACTGATGTCTTGACATGTGTTTTAGTGTATGAATCTGAATAAGGTAAAACAAATTATGGTATCTGCTAGGGTTGGCGGACCGGTTAGACTGCTCACCTCTGTATTTCTTGTCACGTTCATACCAGAGTTCCGATGGTTATTGACTGATTAGTTATAAGCACGGTGGTTGTCACTACTGCTTTGTTTGTCAATTAATGACGGTTATTATCATGACCGTGATTCATGTAACTATTCTGCCGAGTGGCCGGCTGGGTTCTAGTTCCCACTCTTCTGAATGAAAGGTTAGCTGAGTGAAGTGTGACATCTAGCTGAGAAGGTAAAAGCATGAAATGGAATGGTAGTGTCCGATGGTTGAAATTTATTCTTGTCAGAAATTTCAAATTTATAGTTTTTCGTCCTTGTTCTTTAGAGTTTTCATAGTATAATGATAGGTGTGAAAACACCCATCCTTTTACCACTTAATTATAATAATAACCAACCCAAAACGTGTATTTTATGTCGTAAATGTCGGAATTATGCGTGGTTTGTGTTTTTATTGTGTTTTAGGACCAAAGGATGAAAAAGGAAGAAAACACGGGCTTTCACGGGCTTTTATCAAAGAAAACGAGAAAAGACGAAGTCAAAAGATCAAGAGTGCAAAAAGAACGGAAGTCCAAGGCCTATTCTGAAGATTTATCGAAGAAAAAGTCTAAAGACGAAAGTTTAATAAGGTCGAAGAACCAAGTCTAATTATAGAAGAAAATTATAAGACGAGTTCTGATTATATCGACAAATCCCGAGACGACGTCGAGAAAGATAAAGAATTTAAATCGAGTCGAGACAAGATGAAAGAAGGAAGAAAGCACCAACAATTTACTCCTCCTATAAATACCCTCCTAATGTGTCATTAGGAGGTGGTTAGAAAATTAGGAGTAGATTAGTTTTAGGATTAGGAGTAGATTAATATACTTTCTCTCTCTAGCTTTTCTTTAATGTTTTAATCTTTTTCATTAGTCTTGTATTAGATCTTAATCTTTATCTTAATCAAGCTTTTTAATTAATCATTCTCATTCTACCTTTCTTTATTATTAATCTTATGTTGATTTAGATATGTTGTAGTTGCTTAATCTTGATGTTTATTGATTTATTGATGCTTTTGATTGATTGTGCTTATTGGTTTTTATGTGTTTGATTTTTATAGCTTATAGTGTTTTAGTGCTTATTGTGTTAATTTCTTATTTTTAATAAAGTGCTTATTAGTTAATTTTTATATAAAGTTGTTTTTAAATATTTTTATTATTTAGTGTTTTTAAAAGTTTTTAAATTTTGGCTTATTAGTTTTTTTTTAAATCAATTTGGTTAAGTTTTTAGATAAGTGCTTATTAGTTTTTTTTTTACAAAAAGTTGATTTTTAAATTTTAGATTTATTAGTATTTTTCAAGTTTTTGATTTTTGGTTAAATTAGTTTTTCTTAAAAGTGTTTTAGATTAAGTTTTGGTTATTTGCTTATTTGATTTTAGCTTATTTGTAGCTTATTTTCTGCTTTTTTATAGTACTGTATCTGTTTTTTTTTCAAGTTTTCGGATTAGGGTTAATTATTCCGAAATTTATCATTTTTCTGAATTTGTTCTTTTTTCTGAATTCGTCATTTCTCTGAAATTGTTCTTTTTTCCGAAATTATTCCTTTTTCTTAAATTAGTCATTTTTCCAAAAAATCATTATTCCGAAAAATGTTCTGAAAAGATTTATTCCGAAGAAAATTTTGAAAACAAAATGTTCCGAAAAAAAAAATAATTGTGAAAACAAGTTTTTCCGAAGAAATCGATATTGCGAATAAACTTCCAAAAAAACTGTTTTTGCGAAAAGCACTGTACATATTGCGAAATAAGTGACATGCTAAGCTGTCTGCTTAGCAAGTTTTCCCGCCAATTGAGGTGTGTGGCTGGCTGCTTCCAGCAGCTAGCCTCTTAGCTTGTTTATTTAATAGTATTCTTCCGTAATTGTTTAGTTTTATCTAAAAGTTGTTCCGATTTTATTTTGAAAGTTACATATTTTTAGTTGAATTTTTTGTCGATTTTTAGTATTAATATTTTTTCGTAAAGTTTAAGTTTTATCTTTTATTTAGTACCCGCTTTATGTTTTGCCTCGTTTAGCTTTAAAGTACCATTTTAGATTTATTCTCTCCTTTTTCATTTAGTAAACTTTATTTTCGAGTCGATAGTTAATTTCGTCTTTTAGTTTTATTTTTATTAATTGTTTCGCCTTAAATTTCGTTTTATTATTTTTTTTACTATTCGTTTTAATATCGTTTTAATTTTTATTCGCCTTGTTTTACTTTTATTATTTGTACTTATCTTTAGTTGTTTTTAAATACCTTTCGCATTTACTTTTTAATTAGTTATAGATAATCAACTTCCCTTTTTCTTAACCAAAAACAATTGAGTCGCAGTTTGAACCGGAAATCAATTCGATTAGACACCGAGAAAACGAACTTTTTAACCTAGCAAAATCTTACTTTCAAATGGCGCCGCTGCCGGCTCTTTTCGTGAAGATTAACGTTTTTTTGTGAGAGACGCATTGGCTTTTGGGATCCGTTCACTCGTGAACGTTATTTTTCGTGTCAAAAATTTGTTGATCCCAAACTTAGATCGATTTAGCTTTATGTATACGAGATTAGATCAAGTAATACACATAGAGAAACCTTTGTATATGTATATGACAATCTAAGTGTTATGCGGAATTAACACTTAAACAAGAACACACAAGATATAAACAAACTTTCACTTTGATTAATGATATCAAACTTGCTTACAATGAAAGTAGTTTACGTATGAAAACTTATATTGAACATTAAACTAAAGGTCTTCTTTTATAGACATAAGAAGCCTTGTACAATAATCTACGTATCAACTGTTCTAGGTAAAGATAAATATTGAAAATACATTGTTGTTCCTATCTTTACTAGAAGTAATATAGAATACAATAAACGCGTATAGTATATCTTCCCATCAGTGCTTGTCTTCGATGTATCAACGCTTGACTTTGTCTTGTCAACGCTTGAGCTGCCAGCGTTTGTTTTACTCCTGTCAACGCTTGTTTTACTCTTGTCAGCGCTCAAGTAGACTGGCTATAATTTAATCCCAACAATCCTCCCCTAAACTTGATATCTACTCTAGTGATCAAGTTTCTGAATAAACATTAAGAACTAGGAGGAATCTTACAAACCTTCTCATATTGGTAATAAATAAATCTGATCAAGTCTTTTGCCACGTCACTTGAATAATCAATTTCCAGCTGAGTGTTCTTCATCTTCTCCAAGATTTCCTTGGACATGAAATACTGACCATCCACAAGTAGATACTCAGCAAACTTTGTAGCACTCAAATAATAAACACCAGCAGCTGAATAAAATCTCCATTGAAGACCACTGAGATCATCTTCAAGATCCTTCCAAATAGCAGGATCCTCATCTTTAGGTCCACACATTCTCTTGAATGTGGACCACAGTTTTATTCCATTGGCTGAAGTTGGTGCTTCAGCCTCATACTTGGCCTCTAACAACCTCCATAGGTCTACCAAGTCTTCTCTGTCAAAACTTGCAAACAAAGATATAAGGGTGGTAAAAGTGTGCACCTCTTTTCCATACCTGCCAATCTTCCAAAACCCACATTCATCTTCTTCATAGCTCACAATTGGGTTTCTGGAATCTAGTGGTAGCACTTGTACCATATCTGAAGCTTCTAATGGTGAGAGCTTGAGGCTCTTTCTTATGATAGCTTCACTTGGATGTAATGGATCCATATCTTTGGGAAACTCAAGAGAAACTCCCTTTTTCACTGGTCTGGGAACAAACATTGCTTTCTTGAGCTCCATTTCCTCTGCAAGTTCTTCTTTTCTTTCATCAGAAAGAAGTCTTAGAGTGTTTGCTTCCTGCACTCTAACCCAAATGGGATAAGCTCTACATTCCAACTCATCAAATGTCAATGCCTTCAATTTCTGATAAGTCCACCCTGTTCCATGATACCTGAGCAACATGCAGTACAACTCCCTTCTATCCCTTTTCAAATTTTAGAGAACATTGTTGGCTTTGTGTTTCAGTATGACCTTGCAATCCTTTTGTACTCTAAGAAGAATCTCCAAACCCCATATCTGATCTGAAATGGTCAAATGTGGATTCTCTATACACCTTTCTTCCCAAGCATGATACATCTGAACCACCTCTGGCATATCAAAATCAACCTACAATTTCAACTCTCTCAATTTCTCCTTGGCCAACTCATCTCCATACTCAAGTCTTTCTGGTTGTTCTATGATCATAACACTTGAGTCTGAGCTGGCTCCATCACTTCCTTCTTGCTCTTCTGAAGTGACAACAAAAGGTGATTCACCCACCTTTTTCTTTTCTTGTTCCACAATTTGTGCAGCCAACCTTCTATCAAATTCAATTTGTGCTGCATTCTTTGGAACAACCTCTTCAACCATAATACCCTTACCCTTATCTAATGGATCAATTGTTGGTAAGGTAGATGGTGATACCTGTGAAGAAACCTCCTTGATGATGGATGATGACTGGGATACATCAACCTCATTTGCAGGTCTGTCAGCGCCCAATTCTGCTTTGTCAGCGCCCAAAATACTCATGTCAGCGTTCAAATTCTCCTTGTCAACGCTCAAATTACCTGCCTCAGCGCCTTTTGCAATTTCCTCAAACATGGCTGTAAATGATAAATTTAAGTTTGTAGGAGAGACTAGAGACGTATCAAAACTTGTCTGTTTCTTCAAACTTGTTAGGGCCTCAGCAACATCCAAAGATTGACCATCATGGCTGCCCTTATCACTCACATTTATTCATTCATCCTCCCCTTTGGAAGATTCCTCCATCCCTCTCCTTGCACTTTAGATATGACCATTTGAATTTTCTATTTTTCTTTCCTTTTCTTCTTTGGTGGTCGGCGGCACAAAGCACCAACACTAGGGTTTCTTGATTTTTTTCTTAACTTGTAAACTGAAATGTGTAACATTGTTTAGTAGGTTAAAATTAGAAATGGGCTGGGCCTTGGGCCCAAAGTGGACTTATAAGGCTTATGCCTTTTATTTGTTTTATATATTTCGTGTCATTAATATTTCATGGATTTTAATTTCGGGTTTTACATGAACAAACTCCAATTGTCGAACCCGTTGTAGAACCAATAGTCGACATGGATAATCGTACTATGATGGAGTTGCTTCAAGCACCCACCGAGGTTTTTGGAGAAGCTATTGTGATTCCCGCCATCCTTGCGGAGAATTTCGAGATTAAAATGGGTTTAATGTCGATGTTGCAAGCAAATAACTTTAGAGGTCATGAACAAGACAACCCACATTACCACATAAGGAATTTCAATTGTCTCACCGCAACAAGCAAGTTTAAGGATATTACACATGACGCCATTAAGATGATGTTGTTTCGATACTCGTTGGATGGACCCGCTAAAATTTGGCTCGAGAAAGAACCGCTAAATTCGATTTTGACATGGGGTGATCTCGTTTCTAAGTTTGTGAACCAATTTTTTCACCATCTACAACAACACATTTGAAAAATGAGATTTCAAGGTTTACACAACGTAATAATGAAAGTTTTTCAATGGCATGGGAACGATTTAAAGAAATGTTACATGAATGTCCACACCATGTGTTAATGCAAGTGATGCCTAAAAACATTATTAGTGTTAACTAATCTTTCTTAGTTTTGATCACAACAAACTATACAACACATTTAGTGTAAAACAAAAAACGAATTATTTAACTAACACTATCATCAAGGTAATAATCATATCACAAACGTTTCTTAATCATACTTAGTGATCATCAAAGTGATTATCCTTAAAACTCACTTTTGTTAATATGACAAAAGATTTTTTAATAAACTTCCTTTTTAAGAAAATGTTTTATTAAAATGGAAAATGTAGATTTGAAAATGGCATATTCCATATGCCATAAGAATATCCTTTGAAGGTTTAAAAAACCTCAGATATTCCTACCCCACTAAAAAACAAAAAAGGGAGCGGACTCTACTGGGCGGTACCTTAAATAGCTAGGCGGTTCCTTAGCGATATGGAACCGCCGGCTAGATAAGGATCCGCGCCCAGCTAGCCGTTGAACTTTGTCTTCTATAAATAGTGGATCAAATCTCATTTTCCAATAAGCCTCTTGGACGTTTTTCTCATCCCCCTTTCTCTTTTCTATAGCATAATCATTAGTAAATGATCACTTAATGTGTTATGTATGTTTTCATATGATTATCCTCTTGATCCCCTCCTTTACCTTGTCCAATGAGAAGATCACTCACTCACTAGTGTTGTGATAAAGATGAATCCATGAATTAGTCATGTTCACCAAGTTAGCCTTTTTGTTTTTGTTGATCCATTTGTATTAATGAATACTTGGACTAGTTGTGTTCATCCAAGCTATTTTTGAATACTTGGATTTGTCGTGTACATCCATTACATATGTGTTTGCTTGGATTTGTGTTGTGTAGATCCAAGCTACATGTGTGTACTTGGATATGTCTAGTTGAGTTGTAATAGATTTGTGTAATAGTTCTCACTAAACTATAAAGTGGTGTGGTTGTGTCTTGTGAGTTCTCACTAAACTTGAAAGTGATTAATAATTGTGTTGTGTGAAATTCTCACTTAGCTTCAAAGTGAAGAGTCGTGAAGATTGGTTCTAGCTTTGGATTACAACTCGACATCTAGCCTTGTGTCGTAAAATGGTGAAGTAGGCAACGCCGTGAAGATTGGTTCTACCTTGAGATTAGAACTCGACATCTAGCCTTGTGTCGTTAAATTGTGAAGTAGGCAACATTGTGTATATTGGTTCTAGCTAATGATTAGGTCTCGACATTTAGCTTAGTGTCGGAAAATAATGTAAGCGACGATGTAATGCTTTCTCCGCCAAGAAGGGAGCTTGTGGATATAGAAGAAATCTCGAGTAGGTGTACTCGAGGAGTGTAGTAGAAACAAGGATAGAGCCTCGTTGTCAAACCACTATAAATCTTGGTGTCTTGTCACTAGGTTGTCTCTTTCCTTACTCTTTACTTATTTCATTATCATTATACTTACCAATTACCATTGCTAATGCATTTGAATTGAACTTAATCATTATGCAACTTAGCTTCAAGTAAAAGATAGTTTTGATACACACTTAATTCAAAGTAATTTAAATTAGGTGACTAATAGAAGAGAAACTATTCAACCCCCCCCCCCCCCCTTCTAGTTTCTACAATTGGTATCAGAGCGATGGTCACTCAAGATCTTTGAAGTATATTGTACTTTAAAACTTGGATCGATCCATTGTCTCCTCAAATTAGAAGGTCAAGTTGTACTAAATTTCTCTTTGGTCAAAACTAGTTTTTCTTGGAAAATAGGTCTTTTAATTGGTAATATTTCATCCCTTTTAGATTAGTAACCCTTATGCATTTTAGATCTATTCTTGAAATTGTAACACCCCCAAATTTATACAATTCAATACAACGGAAGACTCGTTGGTGTTACGGGATAGCACATTACTCACATCACAGACAACGCTTAAAAATCGCGTCGTTTAATAATAAAGCATTTCCATTCATAAATATCAAATTTACATAGGTCCCAAGTCATAGTCATTTCATACAATTTTACAAAAGATTTGAATGGAAATTGTTACTTAAGTGCGGGCCATGAATTCTTGTTGTCTTCCCGAGAATTACCTTCAAGTACCTGAGACAAAACATGTTAAAAGAAAAGGTCAGCGAAAACGCCGAGTGAATTCATAGAGTTTAATAAAACCATCAATATATCATCGGTATATAATTATTACCGAAAACCATTTTGTACAAATCTTTGTAATAGGCCATAAAATATCCAAAATCATTTTATACAAATCCTTGTCAAAATCATAATGTAGGCTTTCGCCTTCAAAACCATTATACGAACCAATGTCGTAAAAATATCATACAATACGTATTATAACGTTGTCTAAAGTTAAATAAAAACCGTTATATGAATATGGTTATATAAAACCAAAACACAAACATAACATCAGTAATAAGACCCCGTATTGCTAGTCAGGCAATACATCGTAATTCAATGCGTATATCAGTATTTTCGTTATTTGGATTATTACAAGCCGCATGACATTGTTACCTTACTATCACAACAACGGGTAGCTAACCCGATACTCAGATTGCCCATCTAAGTTAGCGCGTCGTCACAATAATCACGCTATGGAAATCTTCTCATACATAAATTCGCTTACCAATCAATGTGGCACGACAGGGAACAACCGTCAAGGCGCGAACTGGGGTGATCGTCCCCAAATAGTACTATTATATGCATAAGCGTCTACCAAATCCCGAATAGTTCACAATTCATGCTAATGGGACTTTTAGTGACATAACCTAACTTTAATAATCCATTTTATTTCATCTATTGGGTCATTTAATCATTCATCGGGTCATACAATCATTCGGGTCCAAATCAATAAACAGACAATCGGGACAAATGGTGTCATATTTTATCAAAACTAACATGTTATCTCCCTCGTGAATTTATAAAACATTTCATAAAAACATTTAAAAGAGTGTGAGGCTATGAACTCACGTTGATGTGGGAAAGCGGTTTATCGGCGATTCGGATGTACGGTACGTGCTTCAATCACGGAAACCTAGACAAATAATACTCGTCTTAGACTTTTGTCCAATGACTTTATCAAAATAACAATTATGTATATATATGATTATTTATATGATGATCAAGTGGGTTTATACATTCTTATTTACTCATTTTAGTGTTATGTATTGGTAACTTTTATACTAGTTTACTAGTTTTACTTATTTATATGTTTTAGGTCCAATAAGCCTATTATAAGCCCAATACCTTCACTTAGTCCATTTTACACTTTCATTATCAGTATTATACTTTACATGTTGGGCCCAAATGGATTAAGCCCAATAAGTAATTTTTATAAGTGTTTAACTTACTTAGTTAAATTATTAGTCCAAATATGCTAACTTAGCTCGTTAATGTCCGTATGTCATATAGTTCGGGTTTTATTGGTTTTTACTTGTATTAGGTACTTATACATCAGTATATGACTTTTAAAAACTTTACATTAGACGGGTTTGATCGTCTAAGTTTTAATTGGCGAAAAACGTTAATTTTACGGTAATAGCCGAAAAAGTCGTAAAAATCATGTTTATAGTTTTTATAACTTATAAATCTTATTCAACTACCATTTTTATAAAGTGTCCATTTATTTAACCTTATACATATTTATATAAATGAAATTTATAAGTTAGTGGGTTTTAATTCACATTTTATACTATATTAGTATGAGTGCTTATATAATACTATTAAACATTAATTCTTCAAAATCTGATTTTTAGTTTCATCGTCACCATTTTTATCATATCTTGAGTTCTATAAGAATATACAAGCTCATTTTTGGATGGCATAAACTTCATATTATGTGCTACAAATAAGTTTATATCTACTGCTCATTCCATGTTTAACTATCATTAACAGTCCCTATAAAACAGACTATTCAGATTGGTGCACTCATCTTGTGTGATCATATCTCACTCATTTTGATGATTCCATTGTATGGCCAACTCACACATGTGTATAACACCTAATACTTATTGTATATTGATTCCACTTTACCATTTTATCAGTTTATCATTTGGTTATTTACTGTTTTTATACAGCCATCTTATTAAGCAAGATTTAACCATTTTTACATGTGGTTTTTCCATCTTTTTACCCATGTTTATCAAATCTATCAACACCAAATTCCCACATAATATTTTTAATCATCATTCATCATCATATACATATACATAAATAAAGAAAATACAAGATTACATAATCAAAATAACAAGAGAATAGGAAGAACAATCTCTATACCACCAAGGTTATGTAGTTTATGATCAAGGCTTGGATTTTTGATGACAAAACTTGTGGTAGATCAACACCAATATTCAAGGCCACCAATACTTGTAAACTTCATGTATAAATCAGCCCTTGGACATCACCAAATCTTCTCCTTGGATGTTAAAAATCAGCACCAATCAATAGAGCTTGAAAAGGGCTTCATCATATGTGTGAATAACATATGATTTCATGGTTAAATTTGATCAAATGAGGGTGTTTAGGGGTGGTTCTTGGACGAAATTTAGACAGAGAGGAGAGGGAGAATAGGTGGTTTTGCATGTATGAATGTGTAAATGGTTTGTGTGAAGTGGTTTGAGTGGTTTTGTGTAAGGTTAGCTTGTTTATTAAGCTTTACATGACAAGTGTAGTAGTATTTAACTACAACTTGACACCTCAAAGGGTGTGGTGTTAGCTAGTTAGCCATACCATGTGTGGGGTGAGGCAAAACTTGTTTTGTCTCATCCCATTAACTTACGGGTATTCCTTAATTCTAGTTTCCTTGATTTGCGTGCCCTCGGGTCGTTTTACGAAAAACGTTTTTATAAATTATGAATCAACGGCACAGAACGAATCTAATAAAAATTGTCTCCTCAAAAACAGAGTTCGAAAACGTAAATATGTAATCCTAAGGTTTTCGGTTTAGTCGTAAAGGACGTTAAATTATTCACGTAAGTCCTAATCTCTTCTCGTAAATTGTGAGTTTATGAACTAACTCAAATTTAAAATACCAAAATAATATTCACGGATAAATTTATTTTCTGAAATGTCGGACTGTCACCAAAAACGGTGTATGTAAACGTAAGCACGTAACGTAGAATCCTCCGGTTTAGATGTAGTCGATGCTACTTCAAGACGTAAAATCCAAATTTCTTCCCAAAAAAAAGTGAGTTCATATTATAACATTAAAATAATGTTTTCAAATAAATATTGAGAATAAAATATAAACCATAAATTGACGGATTGTCACAGCATTTACCCCTAAACAGGATCTTTGTCCTCAAAGATCATCTTACCTTACTACTCGCTTCTTATAGAGTTAAAGACATGTGGGTATTTCCTCCACATTCGGTCTTTTTCTTACAAGTGTAATTCATTACAATACGCGAGTTTCATCAAACATAACTACGGGAATAAGATCAGGCTTAATGTTGACTTACTTTCTCTATCCATGATGTTCACGGGTTTTTGATGAATGCAACTTTTCGCCGATCTAAACTTTATCAAGAAGAATTCAAATTTTCACTTGATAGATATTTATCAAGTTCGATTTACGAAACATAATTCACGCAGCCCTTGAATTCATAGGGTAGATCCAGCTTATATGCCTTTCAATCCAACTTTTACATTATCTCAGTGGTCCCAAACAACGGGGACTTATTTCCCATGATCTTTCAAATCATTAATTCATTTTTCCAAGGTTTAAAATTTCCGGGATAACTTCGCTACCCATCTGGCACTTCAAGATCTACATTTCGTATTCACATAACCTCCTTCCCACTATCGGCAGTCATTAATCAAATCCTAATTTCAACAATCATTTCAGGTTTCGCGGGTCGGGTATTTTGTAAGGTTAGGTTTGTCATCACAGGCAACCTTAAACCTAAAAGACATGTCCAACTCACAATGGGTGTATGTCGGGTGTCTTCATCCCAACTCCTGCTTACAGATACTCTAATATATATCCTCACAAGATTCGATCTCGATCCTAATACGATAATTATCAATGATAATCTCTCCAAAGGAAAATGATTATACGGTTCATTATCAAAGGTCAATCATTAAATATAAGACAAGACTTCTAGTGTTTTGTATCGTTACTTTACCTCATCCCTTCGATTTGGGGTGGTACACAATACTCTCGTCAAGATTCATTCTCAATGACTTCTGAGCAAATCTCTAGAAATTTGATGCGAAGCGAGGATCTTGATAGAGATGATCGATACATGCACACTATGTTTACACAACTCCTTTAAATACAAAAGAGTCAATTTCTTCATCAAGAATCAATCATTAACAGGAATGATACTAGCAAATTTGGTCAGTCTGTCGACGATGACCCAAATCGAATCAAATTCATATGATGACCTTTGCAATAGTTAGACGTTTACTAATGTATGGGGCGATGTCTGCCTTCATAATTTGCCATTAGTACAACTTCTTCAGATAAAGATACATTTAGTCAGAAATGACATGAATAGAATAATTATACTTACGAGATTCCAACATGACTACATCTCAAAATCTCCATATTTAGGCAACCGCAAGTGGCCTTTTATACATTTAACGCCATCGGCTCCTCAATTCTAATGGTTCATATTAGCCGCGAACCCCTTTATTATTTATATTATCCTTCTTACAAGCATTGTTTATATTTTAAATTGTTCAGCAAATTACTTTGCACCGTCATTATTAAGAAACACATTCTAATTGATTCTTTATCCTTTCTATATAATGCGTCAGCATTTATATTCATCTTTCCTCATGAAATAATTATCATGACCGTATTCATTAAAAATTTCTTTCTTCACATTTTCTAAGTTTTAGTTTCGTCTCAACTATCATTTTTTTATCAGTTTTGCTTGATCCGACGTTTTAAAGCGTCGATAATTATTACAAGTAATGAATATTTAATTTTTATGAAACGTAAACGTAAAGTTTTTAAATTTCTTAATTCGACCAATTATATAAAAATGTTCAGAAATAAATTTGAATTTAATTAACAAGATTTTTGTTGATTTATCGAAAATAATTAAGATAATTAATAAGATCCGTAAATGTTCGAAAAATCTTTGTTTATAAGTTGGTCAAAATTTTCTTAGTTGAAAAGCAAAAATTGTCGTTTCAAATTTTAAGTCATGGTTTAACGGTTTTCTCAATCCCTCTTAGGTTGTCTTGAGGTATACACAAACATTTACCCCTAAACAGGAGTTTAGTTAAATGATTTGTGTATAAGGGAATAATTTCTTAATAATCCTTTGATAAATTATTTGTCAAAACATATTTCCACTTTCTTTTTGGTAAAACCCAAAATCTTAAATGGCTCAAATTATTGAAGAGTCAATATATTCCATTTTCCATTAATCACACGATCAAATAATGTAAAGGATTAAGCCTTAAATTACATGTTAAATATTCAAGGTACAAGTTTTCACTACTCGGCCGACTCAGGGCATTCTACAAATAATTATTAACTCATTCTTATTCTTATAAATAAACAAATGGTCCTTAATGATCACGAGCATGAATTTATCAAATCACAACCTACACACGAGATTCACCAAATTTATGGATGCTACATGTGTATTAGTCAATCTAAACGACATCACGTGAAACTCATAATGTTCATTACAAGTTCTGGATGTAGTGATTGGAATAGATAATCTTTTTTTTGCAGACGCAAAGTTGATGATAACCATGCCGTGGATCAAATCTTTAAAACATACACTAGAACCTTGTATATGATCAAACAAATCTATCATCTTGGGTAGTGGATATAGATTTTAATCGTCAATTTACCTAGTTCATGGTAATTCAGCAAATATAAGGAATAATAACACCATAGCTCTTCATGATGACGAGCTTGGTAGAATAAAAGCTTTCCCCGACAACTCTCTCAGTTGTACGGTAATTCCTTTAATTCAGATGGTGCTGATGTACAGTGCACACGCCACGGGTGCAGCACCAGGAATAAAATTAATACCAATTCAACTTGCCTTAATGGCGAAAAGTCTAGGTGATTCACCAATAAATACCTCCTAAAATTTCAAATAGCAGGAAAAATTTTTATTTTTTATTTTTAAGTTCTTTCTAGATTATAATATCTATGACTAATTCACAACCATTCACGGTATAATTTCAAGTCTAAATGCAGGATATGGTCATCCATCAAGAATTAATTAGATTACTTTTGATAATCAACATCTTATCATTTAGGGGAATTCTACTCGAGTTCCCATCAATTAAGACAATGTCGTCATGTCATAATCAATCAATCCATTCTACTGGCACTATTAACTTTCCAGTTTCATTGTAGTCGATAAGATGTGAACTTCTCAAAAGACTAATAACAACTCATAATCCTTCAAAAATTCAAAGATACATGGAGACTCAACTACCATTAAAAGAGTAAGGTCAACGCATAATCTACGCGATAGAATTTCAAATCAGATACAGACGAAAACATTTAACGAATATGAATCTCACTACGGGAGAATTGGACAAGAAAGAATTGTCAATTGTCAAATAAGACAATTTCCACAGATGAGTAAATTCGACTCAGAAGAATAGATGCTACTGGCACATATGTAGGTGTTCCTAACACTATGCCCCTATTTTTTGTAACACCCAAAAATGTGATATGCGGAGGCGGTGAAGCTCGGGGGCTGTTACGGCATTGTATCATAGTTCAAGGTACAAGAGAACGACTCTAAATGGGACGTTTTATAAAAATACCTCGTTGAATTTAAAGTAAAAGCATAACAGTACAAAAGGTCTCAGTTTCAAAAGATAGTGCAGCGGAATGTAAAAGTTTTAAACATCAACGAGATAATAGTTCAAAAGCATAAGTAAATAAATGTCCGAAGATAGCCATGAAATGCATGCGGACTCCAAGTACTTCACACAGCAGGTACAACACATCATCAATTACCTGAGATAAATGCTAAATTGGGTTAACATAAAGTTGGTGAGAATATAGGTTTCAAGTAAAATTCATAGTCATTCAATTTCAGATTTCATTTCATGTACACATGCAACTATAGGAGATATAGTGCCAAGTGTAGGATAAATTGGGTGTTCACAATATTTATGATAGCTAAGCTCGTGACATCGAAACTAGTGATCCAGTGCATACAATAGATTGCATACATAAATTGCCCCAATGGAGTACCTAGCCAAGATGACTCCGTTCATACAAATGGTACACACTCGTCCGGCGTCAGAATGCCCGAGTGGAGGTTGTCAACCCTCAATAGATCTATCCGTAACATAAGAGCTTACTCCAGCAGAGTAACTAACGATTCACGATAGTGGGGACTATGGCTAAAGCAACTTAAGCTATCTCATAAATAGTGTTCACAAAGCGTTCACAGAAATCAAGTTTTACTTGCGTCCAGAAGCAAGCATCAAAGCATTTATCACATCCCAAAACATTAAACATACAAAAATAGTTTAATAGGGATCTATAAACTCACCTTAAGCAACGATTCAAACCGCACAAGTAAGATCAAATAGTAGCGAGCAACTCTAGCAACAACCTAAATATAATACTATAGTTTAGGCGCTAGCAAACAAGTCACAAAAGTTTATCACGTACGTTACTCATAGATCAAGTATATATTTTGTAGTTAAAATCGTGACTTGTAAATGTTACATCGTTATAAACATTATAGTATATATATACTTAGGCAAAAATATTTATTTTTGACTCGACGAAATTTCGACAGCCTTTCGGCGTAAATTTTAATTTACCAAAATTTATCTTAACAAATTTTCCTATACGATTTCTAACGAAAATTCGGCAGCCTTTCGGCGTCACGTAAAAATTTGCCATTTTTAGTAAATACGCAAATCTCGTCCTAAAACCCCTATTTTCAACAATTTCTCAATCGCCAACAATTCAACAATTCATTTTTCACAATCGTAACAATTTCCACTTCCAACGTTCAAACTTTCAATAGTACAACAAGTATTCATATTTCGAGCTAATACGCTTTTACAAAACAAGTCCAACATTCATACATACCATTTAGTAACCATTTCGACACTTAAAACAACTCCGTTTAACTCGAAAATGTCGTTTCGACCACTTTAAATATCTGGACAGCAACCACTTATAGTGTTGTTCTCCAAAAATTAAGTTTTCCGACAACGAATTTTAAGCGACCACAACTTACTCATTTTAGCTCCGTTTTTAGCCCATAATATATCGAAACGAATGTATTCACTTATATTTTCATAATATCGTAGTAAACTAGTGTCAAACAATTTTTACGACTCTCTACGCCTCTTACAAAAGTCGGACAGATTGTATGTTTTCCGTAAAAACTCGTTTTCGACCATTTTCAAGCGTAACCACTAGTAGTAACACTACTAGTTTCTTCCAATTTTTCATAAACATCAACAAAATCAAAGATTTTACTTCAAGTTCACAAATCCAAAATATACATACTTATGTTTTTCACAAATCTTTCAATTAAGCCATTTTCATGTATGGATCTAATAGATCCACACTTAATTTCCATAAATCTTAAAATATTTCATGACAAAAATAGTTTTCATCATTTTATTTCATAAAAATACTTGATGAGTAACATGCATGCATAGATCTACAAAGATTATGCATGGAAAATGAAAAGATGAAAAAGGTTTAAGAAATAACCTTGTGTAACGATTCTACGTAACCACAACGACCCGATCTACAATATAACCCACTAATAATCAACAAGAACTCTACTCTAAATCTTCAACCCAAAACCTACTCAAATCATCAAACCAAGAAAGACCATTCTTCTTTATGCTTATACAAGCTCTAGGGTGATTTTGTTTTGTGTTAAATCTTGGTAAAATGAAGATTTTTAGAAATCAACAATGGTGGAATGTGGTTTGTGTTTGTGCTGTGTGTTTAGAGAGAGAGAGGAAGAGATGTGTGTGTTTTTTGTTTGAGGTGAAATGAAGTGTGTAAGTAAATAATGGAAGTGTTTTGGTTAATAAGTTAAAGAGTGTAAGGTTTATGACCTTAAGCTCAAAATGGCAAAATGTAAGGCCATGCACATGTCTTAGCATGTGGTCGGTTATGGGGGTCCCAGTGGGGGTAAATTATTCAAAATTTTTACTATGGTAATTAAAAATATATTAAATTTACGATTTTTCGACGAAAACTGACATTTTATGATTGGTAAAGTGATTTATGCATGCTAACGACGGGTAAACGTAAAAACGACGTAAAATACGAAAACGTGATACGTTAATTAAATATTCACAGTAAATACGATTTATTACTATAAATAGCAAAAATACTAAAATACAGGCATATATAAACATATACAGAAATATTTAAATACGCTGCTCAAGAAAATACGATCACGCTGTTAAAAACTAAACAGTTAAGCACATAATTCACAGATAACGAATAATCTCATGGATTATCGTCAATTCATTGACCGTCTCAACACTTTGGTCAGGTTCACAGAAAATGTTCAGAATAATGACTGAGCTCAGTGTCAGGCCATTACTCGTCAGCAAACAGTTTTTCAGACAACGCGGGATAACTTCCCGGTTCCAACACAGTTAAATCACATAGTTGACTAAATAAAAAGTCAAAGGGTAAAATAGTCATTTTACAAAGCAGGGAAAATTACCAGGTGTTACATCATCCCCTTGATAGAGAAGCTTTGTCCTCAAAGCTTAGGAGTGTCACGGTTTCTAGAATTGTCAAAGAGTTGCGGATATTTCTTGCGAAATTGATCCTCACGCTCCCAAGTGAATTCAGGTCCACGTTTAGAATTCCACCTCACCTTGATGATAAGAATACGACTCTGTTTCAATTGTTTGACCTCACGGTCCATGATTTCAACAGGTTCCTCGACAAATTGCATCTTGTCGTCGATTCGGAGTTCCTCCAATGGTATAACAAGTGTTTCATCAGACAGGCACTTCTTCAAGTTCGACACATGAAAAGTGCTGTGCACGCGGCTCAACGCTTGCGGTAATTCGAGACGATAGGCTACAGTTCCAACCTTTGCCAGAATTTTGAAAGGTCCAATATAACGGGGGTTCAGCTTTCCTCGCTTGCCAAAACGTACCACACCTTTCCAAGGCGATACTTTTAGCATCACTTTGTCTCCCACTTGAAATTCGAGAGGCTTACGTCGAACGTAGGCGTAACTCTTTTGACGATCACGGGCTGCTTGAATTCGGCTCTTGATTTGAACAATCTTCTCAGTCGTTTCACGGATGAGTTCAGGGCCAGTGAGTTGACTATCCCCAACCTCACTCCAACACACAGGCGAGCGACATTTACGACCATACAACGCTTCAAACGGTGCAGCCTTAATACTGGTATGATAACTATTGTTATAAGAGAATTCTACTAGAGGCAAATGTCTGTCCCATTGCTTTCCAAAGTCAAGCACACAAGCACGCAACATGTCCTCCAGCGTTTGAATAGTTCTCTCACTCTGTCCGTCAGACTGCGGGTGATAAGCAGTACTCATGTCCAATTGCGTACCCAACACTTTCTGAAGTGATTTCCAGAATTCCGAAGTAAATCTACCATCTCTATAAGAAATTATCGAGATCGGTATCCCATGTTTTACGACTATTTCCTTCAGATAAAGTCTCGTAAGCTTATCCATCGAATCATCTTCCTTCATTGCCAAAAAGTATGCAGATTTCGTAAGTCGATCCACAATTACCCAAATTATGTCGTATCCGTTGGCCGTTTTAGGTAGCTTAGTTATGAAATCCATGGTTATGTTTTCCCATTTCCACATAGGAATTATAGGTTGAACCAACAATCCAGATGGTTTTTGGTGTTCTGTTTTCACTCTAGCACAAGTCAGACACTTCCCTACATAAGTAGCGATTTCAGCTTTCATATTTGGCCACCAATATAGCTTCTTCATATCCTGATACATTTTGTCAGATCCTGGGTGAATTGAATACTTAGATTTATGCGACTCGTGCATAATCACGTCCCTTAGTCCTCCAAACCGTGGTAACCAACTTCTACCATTCAGACATAGCGTTCCATTTGTGCTAGTCTCCAATTTCTTTGTAACCATTCCTCCTAATTTCTTAGCTTCAACATGTTCAGGCTTAAGAGCTTCGGTTTGTGCTTCACAAATTTGCACAGGTAAGTTCGGATTGATAACCATAGCTAACGATCTAACTCTACGTGTCATCAGTTGTTCCTTTCTACTTAGCGCATCCGCCACTACATTGACCTTCCCAGGGTGGTAACGGATTTCACAGTCATAATCGCTTAGCAACTCGATCCATCGACGTTGTCTCATGTTCAGTTCCTTCTGATCAAGAATATGTTGTAAACTCTTATGATCGGTATAGACGATACACTTGGTTCCATACAAGTAGTGTGTCCACAATTTCAAGGCAAATACTACCGCTCCTAGCTCCAAGTCGTGCGTAGTGTAGTTCTTCTCATGCGTTTTCAATTTCCGTGACGCGTAGGCGATAACTTTCTTCCTTTGCATCAACACAGCTCCCAATCCTTTTGCTGATGCATCACAGTAGACCACAAAGTCTTCCGATCCTTCTGGTAACGATAGAATAGGTGCACTACACAGCATTTGTTTCAACTTTTGGAATGCTAATTCCTCCTTATCTCCCCATTCGTATTTCACCTTCTTTTGAGTCAACTTCGTCAATGGTTTCGCGATCTTCGAGAATCCCTCGATGAATCTTCGGTAATATCCGGCGAGTCCTAAGAATTGGCGAATTTCAGTCAGTGTCGTAGGAGCAGTCCACTCCCTAATTGATTCAATCTTAGCAGGATCAACATGAATCCCCTTGTTATCTATAACGTGTCCTAGAAATTGTACTCTTGGCAACCAAAAATCACACTTCGAGAACTTAGCTTACAATTCCTCCTTCTTAAGCAATTCCAATATTATCTTAAGATGTTCCTCATGTTCCTTCTCATTCCTTGAGTAAATCAGTATGTCATCGATGAACACAATGACAAACTTGTCCAAATACGGTTTACATACCCGCTTCATGAGGTCCATAAACACAGCAGGTGCGTTTGTCAAACCGAACGGCATCACTTGGAACTCATAGTGTCCATACCTAGTCCTAAAAGCAGTCTTTGCAACATCTTCCTCACGGACTCTCAATTGGTGATAACCAGACCTAAGGTCAATCTTCGAGTAAACGCTCGATCCTTGCAACTGATCAAACAGATCATCGATCCTAGGTAACGGGTAACAGTTCTTAATGGTAAGTTTGTTCAACTCACGATAGTCGATACACATCCAAAAACTCCCATCCTTCTTCTTTACTAATAAGACTGGAGCTCCCCAAGGTGAAGAACTCGGTCTTATGAATTCTTTATCAGTCAACTCTTGTAGTTCCGTCGCTAGTTCTTGCAATTCCGACGGTGCTAAACGATAAGGCGCTCGAGCAACAGGTGCAGCTCCCGGTATTAAATCGATCTGGAATTCAACTTGTCTAGCCGGCGGTAATCCAGGCAAATCTTCAGGAAAGACTTCCGGAAAATCCCGTACGATAGGTACATCCTCCAACAGTTTTTCTTCCGTCTGCTTTTCAGTAACACAGGCTAAAAATACGTGGCAACCTTCCGACAACAACTTCTGAGCCTTGACACGCGAGATAATGTTCAGTCGTGACTTCCCTTTTCCGTTACTTGTACCCCCTTGTACCTCCAAAACTTCATCACCAAATGGTAAACGAACGATCTTCTCGTCACATACAATCGTAGCACGATATCTCGACAACCAATCCATTCTGACAATCACGTCAAAACTCCCTAACTCAACAGGCATAAGGTCTATTACGAAAGGATGACCTAGAAGATTTAAAGTGCATCCACGTAGTATAGTTTCGGCTTCTATCAACTTCCCATTAGCTAACTCGATAGTGTACTTAGTGTCTAAGGGCGA
The DNA here is from genome assembly GCA_025667525.1 of Glebionis coronaria. Taxonomy (NCBI): domain Eukaryota; kingdom Viridiplantae; phylum Streptophyta; class Magnoliopsida; order Asterales; family Asteraceae; genus Glebionis; species Glebionis coronaria. Next base: position 463,577,731 of record CM046874.1, read on the forward strand.
AGGGGTCACATCAAGTAAAACACTAAAAGCAGTCGACACAAAACTCCTATCGGCTCTAGTATCAAATAAAATAGAAGCATAACGACCATTAAGAAGAAACGTACCCGTCACGACGTCGCGGTTTTGTTGCGCTTCTCCTCCTCCTATCACATAGACCCTTCCACGAACTTCCCCAGCTTTAGCATTCTTTCCTTGGTCCTTGTCCTTGTTCTTTTTATTTGGGCACTCATTGTTGTAGTGTCCCTTTTGCTGACATTCATAGAAAGTGACGTTGGCTTTCGTGTTGGGTGGTGACATACAATCCCTAGCAATGTGTCCAGTTTTCTTGCAGTTGTGACATTGTAGATTGCATTGTCCATTATGGTGACGCTTGCATCGATTGCACAGAGGTAACGTCCCATTGTACACTCCCTTTTCCCCAGTACCAGCAGTGTACGCTTTCACAGTGTCTTGCCTCTTATTCGGATAGTTCCCATGGTTGTTCCTTCGGTTATTCCCCCACTTTCTCTTGTTGTCCACGATATTCCCAACATTTGCTCGAACAACTTGGTCCATCAGACTGTGAGCCATCCTTATAGCATCACTAACTTTTGTCGGTCCAGACGATGTCACATTCCCTTGAACTCTACCCGGTAAACCCTAAATATAGCGCTCAACCTTCTTTTCTTCATCCGGAACCATTCCAGGACATAGCAAACACAATTCTTGAAACCTCCTAGTGTACGTCCCAATATCATTGTTCTTCACAGTCAAGTTCCACAGTTTGATTTCCATTTTCTGAATCTCATTACGAGTACAGTACTCCTTAGTCAACAACTTCTTAAGTTCCTCCCAACTCATTCCATACGCCTCCTCGGCTCCAGCCGTCTGCACATGGGTGTTCCACCATGTCAACTCTCCAGCAGCTAAAGTACAAGTAGAATAAGTCACTTGGTTCTCAACAGCACATCCACTAACACGGAACACAACTTCCATCTTTTCGACCCAACGAGCTAATCCGACAGCTCCTTCAGTACCATTAAAAGTCAAAGGGTCACATCTCCTAAAGTCCTTGTAAGTACACGGCTTAGGCGGTCGATTGTCAACATTGTTCGGTGGTGCTTCGTTCACGTTGTTGTTAGCTTGAACGTTTGTCAGTGCAGCAGTCACTCGTTGCGTAATCAGTGCTTCCAATTGAGCGTCAGTCATTCCGTTACGTGTGTTCACCATTGTTTCTTTGCGTTAAGACAACAATGCAATTAAGGTTCAAGCATGAATATACACGTTATATATTTCATATGCTAAAATAGAATGCAGAATTTAACAGTACAACAAACATAAAAAGGATAGTCACTGGTCAAGGTCATAAAGTTAAATTCCCATTCATAATCAAAATATCAAGTACATAGTCATAAAATAAGAGTATGATTACATCTAGTCTACTCCAACTAACTGAGTACTACTCTAGTTTAGTGGATACAATACCCAAAAGATAAAGATGTCAATCTACTCTAGAATTAAGCGTAATAACGATGAATCTCTAAGTGCGACGACGACGATCACACTCAGCACATCTCGGTGAATCACTCCTCGGGTCTCCATCTGCAGCTCGGTCTCCTCCACGAACTGACTCTAACTCACGCCTCAACCTAGCAACCTCCTCAAGTGTGGTATCCAACAAAACGTGGGTATCCTCGTTATCCTCTAACAATCCAAACACTGCATCCTCAAGTAGACGAAAACGAACAACATCTGAATCCCTAGAAGATCCTATCATAACAACACATGACCTAGGTCTAGAGGGCTCTCCAACATGATGAGCAGGTGGTGTAGAAACAGCAGTAGCAGCTCGAATCTCATGAGTAGGCGATGCCTCAAGTGTAGTGTGTGAATCCGACATACGGATCTTCTTCCGTTGGCATGACGAATCAGAATCGGACAAAGCTCGAGATCTAACACCGGATGGTCCAGCTCCATCAGCAGGTGGTATAGTATCATCAGAATCAGTATAAACCTCAGCTGGCGGCGTACCCCATAAAGCTTCCCTCTCCTCTCTAAACCGCTGACAGGGAACAGTAGGCTTCTTCCTCAAGTTGGACGTCTTCCTAATCTCACTCCTCCTACTACACTCAACTCTCTCAGGTAAAACAGTCAAAGCATCAACCCTAATATCATCATCAGCCTCAGCACCCTCGCTATCACTACTAGCCACAACCATCCTAACGTCAGTATCACTCCCAATCTCATCATCCATGTCCTCATCATCCTCATGATCTACCTCATATCCATCCATATCATCATCACCCTCACGATCTACCTCAACACCATCCATATCATCCTCATCATCCTCATTGTCCTCACTAACACTAACCCACTCAATCAAAGTATGATGCACAACAGGTGGCATCCCATTAACAACATCAGAAGTGTCAGACAACACATCAGGCTCACCCTCATCATCCTCCTCCGGATCCTCGTCAGGGTCATACTCCGCACCTTCCTCCTCAGGATCAGCCTCCTCTGGGTCATTCTCCGGCTCAACATGATCTGGTACCATCTCAATCTCGTCTTCCCACTCTTCGTCGGCAGAGTTGGGCTAGTAAGAAACAGTAGATGACGACATAACCTGCAACAACCAAAATGCGTATTAAGCAGTTGTAGGGTATGCATGAAACAATCATGTATAGAAATTAAAGTATGCAAATCAACGAAATTCATATGTATATAATACATATTACGTATTACATAATATATATTACATATTACTTATAGTGTTATCCTACGTAATACATTACGTAGTACACATATATATACAGAGTAACAAGTAGCCACATCGGTTATAGTCTAGGCCTAAGATGCAAACCTAGTTCTCTATAACCAAGGCTCTGATTACCAATTCTATAACACCCCAAAATGTGATATGCGGAAGCGGTGAAGCTCGGGGGCTGTTACGGCATTGTATCATAGTTCAATGTACAAGAGAACGACTCTGAATGAGACGTTTTATAAAAATACCTCGTTGAATTTAAAGTAAAAGCATCACAGTACAAAAGGTCTCAGTTTCAAAAGATAGTGCAGCGAAATGTAAAATTTTTAAACGTCAACGAGATAATAGTTCAAAAGCATAAGTAAATAAATGTCCGAAGATAGCCATGAAATGCATGCGGACTCCAAGTACTTCACACAGCAGGTACAACACATCATCAATTACCTGAGATAAATGCTAAATTGGGTCAACATAAAGTTGGTGAGAATATAGGTTTCAAGTAAAATTCATAGTAATTCAATTTCAGATTTCATTTCATGTACACATGCAACTATAGGAGATATAGTGCCAAGTGTAGGATAAATTGGGTGTTCACAATATTTATGATAGCTAAGCTCGTGACATCGAAACTAGTGAACCAGTGCATACAATAGATTGCATACATAAATTGCCCCAATGGAGTACCTAGCCAAGATGACTCCGTTCATACAAATGGTACACACTCGTCCGGTGTCAGAATGCCCGAGTGGAGGTTGTCAACCCTCAATAGATCTATCCGTAACATAAGAGCTTACTCCAGCAGAGTAACTAACGATTCACGATAGTGGGGACTATGACTAAAGCAACTTAAGCTATCTCATAAATAGTGTTCACAAAGCGTTCACAGAAATCAAGTTTTACTTGCGTCCAGAAGCAAGCATCAAAGCATTTATCACATCCCAAAACATTAAACATACAAAAGTAGTTTAATAGGGATCTATAAACTCACCTTAAGCAACGATTCAAACCGCACAAGTAAGATCAAATAGTAGCGAGCAACTCTAGCAACAACCTAAATATAATACTATAGTTTAGGCGCTAGCAAACAAGTCACAAAAGTTCATCACGTACATTACTCATCGATCAAGTATATATTTTGTTGTTAAAATCGTGACTTGTAAATGTTACATCGTTATAAACATTATAGTATATATATACTTAGGCAAAAATATTTATTTTTGACTCGACGAAATTTCGACAGCCTTTCGGCGTAAATTTTAATTTACCAAAATTTATCTTAACAAATTTTCCTATACGATTTCTACCTTTTGGCGTCACGTAAAAATTTGCCATTTTTAGTAAATACTCAAATCTCGTCCTAAAACCCCTATTTTCAACAATTTCTCAATCGCCAACAATTCAACAATTCATTTTTCACAATCCTATCAATTTCCACTCCCAACGTTCAAACTTTCAATAGTACAACAAGTATTCACATTTCGAGCTAATACGCTTTTACAAAACAAGTCCAACATTCATACATACCATTTAGTAACCATTTCGACACTTAAAACAACTCCGTTTAACTCGAAAATATCGTTTCGACCACTTTAAAAATATGGACAGCAACCACTTATAGTGTTGTTCTCCAAAAATTAAGTTTTCCGGCAACGAATTTGAAGCGACCACAACTTACTCATTTTAGCTCCGTTTTTAGCCCATAATATATCGAAACGAAGGAATTCACTTATATTTTCATAATATCGTAGTAAACTAGTGCCAAAACAATTTTTACGACTCTCTACGCCTCTTACAAAATTCGGACAGATTGTATGTTTTCTGTAAAAACTCGTTTTCGAGCATTTTCAAGCGTAACCACTAGTAGTAACACTACTAGTTTCTTCCAATTTTTCATAAACATCAACAAAATCAAAGATTTTACTTCAAGTTCACAAATCCAAAATATACATACTTATGTTTTTCACAAATCTTTCAATTAAGCCATTTTCATGTATGGATCTAATAGATCCACACTTAATTTCCACAAATCTTAAAATATTTCATGACCAAAAGTAGTTTTCATCATTTTATTTCATAAAAATACTTGATGAGTAACATGCATGCATAGATCTACAAAGATTATGCATGGAAAATAAAAAGATGAAAAAGGTTTAAGAAATAACCTTGTGTAACAATTCTACGTAACCACAACGACCCGATCTACAATATAACCCACTAATAATCAACAAGAACTCTACTCTAAATATTCAACCCAAAAACTACTCAAATCATCAAACCAAGAAAGACCATTCTTCTTTATGCTTATACAAGCTCTAGGGTGATTTTGTTTTGTGTTAAATCTTGGTAAAATGAAGCTTTTTAGAAATCAACAATGGTGGAATGTGGTTTGTGTTTATGCCGTGTGTTTAGAGAGAGAGAGGAAGAGATGTGTGTGTTTTTTGTTTGAGGTGAAATGAAGTGTGTAAGTAAATAATGGAAGTGTTTTGGTTAATAAGTTAAAGAGTGTAAGGTTTATGACCTTAAGCTCAAAATGGAAAAACGTAAGGCCATGCACATGGCTTAGCATGTGACCGGTTATAGGGGTCCCAATGGGGGTAAATTATTCAAAATTTTTACTATGGTAATTAGTTAAAAGGTTTAAGGTAAAAAGGTTAGTTAGTTTTAGGTAAATATCAAAAAGTATATAGTTAAGTTAAAAGTTACGTATAACTTAAAAATTTGACGAAATATATTAAATTTATGATTTTTCGACGAAAACTGACATTTTATGATTGGTAAAGTATTTTATGCATGCTAACGACGGGTAAACGTAAAAACGACGTAAAATACGAAAACGCGATACGTTAATTAAATATTCACAGTAAATACGATTTATTACTATAAATAGCAAAAATACTAAAATACAGGCATATATAAACATATACAGAAATATTTAAATACGCTGCTCAAGAAAATACGATCACGCTGTTAAAAACTAAACAGTTAAGCACATAATTCACAGATAACGAATAATCTCATGGATTATCGTCAATTCATTGACCTTCTCAGCACTTTGGTCAGGTTCACAGAAAATGTTCAGAATAATGACTGAGCTCAGTGTCAGGCCATTACTCGTCAGCAAACAGTTTTTCAGACAACGCGGGATAACTTCCCGGTTCCAACACAGTTAAATCACATAGTTGACTAAATAAAAAGTCAAAGGGTAAAATAGTCATTTTACAAAGTAGGGAAAATTACCAGGTGTTACATTTTTCACTTCTTGCAGATCTCATAAAATTTAATCTTTCAAAATCTTTAAAGAAAATGTAGTGTTTATTAATCAGTTTTATGGTGACTACTAATCAGCCTTGCATGGTCCATTCCAAATTGTATGTAGGCGCGCAACTATATACAATTTCAAGATTAACGATGCAATACTCAGTTCGTCAAAATTTTATCATCATGTTTATAATAAAAACATTTTCATGCTTAATTCTTAAATAAGAATCAAAAATAAATTTACAAAGATTTTTCTTTGTTATGAAAACAATTCAGTTTTCCTAGGTGTTTTATAAACAACTTCATTTTGATAACGATCACTTATAAATCTCATTTTGAATAATCCTTATAGTGATGAAAATTCAATTTTTCTCAAGGGATACTGTTTTATCTTATAAAAACAATGAGTGATCTGCAAAAAGAGTGATGAAAGCTTGTTCACCAAGAACTAACTACAATATGATTGGAAATGAGCTTTAGCCAAATAATTATGAGGTTCATGACCTCGATGGCGCTCAAAAAGAATAATTCACAACGCAACTCAATTCGAGACGAGTACTTGTTCAACGGTTGCATCACTAATGAGAACATTAGGATGAAGCAAGAAAAGAATAGATAACATCAATACATGTAGGATTTAGCAATCAAAGGTAGTCTTTTCATTAATCACAAACAAGTCAAAATTATACCATAACACATTACGTGTCACTATGTCATACAATTCCAAGAAATCATCCTACCAACTGATGTCTCAGTTAAGTTAGGGATTTATAAAAGATACCACAGTGAATACTAACCTACAAGAGTCATTATGTGTTCCACATGTCCCAAAAGATCCATCGGTCCCAATTCAGAAGAAGATTTCTTCAATTTAATTCTTGGACACTAGGCATCCTCATCATTGGACAATGGCCTAGGAACAACACTTAACACGAATCAACAATCATTTAAAACCTTATAATTCAATCACAGAATTTAACGACTTGCTCTTAACAATTTATTATTCCATACGAGTTAAATTTTACGTTATTCAAGTTTCAACCAAATCATACTCAATGCGATATCCTACCTCATTCGCCAATACTTTCAATCCTTATTCTTAGACCTTAATAGGGCAATAAAAGCTCGATATGAATCAACACTTAATTTCCAATCCTATATCTCTTACATCAATAGTTATCAAATGAGTCACTAGTATGAAATGACTCGATCATCCAATTAGACTTCTCGGAAAGGTACTTGTGGCATAAGGCTTTTGGGTAATGGTTCCAATGACAGCCTCAAGTGCAACATTCACCCTTTTGACTTCAAATTTAAGAATTGGGTGACAACGAATCAGATGAAACCTTTCCAGGTGGTAACGTTTTGTCAAACTCCACTCTATAAGGAAAGATCGTCATGACATCGATATCAGATTTAATCTCGCCAATTCTTCTTTAATATCGTAATCAACTAATATTAACATTTCTACGAATATCAACCATTTGTTGGAATCATAAATATCCACAACTTGGTTTAGATCTAGGATAGCTAGAATTCCTATGAGAATAGCTTCGATTAATTTACTAGGGGATTTAGGGTTCCTTATGACAATCTACGTCGTATAAATACCTCGTATAAATATCAAAATTATCATCAAACAACCATGTAATCAAATTACATCATGTATATATATATATATATATATATATATATATATATATATATATATATATATATATATATATATATATATATATATATATATATATATATATATATATATATATATATATATATATATATATATATATATATATATATATATATATATATATATATATTAAAATAACACTTCTCAGTCTGGCCTTGTCGGTAACTCGGGAATTCTTCAGCACCGTTATAGTCAAAAGATTTTTAGACATTTTTAGAAAAAAAATTTATAGTTAAAAGATTTTGAAATGCTTTATTCAAAACCTTGTTTTTAAAAATCTTTCGTTCTCTATAACGAGAGCTCTGGTACCAAACTCTAACACCCCCAAATTTATACAATTCAATACAGCGGAAGACTCGTTGGTGTTACGGGATAGCACATTACTCACATCATAGACAATGCTTAAAAATCGCGTCGTTTAATAATAAAGCATTTCCATTCATAAATATCAAATTTACATAGGTCCCAAGTCATAGTCATTTCATACAATTTTACAAAAGATTTGAATGGAAATTGTTATTTAAGTGCGGGCCATGAATTCTTGTTGTCTTCCCGAGAATTACCTTCAAGTACCTGAGACAAAACATGTTAAAAGAAAAGGTCAGCGAAAACGCCGAGTGAATTCATAGAGTTTAACAAAATCATCAATATATCATCGGTATATAATTATTACCGAAAACCATTTTGTACAAATCTTTGTAATAGGCTATAAAATAGCCAAAATCATTTTATACAAATCCTTGTCAAAATCATAATGTAGGTTTTCGCCTTCAAAACCATTATACGAACCAATGTCGTAAAAATATCATACAATATGTTTTATAACGTTGTATAAAGTTAAATAAAAATCATTATATGAATATGGTTATATAAAACCAAAACACAAACATAACATCAGTAATAAGACCTCGTATTGCTTGTCAGGCAATACATCATAATTCAATGCGTATATCAGTATTTTCGTTATTTGGATTATTACAAGTCGCATGACATTGTTACCTTACTATCACAACAACGGGTAGCTAACCCGATACTCAATTTTCCCATCTAAGTTAGCGCGTCGTCACAATAATCACGCTATGGAAATCTTCTCATACATAAATTTGCTTACCAATCAATGTGGCACGACGGGGATCAACCGTCAAGGCGCGAACTGGGGTGATCGTCCCCAAATAGTACTATTATATTCATAAGCGTCTACCAAATCCCGGTAGTTCACAATTCATGCTAATGGGACTTTTAGTGACATAACCTAACTTTAATAATCCATTTCATTTCATCTATCGGGTCATTTAATCATTCATCGGGTCATACAATCATCCGGGTCCAAATCAATAAACAGACAATCGGGACAAATGGTGTCATATTTAATCAAAACTAACATGTTATCTCCCTCGCGGATTTATAAAACATTTCATAAAAACATTTAAAAGAGTGCGAGGCTATGAACTCACGTTGATGTGGGAAAGCGGTTTATCGTCGATTCGGATGTACGGTACGTGCTTCAATCACGGAAACCTAGACAAATAATACTCGTCTTAGACTTTTGTCCAATGAATTTATCAAAATAACAATTATGTATATATATGATGATTTCATATATATGATGATCAAGTGGGTTTATACATTCTTATTTACTCATTTTAGTGTTATGTATTGGTAACTTTTATACTAGTTTACTAGTTTTACTTATTTATATGTTTTTGGTCCAATAAGCCTATTATAAGCCCAATACCTTCACTTAGTCCATTTTACACTTTCATTATCAGTATTATACTTTACATGTTGGGCCCAAATGAATTAAGCACAATAAGTAATTTTTTTAAGTGTTTAACTTATTTAGTTAATTTATTAGTCCAAATATGCTAACTTAGCTCGTTAATGTCCGTATGTCATATAGTTCGGGTTTTATAAGTTTTTAATTGTATTAGGTACTTATACATCAGTATATGAATTTTAAAAACTTTACATTAGACGGGTTTGATCGTCTAAGTTTTAATTGGCGAAAAACGTTAATTTTACGGTAATAGCCGAAAAAGTCGTAAAAATCATGTTTATAATTTTTATAACTTATAAATCTTATTCAACTACCATTTTTATAAAGTGTCCATTTATTTAAACTTATACATATTTATATAAATGAAATTTATAAGTTAGTGGGTTTTAATTCACATTTTATACTATATTAGTTTGAGTGCTTATATAATACTATTAAACATTAATTCTTCAAAATCTGATTTTTAGTTTCATCTTCACCATTTTTATCATATCTTGAGTTCTGTAAGGAGATACAAGCTCATTTTTGGATGACATAAACTTCATATTATGTGCTACAAATAAGTTAGTTATATCTACTGCTCATTCCATGTTTAACTATCATTAACAGTCCCTACAAAACAGACTATTCAGATTGGTGCACTCATCTTGTTTTGATCATATCTCACTCATTTTGATGATTCCATTGTATGGCCAACTCTCACATGTGTATAACACCTAATACTTACTGTATATTGATTCCACTTTACCATTTTATTAGTTTATCATTTGGTTACTTACCGTTTTTATACAGCCATCTTATTAAGCAAGATTTAACCATTTTTACATGTGGTTTTTCCATCTTTTTACCCATGTTTATCAAATCTATCAACACCAAATTCCCACATAATATTTTTAATCATCATTCATCATCATATACATATACATAAATAAAGAAAATACAAGATTAAATAATCAAAATAACAAGAGAATAGGAAGAACAATCTCTATACCACCAAGGTTGTGTAGTTTATGATCAAGGCTTGGATTTTTTATGGCAAAACTTGTGGTAGATCAACACCAATCTTCAAGGCCACCAATACTTTTAAACTTCATGTAGAAATCAGCCCTTGGACATCACCAAATCTTCTCCTTGGATGTTAAAAATCACCACCAATCAATAGAGCTTGAAAAGGGCTTCATCATATGTGTGAATAACATATGATTTCATGGTTAAATTTGATCAAATGAGGGTATTTAGGGGTGGTTCTTGGACGAAATTTAGACAGAGAGGAGAGGGAGAATAGGTGGTTTTGCATGTATGAATGTGTAAATGGTTTGTGTGAAGTGGTTTGAGTGGTTTTGTTTAAGGTTAGCTTGTTTATTAAGCTTTACATGACAAGTGTAGTAGTATTTATCTACAACTTGACACCTCAAAGGGTGTGGTGTTAGCTAGTTAGCCATACCATGTGTGGGGTGAGGCAAAACTTGTTTTGTCTCATCCCATTAATTTACGGGTATTCCTCGATTCTAGTTTCCTCGATTTGCGTGCCCTCGGTTCGTTTTACGAAAAACGTTTTTATAAATTATGAATCAACGGCACAAAACGAATCTAATAAAAATTGTCACCTCAAAAACGGAGTTCGAAAACGTAAATACGTAATCCTAAGGTTTCCGGTTTAGTCGTAAAGGACGTTAAATTATTCACGTAAGTCCTAATCTCTTCTCGTAAATTTGTGAGTTTATGAACTAACTCAAATTTTAAAAATACTAAAATAATATTCACGGATAAATTTATTTTCTGAAATATCGGACTGTCACCAAAAACGGTGTATGTAAACGTAAGCACGTAACGTAGAATCCTCCGGTTTAGACGTAGTCGATGCTACTTCAAGACGTAAAATCCAAATTTCTTCCCAAAAATAAGTGAGTTCATACTATAACATTAAAATAATGTTTTCAAATAAATATTGAGAATAAAATATAAACCATAAATTGACGGATTGTCATAGAAATGTATCTACTAGTTTGCATCTTGCTTTGTGTAGGTACTCATGAAGATCAATCATTTAATTGGTTGTGGATTGAGTTACTTGCACTTGTAGAAGACTCATCTTCATTGATCTTTAACATCCTTAAATGATGATATCAAGATTATTGGGAATGATACTAGTCCTTGAAGACTTAGTACTCATCATAGTCATTGTTGGACAATGCATTGATTCCTTGATGGATTGCTCTTTGTGGCCAAGGTACGCTTTCGTTCTTCCACACGCCCTTTGATCATTCTTTTGATCATTACTTGACTATGTCCTTGTTCTTGGAATCCTTGCCTTGACATTTGTTTGTGGTTTGTGATTCTTTTCTTTTATCCTCTCAAACCTTCATTGCTTGGATACTTGACTCACTATGGTGATGTAGAGTGAGTTAGTAGTAGCTTAAAGTATCAAGCATTATTTCCATAGTTTGCACCCATACGGTTAGTAGGCCCTTTGTGGGAGAGAAAGTGAATTAATACCTTGCTCATATTTTGGTTTAGACCTAGACTATTATTGAAAGTGATCTTAGTCTATGCATCAATAATTGCTTTGTGTTTATTCATTACCAAAGCCGTTTAACGTTTTACCGGAAAGGCACATCTTAAACCACTATATATGACACAAGCTCTTCGTCTCAATGATTTGAAGACTGTTATTAATCCCTTGAGAATTGATCTTAGTCTTGATTCACTTCCCTTCACTTCTCTCCACTTTGCTTTTTCGCTACGAGTAGTCGTTTGTCCGTTTCGATTATTTTCGATCTTGATTCAACTCGTAATCCTTCATTAAGGCATATTGCTTAGTGTTATGATGATACAATGATATTCTAAAAGGTTTAAGATATATTTTTAAGTTTTTTAGAAAACTTGGTTTTCAAAATTTTGGCGTGTTTTATTGATAAAAACCAGCCTCTGCATGCGGTTCTTTATCTCTGGCGGCTCAAACCTACGGTTCCTTATCGATAAGGTACTGCGGGCAGTAAAGTTTGTCAGAGCGCCGGTTTTATCAAAATAATCTTTTTCAAACCAAACCCTCTCTCTTTCAAGAACACACAGCCGACGGTTTTCACCTTTTCCACCATTGTTGAAGCTCCAAAAACCTTCAATCACTCAAATTAATTGATTCCATGTTGTGGGTTTCACTCATCCTTCATCAAACATATATTAATTGTAAGTACTTTCTTTCAATTTCATCTATTTTGTTTTAGAGTTCATCCTTTCATAATTTGGGATTTTTAAAATTGAAATTGAATTAGAACCTTAATAGTTATATGGGTTGACCTGGTTATTTTACTATTATTCCTTAGGTTCATATTCATCAAGATTTCACTAAAACCCACTTGTAGAACAAATCCGAATTTTGGCTAAATGATTTTGGTTAAAAGGTGGAATTGAGATGAACCCATGAACAAATAGGTACTTGCATTGTTAATGCTTACCTAAAAACCTTGTTTTGAAAAACCAATGTTCTAGTCCATTATTGATCCAACATAGTTCATATGTTCTTGGTTAATAATGGAATAGATACATTGTGAGCATGAGAATGATATGGATTCAATCCTTTGTTTGTTAAGAAATTGATATAACAGATTCTCATATTTTTGAGGTTTGATTTTGTTTTTCATATGAGTGATTGGAAGAATATTTTCTTGTGTTTATTTAGGTACTAATCATGCCTACACAATACCAAAAGGATCATCAACTCACCAAACAGTATATGCCTAACCTTTCCGACTTTTGTCACTCAACTCACCTTGCCCATACTTATTCCTCCCTTCAACCCCGTTGTTTTCATGAGGGTAGAGTTGTCTAAAAGGATATTAAGGATTATGTCTACATCAAGTCTATGTTTGAAAATATTATATTTGATTGTTTGTTGAACATTAAGGAAGACATATATCCTCGATTGCTATATGAGTTCTTTAGCACATACTCCGTCATTGAAAACGACGATGGAATATTTGTTAGGTTCATCTTGAAAGGTCAACTCATTCAATACTCTCTCGAAGTCTTCGGTCAAATCCTTTATGTCCCATTTGTAGGAACTTGTCGCTTCACGGATAAATGGAAGCTTAGTGCTCTCCTTGAATCCAACAATTGTCCTCCAAATGATCATGAGGAAATTGATCTTGACTTCATTGTTGACATTGTCTCCAAAACGCGTAATCGACCCGTTAAGAGAAGCCTTCATACTAAGGTACGTTCGGTGAAACATCATGAGGTTCTCTTAAGCGACCTTAATGATAATATGGTCCAATGGACCAATATCCTTAGGGAAAATGTGTTTTGTCTTGGTGGAAACCGGGATCATGTTCCGGCGTGTTTAGTGCATATGTTATATTGCATCTTTACCAACACAAACTACAATTTGGCATATTTTATCGCTCAACGGATCAATTATTCTATTCACAAGCCTAAAACAAACCTCCCTTACGCAATGCTTCTCACTCGCCTTTTTAAAAGGGTTGGTCGTGATTTTCCAAATCTTGATCTTTCTCAGTTTCAACCGGTCAAATGGGTCATGCTACCTATTCAAGATGTATATAAGAGAAAGACAAGATGTGATCGTAAATCCGACCAACAAGAGTCCAATGATAAGGACATGGACATGCCAACAAGTGATGGTGATGGCATTGGCATTAGTGATCCCATTGATTCTTCGAGTACTTCTCACCACTCCACGAACTCATTTGTGGATGGTTTAGATTACATTGTTTCCCCTCCTCATCATTCCACTAGTGAAGTTCCTAATAATCTCAATTTGGAGGAACTTTACCGTCAAAATCTTCGAACCCAAGGTGATTTACATGAACACCAGGTTGAGTCAAGAAAGGGAATCAAGTACTTGGGAAACATGATCAAGGGATTGAGCAAGAAGAGAAGATGAAGACTTTTAATTGTTTCAAAGTATACATGTTGGTAAACATGTAATGTGATGTTGAACATTTGCTTCCTTTTACCTTATTTTGGTTGTGTATTAACTATATTCTACTTGTTTGGATTATTTGTTATTTATCCTAAATGATTGCTTATGCCATTGTGATTATATTTTTCATAGCTTCATGCATCCTAGGTGTTAGTTAGCTTCCTAGATTTTGGTCAGTAGTTAACTTTGGCTTGAGAATTCTTTGGTAAAAATCTGGGCTAACTAAAGTTTGAGGAAGTACCATTTTTGAACACCACTGGTCGCGGTTCCTTATAGACCTGCGGTACCTTATTGATAAGGAACCGCCGCCCCTAAATAAGGTACCGCCGGCTACTATGTCCAACAGAATCTTTGCTTTACACTATTTTCCTTAAACTGTGTAAACCTTGTTTTATTCTTTGCAAAAACCTACACATTTCCTAAACTAGGTTAGCTAAATTAATTGTTCACATAAAATGTTTGGGAAAATCACTTAAAAATGTAGTAAACTGACCACTTTTTATGGTTGTGTGTACTAGACTATTTTTTCCTGATTGTGTGTATTAAACTTTTTAATTTCGGTCATTGTGTGTATTTTGCGACGATTTTCCCTTATAAAATGACCATTTTACCCTTCAAAATTTGAGAAAATTAGGGGTAAAATTGTCACAAAATACACATAATGCTACGAATTT
The DNA here is from genome assembly GCA_025667525.1 of Glebionis coronaria. Classification (NCBI taxonomy): domain Eukaryota; kingdom Viridiplantae; phylum Streptophyta; class Magnoliopsida; order Asterales; family Asteraceae; genus Glebionis; species Glebionis coronaria. The sequence continues at coordinate 463,592,821 of CM046874.1, forward strand.
AAAAGTTTAATACACACAATGAGAAAAAAAATAGTTTAGTATACACAACCATAAAAAGTGGTAAGTTTACTATATTTTTAAGTGATTTTCCCAAAATGTTTTTAACCCATTACTAGTTTGGAACATCCCCTCACCCTTTTAAACCCACCTTGTTAGCCATGTTCTTCACACATCAAACCATTGTTCCTTAAACCTCTCATTTCAACAATGGTTTCTACAAGAAGCTCAAATTATCCAAAACCTCCACCTCAAGGAAAAATCTTAAGATTAAGATTAAAATGCCTAAACTTAACTCCTCACCCTTTCACACACCCAAGAATGAGATTGTCCCAATTCTCATTTCTTCATCAAGCTCACCACCTCTTGCTCCATGCAAAACTACCTCTACCAATGGAACCAACCATTCTCATGGTTCTACCTCCTCTTTATTCTAATCTATGATGAATGAGCTTTCCTCACCCTTCACTCAAAGTAATCTCTTGGATGTGACTACCCAACCACAACCTATCCAAAGCATTCCAATTATGAATGACTTTGATGATACCATGGTTACTTCACCATTTACCCCTCCAAACTCACCCTTTTCACCCTTAGAGAGCATGCCTCCACACTCACCCACATCACCCTTGGAGAACATAACTCCTCCACCTTCACCTCCCTCAAACACTCCAAACTTGGGTGATCCTAGATTTTATGGGTATTTCATGCACAATGGCACTAATTGCCCTTGTTGCCACAACAAATTCTATCTCCTTGATATTCTTAGAATGGAGATGATTGGGGCTCACATAGAGTTGCAAAGCTTTTTGTTGAGTCTCTTTGCCAATCATCCTCCTAGGAGATAAATGATGATTTTCCCGAATAAGTTTTTCTTTAAACCAAACCAAGGAAGATTACTACTCAAGATCTAGTTTTAATTTAACTTTAGTTTAGTTAATTATTTTTTATTTCCTTTATGTATCTCTTTCATGAGCGTTTTATGAGAATGAATTATGGAATTAGCATTGTGTGCTTCTATCTTTATGTGCACATTAATCAACTTTAATTCCAAATTAAAATTGAACCTAAATCTATCACAACCTCTAAACTTGACTAAAATTGGTTCAAAATGTTATCCAAAATTTTGTCACCCTTTTTCAAGACATTCTTGGTCAATGTGTTGCTTTTATGCAACCCTAACAAAATTTAGTGCTAATAGAGGTAAAATTACAAGATTTGCAATTTTTTGAAAAAGTCTTAGTTTTTCTCAAAACTCTGGAAAATCAAGGTTTCAAGTCCACTGCACGCGGCTCCTTAAAGTCACGCGGTTCCTTAAGTGATAAGGAACTGTCGGTCCCTATATGGTACCACGAACAGAAAGTCATTTTATGGCTCGTTTTTTTTTTGTCTTTCTTCATCACCCTATTTCCAGTCAAGATTCCATGTTTACTCAATTTGGCTAAACATTCCTTGGCACTTTACGTTGGATTTTCAAACCCTTGCCTTGTATAGTTTCTTCTTATACCCCCACCTTGAGATCTCATTCTCACACCTCAACAATGCCTAACTCTCCCTTTCATAACCTTGACATTTCATTGTCACAAACCTCCTAACCCAAAGCTTCCTCATCCAAGCTTTCCAAGAAACCGAAAATCTCAGTTAGACCTATTTGGATCAAGAAACATGAACCCTCTTCATCCAAACCACCCAAGAATCCCACCTTCTCTCCAATCAAGTATTAGAATGAGACCTACTCCATTAACCCCATCACCAGAGAAAAGGAAAATCTCCCCCCACCACCAAAACCCTTTGACACCCCTCAACTCAATGATCTTTCAACCTTCCTAAACCTCACAAGGCATTATGAAAACATTAACTACCCACTCTCCTCACCACCACCAAACCCTAGGTGTGATGGCCTTCCCCCAATAACCGAATTTGTGTTGCATCATGGATCCTCGTGTGCTTGTTGTCGGTTTCAACAAATTGAACTTTCTCATGTGTATGAGAAGTTAAATTTTCTTGAATTCCTCCTCACTCTACCTCCTCTCAAAGTTTTTGTTCCCGTGGACAAAACTTTGAATGATGCATCGTCGTCTTATTTTTCCAACTAAAGGGCTACACTCCCTTCGAGTCAATAAAACTTTAGTTGTTTTAGAGTCATTAGTGTTTTTAAGCAATCTTGTAAAATTATCACTATTAGACTAGCTTATGCTTTGTGGTTTATTATCCATATCTTTTGCTTTAGATACTCATATTGTGTGTATGACTATCTACTTTGTTTGTCTTTTTCATATTTATGTAATATGAAATCTTTGTATTGTGTTTGTTTTCTTTATTTGATCATTCTCTCTTCCTTTTGAGTTGATCGTGGTTAATCTTTACAATTATTTATGGGTGATTCCATCAATTCTAAATTTTAACCCCTTGACAAATTTATCATCTTCATTGGTTGGATGTTTCCTTTCTACCTCCATTCGACCAATTAAACCTTGACTTTGTCATTTACCTTTTTGGACATACTTAGCAAATACTTGCTTCTAATTTAAGATTTCTTCTCCTTCTCCCTCTCAAGTTACTTAGTAGGTAGTCATCATATATACATTGGTGTTTCTTTCCTTTCTACTAACCTTTGTGTAGCATGTTCATATACTTGGTGCCCCAAGCAAGGGGAGCAACCACCAAGGGGGAGCTACTAGCAAAGTCCGGATATCTGCAAAGACTTGTGCTTACCTTTTTGCTACGACAAAGAGGGAGAAATGATAGTGATAAACTAGTTAATAATTCGATATTTTGTGTTTCTAAGTAAATGAGTTTGTCATTTGTCGTAATCAAAAAGGGGTAGATTGTTAATGCAAATGATGCCTAAAAACATTATTAGTTTTAACTAATCTTTCTTAGTTTTGATAACAACAAACTATACAACACATTTAGTGTAAAACACAAAACGAATTATTTAACTAACACTATCATCAAGGTAATAATCATATCACTAACTTTTCTTAATCATACTTAGTGATCATCAAAGTGATTATCCTTAAAACTCACTTTTGTTAATATGACAAAAGATTTTTAATAAACTTTCTTTTTAAGAAAATGTTTTATTAAAATGGAAAATGTAAATTAGAAAATGGCATATTCCATATGCCATAAGAATATCCTTTGAAGGTTTAAAAAACCTCAGATATTCCTATCTCACTAAAAGAAAAAAAGGGAGCGGACTCTACTGGGCGGTACCTTAAATAGCTAGGTGGTTCCTTAGCGATATGGAACCGCCGGCTAGATAAGGATCCGCGCCCAGCTAGCCGTTGGACGTTGTCTTCTATAAATAGTGGATCAAATCTCATTTTCCAATAAGCCTCTTGGACGTTTTTCTCATCCCCCTTTCTCTTTTCTATAGCATAATCATTAGTAAATTATCACTTAATGTGTTAAGTATGTTTACATATGATTATCCTCTTGATCCCCTCCTTTACCTTGTCCAATGAGAAGATCACTCACTCACTAGTGTTGTGATAAAGATGAATCCATGAATTAGTCATGTTCATCATGTTAGCCTTTTTGTTTTTGTTGATCCATTTGTATTTATGAATACTTGGACTAGTTGTATTCATCCAAGCTATTTGTGAATACTTGGATTTGTTGTGTACATCCATTGCATATGTGTTTGCTTGGATTTGTGTTGTGTAGATCCAAGCTACATGTGTGTACTTGGATATGTCTAGTTGAGTTGTAATAGATTTGTGTAGTAGTTCTCACTAAACTATAAAGTGATGTGGTTGTGTCTTGTGAGTTCTCACTAAACTTGAAAGTGATTAGTAGTTGTGTTGTGTGAAGTTCTCACTTAGCTTGAAAGTGAAGAGTCGTGAAGATTGGTTCTAGCTTTGGATTAGAACTCGACATCTATCCTTGTGTCATAAAATGGTGAAGTAGGCAACGTCGTGAAGATTGGTTCTACCTTGAGATTAGAACTTGACATCTAGCCTTGTGTCATTAAATTGTGAAGTAGGCAACGTTGTGTAGATTGGTCCTAGCTAATGATTAGGTCTCGACATTTAGCTTAGTGTCGGAAAATAATGTAAGCGACGATGTAAGGCTTTCTCCGCCAAGAAGGGAGCTTGTGGATATAGTGGAAATCTCGAGTAGGTGTACTGGAGGAGTGGAGTAGAAACGAGGATAGAGCCTCGTTGTCGAACTACTATAAATCTTGGTTTCTTGTCACTAGGTTGTCTCTTTCCTTACTCTTTACTTATTTCATTATCATTATACTTACCTATTACCATTGCTAATGCATTTGAATTGAACCTAATCATTATGCAACTTAGCTTCAAGTAAAAGATAGTTTTGATACACACTTAATTCAAAGTAATTTAAATTAGGTGACTAATAGAAGAGAAACTATTCAACCCCCCCCCCCCCCCCTTCTAGTTTCTACACCATGATTTTTCGGAATTGCATCAAATAGATACTTTTTATAATGGGCTTAATGATCATGAACGAGATTATTTGAATGTCGCCGTGGGTGGTAATTTTTTGTGCAAAACCACCGATGAAGCTTTAAATATTATCGAGAATAGATCTAAGGTTTATAATCCTCGTAACACACTAAGTGTTGCCAATATGGGTTCGTCATCGTCGTCATCATCTCGTAACATGAGTGCCTTACATGATGAAGCAAATGAGGAAAATTGGGTTTTCGATAGGTTTTCGACTCTTATGACTCATTGGAAAGCACAAGATGCTTTGAATTCCGCATCGGTTAAAGCGGTTAAAAAGAGTTGTTTATCTTATGGTGGAGCTCATGATCTTTCCGAGTGCATTACCGCCGGTGGTAACACTTCGAGTGCATACGTAGCAACGGGAACTTACAACCAAAACGACCAAGGTTCCCGCCCAAATCAAGCTCCATCAAATCAAAATGCTAACAACTATCGAAACAACAATCAAAATGGTGGTTATCAAGGCAATTCACGTAATTATAACAAAGGGAATTATCAAAATGGGAATGGACAAGTTTCAAATCAAAACCAAAACCGTGATTCTGAAACTACTATAGAAGGTTTTGAAAATGATCACACCAAAAATCTTCAAGGAGAATCTTTGAATTATGCTAAAGCAAATGATGCTAAGTTTGATAATATGCAACGTGAGATGATTAGCTTAAGATCCGAGTTGAAAAACGAGCTTAAAAACGAACTTGCAAATGAACTTAAGACTCATGCTAATAAAATGGAAGGAAACGTTCAACGTCTTCAACAAAATCAACAAAAGTTGGAACAAGGACAACATGATATTAAGCAAGAATTGTTAAAAGCGGATGCTAAGCAATCAAAATTTGAAGACCGAATGGCAAAAATGTTTGAAGCAATCATGTGTAAACCCTCTTCCTCGGGTGGTCTTCCTAGTGATACCATTGCAAACCCGAATGGAGAAATGAAGGTTATTACTACACGAAGTGGTCAAACTTTCAAGGAACCAATCTCTCGTCCAAGTACTTCTACGAAGAAGGAAATCGAGAAAGAGCCCGAGGTGATGGTCGAAAAGGAGCATATCACAAGCCCACGAAGTACCGCTCATACCACACCTACGGTTGAACCAATACCAATCATGGAACCCGAGATTCCAAGGTCGTTGCCTAATGTCCAACCCACACCACCCTTACCTTACCCTTCGAGACGAAACAAAGAGAAATTGCAAGAACGTAACAAACAACAAATCGAGCTTTTTATCCGACGCGTTGTTATACATGACTCGTTTCGCTTCCACTTTTAAAAGTATGATGAATGATAAGGAAAAACTTTCAAAGCTTGTTAATTGTTGTTCGGTTTATCTTAACCGCATACCGGAAATAGTTGGTGACCCCAGAAAGTTTCTCATTCCTTGTGATATACAAGATATGAAAGAATGCCTCGCCTTGGCCGATCTTGGTGCGAGCATTAATTTGATGCCATTTTCTATTTGGAAATCGCTTTCGCTTCCGGCTCTTACTCCTTCGAACATGTCTATTGAGATGGCCGATCATTCTACAATTTTAGCATGTGGAGTAGCCGAGGATGTTTTCGTGAAAGTGGGGAAGTTCTAATATCCCGTTGATTTTATAGTAGTTGACATCCCCGCGGATCCTCAAGTTCCTCTAATTTTAGGTCGTCCATTTTTAGACACCTCGAGATCGCTTATCAATGTTCATGCAAGAACTATTACTTTGAGATTCAAAGAAGAGGAACTTGTTATAAATGCTACTCAAAACACGACACCTTCTCATGTTTATGCAATTGCTACCATCAATCACATCGAATTAGTTGATATGGTTTGCGATGAGTTTTCACAAGAAGTGTTAGGTTTTTCCGATAGCTCGTCAAGTGGCAATCCCACTATTTTGGATCCGATTCTTGCTAATTCTACACCAAATGTCACTCCATTCCAAGGAGGTGATTTTACTTCAAATGAAATCGACAATGAAGATGAGATGAATATTGGTAATGATACTTCTATTCCACCATTTCTTCCGCCGAGGGAAGTTATGAGTGTTGAGCAAAAATCTTCAATCGAGGGACCGCCTATCCTTGAATTAAAAGATCTTCCATCTCACCTTGAATACGCATTACTGGAAGGTGATGACAAGTTGCTGGTTATTATTGCAAAAGGTCTTGCTAATGATGGAAAAACCGCGCTCTTGAAAGTTCTTAAAGCTCATAAAGGGGCAATTACGTGGAAAATTTCCGACATTAAGGGTATTGACCCAAAATTTTGTACTCACAAGATTTTAATAGAGGAGGACTACAAACCCGCAATTCAAAGTCAAAGAAGGGTAAACCCCAAAATTTATGATGTCATCAAAAAGGATGTTTTAAAACTCCTTGACGCGGGAATGATTTATCCTATCTCCGATAGCCCATGGGTGAGCCCAATCCATTGTGTCCCTAAAAAGGGAGGAATGACCGTTGTGCCCAATGAAAACAACGAGTTAATTCCCACTCGTGTTGTGACCGGTTGGAGGGTGTGTATTGACTACCGAAAGTTAAATGACACCACTCGTAAAGACCACTTTCCTTTGCCCTTCGTGGATCAAATGTTGGAGCGACTCGCGGGAAATGAATTCTATTACTTTTTAGATGGTTTTTCCGGTTACTTTCAAATCCCTATCGACCCTCGTGATCAAGAGAAAACTACGTTCACGTGTCCTTATAGAATGTTTGCTTATCGTATGATGCCTTTCGGACTTTACAATGCACCGGGTACGTTTCAATGGTGTATGATGGATATTTTTCATGATATGATCGAGAAGTCGATGGAAGTGTTTATGGATGACTTTTTGGTGTTTGGCAATTCGTTCACGTCGTGTTTTTCTAATCTCGAGCAAATGTTAAAACGTTGTGAAGAAACCAACCTTGAGCTTAATTGGGAAAAATGTCATTTTATGTGTAAACAAGAAATCGTCTTCGGGCACAAGGTCTCGAAAGCGGGGATTGAGGTAGATAAAGCTAAGGTAGACGTCATCCCCAAGTTACCTCATCCCAAAGCTGTTAAGGGAGTTAGGAGTTTCCTAGGCCACACGGGCTTTTATCGTCGCTTCATCAAAGACTTTCCGAAAATCTCTTGACCAATGACACACCTTCTCGAGAAGGATGCTCCTTTTAATTTCAATGAGGATTGTGTTAGAGATTTTGAAACTCTTAAAAGGAATTTGATGTGAGATGCAAGTGATTATGCTATAGGGGCCGTCTTAGGGCAACGTTATGAAAAGCATTTCCGTCTTATCCATTATGCTAGTAAGACAATGACCGAGGCTCAATTAAAGTAGACCACAACGGAAAAGGAATTCCTTGCCGTGGTCTATGCTTTTGAGAAATTCCGACCTTATCTCATCTTGACTAAAAGCATCGTGTATACCGGCCATTCGGCTATCAAGTATCTCTTAGCTAAGCAAGATGCTAAGCCGAGATTGCTTCGTTGGATGCTCCTCCTACAAGAATTTGATGTCACCGTGCTTGACAAAAAAGGAGCCGAGAATCTAGCGGCCGATCATCTCTCTCGTCTAGAAGATCCTCACAAAGATGTCTTTGAGAACAAGGAAATCACCGAAACATTTCCTCTTGAGACTCTCGGTGTAGTGAATTCTAAAGACACCACTCCATGGTTTGCCGACATTGCAAATTACCGTGTGGGGAATTTCATAATCAAGGGTATGACGACACAACAAAAGAGAAAATTCTTTCGCGACGTCAAGTTCTATTTTTGGGACGACCCTTATCTCTTTCGGGTTTGTGCGGATCAACTCATTCAACGTTGTGTTTTTGGTGCTGAAGCTTCTAACATCCTTAGATCTTGTCACGAGGGACCCACGGGTGGTCACCACGGTGTTAATCTCACGGCTAAGAAAGTGTTCGATGCCGGATTCTTTTGGCCTACTATCTATCGTGATGCACACGCACTTGTGAAGTCGTGTGATTCGTGCCAACGTCAAGGAAAATTGTCTCAACGTGATGAAATATCGCAAAATATATTGCAAGTGTGATATTTTCGACATTTGGGGCATAGACTTTATGGGTCCGTTCCCATCGTCTCATGGAAACAAATATATCCTCGTCGCCGTCGACTACCTTTCTAAGTGGGTGGAAGCTAAGGCTTTACCTACTGTGACACCCTAGAATCGAGGTCATTAACGTTACCCTAAATTACGCTAAATTTTGAAATTTTTAATAAATTTTAATTCCTATAATTATGAGTATTTTGGTTAGAGCCGATGTTCGAGGTTATAATTTTTACGTTTGACGTTTTGAGAAGGACGATGACGATTACGATCCCGAGGGATGCCCAATTTCATATAATTTTTGACGATTTATCGATGATGTAATTTTTCGAGAATTTTATTTACGGTTCGTGTTAAGTTGAGTCGGGTGAGTTTTATAGCCTTCCGAGTACATTTAAAGTATCCCAAAAATATTTTGGAGCGTTCGGGAAGATTTCCGACTCCCGTAAAATTTTCAAAATTGACAAATGAGTCAAACCCGCAAAGTTTTGAGGTCATTTTCTATTTAAGGACAAAAGAAGCCAAAAATTGCACAAAGGTCCCTCCTAACCCATCAAAAGGGCCAAAATGGATAAACACACAAACACACACAACATTTACAAAAAAAAATCAAACCCACTCCCTCTCTTCTCTCTCAAACCGACAGACACCCCCACCCACATCAAAAATTCACCAAAAATCATTTTCCACTTGATTTTTCAAAAATCTAAGGTTAGACCACACTTAGTTTGGTCATTCCCCACATATTCATGTGCTCAAATCCAACATGCATTGATAAAAAATTTTCAAGATTTTTCCATATGATCCAAATTCGTTTTTGAGGCTAAATGAGCTAATGCATGTTGATATTAAGTGTTATGGAAGTATAAACACCAAGAAAACCCACCAAAATTAATTTGGTTGTGGTGATTGGGTCACCCAAACCCCACGGCAAAGGGGGGTGTTTGGGGAGCCATGGTGGTTGTTGATTTTGCATGTTGTTCTTGTGTTTGGTTTGATGATTTAGGGTGTTTTACATAGGGTATACTAGTTGCATGGTTATTTCTTTGAAGTTTTGATTTTGAGATTGATTGATCAATAGGGGTAGGATTGAAGTTTGATGTTAGGATATGTTTGGGAAGGCTTAAGATGATGTTTAGTGTTGGTTAGAAGGCTTGGAATCGAGTCTAAGTGCGTTTTTGGTATGGTCATATTTAGGCAGAAACATTTGGTCTATTTTATAAAAATTATTTTGTTTCCAGGTCTTGAAAGCTAAATGTAGTTGTAGAGGGTTTTTCTAGCTTTAATTTGGTATAAGGTAGAGCCCGTGACTCAAAACGAGCTAAAAGTTATGACATTTTAAAGATCGGGTACCGGGAGACGAGGACTTTCACAATCCGAATTTGTGCAAAGTTTTAGTCAAATCCCGAGGGTCACAAGTATAATTTGGTAAATGGTCAAGGGTCAAAATTTGGTCCCTAACCTGTACAAATGGGTCTATATGTTGACTTAGTTGTCAAGGAAGTCAAAGGTATTTTTCATATAGGTCAAAGAGGTCAAAATTGGTCGAAGCGCAATTTCAGCCCGTAAAATGTAGTCGTGGAAATGAGTTGCGTAACGGGTCGTAAAAGTAAAAACTTTTATTGGGCTTAAAAACATGTTATCTACAGGTCATATAGGATTTTTGGAAATTTTGTCAAATTTTATAAGCATGGTTTAATAAGGTAAAACAGCCCGTACTTTAGTCAAGTACCGGCGAGAACGAGTAAAAATGGACAACGTAAGTATTGAGAACGAATGGAATAAAATGAATGATACTTGTTGTTTTGTTTTTGGCGTGAGTTATATTTGTCCTAAGTGACTTGTATATATGTATTTTATACAGTACCGTAAGTATTTAAATGAGATTACTCATTACGCGTTATTTGTGATAGGTGTTGACTTACCCGGGCATCCGTTTCGTCGTCAGTGATCACTCCTCGAACTACCGACTACTTAATACCTAAGGTGTGAATTTATAGCCTCGCTTATATTTATTTCAAATTGTTTTACCCGCGAGGGAAATGCATGCTAGTTTTTAAAAAGGAACGTATATCATGAATGATTGTTAGACCCGAAAGTTGCCTTAGAATTGTGTTGAGTACCAAAGTTGCAAAAGTCCCTAAATTCATGAACTATTAACTATTGTCTTGCCCTCGAGTAGGGGGAAATAGCCGCTTATGCAATTTGTAGTACTACGGGGTTAACGACCCAATGCTAGCCGAGAAGCTGTACTTATAGTAAGTTCTGCGGTAGATTATTTTGTATGAGAAATAAGGTATAATTGCAACTGATGCCTTTAGAAGGGACACTGGTTTCATCTGAATCATGCCGGTATATTTACGCGGGTGATTGAGTTAACGGATTAGTGTCATGAGCTTAAACACAATTGTCAGTATCCTGATTATAGTTTGTTTGATCGACAAGACTATAAATGATCACGAATGGTTTTTATTATATATACGTTCAAATGGATTGAAAAACCTATGAATTCCACTCAACGTTTTCGTTGACCAAATTTTTGGCATGTGTTTCAGGTAACCGCTGAGAAGTAGGATGGAGCATGCATGGGATGGATGTTGTGTGTATGGCTTGGTGTCCGCTTGTTTTTCCCTCCTTTTCTACTTAAACAATTTTTAGGTTTAATGTTATGTTGTTGTAAAACTGAAGTTTTTGGGGTTGAGATTCATGGGGACCGAAAACGCTAAACTCTGTGCACTATTTGGGGTTGGAAAAACTGTGGACATGTATTATCTAACAATTTTAATTTCAAGTTTTAAGTCGACGTCTTTTTAGCGTCGTTTGATATATCTGGTGTGCAATGAATACTGTGTAGCACCCATTGTTGTAGTTCCGCTGCGCATAACAATTGTGGGGGTGTTACAGATTGGTAATCAGAGCCACGAGTTATAGAGAACTAGGTCGTTTTTGAAAATCCTAAACTATAACTTTTGGTGTCGTAAGAAAAAGGGTCCAAGCACACACAACTATCCTGCATGGCTCCGGTAAGATTTATTGTTGTATTTATGGCATTTGACGTATACTTTTGAGTAAAGTATATATGTGGGTAATTATTATATAAGTATGGAATTACTATATGTAGACGTTAAATTTTACGTGAAATATCCGACATCGTAATTTTCATATTAATCATGCATGAGCATCATATTATTACATTTCGGGCATATGTACCACCTTTGCATTGCATTTGCATGCATATATTTATAATTACCGTATAATTACTTATGTACCCTCCGAAATTCGCTGTTATTGCAGGAATGGCCGAGGTACCGCCCAACGATAACGGAAACGATTACGTCGTAGGTCACGAAGGGGGACCGCTTCCTCCGAACCCGCCGGACAATAATAATGGATGGATCGCTCCAGAAGACGAAATAGGGCCGGAAAACGACAATGGCGAAAGTGAGGTGGATAACTTCAGCATGAGTAGTGACGAGAATGAGGATTCCGAAGAAGAGCCCGAGGAGCTATTGGATGATGGCATTCCCGAGGATGCCGTGGGCCAGACCGAACCCGATTTGTTTCAATCTCCGAATTCGCCGAAGGGTTATGAGGTACCACCGACCGGTCGTTATGAGCAGCAACCCTTTGATCGCCCGATGGACAATAGTAATGGGAGCAGTGGAGAGTCATCCAAGTCGCCATCGATTCATGAGAATATTGCAAGGGTCTATTTTCCGAGACCGAGTCACTACTGGGATCCCGCAGGTCGTTTGGGGAGGATGGAAAGGTTGATGTATGAGCGGTTTGTAGTTGAGACTAGGGTGATTAAGAAGTTTGATAAGACTGAAAGGGAACATCAAAGACTGTTGGAAAGGACTTCAAGAATTGCGTATGATGGGATGATGAACACAAGTGCCATCAACAGTTTAAAATCAATGGTTGCGAATTTAAGTGCTAGTCTTGACCGTGTGAGGGAAGATCAGATGAGGTTGTCGAGGATGCAGAGTTGGGAGCATCGTGTGAGGGATTCATTGCCCCCGGATTGGAGATTCGTGGACGATGTGGAGATGGAGGCGAATGACTTCATGGTTCAGCCGCCTACTGGAGGTGCTTGTATTTCGGTGGGAAATCAGGTAGCGATTGAGTGTGGATCCACATCAGGGATGAGAAAGGAAACAGAATGTGGGCCGGATGAGAAAGGAAAGGGAAAAGTGGATGATGTGGATGAGGACGTGAGTGATGAGGAAACCGAGGAAGACGACGACGAGCCGCCATCCAAGAGGCCGTGTGGATCACCACATGCCTAGTTACTTGTTTTGTATTTTTCTTTGATCATTGTAATAGAACTATTTTAGACCTTTGTATGATGGTATTATGACGAGAAACTCAAGTACTTGATGTTTTGTGGTGAACGATTGTAGTGGCATTACTTGTCACGATTTTGGTTAACTATCAATACAATCTATGTTACCTTTCATGATCTGTGATATGTCTTAAATTTGATCTTTTGTGGTGTGAATTGATGAATATTAGTAACTCCGTAGTGATGTGTCGTTGTATGTATTTTATGTCTGGGAAACTTGATATGAATACTTACATTGTTTTTCTATTTTCCTTGTCTTGCAGAAAGAGATATTCGATAAAACAATGCCTCCAAAGTTGACTGCCGATCGTGTTAACAACATGATTCAGGAAGCAATAGCTAATGCGTTGCAAGCAGACCGAGCTGGGAGAAATCAGGATCCAGGAAGGAACGCGGGGAGACAGCCAGCCCCGAGAGTGTGTACCTATTCTAGCTTTATGAAGTGCGGTCCCACGCAGTTCCGTGGAACGGGTGGAGCTTTAGAACTTAGACGATGGTTGGAAAAAGTTGAGAGTACGTTTGAAATCAGTGGTTGTGCATAGGCGGATAAAGTAAAGTTTGCAGCGGCTACGTTTCTGGATGATGCGTTAAGTTGGTGGAATACCCAGGTAGCTACGGTTGGATTGGCTGTAGCAAATGCAAGGACGTGGAATGCGACCAAAGCTTTGTTGACAAAGAAGTTTTGCCCAGAGGAGGAATTGGGGCAATTGGAGGACGAATTGAGACATTTGACCTTAAAGAACAACGATATAGCTTCTTACACCAGGAGATTCAATGAGTTAAGTCTTTTGTGTCCGGACATATTTGCCAATGATGCCAAGAAAATGAAGCAGTATATAAAGGGTTTATCTAGCAACATCAAAGGTGAAACAACTTCGTCAAAACCTGGAACGTTTGACGAAGCGGTTCAAATGGCACACGCTTTGATGGACGTTAAGCTTCAGGACAAGCAGAATTACATTGCTGAGGGCAACAAAAGGAAATGGGAGGCAGCGCAAAGTAATCAATCCCAAGGCCAGAACCGAGGAGGAAATCGAAACAACCATGGGCCGAACCGTAATCAGCAGTTTAATCAGAGAAGGAACGAAGGGATGAGGGCAGTGACGAACCCTAGAGGTGTGAAAGTGAACCCCCATTGTGGAAAGTGCAACTTGTATCATGTTGGAAATTGCCCGCCGGCATGCGGCAAGTGTGGAAAGGCAGGTCATAGGACAGCTAGTTGTCGAACGGGAGGAGTAGCCACTGGGGCTAATGCTATCAGGATGAGGGGATGTTATAGCTGTGGAGAAAGAGGGCATGTGCAAGCAAATTGCCCGAAGACAGGAAACAGACGGGGAGGAAATAATGCGGCAGCTGTGTATCAAGTGGGAACTGCTGATAAACCACAAGGTCCAAATGTGGTTACCGGTACGTTTTTGCTAGACGCTTGTTATGCTAGTATTTTATTTGATTCTGGCTCCGACAAGAGTTTTGTAGACGTTAGATTTAGTCGTCATATCGATAGAGAACCGGTGTTGTTAACGACTAGTTATAATGTTGAATTAGCCGATGGAAAAATTGTTAGTACGAATTCTATACTGAAAGGGTGTACCTTGAAGTTAGGAAACTACGCTTTTAAAATTGACTTAATTGAACCTTGCAATTGATCTGTTCCAGTGTATACTCAAAGATCGATTTAAGATCAGGGTATCATCAACTGCGTGTAAGAGAGGAGGATATTCCTGTAACCGCCTTTCGTACGCGGTATGGACACTTTGAATTTCGAGTGATGCCGTTTGGGTTGACGAACGCGCCTGCTGTATTCATGGATCTTATGAATCGCGTGTGCAAGCCGTATCTAGATAAGTTTGTTATTGTTTTCATCGATGATATACTTATTTACTCTAAGAGTAGGGAGGAGCACGAGAAGCACCTAAGAAAGATTTTGGAGTTGTTAAGGAAGGAGAAGCTGTATGCAAAATTCTCTAAGTGTGAGTTTTGGTTGGAATCAGTGCAGTTTCTAGGTCATGTGATTGATAGTGAGGGAGTTCGTGTAGATCCTGCTAAGATCGAAGCAATCAGGGAATGGTCAGCACCGACGACGCCGACTGAAGTTCGACAATTTTTGGGTTTAGCTGGGTATTATAGAAGGTTTATTGAAGGATTTTCGTTGATTGTGAAACCATTGACGCGGCTTACCGAGAAGAATAGGGTGTATGAATGGGGAATTGAGGAAGAGCTTGCTTTCGAAACGCTTAAGGATAAGTTATGTTCCGCGCCGATTTTATCATTGCCTGAAGGAACCGAAGACTTCGTGGTGTATTGTGATGCGTCTCGTAAAGGTTATGGAGCAGTATTAATGCAACGTGAGAAGGTGATAGCCTACGCGTCGAGGCAATTAAGGAAGAACGAGGAGAACTACACGACGCACGATTTGGAATTAGGAGCGGTAGTTTTTGCGTTGAAGTTGTGGAGACACTATCTGTATGGGACAAAGTGTGTTGTATTCACTGATCACAAGAGTTTGCAGCACATTTTAGATCAAAAGGAGTTGAATATGCGACAAAGACGATGGGTTGAACTACTGAGTGATTATGACTGCGAAATTCGCTATCACCCTGGGAAGGCGAATGTTGTAGCGGATGCATTGAGTAGGAAGGAACGGGAGAAACCTTTGAGGGTTAGAGCTTTAGTGATGAGTGAGAGCGTTGACTTAACCGAAACCATACTGAAAGCTCAGGAGAGAGGATTGATGAAAGGGAAAGTTGAAGCCGAGAATTTGGGACGAATGTTGAAACCTCTTTTTGTGATTAGGTCAGACGGACTAAGATATTTTGAGAATCGGATTTGGTTACCACTGTGTTCATCTGAGGAAGGAAAGCCTGGAGTTCGAGAGTTAGTTATGAATGAGTCGCATAAATCGAAGTATTCGATACATCCTGGATCGGATAAGATGTACCACGACCTGAAGAAAGTCTATTGGTGGCCGAATATGAAGGCAGATATTGCTCGTTACGTCAGTAAGTGTTTGACTTGTGCAAAGGTTCAGGCAGAACATAAGAAACCATCTGGATTGTTGGTACAACCGGAAATCCCAGAATGGAAATGGGAGAAAATCGCAATGGATTTTGTGACGGGATTACCTAGGACTCCTAGTGGATGCGATATGATATGGGTAATTGTGGATTGGTTGACGAAATCTGCTCATTTCTTACCTATGAAGAAGACGGACAGCATGGAAAAACTCGCCAGCGTGTACGTGAAAGAGATCGTCTGTAGACATGGAGTGCCGTTATCGATCATTTCGGATCGCGACAGTAGATTTACGTCGGAATTTTGGAAATCGCTTCAACGGGCGATGGGCACTGAACTGAGTTTAAGCACGGCTTATCACCCGGAAACTGACGGCCAGAGTGAACGAACGATTCAAACGATGGAGGACATGCTCCGAGCATGCGTGATCGATTTTGGAGGAAGTTGGGAACGCCACTTGCCTCTGGTGGAATTTTCGTACAATAATAGTTATCATGCGAGTATCAAAGCGGCACCGTTCGAAGCATTGTATGGAAGGAAGTGTAGATCGCCAGTTTGTTGGAGTGAAGTAGGGGAGAGTCAATTGACTGGACCCGAAATGGTATTAGAAACGACAGAGAAGATCGTGCAGATCAAGAACCGACTACTTGCTGCGAGAAGCCGACAGAAAAGTTATGCCGATAACCGAAGGAAACCGTTGGAGTTTGAAGTTGGAGATATGGTTATGCTCAAGGTATCGCCATGTAAGGGTGTGATTCGTTTTGGGAAGAAAGGAAAGTTGAGTCCGAGGTATATTGGACCGTTTAAGATCGTTGAACGAATTGGACCAGTAGCGTACAAGTTAGAATTACCGACCGAGCTTAGTGCTATTCATGACACGTTTCACGTATCGAACCTGAAGAAGAGTTTGGCGGACAAGGAATTGGTGATTCCTTTGGACGAGATTCGACTAGACGACAAAATGCACTTTGTGGAAGAACCTGTGGAAATTATGGACCGGGAGGTCAAGCGGTTGAAGCATAGTAGGATTCCTATTGTGAAGGTCCGATGGAATTCTAAGCGTGGACCGGAATACACCTGGGAACGTGAGGACTTTTTCAAGGAAAGGTATCCTCATCTGTTCCAGTAAGACGAAATGTGAGTACAAGAAGAGGCGAGCGCCGGGACGTCGCTCTCTTTAAGGAGGGGTGGATGTGACACCCTAGAATCGAGGTCATTAACGTTACCCTAAATTACGCTAAATTTTGAAATTTTTAATAAATTTTAATTCCTATAATTATGAGTATTTTGGTTAGAGCCGATGTTCGAGGTTATAATTTTTACGTTTGACGTTTTGAGAAGGACGATGACGATTACGATCCCGAGGGATGCCCAATTTCATATAATTTTTGACGATTTATCGATGATGTAATTTTTCGAGAATTTTATTTACGGTTCGTGTTAAGTTGAGTCGGGTGAGTTTTATAGCCTTCCGAGTATATTTAAAGTATCCCAAAAATATTTTGGAGCGTTCGGGAAGATTTCCGACTCCCGTAAAATTTTCAAAATTGACAAATGAGTCAAACCCGCAAAGTTTTGAGGTCATTTTCTATTTAAGGACAAAAGAAGCCAAAAATTGCACAAAGGTCCCTCCTAACCCATCAAAAGGGCCAAAATGGATAAACACACAAACACACACAACATTTACAAAAAAAAATCAAACCCACTCCCTCTCTTCTCTCTCAAACCGACGGACACCCCCACCCACATCAAAAATTCACCAAAAATCATTTTCCACTTGATTTTTCAAAAATCTAAGGTTAGACCACACTTAGTTTGGTCATTCCCCACATATTCATGTGCTCAAATCCAACATGCATTGATAAAAAATTTTCAAGATTTTTCCATATGATCCAAATTCGTTTTTGAGGCTAAATGAGCTAATGCATGTTGATATTAAGTGTTATGGAAGTATAAACACCAAGAAAACCCACCAAAATTAATTTGGTTGTGGTGATTGGGTCACCCAAACCCCACGGCAAAGGGGGGTGTTTGGGGAGCCATGGTGGTTGTTGATTTTGCATGTTGTTCTTGTGTTTGGTTTGATGATTTAGGGTGTTTTACATAGGGTATACAAGTTGCATGGTTATTTCTTTGAAGTTTTGATTTTGAGATTGATTGATCAATAGGGGTAGGATTGAAGTTTGATGTTAGGATATGTTTGGGAAGGCTTAAGATGATGTTTAGTGTTGGTTAGAAGGCTTGGAATCGAGTCTAAGTGCGTTTTTGGTATGGTCATATTTAGGCAGAAACATTTGGTCTATTTTATAAAAATTATTTTGTTTCCAGGTCTTGAAAGCTAAATGTAGTTGTAGAGGGTTTTTCTAGCTTTAATTTGGTATAAGGTAGAGCCCGTGACTCAAAACGAGCTAAAAGTTATGACATTTTAAAGATCGGGTACCGGGAGACGAGGACTTTCACAATCCGAATTTGTGCAAAGTTTTAGTCAAATCCCGAGGGTCACAAGTATAATTTGGTAAATGGTCAAGGGTCAAAATTTGGTCCCTAACCTGTACAAATGGGTCTATATGTTGACTTAGTTGTCAAGGAAGTCAAAGGTATTTTTCATATAGGTCAAAGAGGTCAAAATTGGTCGAAGCGCAATTTCAGCCCGTAAAATGTAGTCGTGGAAATGAGTTGCGTAACGGGTCGTAAAAGTAAAAACTTTTATTGGGCTTAAAAACATGTTATCTACAGGTCATATAGGATTTTTGGAAATTTTGTCAAATTTTATAAGCATGGTTTAATAAGGTAAAACAGCCCGTACTTTAGTCAAGTACCGGCGAGAACGAGTAAAAATGGACAACGTAAGTATTGAGAACGAATGGAATAAAATGAATGATACTTGTTGTTTTGTTTTTGGCGTGAGTTATATTTGTCCTAAGTAACTTGTATATATGTATTTTATACAGTACCGTAAGTATTTAAATGAGATTACTCATTACGCGTTATTTGTGATAGGTGTTGACTTACCCGGGCATCCGTTTCGTCGTCAGTGATCACTCCTCGAACTACCGACTACTTAATACCTAAGGTGTGAATTTATAGCCTCGCTTATATTTATTTCAAATTGTTTTACCCGCGAGGGAAATGCATGCTAGTTTTCAAAAAGGAACGTATATCATGAATGATTGTTAGACCCGAAAGTTGCCTTAGAATTGTGTTGAGTACCAAAGTTGCAAAAGTCCCTAAATTCATGAACTATTAACTATTGTCTTGCCCTCGAGTAGGGGGAAATAGCCGCTTATGCAATTTGTAGTACTACGGGGTTAACGACCCAATGCTAGCCGAGAAGCTGTACTTATAGTAAGTTCTGTGGTAGATTATTTTGTATGAGAAATAAGGTATAATTGCAACTGATGCCTTTAGAAGGGGCACTGGTTTCATCTGAATCATGCCGGTATATTTACGCGGGTGATTGAGTTAACGGATTAGTGTCATGAGCTTAAACACAATTGTCAGTATCCTGATTATAGTTTGTTTGATCGACAAGACTATAAATGATCACGAATGGTTTTTATTATATATACGTTCAAATGGATTGAAAAACCTATGAATTCCACTCAACGTTTTCGTTGACCAAATTTTTGGCATGTGTTTCAGGTAACCGCTGAGAAGTAGGATGGAGCATGCATGGGATGGATGTTGTGTGTATGGCTTGGTGTCCGCTTGTTTTTCCCTCCTTTTCTACTTAAACAATTTTTAGGTTTAATGTTATGTTGTTGTAAAACTGAAGTTTTTGGGGTTGAGATTCATGGGGACCGAAAACGCTAAACTCTGTGCACTATTTGGGGTTGGAAAAACTGTGGACATGTATTATCTAACAATTTTAATTTCAAGTTTTAAGTCGACGTCTTTTTAGCGTCGTTTGATATATCTGGTGTGCAATGAATACTGTGTAGCACCCATTGTTGTAGTTCCGCTGCGCATAACAATTGTGGGGGTGTTACACCTACTAATGATGCTCGTGTGGTAGTGAAGTTTTTGAAGCAACTATTATCTCGGTTTGGAACCCCTCGTGCTATTATAAGCGATCGTGGAACCCAATTTTGTATTGACCAATTCGAGAAGGTCTTAAAGAAATATGGAGGTACTCATCGTCTTTCTACGCCTTATCACCCGCAAACGAGTGGGCAAGTCGAGGTTTCAAACCGAGCTTTGAAGAGGATTTTAGAGAGGTCGATTGGAGAAAACCGTGCTTCATGGTCCGACAAACTCGATGACGCTTTATGGTCCTTTAGGACCGCTTATAAGACACCTATCGGTTGTACTCCATATAAGTTGGTTTATGGAAAAAATTGTCATTTGCCCATTGAATTGGAGCATAAGGCATATTGGGCCCTTAAGCATGCAAATTTTGATTTAAAGACCACAGGAGATCACCGGAAAATACAATTGAATGAATTGGATGAATTAAGTGATAATGCTTATGAAAACTCATTAATTTTCAAAGAAAAGACTAAAAAGTTTCATAATGCAAAGATTAAAAACCGGGTTTTTAACGTTGGTGATCAAGTGTTACTTTTTAACTCTCGATTAAAGATGTTTTCCGGGAAACTGAAATCTCATTGGTCGGGTCCTTTCACCATTACACAAGTTTTTCCTTATGAGATCATCGAGCTAGCTCAAAATGATGGTCCTAATTTTAAGGTGAATGGACATAGGCTTGAGCACTACTTTGGTGGGGAAGTTCCTTCGTTGGACGACCTCGACCAAGTCACCTTCCCTAATGATAATTAGCATTGAGGGGATCGAGTCGAGCTCATGACTTGGTAATAAAAAACGAGGTGCCTCGTGGGGGAGATCCCATGCTTATTCTTTTAATGCTTTCTAATAAAATAATGAGAGGGGATTTGTGCCCTTCTAACTCGATGTCTTGTGGTTGTTTGTGAATGTGTTATCTAGATCGTCATCATCACTACGATTGAAGACTCTCGTGTTCGTTTACGTGAGCCTCGATCGTTTGCTTGAAGAGTTTTTCACGAATCCATGACATATCCTTTATTGTTCTAACAATTATCTTTTAGCATAATTAATAAACGGCTTTAGATATATTGTTGATCACCCTTTCCATGCTAGATCCAAAGCATTCGACTCTTCGTCTCAAGTATGGGGTGCTCCACCTTTAGACTCGAAACATTGAGGACAATGTTTAATTTTAGTATCGGGGGGTGAATAGATACTTGCTTTGCTACGCCCTCACGTTTTTCAACTTTCAACTTTTTGTTTTGTTTTGTTGCTAATAAGGCTAAAAATGGCCAAAGTTTAAATTTTTTCTTAGTTTTCATAAGTGTTTTTAAGACACGAATGTATATTTTTCGATGGGTAGAATAAGAGCTAATTTTTGACTTGATGGGCATTTGGAGCCCTTTACATTCCTTAACCCGCTCGAATCAAGTTTTTCTAGACTTTTATATAGGGAACTTTAAAACGCGAAAGTCTTAGCTCATTCGGGTTAAGAACAAGAACTTTTTGCAAGTTCCTATAATTGATCCTAGAAAGTCACTTATCAAGGGAACTATAAAATGCATTCTCTAAACATGAAAAAGTCCAAGAAAGTGCAAGATCCTATAGGTGGCTTGAAAACCCAAAACTTCGATTTGATATAGTCTTAATGAAAGCTAATCCAAATTTGGCTTAATTTTGACTTGCATGGCTAAGTATTCACGAGTCTCTTTAATTAGAGGTCTTTAAATAGTAAAGAGCGAAAATGATAGAGTTAGACAAGTGATCATGCTAAACGTAGAACATGAAAATGTTCTTTCAAAAACTCATATATTTTTAATTGTGGCTTTTTCTCCCATAAGATCAATGCATTAGGAATAAAAATAATTGCAATAAGTAAGGTCGTACAATTTGAAAGGTTACTTAGCTTCTAGCACAAGATCGTTTAAAAGTTGCTCGGGGTTGAATAGAGTTCATAGCCAAGGCATAACTTATTGAAGCGGGATGCGAAGATTGGTGAAGATCATAAAAGGCCCTAACAAGGCATGAGGAGCTCTATTTTGTTGCTAAAGATCCAAGATGATGTGAAGTATCATTATTCCTAAATCAATATGAAGGATCGAGACACACGACGAAAAGAAATTACTCCCCTAAAGATCATGGATAAAGTCTATCCAGAAAGACCGTAACAAGGTATGAGGATAAATATATCCAAGTCCGAAAAGGAGGCGGATCGTTGTATATCGAAGTCCAAAGTAAAGATTGAAGAAAAATGATGAAGTCGTGGTCCAAGCATGAAGAATCTCTCAAAAAACGTCAAGTGAAGAAATTCCAAAATATGAAGAGACGACCATAATTTCAAGAACGTCTTCCCAAGATTTAAAGTATGAAGTACACGCCAAATATCGGTCCCAGAAAGGTCTCAAATTCTGAAACGAGTTATGCCAAGATATGAACTTAAGGAGATACACGAGAAGCGTTTTCAAAGATTTAGTCCTTCGGCTAACTATAAATTAAATCGTGCTACTTTACTTTCGGACTAATAAATACTCAAATAAGTCAATATGAATCACTTGTGATCCATGACAAATAGTTAAAAAATTCTAGAAACCCATTTCCTTTCATAATAACTAGGATTGCGGGGAGAAAAAGTATTACAGATTTTGGACGTATGAGTAGTGTTAGCATTGTGACTTGTACCAACAATGATCTCGTTTTTGCACTTAGCATGGAATGTATGACAATCAAGGATGACGAACTTTACTCTATGGGACATTCACTTGTTTCTATTCATTGACCCTAAAAGTCACTCACGTGATGAAAATCATACATTATGTCTTTACACATCTTCGTAGTATTGTTGCAAGTTTTCACTTTCCAATAAAGGTAAATAAATTTGAATTTTGTAGATGCTTAGATACTTTATTCTAGCATAGCGTGAGGGCACGACAATATCTTAGTATGGGGGAGTGATGAGATGGCATTTATACATGATCTCATCATTCTTTTCGGGCTTTAAATGCATAAAATGTCATAAAAATACCATATATATGCTTGTGTTTGTTTACATGTGTATTTTAGGTACGGATATCGAGAAAACGACAAAAGATCACAAGAAACGAGGAAAAATGAACATGAGAAACAAAGCTGCACAATGAACCGGGCCCTACTTGTGGATTTCTCAAAGAAAAACCCTTGAAGGCTTGAAGATGTACAAGATTGATCCCTCATCTATATACAAATGACACTTAATACCCTTGTATATTCATAATTACAAGTTTGGTCCCTTAAGTTTGTCAAAATTACAAAAAGGTCCTTCAACTTTGAAGATTTGGCAAGTTTAGTCCCTCAACAATTCTAAATTGTCAACAATGGTCCCGCATGAAGTCAAAGATCCTATGAAGACCTTCAAAGATGATAAATGTCCAAGTTCAGTCCTTGAAATATGCAAAAATGCCAAAACAAACCCTTATAACCCTTGTTACAAAGTTTTGTGGCCAAAGTATGAAATTGGAAAGTTTCATAACAAAGGAAATCATTTTGTTGGCTGAATAAACTTTTTTTACACAAATTTCCAAAAGAAGGTCTACTTGAGTCATTTCCCAAAGTTCAAAGAAAGAAAAGGGGCGCCAAACACTTACTGTAGCAAGATAAACGGATTAAACCTTTTTACTATTCACCTATCATCCCCATTACTATCCCACTTAAAACCAAGGGTAAAATGAAATTATCCAGGCACACGCTTAATTCACACACACACGAACTCATCCCACACCAAAATTCCCAATCCCCACTCACCAAAGGACCCCAGCATTCAAACCCGTCCACCAATCATGTGACATCCTCCTCTCTAAGCAAAGCAACCTGTCCAAATCAACGACTCACAATCATTTGACAGCTCACAACATCAAACACGCCGTAAGCACTCAAGGGCATTCAAGGGTTTTTCTAGCTAGGGTTTTCATGTAATTTGCATCTAGAATCATCTATTGTTGCCTATAAAAGGACCCCCAACCTGTGGTGAGGCCTTTGTTCCATATTTTAGCAATTTTCTTTGTAATTCCTTTTTATGAAATAAAATTTGAATTTCTGAAAATTTTGAATTCTCTTTTGTGATTTATAAAAGTTTGGTGTTGGAATAGCTAAGATCTGAGTTCCATAAACATGTTTGGTTGATTTTGAGAAAAGGATTTAAGGTTTAAAACACTTGTTTTCAAAATCCAAAGGATAATCTGTTTTGGCTTACTTTTGTGTTTGTTCATCTTAGCAGCTTGTGGAAGCTGGTGCTTATTCTTGCTAGCACCTCAGCTCAAACATTCCAAAGTGTGGATGTACATTTTGGAGGTTTGATTCTCTTATCTCTTTTACTTTTTCTGAATTTTGCTTAATTTTGGGTGAATCTGCATATTTGATTGTGAATCTGTGAATTTGTGGTTGATTTGTGTTTCTGAGGTTGGATTATTATTGCTAGGGTTGTTTTGATCTTGGATTGAGGGTTAAAACATAACAATCCTTTAAAAATATGAGAAATCAGATTCCAAAGGGGTGTTTGGGTTAACTGATTTATCAAGATTCAAGGCAACCTTTGTGGTTTTTTATTGTTCCTTTGTGTTGGTACTTGTTTATCTGGTGCAAGTGGTCTGTTATCTGCAAGTTTTAAGGGTCCAAACACCTAAATCAATCAAAGGTTTATAAAATCTGTTTTACTTGGGTACTTTGGCTAAAATTTTGGGGACACCTAGATCTAAGGGTAGACTAGGGCTAACAAGATTTAAATTTTGGTTAACATAACCAGGGAAAGGGATTTGAGGGCTTGAAATTGGATTGGTGGTTAAATAGATCAGCAAAAGGATTTTGGATAATCACCTTTGTTCATCAGTAACTTTTTATGCTTGAATCTGCTTATTTACTTTGATCCAGTACTTGAAACAAGTTTATTTGTGCTTATTGGATTTTATTATAGCTTGTGTATGCATATGGTTCAATTTGGATGGCTTATTCATGCTTAATTTGCTTATTTGGTCATAACTGCTTATTTTCAAGGTCTGTATCATATATGTGGACTGTTTGCTTATTCTATGCTTACTGAGTGAACCAAATTATGATTTGTTAATTGATATTGACTCCTTGTGATCCACTGATTACAAGGTTTCCTTTGTTTTCATTTGAATCCAACTGGATCTCTCTAAAAAAGCAAGTTAAATAGTCAAAGCAGTGGGAACTCCTTTCCCCTACTGCTAGCCACTGCTAGTGTTATTTCAACTGGTGCTTATCGATAAGCTGTTCAAGCTTATTTAAACCTGCAACAACTTTGAATTTGTAATAGGTTTCACTTATTTGACCCATTTGTTCATACTGGAGCATTTGAGGGGTTGACTTTGAGCTTTGACTATAAAACCAACAACCTTGACTTTTACATAAGTGCTTATCAGCTTATTCAGCTTATTTGGCTTGGCTTATTGAACTTTTCTTTTTTGATTTGTCTTAATTAAGTCATTTAGAGTCTTTTACAACTTATTTCAAGGTCTAAGGTGGTCTAGAACCTCAACCTGACTATTTTGTCTTTTAGTGAAATTCTACTTTGCTTATTTCTGGCTTATTCAGTTTGCTTTTTCAAAATTTCTATTCACAGATCTCTCAGGCATCTCAAAAGAAGGTTGTGTGTCAAATCTGAGCTTATGGCATTGGCTTATTGCTTAATGGGCTTATTAGCCCAATAAGGATAAGTTGTTATACCAATAAGCTGTGATAAGCTCGAAACCAGCTTTTGGGCCTTCAATCTTTTAAGTTCAGAATCAAATTTTGATTCAGATAGGGCTTTTTAAGGTCTTTTGGTCGAGTTTGAACTTTTTGGGCTCATTAAGCCCATTTAAGTGGACTGTTTTAGTTTTTAGCCCATTAGGGGTATTTTGGTAATTTCACTTTCATTTTCTGTTAATTTAGGTTAAAATAAACTAGTTTGCAAGTTTTTAGAATTTTTTATTGATTTTTGGTTTTTTAATTATATTTTAATATTATTTTAATATTAAAATTCAGTTTTCACATTTTTGCACTTTTTGATATTTTTCTTAGGTATAATACATTAAAATAGGATTTTTAAAACTCTTAAATTAGTTTTAGCATCATTTTATTAATTTTTAAAATTATTTTAAGGTTTAAATAGTTTTTAATCATTTTCAATAGTTTTAATTTGTTTTAAAATTCATAAAAATATGTTTTATTCTTTTTAAGTCATTTAGAGGTTTACAAAGTGAAAAAAATCTTTATTTGAGCTTTTTAATAATTATTTTGATTTTTAGGTCTTTAATTAGCATTTAAAAATTAATATTTAATTAATTAAAAGGTTTGAAAATGTTTTGATCATTTGTAAACTCTTACTTTATTTAATTTGATTTTTGGTAATTTTTTGGGAATTTTTAGAATTAATTTTTATTTTAGCACTTTTTACGGTTTTTAATTTAGTCGTCGTAGTAATAATTTTCACGTATCCGTCATTCTATTTTCTCATCCCCTTCTTTCTCAAATATTAATCCAAAATATTTACATCTTAATCACACACATATACCTCCTTGGGAAACGAACTTATTTGGGTAATTAGTGCTTGATTTTCCTAAATCATCACTTAATACTTTCCGGTTTTACGCCTTTTTCCTAAAAGGTCGTATTTTTACCACAACACCCAACATCAATCAAAACAATCTTTCTTACAAGTCACAAAACTACCTTGCTCCACCCGGTTTCCCCACCCTATCCACCCAACAATACTCAACCCAATCCCCCCTCAATTGTTACAAAGTAACCAAGGGCTAAGGCCACAATACCAAGGGAACAACTATAAAGCACCCAACAACTTTCAAAATCAAGGAAATAACTTTCACCCACCCAATCAAGGATTTTACCCACCACCCTTCCCAAATCAAGGATACCCTCAAGTTCATAATCAAGGATATGGGCAATATGATAATCATGAGTATGTTGAAAGGAGAATTCGTGAAAGTGAAAAGAGAATGCAAGAGCAAATGAGAATGATAAATGAGGAGTCTACCAAGAGGATTTTAATGGCAATTACTCAAAGACCACAAGGGGCTCTACCCTCTAACACACAAACAAACCCGAGGGCCAATGTCAATGCTACCACAACAAGAAGTGGAAACACGACTAATGATCCTTCACCTCCTACAACTTCTACTGATAAGCCTACTATGGTTCCACCTTGTGAAAATCCTTCTACATCTTTTTCACCACCTCCAAGCTATACTACTTCACCACCAACCCTTTCTCAACCTATAATAACTTCCCCTTTACCTATCCACACCTACCAATGAAGAAGCTAACAAAGACAAATCTTTCACCACAACACCTACTCAACCACAACCAAAACCAAGTCTTCCGTATCCATCACGATTGAGAAAGGAAAAGCTTAAGAACAAGGATGATATACAAGTCTCAACCTTTTTGAGGATGTTCAAGCAACTTAACATAAACATTTCCTTTGCGGAAGCCTTAGCCAATATGCCTAAGTTTTCTAAGATGATCAAGGACTTACTTTCTAACAAGGAGAAATTGGTGGATTTGTCTAATGCTTCCTTAAATGAAAATTTCTCCGCGGTTTTGCTTTAGAAGTTTCCTACTAAGCTTGGAGATCCGGGGAGGTTTTTGATTCCTTGCAATTTCCCAGGGGTGGAAAATTGCATGGCATTAGCGGATTTAGGGGCAAGCATAAATATCATGCCATTATCGGTTTGGAAAAGTCTTTCACTTCCTGAGCTCACTCCTACTAGGATGACTCTTGAGTTGGCCAACCGTACTATAGCTTATCCGGTGGGAATTGCGGAGGATGTTTTTGTTGGGGTTGATAGATTTACCTTTCCCGCGGACTTTGTGGTGGTTGATTTTGATATGGATCCAAGATTTCCTTTGATTGTTGGTAGGCCATTTTTGAGAACGGGTCGAACTCTTATAGATGTGGCGGAAGGAGAACTTACAATGAGGTTAGGAGATGAGAGAGTTGTGTTTAACATGGGCAATTTGTCAAAGAAGTCAAATGAGCCCGAAACGGTGAAGCATATTGATGTTTTGAATGAGGAGGAAACTCAAGATGATATCCTTGATGAAGTTTGTGATGAATATTTTTATGAAGCTTGCTCAAGTGGAGATTATGACCTTCCTTATGTTGAGACCATTGCTTCCATTACCTCATCCTTGGATTTTCATGAACCTCAAGAGCTTAATTTTGGTGATTTTGTGATATATTCCAATCCTCTCTTAGAAACCTCATATGATAACCCACTTTTCCACCATGATGAAGACATCAATGAGGATTTTAGTGATGATGAATCTCTTCTTTGTGATACACCAACATATGATGATTATAGTGATGATGAGATCTCCACTTGTGACTCTCCATTCTTTGATGATCACACTTCCTTGGGTTTTGAGGAATCACCAAAAAGGCAATTGGTTAGAAAAAATTATGGGTCAAGTATTGTCATCAGTTTATTCAGAAAACTAGCATAATTCAATCACCTAGCATTGATTCGTTTCTTGATCATTTTTCTTGAAACCTGTTTCTAATTGTAGTTTGACAACCAAAGAACAAGTTTGTAAAAGGAAATCATACAGTATCAATTTTCTAATAAGAAATCAGCTTTTGAATAAGCCAAATACCAAATGCAAGTTTCTGATGTAAAGTCCAAACTGATTTCTCATATCTCAAGTTCTACTTCACAAATTTGCCAGTTTTTCTTCACAAATCTTGTTACAAACATGTCCTGAGTAGATTTGGTGATTTTCAGCTTTTTGATATTTTTGGTCAACGTTTGGTCAAATAAGCATTTTGAGCTTAATTTCATATTTTGGGTTATTCAGTTAATCATTTTCAATTTGGAAAGACATTCCATACTCCTTGTAAGCTGTTTAACAAGATTGGGCATAAAAAGTAAGTTATGGAAGTCTGGTTTTCCAGTTTGCTTAATCTTGGCTTATTAGAATAAACAATCTTTCGTTTTACAAGCTTTTAAGTTGTTTCCTTGTGCATGTCTAGCTAAAATTCCATTTCAAGCATTTTGAAACAAACTAGAGCTTATTTGGTTCAGTAATAAGCCCATACCATCTTATTAAAGTGGTTTAGCCCGTTTTTGTTTAATAGTTCATAATAATTGCACTTTAGTCCTTTTAATTGTTAACTGTTTTCATTTAGTGATAATCTTACTTGTTTTTAGTATTTGCAAGTTGTTACTCCCTAAACTTTTTGTTTTTGATAAAATTGGTTAGGTAGTTTTAGAGAGTTGTTAAATTTGTTACAAGTTGTTGGAATTTTACACTTTTGGTCCTTTAAGTTTTTGAAATTTACATTTCAACCCTTGTACTTTCATTTAGCTTACTTTTCAAGCACTATTACTCTTATGCATTTTAATTTTGAGCTTTTGTGAATATTACTTGGTATTTGCAAAGTGTTTTACGGATACGTAGCTTAATATTTTTCACTTTTTACGTGTTGATTGAAGTAGACATAGATTTCCAAATACACTAACAACCAAGAACAATTAAAGACTTGATATTGTTAGGACTTTCAATTTGTCAAGAGTTGAGAGAAAACGAACTTTAAAATACTCAATATTAAATGGCACCGCTACCGGGAGAAAACCAGCCTAATTAAACAAACCATGATGAATGACTTTATGAAAATTTATTTGGGCAACAATTCCACCAATGATGTACATGTTATTACTATTTCATGTGAGAATTGTGGAGGTCCCCATACCTACCAACAATGTGATAAAGTTCAAGGTTATCAAGTTGAGTGCTATGCTTACCAAGAAGAACATAGAGAACATTTCAAACCAAACATCAATCAAAACAATCTTTCTTACAAGTCACAAAACTACCTTGCTCCACCCGAATTCCCACCCCATCCACCCACCCATACTCAACCCAATCCCCCTCAATTTTTACAAAGTAACCAAGGGCTTAGGCCACAATACTAAGGGAACTACTATAAAGCACCAAACAACTTTCAAAATCAAGGAAACAACTTTCACCAATCCAATCAAGGATTTAACCCACCACCCCCACCCTTCCCAATTCAAGGATACCCTCAAGTTCAAAATCAAGGATATAGCCAATATGATAATCATGAATATGTTGAAAGGTGAAATCGTGAAAGTGAAAAGAGAATGCAAGAGCAAATGAGAATGATAAATGAGGAGTCTACCAAGAGGATTTTAATGGAAATTACTTAAATAACACAAGGCGTTCTACCCTCTAACACACAAACAAACCCAAGGTCTAATGTCAATGCTATCACAACAAGAAGTGGAAAGAAAACTCATGATCCTTCACCTCCTACACCTTCTATGGTTAAGCCTATTATGATTCCATCTTGTGATAAGCCTTCTACATCTTCTTCACTACCTCTGAGCTTTACCACTTCAACATCTACACCTTCTCAACCTACGCCTCCTACTCCTTTAACTTCCACATCTATTAATGAAGAACCCAACAAATAAAATCCTTCATCAACTACTCAACCACAACTAAAACCAAGTCTCCCATATACATCAAGATTGAGAAAGGAAAAGCTTAAGAACAAGGATGATATACAAGTCTCAAACTTTTTGAGGATGTTCAAGCAACTTAACATAAACATCTCCTTTGCGGAAGCCTTAGCCAATATGTATAAGTTTGCTAAGAAGATCAAGGACCTACTTTCTAACAAGGAGAAATTGGTCGATTTGCCTAATGCTTCCTTAAATGAAAATTGCTCCGCGGTTTTGCTTAAGAAGTTGCCTACTAAGCTTGGAGATCCAGGGAAGTTTTTGATTCCTTGCAATTTCCCGGGGGTGGAAAATTAAATGGCATTTGCGGATTTATGGGAGAGCATAAATCCCATGCCATTATCAGTTTGGAAAAGACTTTCACTTCACGAGCTCACTCCTACTAGGATGACTCTTGAGTTGGCCAACCGTACTATAGCTTATACAGTGGGAATTGCGGAGGATGTTTTTGTTGGGGTTGATAGATTTACCTTTCCCGCGGATTTTGTGGTGGTTGATTATGATATGGATCCGAGAGTTCCTTTGATTGTTGGTAGGCCATTTTTGAGAACAGGTTGAACTCTTATAGATGTGGCGGAGGGTGAACTTACAATGAGGGTAGGAGATGAAAGAGTTGTGTTTAACATGGGCAAGTCGTCAAAGAAGTCTAATGAGCCCGAAACGGTGAAGAATATTGATGTTGTTAATGAGGAGAAAACTCAAGATGATATCCTTGATGAAGTTTGTGATGAATATTTTTATGAAGCTTGCTCAAGTGGATATTATGACCTTCCTTATGTTGAGTCCTTGCTTCCATTACCTCATCCTTGGATTTTCATGAACCTGAAGAGCTTAATTTTGGTGATTTTGTGATTCATTCCAATCCTCTCTTTGAAACATCATTTGATTACCCATTTTTGCACCATGATGAAGACACCAATGAGGATGTTAGTGGTGATGAATCTCTTCTTCGTGATACACCAACATATGATGATTTTAGTGATGATGAGATCTCAACTTGTGACTCTCCATTCTTTGTTAATCAGACTTCCTTGGGTTTTGAGGAATCACCAATCTTTGATAAACCAATCTATGATGTTTATGGTGATGAAGAGGATTCTATCATGGATGAGAGTGATGAGTTTTTAGAGGTTGATATACCTCTTGAGTACACTCTTGGTTATATTGATGAGGAGGGGGACATACTCTTTCTAGAATCTTTATTGCATGAAGATCTTTTACCTTCTTCTTTGCCCACCTCAACCTTTCAAAGTGATAAAGGAAAACAAGTCATGATGGTTCCTTCCAAGAGCTTGTTGTTATCCATTACTCTACAACCTTTCTCTCACCATGTGACCTACAAGGGAGAATCTTCTAAGACAACCAACACATGTTGTTTTCCCATCAAGGAACGAATTTTTGATCTTGGTATAGAGCTTGTTAAATCATCTCAGTATCCGCCTGATGCAACAAAAGGAAAACTTGTGAAAGATTTGAGAGTATCACCTTATCATCTTTTGAAGAACATATGGTCAACCATTTTGGAGAACAACACCTCACTCTTTTCATCATTGCTTGGGAAGTTAGATGTTGTTTTGTGTTATAAGTGGGATGGTCATTATGTATTTGATCCGAGAGGATATTTATGGAGTTTTGATAATTGAAAACTTGATTTACCTCATCATGGAGATGTTTCTTTTAAGGGAAAAAATTTTACTCTTCATGATAGGTTTGACACTTTTACGTGTGGGATGAGTCGAGCTAGAGACTCCTTATATCAAGCTTGAATAACAAGGTTTAGAGTTTTTAGACTTAGAGTGTTGTAGTTAGAAATAAGGCTATAGAGTTGATGAGAAGTGTAGGCGAGACCTTCCTTTTGTCTTCATGTTACTTGTAGGGTTGCTCACTCATCACGTGCTTTGGAGCTTATGGAGGAGGCCCTTGTATCCGGTTCACTCTGTTACTATTGTGATTTTTCATAGACACATTGTGCTTTAAAAAATATATTCACTATAGGTGATCCTTCCTTAGCTTGGGTTAAGCAAAGTCTATTCATTATCATAAGTGTAGGGAAGTTTATACTTCCATGCTCTTAAACATTGAGTACAATATTTAGCTTAAGTGTAGGGGGTCTTCTATCGAAGTGACCTTACCTAGACTTTGTCATTGACCTTCATGATAACTTGGAAATTAATTTTTCAAACGTTTTTCAAATTTTTGATCTACTTTGGCCACCAAAAATATGCATTCATAATTTTTGCATCAATCATTTTTCATTTGCATAACACATTTGCATTGTATATATCCTTCTTTTGTTTTTCATCAAAAAAATTGAAAAAGGATCAAATAATATAATAAGAACATGGTTTAACAAGTTTAGATTTCTTTGACATATTAGGCCCGCCATGGATACTTTGACTCAACTCGAGTTTGCTTATCCAAGCATTCTCTAGCTAGTATCCTTAACCATGTAGTCCTTCATTGGTCTATTAGGCTAAGCATCCACTACTCTCATTATTTGAGACTTTAAATTTGTGGAGAATGGGAAATGATAGAGTTGAAACAAGTATAAAAGGGCTAGATAAAATTCATGACAATTACTTGTGGCTAAACCCTTCCCTTTCTTTACCTCTATTTTCTTTGCATGTATATATGTTAATAAATAATCAAGAACGGTTTTAATCGGTTTATAGTCTCTTATGCATTTTTGAATAATCATTCATGGTTGGTATAAGTACGTCTTAAGATTCTAAGTTGGAACGTTTTATGTGTATTAGACTTATATCATGCTTAACTTAGCGGGTGTTTTTCCTTTTATTCTTTTCAACTTTCTTTGTGAGGAATAAAGAAAAATAAGAGCGGCTTATGAAAAAAAATGAGTGGCTAGAAAAAGAAAAGAAAAAAAAGGAAAAAAGATAATTATACAATAATCCCAAGAGGGGCAGTGAAGTGTTAAATATAGTAACTATTAGATTCCAATATTACCTTGACGGGTTGCGGGGATTTAATAGTTGCTCTAATCTAATATTACCTTGACGGGTTGCGGGATTGAAGATCCAAAGTCTCAAAAAGGCGGCGGATATAAATTATTGTGTGAGTTTCATTTTTCTTTCCTTAGTGAGTGTGTAGCTACTTATTAATGCATGACATGAGGATTTTACACATAAGGCGAATGACTTATTACTCTTGAGTCGGACTTATATTAACTGTGAGCGGTTTTTTGAGTAATGGATGAGAGGATTACTTAGGGTTAAAACCGTGCTTCCTTATTTTTAGATTTTACATTTCTTATATTTCATGCTTCAAATAATGACAAATTTGCCTTAAAGCAATTTGCTCAAATAATAACCGGTTCCGTATTTAATTATCATGAATAATTTGATACACTTTTTACTTGTGAATGCAATGATCCCATTTTTAAGCTTGGTATGGGGAAAGTGAAACTTGAGGGTGATAAGTGTCCATGGTTACAAAGCCCTAATCTAAGTAATTTATTTCTTTATGAGTTTTTCCATCAAAACCATTTATGAAAAATAAAAAATATATAAATAGAATTGTTCTTCTTTGCATTGCATTGTTCAAAATAAAAATCATGCATCATATAGAGTAGAGTAGTGTAAAAGCATTCAATAATGGACAAGGTGGGTTAATTATAAGGAAAATGAAAAATTTGTGATGTAAAACATAGCATTGCATGAGGTCATGGCAATGATCAAGTGTAGGGGATTTGATATGAGCAAAATCTCATATAAATTAATCAACAGATTACCCTAAAAAACATAGAAAATACCTAACTTTTGTGTTATAAAGCAGTATTATGTGGTATGTTTTGTGTTTGTGCTTAAATTGTGACACCCTAGAATCGAGGTCATTAACGTTACCCTAAATTACGCTAAATTTTGAAATTTTTAATAAATTTTAATTCCTATAATTATGAGTATTTTGGTTAGAGCCGATGTTCGAGGTTATAATTTTTACGTTTGACGTTTTGAGAAGGACGATGACGATTACGATCTCGAGGGATGCCCAATTTCATATAATTTTGACGATTTATCGATGATGTAATTTTTCGAGAATTTTAATTACGGTTCGTGTTAAGTTGAGTCGGGTGAGTTTTATAGCCTTCCGAGTACATTTAAAGTATCCCAAAAATATTTTGGAGCGTTCGGGAAGATTTCCGACTCCCGTAAAATTTTCAAAATTGACAAATGAGTCAAACCCGCAAAGTTTTGAGGTCATTTTCTATTTAAGGACAAAAGAAGCCAAAAATTGCACAAAGGTCCCTCCTAACCCATCAAAAGGGCCAAAATGGATAAACACACAAACACACACAACATTTAAAAAAAAATCAAACCCACTCCCTCTCTTGTCTCTCTATCCGACGGACACCCCAAACCCACATCAAAAATTCACCAAAAATCATTTTCCACTTGATTTTTCAAAAATCTAAGGTTAGACCACACTTAGTTTGGTCATTCCCCACATATTCATGTGCTCAAATCCAACATGCATTGATAAAAAATTTTCAAGATTTTTCCATATGATCCAAATTCGTTTTTGAGGCTAAATGAGCTAATGCATGTTGATATTAAGTGTTATGGAAGTATAAACACCAAGAAAACCCACCAAAATTAATTTGGTTGTGGTGATTGGGTCACCCAAACCCCA
The DNA here is from genome assembly GCA_025667525.1 of Glebionis coronaria. Classification (NCBI taxonomy): domain Eukaryota; kingdom Viridiplantae; phylum Streptophyta; class Magnoliopsida; order Asterales; family Asteraceae; genus Glebionis; species Glebionis coronaria. The sequence goes on from CM046874.1 coordinate 463,627,874, forward strand.
CGGCAAAGGGGGTGTTTGGGGAGCCATGGTGGTTGTTGATTTTGCATGTTGTTCTTGTGTTTGGTTTGATGATTTAGGGTGTTTTACATAGGGTATACTAGTTGCATGGTTATTTCTTTGAAGTTTTGATTTTGAGATTGATTGATCAATAGGGGTAGGATTGAAGTTTGATGTTAGGATATGTTTGGGAAGGCTTAAGATGATGTTTAGTGTTGGTTAGAAGGCTTGGAATCGAGTCTAAGTGCGTTTTTGGTATGGTCATATTTAGGCAGAAACATTTGGTCTATTTTATAAAAATTATTTTGTTTCCAGGTCTTGAAAGCTAAATGTAGTTGTAGAGGGTTTTTCTAGCTTTAATTTGGTATAAGGTAGAGCCCGTGACTCAAAACGAGCTAAAAGTTATGACATTTTAAAGATCGGGTACCGGGAGACGAGGACTTTCACAATCCGAATTTGTGCAAAGTTTTAGTCAAATCCCGAGGGTCACAAGTATAATTTGGTAAATGGTCAAGGGTCAAAATTTGGTCCCTAACCTGTACAAATGGGTCTATATGTTGACTTAGTTGTCAAGGAAGTCAAAGGTATTTTTCATATAGGTCAAAGAGGTCAAAATTGGTCGAAGCGCAATTTCAGCCCGTAAAATGTAGTCGTGGAAATGAGTTGCGTAACGGGTCGTAAAAGTAAAAACTTTTATTGGTCTTAAAAACATGTTATCTACAGGTCATATAGGATTTTTGGAAATTTTGTCAAATTTTATAAGCATGGTTTAATAAGGTAAAACAGCCCGTACTTTAGTCAAGTACCGGCGAGAACGAGTAAAAATGGACAACGTAACTAATAAGAACGAATGGTATAAAACGAATGATACTTGTTGTTTTTGTTTTTGGCGTGAGTAATACTTGTCCTAAGTGACTTGTATATATGTATTTTATACAGTACCGTAAGTATTTAAATGAGATTACTCATTACGCGTTATTTGTGATAGGTGTTGATTTAACCGGGCATCCGTTTCGTCGTCAGTGATCACTCCTCGAACTACCGACTACTTAATATCTAAGGTGTGAATTTATAGCCTCGCTTATATTTATTTCAAATTGTTTTACCCGCGAGGGAAATGCATGCTAGTTTTTAAAAAGGAACGTATATCATGAATGATTGTTAGACCCGAAAGTTGCCTTAGAATTGTGTTGAGTACCAAAGTTGCAAAAGTCCCTAAATTCATGAACTATTAACTATTGTCTTGCCCTCGAGTAGGGGGAAATAGCCGCTTATGCAATTTGTAGTACTACGGGGTTAACGACCCAATGCTAGCCGAGAAGCTGTACTTATAGTAAGTTCTGCGGTAGATTATTTTGTATGAGAAATAAGGTATAATTGCAACTGATGCCTTTAGAAGGGGCACTGGTTTCATCTGAATCATGCCGGTATATTTACGCGGGTGATTGAGTTAACGGATTAGTGTCATGAGCTTAAACACAATTGTCAGTATCCTGATTATAGTTTGTTTGATCGACAAGACTATAAATGATCACGATTGGTTTTTATTATATATACGTTCAAATGGATTGAAAAACCTATGAATTCCACTCAACGTTTTCGTTGACCAAATTTTTGGCATGTGTTTCAGGTAACCGCTGAGAAGTAGGATGGAGCATGCATGGGATGGATGTTGTGTGTATGGCTTGGTGTCCGCTTGTTTTTCCCTCCTTTTCTACTTAAACAATTTTTATGTTTAATGTCATGTGGTTGTAAACTGAAGTTTTTGGGGTTGAGATTCATGGGGACCGAAAACGCTAAACTCTGTGCACTATTTGGGGTTGGAAAAACTGTGGACATGTATCATCTAACAATTTTAAATTTCAAGTTTTAAGTTGACGTCTTTTTAGCGTCGTTTGATATATCTGGTGTGCAATGAATACTGTGTAGCACCCATTGTTGTAGTTCCGCTGCGCATAACAATTGTGGGGGTGTTACATAAATAGGTAACAAGGATACAATTTTAAGCAAACAAGTGGAAATCAAGCTCATTTCTGATGAAAAGACAAGAGAAGGATCAAAGATGACAAGCCATTTGAAGATGAAGGACCTATCTTGACAATATTCAAAAGTTGAGGGACTTAATTGCAAAGTTTGGAAAATTTCAAGATTAAAGTTAAACTTGGTCAACCTTCAAGTCAACCAAGTCAAGGGACTTAAAGAATCAAGATTCTAAGTCAAAGGACTGAATTTGCCATTGAAATGAAACAAGAAGCTCAAATGAAGTAGTTGTTTAACTCCAAGGACTGAAATTGACAAAAATACACAAACTTTTGGATCAGTCCATGTGAATACCATTTAAACCAATCAAAATGCAATGAATAAGTCATCTGGATTGCCACATAAACATGCCACCTCACCTTGTCATTTAATATCCGAATCTGGAACAATACCTCCACTAACTCTCCTTTCAACCAATCACACACTTACATGCAATATTACCATTTATCCAGTATGGATAATGATCCGTGTGTTCAAATATTGACAAATCAGACAACGCCACGTGTCAACGTCAACAAAGAACAAGCCCAGATTGTGGATTTGGCTACACTGCATTTCAGACAAAGCTTTCTACATGAAACTTACTCGCATTTCAACAAGGAATCCAACCCTTATGATCAATTAGAATGAAATTAGAGGATTAAAAAACACCCTTTGGTGTTCTTGGAGTCAAATTTGCAATTAACCAAACAAAGCCACCCGACACTCTCCTATTGGCCAAGACACATCATTTACTTCAACAATCTCTCATCCTAGCTCTATAAATAGGAGTAGATCACTTCATTTGTGATGGGTAGCCTAGTGTAGTTAAATTGTTAAAAACACACACTTGTAATTTTCTCTCCCATTTCTAGATAATCTTTCATTTAGTTAACTTCTCTCAAGTGTTTGGCACACACTTGATAGGTAGTTATTCAGTTAGCAGTTGTAACCTCTTTTCCCTCCAAATAAATAAAACACAAAAATATTCCTTTCATACTCTTATTTTCATTTACCTTACTCAAATCTTCATACCTGTTGATACCTTGTGTTTCTGTTGATCATTCATTGATAAATGGATTTTGTTTGAGTTGTTTTGGAAGCTTATCCAGTTTGATTCAGCTTTGCCAGTTCATTCTATACCTGAGTAGCAGATTAGAAGCAGATTTTGATTAATTGATTCAGAAATGGCTTTTGGAGGTGATTAAGGTGTTGATACTAGTTGATTTGGTTTGAAGGATGTGTAATCTAGAGAGTTCAGCACTCCTCTACTCCATCAGAGGAGGCTTCAAGCTAAAAGGTCTAGAAATTCTGTTTTTGGTTCCCTTGAATTGTTATGCATGCTATGTAAAACCCGTAAAAATAAGGTCATAATTTAATTCTACTTTCAATTATTTTGAAGTATTTTATAACATTAAATATTATTATGTTTAACGGTTTAAGTTGAAACCGATATTAAATATTATATTTTAATATTTTGACGAGTAACGAGGACTACTAGTGATCGCGATACCGACGGATGCCAAAAATTTTATATTTTATTATCGATCGTTTCGATATTTGATATTTTCGACGATATCGTTTTAATTACGTATCGAGTCGTTATATTATTATTTTTCGTGTGTGTTTAAACTTTTATGTATTTTTACGAAACCCGAGTCCCGTAAATATTTGTAAAATTGACTTTTAGTCATTTCCCGCTTTCTAACTAATATTTACATTCTGGACCAAAATTATCACAAATTGGCAAAATTAACCCTTGTACCACCATATAAAAGCCAAAATTTTCCACTAACTTACACATAGTTGCATAAACAAAAAAAAATAAACACCTCCTCCCTCTCTTTCTTGTGAAAACCTTCCACCCCCCTCCAACATAAATCATCATCCAAATTTTTTTAAGCCAAATTCAAGAAAAACAAAGCAAAGTCCCTATCCTAAAATCCTCTTGTGAGTATTTTGGTATCATTTTTATCAACATGCAACCATATTATTTTTCAAGAAAAGTTGGTGATGTTTGATCCCAATTTGTTGTATGCATGTGTTAGTAGCAATGATCAAAAGATTTTCATGCTATGTTTTTTTAAAAAGTTGATTTTTAATTTTTGGGTTTTTGATTTTGATGATGATACAAGTGTTAGGAATGGTTTATGATGATATTAGGGGCTTAGGTTGATGACAAAAGTTGTTGGAATTGATCAAAAACATGATTTTGCAAGAGATTTTAATAGTCAATTTTGGGCAGTAGGTTTGAGGTCATTTTCGAAAATCTTAAGTCTGAATATAGGTTGTTATTATTGGATTATGTTGTAGAGAATTTCGTTAGCTTCGATTTGATATAAAGTAGGCCTTCCAACTCCAAACGAGGTGGAAGATACACTAGTTTGATTTTCGTGTACCGGGAGACGAGTGCCGACACAATCCGAAAATTGTTGTCGATATTTGGATCGAATCTCGGGGACTATAAAATAAGTTTCAAAATGATTCAAGGGCTGTTCTCAGGCTCCAAGTTTATTATTTTGAGTCTATTTTTAGAATCAAGTGGCGGTTTTACAAATGGAGTTGTTTAGAATGGTCAAAATGGTATCGTAAGTCAAGGTAGCTAAACTGTCCGGATTTTGTGATTCAAAGATGAGTCGGGCAGGGAACTTTAGAAGTAAAATATTTTAATGGGCTTTTGAGAGGACTTTCTATATATAGTAAGTATGTTCTCTGAGTAGTATCATAAAAATTTGAAATGTTTAAGTATGGGAAAACAACTTGGACATTCGGTATGTTCCGCCAGATTTTTATTAAAGGCATATAACGATAAAATGAATACATAGGAGAGTATAATAGAACCACTTGCATTGTTTTCTCTCGAGTTGTCATGATTTTATACTTGAGTTTGATTTTATTAAGTATCATTTATTTCTCGAGTTTATTACTAAAGTACGCACCTTATTTGCTAGGTTGCGGTTGTCGTGTTTTTCGGGCATCTACTATCGTCGGCGATCGTCTTCAACTACTATAAGTACTAAGGTGAGTCTATAGCCTCGTTTGAGCTCATTCAAATATTTTAAAACCCGCGAGGGGGAATACATGTTTTGTAAACTTAGAACACAAGATTTTTATGGTATGCTTGTCCCTTTATGAATGGACCCGTGGTTGCCTTTAAATTGCATTAAGTGATTGCCTTAGTTAAAACCTCAATTATGGACCGTTAATTAACCTATGATGGGTTAACCGCTAGTACAATTAATAGATCTATGGGGGAAGCCGCCCCGGTTCAGTTTTTGTGGACTTGTCATAGAAGCTTAGGCCCGACCTCCACACTGTTTGATCATATTGTATTGAGAAGTCAGGTATACGGCAATGTACCAATAATCTAGAGGTAACCGAAAATTAATATATCTCCTGTCTTATCAGACCTCTAAAGGGAGTGTCTAAGGGCTCGGTTCCATGAGCTTATTGCAATTTATGCTATATACAACTATTATTGTTGATGCAAATTATTATTTGATGCTTGTTGCCTCTAAGCATGCCACAAACTTATAATCTTTGCTTGTGTTCAAAATGATTATATAAACCTATAGATTCACTCGGCGTTTTTACTGATGATTTTCTCACATGTATTTCAGGTAATCAGGAAGGGTGAATCTTGGAAGCCACGGGAATGAATGTTGTGCACTACTTTGCAATATAAACACTTTGAATATTTGTCGTTCCTTTAGTTCAAAACAGTTTAAATCTTTTGTTTTGGTTGTACTTTGGTTACGAAGCCTTGGGACTACGCTACTCTGACAAATGTTTTAGGAACGATAAATCTAAAACGTCTCTTTTCGAGTCGTTCTTTATAAATTGTGTGTTGTTGTATCACAGTTTAACACCCAAAGATGTATTCCGCTGCGTGTAAATTTGGCGGTGTTAAAGATTGGTATCAGAGCCATGAGTTATAGAGAACTAGGTCTTTTTCTAAAAAAAAAAAAAAAAAAAAAAAAAAAAAAAAAACCTAATCTATAACTGTCTGTTTTATTTTTCAAAGAGTCGGTGCACATGATTTCGCGTGACTTCAGGTTCAAGCTACTTCTGGGATTAGCACTCTAGTATGCGTTATTACGTATACCTTATTGCCAAGTATTTATAAATAAATACTATGATCCACTTATGGATATATATTTATATCTAGGATCCCTTTATCGATATATATTTATGTCGTTAAACTTTTCGATAAAAGTTTATCATTTATTAATGATTAACTTAAATAAATACAATGAATTTCAAGATCTTTCTGTATTTATTTTTGAAGTATTTAAATTGCTTTTATTGCAAAATTTTTATATTATGACCTTACATACCTTCATCTGCGCGCGTTACTTTTTTTTTTTAACACTTTGAGATATCTATAAATATCCAAATTGTTTTCTGGCTGTTTGTGCTTGGACGTCTTGAAGCGTAATCTCTAGCCCATTGTGTAGCTCAATGTGTCCTTGGAATAGACTAACCGCTATCGTGTGAGTCACACATTTTGAAATACTTCTTATAATCGTGTTGAATAATATCATGGTTTTTCATAATATTTTGTTGATTTTTATTATCGTTTTACACGACATGCGAAGATTTAATTCGTTGACAGTTATATGTATCGACTCTGAAGTGTATTGTTCGCTTATATCTCGGTAACGTCATCGTCATTTTATAAATCATCGTCTAGATTATGGCAATAGAATTGGAATACGATTTTACTTATATAAAATTGTATCATTTGTTTTTCATTAACCTTCTCGCTCCCGGAGTGTAGCATGTTAATGTTCCATTCTTTTCTTGTTATGTTTTGTGTTTTTGACAATCGTGGCACCAAGGAGATTTGGCTACATTGCATTTTGAAATCTAAATTACGAACGTCTTTCACCGTTTTGCTTCCTAAATTTCGTGTTGAATACCTTGAAGCATTTTCTGTCATTCATCATGCTATATTTTATTTGATGCTCATTACGAGATTTATTTTTCGTTGTTGTAAAATCCACAAGACATGTGTGTATATATGTATATATTTTGAGCCGTTAAGAAGTGTCGAAAAATACACTTTATGCAGAAACTGTAGGGGCAGTATAAACAGGTCAAAACTTAAAAGTAAAACCTGCGTTTTTAAAATAAAATAGTCAAACCTGCACAGAACTTGCAGGGGTATTTTGGTCATTTTACATTGGTTTTCATGTCTCGGGTAAAACTAGAAAGTCGTCTGAAACGTCGTTTTGCATCAAAATGCTTTAGACTCCGAGTTTTGGAGATGTCGTTTATCGGGTCAATTAATCGGCTCATATATAAAAGTTAAACCTGATAGAAAATTCATAACATGAGTTTTAAATGTTTCTAAGCTGTTTTGATTTCATTTGAGATCGTAAAATTTTAACAAATATTATTTTACAACTAACTAATACTAGTTGCATGTGAAAATGTTTAAAAATAGAAACATTACAGGATTAGCAATTACCGGATTAACGGTGTAATTTGAAAATGAATAATATATTTTCTTAAAAGCATGTTGTGTCGAGTATCTTACATAGAATACACATATGGATTGATTTATTCTTTTTATATATATGACTCATTTGTCATTCGATGTTATTTTATTTTCGTTTTCTTCTAACCTTCCACTGACTTGGGTTGAGTTTTGAAGTTTTGTCTTCACATTCTTCGTCGATATTTTATCGCGTGTCTCATGACGTTTTCGTCTAAACCTTATAACCCTTTGAAAACTTAACAACTTGTCACCATTTCATTGGTTGTTTTATGAGCTACTATTTGCCACTTTTTGCAAAACTTTGACTACTTTATACGTTGTCATAATGTCATATCATAAATAAATCTGATATTGTTTTACGATTATTTTCACCAATTATTTTTACTTTGGTCTTATAAAATACTTTTCGTAAGATTAAAAGTTGCTTATTAAGTATCTCACAAATTACTTGTATCTTATAAATTTATAAACTATTTTTAAATTCCATTTTACAAATGGCATGGTTTATATATAAACATAAGAAACGTAATACTTATCGACGAAACTGAGCACTGCATTGCTATTCCTAAATTATACATGGCCTGATCACCTATGTCTAATTTAGAAGGAGCCATGCTAGGCTGAATAGTATTCACCTTAAAAATCTTGATAATAAAGAACTTTTTACTTGTAACTATGATAAAGATAGATAAAATGAAATAAATTGAAAAGAAGTTTTGAAAACCTTTATATTTCATGCAAGTAGCACAATTTATATGCATCCGCATATGTTTTCTTACCTTTTGTTAAACGAATTACGTGATTATAAGTACGTATTTACTCGACGATCGTTTTTTTCTACTTGTTACTTCATTTTGTCTTATAACTGATTTCTTTTGACCGTTCTTCTAATTACTGACTGTTGATAAATGACTTGAAAGTCTCAATGTTTTATCCGTCCTTCTCGTCCAATCTTCTTTATGCGACTGGGTAGATCTTTGGAATGTCTCCGCACGTGAATAATGAATTATCACTAGAGTGATTTCCGTATATCCGGGATGACGTCCGTCACTCTCGTTTGTCTCGAAATCCACTCTTGTGAACCGTGCTTTGACTTCTCTCTTTAAACACTAACATCGTTCATTTGATTTGTTTTAATTACAAGTGATTATTAGAAATTTTATTTATTAAAATTTTTGTATGGATCTTCTTTCCGATCATGTATCGACCACCGCTAAGTTAACAGCTGATATTGGTGAACCATCAACCGCACTAACAAAATTGACAACTTGTTTAATCTATTATTTCTTATCGTCTTACCATCAACGCCTTTATTTTATTATTCTCTTTAAGAATTCATACGACATTTGCTTCGTCCCCTTTTGTACCATTGATTTCGTACTAATTGTTGACTATTATTTCCATTCGTATTCGTTTGTTATCTTGTCACATTTCGAAACCCGAATGTAACCCATATTTATTTTGGAATGATAAACACCTTTATGTATTCCTACAAGGTATTATAAAATTTTTATGGAACTTTTATACATTTTTCCAATGATTCTCAGTTATCGAAATAACCATCACGTGTAAAAGGTCAAATTTATACATCACATTTTGTATAACTAAAACTAATGTTTAAATTGAAATTATGTTTTTATCTTTTGATGTAATTGACTTATCATACTTTACTTTCAATGTAATGAAATTGCCAGTTTAATTTATATTTCTAATAGTGATTTAATTTGGAAATTATATTCTCTAATTATAACCATCAGTATGAGTTTAATTAATAAATTTATGTCATTCTTTCAAAGTTTCTTAAGACGACCAAATAAATTTTGAAACTATTTTACTTCTATTTTTGATGTATCATCTTTATCAAGAAAGTACCTCAACTGAGTTTTAAGGTAATACCAAATCCGGGACGGATAATTGGGACAAATGTTATTTTAATGATAATGTATAATTTATTCTTCGCTCTCATTTTTCTAGTATTGTGATTTATTATGTTTTACGGTTACGTGAGTCGAGATCCCTCGTCGATCGTCAACCTTAAATCATTTTACCACATCTTGTCCGTTTATGCGTTTATTGAATTCATTTTTATCTCGTTATGTTCCTCGTATTGAAGATTACTATTTTATTCTGAGTTTAAAATGAATCTCGGGAAGCAGTGTATAAGAAGAAACGATAAGTGTCACCAGGATTTATGCGTGTACTTGTGGAATGATTGAGGACCGAATCTCTTAATGAATGGAGTTAATAAATTTGTTACAACCTCGAGGAGCATGTTGAAGCCGACTCCGCTAGTGGAAAGACTCTTGTGATCAAGTGTTTATTATCAAGGGTTCGTTCAAGGTTTTCTCAATGATTAACGATGGAAATCTATACTTGATGTTATTGTTCGACCTTTTATTTTTATGTACTTATGTGGTATGTGATCTAGTAAAATGATCGTAAGTTGTGAGAACTTGAGACGGCATCATCCGATGACGTCCGATCATGTAGAACATATATTATGTAATATCTTTTTGACTTTCAACGACGATGTTTATTGAGACTTTAATGCGCGTTGGCGAAAGTGAGATGGTGTCTTTGTATTATCTTTTGAGTGAGGACCCGCGTGTGAGCACCCTCCGATTACGAAAATGTTTTTCTTGTTAATTCTTTTTGATGTGTGTCCATGGCTATCCGGCCAGTGGCTATCCTTTAAATTGCAACATTCTTTTTAACTGGACTTACCCGAAAATCCTGTCACCTATTCTTGTCGTCGAATGAGCTTCGTGTGATTCATAAAATTTTCATGTGTCGAACTTGACGGGTGACTGGTGGATAAGGATTTATTTATTCCTTTATGGTGAGATACAACTTGACGACAAGTTGCGTTTTGTAAAATAACCAGTGGAGATCGTGGATCAAGATTCACGTAGGAACGTGAAGACTTCTTTATAAGAAATGCCCTCATCCTTTCGGGTAGTGAACAACTCGTGTATGAGGCGAGTTGAGCGTCGGGACGTCGCTCCCTTAAGGTTGAGGATGTAAAACCCGTTAAAATAAGGTCATAATTTAATTCTACTTTCAATTATTTTGAAGTATTTTATAACATTAAATATTATTATGTTTAACGGTTTAAGTTGAAACCGATATTAAATATTATATTTTAATATTTTGACGAGTAACGAGGACTACTAGTGATCGCGATACCGACGGATGCCAAAATTTTTATATTTTATTATCGATCGTTTCGATATTTAATATTTTCGACGATATCGTTTTAATTACGTATCGAGTCGTTATATTATTATTTTTCATGTGCGTTTAAACTTTTAAGTAATTTTTACGAAACCCGAGTCCCGTAAATATTTGTAAAATTGACTTTTAGTCATTTCCCGCTTTCTAACTAATATTTACATTTTGAACCAAAATTATCACAAATTGGCAAAATTAACCCTTGTACCACCATATAAAAGCCAAAATTTTCCACTAACTTACACATAGTTGCATAAACAAAAAAAAAATAAACACCTCCTCCCTCTCTTTCTTGTGAAAACCTTCCACCCCCCTCCAACATAAATCATCATCCAAATTTTTTTAAGCCAAATTCAAGAAAAACAAAGCAAAGTCCCTATCCTAAAATCCTCTTGTGAGTATTTTGGTATCATTTTTATCAACATGCAACCATATAATTTTTCAAGAAAAGTTGGTGATGTTTGATCCAAATTTGTTGTATGCATGTGTTAGTAGTAATGATCAAAAGATTTTCATGCTATGTTTTTGTTAAAAAGTTGATTTTTAATTTTTGGGTTTTTGATTTTGATGATGATACAAGTGTTAGGAATGGTTTATGATGATAAAAGGGGCTTAGGTTGATGACAAAAGTTGTTGGAATTGATAAAAACATGATTTTGCAAGAGATTTTAATAGTCTATTTTGGTCAGTAGGTATGAGTTCATTTTCGGAAATCTTAAATCTGAATATAGGTTGTTATTATGGGATTATGTTGTAGAGAATTTCGTTAGCTTCGATTTGATATAAAGTAGGCCTTCCAACTCCAAACGAGGTGGAAGATACACTAGTTTGATTTTCGTGTACCGGGAGACGAGTGTCGACACAATCCGAAAATTGTTGTCGGTATTTGGATCGAATCTCGGGGACTATAAAATGAGTTTCAAAATGATTCAATGGCTGTTCTCAGGCTCCAAGTTTAGTATTTTGAGTCTATTTTTATAATCAAGTGGCGGTTTTACAAATGGAGTTGTTTAGAATGGTCAAAATGGTTTCGTAAGTCAAGGTCGCTAAACTGTCCGGATTTTGTGATTCAAAGATGAGTCGGGCAGGGAACTTTAGAAGTAAAATCTTTTAATGGGCTTTTTAGAGGACTTTCTATATATAGTAAGTAAGTTCTCTGAGTAGTATCATAAAAATTTGAAATGTTTAAGTATGGGAAAACGGCTTGGACATTCGGTATGTTCCGCCAGATTTTTATTAAAGGCATATAACAATAAAATGAATACATAGGAGAGTATAATAGAACCACTTGCATCATTTTCTCTCGAGTTGTCGTGATTTTATACTTGAGTTTGATTTTATTAAGTATCATTTATTTCTCGAGTTTATTATTAAAGTACGCACCTTATTTGCTAGGTTGCGGTTGTCGTGTTTTTCGGGCATCTACTATCGTCGGCGATCGTCTTCAACTACTATAAGTACTAAGGTGAGTCTATAGCCTCGTTTGAGCTCATTCAAATATTTTAAAACCCGCGAGGGGGAATACATGTTTTGTAAACTTAGAACACAAGATTTTTATGGTATGCTTGTCCCTTTATGAATGGACCCGTGGTTGCCTTTAAATTGCATTAAGTGATTGCCTTAGTTATAACCTCAATTATGGACCGTTAATTAACCTATGATGGGTTAACCACTAGTACAATTAATAGATCTATGGGGGAAGCCGCCCCGGTTCAGTTTTTGTGGACTTGTCATAGAAGCTTAGGCCCGACCTCCACACTGTTTGAACATATTGTATTGAGAAGTCAGGTATACGGCAATGTACCAATAATATAGAGGTAACCGACAATTAATAAATCTCCTGTCTTGTCAGACCTCTAAAGGGAGTGTCAAAGGGCTCGGTTCCATGAGCTTATTGCAATTTATGCTATATACAATTATTATTGTTGATGCAAATTATTATTTGATGCTTGTTGCCTCTAAGCATGCCACAAACTTATAATCTTAGCTTGTGTTCAAAATGATTATATAAACCTATAGATTCACTCGGCATTTTTGCTGATGATTTTCTCACATGTATTTTAGGTAATCAGGAAGGGTGACGCTTGGAAGCCACGGGAATGAATGTTGTGCACTACTTTGCAATATAAACTCTTTGAATATTTGTCGTTCCTTTTGTTCAAAACAATTTAAATCTTTTGTTTTGGTAGTACTTTGGTTACGAAGTCTTGGGACTACGCTACTCTGACAAATGTTTTAGAAACGATAAATCTAAAACGTCTCTTTTCGAGTCGTTCTTTATAAATTATGTGTTGTTGTATCACTGTTTAGCACCGAAAGATGTATTCCGCTGCGTGTAAATTTGGGGGTGTTAAATGCTATCATCCTAGTGTAAAGCTTATATGTTGATATGATCATGTGTTTAGTTTGATGCTAGTGTAATTGAGTTAGTGTGATAGCTTTTGAGTGTTATTGCAGCCTTAATCTGAGTTTACTTGATTTTCAGCTTTGTTTTTCATCAGTAATTGGTCTTTAGTTTCATTTTGCAGTCAAGTTTGTTTACCTGCCTTATTTCAGTCTAAAAATACTTCATTTGGTCACTCGAATAAGTCTTGATAGCAGTCATAGCTTGATTCACACTTGTACTTAAAACTCAGTTGTAAAAGTTCTTAACAGCTGTTTTAAATGGTGTTTGGATTTGTTGAGCACTTGTGATTAAAGTTTGTTAAAACCAGTGATACTTGCATTTACATTTGGTAACATAATGGTACACTTTTTGTTTAGTTTTTAAGTAAATACATCAGTCAAAAAGGCAAATGGTCTTAAAAAAGTATGGGTGAGGTATTGTGCTCATTTTCATCAGTCAACTAACCTAATTCAATCTACTAGAATTTCTTTGTTGGTTGATCATATAAGCTCAAACCAGTTTCTACTAGTAGTCTAACATCCAAGGTTTAAGAGTGTTATTTCTATTGCCATTTGATTGATGTGGATGCTATTGCTATTTCAAGTGAGACTTGTGGGGGTCCCATTCCTACCAACAATGTGATAAAGTTCAAGGTTATCAAGTTGAGTGTTATGCTTACCAAGACGAACATAGGGAACATTTCAAACCCAACATCAATCAAAACAATCTTTCTTACAAGTCACAAAACTACCTTGCTCCACCCGGTTTCCCACCCCATCCACCCAACAATACTCAACCCAATCCCCCTCAATTTTTACAAAGGAACCAAGGGTCAAGGACACAATACCAAGGGAACAACTATAAAGCACCCAACAACTTTCAAAATCAAGGAAATAACTTTCACCCACCTAATCAAGGATTTAACCCCCCACCCTTCCCAAATCAAAGATATCCTCAAGTTCAAAATCAAGGATATAGGCAATATGATAATCATGAGTATGTTGAAAGGAGAGTTCATGAAAGTGAAAAGAGAATGCAAGAGAAAATGAGAATGATAAATAAGGAGTCTACCAAGAGGATTTTAATGGCAATTACTCAAAGACCACAAGGGGCTCTTCCTTCTAACACAAAAACAAACCTAAGGGCTAATGTCAATGCTATCACAAAAAGAAGTGGAAAGAAAACTCATGATCCTTAACCACCCAAACCTACTTTGGTAAAGCCTACTATGATTCCATCTTGTGATAAGCCTTCTACATCTAGTTCACTATCTTCATGTTCTACAACTTCAACACCTACACCTCCTACTCCTTTACCTTCCACACCCATCAATGAAGAACCCAACCAGGAAAATCCTTCATCAACTACACAACCACAACCAAACTTTTTGAGGATGTTCAAGCAAATTAACATAAACATCTCCTTTGCGGAAGCCTTAGCCAATATGCCTAAGTTTGCTAAGATGATCAAGGATTTACTTTCTAACAAGGAGAAATTGGTGGATTTGCCTAATGCTTCCTTAAATGAAAATTGCTCCACGGTTTTGCTTAAGAAGTTGCCTACTAAGCTTGGAGATCCGGGGAGGTTTTTCATTCATTGCAATTTCCCAGGGGTGGAAAATTGCATGGCATTAGCGAATTTAGGGGCAAGCATAAATCTAATGCCATTATCGGTTTGGAAAAGACTTTCACTTCCCGAGCTCACTCTCACTAGGATGACTCTTGTGTTGGCCAACCGTACTATAGCTTATCCGGTGGGAATTGTGGAGGATGTTTTTGTTGGGGTTGAGAGATTTACCTTTCCCGCGGATTTTGTGGTGGTTGATTATGATATGGATCCAACAATTCCTTTGATTGTTGCTAGGCCATTTTTGAGAACGGGTCAAACTCTTATAGATGTGGCAGAAGGAGAACTTACAATGAGGGTAGGAGATGAAAGAGTTGTGTTTATCATTGGAAAGTTGTCAAAGAAATCTAATGAGCCCGAAACGGTGAAGCATATTGATGATGTGCATGAGGAGGAAACTCAAGATGATATCCTTGATGAAGTTTGTGATGAATATTTATATGAAGCTTGCTCAAGTGGAGATTATGATCTACCTTATGTTGAGACCATTGCATCCATTACCTCATCCTTGGATTTTCATGAACGTCAAGAGCTTAACTTTGGTGATTTTGTGATTCATTCCAATCCTCTATTTGAAACGTCATTTGATAAGCCACTTTTCCACCATGATAAAGACACCAATGAGGATGTTAGTGATGATGAATCTCTTCTTTGTGATACACCAACATATGATGATAGTGATGATGAGCTCTCCACTTGTGACTCTCCATTCTTTTATGATCACAATTCCTTGGGTTTTGAGGAATCACTAATCTTTGATAGACCAATCTATGATGTTTATGGTGATGAGGAGGATTCTATCATGGATGAGAGTGATGAGTTTTTAGAGGTTGATATACCTTTTGAGTACACTCTTGTATATATTGATGAGGAGGGGGACATACTCTTTCTAGAATCTCTATTGCATGAAGATCCTTTACCTACTACCTTGTCCACCTCATCCTTTCAAAGTGATAAAGGAAAAGAAGTCATGATGGTGCCTTCAAAGAGCTTGTTGTTACCCATTATTCCAAAACCTTTCTCTCACCATGTGACCTACAAGGGAGAATCTTCTAAGGCAACCAACACTTGTTGTTTTCCCATCAAGGAACGGATTTTTGATCCTGGTATAGAGCTTGCTAAATCATCTCAGTATCCGCCTGATGCAACAAAAGGAAAACCTGTGAATGATTTGAGAGTATCACCTTATCACCTTTTGAGGAACATATGGGCAACCATTTTGGGGAACAACACCTCACCCTTTTCACCATTGCTTGGGAAGTTAGATGTTAGATTGTGTTATACGTGGGATGGTAATTATGTATTTGATATGGGGGGATATTTATGGAGTTTTGATAAGTGAAAACTTTATTTACCTCATCATGGATATTTTTCTTAAAAAGGGCAAAATTTTTACTCTCCATGATAGGATTTAGACACTTTTATGTGTGGGATGAGTCAAGTTAGAGACTCCATAAATCAAGCTTGAATAACTAGGTTTAGAGTTTTTAGACTTAGAGTGTTGTAGGTTAGAAATAAAGATATATAGTTGATGAGAAGTGTAGGGGAGACCTTCCTTTTGTCTTCATGTTGTTTGTAGGGTTGCTCACTCATCACGTGCTTTGGAGCTTATGGAGGAGGCCCTTGTATCCGGTTCATTTTGTTACTATTGTGATTTTTCATATACACATTGTGCTTAAAAAGTGAATTCACTGTAGTTGATCTTTCCTTAGCTTTGGTTAAGCAAAATCTATTCATTGTCATAAGTGTAGGGGAGTTTATACTCCCATGCTCTTAAACATTGAGGACAAGGTTTAGCTTAAGTGTAGGGGGTCTTCTATCGAAGTGACCTTACCTAGACTTTGTCATTGACCTTCATGATAACATGGAAAATTAATTTTTCAAACATTTTTCAAAATTTTGATCTACTTTGGCCACCAAAAATATGCATTCATAATTTTTGCATTAATCATTTTTCATTTGCATAACACATTTGCATTGTATATATTCTTCTTTTATTTTTCATCAAAAATTGAAAAAGGAAAAAAATATACTAAGAACATGGTTTAACAACTTTAGATTTCTTTGATATATTAGGCCCGCCATGGATACTTTGACTCAACCCGAGTTTGCTTATCTAATCTTACTCTATCTAGTATCCTTAACCGTGTAGTCCTTCATTCGTCTATTAGGCTAAGCATCCACTAGTCTCATTATTTGAGAATTTAAATTCGTGAAGAATGGGAGATGATAGAGTTGAAGCAAGTATAAAAGGGCTAGATAAACTTCATGATAATTACTTGTGGCTAAACCCTTCTCTTTCTTTGCCTATAATTTCTTCGCATGTATTTATGTTAATAAATAATCAAGAACGGTTTTAATCGGTTTGTAGTCTCTTATGAATTTTTGACTAATTATTCATGGTTGGTATAATTACGTCTTAAGATTCTAAGTTAGAACGTTTTATGTGTACTAGACTTATGTCATGCTTAATACTTAGCCGGTGTTTTTCCTTTTATTCTTTTCAATTTTCTTTGTGATGAATTAAGAATAATAAGAGCGGCTTACAAAAAAAATGAGTGGCTAGAAAAAAAAGGAGAAAAAGAAAAAGAAAAGAAAAAAAAATAATTATACAAGATTCCCAAGAGGGGCAGTAAAGTGTTAATTATAGTGACTATTAGATTCCAATATGTTAGCCTCAAAATATTGAGTCAAACAAGAATGCTCGGTCATAGGTTATTATTGTAACATTAATTAGAACGTTGTAATAGGTAGTTAATTAGTCGTGGTTTACGGGCTTGGATTTAAACTAATTAAAGTCCATAAGACAAGCCCGGTCCTATATATAGTCCATTAAGGCCGGCATGTGGGTGGACTATATATACTACCCTCCTAGCATGTTAGGAGGGTTGGTTGTTCATTTTTCTCACTTCTAATCTAATATTCCCAAAGTTAATCCTCTCCTTCTCTCTACTTTCTCTCACTACTTTCTCTCTCTAGGAATCCATCTTTTTTCATCTATTTTCTATCTATAATCATCTAAATATATGGGACAACATTTGGTATCAATCGCCATGGGGTAGATATGTGATTGGT
Source organism: Glebionis coronaria (assembly GCA_025667525.1). Lineage (NCBI taxonomy): Eukaryota > Viridiplantae > Streptophyta > Magnoliopsida > Asterales > Asteraceae > Glebionis > Glebionis coronaria. The sequence continues at coordinate 463,645,711 of CM046874.1, forward strand.
TTTGATTCTCCTATAGTGATTCGTGAGTTTTTCTTGATTCTTTAAGCTCGAATCATCAAGTTTTTTTGTGTTTTTGTGGAGTTAGTGAGTAGACAAATCATCTACATAGGCGTGATAGTGATTTGGGTTACTTTGATCGGTTAAAACACGAAATTTGCTGGTGTTTGGCTTGATTTTTGGTGTGAAATCACGTTTTCCATAAGTGTTCTTCATTGTTCTTATTTTTTAGGATCTTCTGTTTCAAATTCGCATCATCTGTTCTAAGTTCGCAACTTTCACGTGAATTGCGAAATTGAATCCGAAAAATATTGCGGAATTGTACTTGGAATTGCGAAATCTTGTGATTTTTAAGTAATTGCGGAATCTTGATTTTGTGCATATTGCGGATTTTGGTCATCATTGCGGATTTCTGTTCAAGAATTGCGGATTTTGCTCTTAATTGCGAATTTAGCACTCCATTGCGAAATTGTTCAAGAATTGCAGATTTTTCACTATTGCGAATTTAGCACTCAATTGCGAAATTGTTCAAGAATTGCAGATTTTGCACTATTGTGGATTTTGCACTCAATTGCGAAATTATTCAAGAATTGCGGATTTGTACTTCCTGAAGGGATTGCGAATTCATACTTTGAGCCGATTGCGAAATCTTGTACTTATTCTAGGAAATTGCGGATTTGTTGGATTTTTGCGAAATCTTGTCACAATTGCGAATTCTTGCATTTAATTGCGAATTTTTTCCTTATTTGCGAAATCATACACATTTAACCTATTGCGGAATCTTGCATCAAAGGTCATTGCGAATTTTTGGTAAATTATGAAGCTAATTTTAGGGGATTTCAACATCTTTTCTCGACAACACCAATCACAACACATCTACTTAAGATCCTTTTTCACTTCATCGATTACAAATTTTTAGATATGGATTCTACTCAAGAGTATCGTGTCACAAACAACAATATCATGGTGGCGGCTAATAAAGAGAGACCACCAATGCTTGTGTCTGGTCGGTATGCTCAATGGCAATCACGATTCATACGATACCTTGATACAAGACCTAATGGTGATGCCTTGAGGAAATGTATTACTCATGGACCATATGTATTCAAGAAAATCTCAATTCCTCCAAGAGCAGCAACAGATACTACTGATCCAATACCCGCAAGTGAACGTGATGAAACAAGAGCCGATCTCACACCTGAAAATTGTGCTTGGCATGATGCGGAGAAGGAAGCCATCTATATGGTTTTAAGTGGGATTGGAGATGATATTTACTCCACAGTTGATGCATGTCCGACAGCACATGAAATGTGGATTGCGATTGAACGTTTGCAACAAGGAGAATCACTCAACAAACAAGATGTCAAAACAAACTTGTTTTGGAATTTTGGCAAGTTTACTTCAAGGGATGGAGAATCAATTGATTTATACTACTCCAGGTTCTATAAAATGATGAATGACATGACAAGAAATAATCAGCAAGTCTCCACCATGCAAGTCAATGTTCAATTTCTTCAACAACTGTAGAAATTGATAACCTATGAATCTATGAAGTGGGTTGATGTTTTCTAGTGAGAGAAACTAGAGAGAGAAAGTGAGAGAATAAATGGAAGGTTTTATTAATATGAAATGTTTAGAATGACAACAACCAACCCCTTTCCTTAGTGGAAAGGGGTATTTATACTCCAAGTCATAAGTGGACTTGGGCCGGTCCATGACAAGCCCATGGACCGGTTCTTACTTAAGTTAATAAGCAAATGATACCTAATATCTAACTACGAGCTATTACAACATGAATATTATTGTGGAGTGACCGATACTTTTAATATACGTAAAAACGTATTTCTAACAATCTCCCCCTAAGGGAGGTCACTCCACGTTACAAAGTTCTAAACCTAGCATACTATACTAAGTCTTCGTTCTTTAGCTCGTAGTCTTTTCTTCTTTTCTTTCTTTTGTTGTGAATATGTTGATTTGATCTTTTTGGCTTTGACTTGAGAGCATTGTTCTTTGGCCTTTCACGTGCGATCTTTGCCTTTCTTGTGAATTTTGCCTCCTCGTGACTTCATGTTCCACACACTTACGTCTTTTTGTTGAATTCTTGAAAGCTTCAGAGTTTGGTACAGCGGAAGACTTCATCTTTTACTTTCTTGAATTTTTGCTAAACTTTGTTGCAAAAGACATAAGCATGTGGGAACGACTTTTACCGGTACACCGCAACACCACCGTCTTTACTGGTACTCAGCAACGCCACCGTCTTCAACAGGTACACAGCAACGCCACCGTCTTTAGCAGGTACACAGCAACGACACGAATAAAATGGCTTTGAACATTTTATTCTAATTCGGTAGCATTTTACCTCCGGTCGGTGAAGACCGTTGGACGATATTAGATATCGTACCCGTGACGGATAGTTTCAATTAAGTAACTTCCTGACAGGATTTCGCGGGTAAACCCGTTCTCTTTATTCGACCGTCCAAAGCTGACTGCGAACATAAAGAGTGAATCACTTGGATAAATTATCCTTGTGATTAAAAGCCGTCAATTCATGAAACCTGGAACAAGTGAATTTCAATTAAGATTTTCACCATCGTTGCTTTCCAGTTGTCACGAGCTCAATTCATAAAGAATCTTGCGCGTTACCTACCAAGTGCTGTTTGATGTTGACACTAGAAGGATTTCCACTCGTCACTGTGGTCAATAAAGAGTCACTCTGAGTGTTCTGGCAAGATCATATGATAATGCGAAGAGGCCTGGAACGAGTTTAAGTTCAATTAAGAATTAAACCACTGTTACCTTCCAGTTTTTCACAAGATTGGTTCTAAAAGAACCGCACGTGTAACCTACCATGAGCTTGTTTGATGTTGGCTCAAGCAGGATTTCCATCTTCATTGTAATACTTGCGTATCACTCGGATGTTCTGGCAATATTACAAGAATACTGCGTAGGACTCATGAAAATCTCTTACTTTTCACAGTGTGTGAGAAAGCAAGGAATAAATGGAAAGTGTCCTAATGAGACTTTTGATGATCTCTTGGCTCTAGACTCGATTGTGCGTTTTGATTTAGTGAGCGATGGCTGGAGAGGAGTGCCACCTTTTCAATACCAGTCTATTCGGAGTGAATAAACCAGTAGATTACGTGTTGATCTCCGTGTGATTAAAACAAATACCTTTTGAGAGATATTTGAGTTAGCTGGGGAAGGGTTGTGCATTGCATCACTGGGTCCATGATGTCTTTCTTCAATACCGAGAATCATTAGCAAAAATGACCTCAATAGCATATGTATTGACCCGGTTTCTGCCTAAAGTTGTAAGGAGGGCTTCTTTCTTTACACCCTTTATCTTTACATTTCTTTTTCATTCTTCAACCCCTTCAATGCTTACCAATACGTCATCACTAGCACCTTGTTGTGATTGTTCCAGTGCTAGCTTAAGTACTTGGTCGGCATTCAGCTACGTTCACATTCTTTCTCCATCTTTCCTAGGACTTCTAATTCTAACTAGGGAATTGTCCTTGGGAAGATTCCATCGGCTCTGATGAATCATTGGACTAAACCTATTCCTACCACCCTTTTGTCACCACATCCGTCGTGAATTAAGCGTGTTTTGGGAAGGAATTGCCACCATGAAAAATCATTGAAAATCACCTAAAGTACTTGTGATATTGAAATCAAAAGTTTTGTACCTTAGGTGTTTTGTTCATCAAACACGCTCCCCCTTAACACGTGCTTAACACATATTAAGTTGGATAATCTTTAAGTCTTTTTCATCTTTTAGCCAAGTATCACTTACGTCTCCTTAATCCCATTTTCTCCCCTTATCCAAAATGTTAACCATTAATATTTGGGATATTGAATGGATTAACCGGTCTTTGGGTAAAAATGAAATTGTTGTTTGGCCATAGAACAAACGATTGCTCCCCCTTAAGTTAATAAGGGGTAGTTGTAGTGCTTTAATATGATATATTTTGAAAGATTTAGAATCTCGTGAGAAATTCTTGAAAAATTATCATACTTTAACACTACAACAAGCCATTAACGCACATTATTCACAAATATACATATTCACAAATAATACCAATATAGAGTGACCTGAAATGTACGACCCTTCAGATGGATCGTTGCAGTGTCCTGTAGTGCACTCCATATGGTCTACCACCCACAAATCTTTCCAAGCTCCTCATCAATCTACGTTCACGGAGCTTCTGATCGATCTTCTTGATGTGAAAGATGACGAAACATTTTCTCCCCCTTAAACGATGACCCGTTTTCTATTTAAAGAGCTGTAGTCATTGTTTAACGAGGCATATGATGATGAAAAACATTTCCCAATTGATTTCTTGAAAAAGTTTGATTCGTGGTGTCAATAAGATTTCTCTTATTTTAACAAATTAATGCACTGAGACGTACACAAATTCGTGTCAGACCAAGTTATAAAGTAAACTTGATCCCTTTGCATGATTTGGCTTGTAAATCACGCCCGAGAAAATTAATTCCCGTTCTGAGCCAACGTTTTCCAAAGAAATACGTGACTTTAATATGAAAACCGGGTTGCAGTCTGAAATAACTACAAGCCAAAATGGGCATGTTTTAAAAAATGTACAACTTTTATACGGACTCTATTTATGGCACCGTGTCAATATTGATCGACATTTCTAAGGCCGTAAATATTACCGTACTAAAAGACATGCCCGATTTAAAACAAAAAATATTTTTGGTTTTTCTTGATTTTATACTTTTTATGGTTTTTCTATGTTTTATATTTTTTATGGTTTTTCTTGGTTTTATATTTTTGTATTTTCTTTTTGTGGTTTATATATTTACGATAATATACATGATCACAACCAAAGGATACTCTGAATAGTTTACCACGACTATTCAGCTGATTCTTCTGCCAACTCTTTGAGTGTCGCTGGAGTGAATGATTTCATGCCAAGCTTGTCGATCAAAAACTCGATTCGTCCTCGATCTAAGGCTTTGGTGAACATATCCGCCAGCTGGTACTCAGAAGTGACAAAATACAGCTCGATCACTCCGTTCTCCACCTGCTCCTTGATGAAATGGTAGCGAATGTCTATGTGCTTGGCCCGGGAGTGTTGAACATAGTTGCAGCAAAGGGCAATGGCGCTCTTGTTGTCACAATACATCGGGATTTTGTTAAATCCAAGACCGTAGTCAGTTAATTGTGATCTCATCCAAAGGACTTGAGCACAACAACCGGACATGGCGATGTATTCAGCCTCCGTGCTTGATATTGCAGCGCTTTTCTGCCTTTTTGAAGACCAACTGATCAATCTATCTCCAAGGAGTTGCACAGATCCAGAAGTGCTACGCCTCGTATCTTGACATCCAGCATGATCGGCATCTGCGTATGATATTAAAGCAATCGAGGAATCTTTCGGATACCATAGACCACGATGAAGTGTTCCTTTTAGATACCGAAAGATCCTTTTAACTACATGTAAGTGCTTTTCGGTAGGCCGAGCCTGATACCGGGCACACATGCATACAGCAAATTGCAAATCAGGCCTGCTAGCAGTCAGATAGAGAAGGGTGCCGATCATTCCACGGTAAAGTTTCGGATCGACAATAATCCCATCCCTATCTTCATCTAACTTGGTTTTCTCAACCATTGGAGTGTCTACGGGGTCACAATTCTCAAAATTATATTTCTTAAGTGATTCTAGAGCATATTTGGATTGATTTATAAAGATGCCTCTGGGATTCTGAGAAATCTGTAATCCTAAGAAAAATGAAATTTTTCCCATCATCGACATCTGAAAGCGTGTGGACATTATCTTCTCAAATTGTTTAGACAATTCTATGTTAGTGGCAGCAAAAATTATATCATCAACATAAATTTGTACCAGAAGCATGTCGTTGCCGTCCTTGAGAGTGAATAGAGTGGGGTCCACTTTGCCTTTGGAGAAGCCTTCCGACATGAGATATGTTGACAGGAGATCATACCACGCGCGTGGAGCTTGTTTCAACCCATAGAGAGCCTTCTTAAGCTTGTACACATGGTTAGGAGACTCCGTACTCACGAACCCATCCGGTTGACTAACATAAACCTCTTCCCTTAGTTCACCGTTCAAAAATGCCGTCTTCACATCCATTTGATAGACGATCATGTTCATATGAGCAGCAAACGCAAGGAATAGTCTAATCGCCTCCAATCTAGCCACAGGAGCAAAAGATTCCTCAAAGTCTATACCCAAGGCTTGTTTATATCCTCTAGCGACCAATCTTGCTTTATTCTTCAATACCGAACCCATCTCATCAAGTTTAACCTTATAAACCCATAACAAAGTAAGGATGTTAACCTTGTCAGGGCGAGGAACCAATTCCCATACTTCTAGTCGTTTGAATTCATTAAGTTCCTCCTGCATAGCTTCAATCCAAGATGATTGGGTCATAGCCTGCTGCCAATTTTTGGGTTCAACTTCAGAGAGAAATGCATCAAAGTAACAATATAGTGCACTCTCTTGTAGTTGATGGCGTGTAGAGACTGGTCGATCTAGATCTCCAATAACATTCCTAATTGGGTGATCTTTTGTCCATTTAGTGCTATGGTTTTCAATCCTAGGTGGTCTGGAGTGAACAATAGATGGAGCTTCTTCTGAGGTAGAGGCGGCTGAAGGGTTTTCAGGGATCGCTACACCAAAGAAAGGAAGCTCTTGCAAGTGAGCATATTCCAGGTCGTGATCAGTAGTATCCTCTTCTACATCATTAGGCACAAGTAGGGGTGATGATTCAGGTGAAGTTTGAGAATCACTTGGTGAAGGTGCATCCGGTTCATTGTGAATTGTAGATGCATTAGATAAAGGTTCATTAACTTGAGCAACCACTTCAGGTATTGGAGCAATCACTACAGGTATTGGAACTTCATCAGTCGGGGGATCGAAGAATTCATCAAACAACGGTTGAAACAATTTATCCCACTCAGGCCTAGTTGGTGGTAAAAATGATGTAGAAGTAGGATTGTTGGGAACTAATCCGGAACTTATAGCACCGGGTCCCATCTCATGAAGCGCGGGTTCAGAGCTGTGTTGCTCAGAAGCCATCGCTGTCAGCTCGTCGAAATCAGCGTCCATAGTTTCTACAATCTTGCCAAGACAACGGTTATAGATTCGGTATGCTCTTTTGGACGGTGAGTAACCAATGAAAATACCTATGTCGGCTTTTGGTTGAAGCTTACCCAAGTTCTCACTATTGATGTTTGGATAACACAGAGCACCAAACACATGGAAAAATGAAACATCGGGTTTGCGGTCATGTAGAAGCTCATAAGGTGTTTTTCCATGGCGTTTCCGAATGATTGAACGGTTTTGGGTGAAACATGCAGTAGAAATAGCCTCTGCCCACAAGAACAATGGAGCGTTCGCATAAATAAGCATGGTCCTAGCAGCTTCCATAAGTGTGCGATTTCGTCTTTCAACGACATCGTTTTGTTGTGGAGTGCGTGCAGCGGATGTTTCATGTGATATACCAACTCCTTCATAATAATCACGAAGAGTCTGGTTGACGAACTCTGTACCATTGTCTGTACGAATACGGCGGACAGTGGTATTCAAACGTACCTGAATGAACTTCAGAAAAGTGATGATAGCTTTCGGAGCTTCATCCTTTGTACGTAGAAATCTAACCCATGTAAACCTTGAGAAATCATCCACAATGACGAGAATGAATTTCTTACCGCTCACACTTTCAGTTCTCATCGGTCCACAAAGATCCATATGCAAAAGATGAAGTTTTTCTTGATTAGTGTCTTCAGCTTTGGGTTTGTAAGATTTCTTGGTGCTTTTCCCTCTTGAGCACGCGGAACATAAATGATCCTTGTGAAATTTAAGCTTGGGAAGACCACGAACTAACTCGTTTTTAGCCAGATGATTAATAGCATCAAAATTAAGATGGGATAATCTGCGATGCCATAACCATGACTTGGTCTTAGAAGCTTTAGAGAGAAGACATACTGGAGAAGCGGCCATCATGTCTTGTAAGGACAAAGTGTAAAGATTTGCACCACGAGATCCCTTCAACAAATCTTTTCCTTCCAAGTTGCGGATGAAACAAGTATGTTGTCGAAAAGCAACCTCAAGGTTGGAATCACAAAACTGTCCTACTGAGAATAAGTTATGACCAAGACCTTCAACATAGTATACCCTAGAAATCGTCACGTTTCCAATCTGATATTCACCATACCCCATAATCTTTGCTATATGATCATTCCCAAATTTAACCGTACCAAGAAACTTGCTGACGAAATTTCGGAGCATCGAGCGATTTCCGGTCATATGTTTTGAACAACCGGAGTCCAAATACCACAGGATGATTTGGACCACCTGAAAATATCACCACACAACGACAATGTAGAGGTATCGGAATCTGAGTGTTCCTTGTTATTAGCAGGTACAGATTTAATAATCTTAGATTTGCTAACTCTAGGTTTCTTAGATTTCCTAGCCTTCTTCTTCTTAATTGGTGGTGTAGATTCTAATTGGCTCAAATCCTGAGGTATTTCTACACTGATAGGCACTATAGTGGGGGCTGACCTAATTAAAGGGCGCTGTTTCCTTACTTGAGTGCAAGTGTTCCTAACTAAAGGACGCTCAGACCTAACCTCAATGGATGCATTCCTAGTTAAAGGACACATTTTACCATCGAGAGTAAAGGTCCTACCAGTGGGACGCCATTGCCAGCCAACTTGGGCACGAGTTCTACCCGTTGGCTTCCATTCAAGACCATTCTTAATAGCATTCATTTCATTAACGTGATCAATCAGACACAAATCATGACGCTGTGAAAACATACATTCATTACAATTCCAGCAATTTAAATCAGAATTCACGAATGGTTTAGGCTGCTGCACAGGCGCAGAGCTTTTAGTCTTAACATGATTCGTTTTATTTAAAACTGAACTAGCATTCCTAGTGTGGACTTCTACTTTCTTCTTTGTGGCACTACTAGTGGCGGGCTTGATCTTATCTTTCTTGAGTGGCGATCCTTTAGCCTTAGTAGTTGCTTTTAATCCTGTAGAAGGCAAATTGGGAACATTAGCAGCAGGTTTTAAAGATGTCTTACTTGATTGTGCCAATGACGGTTTCGCTCCTGGAGTCTTATTAAATGGAGTGACAGCAATGGGCCTATTATTAAGTAGTGCAGAACCTGGTGTACCTATGTATTGCAAATAAGCCAAGCAATATTGAACTCGCTTAACATATTCATTAGCCGAATAATAGTCGCTACTTGAGGGATCTAAGGCATAAAGATCGTCTAAAATATCCCTAAGAAGATCGACATGCTTAATGGCATTCCTCATATAATCATCGTATACAGCCGGGTTTCTCTTATGAAGCGGATTCTTATAAAGCACTACTTTCTTGGTTGTTGGAGCACTAGTGGACGGTGCAGAGTCGGTAGCTAAGTTATCAACTACTTCTTGTCGGGTGAGAAGAAGTGTCTCCTTTAACTCAGCCAAAACCATATTTTTGTCTATGAGCAGGATGTTCAAGTCAGAGATTTCTTCGCACTTTTGGTTCAGTTGTTCAATATAATATTGTTGCTGTGTCGCATTAAAAGCGAATCGATCTTCTAGTGAACCATAAAGAGCGGATAGTCCCTGCCTTGTCCGATCCATCTCCCCTAGAACAGTTGATAGTCTAATTTCTAAGACTTGGTTTTTAGACTCTGCGGCCTCTAGTTCCATTCTGAATGTTTCCTTTGATGATATCTCTCTCTTCAATCTCATGATTTCTTCCTCTAATGTCTTAACAATTGCAATCATCTTGTCACTTGTCTCAACACCGTTTTCACAAACATTTGATATCAAAAGATTTTCATTTTGAGCTTGTTGTTTTAATTCTAAAGATATACAATGTTGTTCTAGTTGATTAAAGCGTTGAGAAAGTAAATTATAAGAATCTTGTAGCTTTAAAAACTCAGCGTTAGATTCGTGACAAGAATGACTATCTACCTCATTTACAGTTTCAGCAACATTTACAGAAATATCACAAACATCATCACAAATATTCACAGCATCACAATTCATCATAGCGGATGTAAGCTCATTTGAATATTTAACATTTACAATAGTAAGCACATCACACGAGATTACTTCAGACAAGAATCGGTCATATTCGGTTGAAATCTTTTCTTTTTCAATTAGTTGCAGTTCGTAAGCGGTGTCCATTTCATAAAACACTTTTTGAACTTCACCAATTTCAAACTGAAGATTTTCCTTAAGAGATGCAAAACTTCCTTTTAGACTTTCGATAAACGGATTGATCTTAGTTTTAAACACCTCGTTCATGTGTTCGAAAGCCCATTCTCCGGCGTTTAAGCCATTTGAAGTCGTACATTCCAAAATGACCTTGTCAAAGTTAGTAAAGTATCGGTTAATCTCTTTCAAGTTTAACCATACAGTGCTAACAGGTGGAAGATTCTTTGGAATTTCCTTAGGACCTTCCATGTTGACAAGTGTAGGAAATGTACTAGGGCGTTCTTCCTCTAACATGTAGGTTGGTGCTGTAATGAGATCTTTATCCATATGGAAGCGAACTCTAAAATCAGTTTTAGCAAGCTCCTTATTCATTTTAAAATAATCACACTCAGGATATTTTTCTGAATTGTATGACCGATCCTCATCAACTAGAGCCTTACTTGTTCGATCATTGGGAAAAACAATCGGGTCTAACGCCAATCCTAATTGAGTTGCATTATAAAGTCTAGGACTATGTCTTAAAGCTTGTTTTGCATATCGTGGATTAGGGGGAAGGCCTTTTAGACGTGATAAGTTAAACTCTTTAAACGAAGCATCAAATAAGTGAACTAGTTGTGAAGCAGCGTATTGTCTTAACAGCAAGTAGTCTAGACTCCTAATCTTATTAGTAGCATTAATCTCCATTTCAGTCTTCTTAGATTCGAGTAATTCAAAATCAGTTTGAAGTTTTTGAAAATTAGTGACCACTAACTTCTTTTCTTTAAGTTCACTAGACAGATTTGCTCTTAAGTTTTCGATTTCTTGCAAGTGACTCATTTGTTTGTTTCTAAAGTGATCATATTCGAGATTTGTGAGAACACTAGACGAAGGCACTAATTCCAAAGTTTGTACTTTCTCATTGCTTAAGGTAAGCTCATCAGACAAATTCTTATTCTTAGCTAAGGTTTCTAAGAGTGCAGCATTCATTTGGCTAAGTAGTGTAGCAGGAACCATGACCAAATCTTGTTGAGCAGGAGTAGGCGTATGCGAACTGGGTCCCGGTTGTGATTCACTCAAAGTCTGGGAACTCACATTGATATTGCTATCATTGTTTGTCTCCTCGTTTGAAAGACTCACCACCGAAGATTCATTCGAGTCAGCACTCTCTTGCCCAACTTGATGTGGTTGAATACTAGCATCAGTGGCATTATCGGTGTTATTAATAAGTACCTCAGATTTCTTATCTGGCCCTAAGCTGGAGAAAGTTGCCATGAAAGCAGCCTTTGCAGTTTGAAAGTCATCACAGTCGGAATCATACGCATCAAGATCATCGGCTTGGTAAGCTGCATTTTGCGTGGTGACAACGTCTTGTTCAGCAATCCCTGGGTCAGCAAGAAATGCAAGCTCCTCTTCATCGAGTTCCCTTCCTTGCGCCTGAGCATTTACCAGATAGATTTTTTCTGCAAACCACTGTCCATCCCTTTTCCTCTTGGGTTTCTTACAATCCCTGGACATATGACCCTCTTCTTTGCAGTTGTAGCAGGTAATCATTCTCAACTTGCCTGTATTAGCCCGTGGAGGATTGTTGACCATTGGAGCAGGAGCAGGAGTAATTGTGCGAGCATTGGTTGAAGATCTCCCCTGATATGGTTGAATTGGCTGAACCATGACCCTGCCATTCTCAATTGTAGCTTGTTGGCGAGAATTGGATGAATTCCTCAACTGATTGTTGGTAGGAGCTGATCCTCTGTATCCTCGTTTGCTCAAAGTTCTTGTGAGATATGCAGACATAGTAGTTAGCACTTCAACTGGGTCAGCTCCTTGTTGAAAAACAGGAACAGGGACTTCTTCATCATCACAATACAATGCTTGATCTGGATGAGCTGCATACTCAGTAGAAGGAATACTCATTTGATCAGGGTAGCTTGTTTGATATGCTGCATTCTCTTGATAAGACGAATATGAAGGCTGAGCATAAGGTGCAACATTTGCTGGATGAAGTTGTGAACCATACTGTGGTGAAGGTGCATTGAACCGATATTGTTGCTGATGTGAGGTGGGAGGTTGTGGTAAGATCGAATATTGTGGAAAAGTTGGTGTTATGTAAGGTGATGGATGATAGGCTTGATGTCCCAAAATATAAGGTGTGTTGTTGTGTGATAAGCTTGGTTGATTCGCCATCAAAGCTAAGGAATCTGGGTACATACCGCGAGGAGAACGGTGCATAATCACATGCTTCTCATGTTGCTGAAGAAAAGCATAGATTTGATCTAAGTTGCACTTATGCAAATCCCGGGTTAACTTCACATCGGTAATATACTCACCCCATTCAGCTTGAGGTAAAGTATTCAAGAACTTGGTGTTAACCTGGAATGGAGCAATTACCAGATTGTATACATTCAGATCATTCATTAAAGTAGTGAATCTGAAGTAGTAATCGTGTAGTGTTTCCCCTGGGCTGTATGTGAATCGATCAAACAAATCATACAGCTGACACTCCCTTTCTTGTTTGGTGAGCGACGTGCCTTGTAACAACACCTTTAACCGTTCCCATAAATCTTTTGCCACTGTATACTGACTCACCATCCTATAGATGTCATGGGGAAGAGCTTGGAGAATTGTTTGAAGAGCTTTTTCATCCGCATCTGCAACAAGTTGTTGAGCTGGAGTGAGTTCTTCAAATTCTCGTGGTCTAGTCACGTTGTCAACCGTAATGGTACCATAGTCGAGTGGACCATTCAAAATCGATTTGACCATAAGCCTTCCGTAGGTCGGTTTCCCCTTTAGATATTGCATCATTCGACCTTGCCATGCCTCAAACACCTCTTTAATAAGCATCGGTGGACGACTATCAGTCCCCGTTATGATCGAAATATCCGTAAGAGATGTCATCTGAGGCATTAATGAACTTGGATTCATTGTGATCACTTAACAGACTCAAAGATTATCGTTTGATCGAGCAGTGAAGAAAGGTTGAGAATTTGTGTTGTGTTGGTTAACTCAAGATTAAATCCACTAAAGATCGTCGAAAAACCTCAAATACCCCTTGAACTTGCTTATACGGAATAACCCAAACTCAGAATAAACCCTTATTCGGAATAATGCCTATTCGGAATAATCCTATGCTGGAAATACTCTATTCGGAATAACCTCTATGCGGAATAACCCTTATGCGGAAAAACCCCTATGCGGAATATTTTCTTCTATTCGGAATATCTTGGCAATTTGGCTTATTCGGAAAAAAAAACCTCCTATTCGGAAAATTTTGGCTATTCGGAAAATTGGTGTCTATTCGGAAAGATTGGCTATGCGGAAAAAATCTTCTATTCGGAAAGATCTTCTATTCGGAACAAACTTCTCTATTCGGAAAATTTTCTTCTATTCGGAAAATTTCTCTATTCGGAAAATTTCTTCTATTCGGAAAAAAAATTCTCTACTCGGAAAAATTTCTTCTATTCGGAAACTCCTCCTATTCGGAATAAACTGTCTATGCTGAAAGTCCTCCTATTCGGAATCCTATTCGGAAAAAACTGGAAGAAATTGTTTCCGAGACTAAAAAAGAAGCTTTTTACCCCGATTTTTGATCCAAAACCACAAAAAGTTTTATGATTTTTACCAAAATAAGCTAAACCCAATCCTTATCAATCAATCCCAATAACAAAAACACCAAAAATAACAAGATTCAAGATAGATTTTTCCTAAAGATCACTAATAGATTCAAAAACTAAAAAAGTAACACAATCCTTACCTTAAATCACCCCATAGCTCCTGATACCAAATGTAGAAATTGATAACCTATGAATCTATGAAGTGGGTTGATGTTTTCTAGTGAGAGAAACTAGAGAGAGAAAGTGAGAGAATAAATGGAAGGTTTTATTAATATGAAATGTTTAGAATGACAACAACCAACCCCTTTCCTTAGTGGAAAGGGGTATTTATACTCCAAGTCATAAGTGGACTTGGGCCGGTCCATGACAAGCCCATGGACCGGTTCTTACTTAAGTTAATAAGCAAATGATACCTAATATCTAACTACGAGCTATTACAACATGAATATTATTGTGGAGTGACCGATACTTTTAATATACGTAAAAACGTATTTCTAACAACAACTTCAACCAGAGTGGACACGGTTCGTCACTTTAGTGAAACAACAAGAAAAATTAGACGAGGTCTCATATCATCGACTCTTTGATATCTTGAAGCAATTTCAGAATGAAGCAAATGAGATTCGAGTTGAACGTGTTGCCAAGACGGCGAATCCACTTGCTTTAGTGACTACCACACAACATGTTCCAAATTCTCACCCTCGTGCTCCTAAGCCATAATCCACTACATCATCTTCACCATGATATTCCACATCATCTAAGTCTTCATCATCCACAAAATCTCGAGGTAAAGTGCCAAGAGCAACATCACCACCATCTGAGACATCATCTGAAGAAGATAGTGATGAAGACCAAGCTCAAAAGAATCGAGAGATGAAACAACAAATTGCTTTCATAATGAAGACTTACAAGAAAATATATAAACCCACCAACAACAATCTTCGTACATCATCTAACACAAAGAACTGATATGTTGAGATTCCTCCAAGGTATGACACACGTCGACGTGGTGAAAGTCCTTCTAGGTATGATCGAAATAATCCAACGCATGTTGAGGGTTCTGCAAGGTATGACCGACAAACTGCCAAGTATGATACTCAGAGGATTGCTGCTGCTACTGGGAATAGGGAAACTGTTGGAAGTCAAGTGGTTCAGCAAAGTGGGATTCAATGTTTTAATTGCCAAGGTTATGGGCATATGGCAAAGGAATGTAGGAAGAAAAAAAGGGTTAGAGACTCCAGCTATCACAAGGAAAAGATGATGCTATGCAAGAAATTGGAAGCAGGGGTTAAATTGTCAGCTGAGGAAGGAGCAATGCTTGATGATACCGATGATGAAGATTCTGATCAAGAGCTCGATGCACATTACTCGTACATGGCAAAGGTTGAAGAAGTTCTCAAAGTCACTAAAGATGACAATGGCCCTATCTTTGACACTGAGCCAATCGATAAGGTACACACTACTGATGAATATAATGTGTTTTGTGATATTCCTGAGCATAGTGATCTAACCAATGCCATTAATGACATGTGTATGATGGAAACGGTTGATAGCAATACCACACCCGATTCATCAGACATGTGCAATAATGAGTCTAAGGATGATCAACATGCAAATGAATATGATGAAGAGGAACGTATTGCGCTTGCTAATTTAATTGCTACTTTACAAAAAGATGTCACTGAAAATAAAAAGAGTCAAAAGCAATTAAAGAAGGCAAACACTACGCTCACTCAAAGTTTTGAAGAATGCAAAGCTGCTCTTATCAAATCTACTGAGATGACTGAAAGCTATAGAGATGAGCTCCTTCAAAAGACCAAAGAGCTTGAGGGGTACAAGGGAAGTGCGTTAAAAAGTCAAAAGGACGATTTGAAAAAAAATATAATACAACTCTTGAGTTATTAGCAAAAGAGAAGCGTCAATATAATGTTTTCTTAATGGATGAACGTCAAAAAATGTACCTTGCCAATACCAAAGTTAATGAACTTGAACAAAAGCACTCTATGACTACTACTGATTCTGCTAAAACTCATGAGGATAAGAAACAAGAGGTAGATGCGTTAAAACAAGACTTCAAAAGTAGATACGATAAAGAAACTGAAAAAGTTACAAAATTAGAAGAACAAGTCGAATTTTTGAACAAAGTTGTTTATAAAACGCATGATTATATTCAATCCGTCAGAATACTAGCACCTCCATCCATGTTTAAGGGTCAAGCTAGCTTTGCAAGTCCTGAGTACCTTGCCAAAGCTCAAGCTATGAACCCGTGTCTTTATCTTGATGAGACTGAAAGGACCGATCTTGATTGCATGCATGTTAGTGCCGATAGTGAAGAGACTGCCCTTTGGGATGATGATAGTCAACCACTTGTCAATAAGGAGTTTGTGAAACCATATAATTATGCTTACGAGAATAGTCTTTATGGTCTTTTCAACAAACAAACTCAGAAAACTCGTGAGGAAGTGTTTCTAGAATGCAAACAAAAGAGAATTCAATGGAAGAAAGCATTTGCCCATAAGAAATCTAATGTTTACATATACATAAACTACCTCCCTCTAGATGAATCTAAAAGCAAGAGTAGGAAAACATTAGGTATTCTTAAACACCACATAGATAATGTTAAATCTATTGTTGAAAGAGACTGGGCAAAACGTGAAAATGCTGAGTGGACACGTCCGATTCCTCGAGATATTACCTTGCTTGTGAAAGAACTCTTAATTCCTAACACGGCGTTGATTAAAGAAAATGTTCTTCAACTTGAGGAGTTCATTCGGACTGAAATGTATGATGATTTAAATTACGTTGAATCTCTTGAGAAACACATTGATGATTTTCAAATGTAGAAGTCTGATTTTTCAGATGAATATGATTCACTCTTGCAAGAATGCGTTTCTAAAGATGTTATGTGTGCTTATTTTACATCTTGTGCTGATATTGATGAATATTCTGAAGTTGCATGCCAATATCTTGATAAGATCAAAGAATGTGAACGTCTTGAAATTGAGCTCTCGAAACGCAAAGAAAATTTTGACAAAAAGGCTTTGAGTTACTTCAACACAAAACTGATTTCCTTAAAAAACATTGTCATTCTCTTGAACTTGCCTTACAAAAAGACGTTGGTAGTTTTCCACATGATAATAAATTGCAAGAAAAACTTTCCCAAACGTTTCGAGAAATGAATGAATAGAACTTGGAAATTAATGGGTTGAAAGCTCAGTTACTAGACAGGGACAGAGTGATAGAAGAGTTGCAGAAACTCATTGCTAAAATGGGTGGGAAAGTCGTGGAACCTAGCATCAAGAAACCTGTTGTTAGACAACCCAATGCTTCTAAAATGAATAGATCCTCTATCTTGGGAAAACCATCTGCTTTATCAAATTCCTACTTTGCAAAACCTGTGTTTGCCCCCAAGATGGATGGAAAGGAAAGGTTACCACAGAAACAACCCATAAGGAATACTATAGCACCAAGCGTTAAGCACAATAATGTGATTAAACCAGGGATGTATAGAATGCCCACTAAGCCAAAAAACAAAGATACTCACTCGCCTCAGACTACTAGAAACACTAATATTCGTGTGTCTTCTACTACAGGAATAGTCTCCACTACTAGTGTTAGCCGACCTCAGCTTAAGGGCACTCATGTGAATGATAAGGTCTGGAAACACAAGAATCAAGGGAAGATGAAGGAAGTAGAAGAACGCCCTAGGAATTTGAATGTTTTTAAGAATAAAAAGTCTATAATCGCATGTAATGATGATTTGAATGCTATGAATGTGAAATTTGTTTGTGTCAAATGTGGAAAGTGTGCTAATGCTAATCATTCTATGTGTGCTATGCAAACTGTGAAAGGCGTAGATACTAGAACTAAGAAGCAAGTTGCGATGCCTATTAGTGCTACTAAACCCAAACGCAAAGTGAACCATTCTGGTGCGACCCCCACTAAGAAAAGTAATGCATCAGACTCTACCACTAAGAACTCTTGAAGAAAAATTAAGGAATTATATGAGTCTGCTAGCAAGTCTTGGAAATGGTGGTTTGCTAATCAATGTCCTCCAGGATATAAATGGATGCCGAAAGCTAGGATAGAAAATGTGAAAACGAGTGTTAGTTTGCCCTTAAATGTTGATAAGGACACTAATGATTCTACTATCACAACTACTATGGTATCCAATTTAGTAAATGCTCCATCGTGTTCTAACTCTTCTGCAGGTGATACAAATAATTCTCTTCATACTGGACTCTGGATGCACGAAGCACATGACGGGGAATCTCAATGTAAAACCGCAATATTATCGTGTCTCTAATTCGAGGATGAAATTTTTTTTAGAGGGGAAGAGTTGTAAAACCCGCTTTAAAAGTCCACGAACATTAATTATGAACAATCACAGCTTTAATTTAAACGTTGCGTAACTATTATTCAGATAATAAATAACAGTATAAATTCAGATATTACGCGTAAAACCCGCTTTAAAAATCCATGAAGACAATAACTACACGTCTATATCTATATAGTTTATTTTGAGCAAATATCTCTATAATGGCATTACTAGTTTTATCATTCGCAAGTTGTGATGCTAAACCTAGTCATCTTTTGAAACTGTCATATATGAGTCAACCAAAATAGTAGCCATAATTAACTCATTGTGATCTTTTGATTCATTGACCTATTTAAAGCTCAGGAAACACTCCATCATATATCCTCAAATTATATAACTTTCGCTGACTACCACGCAGATGTCCATATAAATCGCATCTTGCTTTTACTCTTTCTACATTTATTGTCTTCAAACAAATCACAAGTTCTGAATTAAAAGTTCTGCTTCCATGCATACAAACGTAGGAGAATAACAAACTCAATAAGTTGGGTTCCCGATGGCTTAGTTTTAGTATGGTGACTATTGCTTCGTGTTCTGGTAGTTCGTTGTGATCTCATTCGTTGGAGGAGTATAGTTCGCGACTGTTACACAGGTGGCTAAGCATGTAATGTCGTTCTTTCGTTTCGACCATGCCTCGTCTATTATTAGCATTCTTGTGCTTTGTTCAGTTTCGATATATTTCCGTTAGCTTCAGGTATGTTTTTAAAACACCTTTTTAACACATGTTAAAACACACGACAACCATATTTGAAACTAGAGTCTATGAATCTCATTAACATGTATAATTTTGTTGGAAAGTGGTAACCGTTTGCTGATCATTAATAAAATGGAGGTATGAAACATGATAAGAAGAGAATACATTGTGTAGTTAGTGAAGTCAAGATTTAAATGTCTAGTTATTATCATATATGCATGGATTTGAAATTAGTAATGAAGATTTTCAAAGTCAGGACTGCTGAAGAAACCTTGTGATATGTTAACGAAACCTTTCATGAGGTATCTCTAATATAGTTTGCCTTAATAATAATTACGATCTATAAAAGTATGACACGAGTTAATCCAAGAATGAGTGTGGTGGTATCTATTCGACATCGAAACGTTTCTTCGTATGTTTTTCACTAAAAAAAAAAGAAAACTTGATTTCTATTTTGATCATGCGTTCATTAACGTGGTCAAGATATATAAGAATGGAACAAGAGCTAAACTAGTTTTTTTTATTAAGATGGTTTGTATATTGTTCGAATGTAGAAGAGGATGCAAGGTTTCATGTGTTTAATATTATAAAATCTCTTATAGCTTATAAACATTAACGTCTAATTGTTGATATAGACATGAAAGTTAACATTGATCTTATTTGTATATACTTCACCTTAGTGAGTTAGATGCTAAAGTCTTGGTTATATAATTGAAATGGAAAATAATTATAGCATAAACATAAGTTTAAATGGCAAAGGGTAAACCACTAATTAGTTGGATCGTTAATAATTAGTAGTGTGTAATTTATGTAGATTATGACGGAAAATACGTTTGGATTTTGTCTCGGCGTTGAGTTTGGCAAAGGTACGGATTTTTCGTCCTTTCAGTAAGGACTTCCTTTCCTATGCATGATTAGGATTCCCTGTCTGCAGCCAAATGTTTTCCCTAGAATATGTTTAAGCTTATCAGTAATCATGATAATAACTAAATAAATTGCCTGAGCATTATATACAAGCATGACCAGTTTATGTACTAGTTACGGAGGTACCGTAACCATGGCACTAGAGGCACCGGTGTCGTGACTCACATGCAGGAGAGTGATATCCTGCATCGTCCCATTCAGCTCAGTTTGTCCATTTTATCAGTATTTTAGTGGGGCGTATGGATGCATCCTAGGCTTATCAGTTTACATTTATCAGGGTGAATGTGGTGTGTGCTCTACATCCTTCACATTGGAGCTGATCCCTCCACCCAGCACAGTATTTAGAGGTCACCCCTCTACAGTTATTTAGAGGTCACCCCTCTACAGCATGACGAGGTCACCCCTCCAGTTATTCATGCACCATTGTTACAGCACATGACCTATATAAGCTCTGGCAATTAAAATACAGTAAATGCGTGTTTTTAGATTTAACAGATAACAGTTCAGCTTTATTATTTATAAATCAGACTTTATAGATTATACACAGATTTCTGCTGCAACTTTACTTATCAGTCTTACAGCTCCAGTATTTCATCATCTGTTTCATTTCAGTAATTCCTTATCATGCTTTATATCCGTTCACTGAGCGTTATGCTCAGCCGTAGTTCTTTCATGTTCTAACGGCAGGTACACCAGGACGCTCTTAGGATTCTGAGAGCATGTGCATTTGGATGGAAGCTATCCAGACTTCTTACTTTATGTACTTACATTATTCTGCTTATTTGGACATTGTTTAGTCCTTTCCTTCAGTATTTTACTTTTCATGTTTTGGGCTTACGTTTGGATTGCCGATGTTTGATTCCGGTATTTCCTTTATGGTCAGTTAATGTTCTAGGACATTTACCTTATGCTTTGATGACACGCCATAAATACACGTAACGGTCCACTTATCCAAGTGGGGTGTTACAATTATGGTATCAGAGCTATAGGTTCGACCTGTAGGCTCTAAAACTTGACCTGTGACTAGTGGGTAGTCACCAGGAACTTCCCAGATTTTGGCGTTGTCATCTTTCATGTTTCTCATGGATTATTCAGTCAGTTTTCTTCAGTTATCAGTCGGTTTTCTTAAAGTTTTTGACTAAGTAAAAGGTTGGTACATGACTGGCCATATTTAGTCGCATGTGCTTTTCTACGAATTTTGTTTGGTGAACCGACCCATAGGCGTTCACCCTTGTCCGTTCAGATTTTGTATTGGTAAACCAACCATATGTGTTTACCCTTACTCATGACAGATTCATGTTTTCAGTCAAGTATTACTTGGTGAACCAGCCATAAACGTTCACCATTGTTCAGGTCAAATTTCATGCTTTTCAGTCGAATGATGTTTTGTGAACCGATCCACAGTTGTTCACCTTTGTCATATCAGGACATTTCATAAACTTTGACAAGTATGGATTGGACTACAGCCAACCATATTTAGTCCCAGATTATAAATTTCTATACATGACAGTTCTCATAAATTTTTTTACAAATATGGACCGAACCAGAATCGCCATACTTAGTCACATGTTTCCTTCTTTGGATTCTGTGGATTTAACCATAGCCATCCACATCAGTTAATATTAAACCTCAGATGATTAGACTTTTATGTTCCTTGTAACCGTCAAATTTTCATACCCTCACGTTGATGTCGTCTTCATGATGATTTAGTTTCATGTCTCCTTACGAGGATTATGTTTTCAACAAAGTAGTGATATTTTCATGTTAAGATACACAAGAATTTCAGTAAAATCCTATTTCATGATAAATCATGTTCTGGTCTTCATCAATCATGTCTTCATACTGAACATTCATGAAACTCCGTTTAATCATACTTTTCTGTCTCTATACAACCAGCATTAACTCTACGCAGAAATTATCAGCCTATCATGTTAACCGTTTCAGTTCAATTTGCTAACCAGTTAAATAAAATTATCTTCCGTTGACCACGTCTGACGGTTAACACCAGTATCGATCATATCAGCAAACCTTCAGCGGTACTACATGAACAGTATTCATCGTGTACTTCACGTACAATATTTCAGGTGTACTCCATGTACCTTACTCCATGGATATTTCTAATCGATCCTCAATCATCTCAGGCATTGCCACTTGTCGATATTCTACCGGGTGCTGATGCTGCTTGTGAGTTGAAGATTTTACCAGATGCTGATGCTGCTAACACTTTGAAGACCTCACAAATGCTGATGCTGCTGATACTTTGGAGATTTCTCAAGATGCTGATGTCGTTTATACTATGAAGACTCTGTAGAACAAGGACGAAAACTATAAATTTGAAATTTCTGACAAGAATAAATTTCAACCATCAGACACTACCATTCCATTCCATACTTTTACCTTCTCAGCTAGATGTCACACTTTACTCAGCTAACCGTTCATTCAGAAGAGTGAGAACCGGAACCTGGCCGACCACTCAGCAGAATAGTTACATGAATCACGGTCATGATAATGACCATCATAAAGTGACAGACAAAGCAGTAGTGACAACCACCGTGCTTGTAATTGACCAGTCAGTAACCATCGGAACTCCGGAACGGACGTGACCAGAAATACAAGAGGTCAATAGTCTAACCGGTCTGCCAATCCTTAGCAGTTACCAAAACTTCCAGCCTTGTTTAGATTCATCTATTTAAACACGTGTCAAGACATCAGTCAAGACATAGGTCTCAGGTATCATTTCGGAAGACACATATCAGGACACCAGTCATGGTACACGTCATACGAATATCTTCTCAGAGTACGAGTCAGAACTCCTAACTCCAGTATGTTTCCAAGCGAGACCCTCAGTAATTCAGGGTACCTTTCAGAAAGGGGTATACCCGTTCTATTACGCCACACATGAATCAGATCATAAAAAAGTTTCAGTCACCACCATTAGAGTATTATACATATTAAACAAACAGTATTCATTCTGTGAGGTTACAGACAAACACATTCCGTGAAAAGTCGCCATGTTTACTTCACGTGTTCCTATGTCAGCTTTAGCTCAAATCAGGTAGTTACCTGCCTCTCAACTAGAAAGGACTCAACAGTATCATCATATTTATTAAAGTATTATTTTTAGTTAACGACGAGATCCGTCTTACTAAATCCCAAATATATTCCTTAAATTTTCTGCCAGAAAAAAATCAGTACAATTTATTTCTGCCTTACAAGCGCGTGACTATCAGTCCATAGCTACGAAGACTTTTAGCTACCAGTTATAAATTCACTTCTGAGATTCCTTAAAATTCATGATCAGCAGATTATTCCAGAGTTCTCAGATACAATTTCAGGAAGTTTTCTAGAAATTCCTTCCTAACCATGAGGCAGAATTTAACATCAAGCTTGTCTCAAGAATAGAACCTGTTCCAAAACTCTTTATTCCAGGGCTTCAGCTAAGTCAAAAGAGTTGCAGCAATTACTACAAGAGTTACCGGATTGAGGCTTTATTCGCCCTAGCGCACCACCAGGAAGTGTACCGTTTCTGTCCATCAGAAAGAAGGCCGGTAACATGAGATCATGTATCGACCACCGGAAAATTTATCATTATAAATTGATATTCAATCCAAGTATAGAAGGTTTATATGACCTGCTACGATGCTTTGAACATTTCTCCCAGGAAATTTCCGATCATACTATCATCAGTGGTGAGAGGAAGAACGTGATGTTCTCCAGACTACTGTTGCACATACTATAGTCCCTTGAAAATTTTGATCCATATTCCTAAGCCCTCTAATGCTTCAGCTATATTATGAAATTTACGAATAAAATTTTTCCATGAATACTCTGAGAAAATCGTCAGTATATTCATTGATCACATTATGATCTACTAAATCCTAAAGAATAACGGGAGAATCATCTTTTCACAGCCATGCAGATTTTCAAATAGGAGAAAATTATATACGCAACTTTTCAGATGTGAATTCCAGTTGAACAAGGTGACCTTTCTAATCCACCCTATTTCAGCAGAAAGAAATTTCAGACAATCCTGCGAAGGTGAAGGCCATCACCTGATGGTCCCGACCGACGCCTGTGAACGAAGTACGAAATTTAATAGAACTCAATTGACTGCTACCGCAGAAACTGCTGACAGTTCCCACGATTATCCTTCCATGATTAATTTTACGCGTAAAGTAGAGAACCTACACTAAAATTTTGTATCACATAAGATCCTACGCTAGGAGAGATCTATTTACCAGAATCCAAAATTCTTTCATGACTATTCACCCAGATAGATTCCACTAGAATGTACCATAATCCCAGGCTGAATTTTGATAGAAGCATTATAACACAATTGATGCAGCTATGTTCATATCTGGATGCCTGACATATCTCAGGTTCAAGATAGAACACCGACATGCTATTACAACCAATAGGAATTTCTGAACAGAAATGAGATAAGATTCCATGGAGGTTATTTTCAGTTATCACAGACTCAGACGAATCAGGATGCTATCTAAGTCATTGTTAACCAATTAACCCAGTCTACACGTCTTCTTTTGTCCGACATTATTACGCAGTAACAAATCTGCAGGAAATTCAGCAATAGATAGTATGATTCCAAGGTATTTCGTCAACAATCTTGTCAGATGGAAATTATAGTTCGTAAATCGCGCTCACGTTCATGTTCACGATCACGTGTACGTTCACATTCACGTTCACGTTTATTTTCACTTTCACGCTTACGTCTCATTCGCAGTATGACGCTGTTTCAGTTCATGTTTGTGCTATCTCGTGATTTAAGCTCTCGTTAGCGTTCATAACATTGTTCACGTTCAAGCTCGTGTGCCATTTCGTGATACACGTTTTACAGTCTATTACCGAATACGATTACAGAAAGCTTAAGAACCCAGACTCAAGTTTAGCACAGCTATTCCATAACCAGGCAGACGTTTCACATCTCAGACCGTACCGTTTAAACATTCTTTCCTCAGTTAGCATACGTTCATGATATGTTCTAGTATCACGTCCCCAGTATGTTTCACGTATTACATTCATGATATACTTCATGCACAACGTTCCTCATATAATCGTGAACCACGTTCACAATTGCTCACGTAGTACGTTCACAATTGTTCACGTAGTTCGTCCCTATATGTTTCAGCAGCTTGCTCAGATATATAAATATTATCTTGTCAGGATATTTGTACTTACCAGTTCATGTATACTACATGCTATAGCTTATTCGTTCCATCAGATTCAGAAAATCCATCTTAAGTATGGAACCTGAAACTATTCAGCATCATCAGGACAAGTCCATCCAGACCTCTCATTCCTTTTCCTTTAATAAACCCAGTTAAGTTCTTTCAGTCATGTTATGTTCCATATTCTTTTCAGCCATGTCACGCTCCACGTTCACTTTAGTCATGTCATGTTTATACCCTTTCAGCAACATCATGTTCTAAATCACAGACGAATGACCCTTCAGCTTATATGTCTTTTCAGCCTTCATGCTCTCTCAGCATATGTGTCCTTTCAGCATTTACAACTTCATCAGCTTATT
Source organism: Glebionis coronaria (assembly GCA_025667525.1). Classification (NCBI taxonomy): domain Eukaryota; kingdom Viridiplantae; phylum Streptophyta; class Magnoliopsida; order Asterales; family Asteraceae; genus Glebionis; species Glebionis coronaria. Next base: position 463,671,055 of record CM046874.1, read on the forward strand.
ACCTTTAATTCGAGGACGAATTTCTCCTTTTTAGAGGGGAAGAATTGTAAAACCGCAATATTATCGTGTCTCTAATTCGAGGATGAAATTTTTTTTTAGAGGGGAAGAGTTGTAAAACCCGCTTTAAAAGTCCACGAACATTAATTATGAACAATCACAGCTTTAATTTAAACGTTGCGTAACTATTATTCAGATAATAAATAACAGTATAAATTCAGATATTACGTGTAAAACCCGCTTTAAAAATCCATGAAGACAATAACTACACGTCTATATCTATATAGTTTATTTTGAGCAAATATCTCTATAATGGCATTACTAGTTTTATCATTCGCAAGTTGTGATGCTAAACCTAGTCATCTTTTGAAACTGTCATATATGAGTCAACCAAAATAGTAGCCATAATTAACTCATTGTGATCTTTTGATTCATTGACCTATTTAAAGCTCAGGAAACACTCCATCATATATCCTCAAATTATATAACTTTCGCTGACTACCACGCAGATGTCCATATAAATCGCATCTTGCTTTTACTCTTTCTACATTTATTGTCTTCAAACAAATCACAAGTTCTGAATTAAAAGTTCTGCTTCCATGCATACAAACGTAGGAGAATAACAAACTCAATAAGTTGGGTTCCCGATGGCTTAGTTTTAGTATGGTGACTATTGCTTCGTGTTCTGGTAGTTCGTTGTGATCTCATTCGTTGGAGGAGTATAGTTCGCGACTGTTACACAGGTGGCTAAGCATGTAATGCCGTTCTTTCGTTTCGACCATGCCTCGTCTATTATTAGCATTCTTGTGCTTTGTTCAGTTTCGATATATTTCCGTTAGCTTCAGGTATGTTTTTAAAACACCTTTTTAACACATGTTAAAACACACGACAACCATATTTGAAACTAGAGTCTATGAATCTCATTAACATGTATAATTTTGTTGGAAAGTGGTAACCGTTTGCTGATCATTAATAAAATGGAGGTATGAAACATGATAAGAAGAGAATACATTGTGTAGTTAGTGAAGTCAAGATTTAAATGTCTAGTTATTATCATATATGCATGGATTTGAAATTAGTAATGAAGATTTTCAAAGTCAGGACTGCTGAAGAAACCTTGTGATATGTTAACGAAACCTTTCATGAGGTATCTCTAATATAGTTTGCCTTAATAATAATTACGATCTATAAAAGTATGACACGAGTTAATCCAAGAATGAGTGTGGTGGTATCTATTCGACATCGAAACGTTTCTTCGTATGTTTTTCACTAAAAAAAAGAAAACTTGATTTCTATTTTGATCATGCGTTCATTAACGTGGTCAAGATATATAAGAATGAAACAAGAGCTAAACTAGTTTTATTTATTAAGATGGTTTGTATATTGTTCGAATGTAGAAGAGGATGCAAGGTTTCATGTGTTTAATATTATAAAATCTCTTATAGCTTATAAACATTAACGTCTAATTGTTGATATAGACATGAAAGTTAACATTGATTTTATTTGTATATACTTCACCTTAGTGAGTTAGATGCTAAAGTCTTGGTTATATAATTGAAATGGAAAATAATTATAGCATAAACATAAGTTTAAATGGCAAAGGGTAAACCACTAATTAGTTGGCTCGTTAATAATTAGTAGTGTGTAATTTATGTAGATTATGACGGAAAATACGTTTGGATTTTGTCTCGGCGTTGAGTTTGGCAAAGGTACGGATTTTTCGTCCTTTCAGTAAGGACTTCCTTTCCTATGCATGATTAGGATTCCCTGTCTGCAGCCAAATGTTTTCCCTATAATATGTTTAAGCTTATCAGTAATCATGATAATAACTAAATAAATTGCCTGAGCATTATATACAAGCATGACCAGTTTATGTACTAGTTACGGAGGTACCGTAACCATGGCACTAGAGGCACCGGTGTCGTGACTCACATGCTGGAGAGTGATATCCTGCATCGTCCCACTCAGCTCAGTTTGGCCATTTTATCAGTATTTTAGTGGGGCGTATGGATGCATCCTAGGCTTATCAGTTTACATTTATCAGGGTGAATGTGGTGTGTGCTCTACATCCTTCACATTGGAGCTGATCCCTCCACCCAGCACAGTATTTAGAGGTCACCCCTCTACAGTTATTTAGAGGTCACCCCTCTACAGCATGACGAGGTCACCCCTCCAGTTATTCATGCACCATTGTTACAGCACATGACCTATATAAGCTCTGGCAATTAAAATACAGTAAATGCGTGTTTTTAGATTTAACAGATAACAGTTCAGCTTTATTATTTATAAATCAGACTTTATAGATTATACACAGATTTCTGCTGCAACTTTACTTATCAGTCTTACAGCTCCAGTATTTCATCATCTGTTTCATTTCAGTAATTCCTTATCATGCTTTATATCCGTTCACTGAGCGTTATGCTCAGCCGTAGTTCTTTCATGTTCTAACGGCAGGTACACCAGGACGCTCTTAGGATTCTGAGAGCATGTGCATTTGGATGGAAGCTATCCAGACTTCTTACTTTATGTACTTACATTATTCTGCTTATTTGGACATTGTTTAGTCCTTTCCTTCAGTATTTTACTTTTCATGTTTTGGGCTTACGTTTGGATTGCCGATGTTTGATTCCGGTATTTCCTTTATGGTCAGTTAATGTTCTAGGACATTTACCTTATGCTTTGATGACACGCCATAAATACACGTAACGGTCCACTTATCCAAGTGGGGTGTTACACTAAAGCTTCTAATTAACTTCGTGGAGAAGTTCCTGGGTATGGTCTGATTCGGAAATGATCAATTTGCACCGATCCTAGGATATGGAGATTTGGTTCAGGGGAATATTACGATCAAAAGGGTATACTACGTAGAAGGGCTCAATCGCAATATCTTCTCGGTTGGTCAATTCTGTGATGCGGATTTGGAGGTTGCTTTCAGAAAGAAGACATGTTTTGTTCGTGATTATGATGGGAATGACTTACTTACCGGTACACGGGGTACCCATCTTTACACAATTTCACTTCAAGACACAACTTCATCAACTCCAATTTGCTTCATGGCTAAAGCTTCAACGACTCAGGCATGGTTATGGCATCAACGTTTATCTCATCTTAATTTTGATACCATCAACTTGCTTTCCAAGAAAGATATTGTGAGAGGCCTTCCAAGTTTGAAATTCATCAAAGATCATCTTTGTTCTTCTTGTGAACTTTGTAAAGCTAAACAAAGTAGCTTCAAAATAAATACCACACCAAGCTCTAAATGACGGTTAGATCTTCTTCACATGGATCTGTGTGGTCCCATGCGTGTTCAGAGTATCAATGGAAAGAATTATATTCTGGTAATTGTCGATGATTCCTCACGGTACACATGGAATCACTTCTTGAGGTCCAAGGATGAAACACCCGATGTTCTCATCAGCTTTCTTAAACCGATACAACGTGGTCTTCAAGCTCAAGTTAAAGAGGTTCGTACTGACAAAGGTTAGAATTTTTGAATTCAAATCTGAGATAGTATTTTGAAGCCGAAGGGATTGAACATGAAACATCTATTGCTCGAACACCCGAACAAAACGGAATTGTTGAAAGACGAAACCGTACTTTAGTTGAGGTTGCTCGAACATTACTATCCGCTTCAAAACTTCCACTGTACTTTTGGGCCGAAGTCGTGTCAACCGCATGCTACACACAAAACCGATCCTTAATTATCCCAAGACACGAAAAGACACCATATCACATAATTCATGATCGAAAACCTTCACTCAAACACCTTCATGTATTTGGATGTACTTGTTACATTATATGAGATGGTGAAAATTTGGATAAGATGAAAGAGAAAGGTGATGCATGTATTCTTGTGGGATATGCAACTCAGTCTAAGGGGTATAGAGTGTACAACAAGAGAACAAAATTGATTGTTGAAACTATTCACATCCGATTTGATGAATTACAAGAAATGGCACTTGAACAAATCAGTTTAAGTCCCGATCCACAACGACAAACGACTTCCGTTCACAACAGCACGGAACTCGGAACTCAAGACCACAGCAATGAATCGTCAAGTTCAAAGTTGGTTCCAGAAAATGTTCCTTGAGCTGATATGACAGTCGACACGACAATTGAAGAGTTGGAAATGTTATATGGACCAATGTATGATGAATATTTCACGTGGGAGAAACAAGTTGTATCGAAGTCTTCCGCTGACACTCATGATAAGAATGATGATACCGATCATCGTCAACAACCGGATACAACTTCATCTACTGCAACACGGGTTGTTGCAGATTTACTTCCTCAGAATATCACTTCAACAATCAATCCTACAACATCCACAACTACTGTCATTGCTCCAAAGAACACAAATAAAGCAGACAATGCATTATCTGACGAAGACGAATTTATCAACCCATTCGGTACACCGGTACACGAAACTGGAGAGGTCTTCTACTCGTCATGTTGATCCGTCAAATATGCATACGTTCTACGAACGACATCCTTCAACACATCATTGGACCCGAGAACATCCTTTGGTTCATGTAATTGGAAAACCCTTCACAGCCTGTTCGTACAAGACGAGACAACTAGCCACCGATGGCGATGTTTGTATGTTCGCACTCACTGTGAGTTCAGCTGAACCGAAAAAACATCAAAGAAGCCTACGGCTGATCATGCTTTGGATTGAATCGATGACGGATGAACTTCAACAATTTGAAAGACTTAAAGTCTGGGAACTTGTTGACAGACCATACGATGTAACACCATTAAATCTTCGATGGATCTGGAAAAACAAAATGGTTGAAGAAAACACGATCATCAAGAATAAATCTAGGCTAGTGGCTAAAGGGTATGGACAGAAAGAGGGTATTGATTTTGAAGAATCATTTGCACCAGTAGCTTGAATGGAAGCGGTCAGGCTTTTTCTATCTTATGTTGCACATAAGGGATTCATTGTCTATCAAATGGACGTAAAGACAGCGTTTCTTAACGGTCCTTTGAAGGAAAAAGTCTATGTCACACAGCCGGAAGGATTCGTCAATCCTCATTATCCTGACAAGGTGTATCGTCTCCACAAAGCAATTTATGGACTCAAGCAAGCTCCAAGAGCGTGGTACGACGAGCTCTCGAAATTTCTGGTCTTTAAAGGTTTCTCAAAAGGTTCCATTGATCTAACTTTGTTCACTTATAAATATGGGGATGACATTTTGCTTGTGCAGATTTATGTTGATGACATTATTTTCGGGTCTACAAACCCAAAACTTTCAAATTGGTTTGAAAAAGTAATGCACAGCAGATTTGAAATGTCTATGATGGGCGAACTAAAATTCTTTCTAGGAATTCAAGTTCACCAATCCCCAAGTGGTATCTTCATTAACCAAGCTAAGTATTGTCAAGAGATAATCAAAAAGTATGGTATGACATCATGTGACCCCGTTGGGACACCATTATCAACCACATCCCTAGATGTTGATCTGTAGGGATTACCCATAGATCAAACGAGATATCGTTCCATGATCGTGTCCCTCATGTACTTGACAGCAAGCAGACCTGATATACATCATGCTACATGCTATTGTGCACGATATCAAGCACGACCCACTGACAAGCACCTCAAGGAGGTTAAACGGATCTTTCGGTACCTTAAGAATACCATTCACATGGGACACTGGTATCCGAGGGAAACCGGTTTCTTTCTAACGGCCTATTCAGATTCTGATCATGCAGGGCGTCTTGATACACGTAAAAGTACTTCAGGTGGTGCACAATTTCTAGGTCAAGATAAGCTTGTGGGATGGTCTTCCAAGAAGCAGGATTGCACGTCACTTTCATCAGCCGAAGCGGAGTATGTGTCTCTATCTGCGTGTTGTGCTCAAGTTCTTTGGATGAGAACACAACTCACGGATTATGGCTTCCATTTTGATAAAGTACCTATGTACTGTGACTCAAAGTCGGCCATAGCCATCTCCTGCAATCCGGTACAGCATTCCTGCACGAAGCACATTGATGTAAGATATCACTTAATTAAGGAACAAGTTGAAAAGGGTATTGTTGAATTATACTTTGTTGGAACTGATTACCAATTAGCTGACTTGTTTACAAAAGCTCTTTCAAAAGAGAGGTTTGCGTATCTAGTTAGGCAAATGGTATGAGATGTTTGACTCCAGCAGAACTGGAGGTTCTGGCAAAGAAGCCTGCTTGATTCATCTATCAAACATCTACCTGTAAATATTAATGAAAAAGAAAAATACAAAATTAAAAAATCTTTGATAATCCAAAAATATTCTTCTCGACATGTCTTTTAGTATCGATAATATGGACGTGCCTAGAAGTGTCGCTCAACAACGACACGGGTGTGTACATAAAGCTCGAATGAAAGTTGTAAATATTTTTCAAAACATGTCATTTCTATCTTTTCAACAGGAAATTGTCTATTTTGGACAATATTTCCAACAACGGGTAGAGCAATCTATCTTGGGTTGAGCTTGTCATAAAACATTCAATGTTTTGAGCTCAACACAATGCTTGTAATCACTTTCAGATTGCAACCCGGAACTATATTCACGGGGGAGTGTACGGTTTTGTACCCTAACCCTCAGCAAAATAAGAGAAATCTTCTTACACTTGAGTGGATTCGTCAAGACATTCAATGTCTATGAACTCAAGTTTATGCTTTAGAAAAACCTTTTCGAAAAAAAAAATGATTTTTCAAAAAGCGTTGAACACAACTTTTTTTAAGAATTTCTCAATGATATTCAAAATCTTTCAAACATTGTGTGTTCAACAACTCCTTTCCTCAAAAGTTTAATGTGGATCATATCCTCGAAATGACAACTCAATTGGATCAATTTTTGAGGGGGAGCATTCCATAATTCATGCAAAAGATTGACACATATATCTCCAGAAGATTTTCAAGACTATATTTCAAAATATATTTTAATCAAATTTGGTATCTCTAATATCAAAAGATTTTATATATTAGAGATAGGGGGAGAAAATGTGATTAAAATGTGATCTAAAGACTCAAGCACTCATGGTTACGATCAAATACCCTCAACATCTTTAATTCACGACGTTATTGGTGTCAAAAGGGTGGTTAGTTTTAAGTCCTATGATCCAACCAGAACCAGAGGGATCTTCCCAGGGACAATCCAATAGATTATTAGAAGTCCTTAGGAAGATGGAGTAGAATGTGAACGAAGCTGAATGTCGACTAAGTACTGATGATAGTACTGGAACAATCACAACAAGGTGTTATTAATGATGTCTTGGTATGCATTGAAGGGGTTGAAGAATGAAAAAGAAATCTAAGGATAAAGGGTGTAAACAAAGAAGCCCTCCATACAACTTAGGCAGAAACCGGGTCAACACATCATGAAGACAAACTCATCACGGACCCAGTGATGTGAAGCAAAACCCTTTCCTAGCCACTCAGGCTTCTCTCAAAAGAAGTTTGTTTTATTGTCACGGAGATCAACACGACTTCTATTGACTTTCTCACTCCAAGATAGTTGATATTGAATAGGTGGCATCTGCTCCAGCCTCCGACTACTAAAAGTGCACAAATCGAGTCTAGCGCCAAGAGATCAATCAAATCTCGTTAGGACACACGGATGAAGATCAAGAGAGTCCTACGCTATATCCTTGTGATATTGCTAGAACACTCAGAGTCATACTACTTAGTACTCACAATGATGAGTGGAAATCCTTCCAGTGTTAACATCAAACAACACTGCGGTAGGTCATATGCAAGATACTTTATGAATTGAACATGTGTAAAACTGAAAAGCAACAGTGGTTTGATTCTGAATTGATTCAAACTCGTTATAGGTTTCTACGCAATATCTTTATTGTCTTGCCAGAACATTCAGAGTGATATTCATTAATATTCACAGTGACGAATGGAAATCCTTCTAGCATCAACATCAAAAAGCGCTACGGTAGGTGACTTGTGAGATTCTTATGAATCAAACTTGTGTCAACTGGAAAGCAACAATGGTAAGATTCTTAATGAATCGAACTTTTTCCAGGAATTTGAATTGACGACTTTAATCAAGCGGATATTTATCCAATTGATTCACTCTTTATGTTCGCAGTCTTGCTTTGAGATGGTCGAGTAAAGAGAACGGCTAGTACAGCCGCGAAACCCTGTCAAGCAAATTTTTATATAAATCTACCTAATCACAGGTACGGTATACGGAGGTAAAACGCTACCGATTTAGGACGAATGTCAAAGCCATTCAGTCCGTGTCTATGCTTTGTCTCGAGAAGGTGGCGTCACGGTGTACTCAGCAAAGTCAAAGATTCAAAACCACATATTCATGCCCAAAGACTTATTCAACAATCAATAGTGTGAGCATGTGGATAAAGACACAAGATCACGAGATGGCAAAGACAAGTCAAGAATGATTTGAAGATTTCAAGATAAAAGACTAAGTCGAAAGACAATAACAAAGGCTCAAAGATCACAACATGAAGGAACAAGACTACTGTTACACGTTCAAGACTCATTTATGACAAGATTCGTAATTTCCATTGATCTTCAAATATCAAAACGGTATGACTTCACATTGGGGGAGATTGTTAGCCTCAAAATATTGAGTTAAACAAGAATGCTCGGCCATAGGTTATTATTGTAACATTAATTTGAACATTGTAATAGGTAGTTAGTTAGTCGTGGTTTACGGGCTTGGATTTAAACTAATTAAAGTCCATAAGACAAGCCCGGTCCTATATATAGTCCATTAAGGCCCGCATGTGGGTGGACTATATATACTACCCTCCTAGCATGTTAGGATGGTTGGTTGTTCATTTTTCTCACTTCTAATCTAATATTCCTAAAGTTAATCCTCTCCTTCTCTCTACTTTCTCTCTCTAGGAATCCATCTCTTTTCATCTATTCTATCTATAATCATCTACATATATGGGACAACACAATATTACCTTGATGGGTTGCAGGGATTTGATAGTTGCTCCAATCCAATATTACATTGACGGGTTGCGAGATTGAAGATCCAAGGTCTCCAAAAGGCGGCGGATGTAAATTATTGCGTGAGTTTTTTTCTTTCCTTAGCGAGTGTGTAGCTACTTATTAATGCATGACATGAGGCTTTTGCACATAAGGCGAATGACTTATTATTCTTGAAACGAACTTATATTAATTGTGAGCGGTTTTTCAAGTAATGGATGAGAGGATTACTTAGGATTAAAACCGTGCTTCCTTATTTTTGGATTTTACATTTCTTATATTTCACGCTTCAAATAATGACAAATTTTCCTTCAAGCAATTTGCTCAAATAATAACCGGTTCCACATTTAATTGTCATGAATAAGTTGATGCACTTTTTACTTGTGAATACAATGATCTCATTTTTAAGCTTGGTATGGGGAAAATGAAACTTGAGGGTGATAAGTGTTCATGGTACCAAAGCCCTAATTTAAGTCATTGATCTCTTTATGAGTTTTTCCATCAAAACCATTTATGAAAAATCAAAAATATATAAATAGCATTGTTCTTCTTTGCATTGCATTGTACAAAATCAAGATCATGCATCATAAAGAGTAGAGTAGTGTAAAAGCATTCCATATTGGCCAAGGTAGGTTAATTATGAGAAAAATGTAAAATTTGTGCTTTAAAATATAGCATTGCATGAGGTCATGGCAATGATCTAGTGTAGGAGATTTGATATGAGAAAAATCTCATATCAATTAATCAACAAAACACCCTAAAACACATAGAAAATACCTAACTTTTGTGCTATAAAGAAGTATTATGTGGTATGTTTTGTGTTTGTGCTTAAATAGGTAACAAGGATACAATTTCAAGCAAACAAGAGGAAATCAAGCTCATTTATGATGAAAAGACAAGAGAAAGATCAAAGATGACAAGCCATTTGAAGAAAAGGACCTATCTTGACAATATCAAAAGTTGAAGGACTTAAATGCAAATTTTGGAAAAGTCAAGATTAAAATTAAACTTGGTCGACCTTCAAGTCAACTAAGTCAAAGGACTTAATTAATCAAGACTGCAAGTTAAAGGGACTGATATTGCCATTGAAATGAAGAAAGGAGCTAAAATGAATAAACTGTCAAAGAGAGGGGCTGAAATTGACAAAAACATAGCAACTTTGGTCTTGATCCATGTCATTACCATTTCAACCAATCAAAAGGCTAGCAAATTTTGATGCAGATTGCCAAGTATGCTGACAACTCACCTCTTCATTTAATAAACGAATCTAGGAACAGTGAAACCCACTACCTGCTTTTGACCAATCACGTTGCAACACTCCATAATCATATTATCCAAATACGGATATTGATCCGTGTCTTAAGCTGAAACCCAATGAAATCTTACCATGTGTCAACGTCAATCATCAACAAGCCCAGATCGTGGAATGAGCTACAAGGCATTTCAGAAAGAGTTCTCTACATGAAAAAGACTCCAAATGAGAAGACGAATTCAACTATGCAAATCAATTAGACTGAAACTAGAGGAATCAAAAACCCCTTTTGGTGTTCTTGAAAACTAATTTATAATTCACCAGAAGAAACCACCTGGCATTCTCTCATTGGTTGAAACACGTCACAATCTCAACAACTTGTCATCTAGACTCTATAAATAGCAGTTAGGACCTTCATTTTTAGTGAGTAGTTAAGTGTGAAAAAACATACACTTGTATTTTTCTCTCCCATTTCTAGTTTACATTTCAGTAGTTAGCTTCTCTCAAGTGTTTGACACACACTTGAGAGGTAGTTATTCAGTTAGCAGTTGTAACCTCTTTTCCCTCGAAATAAATAAAACACAAAAATATTCCTTTCATACTCTTATCTTCATTTACCTTACTCAAATCTTCATACCTGTTGATATCTTGTGTTAACGTTGATCAATCATTGATCAAGGGAGTTTTTTTAAGTTGTTTTGGAAGCTTATCCAGTTTGATTCAGCTTTTCCAATTCATTCCATACCTGAGTAGCAGATTAGAAGCAGATTTTGATCATTTGATTTTAAAATAGCATTTGGAGGTGATATGGAGTTGATTTTAGTAGATTTGGTTTGAAGGAAGTAGTTTTAGAGAGTTCAGCACTCCTCTACTCCATCAAAGGAGGCTTCAAGATAGAAGGTGTCACGTTTCTGATTTTGGTTCCACTTAAATGCTTTGCATGCTAAAATTCCTAGTGTAAAGCTTAAATGATGAACTGATCATGTGTTAGTTTGATTCTAGTGTACTTGTTATAGCTAGATAGTATTTGAGTGTTATTTCCATTTTGATTTTATTCTAATTGATTTCAGCTTAGAATTTTATCAGTAATTAGTCTTTAGTTTCATTTTGCAATCAATTGTGTTTACCAGCTTATTTTTAGTCTAAATACATCTCATTTTGTTATCTAAACATATCCTGATAAGAGTCAAAACTTGATTCACATTTGTGCAAACATTTCATTTGAAAAAGCCTTTCATAGTTGTTAAAGTGGTGTTTGGATTTGAATAGCATTAGTAGTTAAAGTTTGTTAAATCTTGCTTTAATCACTCATTCACATTTAGTAAACTAGTGGTAATACTTTTGTTCATTTTGTAGTCAAAACATTAGTCAAAAAGGTAACTGGCAATAAAAAGGTTTGGGTCAAAATCTGCTTACCAGTTATTCAGAAAACTTTCCAATTCAATTCAATGCCATGTTTTCATTTCTTAATCATTTTACTTGAAACTTGTTTCTAGCTGTAGTTTAACATCCAAAGTATTAGTTTGTACAAGGATATTATACATTTTGCAATATTGAGTGTGAAATCAGCTTTTTAATAAGCCTATGACCAAATGCATGTTTCTGTGATAAAAGCTCAACTTTTTTCTTGAATCTCCATTTCTACTTCATAAATGTGTAAATTTTCTTTCAAAATTCTTGTTACAAACATGTCTTGAGTGAGTTTTGCAATTTTCAGCTTTTTTAAAAAGTTGGTCAAAGTTTGGTCAAATAAGCTCTTTTCAGCTTAATTTCAAATTCCAGCTTAAATAGTTAACCATTTTCAATTTGGAAAGACATTCCATACTCCTTGTAAGCTGTTTAACAAGATTGGGCATAAAAATCAAGTTGTGGAAGCTTGGATTTTCAGTTTGCTTATACTTGGCTTATTATAATAAGCTAACTTGAGTTTTAAAAGCTTTTAAGCTGTTTCCTTGTGCATGTCTAGCTAAAATTGGATTTTAAGACTTTTAAAACAAATTTGAGCTTATTTGGTTCAGAAATAAGCTCATACGAGCTTATTGAAGTGTTTAAGCCTGTTTTTGTGGATATTAATTGTCCCCGGCAGCGGCTCTATTTGAAATTGAGTATTTTGAAGTTCGTTTTCTCTCGATTCTTGACAAATTGAAAGTCCTAAAAATCTCAAGTCTTTAATTGTTCTTGGTTGTCAAGGTTATTTGGAAGTTCTATGTCTACTTCAATCAACAAGTAAAAAGTTATTAAGCTACGTATCCGTAAACACTTTGTAAATACCAAGTATTATTCACAAAAATCCAAAATTAAAATGCATAAGAGTAATGGTTCTTGAAAAGTAAGCTAAATGAAAGTACAAGGGTTGAAATGTAAATTTCAAAAACTTAAAGGACCTAAAGTGTAAATCCAAACAAACTTGTATCTATTTTTAACCATCTAACAAACTATCTAACTAAATTTGACAAAAACTGAAAATATAAGGGCTATAAACTAGCAAACCCTAAAAACTTGGAAATTTAAAACCAAATGCAAATAATTACAAACCAAAAGGACTAAAGTGCAATTAATATGAACTTCTAAACAAAAACGGGTATAACCACTTTAATTAATGGGCTTATTAATGGACCAAATCAGTTCTGATTTGTTTTAAAGAGCTTATAATCCAAATTTAGCTAGCCATGCAAAAGGAATCAGCTTAAAAGCTCAAGAATCACAAGATAGCTTATTTTAATAAGCCAAGATTAAGCGAACTGAAAATCCAGACTCCACAACTTGCTTTTTATACCCAATCTTGTTAAACAGCTTACAAGTAGTATGGAATGTCTTTCCAAATTGAAAATGGTTAACTATTTAAGCTGGAATTTGAAATTAAGCTGAAAAGAGCTTATTTGACCAAACGTGACCAAAAATCTCAAAAAGATGAAAATCACAAAACTCACTTAGGACATGTTTGTAACAAGATTTGTGAAAGAAAATTGACACATTTATGAAGTAGAAATGGAGATTCAAGAAAACAGTTGAGATTTTATCACAGAAACATGCATTTGGTCATAGGCTCATTAAGAAGCTGATTTCACACTGAATATTCGAAACTGTATAATTTCCTTGTACAAGCTAAAACTTTGGATGTTAAACTACAGCTAGAAATAGGTTTCAAGTAAAATGATTAAGAAATGAAAACATGGCCTTGAATTGAATTTGGCAAGTTTTCTAAATAACTGGTAAGTAGATTTTGACCCAAACCTTTTTATTGCCAATTACCTTTTTGACTAATGTTTTGACTACAAAATGAACTACAAGTGATGACAAAAGTTAACTAAGTGTGAATGAGTAATTAAAGTAAGATTTAACGAACTTGAACTACTAATGCTATTCAAATCCAAACACCACTTTATCTATCTGAATGAGTCTTTTAGCAAATGAAATGTGATCAAAAGATTAAAACAGGTTATGACTATTATTAAAGCTGGTTTAGATGACCAAAAGAGATGTGATGGAACTGAAATCAGGCAAGTAAACAAACTAGAATTCAAAATGATTGCAAACCAAGGCTGAAAACAATAAGACTAAGATTTAAGCTACTAGACCACTCAAAGACTATTAATCCAAAACAATTACACTAGAATCAAACTAAACACATGATCAGTTCAACATTTAAGCTATACACTAGGAATTAAGCACACAAAACATTTCAGGGGAACCAAAAATAGAATTGTGAGACCTTTTAGCTTGAAGCCTCCTTTGATGGAGTAGAGGAGTGCTGAACTCTCTATAACTACTTCCTTCAAACCAAATCAAATAAAATAAACTACCAAATCACCTCCAACAGCTATTTTTGATCTATTCATCTAATGTGCTTCAAAATGCTTCAACAAGTATGGAAATGAACTAAACTTGATAATGAACACTTGAATAGCTTCCAAATCAACTCAAACAAACTTCATTGATCAATTATGATCAATAAAATCACAAGATATCAACAGAAATCAGAAATGAGTGAAGTAAGGATGAGATAAGAGTATGAAATGAATGTTTTTGTGTTTTATTTATTTGGAGGGAAAAGAGGTTACAACTACTAACTGAATAACTACCTCTCAAGTGTGTGTCAAACACTTGAGAGAAGTTAACTAAATGAAAGATTATCTAGAAATGGGAGAGAAAAAATACAAGTGTGTGTTTTTTCACACTTAACTACACAGTTACAAATGAAGGTCCTATTGCTATTTATAGAGTCTAGATGACAAGTTGTTGGAGTGGTCGACGTGTCTTGACCAAGAGGAGAATGCAAGGGGGCTTCTTCTAGTGAATTATAGATTTGTCTTCAAGAACACCAAAGGGGATTTTTGATTCCTCCAAATTCAATCTAATTGATCATAAGGGTTGGATTCGTCTTCTCATTTAGAGTAAATTTCATGTTGGAAACTCTTCCTGAAATGCATTGTTGCTCAAATTCGATCCTGGGTTTATTGCTCGTTGAAAATGACATGTGTCATCTTTTTATTGGGTTATGTCTTCTCACACGGATCATTATCCGTTTTTGGATAAATGATTATTACATGTTGCTTTCTGATTGGTCAAGAGGAATTAAATGCGCCCCCACTTCAGATTTATTTATTAAAAGTTAGTGGCCAGCTGTCAGCTTGTTTGGCAATCCAAAACACTTATTTCTTGCATTCTGATTGGTCCACAAACTAGTGACACGGATTGATCCAAAGTTTATGCAAATTTTGACACTTTCAGTCCCTAGCTTTAGCAGATTATTCAATTGAGCTCCTTTCTTCATTCTTTTGACAATTTAGGTCATTTGACTTGGAATCTTGATTATTAAGTCCCTTGACTTGGTTGACTTGAAGATTGACCAAGTTTGACTTTAATCTTGACTTTTTCCAAACTTTGCACTTAAGTCCCTCAACTTTTGAATATTGTCAAGATAGGTCCTTTATCTTCAAATGGCTTGTCATCTTTGATCCTTCTCTTGTCTTTTCATCATAAATGAGCTTGATTTCAACTTGTTTGCTTGAAACTGTATCCTTGTTACCTATTTAAGCACAAACACAAAACATACCACATAATACTGCTTTATAGCACAAAAGTTAGGTATTCTCTATGTGTTTTAGGGTGATTTGTTGATTAATTGATATGAGATTTTGCTCATATCAAATCGCCTACACTTGATCATTTCCATGACCTCATGCAATGCTATATTTTAAAGCACAAATTTACATTTTTCACATAAATAACCCTCCTTGGCCAATATGGAATGCTTTTACACTACTCTACACTATATGATGCATGATTTTGATTTTGTACTATGCAATGAAAAGAAGATTATTCTATTTATGTATTTTTGATTTTTTTCATAAATGGTTTTGATGGAAAAACTCATAAAGAGATCAATGACTTAAATTATGGCTTTAGGTACCATGGACACTTATCACCCTCAAGTTTCACTTTCCCCATACCAAGCTTAAAAATGGGATCATTGTATTCACAAGTAAAAAGTGCATCAACGTATTCATGACAATTAAATGTGGATCCGGTTATTATTTGAGCAAATTGCTTGAAGGCAAATTTGTCATTATTTGAAGCGTGAAATATAAGAAATGTAAAATCCAAAAATAAGGAAGCACAGTTTTAATCCTAAGTAATCCTCTCATCCATTACTCGAAAAACCGCTCATAACTAATATAAGTCTGTCTCAAGAGTAATAAATCATTTACCTTATGTGTAAGATCCTTATGTCATGCATTAATAAATAGCTACACACTCACTAAGGAAAGAAAAATAAAACTCACACAAAAATTTATATCCTCCGCCTTTTTGGGACTTTGGATCTTCAACCCCGCAACCCATCAAGGTAATATTGGATTGGAGCACCTATCAAATCCCCGCAACCCGTCAAGGTAATATTGGAATTCGATAGCTACTATAATTAACACTTCACTGCCCCTCTTGGGAGTCTTGTATAATTATTTTTTTTCTTTTCTTATTTTTTTCATTTTTTTTCTAGCCACTCATTTTTTTTGTAAGCCGCTCTTATTTTTCTTTATTCCTCACAAAGAAAGTTGAAAAGAATAAAAGGAAAAACACCCGCTAAGTATTAAGCATGACATAAGTCTAGTACACATAAAACGTTCTAACTTAGAATCTTAAGACATACTTATACCAACCATGAATGATTAGTCAAAAATGCATAAGAGACAACAAACCGATTAAAACTGTTCTTGATTATTTATTAACATATATACATGCGAAGAAAATAGAGGCAAAGAAAGAGAAGGGTTTAGCCACAAGTAATTGTCATGAAGTTTATCTAGCCCTTTTATACTTGCTTCAACTCTATCATCTCCCATTCTCCACAAATAATGAGATTAGTGGATTCTTAGCCTAATAGACCAATGAAGGACTACATGGTTAAGGATACTAGCTAGAGAATGCTTGGATAAGCAAACATAGGTTGAGTAAAAGTATCCATGGCGGGCCTAATACATCAAAGAAGTCAAAATTTGTTAAACCATGTCCTTATTATATTTTTTCTTTTTCAATTTTACATTAAGAACAAAAGAAGAAATATATACAATGCAAATGTGTTATGCAAATGAAAAATGATTGATGCAAAAATTATGAATGCCTATTTTTGGTGGCCAAAGTAGATCAAAATTTTGAAAAATGTTTAAAAAATTAATTTTCCATGTTATCATGAAGGTCCATGACAAACTCTAGGTAAGGTCACTTCGATAGAAGACCCCCTACACTTAAGCTAAAAATTGTCCTTAATGTTTAAGAGCATGGAAGTATAAAATTCCCCTACACTTATGACAATGAATAGACTTTGCTTAACCCAAGCTAAGGAAAGATCAACTATAGTGAATTCATGTTTTAAGGACAATGTGTCTATGAAAAATCACAATAGTAACAAAGTGAACCGGATACAACGGCCTCCTCCATAAGCTCCAAAGCACGTGATGAGTGAGCAACCCAACATACAACATGAAAACAAAAGGAATGTCTCCCCGACACTTATCATCAACTCTACATCCTTATTTCTAACCTACAACACTCTAATTCTAAAAACTCTAAACCTAGTTATTCAAGCTTGATTTATAGAGTCTCTAGCTCGACTCATCCCACACTTAAAAGTGTCTAAATCCTATCATGGAGAGTAAAAATTTTCCCCTTTTTAAGAAACATCTCCATGATGAGGTAAAACAAGTTTTCACTTATCAAAACACCATAAATATCCCCCCGGATCAAATACATAATTACCATCCCACTTATAACACAATCCAACATCTAACTTCCCAAGCAATGGTGAAAAGGGTGAGGTGTTGTTCTCGAAAATGGTTGCGCATATGTCCTTCAAAAGGTGATAAGGTGATACTCTCAAATGTCTCACAAGTTTTCCTTTTATTGCATCAGGCGAATACTGAGATGGTTTAGCAAGCTCTATACCAGGATCAAAAATCCGTTCCTTGATGGGAAAACAACAAGTGTTGGTTGTCTTAGAAGATTCTCCCTTGTAGGTCACATGGTGAGAGAAAGGTTGTGGAGTAATGGGTAACAACAAGCTCTTGGAAGGGACCATCATGACTTGTTTTCCTTTATCACTTTGAAAGGTTGAGGGACAAGTTAGTAGGTAAAGGATCTTCATGAAATAGAGATTCTAGAAAGAGTATGTCCCCCTCCTCATCAATACATTCAAGAGTGTACTCCAAAGGTATATCAACCTTTAAAAACTCATCACTCTCATCCATGATAGAATCCTCCTCATCACCATAAACATCATAGATTGGTCTATCAAAGATTGGTGATTCCTCAAAACCCAAGGAAGTGTGATCATCAAAGAATGGAGAGTCACAAGTGGAGAGCTCATCATCACTAGAATCATCATATGTTGGTGTATCACAAAGAAGAGATTCATCATCACTAAAATCCTCATTGGTGTCTTCATCATGGTGGAAAAGTGGGTTATCAAATGATGTTTCAAAAAGAGGATTGGAATGAATCACAAAATCACCAAAGTTAAGCTCTTGAGGTTCATGAAAATCCAAGTATGAGGTAATGGATGCAATGGTCTCAACAGAATGAAGGTCATAATCTCCACTTGAGCAAGCTTCATAAAAACATTCGTCACAAACTTCATCAAGGATATCATCTTGAGTTTCCTCCTCATTCACAACATCAATATGCTTCATCGTTTCGGGCTCATTACACTTCTTTGACAACATTCCCATGTTAAACACAACTCTTTCATCTCCTACACTCATTGTAAGTTCACCCTCCGCCACATCTATAAGAGTCCGACCTGTTCTCAAAAATGGCCTACCAACAATCAAAGGAACTCTCGGATCCATATCATAATCAACCACCACAAAGTCCGCGGGAAAAGTAAATCTATCAACCCCAACAAAAACATCCTCCGCAATTCCTACCTGATAAGCTATAGTACGGTTGGCCAACTCAAGAGTCATCCTAGTAGGAGTGAGCTCGGGAAGTGAAAGTCTTTTCCAAACCGATAATTGCATAAGATTTATGCTCGCTCATAAATCTGCTAATCCCATACAATTTCCACCCCAGGAAATTTGCAAGGAATCTAAAATCTCCCCTGATCTCCAAGCTTAGTAGGCAACTTCATAAGCAAAACTGCGGAGCAATTTTCATTTAAGGAAGCATTAGGAAAATCCACCAATTTCTCCTTGTTAGAAAGTAAGTCCTTGATCATCTTAGCAAACTTAGGCATATTTGCTAAGGCTTCCGGAAAGGAGATGTTTATGTTAACTTGCTTGAACATTTTCAAGAAGTTTGAGACTTGTATGTTGGTTGTGGTTGAGTAGTTGATGAAGGATTTTCTTTGTTGGGTTCTTCATTGATGAGTGTGGAAGGTAAAGGAGTAGTGAGTATAGGTTGAGAAGGTGTAGGTGTTGAAGTGGTAGAGCTTAGAGGTGGTGAAGAAGATGTAGAAGGCTTATCACAAGATGGAATCGTTTAGGATTTACCAAAGTAGGTTTGGGTGGTGAAGGATCATGAGTTTTCTTTCCACTTCTTGTTGTGATAGCAGTGACATTAGCCCTCGGGTTTGTTTGTGTGTTAGAGGGTAGAGCCCCTTGTGGTCTTTGAGTAATTTCTATTAAAATCCTCTTGGTAGACTCCTCATTTATAAGTCTCTTTTGCTCTTGCATTCTCTTTTCACTTTCACGAATTCTCCTTTCAACATACTCATTATTATCATATTGGCCATATCCTTGATTTTGAACTTGAGGGTATCCTTGATTTGGGAAGGGTGGAAGTGGTGGGTTAAATCCTTGATTTGGTGGATGAAAGTTATTTCCTTGATTGTCAAAGTTGTTAGGTGCTTTATAGTTGTTCCCTGGGTATTGTGGCCTAAGCCCTTCGTTCCTTTGTAACAATTGAGGGGGATTGGGTTGAGTATTGTTGGTTGGATGGGGTGGGAAACCAGGTGGAGCAAGGTAGTTTTGTGACTTGTAAGAAAGATTGTTTTGATTGATGTTGGGTTTGAAATGTTCCCTATGTTCGTCTTGGTAAGCATAACACTCAACTTGATAACCTTGAACTTTATCACATTGTTGGTAGGAACGGGGACCTCCACAAGTCTCACATGAAATAACAATAGCATGCACATCATTGGTGGAATTGTTGCACAAAGAAATTTTCATAAAGTCATTCATCATGGTTTGTTCCATCTTTTGGGTGTTTTGCAAAATTTTTTGACTCTCCTTTTGAGTTTGAGTCAATTCTTGCATTGTTGAAAGGAGTTGAGTCTCAAATGTTTTGGAACCACCTTCTTCAATAACATGGACTCTCTCATGAAAGTGTGTGTTAGTTTGCACCATCGATTTGGTCTCAATAATGTCCCTTGCTTCTTGAATGGATTTAGAAAGAATATTTCCACCCGCGGAAGAGTTGAGTGAATCTTGGTTATGTGGTCTTAATCCATTATAGAAAGTATTGATTTGGTGAACTTCATTGAATCCATGATTGGGGCATTTTCTCAATAACTCCTTCAACTCCTCCCAAGCATCACTAAAGATTTGACTAGGTTTTTGTTGAAAGCCAATAATTAGGTTTCACAAAGTCTTGGCCTTAGATGGGGGAAAGAACTTGTTCAAAAAATTCTTAGTGAAATCATCCCAAGTAGTAATGCTCTTAGGTGGTTGTGTATCTAGCCAATACTTGGCATTACCCTCTAGTGAAAATTGGACCAAGATCAACTTAGTGGTGTTGCAAAGAGATAGAAACTTCTTAAGGTGATCATGTGCATTATCACTAGGTCTCCAAAAAATGGTATGTTTGAAACCAAGTTAATCATAGATGTCTTAAGCTCAAATGTGTTTGCGGGAATCTCGAGTATAACAATAGCATCGGCATATCCTTGAACATAGGATTGCAAGTGCTCCATCAAAGGTCGATTTTCAACGCCGGCCATGGCTTCTTCTTGTGTGGATTAAAGCACGATTCTCGGGATCGGCTTGATGGACTGTGTTGTTTTTACGCTTTCTCTTTTTCTTCCTTTTCGGAGGAAGGAGTTGTACACCAAATGGTATTTGTGCACGCCCGCGGGTGAGCATGCAACTCAAATCAAGGAGTGAGAGAGAAACTCTCGTTCGACTTTGAAGAAGAAGGGATTATCATCTTCGAGATTCAATATGAAATATCCACAAGAAAGTATAATATACGTAAGTACTACTTGGGTGCAAGACCCCTAATCAAGCCTTCCTTCTTAGAATACGCACTAGTGAACGGGGGATTAGGTGGCGCGGAGCACTTAAGTACCTATTAACCCTTAGACGGCATTTTATAGCACTTCGTCTTTCTATTCACTTTGTAGTTTGTATCCTTCGAATTCTTGCCTATTGGAAGTATTTATCTATTCTTGCTTAATTAAATTTGATCGTTACACGTGTCAAGGACCGAAACGCTCTCAAACACGGTGTATTACAAAAGCAACACTTATGGAGATATGTGTATTGATTGTTCGTATACGTATACATATCTACATATAATAATTTACAGAAAATATTTTTGTATTTATTGGGTTTTTAAAGAAAATACTATATGTACGTAAAAACCGATGAAATCCAATAATATATATTTTTGGTTGCACTCTCTTAGGTAAAAGATTTCTTTTTGAATTTTCTATTTTTTTGGTCAATTCTTTAGGAAAAGAATTGTTTTTGTTATTTTTTAAGTTTTTATATTTATATATTTTTTATTTTTTATTATTTTTAATTTATGATACGTAAAAATAACGTTCACGAGGTGAACGGATCCCAAAAGCCAATCGAAACCGTCAATCAATAGTCTCTCGTAATGTCATGAACCGGCAGCGGCGCCATTTAAAATTGAGTATTTTGAAGTTCGTTTTCTTTCGATTCTTGACAAACTGAAAGTCCTAAAAATCTCAAGTCTTTAATTGTTCTTGGTTGTCAAGGTTATTTGGAAGTCTATGTCTAATTCAATCAACACGTAAAAAGTGGAAAATAGTAAGCTACGTATCCATAAAACACATTTCAAATACGAAGTAATATTCACAAAAGTCCAAAATTAAAATTGCATGAAAGTAAAAGTACTCAAAATGTAGGCTAAATGAAATTCTAAGGACTAAATGAAAATTTCAGAAACTTTAAGGACCAAAAGTGTAAAATTCTAACAAATTGTAACAAATTTAACAACTTTCTCTAACTGCCCAACCAATTTTATCAAAAACAGAAAGTATAAGGACTAACAACTTGCAAACCCTAAAAACAAGTAAGATTAGCACTAAATGAAAGCAGTTAACAAGTAAAAGGTCCTAAGTGCAATTAATTGTGAATTTATAACAAAAACGGGTATAAGACCTCTAATAAGCTGGTATGAGCTTAATAATGAACCAAATAAGCTCTGGTTTGTTTTAAAAGGTTTAAAATGGAAAAATAGCTAGGCTTGCAAAAGAAATCTGCTTAAAAGCTCAAAAATCACAAGACAACTTATTCTAATAAGCCAAGAATAAGCAAACTAGCAACAGACTTCCACAACTTGATTTTTTATGAACAGTTTGATTAATATGCTAACAAGGAGTATGGAATGTATTTCCAATTTAAAAATGGTCCACTAGTTAAGCTGAAATCTGAAATTAAGCTCAAATGAGCTTATTTGACCAAACGTTTACAAGAAATATCAAAAAGCTGAAAATCACCAAATCCACTCAAGACATGTTTGTAACAAGATTTGTGAAGAAAAATTGGCAAATTTGTGAAGTGTAAATGGAGATTCAAGCAAACAGTTTAGCTTTTATCACAGAAACATGCATTTTGACTTGAACTTATTGAAAAGCTTATTACTCATTCAAAACAGTATACTGTAGAATTTCCTTATACAAGCTAATACTTTGGATGTTGGATAACAAATAGAAACAAGTTTTAGGCTAAAAGATTAAGTAATGAAGACATGACATTGAATTGAATTAGGCAAGTTTTCTGAATAACTGGTAAGCAGGATTTGACCCAAACCTTTTTAAGACCAATTGCCTCTTTGACCAAGTTTTTGACTTCAAAATTAACCAAAAGTGTAACCACTATGTTACCAAGTGTAAATGAGCAAGTATCACTAGTTTTAAAAAACTTTAATCACAAGTGCTCAACAAATCCAAACACCATTTTACAAAGTTGTTAAAAACTTTTACAAAGGAATTTTAAGTAAAAGTGTGAATCAAGCTATGACTGTTATCCAAAATTATTTGAATGACCAAACGAAGTAAGTTTGAACTGAAATCAGGTAAGTAAACAGACTTGACTACAAAATGATAGCAATGACTACTTATCTGATGAAAACCAAGGCTGGAAACAATAAAACTAAGATTTAAGCTACTAGACCACTCAAAGACTATCAATCCAAAACAATTACACTAGAATCAAACTAAACACATGATCAGTTCAAAATTTAAGCTTTACACTAGGAATTAAGCATGCAAAGCATTTCAGGGGAACCAAAAAGTGAATTGTGAAACCTTTTAGCTTGAAGCCTCCTTTGATGGAGTAGAGGAGTGTTGAACTCTCTATAACTACTTCCTTTAAACCAAATCAACTAAAATCAACTACCAAATCACCTCCAACAGCTGTTTCTGATCTATTCATCTAATCTACTTCAAAATGCTTCAACAAGTATGAAAATGAACTGAACTTGATAATTAACACTTGAATAGCTTCCAAATCAACTCAAACAAACTTCATTGATCAATTATGATCAATGAAATCACAAGATATCAACAGAAATCAGAAATGAGTGAAGTAAGGATGAGATAAGAGTATGAAATGAATGTTTTTGTGTTTTATTTATTTGGAGGGAAAAGAGGTTACAACTACTAACTGAATAACTACCTCTCAAGTGTGTGTCAAACACTTGAGAGAAGTTAACTAAATGAAAGATTATCTAGAAATGGGAGAGAAAAAATACAAGTGTGTGTTTTTTCACACTTAACTACACAGTTACAAATGAAGTTCCTATTGCTATTTATAGAGTCTAGATGACAAGTTGTTGGAGTGGTCGACGTGTCTTGACCAAGGGGAGAATGCCAGGGGGCTTCTTCTAGTGAATTGTAGATTTGTCTTCAAGAACACCAAAGGGGGTTTTTGATTCCTCCATTTTTAGTCTAATTGATCATAAGGGTTGGATTCGTCTTCTCATTTAGAGTAAATTTCATGTAGGAAAATGTTCCTGAAATGCCTTGTAGCTCAAATTCGATCCTGGGTTTATTTCTCGTTGAAAATGACACGTGTCATCGTTTTATTGGGTTATGGCTTCTCACACGGACCATTATCCGTTTATGGATAAATGATTATTGCATGTTGCTTTCTAATTGGTCAAGAGGAATTAAATGCGCCCCCACTTCTTTCTTGCATTCTGATTGGTCCACAAAGTGGTGACATGGATTGATCCAAAGTTTATGCAAATTTTTGACACTTTCAGTCCCTGTCTTTTTCCAAACTTTGCACTTAAGTCCCTCAACTTTTGAATATTTTTAAGATAGGTCCTTTATCTTCAAATGGCTTGTCATCTTTGATCCTTCTCTTGTCTTTTCATCATAAATGAGCTTGATTTCCACTTGTTTGCTTGAAATTGTATCCTTGTTACCTATTTAAGCACAAACACAAAACATACCACATAATACTGCTTTATAGCACAAAAGTTAGGTATTCTCTATGTGTTTTAGGGTGTTTTGTTGATTAATTTATATGAGATTTTGCTCATATCAAATGTGTTTTTAGTTAGTACGTATACATAGTATAATAGATATTTTTACCTTTTTACATGTTTTTGGTGCCAAGTAGCTTAGATTCCAAACAAGCATTTATAACCAAAAACAATTAAGTCGAGCTTGAAAAGTTATATCAATTCGATTAGATACCGAGACGAAACGATACTAAAAACGAAATATCAAATTGCACCGCTGCCAGTTCTTTTCGTGAAGATTAACGGTTTCGAGTGAGACGTATTGGATTTTGGGATCTGTTCACCTTGTGAACTTTATTTTTACGTATTATAAATCAAAAACATAAAAAAATAATATATAAAAAAAATAAAAATCAAAAAATCAATTATTTTCCTAAAGAATTGAACCAAAAAAATTAAAAATCCAAAAAGTAATCTTTTTCCTAAAAGATTACACCCAAAAATATATATTATATCGGTTTTTATCGTTTTTACGTACATATAGTATTTTTCTTAAAAAATCAAATAAATATAAAAATATTTTTGATATATTATTATATGTAGATACATATACGTAGATACGAACACTTAATCCACCTACTTCCATAAGTATTGTCGGGAGAATACACCGTATTCAGGGGCGTTCCGGTCCTTGACATGTGTATCGATCAAATTTAAATAAGGCACAATAGATAAATACTGCAATCTACTTGATCTTGAGAAAGAGGTCACTGTGTGTTGGGTATAAGGCGAGTGTATTTCACATTCTAAAAAAGCAGGCTCTTAAGTGCTACGCGCCGCCTCGTTTCTCCGCTTCCTTATGGATCTTTCAAGAGTGATAGTGGTGAGTGGTGTGCCGCCGAATTATTATTACATATATTATATTTTCTTGTGGATATTAATTATTGCACCTCGAGGGAGATAATCTCTTCTCCTTCAAAAGTCGACCGAGAGCTCATCTCTCACTCCTCGAGTTTACTTACGCGTTTACTCGCACGCCTATAACCATACCACCTTTGGGGTATTACTTCCTTCCCCAAGGAAGCTTTTAAACATCATTTCACTTGTGCATATACATTCGGCCACCTTGCTAAACATGGATACTCGTTCCATGTTGGAGATTTTGCAACAACGATCCGCCAATGCTAATTATTCGCCTTATTCGAATTGTGGTGGTCCACACGATACTTATTTATGTGATCAAAACAATGGCTATTATGGGGAGGGATATGCTTATAATGGAACCGGGAACCCTAATTTTCAACCTAACCCTCAAATGGACTACACTTGTAATGACTATATGGGATATTCCGGTTTTTCATCACAAAATCCACCATCATTTCATGATCAACCCTTTGATGAGCCATACCAAAACCAAGATTTTTCAAACAATGAAGGTTTTCAAAATAATGATAATTTTCAAGGCTATAATCAAGAAACCTTTCAAAACCAAGGATTTCCCAATTATGTAGGTTTTCAAAATGATGATAATTTTCAAGGCTATAATCAAGAACCCTTTCATAATCAAGGATTTTCAAACAATGAAGGCTTTAAAAATGATGAAGATTTTCCATTTTCTAATCAAGATACTTTTCAAAATCAAGGATTTTCACATTATGAGGGTTTTCAAAATGAAGGGAATTTTCAAGGTTACAATCATGAGAACTTTCCTAATCATGACCCTTTTCAAACCTATAATCCACCTAATTATGGAAATCTACCGCCACCCTATTCCTCGACTTACATGTGCGAGTTTTTTGGAAAAGAACCCCTTTATGGTTATGATTGTCGACCAAAGCATCCGCTATTTTATGCTTTTAATGATCTCCATGAGTTATCTTCTCTAATCGAGCATGATGGAAGAAACCCGGAATATATTTCAAAGGCTCTTAATCATAGGCGAGAAATGAGCCTTGAGGAAATGAAAGAAGAATCTCGGTGGTTAAGGGAGGAAATTAAGTATCTTGAGGATGATGTAAGGAACAAGCGGTTTAATAACAAGGAAATTGGTGATATGTATAGTGACAAAGTGAATAATTCCTGTCGTTTCCTCAAGGAAAATTTAGATGATTTACTCGTTAATATTGATAAAAAGGAACATGAACGCATAAAAACCATGAGCTTTGAGGAAATACAAAAGGAGAATTTACGGATAGTGGGAGAGATAGTATATGTTCTTAATAAGGCGGAGAGGAAACTATCTAATAAAGAGGACATTTAAGAAGAGTTGAACATTCAATATCATCGACTTCAGCAAGATTTACGTACTTTGCTCTTAGCGAAAGACAAAAAACAAGAAGATGAAGGCATAAAAGACGAATATTTTGCTACTCGTAGGCCTTATCAATGCTTATATGACGATGATGAGGGACCTCCGATTTGTATGACACTTAATGATGACACACCTTCATCACCTTTACCTCATATGGAACCCACCAACTCTTTAACCATGGGGGACGAGCCTCTTAGCACTAATATAAACACCGATTTTGATGAATTAACCTCTTCTAGTGTTGAGAACCTTATCCCAATCCAAAGAGAGCTTGAGGGTGTTACCAATGAACCATGTGATGAGCTTCGAATTGATACCTCTTCTCCTCATGATCACATTGAGATTTCATCACATGTTGACCTTCATGCTACTACTAGTGATTTTGGTGATTTCGATCTTGATGAATTGTTTAAGGAAAAGGATAATGGGATTGAGGAAGAGTTTTTGCAAGACTTGCCACAATTAGAGGATGATGATTGTGATTCTAGTGAAGCATCTTATGATATATTATCCGAGGACTTTTCATGTCAAGATGACCTTCCTAATTTGGATGAAGATGTTGCTCCTATAGAAGAAAGGGAAGATGTTCACATTTGTGAGGTTTTATCAAACTTTTATCATCTTATCTCCTCGACTGAAGCATTGAATACATACCATAATGATGATTCCATAGAAGAAGAACCTTTCATTGACATTTCTTCACCGGTGTTTGAGGTTACACCTATTGATTTTCATGATCATATCATCCCTAAGAGTGTTCCTCTCATTTTGAGCCTTATGTTCCCACCCTCCCACCCTTAAAGTTGGTTATTGATGAAGATCCTATACTCTTAGAGATTGATCCTTTTTCATCTAAGGCACCTTTAGAACCCAAAACCTTTGATATGGATTCTCATATGGATATTGATGCCACCATAGAGGCTTATCTTGCTAATATTGATATTAAGGTTGATGATAGTGATTCTAATTGGGAAGAGGAGATTCGTCTTAGTGAGAACTTGCTTTTTGGGACCATAGAGATTACACCTCCTTCACAAGACACTATTACTTTTGATCCGTCTTTCACTATGACTTCTATGGAAGATTACCCACCTTTTGATGATGATGAGGAGCCCAACATGGACATAATAGTTATGAATGTTTTGATTCCTACACCTTCATTATCTCATGATGCTTTGATATCTAAGGGGAATCTTATATGCTTGATACGAGTTCATCTTCTTATTTTCCCATGAAGGGAAAGGTTTTTGATCCTGGGATCCATATATTTGAGAAACATTGGTTTTCATCCACTCCATTTAAGAGTGTGACTTCTATTCATATGGGCTTCTCATATGAGCTTACTTTGGTGATGCTACCTGTTTTGGAGTTGTTCACTTGTAGAAATGGAAACTATGTATTTGATCATGGGGTGCTTCCTATATGAGATATTTCGTATGTTGGCCAAACTTGAGACCCGTTGGACCGTTCCATTTATCGAGGTGGATATTGTAAATCTTATAGTAAATGAGAACGTGCTAAGTTTGAGTGTATCATGTGAGATGTGCTTCAAAGTGGATATCCTTTATTTTCCATGATGGTTTCCCCAAGGACAACCTAATTTGGGGTCGAGTCGAGCTAGAGACTTAGGGTTAAAAAAAACTCAAGCATTGAATAACTAGCTTAGAAAACGTAGAGTAGATATAAATAGGTTAGGTTTAACAAGAGGATGTTATAGTAGAGTTGAAGTGGAGGGGTGGCCTTTCTTTGTCTTTTGGTGTTTGTTTCAAGGGTTGCTCTCTCTCATTTCATTATTGGAGCTCATGGAGGGGGCATGTGTATCCGGTTCACTTTGATTAGTTTTTGTTATTGTGTTATTCAACACTTGTGCTTAAAATGAATACCCTTTAGTTGTCTCTTCCTTAGCTCGAGTTAAACAAAATTATCAATGTCATAAGTGTAGGGGAGTTTACTCCAATACTCTTAAACATTGAGGACAATGTTTATCTCAAGTGTAGGGGAGACTTCTATAGAAGCGACCTTACCTAGACCATTGCCTTAGTTTCATGATAATTGGGAAATTAATTTTTCAAACATTTTTCAAGTTTTTGATCTACTTTGGCCACCAAAAATATGCATTCATAATTTTTGCATCAATCATTTTTCATTTGCTTAACACATTTGCATTGTATATATTTATTCTTTTGTTCTTTATGAAAAATATAAAAAGGAAAAAAATATAATAAAGGATATGGTTTAACAAATTTAGATATCTTCGACATATTAGGCCCGCCATGGATACTTTGACTCAACCCGAGTTTGCTTATCTAAGCATTCTCTAGCTAGTATCCTTAACCATGTAGTCCTTCATTGGTCTATTAGGCTAAGCATCCACTACTCTCATTATTTGAGATTTTAAATTTGTGGAGAATGGGAGATGATAGAGTTAAAGCAAGTATAAAAGGGCTAGATAAACGTCATGAAAATTACTTGTGGCTAAACCCTTCTCTTTCTTTGCCTCTAATTTCTTCGCATGTATATATGTTAATAAATAATCAAGAACGGTTTTAATCGGTTTGTAGTCTGTTATGCATTTTTGACTAATCATTCATGGTTGGTATAAGTACGTTTTAAGATTCTAAGTTAGAACGTTTTATGTGTACTAGACTTATGTCATGCTTAATACTTAGCGGGTGTTTTTCCTTTTATACGTTTTATGTGTACTAGACTTATGTCATGCTTAATACTTAGCGGGTGTTTTTCCTTTTATTCTTTTCAACTTTCTTTGTGAGGAATAAAGAAAAATAAGAGCTGCTTATGAAAAAAATGAGTGGCTAGAAAAAAAAGAGAAAAAGAAAAAGAAAGAGAAAAAAATAATTATACAAGACTCCCAAGAGGGGCAGTGAAGTGTTAATTATAGTAACTATTGAATTCCAATATTACCTTGACGGGTTGCGGGGATTTGATTGTTGCTCCAATCCAATATTACCTTCACGGGTTGCGGGGTTGAAGATCCAAGGTCTCAAGATGGAGGCGGATGTAAATTATTGCGTGAGTTTTATTTTTCTTTCCTTAGCGAGTGTGTAGCTACTCATTAATGCATGACATAAGGATCTTACACATAAGGCGAATGACTTATTACTCTTGAGTCGGACTTATATTAATTGTGAGCGGTTTTTCGAGTAATGGATGAGAGGACTACTTAGGATTAAAACCGTTCTTCCTTATTTTGAGATTTTACATTTCTTATATTTCACGCTTCAAATAAGACAAATTTGCTCCCAAGAAATTTGCTCAAATAATAACCTGTTCCACATTTAATTGTCATGAATAAGTTGATGCACTGTTTACTTGTGAATGTAATGATCCCATTTTTAAGCTTGGTAGGGGGAAAGTGAAACTTGAGGGTGATAAGTGTTCATGGTACCAAAAGCCCTAATCTAAGTCATTGATTTCTTTATGAGTTATTTTAATCAAAACCATTTCAATAAAAATCCAAAAATATATAAATAAAATTGCTTTTCTTTACAGTGCATTATAAATATTTAAAATCATTCATCATGTAGCATATTATAGTTTATTAAATCATAAAATGGCCAAGGTGGATTAATTATGAGAAAAAGTGCACTATAGAGCTTTGAAATGCTGCATTGCATGAGGCTATGGCAATGGTCAAGTGGAGGGGAGTTGGTAAGTGTGAAAACACTCATCAATTATGATCCAAAAACCACTCAAAATACAGTCAAATACATTATATTTAACTGAAAAATATCATAATTACGTGGGTATTTGTGTTTCATGTGTTTTCAGGTAGAAAGATGCATTTTGGAGCAAATACGCGTTTTCAAGGATTTATTTGACAAAGAGACGAAGAAAAAGACGAAAGAAGTTTCAAGGACCATACTTGCTATTGTTTACCAAGATCGAGGGCTTAAGTTGAGAATTCTATCAAGACAAAGGATGAAAAAGAACTTGATTAAAACCTTTAACACCTTTAATGAAAGAAAAAGAAAATGAAGTGACCAAAAAAGAAAATATGGAAAGAAAGTTTATTTAACTTGTATATCTGGTCAATTGACCAAAACCTGGTCAAAACACAAACACATATACGTCTCTTCTCCAACTTGAAGAGAGAGAAAGAAAATAACAACGCCCTCATCTTTCTTCACCACCACAAACCTGCAAACGAATATCAAGAGTGATTCACGAGGATTCAGACGAAACTTCAAACAGCAAAAATCATCATCATCATCTCCTCTACATATCCTCTACGTAATGATATGATTTAATTAGATCAAGAGTGGAAGACGAAGAAAACCCCAAATCGGCTGAAGAACCCTAACCTCGTATGAAACACTTGGAATTAAGGGATTGGTCAAGACACGTCACTCCTTCTCTTCAAATGCCTATAAATACAAGATGAAGCCCTCATTTTTCAGACGGTTAGCATTAGGAGTAGATTTACACATAGTTAGTTAGTTAGGAATAGATAAATAAACAGCTTTTTAATTTTTCTGTTAAACTTTTGTAACAAGATTAGTTAATCAGTTGTAATCGATTACTTTTTCCACCATTAATGAATGCTTCAAGTTTTCTTATTCTCTTCTATTCTTCTATAAGCTTTAATTTTCTCCTTTACATGATCACTGTTTACTGTTCACGATGGTTGGTTTATAGGATTACTGTTCATGAATGGTTGCTATTGTTAGAATAGTTAGAACAAGTTTGTTATGGTCTCGGTATGGTTGAATGAAATAGATATTGTGGCAACTTTTACATAAGATTTTATTTTTTTGAAATTTTGGATCGATTTACTGTTCATCCGAGAGTTTTAAGTGACTACTTTAGTATTGACGTCGAAGCTTTAGTTGATAACATTGTTCATTTGAGATGATTAGTCAATTCGTAATTAGCGAATTAGCTACTGTTCAGTCGGCTTTTGTTTTAAAAGAGTTTTAAAAGCTTTTCATGAAATTGTATTTTTCAAGCAGTTGGCTTTTCATGATTTTTCCACCATTAGTGAAAGTTTTAAAAAAATTAATTAAGTTTTCAGTTTGGAATTGGAGCTTTACCGAAATCTGCTTCGAGTTCCAGTTATATCAATCCGATTAGATACCGAGACGAAACGATACTAAAAACGAAATATCAAATTATCTTCTCGTGTTTAGCAACCAAAGGGATGAGGGTTTGTAGGTTATTAGCTACGTACGCCTCCATCATGTGTGCCTCCATAGCAACGACTTCCCCGCCCTCCTCTTGGAGCGTCTTTCTTTTTTGCTTATTGGGAGGAGGCTGAGTTGACTCTCGTTCTATGCCCTTTCCCCTCACGGCGGGTAGGGGAGTTGAGAACAGTTCGCCTGTTCTTACGATTGGAGGGTTGTTTACATCCTGGGTGTTTGCTTCACTGGTAGATCCAGGAGTAGCATTCACGGATGTGATACGGCCATCTACCGTTGAGGGTCCTTGACGGCCTTCATTCTTGCCGCTTTTCGTCATTAGCTAGAGCTTAGTGTGGGTCCCACGGATGGCGCCAACTTGTTGATACAAAAGTTGGATAGATCGATCTTGACCCAAATTAGGCTTAACTTGGGGCCTTGTGGACTCTAGCTCTTTCCACCAAGTGAAACTTGCTTTGAGGACCCTACACACTAAACAGACACTATTAGGCTTACCGTGGGTTTGTGACCCACGATTAGACTCCGTCGTGAGAGTAAGTAATTCATTTGAGTATGTAGTGTTTAGGGTATTGTGTGTATCATACCTTTGTTGAACCTATGGGGTTCCTTTTATACCTAAGAGAGTCCTGGCTGGGCTCTCCTACTCTTGCGGCCAAAGGAAGAGATAATGAACTAAAATAGTTTGATCCTTATCGCATAAACAAGGCAAGTGTATATCTCTTCCCTTTAGGTGAATATATCTATATGATAGATTATATTCTTGTCTAATCCTGTCGCGCTGCGACAAGGACCTGTCTAAGTAATTAACCTTATGTGCAACAGTGGCTTACCGGGCCTCCTGGGCTTGTGCGCGCATCGCATAAGCATTCAATCCATTCCTGATGGATTCGGGTAGTACCCGTGGGTCGGGCTATCCAGCCCAACTAGGGACTATACGTCATCACATGTGTTTCAGGTAATCGAAGGTAAACGATGGCGGAGCATTGTTGTGGAATGTTGTGGGTTTGCTTTTGAAGTGTTGTGGTCTAAAACCTTTTCTTTCCCATTTCCTTAAGAACAATTTGGTTAATGTCATGTGTACTATACTAAAACTTTGTGGTTTGATGGTCGAGATCCATGGGGGACTAAACGCTTTACTCTGAGGTTTTTTTTGTATATTATGGGATGAAATGAATGATTTAGACTATGTGGTAAAATCTTAATTATCTTTTATGCGTAAACGTCTCATTTTGAGCCGTTCAATATACCTTGTGTGATGATACTTGTGTTTAGCAACCAATTGTGTATTTCCACTGCACAATGTAAATTGGGGGTGTTAAATTGTATATGTAAATACTATATGTGAAAAATGGGGAATTTCTCTATGAAAAGGTAAAAAAAGAACAATAGGCTAGACGTAAATCAATCGAAATAAGAAGAGTGAATGATTTAGAAGTACTGAATCGTAAAGAGAGTTCAGGTTCGTTCCATAGATAATATAGATCGGATTGTCTATAATGATAGAAAAAAGAAATATTTTCTCAAGATTCTTATTGATATTTTAAAATGGGTTGGTTGAATATGAAAATACACTCATTGAAATTGAATAGGTAAACAATGAAACTAGATTCGGTTGGATGGTACTAACCGTGTGCTAACTCCTATTTCTAATTGAATTAACCGATCAACTTGCCATCAGACATTTATTTTTAATGCGATAGTTTTTTGTAAAAATTTAGATATTTTGTTACTTTATTATTATATTATCAAAATGAATCCTTCTATTTCTGGGGTTGCTACGCGAAAGGACCTGGGGCGTATCTGCCAAATCATCGGTCTGGTACTAGATGTATCTTTTCCGCCAGGCAAAATACCTAATATTTATAACGATGTGGTAGTTAAGTGTGACAATCCGTCAATTTATGGTTGATATTTTATTCTCAATATTTATTTGAAAATATTATTTTATGAACTCACTTATTTTTGGGAAGAAATTTGGATTTACGTCTTGAAGTAGCATCGACTACGTCTAAACCGGGGGATTCTACGTTATGTGCTTACGTTTACATACACCGTTTTGGTGACAGTCCGACATTTCAAAAATAAATTTGTCCGTGAATATTATTTTGAGATTTTAAATTTGTGTTGGTTCATAAACTCAAAAATTTACGAGAAGAGATTAGGACTTACGATTATAATTTAACGTCCTTTACGACTAAACCGGAAACCCTAGGATTACGTTTTTACGTTTTCGAACTCCATTTTTAATGAGACAATTTTTATTAAATTCGTTTTGTGCCGTTGATTCATAATTTATAAAAACGTTTTTTGTAAAACGACCCGAGGGCACACAAATCGAGGAAACTAGAATCGAGGAGTACCCATAAATTAGTGGGATGAGACAAGATAAATCTTGCCCCACCCCACTATATGGACGGCAACTTGTAAGCCAACACATCTCATGATGTGTCAACATTGTAGCAACTAAGCTAACACTTGTTAGCTTAGCTTAAAGCTACTCCACCAACTTAGCAAAACCATTAACCAAACCACTTTTCATTTGCAACTCATGCAAACAACTCAAAACTCTCTCAACCCACTCACCATTTCCGTCCCATCCTCACCAAAAACACCCTCACTTGATCTTGATTCAACCACAAATCCTATGTTATTTACATATATGATGATGCCCTTTTGAAGCCCTATTGATTGGTGGTGATTATAACATCCAAGGAGGAGTTACTATGGAGTCTTGGGGATGATTCTCCACAAGGAGTTCTTGGAGAATGGTGGTCTTGAAGATGGTCTTGGTTATTCACAAGTTTCTCCATCAAAATCCATGTCTTGATCACAACCTACATCATCATGGTGGTATAAAGATTGTCCTCCCCATCCTTTTTATTAATTTTGATTATGTAATCATGTATTTTATTCTTAACTGTATATATGTATGATGATAAATGATGATAAAAATATTGTGTGGGGATTTGGTGTTGATAATCATGGATAAAAACATGAAAAACCATATGTAAAAAGGTTAAAATCATGCTTAAAATGATGGAATTATAAAACAGTAAATAACCATGTGATGAACTGATAAAATGGCTTGAATAGATTAATATACAGTAAGCTATGAGTCTTGTACACATGTGAGAGTTGGCCATGCAATGGAATCATTAGGATGAGTGAGATATGATCAAAACAAGTTTAGAGTACAAATCTGAGTTCACTGTTTTGGACGATTTTTAGAAAATACTTAGAGGCTGATTAAACAGTAGCTATAGAAGAGTTAAATTGAGAACATATCATGTAGTTTATGTCATAAAAATTTGAGCTTCTATCTCCATATAGAACTCTATATATGGCTGTTTTGGTGAACATGAAAGTAAAAAATCAGATTTTGGAAATTAAAGGATAATAGTATTATATAAGCACTCAAATAAAAATAGTATAAAATGTGAATTAAAACCCACTAACTCATATAATACATTTATATAAATATGTATAATGATAAATAAATTATACATTTTATAAAAATGGTAATTTGATAAGTTTTATAAGTTATAAAACTATAAACATGATTTTTACGACTTTTTCGGCTATTACCGTAAAATTAACGTTTTTCGCCAACTAAAACTTAGACGATCAAACCCGTCTAATGTAAAGTTTTTAAAAATCATATACTGATATATAAACATATATAACAAGTAAAAGCTGATAAAACCCGAACTATAAAACATACGGACATTAACGGGCTAAGTTAACGTTATTGGACTAATAATAAAACAAAATGGGCTAAAACACTTATAAACTTATTTATTGGGCTTAACCCATTTGGGCCCAACATGTAAAGTTTAAATACTGATAATACAAGTATGAAATGGATTAATACAAGTTAATAAACTTATAATAGGCTTATTGGACTTAAAACACGTAAATAGGTAAAACAAGTAAATTAGTAAGAAGTTACCAATACATAAACACTAAAATGAGTAAATGAGGATATGTAAACCCACTTGATCATCATATATATAAAATAATCATATGTATACATAATTGTTATTTTTATAAATTCTTTGGACAAGAGTCTAAGACGAGTATTGTTTGTTTAGGTTTCCGTGATTGAAGTACGTACCGTACATCCGAATTGCCGATAACACGCTTTCCCACATCAACGTGAGTTCATAGCCTCGCACTCTTTTAAATGTTTTTATGAAATATTTTATAAACCCGCGAGGGAGATAACATGTTAGTTTTACTAAAATAGGACACCATTTGTCCCGATTGTTTGTTTGTTGATTTGGACCCGAATGATTGTATGACCTGATGAATGATTAAATGAACCGACAGATGAAATAAAATGGATTATTAAAGTTAGGTTATGTCACTAAAAGTCCCATTAGTATGAATTGTGAACTACCGGGATTTGGTAGACGCTTATGCATATAATAGTACTATTTGGGGACGATCACCCCAGTTCGCGCCTTGACGGTTGATCCCCGTCGTGCCACATTGATTGGTAAGCGAATTTATGTATGAGAAGATTTACATAGCGTGACCTTTGTGACGACACGCTAATTTAGATGGTCAAATGAGTTTCGGGCTAGCTACCCGTTGTTTGTTGTAGTAAGGTAACAATGTCATGCGGCTTATAATAATCCAACTAACGAAATACTGCTATATGCACCGAATTATGATGTATTGCCTGACTAGCAATACAGGGTCATACTATTGATATTATGTTCGTGTTTTGGTTTTATATAACCATATTCATATAACGGTTTTTATTTAAATTTTTACAACGTTATAAGACGTATTGTATGATGCTTTTACGACATTGGCTCGTATAATGATTTTTAAGGCAAATGCCTATATTATGATTTTCGATAAGGATTTGTATAAAAATGACTTTGGCTATTTTATGGCCTATTACATTGATTTGTACAAAATGATTTTTGGTAATAATTTAATACCAATGTTATATTGATGGATTTTATTAAACTCTATGAATTCACTCGGCGTTTTCGCTGACCTTTTCTTTTAACATGTTTTGTCTCAGGTACTTGAAGGTAATTCTCGGGAAGACATCAAGAATTCATGGCCCGCACTCAAATATTAATTTCCATTCAAATGCTTTGTAAAACCTGTATAAAATACAATGACTTGGGACCTATGTAACTTTGATAATTATGAATGGAAATACTTTATTATTAAACGACGCGATTTTTAAACGTTGTCTATGATGTGAGTAATGTGCTATCCCCTAAAACCAACGAGTCTTCCGCTGTATTGAGTTGTATAAATTTGGGGGTGTTACAGTTTGGTACCAGAGCCCTCGTTATAGAGAACGGAAGATTTTTAAAACCAAGATTTTGAATAAAACATTTCAAAATCTTTTAACTATAAACATTTTTCTAAAAATGTCTAAAAATCTTTTGACTATAACGGTGCCAAAGAATTCCCGAGTTACCGACAAGGCCAGACTGAGAAGTGTTATTTTAATATATATATAATTTGGATTATATATATATATATATGATGTAATTTTATTACATGATTGTTTGATGATTATTTTGATATTTGTACGAGGTATTTATACGACGTAGATTGTCACAAGGAACCCTAAATCCCCTAGTAAATCAGTCGATGCTATTCCCGTAGAAATTCTAGCTATCCTAGATTTAAACCAAGTTGTGGATATTTATGATCCCAACAAATGGTTGATATTCGTAGAAATGTAGATATTAGTTGATTGTGATATTAAAGAAGAATTGGCGATGTTAAATCTGATATCGATGTCATGACGATCTTTCCTTATAGAGTGGAGTTTTACAAAACGTTACCACCTAGAAAGATGTCATATGATTCGTTGTCATCCAATTCTTAAATTGAAATCGAAAGGGTGAATGTTGCACTTGAGGCTGTCATTGGAACCATTACCCAAAAGCCTCATGTCACTAGTACCTTTCCGAGAAGTCTAATTGAATGTATGAGTCATCTCATACTAGTGACTTATTTGATAACTATTGATGAAGGAGATATAGGATTGAAAATTAAGTATTGATAATATCGAGCTTTTATTGCCCTTTAAAGGTCTAAGAATAAGGTTGAAAGTATTTGAAAATGAGGTAGGATGTTTCATTGAGTATAAAATTGGTTGAAACTTGAATAAAGTAAAACTTAACTTGTATGGAATATAAGATTGTTAAGAGGAAATTGTTAAGATCTTTGATTGAATTATGAGGTTTTAAATGATTGTAGGTTCGTGTAAAGGGTTGTTCCTAGGCCATTGTCCAATGACGAGGATGCCCAGTGTCCAATAAATAAACTGAAGAAATCTTCTTCTAAATTGGGACCGATGGATCTTCCGGGACAGGTGGGACACCTAATGACTCTTGTAGATTAGTATTCACTGTGGTATCTTTTAAAAATAATCCCTAACCTAACTGAGACATCAGTTGGTAGGATGAGTTCTTGGAACTGTATGACATAGTGACACGTAATGTGTTACGATACAATTTTGAATTGTTTGTAATTAATGAAAAGACTACCTTTCATTGCTAAATTCTACATGTATCGATGATATCTATCTTTTATTGCTTCATCCTACTGTTCGCATTAGTGATGCAACCATTGAACAAGTACTCATCTAGAATTGAGTTACGTTGTGAATTATTCTCTTTTGAGTGCCATCGAGGTCATGAACGTCATGATTAATTGGCTAAGCTCATTTCCTATCATATCGTAGTTAATTCTTGGTGAACAAGCTTTCATCACTCTTTTGCAGATCACACATTGTTTTTATAAGTTAAAACAGTATCCCTTAAGAAAAATTGGGTTTTCATCACCATATGGATTATTTAAAGTGAGACTTATAAATAATCGTTATCAAAATGAAGTTGTTTATAAAACACCTTGGAAAACTTAATTGTTTTCATAACAAATAAAACCTTTGTAAATTTATTTTTGATTCTTATTTAAGAATTAAGTATGAAAATGTTTTTATTATAAACATGATGATAAAATTTTGACGAACTAAGTATTGCATCGTTAATCTTGATATTGTATATAGTTGCGCGCCTACATACAATTTGGAATGGACCATGCAAGGCTGATTAGTAGTCACCATAAAACTGATTAATAAACACTAAATTTCCTTTGACGATTGTGAAAGATTAAAATTTATGAGATCTGCAAGAAGTGAAAAATAAGGACATAGTGTTAGGGACACCTACATATGTGCCTGTAGCATTTATTCTTCTGAGTCGAATTTACTCATCTGTGGAAATTGTCTTATTTGACAATTGACAATTCTTTCTTGTCCAATTCTCCCGTAGTGAGATTCTTAGGAAAAGTATCTGATTACCGAGTGTTGATACCCGACTGGATGTATCGACGTTCCTATCATTGCTTTTGATTTGGTTTCATTTGAATGACCTGGGTAACGATCCGAGGAGCTTTCGAATGCGTACTCAAATTATGAAAACATGGGATATATTCATATTCGTTAGATGTTTTCATCTGTATCTGATTTGAAATTCTCTCGCATAGATTATGTGTTGACCTTACTCTTTTGATGGTAGTTGTGTCTCCGTATATCCTTGAATTTGCGAAGGATTATGAGTTATTATTAGTCTTTTGAGAAGTTCACATCTTATCGACGGCAATAAAACTGGAATGTTGGTAGTGCCAATAGAATGGATTGATTGATTATGACATGACGACATTGTCTTAATTGATGGGAACTCGAGTAGAATTCCCCTAAAAAGATAAGATGTTGATTATCAAAAGTGATCTAAATAATTCTTGATGGATGACCATATCCTGTATTTAGACTTGAAATTATACCATGAATGGTTGTGAACTAGTTTTAGATATTGTAATCTAGAAGAACCTAATATGAATTTATTAAAAGATGTTTCCGTTATCTGAAACTTTAGGAGGTATTTGTTGGTGAATTAGCTAGACTTTTGCCATTTAAGGCAAGCTGAAATTGGTATTGATTATATTCTCGGTGCTGCACCTATGGCATGTGCATTGTACGTCAGCACCATCTAAATTAAAGGAATTACTGTACAACTGAGAGAGTTGTCGGAGAAAGATTTTATTCTACCGAGCTCGTCATCATGAAGGGATATGGTATTATCATTCTTATATTTATTGATTACTGTGAACTGAGTAAATTGACAATCGAAAACGATATCCATAACTCGAAATGGAAGATCTGTTCGATCATTTACAAGGTTCTAGCGTATGTTCTAAAGATTTGATCCACGTCATGGTTATCATCAATTTCGCGTCCGCGAATAAGATTATCTACTCCAATCACTACATCCGGTACTTGTAATGAACGTTATGAGTTTCACGTGATGTCGTTTGGATTGACTAATACACATGTAGCATTCATAAATTTGGTGAATCACGTGTTAGGCTGTAATTTGATAAATTCATACTTGTGATCATTAAGGACTATTTTTTTGTTTATAAGAATAGAAAGGAGTTAATAATTATTTATAGACTGCCTTGAATTGGCCGAGTAGTGAAAACCTATACCCTAAATATTTAACATGTGATTAAAGACTAAATCGTTTACATTATTTGATCATGTGATTAATAAATAATGGAATATATTGACTCTTCAAAAATTGGAACCATTAAGGCTTAGGGTTATAACAAGAAGAAAATGGAAAATATGTTTTGACAAATGTTTTATCGAAAAGAACTTTTGAGGGATTATTCCCTTATACCCAGAACATTTAACTAAACTCCTGTTTAGGGGTAAATGTTTGTGTATACCTCAAGACAACCTAAGAGCGATTGAGGAAACCTTTTAAACCATGACTTGAAATTTAAAACGACAATTTTGCTTTTCAACTAAGAAATTTAAAGTTTTTACGTTTACGTTTCATAAGAATTAAATATTTAACATCTAATTACTTGAAATAATTATCGACTCTTTAGACGTCGGATTGAGCAAAACTGATAAAAATAATAGTTGAGATAGAACTAAGACTTAGAAAATGTGAAGAAAGAATTTTCGAATAAATACGGTCATGATAATTATTCCATCTAGGAAAGTGAACGTAATTACTAACACATTATGTATAAAAGATAAAGAATCAATTAGGATATATTTCTTAATAATGAACGTGCAAAATAAATTGCCGAACAATATAAAAATAAACAATGCTTGTAAGAAGGATAATATAGATAATAAAAGGGGTTCACGGCAAATGTGAACCATTAAAATTGAGAAGCCGATAGCGTTAAATGTTTTAAAAGGCTGCTTGTGGTTGCCTGAATATAGAGGATTTTGAGATTTAGTCATATTGGAATCTTGTAAGTATAAGTATTCTATTTATGTCATTTCTAACTAAAAGTATTTTTGTTTGAAGAAGTTGTACTAATGGCAAATCATGAAGGCAGACATCGCCTCATACATTAGTAAACGTCTAATTATTGCAAAGGTCATCATCTAAATTTGATTCGATTTGGGTAATCGTCGACAGACTGACCAAATCTGCTAATATCATTCCTGTTAATGATAGATTCTTGATGAAGAAATTGACTCTTTTGTATTTAAAGGAGTTGCGTAGACACAGTGTGCTTATATTGATCATCTCTATCAAGATCCGCGCTTCGCATCGAATTTCTAGAGTTATGCTCAGAATTCATTAAGAACGAATCTTGATGAGAATACTATGTACCACCCCAATCGAAGGGAAGAGGTAAAGTAGCGATACAAAATACTATAAGTGCTGTTTTATGTTTAAATGATCGACCTTTGGTAATAAACTGTATAATCGTTTCCTTTGGAGAGATTATCATTGATAACTATCGTATTAGGATCGAGATCGAATCTTGTTAAGATTTAAAAAAAAATTAGAGCATCTGTAAGCAGGAGTTGAGATGAAGACACCCGACATACACCCATTGTGAGTTGGACATGTCGTTTAGGTTTAAGGTTTCCTATGATGGCGAACCTAACCTTACAAAATACTCGACCCGCGAGACCTGAAATGATTGTTGAAATTAGGATCTGATTATTGACTGCCGGTAGTGGGCAGGAGGTTATTTGAATATGAAATGTAGATCTTGAAGTGCCAGATGGGTAGCGAAGTTATGCCAAAAATATTAACCATGGAAAAATGAATTAATGATCTGAAAGATCATGGGATATAAGTCCCCGTTGTATGGGACCATTGAGATGATGTAAAAGA
Source organism: Glebionis coronaria (assembly GCA_025667525.1). Taxonomy (NCBI): domain Eukaryota; kingdom Viridiplantae; phylum Streptophyta; class Magnoliopsida; order Asterales; family Asteraceae; genus Glebionis; species Glebionis coronaria. The sequence continues at coordinate 463,713,086 of CM046874.1, forward strand.
TTGGTTTGAAAGGTATATAAGCTGGATCTACCCTAGGACTTCAAGTGTTGCGTGAATTATGTTTCGTATATCTAACATGATAAAATGCCTATCAAGTGAAAATCTGAATTCTTCTTGATAAAGTTTTGATCGGCGAAAAGTTGAATTCATCAAAAACCCGTGAACATCATGGATAGAGAAAGTAAGTCAACATTAAGCCTGATCTTATTCCCGTAGTTATGTTTGATGAAACTCGCGTATTGTAATGGATTACACTTGTGAGAAAAGACCAAATGTGGAGGAAATACCCACATGGCTTTAACTCTATAAGAAGCGAGTAGTAAGATGATCTTTGAGGACAAAGATCCTATTTAGGGGTAAATGCTGTGACAATCCGTCAATTTATGTTTGATATTTTGTTCTGAATATTTATTTGAAAATATTATTTTATGAACTCACATAATTTTGGGAAGAAATTTGGATTTACGTCTTGAAGTAGCATCGACTACGTCTAAACCGGAGGATTCTACGTTACGTGCTTATGTTTACATACACCGTTTTGGTGACAGTCCGACATTTCAGAAAATAAATTTGTTCGTGAATATTATTTTGAGATTTTAAATTTGTGTTGGTTCATAAACTCACAAATTTACGAGAAGAGATTAGGACTTGCGATTATAATTTAACGTCCTTTACGACTAAACCGGAAACCCTAGGATTACGTATTTACGTCTTCGAACTCCGTTTTTAATGAGACAATTTTTATTAGATTCGTTTTGTGCCGTTGATTCATAATTTATAAAAACGTTTTTCGTAAAACGACCCGAGGGCACGCAAATCGAGGAAACTAGAATCGAGGAGTACCCGTAAATTAGTGGGATGAGACAAGATAAATCTTGCCCCACCCCACTATATGGACGGCAACTTGTAAGCCAACACATCTCATGATGTGTCAACATTGTAGCAACTAAGCTAACACTTGTTAGCTTAGCTTAAAAGCTACTCCACCAACTTAGCAAAACCATTAACCAAACCACTTTTCATTTGCAACTCATGCAAACAACTCAAAACTCTCTCAACCCACTCACCATTGCCATCCCATCCTCACCAAAAACACCCTCACTTGATCTTAATTCAACCACAAATCCAATGTTATTTACATATATGATGATGCCCTTTTGAAGCCCTATTGATTGGTGGTGATTATAACATCCAAGAAGGAGTTACTATGGAGTCTTGGGGCTGATTTTCCACAAGGAGTTCTTGGAGAATGGTGGTCTTGAAGATGGTCTTGGTTATTCACAAGTTTCTCCATCAAAATCCATGTCTTGATCACAACCTACATCATCATGGTGGTATAAAGATTGTCCTCCCCATCCTTTTTATTAATTTTGATTATGTAATCATGTATTTTCTTCTTAAATGTATATATGTATGATGATATATGATGATAAAAATATTGTGTGGGGATGTGGTGTTGATAATCATGGGTAAAAAGATGAAAAACCATATGTAAAAAGGTTAAAATCATGCTTAAAATGATGGCAGTATAAAACAGTAAAGAACCATGTGATGAACTGATAAAATGGCTTGAATAGATTAATATACAGTAAGCTATGAGTCTTGTACACATGTGAGAGTTGGCCATGCAATGGAATCATTAGGATGAGTGAGATATGATCAAAACAAGTTTAGAGTACAAATCTGAGTTCACTGTTTTGGACGATTTTTAGAAAATACTTAGAAGCTGATTCAACAGTAGCTATAGTAGAGTTAAACGGAGCACATATCATGTAGTTTATGTCATAAAAAGTTTAGCTTCTATCTCCATATAGAACTCTAGATATGGCTGTTTTGGTGAACATGAAAGTAAAAATCAGATTTTGGAAATTAAAGTATAATAGTATTATATAAGCACTCAAATAAAAATAGTATAAAATGTTAATTAAAACCCAATAACTCATATAATACATTTATATAAATATTTATAATGATAAATAAATGATACATTTTATAAAAATGGTAATTTAATAAGTTTTATAAGTTATAAAACTATAAACATGATTTTTACGACTTTTTCGGCTATTACCGTAAAATTAACGTTTTTCGCCAACTAAAACTTAGACGATCAAACCCGTCTAATGTGAAGTTTTTAAAACTCATATACTGATATATAAACATATATAACAAGTAAAAGCCGATAAAACTCGAACTATAAAACATACGGACATTAACGGGCTAAGTTAACGTTATTGGACTAATAATACAACAAAATGGGCTAAAACACTTTTAAACTTATTTATTGGGCTTAACCCATTTGGGCCCAACATGTAAAGTGTAAATACTGATAATACAAGTATGAAATGGATTAATACAAGTTAATAAACTTATAATAGGCTTATTGGACCTAAAACACGTAAATAGGTAAAACTAGTAAACTAGTAAGAAGTTACCAATACATAAACACTAAAATGAGTAAATGAGGATATGTAAACCCACTTGATCATCATATATATAAAATCATCATATGTATACATAATTGTTATTTTTATAAAGTCATTGGACAAGAGTCTAAGATGAGTATTATTTGTCTAGTTTTCCGTGATTGAAGCACGTACCGTACATCCGAATTGCCGATTACCCGCTTTCCCACATCAACGTGAGTTCATAGCCTCGCACTCTTTTAAATGTTTTTATGAAATATTTTATAAACCCGCGAGGGAGATAACATGTTAGTTTTACTAAAATAGGACACCATTTGTCCCGATTGTTTGTTTGTTGATTTGGACTCGAATCTTTGTATGACCCGATGAATGATTAAATCACCCGATAGATGAAATAAAATGGATTATTAAAGTTAGGTTATGTCACTAAAAGTCTCATTAGCATGAATTGTGAACTACCGGGATTTGGTAGACGCTTATACATATAATAGTACTATTTGGGGACGATCACCCCAGTTCGCGCCTTGACGGTTGATCCCCGTCGTGCCACATTGATTGGTAAGCGAATTTATGTATGAGAAGATTTACATAGCGTGACCTTTGTGAAGACACGCTAATTTAGATGGGCAAATGAGTTTCGGGCTAGCTACCCGTTGTTTTTTGTAGTAAGGTAACAATGTCATACGGCTTATAATAATCCAACTAACGAAATACTGCTATATGCACCGAATTATGATGTATTGCCTGACTAGCAATACAGGGTCATACTATTGATATTATGTTCGTGTTTTGGTTTTATATAACCATATTCATATAACGGTTTTTATTTAACTTTATACAACGTCATAAGACGTATTGTATGATGCTTTTACGACATTGGCTCGTATAATGATTTTTAAGGCAAATGCCTATATTATGATTTTCAATAAGGATTTGTATAAAAAATGACTTTGGCTATTTTATGGCCTATTACATTGATTTGTACAAAATGACTTTTGGTAATAATTTTATACCAATGTTATATTGATGGATTTTATTAAACTCTATGAATTCACTCGGCGTTTTCGCTGACCTTTTCTTTTAACATGTTTTGTCTCAGGTTGTAACACCCCCAAATTTATACAACTCAATACAGCGGAAAACTAGTTGGTGTTACGGGATAGCACATTACTCACATCATAGACAACGCATAAAAATCGCGTCGTTTAATAATAAATCATTTCCATTCATAAATATTAAAGTTACATCGGTCCCAAGTCATTATATTTCATACAAAGTTTTACAAAGTATTTGAATGGAAAAATATTGTTTAAGTGCGGGCCATGAATTCTTGTCGTCTTCCCGAGAATTACCTTCAAGTACCTGAGATAAAACATGTTAAAAGAAATGGTCAGCGATAACGTCGAGTGAATTCATAGAGTTTCATAAAATCCATCAATATAATATATCAGTATAAAATTATTACTGAAAATCATTTTGTACAAATCATTTTAATAGGCCATAAAATAGCCAAAGTCATTTTATACAAATCCTTATCGAAAATCATAATATAGGCATTTGCCTTAAAAATCATTATACGAGCCAATGTCGTAAAAAAAACAATCATACAATACGTCTTATAACGTTGTATGAAAATAAAAACCGTTATATGAATATGGTTATGAAAACCAAAACACGAACATAATATCAATAGTATGACCCTGTATTGCTAGTCAGGCAATACATTGTAATTCGGTGCGTCTATTAGTATTTCGGTGATTGGATTATTATAAGCCGCATGACATTGTTACCTTACTAAACCAACAACGGGTAGCTAACCCGATACCAATTTTGCCCATCTAAAGTAGCGTGTCGTCACAAAGGTCACGCTATGGAAATCTTCTCATACATAAATTCGCTTACCAATCAATGTGGCACGACGGGGATCAACCGTCAAGGCGCGAACTGGGGTGATCGTCCCCAAATAGTACTATTAAATGCATAAGCGTCTACCAAATCCCGGTAGTTCATAATTCATGCTAATGGGACTTTTAGTGACATAACCTAACTTTAATAATCCATTTTTATTTCATCTATCGGGTCCTTTAATCATTCATAGGGTCATACAATCGGGTCATTCAATCATTCGGGTCCAAATCAATAAACAAGCAATCGAGACAAATGGTGTCCTATTTTTATAAAAACTAACATGTTATCTCCCTCGCGGGTTTATAAAACATTTATAAAAACATTTAAAAGTGTGCGAGGCTATGAACTCACGTTGATGTGGGAAGGCGGGTTATCGGCAATTCGGACGTACGGTACGTGCTTCAATCACGGAAACCTAGACAAATAATAATCGGTCTTAGACGTTTGTCCAATGACTTTATAAAAATACCAATTATGTATACATATGATGATTATATATATATGATGATCAAGTGGGTTTACATACTCTCATTTACTCATTTTTGTGTTATGTGTCGATAACTTTTATACTAGTTTTCTCGTTTTACCTATTTACGTGTTTTAGGTCCAATAGGCCTATTATAAGTACTTTAACTTGTTTTAATCCCTTTTATACCTATATTATCAGTACTTAAACTTTACAAGTTGGGCCCAAATGGGTTAAGCCCAATAATAATTTTATAAGTGTTTTAGTCCATTTTTGTTGTATTGTTAGTCCAATAACGTTAATTTAGTCCGTTAACGTCCGTATGTCCTATAGTTCGGGTTTTATCGGTTTTTACTTGTTATACATGTTTATATATCAGTATATAAGTTTTATAAAGTTTACATTAGACGGGTCCAACCATCTAAGTTTTATTTAACAAAAACGTTAATTTTACGGCGATAGCCGAAAAAGTCGTAAAAATCAAGTTTATAGTTTTATAACTTATAAAACTTAACAAGTTACCATTTTTTATAAAATGTCCACTTATTTAACCTTTTACATACTTATATAAATAAAATCCATAAGTTAGTGGGTTTTTATTTTACATTTTATACTATTAAATTTTGAGTGCTTATATAATAGTAATATACTTTAATTTCCAAAAATCTGATTTTTATCTTCACTTTCACCAAAACTGCCATATCTTGAGTTCTATATGGAGATAGAAGCTAAAGTTTTTATCACATAAACTACATGATATGTGCTACATTTAACTCTTCTATAGCTACTGTTGAATCATCTTCTAAATATTTTCTAAAAATCGTCCAAAACAGTAACCTCAGATTTATACCCTAAACTTGTTTTGATCATATCTCACTCATTACAATGATTCCATTGCATGGCCAACTCTCACATGTGTACAAGACCCATAGCCTACTGTAAATCCATTCTACTTCATCATTTTATCTGTTCATGACCTATTTCTTTACTGTTTTATACAGCCAACAAATTTAACCAAGATTTTAACCTTGTTTCTTATGGTTTTTCACCTTTTTAATCATGTTTATCAACAACAAATCCCCACATAACATTTTTATCATCATATAATCATCATATACATATACAATAGGAAATAAAATACATGTTTACAAAATCAAAATAACAAGAAGTTGAGGAGGACAATCTTTATACCACCATGATGATGTAGGTTGTGATCAAAACATGAATTTTGATGGAGAAACTTGTGCTTAGCCAACACCATCTTCAAGACCATCAATCTTTATGATCACCTTGTGGAAAATCAGCCCCAAGACACCATGAATACTCCTCCTTGGATGTTATAATCACCACCAATCTTCATCTCTTTTGAAGGAGATTAACATATGTAAGTTATAACAATAGTTTGTGGTTAAATTCGGATCAAATGGAGGTGTTTTTGGTGAAGTATAGACGAATTTAGAGAGAGAGGGAGGATTTTGGTGGTTTGCATGAGTGAAAATGAAGTTAGTGGTTTAGTCTTGAATGGTTTTGTTAGGTTGCTAGTTTGGTAAAGTAAGTAGGACATGTGTCCTAGCTTACTTTGTAAGCTTGACACATGAGATGTGTTGTTGGCTAAGTTAAGCCATCCCATATTGGTGGGGTGGGGCAAAACTTGTTTTGTCTCATCCCACTAATTTACGGGTATTCCTTGATTCTAATTTCCTCGATTTGCGTGCCCTCGGGTCATTTTACGAAAAACGTTTTTATAAATTATAAATCAACGGCACAAAACGAATCTAATAAAAATTGTCTCATCAAAAACAGAGTTCGAAAACGTAAATACGTAATCCTAAGGTTTCCGGTTTAGTCGTAAAGGACGTTAAAATAAAATTGTAAGTCCTAATCTCTTATCGTAAATTTGTGAGTTTACGAACCAACACAAATTTAAAACTCCAAAATAATATTCACGGGTAAATTTATTTTCTGAAATGTCGGACTGTCACCAAAGACGGTGTATGTAAACGTAAACACGTAACGTAGAATCCTCCGGTTTAGACGTAGTCGATGCTACTTCAAGACGTAAATCCAAATTTCTTCCCAAAAATAAGTGAGTTCATAAAAATAATATTTTCAAATAAATATTGAGAATAAAATATTGACCACAAATTGACGGATTGTCACAGCATTTACCCCTAAACAGGATCTTTGTCCTCAAAGATCATCTTACCTTACTACTCGCTTCTTATAGAGTTAAAGCCATGTGGGTATTTCCTCCACATTCGGTCTTTTCTCACAAGTGTAATCCATTTCAATACGCGAGTTTCATCACACATAACTACGGGAATAAGATCAGGCTTAATGTTGACTTACTTTCTCTATCCATGATGTTCACGGGTTTTTGATGAATGCAACTTTTCGCCGATCTAAACTTTATTAAGAAGAATTCAGATTCTCACTTGATAGATATTCCATCAAGTTCGATATACGAAACATAATTCACGCAGTCTTTGAAGTCCTAGGGTAGATCCAGCTTATATGCCTTTCAAACCAATCTTTTATATCATCTCAATGGTCCCATACAACGGGGACTTATATCCCATGATTTGTCAGATCATGAATTCATTTTTCCAAGGTTAAAAATTTTGGCATAACTTCGCTACCCATTTGGCACTTCAAGATCTACATTTCATATTCACATAACCTCTTGCCCACTACCGGCTGTCAATAATAAGATCCTAATTTCAATAATCATTTCAGATCTCGCGGGTCGGGTATTTTGCAAGGATAGGTTCGCCATCATAGGAAACCTTAAACCTAAAAGACATGTCCAACTCACAATGGGTGTATGTCGGGTGTCTTCATCTCAACTCTTGCTTACAGATGCTCTAATATAGATCCTAACAAGATTCGATCTCAATTCTAACACGATGATTATCAAAGATAATCTCTCTAGAGGAAAACGATTATACGGTCTATTACCAAAGGTCAATCATTCAAACATAAAACAGCACTTATATTACCTTGTATCGTTACTTTACCTCGTCCCTTCGATTTGGGGTGGTACATAGTACTCTCATTAAGGTTCGTTCTCAATGATTTCTGAGCAAATCTCTAGAAATTCGATGCGAAGCGAGGATCTTGATATAGATGATCGATACAGGCACGCTATGTTTACATAACTCTTTTGCATTTATCATTAACGAGAATGATATTAGCAGATTTGGTCAGTCTGTCGACGATGACCTAAATCGAATCAAATTCAGATGATGACCTTTGTAATAGCTAGACGTTTACTAATGTATGAGGCGATGTCTGCCTTCATAATTTGTCATTAGTACAACTTCTTCAGACAAAGATACTTTTAGTCAAAAATGACATACATATAATACTTATACTTACAAGATTTCCAACATACTATATCTCACAATCCTCCATATTTAGACAATCACATGTGGTCTTTAAAATATTTAACGCTATCAGCTTCTCAATTCTAATGGTTCACATTAGCCGTGAACCCCTTTTATTATCTATATTATCCTTTTTACGAACATTGTTTACTTTTATATTGTTCGGCACTTTATTTTGCACGTTCATTATTAAGAAATATATCCTAATTGGTTCTTTATCCTTTTTATATAATATGTCAGTATCTATATTCACCTCTCATGATGATGTAATTATCATGTCCACAATTCACTCAGATATTCTTTCTATATTATGCGTCAGTAATTACGTTCACTTTCCTGATGAAATAAATATCATAACCGTATTTATTCACAATTCTTTCTTCATATTTTCTCTGTTTTAGTTTCGTCTCATCTATCATTTTTATCAGTTTTTCTCAATCCGACGTTTTAAAGCGTCGATAATCATTATAATTAATTAAATAATAATCAGTTAATTTTTATGAAACGTAAATGTAAAAATCTTAAATTTCTTAGTTCGACCAATTATATAAAATGTTCAAAAATAAATTTGAATTTAATTAACAAAATTTTTGTTGATTTATCGAAAATATTTAATAAGATCCGCAAATGTTCGAAAAACCTTTGTTTATATTTTGGTCAAAATTTTCTTAGTTGAAAAGCAAAAATTGTCGTTTCAATTTCAAGTAATAAGTTATATAGTTTCCTAAATTCTTCTTAGGTAATCTTGAGGTATACACAAACATTTACCCCTAAACAGAGGTTTAGTTAAATGGTTTATGTATAAGGGAATAATCCCTTAAAATCCTTTGTTAAAACATTTGTTAAAACATTTGTTAAAACATATTTCCACTTTCTTTTTAGTATAACTCAAACTCTTAAAAGGGCTCTTGATTTTTGAAGAGTCTATATGCATACATCTTACCATTATTAATCCAACGGTCATTTTATGTAAAGGATTAAGTTTTTAATCCCTAAGCGTTAATGGTTCTAATCTTTGAAAAGTCAATATAGCTTCCATTATCTATTAATCACACGGTTAAATCATATAAAGGATTAAATCCTTAATCACATGTTAAATATTTAAGGTATAGGTTTTCATTGTTTAGCCAGTTCAGGGCAATTTATAACTAATTATTAACTCATTATTATTCTTATATACAAACAATTGGTCCTAAATGATCACGAGCATGAATTTATCAAATTACAGCCTACACACGTGATTCACCAAATTTATGAATACTACATGTGTGTTAGTCAATCCAAACAACATCACGTGAAACTCATAACGTTCATCACAAGTTCGGGGTGTGATGATTGGAATAGATAATCTTCTTCGCAGATGCGAAGTTGATAATAACCATGCCGTGGATCAAATCTTTAAAACATACGCCAGAACCTTGTAAATGATCGAACAAATCTTCCATTTCGAGTTATGGACATCGTTTTCGATTGTCAATTTACTAAATTCACAGTAATCTATAAATATAAGGAATGATAACACCATAGCTCTTCATGATGACAGGCTTGGTAGAATAAAATCTTTCTCCGACAACTCTCTCAGTTGTACGGTAATTCCTTAAATTCAGATGGTGCTGACGTACAGTGCACAAGCCACAGGTGCAGCACCGGGACTATAATCAATACTAATTTCAACTTGCCTTAATGGGGAAAGTCTAGGTAATTTACCAATAAATACCTCCTAAAGTTTCAGATAACATAAACATCTTTTAATACATTCATATTAGGTTCTTTCTATATTTATAATATCTATGACTAATTCACAACCATTCACGTTATAATTTCAAGTCTAAATGCAGGATATGGTTACCCATCAAGAATGATTTAGATCACTTTTGATAATCAACATCTTATCATTTAGGGGAATTCTACTCGAGTTCCCATCAATTAAGACAATGTCGTCATGTCATAATCAATCAATCCATTCTACGGGCACTATCAACTTTCCAGTTGCATTGCCGTCGATAAGATGTGAACTTCTCAAAAGACTAATAATAACTCATAATCCTTCACAAGTTCAGGGATATTAGGATACGCAACTACTATTAAAAGAGTAAGGTCAACGCATAATCTATGCGAGAGAATTTCAAATCAGATACAGACGAAAACATTTAACGAATATGAATATATCCCATGTTTTCATAATTTGAGTACGGATTCGAAAGCTCCTCGGATCGTTACCCAGGTCATTCAAATGAAATCAAATCAAAAGAAATGATAAGAACGTCAATACATCCAGTCGGGTATCAACACTTGGTAATCAGATACTTTTCCTAAGAATCTCACTACGGGAGAATTGGACAAGAAGGGAATATCAATTGTCAAATAAGACAAATTCCACATATGAGTAAATTCGACTCAGAAGAATAAATAGTACGGGCACATATGTAGGTGTCCCTAACAATATGTCCCTATTTTTCACTTCTTGCAGATCTCATAAAATTTAATCTTTCACAATCTTCAGAGAAACTGTAGTGTTTATTCATTAGTTTTATGGTGACTACTAGTCAGTCTTGCATGGTCCATTCTAAATTGTATGTAGGCGCGCAACTATATACAATTTCAAGATTAACGATGCAATACTCAGTTCGTCAAAGTTTTATCATCATGTTTATAATAAAAACATTTTCATGCTTAATTCTTAAATAAGAATAAAAAATAAATTTACAAAGATTTTCTTTGTTATGAAAACAATTAAGTTTTCCAAGGTGTTTTATAAACAACTTCATTTTGATAACGATTACTTATAAATCTAACTTTGAATAGTCCTTATAGTGATGAAAATTCAATCTTTCTCAAGTGATACTATTGTATCTTATAAAACAATGAGTAATCTGCAAAAGAGTGATGAAGAGTTGTTCACCAAGAACTAACTACAATATAATAGGAAATGATCTTAGCCAAATAATCATGAGGTTCATGATCTCGATGGCACTCAAAAGAATAATCCACAACGTAACTCAATTCAAGATGAGTACTTATTCAATGGTTGCATCACTAATGCGAACATTAGGATGAAGCAAGAAAAGATAGATAACATCGGTACATGTAGAATTTAGCAATCCAAGGTAGTCTTTTTCATTAATCACAAACAAGTCAAAATTGTACCGTAACACATTACGTGTCACTATGTCATACAATCCTCAGAACTCACCCTACCAACTGATATCTCAGTTAAGTTAGGATATTGAAAAGATACCACAATGTATACTAATCTACAAGAGTCATTAGGTGTTCCACATGTCCCAGAAGATCCATCGGTCTCAATTCAGAAGAAGATTTCTTCAATTAATTTCTTGGACACTGGGCATCCTCATTAGTGGACAATGGCCTAGGAACAACCTTTAACACGAACCTACAATCATTTAAAACCTTATAATTCAATTACAGAACTTAACAACTTCCTCTTAACAATTTATTATTCCATATGGGTTAAATTTTACTTTATTCAAATTTCAACCACTTTTATACTCAATTCGATATCCTACCTCATTTTCCAATACTTTCAATCTTATTCTTCGGCCTTGTAAAGGCAATACAATCTTAATATAAATCAACACTTAATTTCCAATCCTATTAGCTCTTACAACAACAATTATCAAATGAGTCATTAATATGAAATGACTTGATCAGTCAATTAGACTTCTCGGAAAGGTACTAGTGGCATGAGGCTTTTGGGTAATGGTTCCAAAGACAGCCTCAAGTGCCACATTCACCCTTTCGATTTCAATTTAAGAATTGGATGAAAACGAATCAGGTGACATCTTTCTAGGTGGTAACGTTTTGTAAAACTCCAATCTATAAGGAAAGATCGTCATGACATCGATATCAGATTTAATCTCGCCAATTCTTTTTTTAATATCACAATCAACTAATATTAACGTTTCTACGAATATCAACCATTTGTTGGGATCATAAATATCCACAACTTGGTTTAGATCTAGGATAGCTAGAATTCCTACGAGAATAGCTTCGATTGATTTGCTAGGGGAGTTAGGGTTACTTGTGACAATCTACGTCGTATAAATACCTCGTATAAATATAGAAATAATCATCAAACAATCATGTAATCAAATTACATCATATATATATAATCCAAGTTATATATATATATTAAAATAACACTTCTCAGTCTTGGCCTTGTCGGTAACTCGGGAATTCTTCGGCACCGTTATAGTCAAAAGATTTTTAGACATTTTTAGAAAAATGCTTATAGTTAAAAGATTTTGAAATGTTTTATTCAAAACCTTGGTTTTAAAAATCTTTCGTTCTCTATAACGAGAGCTCTGATACCAAACTGTAACACCCCCAAATTTATACAACTCAATACAGCGGAAGACTAGTTGGTGTTACGGGATAGCACATTACTCACATCATAGACAACGCATAAAAATCGCGTCGTTTAATAATAAATCATTTCCATTCATAAATATTAAAGTTACATCGGTCCCAAGTCATTATATTTCATACAAAGTTTTACAAAGTATTTGAATGGAAAAATATTGTTTAAGTGCGGGCCATGAATTCTTGTCGTCTTCCCGAGAATTACCTTCAAGTACCTGAGATAAAACATGTTAAAAGAAATGGTCAGCGATAACGCCGAGTGAATTCATAGAGTTTCATAAAATCCATCAATATAATATATCAGTATAAAATTATTACTGAAAATCATTTTGTACAAATCATTTTAATAGGCCATAAAATAGCCAAAGTCATTTTATACAAATCCTTATCGAAAATCATAATATAGGCATTTGCCTTAAAAATCATTATACGAGCCAATGTCGTAAAAAAAACAATCATACAATACGTCTTATAACGTTGTATGAAAATAAAAACCGTTATATGAATATGGTTATGAAAACCAAAACACGAACATAATATCAATAGTATGACCCTGTATTGCTAGTCAGGCAATACATTGTAATTCGGTGCGTCTATTAGTATTTCGGTGATTGGATTATTATAAGCCGCATGACATTGTTACCTTACTAAACCAACAACGGGTAGCTAACCCGATACCAATTTTGCCCATCTAAAGTAGTGTGTCGTCACAAAGGTCACGCTATGGAAATCTTCTCATACATAAATTCGCTTACCAATCAATGTGGCACGACGAGGATCAACCGTCAAGGCGCGAACTGGGGTGATCGTCCCCAAATAGTACTATTAAATGCATAAGCGTCTACCAAATCCCGGTAGTTCATAATTCATGCTAATGGGACTTTTAGTGACATAACCTAACTTTAATAATCCATTTTTATTTCATCTATCGGGTCCTTTAATCATTCATAGGGTCATACAATCGGGTCATTCAATCATTCGGGTCCAAATCAATAAACAAGCAATCGAGACAAATGGTGTCCTATTTTTATAAAAACTAACATGTTATCTCCCTCGCGGGTTTATAAAACATTTATAAAAACATTTAAAAGTGTGCGAGGCTATGAACTCACGTTGATGTGGGAAGGCGGGTTATCGGCAATTCGGACGTACGGTACGTGCTTCAATCACGGAAACCTAGACAAATAATAATCGGTCTTAGACGTTTGTCCAATGACTTTATAAAAATACCAATTATGTATACATATGATGATTATATATATATGATGATCAAGTGGGTTTACATACTCTCATTTACTCATTTTTGTGTTATGTGTCGATAACTTTTATACTAGTTTTCTCGTTTTACCTATTTACGTGTTTTAGGTCCAATAGGCCTATTATAAGTACTTTAACTTGTTTTAATCCCTTTTATACCTATATTATCAGTACTTAAACTTTACAAGTTGGGCCCAAATGGGTTAAGCCCAATAATAATTTTATAAGTGTTTTAGTCCATTTTTGTTGTATTGTTAGTCCAATAACGTTAATTTAGTCCGTTAACGTCCGTATGTCCTATAGTTTGGGTTTTATCGGTTTTTACTTGTTATACATGTTTATATATCAGTATATAAGTTTTATAAAGTTTACATTAGACGGGTCCAACCATCTAAGTTTTATTTAACAAAAACGTTAATTTTACGGCGATAGCCGAAAAAGTCGTAAAAATCAAGTTTATAGTTTTATAACTTATAAAACTTAACAAGTTACCATTTTTTATAAAATGTACACTTATTTAACCTTTTACATACTTATATAAATAAAATCCATAAGTTAGTGGGTTTTTATTTTACATTTTATACTATTAAATTTTGAGTGCTTATATAATAGTAATATACTTTAATTTCCAAAAATCTGATTTTTATCTTCACTTTCACCAAAACTGCCATATCTTGAGTTCTATATGGAGATAGAAGCTAAAATTTTTATCACATAAACTACATGATATGTGCTACATTTAACTCTTCTATAGCTACTGTTGAATCATCTTCTAAATATTTTCTAAAAATCGTCCAAAACAGTAACCTCAGATTTATACCCTAAACTTGTTTTGATCATATCTCACTCATTACAATGATTCCATTGCATGGCCAACTCTCACATGTGTACAAGACCCATAGCCTACTGTAAATCCATTCTACTTCATCATTTTATCTGTTCATGACCTATTTCTTTACTGTTTTATACAGCCAACAAATTTAACCAAGATTTTAACCTTGTTTCTTATGGTTTTTCACCTTTTTAATCATGTTTATCAACAACAAATCCCCACATAACATTTTTATCATCATATAATCATCATATACATATACAATAGGAAATAAAATACATGTTTACAAAATCAAAATAACAAGAAGTTGAGGAGGACAATCTTTATACCACCATGATGATGTAGGTTGTGATCAAAACATGGATTTTGATGGAGAAACTTGTGCTTAGCCAACACCATCTTCAAGACCATCAATCTTTATGATCACCTTGTGGAAAATCAGCCCCAAGACACCATGAATACTCCTCCTTGGATGTTATAATCACCACCAAACTTCATCTCTTTTGAAGGAGATTAACATATGTAAGTTATAACAATAGTTTGTGGTTAAATTTGGATCAAATGGAGGTGTTTTTGGTGAAGTATAGACGAATTTAGAGAGAGAGGGAGGATTTTGGTCGTTTGCATGAGTGAAAATGAAGTTAGTGGTTTAGTCTTGAATGGTTTTGTTAGGTTGCTAGTTTGGTAAAGTAAGTAGGACATGTGTCCTAGCTTACTTTGTAAGCTTGACACATGAGATGTGTTGTTGGCTAAGTTAAGCCATCCCATATTGGTGGGGTGGGGCAAAACTTGTTTTGTCTCATCCCACTAATTTACGGGTATTCGTCGATTCTAATTTCCTCGATTTGCGTGCCCTCGGGTCATTTTACGAAAAACGTTTTTATAAATTATAAATCAACGGCACAAAACGAATCTAATAAAAATTGTCTCATCAAAAACAGAGTTCGAAAACGTAAATACGTAATCCTAAGGTTTCCGGTTTAGTCGTAAAGGACGTTAAAATAAAATTGTAAGTCCTAATCTCTTATCGTAAATTTGTGAGTTTATGAACCAACACAAATTTAAAACTCCAAAATAATATTCACGGGTAAATTTATTTTCTGAAATGTCGGACTGTCACCAAAGACGGTGTATGTAAACGTAAACACGTAACGTAGAATCCTCCGGTTTAGACGTAGTCGATGCTACTTCAAGACGTAAATCCAAATTTCTTCCCAAAAATAAGTGAGTTCATAAAAATAATATTTTCAAATAAATATTGAGAATAAAATATTGACCACAAATTGACGGATTGTCACACAGGTACTTAAAGGTAATTCTCGGGAAGACATCAACAACTCATGGCCCGCACTCAAATATTAATTTCCATAAATGCTTTGTAAAACCTGTATAAAATACAATGACTTGGGACCTATGTAACTTTCATAATTATGAATGGCAATACTTTATTATTAAACGACGCGATTTTTAAGCGTTGTATATGATGTGAGTAATGTGCTATCCCGTAACACCAACGAGTCTTCCGCTGTATTGAGTTGTATAAATTTGGGGGTGTTACATTAAGGGCCGAGATATCAACGGTGAACCAATTAATGTGACTTGTGATTTCCAGCAATTATTAGGAAACAATCGAATTAGGGTGGTAGCTATGAGTGCTATAGACGGTCTAACGAGAGGAATTGACGTAATTAATACGGGAGCTCCGCTAAGTGTCCGGTCGGTGGAGCGACTCTCTGTCGAATTTTTAATGTGCTTGGCGAGCCTGTTGATAACTTAGGTCCTGTAGATCAAATCATAACATTTCCTATTCATAGATCGGCGCCTGCCTTTATACAGTTAGATACAAAATTATCTATTTTTGAGACCAGAATTAAAGTAGTATATCTTTTAGCCCCTTATTGTCGTGAAGGAAAAATTGGACTATTTGGGGGAGCTAGCGTGGTAAAACAGTACTCGTTATGAAAATGATTAACAATATTGCCAAAGATCACGGAGGCGTATCTGTATTTGGCAGAGTTGGTGAACGGATTCGTGAAGGAAATATCTTTACATGGAAATGAAAGAATCTGGAGTAATTAATGAAAAAATATTTTAGAATCAAAAGTGGCTCTAGTTTACGGTCAGATGAATGACCCGCCGGGAGCTCGTATGAGAGTTGGTTTGACTGCCCTAACTTTGGCGAAATATTTTCGAGATGTTAATGAACAAGACGTACTTTTATTTATTGACAATATCTTCCGTTTTGTTCAAGCAGGATCTGAAGTATCCGCCTTGTTGGGTAGAATGCCTTCCGATGTGGGTTATCAACCCACCCTTAGTACCGAAATGGGTTCTTTACAAGAAAGAATTACTTCTACTAAAGAAGGGTCCATAACATCTATTCAAGCTGTTTATGTACCTGCAGATGATTTGACGGACCCTCCTCCTGCTACGACATTTGCAAATTTAAATGCTAATACCGTACTTTCAAGAGGATTAGCCGCTAAAGGTATCTATCCAGCAGTAGATCCTTTAGATTCAACGTCAACTATGCTACAACCCCAGATCGTTGGTGACGACCATTATGACACTACACAAAGCATTAAGGAAACTTTACAACGTTACAAATAACTTCAAGATATTAGAGCCATTCTTGGATTGGACGAATTATCCGAAGAAGATCGGTTAACTGTAGCAAGAGCGCGAAAAATAGAGCGTTTCCTATCACAGCCTTTTTTCGTAGCAGAAGTGTTTGGAGAATTTGATGGTCTTCCTAAACAGGCCTTTTTTGTAGGTAACATCGATGTAGCTACGGCGAAGGCTATTAACTTAGAAACAAAGAGCAATTCAAAGAAATGACCTTAAATCTTTTTGTACTAACACCTAATAGAAATGTTTGGGATTCATAAGTGAAGGAAATCATTTTATCTACTAATAGTGGACAAATTGGCGTATTACCAAATCACGCTCCTATTGCCACAAAAGTAGATATAGGTATTTTGAGAATATGCCTTAATGACCAATGGATAACGGTGGCTTTGATGGGTAGTTTTGCTAGAATAGGTAATAATGAGATCACTGTTTTAATAAATGATGTAGACAAAAGTGGTGACATTGATCCAGAAGAAGCTCAGCAAACTCTTGAAATAGCGGAAGCTGCTTTGAGAAAAGCTGAAGGAAAGAGACAAACAATCGCGGCAAATTTACCCTGGTTGTTTTATTTGATTTGATTCTGCCAAATAAATACAATAAAGCGCAATCAGTTTTTGATGTAACGAAAAATAAAATCAATAAAAAAGATACAAAATAAATATTACTAAAATAAAATTACTTATTAGATACCATTGACCTGGGTATCTAATAAGTTCTACCTACTACTGGATTTAATGACTCCCGCCGTATGAAAGCGATACTCTAACCGCTGAGTTAAGTAGGTCATTTATCTTCACAAAGAAAACTAAAAGAGACTCATCCCATCGATGGATTACAAATATCATATTTCTTAGAAGCAATACCGATCAATATGATCTTGGATCATAGAATAGTCATCTTGGGAATATTCATCTTGACAATAAAGTATCTACATAATAAAATATGTATTAGAAGCACTAAGGGTTATATCTCAGTTGGTAGAGCACCTCGTTTACTCGCGCGGTGATGTTTTTCAGGGGAGTTCATCATGCAACAAAAAAATTGATCTTATTGAGAAACAGATGTCTTACTCCATAACTTTGAGGGAGGAGGAGAAAATAGCCTGTCAAGGATTCGGTCGATTTAGGTGCTAATTAGGTGCCAAACAGACCCCCATCATTGATTTGATATATTGATAAGGTGAATACCCAGTCTATTCAATGTTAGGCTAAGTATCAGGGCCTCAAAAAATCTCTTTTCGACCTATGAACTTTAAAGTGTATGAAGTTTCATATTTTATTTTTAAGTAGAGCGATAGAGACTTCATTTCACTTAGGTTAATCTATGCCAGAGGAAGACCTACGTCAATATAACCCCCCCCCCCTGAAAAACTTTGGTAGTGTTCCTGAATCTGAATGCAGATAATGACTCATATCACATGGAGTCATCACCTTATTTTTTCGTCAAAAATAAAAATGACGGACTAGCTGATATTTCTATAAGGTAATGTAAGAGCCCAATGCACAAAAAATGCATGTTGGGTATTTGAAACAGTTCATATCATTTTTATAATAATAAGTTTGATCTGTTTTACCGAGAAGGTCTACGGTTCGAGCCCGTATAGCCCTAAAGCCTTATAATACTATTTAAATTTAAAAAAAACGTATTTTGAATTTCCTCGTTATTTTCCAAACTGACTGATTGCTTCATCAAAAGACAATCATTTCTATAAGCCCATCCATGGGAATCGTTTAAAGTATAATATCAAAGCAAAAACAAATTTCATTTCAATAGACCCAATTTATCTTTTCCAGTTGTGGATAAGCAAACCGACTTTTCTGCATTACTCTTCGTAGGAAAATGCATATGGAATTTGCCTCTTTTCCTGTCAGAAATCCAAGAGTTAATTATACTACCCTTCTTTGGTTTGGTATATCCAATTCGAGTAAATTTTTTATCATGCCACGAGTCTGGTAAAAAACTCCAACTAACCCAACCCCTATCAAATCTAATAGTAATTTACGTAGGTATTGTACGGTAGTTGTGCACAAGATAAAGCTATAAAAGCCAATTTGCTAATTTAAGTTTCATTGTAAACATTGTCAACAACGTAAAAGGGGCTTTCCTTCGTATACCTTACTTAGACCTAGTCTTCTCTTTTCTTTCGATAGAAAATCCTCCATCGAGATTGCATTCTAATATATATAAAAGGAATATACAAATTTCATACTATAAATCAATCTTGACTTGATATTAAAATTCCTAAACATTTTATTACTTGTTCTATTTTAAACCACTAAAAAAGAGACAAATGGACATATTCATAAAAAATTAACAAAGATAATAAAGTATAAAAGATAATACAAATCGATCTCAATTTTGACCAATTCCTAATAACTTAACTATAACTAATAATAAATAGAATTCAAATTAAAATGAGATAACATAAATAAAAACCAGAATTCTATTTGGAATCCCTTTTCTTTAGAGAGAATCCTCAGTGATGTTGAGATGAAAACAAGAGAATTTGCATAAGAACAATAGTTAGTTTTAAATATAAACGAAAAAAATAGGATGTTAATCGATGAATCTTGAAATGAAACTAGATGGTTGGATCAAAAGCAAATCTTACTTTAACTAAACAGTTATGAACGACTTAACAATTTCAAGTTGAATTGACTAATCCGGTATATTTTCCATGTTCATAAGAGTGCATCTATGTTTCTGCTTTACGAATATGATATCTTTTGGGCATTTCTGATAATATCAAGTCTTATTGCTATTTTGGTATTTTTCATTTCGGGATCTTTAGCTCCGAGTAGCAAAGGACCGGAGAAACTTTCTAGTTATGAATCGGGTATAGAACCTGTAGAAACTAGAAGGGGGGTTGAATAGTTTCTTAAATTTACTTGTTAAAAATGGGGTTTAAAAAAATCCTTTTCAAAAACTTAGCCTTGAGAAAATATGTAAAATCTTCTTATACATAATATGGACAAGGATAGAATAACTAAGCTAATAATCATAAGTATGTGCAAGTAAAGAATAATGAATTTAAAGAGATAAGGAAAAGAAATATCAAACCAAACACCAAGGATTTATAGTGGTTCGGCAACAAAGCTCACTCCTCGTCCCTACTCCACTCCTCGAGTACTCCTTACTCTAGTGTTCACTAATCAACAAACTCCTTAAGGTGGAGAAACCGTACACAACATCGCTAACTAATTTCCGAATCTAAGCTAAAAGTAGAGCCCTAATCTTAGCTAGAACCTATCTACACCAATATACTTTAATGACTAAGTATTACCCTTAATACATACACAACTTCCAATTAGACACAACTATTTGGATCTTCACAACACAACTTCCAAATAACACAACTACTTGGATCTTCACAACACAACTAAAATGAATGAATAAAACTTGATCTTCAATAGATCTTGAGGTAGACTCAACACTTCAAGGATGAAAGTGTTCTTCTCTTTGCACTTGGAGAGGAAGATATGGGAGGAGAAAGATTCACTTCTAAACAAGTATTAATCAACCATATAACCAAGGATTCGAATGACTTAAGAAGTGTGTTTGAATCTAGAAATTTATGTGCAAAAGAGGTGAAGAGAAAATCTAAGAATGGTCCACTATTTATAAGACAAAAGCCCAACGGCTCTTTCTAGGTGTGGTTCCTTATTGATGCATGCGGTTCCATATCGATAAGGAACCACATAGGCCTTTAAGGAACCGTGGAGGTAGACTCCGCACCCTTTTGTCTTTTAGTAGGGTAGTCACATATGGTGGAATAGTTATCCTTAAAGGATATTCCTAAACCAAATGAAATATTCCATTTTCAAATTTTCAAATATTTAATTTAATAAAATATTTTCTTAAAAATAAAGTTTAATAAAAAACTTTGTCACATTAAAAGGTGAGTTTTAAGAAAACTTAAATCCTTGATCACTTAATTAAGATGAAAACTTGTTTGTTCATACCTTAAGTGATAATGGTTGAAATGAAAAAATACTTGAACTCAAGAATTCGTTTTTCGTTGTTTTTGTAAATGCTTGTTTTTATATATTTACGTAATCAAAACAAAGCGAGACCAAAAAATGCAAGTAACGTTTTCAGGAATCATTGCATTAACAATCTCCGTCTTTTTTATTTCGACAACACATAAACTCAATCACATGAAAAACAAGATTTTCGAAGACGAGTTTAGTTTATTTCTCCCTCTTTCGAAGCAAAAAGGATGAAAAAGTCTTTGTAGAAAAAAAGAATCGGACTTTGCAAATGCTCCCCCTTGGTGCTTACTCCCCCTTGCTTAGTGCACCAAGGAATCGAGCTATGGTGACAAGCTACATGGAAGGGTTAGTAGAAGAAAAGAAACACCCAACAGGATATAGCATAGGTCACACAAAAAGAAAAATAAGATAAGAAAAGAGAAGATAACTAAGATCCAAGATAAGTCATGCTAAAAGGAAACATGAAATAAATATACAAGAAAATAAATCAAATAAAGATGTATGAAAAAGAAAACAAGCCAAAAGAGAAGCATAAATCTAATCCTAGTTAAACTAGAACTCTAAGATTTGCTTGAAATAGATGTCTTGGAGATAAGCAATCCACATGCTTAAATGAAAGACAAAGTGGTGGCGGAAGGAGGTGGTGTTGGCTTGGTAGTAATCTCATAGTCATAGTGAAGAGGAGGTTTGACTAGGATACTCTTGATGTAATTCAATTCCTCATAGATGTGAGCCATAGCAAGATGTTGATATTGATAACAATGACAATATGTCCCATGATGCATGACATTATCATGTGCGGGAGGAAGAACACAAAAGGCTAGTGGTGGAATAGAAGAAGTTCCACAATAAGTATTCTTAGAAGAATAAGAAATATGATTTTGAGTGTTCTTGGGTGAATTTGGACTGAAAGAGATTGCGGAAAATGGAGGATAATCAAGACTTTCATTTGGTGAATAATACATTTTGATATGAGAAAGAATGCAAAATTCTTAGGGTTAAATAGAGAAAGCACAAGACACTTTTGGGATGGTCAAAAGTTTGAACCAAAGATTCTAAAAAGTGTTGGAGCAAATTTAGAGTTACAGAAAACTCAAACTTTGAAGCTTCTGCCCGCGGTTCGTTATCCGCACCTATGGTTCCATATATATATGGATCCGCGGGATATTTAGAGAACCGCCCACAAAAGGTTGTTTTGGTGGATGAGTAGAATTTTCCAACTCAGCAAATCTTAATTTTCTTGTCTAACTCATCATAGAGACATGCTAAAAAGCAATAATAGACATAGAAAACACATAAGAACTCATCAAACAAGATTTTGACCAAAATACATGGATTTAAAGTAAAATCGATGTTGGAGGTGTGTTAATCTAGACTCATAGTCATGACAAAATGATCCTCCATATTTCATTATCATTCTTGTTGTATTTTAGAAAACCATACATATGAATTATGTATGCTCGTTATCAATAGCAAGAAGCTATGAAAAACGTTTTTTGATTGAATTAACAATGCAAAAACATTTCTAGACCATTTTCAAAAGAACTTTGAGAATATTGAAAAGGAGAAGATGAAACTTTCAAAAAGAGTTTAAGATACTCGATGACTCAAAAAATGAAAAGACTTAAAAGAGAAAAAGACTCGATTAATGAAATTCACAATTAAGGAATATGTTCCTTTAAACCTAGACCTAGACGCAAGTAATTAAAAGGTTCCCTCTTAAGTGGCTTAGCGAATATGCCGGCTAAGTTTTCTACCAAGGGCACCTTCTCAATTGAAATGTTCCCCTTTTGAACATTATCCATAAGAAAATGGTGGTGAATCTCTATGTGCTTAGTTCGCGAATGTTGCACGGGATTTTTGCTAAGGTCTATTGCACCCTTATTGCCACACGTGATGGGAACATCATTGAGTGAAATCCTATAATCAAAAAGAGCTTGCTTCATCCATAGAGCTTGTTGAAAAGCTTTACCGACATTCACATACTCGACTTTCGTGGTGGATATAGCAAGAGCGGCTTGTTTCTTGGAGAACCAAGAAGTTAAACAGCAACCTCGGAAGGTACAAACTCCACTAGTGCTTTTTCGGTACACATAGTCTCCCGCATGATCCGAGTCCGCGTATACTATGGTTTCTACGCCGGTCCCTTTAGGATACCATAATCCTAAATGTATAGTGCCTTTAATGTATCAGAAGATATGCTTAACTGCTTCAAGGTGAGAGGTTTTGGGAGCCTCTTAGAAGCGAGCACAAAGGCAAACACTAAACATAATATCCGGTCGACTTGTCGTTAGGAACAACAAACTATCAATCATACCTTTATATTCGGTGTTGTCTACCGACTCACAATCATCATCTACGGTAAGTTTAGTATCAGAGGCCCTAGGGGTGTTCATTGGTCTAGAGAAATGTCTTTAACATTTCTTTAACGTACTTAGATTGATTAAAGAAAATATTGATATGAGTGGATTTACTCATATCATTTGTATCATAAAACAAGCCTAAAATTCATAATATCTATAAAGCCTTGTATATGCTTGTTTCTTGTTTCATGTGTGTAGGTACCCAAGATCATGAAAATCGGCAAAAACGACCCGAGTTTGAAGAAAAGATCGAGAAGCCTAGAGACAAGTTTGTTTTTCGAGGATTCAAGTTAAATAAGTAATTTGGGCCTTGGTGGGACCCACTTAAACTTAATGGGCTATGAAGCCCATTTATGAAGATGTAAAGTCTAAACTTTGTTATACTTATAACCATTTCAATCAAAAGCCCATTTGCAAATAAATAATGGACGAATTGTAGTAAATCACTTGGGTCTAAATTTATTCAAAAGCCCATATTGGACGAAGGAAGTATTTACACAAGATTTGGTTCAAGCCCATGAATAATAATAAGTCGATGGAAAAAGTAATATTTACTTTTTGGGGGTCAACAACAGACGGTCAAAAAGAATAACAAAAGAAAAATAAAGGAAAGGAACGAGAAGAAAGATGGATAAACATTCCAGTCCAAGAACCCTAGCAAAGAAATTGGGGGGTTTCCAAATGATAGGAAATTGAAGACCACGCGCTTAATAAATTCACAAGTTTTTAGGAATGAAAGATGCTGGCACAAGGATCCACGTGGCTTATGGACTCGTCACTGCTCTCTCCCTATTGGTCAGATTCATCATTCAAATCATTGAAGCTAATGATTACTTACCACATAATCACCAAAGAAGCACAGCTTGTGCCAGGGTGGCAATCCGTGTTCACAAGGATGTGTCTCAACCGTTTGATCAAAACAGAAGAGAAAGAGAAAAGATGAAGATGATCGGAGGGTCAAGATTATACTTCATCTCCAACAAACTCACCCTTCACCCTCTCGGTTAGCTATAAAAACCCCCATCAATTGATGTATTTTATTATCCCTTTCTTTAGTAGTGTTATAATGTTAAATTAGTCATAGGAATTTTACTTTTTAAACTTGTAATGTTTTTGTATTAAGTTTCAGTTTTAATGAATAAAGATTCAGTTATTGCTTCGATCATGTGTTATATTTTTATTTCTCTCAAATCAATTTTAATCTTCCTAATAAGTGTGAAAACACTTATCCTTTTACAACTTATTTCCAATAATAACAAGACCAAAACGTGTATTTTATGTCGTAAAAGTCGGAATTATGCGTGGTTTGTGTTTTTATTGTGTTTCAGGATAAAAATATGAAAAAGGAAGAAAACACGGGCTATCACGGGCTTTTATCGAATAAAACGAGAAAAGATGAAGTCAACAGATCAAGAGTGTAAAAAGAACAGAAGTCCAAGGCCTATTCTGAAGATTTATCAAAGAAAAGTCTAAATACGGAAGTTTAATGAAGTCGAAGAACTCAAGTCTAATAGAAGAATAAAATTATAAGACAAGTTCAATTTATATCGACAAATCTCGAGACGACGTCGAGAAAGACAAAGAATTAAATCTAGTCGAGACGAAAAGAAAGAAGGAAGCAACACATGCACCTCCCCACCTCCTATATTTACCCTCCTAATGACACATTAGGAGGGTGTTAGTTAGCTTTTATGTCACTTTTCATTTTTCTAGTTTTTATCTTTAGAGAGAGAAAGTGTTTAACTTTCTCTCACTAAAACTTCATCTTTTATCTTTCTTGTTTTAATCAAACCTTTACTTTTTAAGCTTAATCTTGTTTCAATCTTCACCTTTTTAATCTCTCTTGTTAGTTGCGATTTTGTGTTCATCATTCTTGTTCATCTACTTTCTCTTGACGCCACAAAAGTTCGTTACTTTTGTGAGTTTCTTGATTCATGTCTTAAATATTTACAAGTTTTATCATTTGCTTATTTGGTGTCTAGCTTATTTCCTTTTAAGTGTCTTGAAAAGTTTAATCTTTTAAAAGTTCATCTTAACAAGTTTGCTTATTTGGTGTTTTGATAAGCTTTTCATTCGTAGTTTATTGTATTCTCGCTAATATTGATCTTGTTGAGTTTTTGATAAATGCTTATTGGAAGTGCTTATTGGGATTTTGGCTTATTTCAATTTATCGGATTACTTTGTGCTCCATTTAACAGCCCCAAATTTACACGCAGCGGAATATATCTTTGGGTGCTAAACGATGGTATAAAAATACACAATTTATAAAGAACGTCTCGAAAATAGACGTTTCAAATTTATCGTTCCTAAAACATTTATCAGAGTAGCGTAGTCCCAAGTAATCGTTACTAAAAGATAAGTTAAAACAACATATTAGTTTGTTTTAAAAATGGAACGATAAATAAATCAAAGAGTTTGAACAACAAAAGTAGTGCACAACTTCATTCCCGTGACCTCCAAGTTTCCAATTCTTGATTACCTGAAATACATGTGAGTAAAACAATAAGCAAAAATGCCGAGTGAAATCTATAGGTTTAGTTAATCAGTTTGAACACAAGCAAAGATTATAAGTTTGTGGCATGCTTAACAAGCATCGAATAATAATTTGCATCAACAATAATAATTGTATATAGCATAAATTGCATCAAGCTCATGGAACCGAGCCCTTAGACACTCTGTTAGGTCTAATAAGACAAGAGATTTATTAATTGTCGTTACCTCCAGATTATTGGTACATTTGTCGTATACCTGATTTCTCAATACAATATGTTCAAACAGTGTGGAGGTCGGGCCTAAGCTTCTGTGACAAGTCCACACAAACTGAACTGGGGCGACTTCCCCCATAGATCTATTAATTGTACTAGCGGTTAACCCATCATAGGTTAATTAACGGTCCATAATTGAGGCTTTAACAAAGGCAATCACCTAATGCAATTTAAAGGCAACCACGGGTCCATTCATAGAGGAACAAGCATACCAATAAAGACTTGTGTTCCAAGTTTATAAAACATGTATTCCCCCTCGCTGTTTTAAAATCATTTAATAACTAGTATAAAGCGAGGCTATAGACTCACCTTAAGTAGTAGAAGTAGTTGAAGACGATCGCCGACGATAGTAGATGCAAGATAAACACGACAACCGCAACCTAGCAAATAAGGTGTTGTGACAACCCTGGTTTTGAGGTTCGTCACTTAGTTTTATTTTGTGCTAGTTACGTGTCTTTACGTGTTTATGTGCTTATTGGTGGGTATAGATTGTGGTTTGGATATCGTTTCCGGTACGGGGTACCTTGTGAGTGAAACGATGTGAGATGATTTCATGTTCATGAGCTCACATGGTAGTGACTATGAAATGAGATGGTGTTATTTAGTGGTTTTACGTATACGTATATGTATTACAGAAAGTCGTATTTTTACGATTTACGGTGTAGCATTTAGAGGTCTCGAATGAGGTAATTAGTCATATGGATATTTTTCGGGATGGTTTTAAGTCATTTAGGACTTAGTTATAAAGTTTATTTCAAAATTTGAGATTTTTTATAAAAGTGTATATTTTACGTCTTTTACGGTAAAACGCGTAAATTTGACTAGTTTTACGGTTTTGAGGTTTTGGAGGCTTTAGGAGCTGAAATAAATTAAGGAAAATTAAGGTAATATTATTAATACATATATTAATAATAAAAAGAAAAAAAACAAAATAAGGGGGTGTTTGGTCGGTTTGGTAGACGCAAGAAAAGAAAGGGAAAAGGAAAAAAAGAGAAAAAGGAAAGTGGGCTATGGGTTGGACTAGGATTCACCTATACCCTATATAATGTTTTATTCTAAACCAAAAGTCATAATCCCTGGAGAAAAAAAAGAGGTGGACGGTTCTTGGAGTTTTTTAGGGTTTTCATAGTTTTTTCATCTTACATTGAATTAAAGGTAAAACCTTCATAACCCTTTTTAATTAAATTGTTTTTATGTTTTCTTTAATCATCTTATGATGGATTTAGGTTAGGGTGAATTTAAAAACAGTAAATTAATGTTATATTAATCATAATATGATGATTACATAAACTAGGGCTTGTATTTAACGGGGTTATGGGTAATTAATTAAGTTAATTTGATTAAACCCGTTTTTAAAAACTGGGCAGAATTTTGAGTAAATTGTTTTGATCATATAGGGAGTTCTAAAAACTCTTATTTTACGACCCAAGTATCCCTGAAAAAGTAATTGAAGTGGCTTTCCAATGCAAGAAACAAGAACTAAATTGGAGGTCGGAAAGTGGGTCAAAAAAAGGTTACAACAGTCGGAGGTCAAAACAGTTTTGTAGTCAGCCTGTTTTCTTTTTTAAGTTTTAGGTTGTTTAGGGTACTTAGGGTTGCATTGGGATCTTCTAACGAACATGAGAGATGGTTTATATATTATAGTAAGTATCTGTATTGGGGCTAAGGTTCTGGTTTAGGGTAAGACCCCCTAATCATAAAAAACTTTTTATATGTTTAAAATCAGTAAATCTAGAATGATAAAAGTATATATATATATATAAATATATATCGGGGCCTTAACAGTAGCTTTGACGTTGGGGCAAATGGGAGGTGTTAGTTAACATATGTAAGGGTATAAATATTCCCTTTACAGAGATCATGGGTATGCTTAAGTGAGCGTTTGGCTTATAGTTTGGAGACCTAAAACTAGGACTATTTTGGGTAAAATGTTAACGGGACGGGATATGAAGTAAAATGAGCTAAGGGCTTTATAGGGGGGTGTAATTAGATGCTTAGAGCATTTAAATGAGGTATTTATATAAGAGGAGGTTAGATGTCCATCATAGGTTGATGAGCCATCTTAGTGATTGGTTCATGTTTTGATTATGTGTTTTTGGTTTGTTAGCTTTTTGCTAGTGCGAGGACTTTTGGAGAAGCTCAATCAGGTGAGTTTCATAGTCCCATATCTTTTAATGATTTTGAATTCCAGATGGGATGGAAGAGACACTGTTTTGTTATGTTATTTTTAAATTATGCTGTGAATTTTTGGCGTTGGTAATGAACTTATGTGTGCATACTTATATGATTAACTGCTAGTCGATTCTTGATTGTTTATGTTTTGACTTGGTACCAAGGGGATATTGGCAAGGCGGGGCCTTGGGATTGGTTCATAGATGTTTGAGTACCTATGGGAGTATGGTATTAGGTAAGGCTGGGAGCCTTGGATTTGGACTTGGTTTTGGTTTGATTAGTTGAATCTTGAATGGTAGTTAGTTAATGCATGTAGTATCACATTGTCCATATGTTTTGAACTTTGATTGTACTCACAGCTTTTTGGTATGATTTGGCATTTGAGTCTAAACCTATGACTCTCACCAACTTTATGTTGACGTGTTTTAGTGTCTCTTTCAGGTGTGAATGTGGTTAAGCTTGAGGATAGAAGTGGCTAGACTTGGATGCCTTAGGATTGCATTTAGAAGGAGATCCCCGTTCCTTCTTAGTTTACCTTTATGTTTTTTTATAAGTGATACATGTTGGCACCTATATGTTTGTTGTTTGTCTTGGGTAAGTGGTAGGACTATTACATACTTACCTAATCTCCTGCATTGTTGAGATATTGTCATGACAACTGTGTCGCCATTTATGACATTATATTTACATTTTAGTTTTCTCTATAGAGACACCATTTGTTGTGATGATATCCATACGTCGCGCCCCATATTCCGCCATGGTGGGGTGTTACAGAATGGTATCAGAGACCAATGGTTATAGAGAGTTAGGTTGCCTAGTCGCGTAGCCTAGTCTATAGCTTAAGGGTCCCTGCATATAGGCGTCATAGGAGTATGTGTGCATTTTATAATAATTGATGTGTTTGGATGTTATTTATCTTGATGTTTTGACTAATATGAATTGAACAGTAGTAAGTTCATACTTAGCCACATGTTATTTTCTTTTCAGGTTGTGACTAGTGAAGGTTGAACCATAATCATCCACGCTAGTCATTTTTGTATTTTGCCTAAATTGTACATTATAGTACATAATTTGGTACATGGTAGTTTCTATCTTTTGTTGGGTTATTTTATGTACCTGAGGTATAGTATTTTTCTTTTAAGGTTTAAGTCATGTTCCCTAAGAATCATGTGGTAATTCGAGTTATTGGGAGTAGGTGGATATGAAGGGTTTTAAGCTGTTTCCACTCTTATGGGCGACATGACTTATAACTGATTATGTTTTCGTTTTGGATTTAGTCTATGTTGTTTTAGCTAGACTATGGATTTCGGTATTCCAAGAGTTTACTATGTTATTTTAATAGATGGGGTTTTGGACCTTATTGGTTATGTGGTTATGAGCTTATGTGAGTAGATGGATTTATGTGTTATATGTTGTATTAATTCTTATAAGTGTCGTCATAGGAGGGAGTACATTGGGGAAAGGGTAATTGTATAAGTATGGTGGCCAACATAGTTATACAAGTACCACAACTTCAATGGGTTCTCAAGTATGATTGCATGAAAGAGGGTTAGTACATGCTTGTATATGATGAGATGTACAATTTGGGTATACGTATATATGGTTTTATGTAATGGCTGCCTATGATATGGCTATTGATCTTTTGTGTTATATGTTTTGGGTTATAGTTGTGTTGTGTGATTATGGGGTCACACGATATGGTTTTGTTTTGGAGGTGGGCTTTATGCCTTGTTGTGGCACGGTGACATGGTGATTACTCGTATGAAAAAACGAGCGTATAAAGCGATTGATTGACTTAACATGTATGATAACTAGTATGTTTGGGAGATTCAGTAGGTATACATATGCGGATGTATATATACTAGTAGATGTTATGTTATGATTTACGGTCGTTCAGTAGTTATTATAACTTGAACGTACCTAGTGCTCTCTTGTGTTTAAACAATTTATTAGTGCTCGAGTTTGGTGGAGTTTCAACGGAGTTTTGAATCTTTTGAAGTGTGTCTGGTAGCGTATTCTTTGAGTTTCGTATTTCACGTGTACGTTTTAAAATGGTGTTCTTGGTTTTAAGTCTATTGAAATAAATTGGGATTTATTTTGAAATAATGAAATCTTTTGTGTTGGGTCATACATTTCTTTTGGTCGGTATATATTGAGAAAAAGGGGGACTTGGAAATCTATTATAGGGTTAGATAGTTGGTTGTATTCGGTAAAATAAGGGTAAGGTGTTGGAGTCGTGTTTGAAACAAGATGTAACATAAGATTTCTTTTAATCAACACTTATTTATTTCAAATTCTAAAAGACTTTCTTTAAAATAAAGCGAAGTAAAATTTCTTCCTACTTACATAGTTTATATAATTGGGTTTAACCGATTCACGTCATTTATAATTATTAATACAAGGTTAAATTGATTTTATGAAGATTTCACATACAATTATATCTTTCATTTAAAAGGATTGCATTAATCACTAAGTTTATTCTTTAGTTTTTTTAAACAACTGATATAAAATTGTTTTGGTCGTAACTTGTTCGTTTTTAAAGTTTTTTGGATGATTCAAAAGCCTAAAATTTTGTACTCGGAACGTACTTTTCAAATATTCAGAATGTATAGTCATGGGAGGTCAGTATCTTGGCCGAAATTATTGTACAAGTGTCGGGTTAAAGGTTGAGTTTGAATAGTAGTTTATTTTTTTTAGGATTTGGGATGCACGGGATACCTAGTTTTTGAGTTGAGTTTTGAGTTCGTCAAAAGGGTTGTTTGTAGACTGTTTGAGTCACATAGATGTGGGAGGTAATAATAAATAAATAAATAAAAATATATATATTCTTTTGAAAAGTCGATCTTTTGCACGGTTTAAATAATATGTCACGGGGTGTAATATGTTTGGTTAGCATTGGGTGTTTCTTGGATTATTTTTCGTTGTCATGGGTCATTTTGAATTGATACACGTTTTGGTTTTGAGTTTTATTTTGAGTCTCATGGTTTTTGACTTGTTTTAACTTGTGCACGTGAAATGTCGTTAGTTATCCGTTGGTTTGATTCGTTGATCGTATCTGATGGATTCAGGATGTAGTTTTGGTTTCGTATTGTTCAGGAGCGTTGAGGTAGTCATATGAAAGACTTGGTCGCGCCTACACGCTTAAGTAGGTGACCATGAGAAAACGGTCGGAATACCCATAGTGGGGAGGAAAGAAGTTCGTAGACGAACTAATGTGGTCATGAGGTCTCTTAGGAGTACCAAGGAGATGAATAGAGATTTGTGGGATACTAGCACATGTAACGCGCCATAGAGAGTGTTGGAAGGGGATACAATACCTCAAAGGTATTTATGATTGTTCGTAGGGCATGTAAGTTTTCTGAAAATTTCCTGAAATTTAGTAGGTTTGCCTATTATTGTGAGGTAGAACCATAAATAGAGCAAGTAGGGGAGGTGAGAGGAATTGTAGTTAGTTCCTTTCCAAGGTAAATTGTTGATGGAGTGATATAAAAACAAGAGCTGTTAGAAATTGCAAGGAGTTCCGGATAAAAGTTGAGTTGCTTAGTAGTAGATTGGATATGTAAAGAGGTTGAGTGGTCCGATGAGAGGAAGTACCGGTCTTTTAAGATGCGTGTAGAGTTCTACAAGTAGAACGAGGTAGGAATTTATTCGTATCGCTGCTAAGAGAGGGTGCAAGGAGAACATAGTTGAAACTGCTAAGGATGTTGAATGAAACGCTTTGGGTTTACGGTTATGCATTTGGCTTCGCTAAAGCACTAGCGGATTACATGGAGTCAATGAAGCGAGTGTGCATGAACGTATATAAATGAGTTGTCATCGGGAGTATCGACGACATCTTGATCTACTCAAAGTCTAAGAAGGAGAGTGAGGCGAAGTATGTGTTGGTTTGGAGTGGAATTATACGTGAGATTTTCAAGTGTGAGTTTTAGTATTAAGTCTACCATGATGAGTAGTTAGAGATGATGGCATATCATGGAACCAGCAAGGGGCGAAGCGAAGAAGGATGAGGAAGCATTTTGGAGACTGAAGAGGTGGATTGGATAATTAGCTGATCTTGGCATTATCGGAAGGACTGGATGAATTCGCGAAGCATGACGATACGTGGAGCAAGGATTTGGATGTGTACGAGAACGACAAAGAAAGGCGATTGCTTATACGTTGCAAGAACTGAAGACTTGAAAGAACTAGATATGACTTAGTTATTGGAGCTGGACTGTTATATCTGCCTAGAATGCTAGAGGCATTTGGTGTACGAGACGTGGAGAATGATCTATAGGGATCATGAACGTCACCAACACATATTCAATCATCTTGATTGAACATTTGGCAAAGGTGATGGATGGAGTTAATTGATGAAAGAAAATTGCAAGGCCAAGTACCATCTGGGAAAGGCAAGCATGGTCGATGAGACATGGAATAAGAAGGATGAGGTGAAGCTGAGACAAACTTGAACTATAGGGATGGCGTATTAGGGCGGTTTGGATAAAGGATATAGGTTGCACGAGTTGAGTTGTCTAAAGCAGAGAACGCGTCAACGTGTATGTTGCGTGGCTTGGACAATCGTATGGAGAAAAGGGACGTAGACTATTCTTTCTACGTAGATAGGAGTAACTTAAAAAGAGTGATGTAAGGACGAAGTTGGTGAAAGGGATACATAATGGGGTGGAGGAATAAGTACGACGAGAGTTGGGTGATAGTCGATAGACTGACTAATTCATCTCATAATTCAAGAGGAATGGGAAGTCTCATAGCTGAGAAGTTGGAAGGATTGCGTACAGATGCGATGGAATAGGAGGTTTTGTGTAAAAGTTAACCTAATATGTATGGAATGCCTTATGAAGGATTATGGCAAGGGAAGAAACGATGGGAAGTATCACATCGTGATGTATGGTAGGAGTCGAGGAAAGAGAAGGAAGTGTGTATAGAAGCGAAGCATGAATGAAATAGGTCGAGATAGGAACCAAAGGTAGAACTTTGGTAGAGCCTAATGAGTAGAATAAAGCACAAAGCAGGCTAATACTGTCGTAGTGTGGAAAGGGAAATGGCATTGACCTATACTGATTGTTTGGGAGGCTTAGTATCGATAATCGAATGGATGAGGAGTTATAGGTGTGATGTGCCATAGGAACGAAGGGATTGGTCTAACTGAGTTAACCATCCTTTTGATGATGTTTATAGATCATAAGATGATTTGGATTGGAAGAACTAATCGATATGTGAAGGACCGTCATAGGTAACTTTGTAAGGAAATTGGAATTTTTAAGTAGTTTAGGGTACGGACTGAAGGGAGTTGATGAACATGATTGGATATGGGTGATTGATTTAGAGGTAGTTCGGAAACTCGTTAGCGATGGCTGAGTTTTTCATATAATGATAGTTATCATACTAGAAGTCGATAAATGCCATTTGAGGCACTATATGAAAGGATAGGGTGAGTTGTCCCTATTGTGGACTAGAATTGGTAAAAGAGGCTACTAATGTGGTAATGATGTTGTGGAAAGGATGAGAGAAACAAGGGATGCTATGTAGAAAAGGAGGAAACCACTAGAGTTAGTGACAAAGTTATTGGAAGTTTCACCCATAGTAACGGGTGGTACGTTTTGGTAAAATGGAAGAGTTGATCTAGAGTTTTGTAGGTCCATTTATGATCTTTGGAAAGATCGTACCATTAGCTTATGAGCATAGGATTACCTGGGGGAAATGAGTTGTATACATGATACATTTCATGTATTGAGATTGGTAAAGGTTGTTTGATAATGCATTTTGCATGTACGGTTATTCGGGACTTGTATTAATAAGAGTCTTTGTTTTAATCAAAGAGTCATCTGTGAGATTTATTGACTGTGAGGTCAAGAGTTTGTCAATGAGTTTAACTATTTTTGGTTTGTATATGTGGTATTTTGAAACTTGAACTGAAGTTCACGTGGAAATGAAGGGAGTTCGTTTAGAACAAGTATCCTCATGTGATTTGTTGTTTGTGTGTTTGATCCTAAGGATTAAATCTCGGGACGAGATTTCTATTAGGAGGGAGTGATTTGACAACCCTGGTTTTGAGGTTCGTCACTTAGTTTTATTTTGTGCTAGTTACGTGTCTTTACGTGTTTATGTGCTTATTGGTGGGTATAGATTGTGGTTTGGATATCGTTTCAGGTACGGGGTACCTTGTGAGTGAAACGATGTGAGATGACTTCATGTTCATGAGCTCACATGCTAGTGACTATGAAATGAGATGGTGTTATTTAGTGGTTTTACGTATACGTATATGTATTATAGAAAGTCGTATTTTTACGATTTACGGTTTAGCATTTAGAGGTCTCGGATGAGGTAATTAGTCATATGGATATTTTTCGGGATGGTTTTAAGTCATTTAGGACTTAGTTATAAAGTTTATTTCAAAATTTGATATTTTTTATAAAAGTGTATATTTTACGTCTTTTAGGGTAAAACGCGTAAATTTGACTAGTTTTACGGTTTTGAGGTTTTGGAGGCTTTAGGAGCTGAAATAAATTAAGGAAAATTAAGGTAATATTATTAATACATATATTAATAATAAAAAGAAAAAAAACGAAATAAGGGGGTGTTGGGTCGGTTTGGTAGACGCAAGAAAAGAAAGGGAAAAGGAAAAAAAGAGAAAAAGGAAAGTGGGCTATGGGTTGGACTAGGATTCACCTATACCCTATATAATGTTTTATTCTAAACCAAAAGTCATAATCCCTGGAGAAAAAAAAGAGGTGGACGGTTCTTGGAGTTTTTTAGGGTTTTCATAGTTTTTTCATCTTCCATTGAATTAAAGGTAAAACCTTCATAACCCTTTTTAATTAAATTGTTTTTATGTTTTCTTTAATCATCTTATGATGGATTTAGGTTAGGGTGAATTTAAAAACAGTAAATTAATGTTATATTAATGATAATATGATGATTACATAAACTAGGGCTTGTATTTAACGGGGTTATGGGTAATTAATTAAGTTAATTTGATTAAACCCGTTTTTAAAAACTGGGCAGAATTTTGAGTAAATTGTTTTGATCATATAGGGAGTTCTAAAAACTCTTATTTTACGATCCAAGTATCCCTGAAAAGGTAATTGAAGTGGATTTCCAATTCAAGAAACGAGAACTAAATTGGAGGTCGGAAAGTGGGTCAAAAACAGGTTACAACAGTCGGAGGTCAAAACAGTTTTGTAGTCAGCCTGTTTTCTTTTTAAGTTTTAGATTGTTTGGGGTACTTAGGGTTGCATTGGGATCTTCTAACGAACATGAGAGATGGGTTATATATTATAGTAAGTATCTGCATTGGGGCTAAGGTTGTGGTTTAGGGTAAGACCCCCTAATCATAACAAACTTTTTGTATGTTTAAAATCAGTAAATCTGGAATGATAAAAGTATATATATATATATATATATATATATATATATATATATATATATATATATATATATATATATATATATATATATATATATATATATATATATATATATATATATATATATATATTGGGGCCTTAACAGTAGCTTTGAGGTTGGGGCAAATGGGAGGTGTTAGTTAACATATGTAAGGGTATAAATATTCCCTTTACAGAGATCATAGGTATGCTTAAGTGAGCGTTTGGCTTATAGTTTGGAGACCTAAAACTGGGACTATTTTGGGTAAAATATTAACGGGACGGGATATGAAGTAAAATGAGCTAAAGGCTTTATAGGGGGGTGTAATAAGATGCTTAGAGCATTTAAATGAGGTATTTATATAGGAGGAGGTTAGATGTCCATCATAGGTTGATGAGCCATCTTAGTGATTGGTTCATGTTTTGATTATGTGTTTTTGGTTTGTTAGCTTTTTGCTAGTGCGAGGACTTTTGGAGAAGCTCAATCAGGTGAGTTTCATAGTCCCATATCTTTTAATGATTTAGAATTCCAGATGGGATGGAAGAGACACTGTTTTGTTATGTTATTTTTAAATTATGCTGTGAATTTTTGGCATTGGTAATGAACTTATGAGTGCATACTTATATGATTAACTGCTAGTCGATTCTTGATTGTTTATGTTTTGACTTGGTACCAAGGGG
Organism: Glebionis coronaria; assembly: GCA_025667525.1. Classification (NCBI taxonomy): domain Eukaryota; kingdom Viridiplantae; phylum Streptophyta; class Magnoliopsida; order Asterales; family Asteraceae; genus Glebionis; species Glebionis coronaria. Next base: position 463,749,730 of record CM046874.1, read on the forward strand.
ATATTGGCAAGGCGAGGCCTTGGGATTGGTTCATAGGTGTTTGAGTACCTATGGGAGTATGGTTTTGGTTTGATTAGTTGAATCTTGAATGTTAGTTAGTTAATGCATGTAGTATCACATTGTCCATATGTTTTGAACTTTGATTGTACTCACAGCTTTTTGGTATGATTTGGCATTTGAGTCTAAACCTATGACTCTCACCAACTTTATGTTGACGTGTTTTAGTGTCTCTTTCAAGTGTGAATGTGGTTAAGCTTGAGGATAGAAGTGGCTAGACTTGGATGCCTTAGGATTTCATTTAGAAGGAGATCCCCGTTCCTTCTTAGTTTACCTTTATGTTTTTTTATAAGTGATACATGTTGGCACCTATATGTTTGTTGTTTGTCTTGGGTAAGTGGTAGGACTATTACCTACTTACCTAGACTCCTGCATTGTTGAGATATTGTCATGACAATTGTGTCTCCATTTATGACATTATATTTGCATTTTAGTTTTCTCTATAGAGACACCATTTGTTGTGATGATATCCATACGTCGCGCCCCATATTCCGCCATGGTGGGGTGTTACAGGTGCGTACATTAATAATAGACTCGAGAAATAAATGATACATAATAAAATCAAACTCAAGTATAAAATCACAACAACTCGAGAGAAAACGATACAAGTGGTTCTATTATACTCTCCTATATATTCATTTTATTATTCTATGCCTTTAATAAAAATCTGCCAGAAGATACCGAATGTCCAAGCCGGTTTCCCATACTTAGACACATCAAAACTTCATGATACTACCTGAGAACTCACATACTATATGTAGAAAGTCCTCCCAAGAGCCCATCAAAAGATTTTACTTCTAAAGTTCCCTGCCCGACACATCTTTGATTTACAAAATTCGGACTGTTTAGCGATCTTGACTTACAATACCATTTTTACCATTCTAACAACTCCATGTAGAAAACCGACACTTGATTCTAAAAATAGACTCAAAATGATAAACTTTGAGCCTGAGAACAGCCCTTGAATCCTTTTGAAACTCATTTTGTAGTCCCCACAATCATTTTCGGACTGTGTCAACACTCGTCTCCCGGTACACGAAAATCAAACTAGTGTATCTTCCACCTCGTTTGGAGTTGGAAGGCCTACTTTATATCAAATCGAAGCTCTCGAAAATCTCTACAAAATAATCCCATAATATCAACCTATATTCAGACGTAAGACCTCCGAAAATGGCCTCAAACCTACTGCCTAAAATTGACTATTAATATCTCTTACAAAATCATATTTTTGATCAAAACCAATCATTTTTATCATCATTCTAAGTCCCTAATATCATCATAAACCAATCTTAACACTTGTATCATCATCAAAATCAAAAAACCAAAATCAAAAATATATTTTCTTTACAAAAATAACATGATCTACACATGATTATCAATAGATAATCACATGCAACATCATCTAACAACCTTACTCACCAAGATTCTTGATCAAAAATCAACCTTCATGCATGTTAATGAAATTAGTACCAAAAGAATCCTCTTTCGATTCTAAGGATGGGACTGTATTTTTTTTATTAGATCAAGTTGGATTTTGAAAGAAAAATGGATTTAGGGGGGGTGTTTAGGCCGCGGTTTAGAGAAAGAAAGAAAGAGGGAGTATGATTTTCTATTTTTGTGGGAACTATGAGAAAAGTAGGTGGAAAAATAAGCTTTTATATGGTGGGTGGAGGGCTAGTTTTGCCAATATGTGATAGTTTTGGTCCAAAATGGAATAAAATAGTTTAAAAGGGTAGAAAATGTAAATTGTAAATTTTGAAATATTTACGAGACTCGGGTTTCGTAAAATACTTTTCAAAAGTTTAAACGCACACGAAAAATAATAATATAATGACTCGATACGTAATTAAAACGATATTGTCGAAAGTATTAAATATCGAAACGATCGATAATAAAATATAATTTTTTTTGGCATCCGTCGATATCGCGATCACTAGTAGTCCTCGTTACTCGTCAAAATATTAATATATAATATTTAATATTAGTTTCAACTTAAACCATTAAGCATAATAGTATTTAGCGTTATAAAATACTTCAAAATAATTGAAAATAGAATTAAATCATGGCCTTATTTTTACGGGTTTTACATCCTCACCACCTTAAGGGAGCACCGTCCCGGGGCTCGTTTCTTCTTATACACTATTTCTAGAGATTTATTTTAAACTCGGGATAAAATAATGATCTTCAATACAAGTAACATAGTGAGATAGAATGAATTCGATAAACGCATAAACGAAAACGATGTGCTAAAATGATTTAAGGTTAAGGATCGACGAGGGATCTCGAATCACGTAATCGTAAAACATAATAATTCACAATACTAGGAAAATGAGGGCGAAGAATGAATTAAATATTAACATTAAAATAATGTTTGTCACAATTATCCGTCCCGGATTTGTATTACCTTAAAACTCAGTTGAGGTACTTTCTTGATAAAGATGATATATTAAAAGTAGAAGTAAAGTAGTTTCAAAATTTATTTTGGTTGTCTTAAGAAGCTTTGAAAGAATGACATGAATTTATTAATTAAACTCATATTGATGGTTACAATTAGAAAATATAATTTCCAAATTAAATCATTATTAAGAATATAAATTAAACCGGTAATTTCATTACATTAAAAGTAAAGTATGATAAGTCAATTAGTTCAAAAGATAGAGCATAATTTCATTTTAAACATTAGTTTTTGTTATACAAAATATGATGTATAAATTTGACATTTTACTTGTGATCGTTATTTCGATAATTGAAAATCATTAGAAAATGTATAAAAGTTCCATAAAAATTTTATAATACGTTGTAGAAATACATAAAGGTGTTCATTATTTCAAAATAAACATGGGATATATTCAGGTTTTAAAATTTGACAAGATAACAAACGAATACGAATGGAAATAATGGTCAACAATTAGTACGAAATCAACGGTACAAAAGGGGATAAAAAAAATCTCGTATGGATTCTTAAAGAGAATGATAAAAGAAAGGCGTTGATGGTAAGACAATAAGAAACAGTAAATTAAATAAATTGTCAATTTTGTTAGTGCGGTCGGTGGTTCACTAACATGAGCTCATTAACTTAGCGGTGGTCGATACACGATCGGAAATAAGATCCTGCACAAAATTTTAATCAAAGAAAATTCCTAACAATCACTTGTAATTAAAATAAATCAAATGAACAATGTCAGTAGTTAAAGAGAGAAGTCAATGCACGGTTCACACAAGTGGATTTCGAGACAAACGGAGAGTGACGGACGTCATCCCAGATATACGGAAATTCCTCTAGTGATGATTCATTATTCACGTGCAAAGACATTTCGAAGATCTATAAAATCGCATAAAGAACATTGGACGAGAAGGAAGGATGAAACATCGAGACTTTCAAGTCATTTATCAACAATCAGTAATTAGACGAACGGTCAAAAGATATCAGTTATAAGACAAAATGAAGTAACAAGTAGAAAAACGATCATCGAGTAAAAACGTACCCGTAAGCGCGTAATTCGTTCAAGAGAAGGTAAGAAAACATATGCGGATGCATAGAAATTGTGCTACTTGCATAAAATATAAAGGTTTTCAAAACTACTTTTCACTTTATTTCATTTTATTTAACTTTTTCATAAATACAAGTATAAAGTTGATTATTATCAAGATTTTTAAGGTGACTACTAATCAGCCTAGCATGGCTCCTTCTAAATTAGACATAGGTGATCTGGCCATGTATAATTTAGGGCTCGCAATGCAGTGCTCCATTTCGTCGAACCAGTATTACGTTTCTTATGTTTATATGTAAATCATGCCATTTGTAAAAAGAAATTTAAAAATATTTTATAAACTTATAGGATACAAGTAATGTGCGAGATTTTTAAGAAACAACTTAAATGTTATAAAAATTATTTCATAATATCAAAGTAAAACAATTTGTGAAAATAATTGTAATAAAAATGTCAATTAAAATTATAAGGTGACATTTGATGAAGTATATAATAACCAAAGGTTTGCAGAAAGTGGCAAATAGTAGCTCATAAAACAACCAATGAAATGGTTACAAGTTGTTAGAAGAAAATAAATTAAAATAACATCGAATGACAAACGAGTCATATATAAAAAAAAAGAATAAATCAATCCATATGTGTATTCTATGTAAGATACTCGACACAACATGCTTTTAAGAAACTATATTATTCGTTTTCAAATTACACCATTAATCCGGTAATTGCTAATCCTGTAATGTTTCTATTTTTAAACATTTTCACATGCAACTAGTATTAGTTAGTTGTAAAATAATATTCGTTAAAATTTTACGATCTCAAATGAACTCAAAACTGCTTAGAAACGTTTACAACCCATGTTCCTTGTTTTCTATCAGATTTGACTTTTAAATATGAGCCAATTAACTGACCCGATAAACGACATCTCCAAGACTCGGAGTCTAAAGCATTTTGATGCAAAACGACGTTTCAAACGACTTTCTAGTTTTACCCGAGACCTAAAACCTAATACAAATGACTAAAATACCCCTGCAACTTCTGTGCAGGTTTGACTATTTTATTTTAAAAACGCAGGTCTTACTTTTAAGTTTTGACCTGTTTATACAGACCCTGCAGTTTCTGCATAAAATGTATTTTTCGACACATCCTAACAACTCAAAATATATATACACACATGTCTTGTGGATTTTACAACAACGAAAAATAAATATCATAATGAGCATCAAATAAAAATATATCATAATGAATGACAAAAGATGCTTCAAGGTATCCAACACGAAATTTAGGAAGCAAAACGGTGAATGACGTTCATAATTTAAGTTTCAAGGTGAAATGTAGGCAAATCTCCTTGGTGCCACGATTGTCCAAAAACACAACACATAACAAGAAAAGAATGGAACATTCATAGGTTGCGTTCCGGGAGCAAGAAGGTTAATGGGAGAGGATAATATGAGTTTATAGATCAAAAATCGTATTCCAATCTAGCTCCATAATCTAGACGATGATTTATAAAATGGCGATGATGTTACTGAGATATAAACGAACAATACACTTCGGTCGATACATATGAATGTCAATGAATTAAATCTTCGCATGCCGTGTAAAACGGTGATAAAAATAAACAAAATATTATGAAAAACCATGATATTACACGATTATAGGAAAGTGTTTCAAAATGTGAGACTCACACGATGGCGGTTAGTCTATTCCAAGGACACATTGAGCTACACGATGGTCTAGAGATTACGTTTCAAGACGTCCAAGCACAAACAGCCAGAAGACGATTTGGATATCTATATAGATATCTCAAAGGGTTAAACAATGAACATAGAACACGCAAATGAAGGTATGTAAGGTCATAATATAAAATTTTTGCAATAAAAGCAATTTAAATACTTCAAAAATAAATACAGAAAGATCTTGAAAATTCATTGTATTTATTTAAGTTAATCATTAGTAATGATAAACTTTTATCGAAAAGTTTAACGACATAAATATATATCGATAAAGGGATCCTAGATATAAATATATATCCATTAATGGATCATAGTATTTATTTATAAATACTTGCCAATAAGGTATACGTAATAACGTATACTAAAATTGTAATCTCAGAAGTAACTTAAACCTGAAGTCACGCGAAGTCATGTGCACCGACTCTTTGAAAAATAAAAACTGACAGTTATAGTTTAGGTTTTTAAAATAAAGACCTAGTTCTCTATAACTCATGGCTCTGATACAAATCTTTAACACCCCCAAATTTACAGGCAGCGGAATATATCTTTGGGTGCTAAACAATGGTATAAAAACACACAATTTATAAAGAACGACTCGAAAAGAGACGTTTCAAATTTATCGTTCCTAAAACATTTATTAGAGTAGCTTATTCCCAAGTAATCGTTACCAAAAGATAAGTTAAAACAACATGTTAGTTTGTTTTAAAAATGGAACGATAAATAAATCAAAGAGTTAGAACAAAAAAAGCAGTGCACAACTTCATTCCCGTGACCTCCAAGCTTCCACTTCTTGATTACCTGAAATACATGTGAGTAAAACAATCAGAAAAAATGCCGAGTGAAATCTATAGGTTTATTTAATCAATTTGAACACAAGTAAAGATTATAAGTATGTGGCATGCTTAACAAGCATCGAATAATAATTTGCATCAACAATAATAATTATATATAGCATAAACTGCATCAAGGTCATAGAACCGAGCCCTTAGACACTCCGTTAGGTCTAATAAGACAAGAGATTTATCAATTTTCGTTACCTCCAGATTATTGATACATTGTCGTATACCCGACTTCTCAATACAATATGTTCAAACAGTGTGGAGGTCGGGCCTAAGCTTATGTGACAAGTCCACACAAACTGAACCGGGGCGGCTTCCCCCATAGATCTATTAATTGTACTAGCGGCTAACCCATCATAGGTTAATTAACGGTCCATAATTGAGGCTTTAACAAAGGCAATCACCAATGCAATTTAAAGGCAACCACGGGTCCATTCATAGAGGGACAAGCATACCATAAAAGACTTGTGTTCCAAGTTTTTAAAACATGTATTCCCCCTCGCGGTTTTAAAATCATTTAATAACTAGTATAAAGCGAGGCTATAGATTAACCTTAAGTAGTAGAAGTAGTTGAAGATGATCGCCGACGATAGTAGATGCCCGATAAACACGACAACCGCAACCTAGCAAATAAGGTGCGTACATTAATAATAGATTGGAGAAATAAATGATACATAATAAAATCAAATTCAAGTATAAAATCACGACAAATCGAGAGAAAATGATACAAGTGGTTCTATTATACTCTCCTATATATTCATTTTATTATTCTATGCCTTTAATAAAAATCTGCCGGAACATACCGAATGTCCAAGCCGATTTCCCATACTTAGACACATCCAAACTTCATGATACTACCTGAGGAACTCACATACTATATGTAGAAAGTCCTCCTAAGAGCCCATCAAAAGATTTTACTTCTAAAGTTCCCTGCCCGACACATCTTTGATTTATAAAATTCTGACAGTTTAGCGATCTTGACTTACGAAACCATTTTGACCATTCTAAGCAACTCCATTTAGAAAACCGACACTTGATTCTAAAAATAGACTCAAAATGCTAAACTTTGAGCCTGAGAACAGCCCTTGAATCCTTTTGAAACTCATTTTATAGTCCCCGATATTCGATCCAAATATTGACAACAATTTTCTGATTGTGTCAACACTCGTCTCACGGTACACGAAAATCAAACTAGTGTATCTTCCACCTCGTTTGGAGTTGGAAGGCCTACTTTATATCAAATCGAAGCTCTCGAAAATCCCTACAACGTAATCCCATAATATCAACCTATATTCAGACTTAAGACCTCCGAAAATGGCCTCAAACCTACTGCCTAAAATTGACTATAAAAATCTCTTACAAAATCATGTTTTTGATCAAAACCAATCATTTTTATCACCATTCTAAGTCCCTAATATCATCATAAACCAATCCTAACACTTGTATCATCATCAAAATCAAATACCAAAAATCAAAAATATATTTTCTTTACAAAAATAACATGATCTACACATGATTATCAATAGATAATCACATGCAACATCATCTAACAACCTTACTCACCAAGATTCTTGATCAAAAATTCAACCTTCATGCATGTTAATGAAATTAGTACCAAAAGAATCCTCTTTCAATTCTAAGGATGGGACTATATTTTTTTTTGATTAGATCAAGTTCGATTTTGAAAGAAAAATGGATTTAGGGGGGGTGTTTAGGCCACGGTTTAGAGAAAGAAATAAAGAAGGAGTATGATTTTCTATTTTAGTGGGAACTATGAGAAAAGTAGGTGGAAAAATAAGCTTTTATATGGTAGGTAGAGGGCTAGTTTTGCCAATATGTGATAGTTTTGGTCCAAAATGGAATAAAATAGTTTAAAAGGGTAGAAAATATAAATTGTAAATTTTGAAATATTTAAGAGACTCGGGTTTCATAAAAATACATTTCAAAAGTTTAAACGCACACGAAAAATAATAATATAACGACTCGATACGTAATTAAAACGATATCGTCGAAAGTATTAAATATCGAAACGATCGATAATAAAATATAAAAAAAATTTGGCATATGTCGGTATCGCGATCACTAGTTGTCCTCGTTACTCGTCAAAATATTAAAATATAATATTTAATATTGGTTTCAACTTAAACCGTTAAGCATAATAGTATTTAACGTTACAAAATAATTCAAAATAATTGAAAACAGAATTAAATCATGACCTTGTTTTACGGGTTTTACACTCCATCGCAAAGCTAGGGATTACACATTCCGACGGCTACTTTGCGATCAATATTCAGATAGTGTATCCCCCTTATTCCGATCGTGGATTACGACGGGGCTTAAGGCTATATTGCGACGAAACGCTGCCAAATTTTTGTTAGCCATATTTCGACAGACTTTACATTCAGATAGGACTTTGCGATGGTTTGAACATTGCGACAGTATACATTGTGACAGCTTGCATTACATTCTGATAGATTTGGTTTATTATTATTCCGATGCTTTTCTTCATTATTACGATAGAATTCATTTGTTACATTCCGATATGATTCAGATCAAGGACATTCCGATGGGTTAAGTTTTAGTTTTACAAAGTTTTAAGTTTTAAATTCACCTTTAAGTTTTTAAGTTTTTAATCATTTATTTTTAACTCGTAATTTTAGTTTAATTTTTAAAAGCTTTTATTTTACTCAACGACATTTTCATATTTGCTTTTAGTTTAAAATAGATAATCAAACCATTTTATTTTCCACCAAGAACGACTGAGTCGCACTTTTAACTAGTAATCAATTCGAAAAGACTTTGAATCAACGAACTTTCATACGAGGTAATCCCTTGTATCAAATGGCGCCGCTGCCGGCTCTTTTCGTTAAGATTAACGGTTTTTAGTGAGAGACGCGTTGGATTTTGGGATCCGTTCATTTTTGAACGTTATTTTTCTTGATTATTTTTTCTAAAATCCTAAAAAATATAAAATTTTCAAAAATCCTAAAAAATATAATATTTTCAAAAATCAAAAAAAAAATAGATAAACATAAAAAACCAAAAATATTTCTTGTATATCTTTCTTTTCTTTTTGTAGGTGTGTATGCGTACCCGTGCTCGTAAGAAGAAAGCAATTCAAGCCGGAGTCGAAACTCCACCTATTGTCACCATGGACAATCGACCAATGATCAAGCTTTTGCAATCGCAAGTGGAGGGCAACACCGATGCTATTGTCATACCTGAGATTGGAGCCAACAACTTTGAGCTCAAATCCGGTTTCATTCAAATGGTCTCTGCTCAACCATTCTTGGGGCGTATACTTGATGATCCTCATGGCCATATCAAAAGGTTTCTTCAACTCACTAATACGGTTAAGTACAATGGGGTTACACAAGAGGTGATTCGCTTGCAACTTTTTCCTTTCTCCTTAGAGGGACAAGCCCGCCATTGGCTTGATAAGGAACCGCCACAAAGTATTCTTACGTGGTCAGATTTAGAGACCAAATTCATCAACTACTTTTTCCCACCCTCACGTACTACCGCTTTGCGGAATGAAATCATTAACTTTGAACAAAAGTACGGTGAGACAATTAGTGAATCTTGGGACCGTTTTAAGGAACTTTTAAGAAAGTGTCCACAACATGGTTTCACAAAAGTACATCAAATTAATACTTTTTACAATGGTTTAAGCATGAATGACCAAGATTCACTAAATAGTGCTTCGGGGGGTAACATTTTGGTTAAGTCTTCTAATGCCGCATGGGATATTATTGAGAATAAGTCTAGAGTGCAAACCAAGAGTGTTCGGACTAATGTGGCTAGAACTAGTACTAGTGACGCCGACAAGAGAATTGATAAGCTCACTTTGACTGTTGAAACACTTGCTCTACAAACCGCTAACAATACCAAAAGCATCAATGCGCAAGTTAATGTTATGAGTCAGTCATGTGAAATATGTGGGGGTTCTCATTCATACACCGATTGTCCTTCGACTCATGACAATCCGGAAAATGTGTATGCTGCCAACGGTAAATTTTCTACGGGAGGCTATCAAGCACGTCCTCAAGGTGACCACAATTTGCTCAGTTATCGTTTAAACAACTTCCTTTCACCACCCGGTTTCCCCCCTCAAAACTAAAGCAACCTCAATCGCAACAATCAAAACCAACCTCGAGCTCCAAATCAATATCAAACCCAAAGATACCCATATCCACCTCAAGGAAACAATCAAGTTCACCAACCACCCGCTTATCAACCACCTGCCTACCATGCTCTTCCTCCCACCCAACCCATCGCATTTAATCAAGAGGTTGACACTTACATGAGGACTAATGATGCGATAGTGCAGAATCTCCAGCGGTAAATCATCAACTTGAAAGGAGATATGGCGAAACAAGGGAATGATCTTCGAGCCGATATGCGAAACTCTTTGACCAGTCAAATAAATGACTTAAGGGATATGATGGCTAGTTTCTTCCAAAGTAATGAAGCCTCTGGTTTGGGTTCTCTTCCGAGTAACACCGTTGCTAATCCAAGAGGGGAGATGAAAGCAATCACCACTCGAAGTGGAAAAGGTTTAAAGGAACCCGAGCTTCCTACACCTACACCGGTGATTGTGACAAAGGAAAACGAGTCTACTTCTCCAATTCCTCCACCTTCTATTTCTCCAATTCCTCCACCTTTTATTTCTCCAATTCCTCCACCTTCTACTTCCACCCCTCCACCATCCAAGGATGTGAGTGAGAATTCCATTCCAAAGCCTTCATTTCAACCCAATATACCTTATCCCTCAAGGTTGAGGAAAGAGAAGTTGAAGAACAAGGATGATATTCAGGTTTCTAACTTTCTTAAAATGTTTAAACAATTGAATTTTAACATCTCCTTTGCTGAGGCTCTTGCTCACATGCCGAAATATGCTAAAATGTTTAAAGATCTTCTCAGTGATAAGGAGAAACTTCTTGATATCGCTCAGACCCAACTTAAGGAGAATTGCTCCGCAGTGCTCTTAAGGAAATTACCCACCAAACTTGGTGATCCGGGTCGTTTTCTCATTCCTTGCAACTTCCCCGGGGTACAGAATTTCATGGCCTGATAACTGTAGAAATACGTCTTTTAGGAAAAAGAGCGTAATTAGGGTAAGTATTAACAAGTGATTTAGGAAAACCACAAGTTATGACCCAAAGTGGGGATCGTTCTCAAGGAGGCTTCGTGTGTGTGTTGAGAGATGATTAATGATGTGATTATGATTATGAGAAAATAAAATAGAAATGAGATTAGAAGAGAATGACGGTTACGATGACGAATTCAAACTAAGACGATTAGTCGTACACGTAAAACCGTAAAAAGTGACAAAATTAAAATTTTACCCTAAAAATTCCTAGAAAATTTCAATAAATCCTAAATAATGTAATTAGAGTTTACAAAAAATCAAAAAGCACTCAAACCTTTTATTTAATTAAATAATAACTTTTTAATTCTAATTAAAGCCCAAAAAATCAATTTAATTAACAGAAAGCCCAAAATGAGATTTTTTCAATTGTAAACCTCTAAAATGACTTAACTAAATTTAAAACTATTTTTGAAAATTCTAAAATTAATAAAAACTATTTTAAAACAATTAAAAACTATTTAAATTTAACATAATTATAAAAATTAATCTAAGGATAATAAAAATATTCTAAGAATTGTAAATTTCCTAACTTAATGTATTTAACCTAAGAAAAATATAAAAACTTAAAAAATCTAAATTTAATTTTTAATAATAAAATAATAATAAAATAATATTAAAAATCCAAAATTTATAAAAAAATTCAAAAAAGTTGCAAACTAGTTTATGTTAACCTAATTAAACAGAATGAACTTGGAATACCAAAAATGCCCCTATTGGGCCTTCAAATGGGCCAAATACCCAAACAGATCCTTAATGGGCTTAATAATGGGCCCAATAAGAAAAAGTTCTCAAAAATGGCCCAAAAGCTCCATTCAAGCTTAAAATTTGATTTTAAACACAATTTTCCAAAGGCCCAAAAGCTGAAAATGAGCTTAAGCTAACTTATTTCCAAACAGCTTATTCTTAATGGGCTTTTTGGCCCATTAAGCTATAAGCTGATGCCATAAGCTAAGATTTTACCCACGTCCTTCTCTTGAACTAATTAAGCTATTTGAAAAAAGAAACTTGAAATAAGCTCAAGGAATAAGCCTGAAATAAGCCAAAGCCCTCTTCACAAAACGACAAAATAGTCGTTTTTGAGTTCTAGATTATTTCAAGAACTGATTCAAGTTGCAATAAGTCACAAATGGCTTAAATAATCTTAATCAAAAAAATATTTCCAATAAGCACCCTCAATAAGCTGAAATAAGGAATAAGCTGATTTTGAAAAAGACAAAATAGTCGTTTTCTAGTAAAAACTTAGAACCAAAAGCTGTAAACTTCCAGAATCACTTATAAGCTCAAAAAATTAAGACCTATTACAAAAAATAAGTTGTTGCACATTGGAATAAGCTAAAATGACTTATTAATATGCTGAACACAAAATATAACTAGCAGTGGCTGGAAGCAGGGGAAAGGAGTTCCCACTGCCTTGACTTTTTGACTTGGATTTTTCAAGAGTTTCACTTGGTATTTTTGGACAATCAAGGCACGCTTGTGATCAGTGAATCACAAGGAGTCAATAACAAGCAAATAATCACAAAATCACCCAGCCAATAAGTGCAGTTAATTCAATCTTTGCCCAGATGTGTTCCAGACAAGTAATAAGCAGATCTGGCAGTTATAAGCTACTTTTAAGCTAGTAAAAGCTAACGACAAGCCACCAAATGCATACACAAGCTTAAAACAACTTAAAGTAACACAGCTTAACACATATCATGCAACAAATCCAACAAATGAACAAGATCTAAGCAAAAGCAGTTACTGATGAACAATGAAGAACACTAGAACAAAGTTTGTTGATCTACTTTACACAAAATCCAAATTCAAGGCCTCAGATCTATCACATATGTTGCATTAACAATGATTAAACACTTGTTAGCCCTAGGTTAACATGAAAATTAGGTGAGTACAAGATTTCAGAGCAAAACAACAAATATTCAAGATTTTATAGCCAAATGTTTGATTTAGTGATTCAAGGCACAAAACTTGCATATATCAGAACACAATAGCCTCACTATTAGTTACACACTCAAACAATACCACAATACTAACTCAAAATCATACAAACTTGAACAATAGTCAATCCCAAACACCCTTTTAACTTTTTAAACACAATTTTATCAAAGTAAATGACTTCTCAAGATTGATTTAAGCCTAGTTTAGCATCATAACATACCACAAGTGAATCAAGAAGCAATTTGCAGGCATAAAAACACACTTATACCAGCAAAATCACAAAATCACATAAATATCAAATATTAATCAGAAAGATGAAAATTGAGAATACAAACCTCCAAGATGTACATCCACACCTTGGAATCAAAGAGCTGAGGTGCTAGCAAGAACAAGCACCAGCTTCCCCCTGCTAAGAACAACAAACAAGCCTAGCCAAAGGCTTGAGCTTAGATTAGCACAAATAAAGTAAAATAGGTGACAAAAAACCAAGTCTTTACAACACTTAGGCTCTCACAAGCCTTGTACCTTTCCTTAAGGCCTCACCACCTCTTAATCATTCAAGATTAGGAGGCTATGATCACCCTTAAGTTCAATCTACAGTTGTTGAACCAAAAGCACTTAGCAAACCACTTGACTGATTTTTGTTATAAAAACATATAACCAACCTTCAATATTGCTCAAGCTAGTTGATTTGTGACTTATGTCACTTAAAGAAACACCTCAATGAATAATCCTCACCCAAGCACATGCTAAATTCTTGCACTCAGCAAGAAAATAGGGACTCAAAGGCTTATAGGCTATCTTGGACTTGATCAAGGTTTTGTTTAAGTACAAAAACATGACAACACAATAATAATCAACGGAACTCAGTTTTCAATCACAACACAATACCACAATCTATTAAATTTTAGAAAATGGCTTTACAAGGCTTGACAAAGTAAATTTGAGAACAAGGCGAAAAGTTGTAAACTAATGCCTTTAAATAGGCTACATGGAGTCCTAAGATACCGAAAATAAAGTAAAACCCTAATGCTTTGAAGTTCCAGAATTGCCCTTAAATTTTGAATACTTGTTGACTGAATTTCGATGTTTGTGAAGAAATATGTGATGCCAGCAGTTGTGAGATGATCTTGTGCATCCATTTGATGCTTAGGAATAAAGCTAAGCTTTGGCACGTTGATTTGCTGCATGCTTTTTGTTTGGGAGTGAATAGTGGGGAAGGGGAGGTATAAGGTGGCATGTGGGATGATGGTGATAAATGTTTAAGAGTGGTTTTAGGTTTAGCTTGGTGCTAATTATGAATCTGGAGAAAATTAGCAAAAAACCCCTTTGATTACATAGGTTAATTGGATTAGGATTTATGTGTTCTTTACTAGGAAATTAGGTTAGTTTGATCCGGATTTAGGGGTGGGTTAAGTGTTAAGGCGCCAATATTTGAATACTAATTAATATGTAGTATTAAACGGTGGTGGGGTCTGAGGTGGCAAAAAGGGGTGGTGTGATTGGTGGGTTTTGTGAGTGGGGTGACGTGTCAAGAGGGGATTGGTTAAGGTAAGTATGTTTGTCTGCCCAATTTAGTCCTTCATCTTTCTTCTTCCATTCATTTCAGTTTAAACATGCTGATATGAGCAAAAACTCATATCAATTAATCAACAAATCACCCTAAAACACAAGAAAAATACCTAAACTTTGTGCTATAAAGCGGAATTATGTGGTATGTTTTGTGTTTGTGTATAAGTAGGTAAGAAGGATACATTTTCAAGCAAACAATAAGAAAATCAGGCTTATTTGGATAAAAAAAGACAAAGAAGGATCAAAGATGACAAGACCTTGAAGATAAGGGACCTATCTTGACAACACTCCAAAGTTGAAGGATCAAAAGTGTAAATTTGTCAAAGTCAAGATGAAAGTCAAACATGGTCAACTCTTCAGTCAACCAAGTCGAAGGGTCAAATCAATCAATAATGCAAGTGGAAGGACCATTTATGCCAAAGAAATGAAGTTTCTAGCCTATGTTGTGAATTTGCCATACTTAAGGGACTGAAATTGCCATTTTCTAAAGGTTAAACAAGCTTAATCCATGTGACATTAAATCTGTGACAATCCGTCAATTTATGGTTGATATTTTATTCTCAAGTATTATTTAAAAATATTATTTTAATGCTATATTATGAACTCACTTATTTTTGGGAAGAAATTTGGATTTACGTCTTGAAGTAGCATCGACTACGTCTAAACCGGAGGATTCTACGTTACGTGCTTACGTTTACATACACCGTTTTGGTGACATTCCGACATTTCAGAAAATAAATTTATCCGTGAATATTATTTTGAGATTTTAAATTTGTATTGGTTCATAAACTCACAAATTTACGAGAAGAGATTAGGACTTACGATTTTAATTTAACGTCCTTTACGACTAAACCGGAAACCTTAGGATTACGTATTTACGTTTTCGAACTCCGTTTTTGATGAGACAATTTTTATTAGATTCGTTTTGTGTCGTTGATTCATAATTTATAAAAACATTTTTCGTAAAACGACCCGATGGCACGCAAATCGAGGAAACTAGAATCGAGGAGTACCCGTAATTAAATGGGGATGAGACAAGAATAAACTTGCCCCACCCCCACAAACCCACGGCCAAAACCATAACACCTACACCCTTGAGGTGTCAAGTTGCAAGACTAAATGCTTACACTTGTCTAGTTAAGCTTACAATGTAAGCCACCAACACACAAAACCATATATCCTAAACTAGTAGCTCATTCACAACATGCAAATCAACTCAAAAACTCTCTCACTCTCTCTATGTATGCCGTCCCATCTCACCCTCAAAACACCCATTTGATCAAAATTAACCACAAAATCTCATGTTATTCATACATAAGTTGAAGCCCTTTTGAAGCCCTATTGATTGGTGGTGATTATAACATCCAAGGAGGAGTTTCTATGGAGTCTTGGGGCTGATTTTCCACAAGGAGTTCTTGAAGAAT
This sequence comes from Glebionis coronaria, assembly GCA_025667525.1. Classification (NCBI taxonomy): domain Eukaryota; kingdom Viridiplantae; phylum Streptophyta; class Magnoliopsida; order Asterales; family Asteraceae; genus Glebionis; species Glebionis coronaria. Next base: position 463,765,936 of record CM046874.1, read on the forward strand.
GGTGGTCTTGAAGATGGTCTTTATTTATCACAAGTTTCTCCATCAAAATCCATGTCTTGATCATAACCTACATCATCATGGTGGTATAAAGATTGTTCTCCCCATCCTCTTGTTATTTTGATTATGTAATCTTATATTTCCTTTACTTATGTATATGTATATGATGATGAATAATGATTAAAAATATTATGTGGGGATTTTGTGTTGATAGATTGGATAAACATGGGTAAAAAGATGGACAAACTACATGTAAAATGGTTAAATCTTGTTTAAATGGTAGGCTGTATAAAAACATTAACTAACCACATGTTAGACTGATAAAATGGCATAGATTAATGTATATACAGTAAGTAATATATCTTGTACACATGTGAGAGTTGGCCTGCAATGGAATCATTATAATGAGTGAGATATGATCAAAATAAATTTAGAGTACCAATCTGAATAGTCAGTATTGGACGGACTGTTAAGGATATTTAGAGTTGGATTGAGCAGTAGCTAAAACTAAGTTAATTGTAGCACATATCATGTAGTTTATGGTGTCCAAAAATGAGCTTCTATCTCCATGTATAACTCAAGACATGGTAAAAATGGTGTAAGTGAAAAGTAAAAATCAGATTTTGGGAAATTAAAGTATAATAGTATTATATAAGCACTCAAATAAAAATATTATAAAATGTGAATTAAAGCCCACTAACTTATATAATACATTTATATAAATATTTATAAGGATAAATAAATGGACATTTTATAAAAATGGTAGTTTGATAAGTTTTATAAGTTATAAAACTATAAACATGATTTTTACGACTTTTTCGGCTATTACCGTAAAATCAACGTTTTTGTTAAACAAAACTTAGACGGTTGGACCCGTCTAATGTAAACTTTTATAAACTCATATACTGATATATAAACATATATAACAAGTAAAAACCGATAAAACCCGAACTATATAACATACGGACATTAACGGACTAAGTTAACGTTATTGGACTAATAATACAACAAAATGGGCTAAAACACTTATAAACTTATTTATTGGGCTTAACACATTTGGGCCCAACATGTAAAGTGTAAATACTGATAATACAAGTATAAAATGGAATAATACAAGTTAAAGAACTTATAATAAGTTTATTGGACCTAAAACACGTAAATAGGTAAAACTAGTAAACTAGTAAGAAGTTACCAATACATAAACACTAAAATGAGTAAAAGAGAATATGTAAACCCACTTGATCATCATATATATAAAATCATCATATGTATACATAATTGTTATTTTTAAAAAGTCATTGGACAAGAGTCTAAGACGAGTATTATTTGTCTAGGTTTCCATGATTGAAGCACTTACCGTACATCCGAATTGCCGATAACCCGCATTCCCACATCAACGTGAGTTCATAGCCTCACACTCTTTTAAATGTTTTTATGAAATGTTTGATAAACCCGCGAGGGAGATAACATGTTAGTTTTTATGAAATAGGACACTAGTTGTCCCAATTGTTTGTTTATTGATTTGGACCCGAATGATTGTATGACCCGATGAATGATTAAATGACCCGATAGATGAGATAAAATAGATTATTAAAGTTAGGTTATGTCACTAAAAGTCACATTAGCATGAATTATGAACTACCGGGATTTGGTAGACGCTTATGCATATAATAGTACTATTTGGGGACGATCACCCCAGTTCAACGCCTTGACGGTTGATCCCCGTCGTGCCACATTGATTGGTAAGCGAATTTATGTATGAGAAGATTTACACAAGCGTGATTATTGTGACGACACACTAATTTAGATGGGCAAATGAGTTTCGGGCTAGCTACCCGTTGTTTGTTGTAGTAAGGTAACAATGTCATGCGGCTTATAATAATCAAAAAATAACGAAATACTGCTATACGCATTGAATTATGATATATTGCCTGACTAGCAATACAGGTTCTTACTATTGATTTTATGTTCGTATTTTGGTTTTACATAACCATATTCATATAACGGTTTTTATTTAACTTTATACAACGTCATAAGACGTATTGTATGATGTTTTTACGACATTGGCTCGTATAATGATTTTGAAGGCAAATGCCTATATTATGATTTTCGATAAGGATTTGTATAAAAATGACTTTGGCTATTTTATGGCCTATTACAATGATTTGTACAAAATGATTTTCGGTAATAATTTTATACCGATATTATATTGATGGATTTTATTAAACTCTATGAATTCACTGGGCGTTATCGCTGACCTTTTCTTTTAACATGTTTTATCTCAGGTACTTGAAGGTAATTCTCGGGAAGACAAAAAGAATTCATGGCCCGCACTTAAATAACAATTTCCATTCAAATCTTTTGTAAAATTGTATGAAATAACTATGACTTGGGACCTATGTAAATTTGATATTTATGAATGGAAATGCTTTATTATTAAACGACGCGAATTTTATGCGTTGTCTATGATGTGAGTAATGTGCTATCCCCTAACACCAATGAGTCTTTCGCTGTATTGAATTGTTTAAAATTTAGGGGTGTTACAGTTTGGTACCAGAGCTCTCGTTATAAAGAACGAAAGATTTTTAAAACCAAGGTTTTAAACAAAACATTTCAAAATCTTTTAACTATAAACATTTTTCTAAAAATGTCTAAAAATATTTTGACTATAACGGTGCCGAAGAATTCCCGAGTTACCGACAAGGCCAGACTGAGAAGTGTTATTTTAATATATATAACTTGGATTATATATATATGATGTAATTTGATTACATGATTGTTTGATGATTATTTCTATATTTATACGAGGTATTTATACGACGTAGATTGTCACAAGGAACCCTAAATCCCCTAGTAAATTAATCAAAGCTATTCCCGTAGGAATTCTAGCTGTTCTAGATCTAAACCAAGTTGTGGATATTTATAATCCCAACAAAATGGTTGATATTCGTAGAAATGTAGATATTAGTTGATTGTGATATTAAGAAAGAATTGGCGAGATTAAAACTGATATCGATGTCATGACGATCTTTCCTTATAGAGTGGAGTTTGACAAAACGTTACAACCTAGAAAGATGTCATCTGATTCTATGTCACCCAATTCTTAAATTTGAGAATCGAAAGGGTGAATGTTGCACTTGAGGCTGTCATTTGAACCATTACCCAAAAGCCTCATGCCACTAGTACCTTTCCGAGAAGTCTAGTTGAATGATCAAGTCATTTCATACTAGTGACTCATTTGATAATTATTGATAAAGGAGTTATAGGATTGGAAATTAAGTGTTGTTCATATCGAGCTTTTATTGCCCTATTAAGGTCTAAGAATAAGGATTGAAAGTATTGGCGAATGAGGTAGGATATCGCATTGAGTATGATTTGGTTGAAACTTGAATGAAGTAAAATTTAACTCGTATGGAATATGAAATTGATAAGAGGAAGTCGTTAAGTTCTGTGATTGAATTATAAGGATTTAAATAATTGTTAGTTGTGTTAAGGGTTGTTCCTAAACCATTGTCCAATAACGAGGATGCCCAGTGTCCAATAAATAAATTGAAGAAATCTTCTTCTGAATAGGGACCGATGGATCATCCGGGACAGGTGGGACACCTAATGACTCTTGTAGATTAGTATTCATTGTGGTATCTTTTAAAAATAATCCCTAACTTAACTGAGACATCAGTTGGTAGGATGAGTTCTTGGAATTGTATGACATAGTGACACGTAACGTGTTACGGTACAATTTTGACTTGTTTGTGATTAATGAAAAGACTACCTTTGATTGCTAAATTCTACATGTATCGATGTTATCTATCTTTTATTGCTTCTTTCTAATGATCGCATTAGTGATGCAACTATTGAACAAGTACTCATCTTGATTTGAGTTACGTTGTGAATTATTATTTTCGAGTGCCATCGAGGTCATGAACCTCATGATTAAGTGGCTAAGCTCATTTCCTGATATATTGAAGTTAGTTCTTGGTGAACAAGCTTTCATCACTCTTTTGCAGATCACTCATTGTTTTTATAAGATAAAACAGTATCCATTGAGAAAAATTGAATTTTCATTAGTATAAGGATTATTCAAAGTGAGATTTGTAAGTGATTGTTATCGAAATGAAGTTGTTTATAAAAAACATTGCAAAACTTAATTGTTTTCATAACAAAGAAAATCTTTGTAAATTTATTCTTGATTCTTATTTAAGAATTAAGCATGAAAATGTTCTTATTATAAACATGATGATAAAATTTTGACGAACTGAGCATTGCATCGTTAATCTTTAAATTGTATATAGTTGCGCGCCTACATACAATTTAGAATGGACCATGCAAGGCTGATTAGTGGTCACCATAAAACTGATTAATAAACACTAAATTTTCATTGAAGATTGTGAAAGATTAAAAGTTATGAGATCTGCAAGAAGTGAAAAATAAGGACATAGTGTTAGGGACACCTACATATGTGCCTGTAGCATCTATTCTTCTGAGTCGAATTTACGCATCTGTGGAAATTGTCTTATTTGACAATTGACAATTCTTTCTTGTCCTATTCTCTCGTAGTGAGATTCTTCCGTAGTGAGATTCTTAGGAAAAGTATCTGATTACCGAGTGTTGATACCCGACTGGATATATTGACGTTCTTATCATTTCTTATGATTTGTTTTCATTTGAATGACCTGGGTAACGATCCGAGGAGCTTTCGAATGCGTACTCAAAGTATGAAAACATGGGATATATTCATATTCGTTAAATGTTTTCATCTGCATCTGATTTGAAATTATATCGCGTAGATTATGCGTTGACCTTACTCTTTTAATGGTAGTTGAGTCTCCATGTATCCTTGAACTTGTGAAGGATTATGAGTTATTATTAGTCTTTTGATAAGTTCACATCTTATCAACGGTAATGAAACTGGAAAGTTGATAGTGCCAGTAAAATAGATTGATTGGTTATGACATGACGACATTGTCTTAATTGATGGGAACTCGAATAGAATTCCCCTAAATGATAAGATGTTGATTATCAAAAGTGATCTAAATAATTCTTGATGGATGACCATATCCTGCATTTAGACTTGAAATTATACCGTGAATGGTTGTGAATTAGTCATAGATATTAGAAAGAACTTAAAGTGAACTTATTAAAAGATGTTTCTGTTATGTGAAATTTTAGAAGGTATTTGTTGGTAAATTACCTAGACTTTTTCCATTAAGGCAAGTTGAAATTGGTATTGATTATATTTCCGGTGCTGCACCTGTGGCTTGTGCACTGTACGTCAGCGCCATCTGAATTAAAGGAATTACCGTACAACTGAGAGAGTTGTCGGAGAAAGATTTTATTCTACCGAGCTCGTCATCATGAAGAGCTATGGTGTTATCATTCCTTATATTTATAGATTACTGTGAACTGAGTAAATTGACAATCAAAAACGATATCGATAACTCGAAATGGAGGATTTGTTCGATCATTTACAAGGTTCTAGCGTATGTTCTAAAGGTTTGATCCTCGGCATGGTATCAATGTCGCGTCCGCGAAGAAGATTATCTACTCCAATCACTACATCTGGTACTTGTAATGAACGTTATGAGTTTCACGTGATGTCGTTTGGATTGACTAATACACATGTAGCATTCATAAAGTTGGTGAATCACGTGTGTAGGCTGTAATTTGATAAATTCATGCTTGTGATCATTAAGAACCATCTATTTGTTTATAAGAATAAGAATGAGTTAATGATCATTTATAGATTGCCTTGAATTGACTGAACAATAAAAACCTGTACCTTGAATAATTAACATGTGATTTAAGACTTAATCCTTTATATTAATTGACCGTGTGATTAATAGATAATGGAATCTATATTGACTCTTCAAAAATTTAGAGCCCTTTTAAGACTTTGGGTTTTACCAAAAAGAAAATGGAAATATGTTTTGACAAATGTTTTAACAAATGATTTCTAAGGGATTATTCCCTTATACACAAATCATTTAACTAAACTCCTGTTTAGGGGTAAATATTTGTGTATGCCTCAAGACAACCTAAGAGGGATTGAGGAAACCGTTAAACCATGACTTAAAATTTGAAACGACAATTTTTGCCTTTCAACTAAGAAAATTTTGACCAAAATATAAACAAAGATTATTCGAACATTTACGAATCCTATTAATTATTTTCGATAAATCAACAAAAATCGTATTAATTAAATTTAAAATTATTTTGAACATTTTCAGATAATTGGACGGACTAAGAAATTTAAAATCTTTACGTTTACGTTTCATAAAAATTGAATATTTAATATTTAATTACTTGTAATAATTATCGACGCTTTAGACGTCGGATTGAGTAAAACAGATAAAAATAATAGTTGAGACGAAACTAAAACATAAAAGATATGAAGAAAGAAATTTTGAATTAATACGGTCATGTTATATATATTTCATCAGGAGAAAGTGAATGTAGATACTGACGCAATATGTAGAAAAGATAAAGAACCAATTAGGACATGTTCCTTAATAATGAAGGTGCAAAGCAAATTGCCGAACAATATAAAAATAAACAATGCTTGTAAGAAGGATAATATAGATAATAAAAGTGGTTCGCGGCTAATGTGAACCATTAGAATTGAGAAACCAATGGCGTTAAATGTATAAAAGGCCACTTGTAATTGCCTAAATACGGAGATTTTGAGATATAGTTATGTTGGAATCTTGTAAGTATAAGTATTCTATTCCTGTCATTTCTAATTAAATGTATCTTTATCTGAAGAAGTTGTACTAATGGCAAAGTCTGAAGGCAGACATTGCCTCATACATTAGTAAATGTCTAGCTATTACAAAGGTCATCATCTTAATTTGATTCGATGTGGGTCATCGTCGACAAACTGACCAAATCTGCTAATATCATTCTCGTTAATGATAAATTCTTGATGAACAAATTGACTCTTTTGTATTTAAAGGAGTTGTGCAAACATGGTGTGCCTGTATCGATCATATCTATCAAGATCCTCGATTCGCATCGAATTTCTAGAGATTTGCTCCGAAGTCATTGAGAACGAACCTTGATGAGAGTACTATGTACCACCCCAATCGAAAGGACGAGTTAAAGTAACGATACAAAACACTAGAAGTCTTGTTTCATGTTTGAATGATTGACCTTGGTAATGAACCGTATAATCGTTTTCCTTTGGAGAGATTATCATTAATAATCCTCATATTAGGATCGAGATCGAATCTTGTTAGGATCTAAATATTAGAGCATCTGTAAGCAGGAGTTGGGATGAAGACACCCGACGTACACCCATTGTGAGTTGGACATGTCTTTTAGGTTTGAGGTTTCCTATGATGGCGAACCTAACCTTAAAAAATACTCGACCCGCGAGACCTGAAATGATTGTTGAAATTAGGATTTGATTATTGACTGCCGGTAGTTGGCAGGAGGTTATGTGAATATGAAATGTAGATCTTGAAGTGCCAGATGGGTAGCAAAGTTATGCCAAAATTTTAGCCATGAAAAAAAATGAATTGATGATCTGAAAGATCATGGGATATAAGTCCCCGTTGTATGGGACCATAGAGATGATGTAAAAAGATTGGTTTGAAAGGTATATAAGCTGGATCTACCCTAGGACTTCAAGAGCTGCGTGAATTATGATTCGAATATCGAACTTGATGGAATATTATCAAGTGAAAATCCGAATTCTTCTTGATAAAGCTTAGATCGGCGAAAAGTTACATTCATCAGAAACCCGTGAACATCATGGATAGAGAAAGTAAGTCAACATTTAGCCTGATCTTATTCCCGTAGTTATGTTTGATGAAACTCGCGTATTGTAATAGATTACACTTTTGAGAAAAGACCGAATGTAGAGGAAATACCCACATGGGTTTAACTCTATAAGAAGCGAGTAGTAAGATGATCTTTGAGGACAAAGATCCTGTTTAGGGGTAAATGCTGTGACAATCCGTCAATTTATGGTTGATATTTTATTCTCAAGTATTATTTAAAAATACTATTTTAATGCTATATTATGAACTCACTTATTTTTGGGAAGAAATTGGGATTTACGTCTTGAAGTAGCATCGACTACGTCTAAACCGGAGGATTCTACGTTACGTGCTTACGTTTACATACACCGTTTTGGTGACAGTCCGACATTTCAGAAAATAAATTTATCCGTGAATATTATTTTGAGATTTTAAATTTGTGTTGGTTCATAAACTCAAAAATTTACGAGAAGAGATTAGGACTTACGATTTTAATTTAACGTCCTTTACGACTAAACCGGAAACCTTAGGATTACGTATTTACGTTTTCGAACTCCGTTTTTGATGAGACAGTTTTTATTAGATTCGTTTTGTGCCGTTGATTCATAATTTATAAAAACGTTTTTCGTAAAACGACCCGAGGGCACGCAAATCGAGGAAACTAGAATCGAGGAGTACCCGTAATTAAATGGGGATGAGACAAGAATAAACTTGCCCCACCCCCACAAACCCACGGCCATAACACCTACACCCTTAAGGTGTCAAGTTGCAAGACTAAATGCTTATACTTGTCTAGTTAAGCTTACAATGTAAGCCACCAACACACAAAACCATCTATCCTAAACTAGTAGCTCATTCACAACATGCAAATCAACTCAAAAACTCTCTCACTCTCTCTATGTTTGCCGTCCCATCTCACCATCAAAACACCCATTTGATCAAAATTAACCACAAAATCTCATGTTATTCATACATAAGTTGAAGCCCTTTTGAAGCCCTATTGATTGGTGGTGATTATAACATCCAAGGAGGAGTTTCTATGGAGTCTTGGGGCTGATTTTACACAAGGAGTTCTTGAAGAATGGTGGTCTTGAAGATGGTCTTGATTTATCACAATTTTCTCCATCAAAATCCATGTCTTGATCATAACCTACATCATCATGGTGGTATAAAGATTGTTCTCCCCATCCTCTTGTTATTTTTATTATGTAATCTTGTATTTATTTTACTTATGTATATGTATATGATGATGAATGATGATTAAAAATATTATGTGGGGATTTGGTGTTGATAGATTGGATAAACATGGGTAAAAAGATGGACAAACTACATGTAAAACGGTTAAATCTTGTTTAAATGGTAGGCTGTATAAAAACAGTAACTAACCACATGTTAGACTGAATAAATGGCATAGATTAATGGATATACAGTAAGTAATATATCTTGTACACATGTGAGAGTTGTCCATGCAATGGAATCATTATAATGAGTGAGATATGATCAAAACAAGTTTAGAGTACCAATCTGAATAGTCAGTTTTGAACGGACTGTTAAGGATAATTAGAGTTGTATTGAGCAGTAGCTAAAGCTAAGCTAATTGTAGCACATATCATGTAGTTTATGGTGTCCAAAAATGAGCTTCTATCTCCATGTAGAACTCAAGATATGGTAAAAATAGTGAAAGTGAAAAGTAAAAATCAGATTTTGGGAAATTAAAATATAATAGTATTATATAAGCACTCAAATAAAAATATTATAAAATATGAATTAAAACCCACTAACTTATATAATACCTTTATATAAATATTTATAAGGATAAATAAATGGAAATTTTATATAAATGGAAGTTTGATAAGTTTTATAAGTTATAAAACTATAAACATGATTTTTACGACTTTTTCGGCTATTACCGTAAAATCAACGTTTTTGTTAAATAAAACTTAGACGGTTGGACCCGTCTAATGTAAACTTTTATAAACTCATATACTGATATATAAACATATATAACAAGTAAAAACCGATAAAACCCGAACTATATAACATACGGACATTAACGGACTAAGTTAACGTTATTAAACTAATAATACAACAAAATGGGCTAAAACACTTATAAACTTATTTATTGGGCTTAACCCATTTGGGCCCAACATGTAAAGTGTAAATACTGATAATACAAGTATAAAATGGAATAATACAAGTTAAAGAACTTATAATAAGTTTATTGGACCTAAAACACGTAAATAGGTAAAACTAGTAAACTAGTAAGAAGTTACCAATACATAAACACTAAAATGAGTAAAAGAGAATATGTAAACCCACTTGATTATCATATATATAAAATCATCATATGTATACATAATTGTTATTTTTATAAATTCATTGGACAAGAGTCTAAGACGAGTATTATTTGTCTAGGTTTCCGTGATTGAAGCACTTACCGTACATCCGAATTGCCGATAACCCGCTTTCCCACATCAACGTGAGTTCATAGCCTCGCACTCTTTTAAATGTTTTTATGAAATGTTTGATAAACCCGCGAGGGAGATAACATGTTAGTTTTTATGAAATAGGACACTAGTTGTCCCAATTGTTTGTTTATTGATTTGGACCCGAATGATTGTATGACCCGATAAATGATTAAATGACCCGATAGATGAGATAAAATGGATTATTAAAGTTAGGTTATGTCACTAAAAGTCCCATTAGCATGAATTGTGAACTACCGGGATTTGGTAGACGCTTATGCATATAATAGTACTCTTTGGGGATGATCACCCCAGTTCGCGCCTTGACGGTTGATCCCCGTCGTGCCACATTGATTGGTAAGCGAATTTATGTATGAGAAGATTTACACAAGCGTGATTATTGTGACGACATGCTAATTTAGATGGGAAAATGAGTTTCGGGATAGCTACCTGTTGTTTGTTGTAGTAAGGTAACAATGTCATGTGGCTTATAATAATCCAAAAATAACGAAATACTGCTATACGCATTGAATTACGATATATTGCCTGACTAGCAATACGGGGTCTTACTATTGATTTTATGTTCGTATTTTGGTTTTACATAACCATATTCATATAACAGTTTTTATTTAACTTTATACAACGTCATAAGACGTATTGTATGATGTTTTTACGACATTGGCTCGTATAATGATTTTGAAGGCAAATGCCTATATTATGATTTTCGATAAGGATTTGTATAAAAATGACTTTGGCTATTTTATGGCCTATTAAAATGATTTGTACAAAATGATTTTCGGTAATAATTTAATACCGATATTTTATTGATGGATTTTATTAAATTCTATGAATTCAATCGGCGTTATCGCTGACCTTTTCTTTTAACATGTTTTATCTCAGGTACTTGAAGGTAATTCTCGGGAAAACAACAAGAATTCATGGCCCTCACTTAAATAACAATTTCCATTCAAATCTTTTGTAAAAATGTATGAAATAACTATGACTTGGGACCTATGTAAATTTGATATTTATGAATGTAAATGCTTTATATTAAACGACGCGATTTTTATGCGTTTTCTATGATGTGAGTAATGTGCTATCCCGTAACACCAACGATTCTTCCGTTGTATTGAATTGTATAAAATTTGGGGGTGTTACAAAATCAACCAATGAGAAGGCAGAAAACTAGTCACATGGATTGCCACATACTACTCCACCTCATCATTTGCATTAATGCGCTGCAAAGCATTGATTATTCCCACTACTTCCAAAAGCAGCCAATAGGAGCAAGACACTTAATATTCAAATTATCCATTATGGATAATGATCCGTGTGCTCTCTCCTCGCCTAACCAAGTAGTGACACATGTCCTTCTTCTTCAACAAAGAACCCAGGAACGTATTTTAGCTATATTTAATTTCAGATCATGATGTCTACATGAAAAGTGATCGTTTTTTAGAGAGGAACATAATGGACACAATCAATTAAGCTCAAGATCAATGAATCAAAAGTCCCCAAATTGTGATGAACAAGAGGATGAACACTTAGCAGTTTTGTGACACGTGGCAACAAACTAGTGATGGGAACACGTCATCAACTCCAAGACATCCTCACAATTTGCATGTGTGCCTAAGAAAGGCGGAATCACCGTTGTGCCCAATGAAAACAACGAATTGATTCATACTCGTCTCGTTACAGGGTGGAGAGTTTGTATAGACTATCACAAACTCAATGATGCTACGAGAAAGGATCATTTTCCCCTTCCTTTCATGGATCAAATACTCGAGCGTCTAGCGGGTAATGAATATTATTGCTTCTTAGACGGTTTCTCCGGGTATTTTCAAATTCCCATCGATCCTAAAGACCATAAGAAAACCACATTCACTTTTCCTTATGGAACATTTGCTTACAAAAGAATGTCTTTCGGCTTATGCAATGCTCCTAGGACTTTCCAAAGGTGTATGATAGCTATCTTCCATGACATGGTTGAAGAAACTATGGAAGTCTTCATGGATGATTTCTCGGTCTATGGTGACTCCTTCTCTCATTCCCTTGTCAATTTGGAACGCATGCTTAAGCGGTGTGAAGACACTCGCCTTTTTCTAAATTGGGAAAAATGCCATTTCACGGTAAAAGAAGGCATTGTTCTTGGACATAAAATCTCCAAAGCCGGTCTTGAAGTCGACTGTGCTAAAGTCGATGTTATTACTAAATTACCTCCACCTTCAACCGTGAAGGGTGTGAGAAGTTCCCTTGGTCATGCGGGCTTCTATCGTCGATTCATTCAAGATTTTTTCTAAAATCGCTCGCCCGATGACCCACCTCTTGAAAAATGATGCTCCCTTTATCTTTTCTAAAGAGTGTATTGAATCCTTCAATCTTCTTAAGGACAAGCTAACTAAGGCACTGGTCTTGGTTACCCCTAATTGGGAGCTACCTTTTGAATTGATGTGTGATGCTAGCGACTTTGCTATTGGAGCGGTTTTGGGACAAAGAGTGAACAAACACTTCCAACCAATCCATTATGCTAGCAAGACAATGACGGGGGCTCAATTGCATTATACCACTACCGAAAAAGAGCTTTTAGCTGTAGTGTATGCCTTTGAGAAGTTCCGCCCCTATCTTGTCCTTTCCACCACCATTGTCTATACCGACCATTCTACGTTGATGTACTTGTTAACAAAGCAAGATTCGAAGCCAAGACTTCTTCGTTGGGTTTTTCTCCTTCAAGAATTTCAAATCGAAATTCGTGACAAAAAGGGAGCGGAAAACCTAGTCGCGGATCATCTAAGTAGACTTGAGGATCCTTATCAAGGGGATCATTTGAATCAAGAGATCAACGACTCTTTTCCCCCTTGAGGCCTTAATGTCTATCAATTCCAATCTGGATGACACCCTATTGCAAACTACTTAGCGGGTGGTATTCTCATCGAAGGGTTAACATCCCCACAAAAGAAGTTCTTTTAAGATGTTAAGACTTACTTTTGGGATGACCCTTATCTCTTCAAACAATGTGCTGATCTGATTATTCGTCGGTGTGTTGATGGACCCACAGCTTTATACATTCTCGAAGCTTGCCATAAAGGACCCACCGGTGGTCATTTTGGTCCCAACTACACCCCGAAGAAAGTGTTTGACTGGGGATTCTATTGGCCCACCATTTATCGTGACGCTCACGAGATGGTTAAAAATTATGATGCTTGCCAATGCCAAGGCAAAATCACACATAAAGATACAAAATTTCATACAAGAATGTGAAATCTTTGATGTATGGGGCATCGACTTTATGGGGCCATTTCCATCATCCAAAGGGAACAAGTACATCCTCGTAGCTATTGACTACGTATCCAAATGGGTTGAAGCAAAGGCTCTCCCTATGAACGATGCGAGGTTGGTTGGGAACTTTCTGAAGCAACTTTTTGCTCGATTCGGTGTTCCTCGTGCTATCATCAGTGACCGCGGGACTCATTATTGCAATGATCAATTTGCTCGAGTCATGGCTAAGTACGGTGTCAATCACCGTCTTTCCACCGCTTATCATCCCCAAACAAATGGTCAAGCCGAGATTTCTAACCGCAGATTGAAGCGAATTCTTGAGCGTACTGTGGGAGAGCATCGTGCCTCATGGGCCGATAAGTTAGACGATGATTTGTGGGCTTTCCGTGTTGGGTCAAAAAGTTGATGTGGCAGAAACTCAAAAACGAAGAAAACATGAAGATATTGTCTAAGCGTTGTCAAGAGCAATTTAGGCGTTGACAAGAACAAACTAAGCGTTGTTGGCTCAAGAGTTGTCGTGTGCAATCCAAGCATTGTCACATGCAATTTAAGAGTTGATAGAAATGTAGACAAGAAGCTTATGGAAGCTTCTATTTAGATAAACATGCAAGATATATTCTACATAAGTTTATTTAAATAGAAGATTTACTTGTTTATTTGTTATTATCTCATGTAAACCCTAATCCTTACACTATAAAAGGAACCAAGGGTCTTAGGTTTTATTCATCAATTCATTCACAATGTAAACCTAAAAGCATGTGTGCACTAGACGTGGGATTCAATGTATACACGTCTAGTGGTTGTTTATTATTAATATAATGAGCAACCCTATTGTTTTATTCATGTGTTATTGTGCCTAAACACCTTGTTAATGTGTTATGTTCTAGTTCCGCTTTGATTATTTAATCATATGAACATGATGCATTCCTAGTAGCTTAAAAGATCCGGAAACCAAGGTTTCCACATTTGGTATCAGAGCCTCGTGGCTCGTGATGCTAGGACCAACAAGGTGTTCGTGTATGGTGAAAAGAAGAAAAATCCGTCTAGGGTTTTTCTGGACGTTTTTGTGTGCGCAGCAGTATTCAGAAGGTCATAATTTTTTATTGAACCGTTGGATCATCACGAAATTTTATATGTATGTTATACATACATATATATAAACATCCACAGGGGGGATTGTCGAGTTTTATCCCCAGAAAAAAGTTATTAAGCGTCAAAGTCAGAAGTGAGTTCATGCAGTTTTTTTTTGTGAACATACATATTCAAAATACGATCTCTCCTTTGTTAACCGTTGGATCTTCGTGATTTTTGAACTGTAGATTCTTGGCACTTGTGTCTAGAATCTAACCGAATGGATTTTCGATCTGAGCTCTAATGAAAAATTTATTCAAGGTCGAAGTTGGCTGTATTATGAGGTACTTACTTTTCTGCATTTACATAAAATCATGATTAGGGTTTCTTTAAACCCTAAATCAATTTAAAGCAGAAAAATTGAAGATTTGAGGGATATAGCAGCAGGTTAAAGGTAGATGTGTGTTTATTCAATTCAAAGAATTATTAGGGTTTCATTAAGAAGCCTTAATCCGCTGAAAGCATAAACACGTCTTACAACCTGTGTTAGTTTTGATCTGCTTCAAATAAAAAGGTTGAACTTCATATTATGGTGCATGATACTCGGATGTGGTTTATTTTTGGACGTGATTTGCTGTAAGAAAAGGCTGTCAAGATAGAGACGTATGATGGTTAACGTGGGGTTACAGTTCACGTAAAGATGGCAGTTGGAAGCTTCGTGCCCAGTACAAGTATTATTAATGTGGGCCCCTGACTTGCAGCAAAGTCCTAAGAAGAAGGACAAGGACACGTGATGTTATTTGCCAAAAGATTTTTCTGTCTTGAAATTATGGGTACTGGTGTCAAAGAAAACGTGTGATAGTTATGTTCCTACTTTGTAGGAATTACTGTTGGATGTATATCTTTGATATCTTTATCAAGACGTGATTGTTTTGTTAAATAAGAAAAGGATTGGTCGGATATAAAGAGATGTGATCACGTGATAATAGGAATGACAGTTTTTGGATATGAATTTTTGCCCTAAATGACGTCAGCATAAAGAGACGCTGATAAGAGTAGCGTAGACGCTGATATGTTGGAATTTGACGCTGACAGAATAAGTCAACGCTGATAGCTTTGACAGTGTTGTCCGATATATGTTCATTCAGACGCTGATAGGTATTGTCCGATATTGGACAATACAACTGCCAAAGATGTTGGATAAAGGAGGATATTGGATAACACAAGGATTGCTGCTGTTTGAGAAAATTGGTACGTTTTGAGCACACAAAAAGGAGGATTATACACACGAAGGTACATGGAATCTCCGTTCTTATTTAGAATATCAAGTTGATATTTATGGCTCGGATATTTTTGAAAGGGATTAATGATTTTTAAGTAAGTTAGCAACATTTCATGAAGAATTTTATTGGATTATGTAATCGGGATAGCCCTGTGAAAGAGTTATTCGCTTACAGCTTTTACATATGAAGATATTGACTTGTCATGAAGAGGTGGCTTAAGGGGAAGAATTCTTATGGTAAGTTTGATGATTGAAGAAGATTTTCGCGAGTTTGTGTTGTATCATATCTTAAAGTCGTGAACTCCTAGTCACTGACTTTAAAGGTAACTTGTTCGTGCTTTACATGGTTGGTGACGAAGACTTGTCATAACACTTGAAGGAGTTACATTATCGTGCTCAGTGTCTCACATAGGATGAGAATATTGACAAGGGATCGAGGTCTACTTATAATTTACAATAGGCATAAGTTCTTCCTCACATGGATAGTACAAGACATGGAACACAAGGTTGGGTTATTCTACTTCTACATCAAGAATACTTTATTTATTTTTCTTCAAGATCATTACACAGAGCCAACATTTGGAGAATCTTCAAAGATTGCATACATTGTTTACTTCCTTGTTGATGTGACAAAAAGGGGAAGAAATACATGCTACACTTAAGGGGAAGCAATTTGAAGATCATGTACAACTTACAAGAGATACACATAGAGTTTTGCCGACATCAACTAGGGGAAGATTGTTGGGTCAAAAAGTTGATGTGGCAGAAACTCAAAAACGAAGAAAACATGAAGATATTGTCTAAGCGTTTTCAAGAGAAATTTAGGCGTTGACAAGAACAAACTAAGCGTTTTTGGATCAAGAGTTGTCGTGTGCAATCCAAGCATTGTCACATGCAATTTAAGAGTTGATAGAAATGTAGACAAGAACCTTATGGAAGCTTCTATTTAGATAAACATGCAAGATATATTCTGCATAAGTTTATTTAAATAGAAGATTTACTTGTTTGTTTGTTATTATCTCTTGTAAACCCTAATCCTTACACTATAAAAGGAACCAAGGGTCTTAGGTTTTATTCATCAATTCATATTCACAATGTAAACCTAAAGCGTGTGTGCACTAGACGTGGGATTCAATGTATACACGTCTAGTGATTGTTTGTTATTAATATAATGAACAATCCAATTGTGTTTTAATTCATGTGTTTTGTGCCTAAACACCTTGTTAATGTATCATGTTCTAATTCCGCTTTGATTATCTAATCATATGAACATGGTGCATTCCTAGTAGCTTCAAAGATCCGGAAACCAAGGTTTCTACATTCCGTACCGCATATAAGACGCCGATTGGTTGCACTCCATATCGACTTGTGTACGGGAAGGCATGCCACCTCCCTATTGAGCTGGAACATAAGGCGTACTGGGCCTTGAAGTGGGCCAATTTTGAGATCAACAAAGCCGGTGATCTTCGGAAGATTCAACTCAACGAGCTAAATGAACTGAGGAATGAAGCTTATGAGAATTCATTGATCTACAAGGAGATGACCAAGATCATCCATGATTCAAGGATTAAAAACCGAGAGTTTCACGTTGGTGATCGAGTTTTACTCTTTAACTCTCGGTTTTAGATCTTCTCAGGCAAGCTGAAGAGCCGTTGGTCTGGTCCATTCACCGTCGCCAAAGTCTTCCCTTATGGCACCATTGAGCTTTCCCAGCCAAATGGGCCTAATTTTAAAGTGAATGGCCAGCGTGTAAAGTTGTATTTTGGTGAGGACATCTCTCATGAGATGATTCCATCCCTCATCACGTTTCCCTTGAATTAGTTCCGGGTCGAGTCAGGCTCGTGACTCGGTTAACAAAAACAAGCGCTTCTCGGGAGGCATTCCGTTGATCTATCATTTACCATTTTCATAATATGTGTAGGGGGAGCCCCGTATGTGTTTTTTGTCTTGTTTCTTATGATGTGCACGGATTAAAGCTTCAAAGATCCACTTTTGATAACATTTGACGACCGTGATCCCGTGTACCCGTCTTCCTGGTTCTATCTTAAGCTGTCGTGATTCAATATTTCATATCTTATATGTCCACATTGAAATCACTATAGTTTTCCTTTCCTTAGCAAGATTTAAACAAAGTGCACAATGTCCTAACTGTAGGGGATTTTACTCCCACATGCTTAAACATTGAGGACAATGTTTATATCAAGTGTAGGGGGGACTTCTATCAAAGTAAGTGGGCTTTTCCATGGATTTGTCCTCATTTTAACCAGAAAATTTGATTTTTCGACATTTTTCAAAAAATTTAATCCTTTTTGGCCTAGTTGTATTTACCTTTGCTATCATTATTTACTTTCTTTGCTAGAATAAATTTTTCAACGTAATGAATCTTTTGACTCAGCCCAATTTTACTTATCCAAGTTTACTCTAGCTAGTATCCTTAACGTGTTTAAGTCAAGTTTTGCTAGGCTTTTATATAGGGAGCTTTAAAACGCGAAAGTCTTAACTCTTGCGGGTTAAGAACAATAACTTTTCGCAAGTTCCTATAATTGATCCTAGAAAGTCGTTTATCAAGGGAACTTTAAAATGCGAATTCTAAACTTGAAAAAGTCTAAGAAGTTGCAAGATCATATAGATGACTTGAAAACCCAAAACTTTGATTTAATTGGCTAAGCATCCACGAGTCTCATTCCTTGAGATTTTAAATTGTGGAGAACGAGAGATGATAGAGTCAATTATAAGTTTGGTATTCTTTCATGAATTTATGTGAGTTGATTATAAGCTTTTTCTCCCATCGCTTGTTAATAAATATATTTGCAATAAATAAGGTTGTACGATTTGAAAAGTTACTGAAATTGTGTATAATGCAGTTCGTTTTTCTCAGTTCTTGCTAATTGAAAGTCCTAACAATATCGGGTTTTTAAATGTTTTTGGTTGTTAATATTTTTTGGATATTCTATTTGCTAATTCAAACAATGCCTTTCAAAATTGAAAAATATTATCTACTAATATGTAAAACATCGTGCAATTACCAAGTTTTTATTCAAGTAAATTCAAAATGTAAATTTTACAACTAAAAGGACTGAAATTGTAAATTCTATGAAAAATAAATGCTCAAAGTGTAAATCTAACAAGTACAAGGACTGAAATGGTAAAACAGTTAACTATGAGGATCAAAAATGTAAACTATGCAACAAACTAACCAATTTTTAACAAATTCCAAAACTACTTAACTGAATTTTAACAAAATTTGAAAGTTAAAGGACCTGTTTATTGAAAACCCTAAAAATTATCAAGTTTAGCTAAGATTAACACCAGTTCAATACAATAAGGTCTAAAGTGCAATTATTGAAAGTTTTTAAGCAAAAACGGGTTCTAAACACAAATAAGCTCGTTTGAGCTTATTTCTCAACCAAAATCAATCAAACCAATTGCAAAATGCTTTAAATCACAAATAAGCTAGAGCTGTAAGAGGAAATTTGCTAAAAATGACTAATAAGCTGATAAGCACTTTCCAATAAGCACAAAATAAGCTCTACAAGAATCTAGACATGCACAATTAGATTTTTGTACTGAAACTGATTAATGAACTCAAAACATGAACGGGAAATCAAGTCTTGTCAAAATTCATCCATTAATAAGCTTGGAAATTGAAATAAGCTGAAATTGACTTATGTTGACCAAGCGTTGACCAAGTTTTTTTTCAAAAAGCTGAAAATCTCAAAAATCAACCACCAACACTAACTAATTGATTTTGTGAAAGAAAATTGCCAAGTTTATGAAGAGAATTAAGAGATATGAAAAAACAGTTTTGATTTACAGAAACTTGGATTTGCTAATCAATTTGGAATTTTCCTTATTCCTACTAGCTTACTGAAAACTGTATAAAATGCTTATGGAATCAAAAACTTCATATATTGACCTACAAATGAGAACTGGTTTAGTAGAATTTCATCAAGACTCAAGTAAATGCCAAGCAAATGAATTTGACAACTTTTTATGACTAAACTGACTGAAAATTGACCCAAACCTTTTACAATGCCAATTGCCTTTTTGACCTTAAAGTTGACTTAAAAATGGTTCAAAACTACTAGTTATCACTTTGTGACTGGAAATGAACATTAATTTGCCAAAGATCAACACTTGAAAATCTTAAACAAGCTAATGCCAAACACTTCTTTAACTGATCTTTATGAAAATTTGTGAAGACTTTTTAAGCACCAGTCAAAGCTGAGTAAAAACCTTTAGCAAACTAAACTCAGTGATCAAAATATGATGTGTGAAAGCTATTTTCAAGTACTTGAAACAACTAGAACTCAATTAGAATAGCAAAGCTAAAAGTGACTGAATAAGGCTATAAACTAGAACACATATCAAATCAATAAGCAGAAAGGCTACACTTAAGCTACAAACTAACTAGAATCAGGTTAAGATCAGTCTAAACAAGTTTTATCATGCATTCAACAAAGATTTAAGCTAGGAATTAAGCATGCATATTGACAATTGAGTGGAACCAAAACAAGAGGCATTTGCACCTTGTGAAGTAACCTTTGAGCAGTAGAGGAGTGCTGAACTCTCTAGTCTAGTGCTAACCACCACCTTAGCACTAGATTCAACTATCTACAATCAACAAAACAGCTACACATCAACAAGAATCATCAAAATGGTCTGAATTCATCAGATATGCTATGAACTTAGACTGAAATCAATCAAGCAGCTACTATCTTCACTCAAAACAAGTTATGATCAAGGAATGATCATAACAAACTTGATTCAGCAACAAAAGTATCCAAGATGCAAGGAAATGAACAGTAAAGATGATAAGAAGATTTGGCGGGAAAGTAGAATTTGAATTTTATTAATGGAGAAGTGGTTACAAAGCTGTTAAAAGGTTACTAACTAACTAACTCAAGAGTGTGTCAAACTCTTGAGTAGTTTAGCTAAAAAGGAGAAATGGTGAAAGGAAAAGTAAATGTGTGTGTTTTCACACTTACAACTACACACAAGAAATGAAGCCTAAGCACACTATTTATAGACTTGAGAAGAAGATCAGTTGGGGTTGGTGACGTGTTGGGACCAATCCCAGGTCTCCACGTGTCATAATTTTGCTCAATTGATTTTGCAGGTATGAACTTCAAATTGGGGATTCTTTGTGGAGTTGTTTTCAAGTTAATTAATTATGACCAATGAACTCGTCTTGTGATTTTGAGCAATTTTGATGTTTATAACATTCCATGAAATTGCCTCTAGCTCCAAATCGATCCTGGAAATCTTTGATAGTTTGAAGATGACACGTGTCAAGTCTTTATTAGCTGAAGTGGGTGCACACGGATCACACTGTTTTGATACGCTCATTTATTGTTGCGGCGCTAGTGGGTAATAAATGTCATGATGTGGCAATCCAGAGTCATGTTTTCTTGCCTTCTCATTGGTCCACAGCTTATCACATGGATTCAATTGTATTATCTTTCCATAAATGGCAAAAATCACCACTTGACTTTGGCATATTGCATTTAAAGGCTAGCAGCTTCATTTCTTTGGCATTTTTAGTCCTTCAAACTTCATCCTTGAGCAAAAATGATCCTTTGACTGAGTTGACTTGAATGTTGACCTTGTTTGACTATGATCTTGACTTTTACATATTTACACTTTGGTCCTTCAACTTTAGCAAATTGTCAAGATAGGTCCTTGCACTTTCAAAGTCTTGTCACTTTTGATCCTTCTTTGTCCTTTTCATCAAATTAAGCTTGATTATTCCTTGTTTGCTTGGAAATGCATCCTTTTACCTACACAAGTGTACACAAACACAAACATACCACATAATACTGTTTTTACAAGATAAATTGGTATTTTGCTTCATGTTTTAGGGTTATTTGTTGATAAATTGATATGATTTTAGCTCATATCAAATCCCCTACACTTGAACATTGTCATGTCCTCATGCAATTCTATATATTTTAAAGCACAAATCTACATTGTCCTCATAATTAATCCACCTTGGCCATATGGAATGCATCTACACTACTCTAAACTACATGATGCATGATTTTGATTTTTAACAATGCAATGAACAAAATACAATTCTATCTATATCTTTTTTATTTTTCTTGAAATGGTTTTGATGGAAATAACTCATAAAGAATTCAATGACTTTGATTAGGGCTTGAGTACCATGGACACTTATCATCCTCAAGTTTCACTTTCCCCATACCAAGCTTAAAAATGGGATCATTGCATTCACAAGTAAAAAGTGCATCAACTTATTCATGACAATTAAATGTGGAACCGATTATTATTTGAGCAAATTGCTTGTGGGCAAATTTGTCATTTATTCAAGTGTGAAGTATAAGAAATGTAAAATCCAAAAATAAGGAAGCACGGTTTTAATCCTAAGTAATCCTCTCATCCATTACTTGAAAAACCGCTCACAATTAATATAAGTCCGTTTCAAGAGTAATAAGTCATTCGCCTTATGTGTAAAATCCTCATGTCATGCTTTCCTAAGTAGCTACACACTCGCTAAGGAAAGAAAATAAAACTCACGCAATAATTTACATCCGCCATCTTTTTGAGACTTTGGATCTTCAACCCCGCAACCCGTCAAGGTAATATTGGATTGGAGCAATCTATTGAATCCCCGCAACCCGTCAAGGTAATATTGAAACTCAATAGTCACTATAATTAACACCGCACTGCCCCTCTTGGGAGTCTTGTATTATTTTTTTTTCTTTCTTTTCTTTTTCTTTTTTTCTAGCCACTCATTTTTTTGTAAGCCGCTCTTATTTTTCTTTATTCCTCACTAAGAAATTTGAAAAGAATAAAAGGAAAAACACCCGCTAAATATTGAGCATGACATAAGTTTAGTACACATAAAACGTTCTAACTTAGAATCTTAAGACGTACTTATATCAACCATGAATGATTAGCCAAAATTGCATAAGAGATTACAAACCGATTAAAACCGTTCTTGATTATTTATTAACAATTATATACATGCGAAGAAAATAGAGGCAAAGAAGAGAAGGGTTTAGCCACAAGTAATTATCATGAATTTTATCTAGCCCTTTTATACTTGCTTCAACTCTATCATTTCCCATTCTCCACAAATTTAAAATCTCAAATAATGAGATTGGTGGATACTTAGCCTAATAGACCAATGAAGGACTACATGGTTAAGGATACTAGCTAGAGAATGCTAAAATAAGCAAACTCGGATTAAGTCAAAATATCCATGGCGGGCCTAATATGTCAAAGAAGTCTAAACTTGTTAAACCATGTTTTATTTTATTTTTTTCTTTTTATATATTTTGATGCAAAATAAAAGAAGAAATATATACAATGCAATATTAATATGCAAATGAAAAGTGATTGATGCAAAAATTATGAATGCATGTTTTTGGTGGCCAAAATAGATCAAAAATTTGAAAATTGTTGAAAAATCAATTTTCCATGTTATCATGAAAGACAATGACAAGTTCTAGGTAAGGTCACTTCGATAGAAGACCCCCCTACACTTAAGCTAAACATTGTCCTCAATGTTTAAGAGCATGGAAGTATAAAAACTTCCCCAACACTTATGACAATGAATAGACTTTGCTTAACCCAAGTTAAGGAAACGACAACTATTAGTGAAATCATGTTTAAGCACAAGATGTCAATGAAAAATCACTATAGTAACGAAGTGAACCGGATACAAGGGCCTCCTCCATAAGCTCCAAAGCATGAAATGAGTGAGCAACCCTACAAACAATCATGAAGACAAAAGAAGGTCTCCCCTACACTTATCTCGAAGTCTATACCTTTATTTCTAACCTACAACACTCTAAACCTAGTTATACGATGCTTGAGTTAATGAGTCTCTAGCTCGACTCGTCCCTCAATGAATCAATTCATGGGGAAAATGGGGATCTCTTGGACCATTTCAACGGAAATGTCCTCCCCAAAGTAATGCTTAACACGGCGACCATTCACTTTAAAATTTGGACCATCGGGTTGTGACAACTCAAGAGTTCCATATGGAAACACTTGAGCAATAGTGAATGGACCGGACCATCTCGACTTAAGCTTGCCCGCAAAAAGTTTCAACCTTGAGTTAAAGAGGAGAACCGGCTCTCCAACTTTGAGCTCACGATTCTTGATCTTAGAATCATGCAATTTCTTAGTCTTTTCCTTGTAAAGCAAAGAATTTTCATAGGCATTGGCTCTCAATTCATCCATCTCATTGAGTTGATCTTTCCTATGGGAACCGGCTTGGTTTAAATCAAAGTTAGCCCACTTGAGAGCCCAAGATGCCTTGTGTTCTAACTTAAATGGGAGGTGGCACGCTTTTCCATAGACAAGCCTATAAGGAGTACAACCAATTGGTGTTTTAAAAGCCGTCCTAAACGCCCAGAAAGCATCATCAAGCTTATCCGACCAAGAAGCACGATGCTCTCCCACCGTTCTCTCTAAAATTCTCTTTAAACCACGATTTGTGACCTCGGTTTGACCATTTGTTTGAGGGTGATACGCGGTAGAAAGTCTATGATTAACTCCATATTTCTTCATAACTCTCGTGAATTGATCATTACAAAAATGTGTACCACGATCACTTATGATGGCGAGGTACACCAAATCTAGCAAACAATTGTTTCAAAAACTTCACAAAAACTCTAGCATAGTTGGTAGGTAAGGCTTTAGCCTCCACCCATTTTGACACATAATCCACCGCTACAAGTATATACTTGTTTCCCTTAGAGGATGGAAAAGGTCCCATGAAATCAATGCCCCACACATCAAATATCTCACACTCTTGAATAAAACTTTGTGGCATCTCATCATGTTGCATAATTTTTCCTTGTCTTTGACACACATCACAAAATTTCACCATTTCATGGGCATCTTTGTAAATGGAAGGCCAATAGTAACCCGAATCAAAAACTTTCTTGGCGGTATAGTTGGGCCCAAAATGTCCACCCGTAGGTCCTTTATGACACGCTTCTAAGATCTTAAATGCCTCGGGCCCATCTACACACCGTCTAATGATTTGGTCCGCACATTGCCTAAAAAGATAAGGATCATCCCAAAAGTAGTACTTAACTTCCTTAAGAAACTTCTTCTTTTGTTGATAAGTAAGACCCTCAATAAGCACATTGCCCACAAGATAGTTTGCGATATCCGCAAACCTAGGAGTGGCATCCTCTTGGGAAGAGATAGACATGAGCTCCTCTAATGGAAAGGATTCATTGATTTCTTGATGTGGCAAATCTCCTTGAAAAGGATGCTCAAGTCTACTCAAGTGATCCGCCGCTAAATTCTCGGCCCCTTTCTTATCACAAATTTCTATCTTAAACTCTTGAAGCAACAAAACCCATCTCAAAAGCCTAGGCTTAGCATCTTGTTTTGTCATAAGATACTTGAGAGCGGAATGACCCGTATACACTATGGTTTTGGAGAGCACAAGGTATGGTCTAAATTTCTCAAAAGCATATACTATAGCAAGCAACTCTTTTCCGTGGTAGTGTAATGAAGTTGTGCACCGGTCATGGTTTTACTCGCATAGTGTATAGGTTGAATATGCTTATTAACCCTTTGTCCTAAGACGGCCCCCACCGCATAATCACTAGAGTCACACATAAGCTCAAAAGGTAATTCCCAATTTGGAGAAACCAAAACGGGAGCCTTAGTCAATTTCTCCTTTAGAGTCTCAAAAGAGTCCAAACAATCTTGGTTAAAAATGAAAGGAGCCTCTTTCTCTAAGAGGTGAGTCATCGGTCTAGCTATCTTAGAAAAATCTTGTATAAAGCGCCTATAAAATCCCGCATGACCTAAGAAACTCCTCACACCTTTAACCGAGGTGGGTGGGGGAAGCTTAGCAATCACATCAATTTTAGCTCGATCCACTTCTAATCCCTTGTTGGATATTTTGTGTCCTAAAACAATCCCCTCTTTCACCATACAGTGACATTTCTCCCAATTAAGCACTAAACGTGTTTCCTCACAACGCTTAAGCATTCTCTCAAGATTGGTGAGACATGAGGTAAATGAATTTCCAAAGACGGAAAAATCATCCATAAAAACCTCCATAGTTTGCTCTATCATGTCATGGAAAATCGCCATCATGCACCTTTGAAACGTCCCCGGTGCATTACATAAGCCAAAAGGCATCCTCTTGTAAGCAAATGTACCGTAGGGACAAGTGAATGTGGTCTTTTCTTGATACTTAGGGTCAATGGGAATTTGGAAATAACCCGAAAAGCCATCAAGAAAGCAATAGTACTCATTTCCCGCTAAGCGTTCAAGCATTTGATCCATAAACGGTAGTGGGAAATGGTCTTTCCTAGTCGCCTCATTGAGTTTTCTATAATCAATACAAACTCTCCAACCGGTGACAAGTATCGTGGGAATAAGCTTATTGTTCTCATTAGGCACCACGGTGATTCCACCCTTCTTTGGAACACAATGAACCGGGCTAACCCATGGAGAGTCGGAAATGGGGTAAATCATACCCGCATCTAAGAGTTTAATCACTTCCTTCTTAATAACCTCATGGATTTTTGGGTTAACTCTCCTTTGATTTTGAATGGCGGGTTTATAGTCATCCTCCATAAGGATTTTGTGTGTACAAAAATGTGGATTAATTCCTCTTATGTCAGATATTTTCCATGCTAAGGCTTTCTTGTGTTTCTTAAGGACTTCAATAAGTTGCTCCTTCTCATCCTCTTTCAACTCTTTAGCAATGATCACAGGTAATTGGTCTTTGCCCTCTAAGAAAGCATACTCTAAGTGGGATGGAAGGTCCTTAAGTTCAATTGGAGGTGGACTCTGTATGGAAGGTTTTACTATGGAAGGTTCCTCAATGGTAACTTCTTGTGGAATAGGAGAAGGAATAGGGTCCTCATTGAGCAACTTTTGGATCGTAAGAATATCTTCTTCCCAATTAATGGGAGAATCATCATCACCAAGAAAGTTTGACTCAAATTCCTCCAAGAGGAAATCACTCTCTCCAAAAGGTGTTAAAGAGGGAGCAATTGAGGCCACGGTTTCAACATGGGGCATCTCATCACTAGTACTCTTACAAGCATCATGAAAGTGTTCATCACACACCTCATCTAACACATCAACAATGTTAATAGTCTCACAAGGTCTAGACTCCTTAACCTCTTTCCTATCACAAACTTTAAAATTCAATATGGCCAAGGTGGATTAATTATAAGGAGAATGTAAATTTGTGCTTTAAAATATATAGAATTGCATGAGGACATCACAATGTTCAAGTGTAGGGGATTTGATATGAGCTAAAACTCATATCAATTTATCAACAAATAACCCTAAAACATGAAGCAAAATACCAATTTATCTTGTAAAAACAGTATTATGTGGTATGTTTGTGTTTGTGTACACTTGTGTAGGTAAAAGGATGCATTTTCAAACAAACAAGGGAAGGATCAAAAGTGACAAGACTTTGAAGTGCAAGGACCTATCTTGACGATCTGCCAAAGATGAAGGACCAAAGTGTAAATATGTAAAAGTCAAGATCATAGTCAAACAAGGTCAACATTCAAGTCAACTCAGTCAAAGGATCATTTTTGCTCAAGGATGAAGTTTGAAGGACTAAAAATGCCAAAGAAATGAAGCTGCTAGCCTTTAAATGCAATCTGCCAAAGTCAAGGAGTGATTTTTGCCATTTATGGAAAGATAATACAAGTGAATCCATGTGATAAGCTGTGGACCAATGAGATGGCAAGAAAACATGACTTTGGATCGCCACATCACCACATTTAATATCCACTACCGCCGCCATCATTTAATAACAAATCCCAACAGTGCAATCCGTGTGCACTATTTTCAACCAATAACCACGTGACACGTAGCATCTTCTTCATCTAAATAATTTGCCAGGATCGGGTTGAAGCTAGAGTGGATTTCATGGAATGCTATAAACATCAAACCTGCTTATTTTTTAGAGACGAATCCATTGGTCATAATCAATTAACCTGAAATCAACTCTACAAAGAATCCCCAATTTGAGTTCATACCTGCAAAATCAATTGAGTAGAATTATGACACGTGGAGACCTTGGATTGGTTCCAACACGTCACCAACCCCAACTGTTCTTCTTCTCAAGTCTATAAATAGCCTGTTTATTCTTTATTTTTAGAGTGTAGTTGTAAGTGTGAAAACACACACATTTACTTTTCCTTTCACCATTTCTCCTTTTTAGCTAAACTACTAAAGAGTTTGACACACTCTTGAGTTAGTTAGTTAGTTAGTAACCTTTTAACAGCTTTGTAACCACTTCTCCATTAATAAAATTCAAATTCTACTTTCCCGCCAAATCTTCTTATCATCTTTACTGTTCATTTCCTTGCATCTTGGATACTTTTGTTGCTGAATCAAGTTTGTTATGATCATTCCTTGATCATAACTTGTTTTGAGTGAAGATAGTAGCTGCTTGATTGATTTCAGTCCAAGTTCATAGCATATGTGATGAATTCAGGCCATTTTGATGATTCTTGTTGATGTGTAGCTGTTTTGTTGATTGTAGATAGTTGAATCTAGTGCTAAGGTGGTGGTTAGCACTAGACTAGAGAGTTCAGCACTCCTCTACTGCTCAAAGGTTACTTCACAAGGTGCAAACGCCTCTTGTTTTGGTTCCACTCAATTGTCAATATGCATGCTTAATTCCTAGCTTAAATCTTTGTTGAATGCATGATAAAACTTGTTTAGACTGATCTTAACCTGATTCTAGATAGTTTGTAGCTTAAGTGTAGCCTTTCTGCTTATTGATTTGATATGTGTTCTAGTTTATAGCCTTATTCAGTCACTTTTAGCTTTGCTATTCTAATTGAGTTCTAGTTGTTTCAAGTACTTGAAAATAACTTTCACACATCTCATTTTGATCACTGAGTTTAGTTTGCTAAAGGTTTTTACTCAGCTTTGACTGGTGCTTAAAAAGTCTTCACAAATTTTCATAAAGATCAGTTAAAGAATTGTTTGGAATTAGCTTGTTTAAGATTTTCAAGTGTTGATCTTTGGCAAATTAATGTTCATTTCCAGTCACAAAGTGATAACTAGTAGTTTTGAACCATTTTTAAGTCAACTTTAAGGTCAAAAAGGCAATTGGAATTGTAAAAGTTTGGGTCAATTTTCAGTCATTTTCATTCACAAAAAGTTGTCATTTTCATTCACTTAGCATTTGTTTGATTCTTAATGAAATTCCACCAAACCAGTTCTCATTTGTAGATCAAATTATGATGTTTCATTTTCCATAAGAATTTGATACAGTTTTCAGTAAGCAAGTAGAAATAAGCAAAATTCTAGACTGATAAGCAAATGGAAGTTTCTGTAAATTGAAAACTGCTTTTTCATATCTCTTAATCCTATTCATAAACTTGGAAATTTTCTTTCACAAAATCACTTAGTTAGTCTTGTTGGTTGATTTTTAAGATTTTGAGCTTTTTGAAAAAAACTTGGTCAACGCTTGGTCAACATAAGCCAATTTCAACTTATTTCAAATTCCAAGCTTATTTCTTGATGATTTTTGATGAGACTTGATTTCCCGTTCATGTTTTGAGTTCATTAATCGATTTCAGTACAAAAATCCAGTTGTGCATGTCTAGATTCTTGTAGAGCTTATTTTGTGCTTATTGGAAAGTGCTTATCAGCTTATTAGTCATTTTCAGCAAATTTCCTTTTACAGGTCTAGCTTATTTGTGATTCTAAACATTTTGCAAGTGGTTTGATTGATTTTGGTTGAGAAATAAGCTCAAACGAGCTTATTTGTTAGTCTAACCCGTTTTTGCTTAAAAACTTTCAATATTTGCACTTTAGTCCTTCTTGTTTTAAACTGGTGTTAATCTTGGCTAAACTTGATACTTTTTAGGGTTTTCAATAAACAGGTCCTTTAACTTTCAAATTTTGTTAAAATTCAGTTAAGTAGTTTTGGAATTTGTTAAAAATTGGTTAGTTTGTTGCATAGTTTACATTTTTGATCCTCATAGTTAACTGTTTTACCATTTCAGTCCTTGTACTTGTTAGATTTACACTTTGAGCATTTATTTTTCATAGAATTTACAATTTCAGTTCTTTTAGTTGTAAAATTAACATTTTGAATTTACTTGTATAAAAACTTGGTAATTGCACGATGTTTTACATATAAGTAGATAATATTTTTCAATTTTGCAAGGCATTGTTTGAATTAGCAAATAGAATATCCAAAAAATATTAACAACCAAAAACAGTTAAAAACCCGATATTGTTAGGACTTTCAATTACCAAGAACTGAGAAAAACGAACTGCATTATTCACAATTTCAAATGGCGCCACTGTCGGTTCTTTTCGTGAAGATTAACCATTTCGAGTGAGACGATTGGATTTTGGGATCCGTTCACTTTGTGAACGTTATTTTTTTACGTATTATACATCAAAAAGATATAAAAAAATCAAAAAGATAAAAATATAAAAAAATAAAAAACCACAAAATCAATTCTTTACCTAAAGAATTGAACCAAAAAAAATATAAAAAATCCAAAAAGTAATCTTTTTCCTAAAAGATTACAACAAAAATATATATTATATCGTTTTCATCGTTTTTACGTAGATATAGTATTTTTCTTAAAAAATCAAATAAATACAAAAATATTTTTGATATATTATTATATGTAAATAAGTATACGTAGATACGAACAACCAAGTTACCTATTTCCATAAGTATTGCCGAGGCAATACACCGTGTTGAGGGGCGTTCCGGTCCTTGACACGCGTATCGATCAAATTTAATTAAGAAAGAATAGATAAATACTTCCAATTGGCAATAATTCGAAGAATACAAACTACAAAGTGAATAGAAAGGCGATGTGCTATAAAATGCCATCTAAGGGTCAATAGGTACTTAAGTGCTTCGCGCCACCTAACCCCCCGTTCACTAGTGCGTATTCTAAGAAGGAAGGCTTTATTGGGGGTCTTGCACCCAAGTAGTAATTATATATATTATACTTTCTTGTGGATATTTCATATCGAACCTCGAGGGAGATAATCTCTTCTCTCTCAAAAGTCGACTGAGGGCTACTCCCTCATTCCTCGTGTTTACTTACATGTGTACTCGCACACGTGTAAACATACCACCTTTGGTGTATTACTTCCTTCTCCGAGGAATCTTTTAGACGTCATTTCACTTGTATATACATTCGACCATTTTGCCACACATGGATAATCGTCCTATTTTGGAGATATTACAAGAGGAGCATTATCGAGCTGTGTATGGGCCTTGTGCGACTTGTGGAGGACCACATGGTACAAATAATTGTTATCTATACGCGAGCGATTATGATCAAGGGTTTAATGAGGATTTTCAAAATCAAGAATGTTTAAATCAAGATGATTTTCAAAATGAAGAGAATTTTCAAAGTCATAATCAAACAACCTCTCACAATCAAGGCATTTATCATTTCTTGAGTAAAGACGCTTTTAATATGGTAATGCAAGCACTTGAGACAATGCAAGAGGAAACTGATCCGAAAATCTTAGGCTTGAGCACATACGTCTTGGAATACATGAGACCGAACGATGCTTTACCAGATGATGATCCTTCTTTGAGAGTAGATGTTGAGGATGATACACTTAGTGATGTTCCTATTATAGACCCTTCCATCTCTCCACCGACTATACTTGAGCCATACACACCTTCATCACCTTTACCTCACATGGGACCCACCGACTCTTTAACCATGAGGGACGAGCCTCTTAGCACTAATACAAACACCAATTCAGATGAATTAACCTCTTCTAGTGTTGAGAACCTTATCCCAATCCAAAGAGAGCTTGAGAGGGTTTCCAATGAACCATGTGATGAGCTTTGTGTTGATACCTCCTCTCCTCATGATCATATTGAGATTTTAACACATATTGACCTTCATGCTACTACTAGTGATTTTGGTGACTTTGATCTTGATGAATTGTTCAAAGAACGGGATAATGAGATTGAGGAAGAGTTTGTGAAAGACTTTCCACAAATAGAGGATGAAAATTGTGATTCTAGTGACGCGTCTTATGATATATCATCCGATGATTTGTCTTGTCAAGATAACATTCCTAATTTGGATGAAGAGTTTGCTCCTATAGGAAATGTAGATCCTTCTCTTCTCCCATCTTATGATTCTTGTGATGAACCCTTTGATGATCCTTATGATAGTGATGAGTCTTTTACTTCTGATGATGATGACTCCATTTCTTCTATGACTCCTTCACCTATTCCTCTAAGTGATTTTGTGATACATTCAAATCCTCTTTTTGAGACATGTTTTGATAACCCACTTTTTGAGGAGTGTGAAGAACCTAATAATGAGTCTATAGAAGAAGAACCCTTAATTGATCATCCTTCACTGGTTTTTGAGGATACACCTATTGATCATATCATCCCTTTGAGTGATTCTCTCATTAATACACCTCCTTTTGAGCCTTATGTTCCCACCCAAAATCCAATCGTCTCACTCGAAATGGTTAATCTTCACGAAAAGAACCGGCAGCGGCGCCATTTGAAATTGTGTATAATGTAGTTCGTTTTTCTCAGTTCTTGCTAATTGAAAGTCCTAACAATATCGGGTTTTTAACTGTTTTTGGTTGTTAATATTTTTTGGATATTCTATTTGCTAATTCAAACAATGCCTTGCAAAATTGAAAAATATTATCTACTTATATGTAAAACATCGTGCAATTACCAAGTTTTTATTCAAGTAAATTCAAAATGTAAATTTTACAACTAAAAGGACTGAAATTGTAAATTCTATGAAAAATAAATGCTCAAAGTGTAAATATAACAAGTACAAGGACTGAAATGGTAAAACAGTTAACTATGAGGATCAAAAATGTAAACTATGCAACAAACTAACCAACTTTTAACAAATTCCAAAACTACTTAACTGAATTTTAACAAAATTTGAAAGTTAAAGGACCTGTTTATTGAAAACCCTAAAAGGTATCAAGTTTAGCTAAGATTAACAACAGTTCAATACAATAAGGACTAAAGTGCAATTATTGAAAGTTTTAAATCAAAAACGTGTTCTAAACACAAATAAGCTCGTTTGAGCTTATTTCTCAACCAAAATCAATCAAACCAATTGCAAAATGCTTTAAATCACAAATAAGCTAGACCTGTAAGAGGAAATTTGCTAAAAATGACTAATAAGCTGATAAGCACTTTCCAATAAGCACAAAATAAGCTCTACAAGAATCTAGACATGCACAATTAGATTTTTGTACTGAAACTGATTAATGAACTCAAAACAGGAAAGGGAAATCAAGTCTTGTCAAAATTTATCCATTAATAAGCTTGGAAATTGAAATAAGCTGAAATTGGCTTATGTTGACCAAGCGTTGACCAAGTTTTTTTTCAAAAAGCTGAAAATCTCAAAAATCAACCACCAACACTAACTAATTGATTTTGTGAAAGAAAATTGCCAAGTTTATGAAGAGAATTAAGAGATATGAAAAAGCAGTTTTGATTTACAGAAACTTGCATTTGCTAATCAGTTTGGAATTTTGCTTATTCCTACTAGCTTACTGAAAACTGTATAAAATGCTTATGGAATCCAAAACTTAATATATTGACCTACAAATGAGAACTGGTTTGGTAGAATTTCATCAAGAATCAAGTAAATGCCAAGCAAATGAATTTGACAACTTTTTATGACTAAACTGACTGAAAATTGACCCAAACCTTTTACAATGCCAATTGCCTTTTTGACCTTAAAGTTGACTTAAAAATGGTTCAAAACTACTAGTTATCACTTTGTGACTGGAAATGAACATTAATTTGCCAAAGATCAACACTTGAAAATCTTAAACAAGCTAATGCCAAACACTTCTTTAACTGATCTTTATGAAAATTTGTGAAGACTTTTTAAGCACCAGTCAAAGATGAGTAAAAACCTTTAGCAAACTAAACTCAGTGATCAAAATGAGATGTGTGAAAGCTATTTTCAAGTACTTGAAACAACTAGAACTCAATTAGAATAGCAAAGCTAAAAGTGACTGAATAAGGCTATAAACTAGAACACATATCAAATCAATAAGCAGAAAGGCTACACTTAAGCTACAAACTAACTAGAATCAGGTTAAGATCAGTCTAAACAAGTTTTATCATGCATTCAACAAAGATTTAAGCTAGGAATTAAGCATGCATATTGACAATTGAGTGGAACCAAAACAAGAGGCGTTTGCACCTTGTGAAGTAACCTTTGAGCAGTAGAGGAGTGCTGAACTCTCTAGTCTAGTGCTAACCACCACCTTAGCACTAGATTCAACTATCTACAATCAACAAAACAGCTACACATCAACAAGAATCATCAAAATGGCCTGAATTCATCACATATGCTATGAACTTGGACTGAAATCAATCAAGCAGCTACTATCTTCACTCAAAACAAGTTATGATCAAGGAATGATCATAACAAACTTGATTCAACAACAAAAGTATCCAAGATGCAAGGAAATGAACAGTAAAGATGATAAGAAGATTTGGCAGGAAAGTAGAATTTGAATTTTATTAATGGAGAAGTGGTTACAAAGCTGTTAAAAGGTTACTAACTAACTAACTAACTCAAGAGTGTGTCAAACTCTTGAGTAGTTTAGCTAAAAAGGAGAAATGGTGAAAGGAAAAGTAAATGTGTGTGTTTTCACACTTACAACTACACACAAGAAATGAAGCCTAAGCACACTATTTATAGACTTGAGAAGAAGATCAGTTGGGGTTGGTGACGTGTTGGGACCAATCCCAGGTCTCCACGGGTCATAATTCTGCTCAATTGATTTTGCAGGTATGAACTTCAAATTGGGGATTCTTTGTGGAGTTGTTTTCAAGTTAATTGATTATGACCAATGAACTCGTCTTGTGATTTTGAGCAATTTTGATGTTTATAACATTCCATGAAATTGCCTCTATCTCCAAATCGATCCTGGAAATCTTTGATAGTTTGAAGATGACACGTGTCAAGTCTTTATTAGCTGAAATGGGTGCACACGGATCACACTGTTTTGATACGCTCATTTATTATTGCGGCGCTAGTGGGTAATAAATGTCATGATGTGGCAATCCAGAGTCATGTTTTCTTGCCTTCTCATTGGTCCACAGCTTATCACATGGATTCGATTGTATTATCTTTCCATAAATGGCAAAAATCACCCCTTGACTTTGGCAGATTGCATTTAAAGGCTAGCAGCTTCATTTCTTTGGCATTTTTAGTCCTTCAAACTTCATCCTTGAGCAAAAATGATCCTTTGACTGAGTTGACTTGAATGTTGACCTTTTTTGACTATGATCTTGACTTTTACATATTTACACTTTGGTCCTTCAACTTTAGCAAATTGTCAAGATAGGTCCTTGCACTTTCAAAGTCTTGTCACTTTTGATCCTTCTTTGTATTTTTCATCAAATTAAGCTTGATTATTCCTTGTTTGCTTGGAAATGCATCCTTTTACCTACACAAGTGTACACAAACACAAACATACCACATAATATTGTCTTTACAAAATAAATTGGTATTTTGCTTCATGTTTTAGGGTTATTTGTTGATAAATTGATATGAGTTTTAGCTCATATCAGTTACTTAGCTTCTAGCACAAGATCGTTTAAAAGTTTCTCGGTATTTATTAGAGTTTATAGCCAAGGCATAACTTATTGAAGCGGGATGCGAAGATTGGCGAGTCCGAAAAGGCCCTAACAAGGCATGAGGGCTACATTTTGTTGCTAAAGATCCAAAGTGATGTGAAGCATCATTTATCAAAAATGAATATGAATGATCGAGACACACGATGAAAAGCAAATACATCCCTAAAGATCATGGAGAAGTCTATCCAAAAAGGCCCTAACAAGGTATGAGGATAAATAGATCCAAGTCCTAAAAGAATGCGGATCTTTGTATATCAAAGTCAAAAATAGAGATTGGAGAAAAATGAAGAAGTCATGGTCCAAATATGAAGAATCTCTCAAAAACTTCAAGTGAAGAAATTCCTATTATGAAGAGAAGACCATAATTTCAAGAACGTCTCTCAAGGTTCGAAGTATGAAGTCGCTGCCAAATATCGGTCCGAGAAAGGTCTCAAATCGTGAAGCGAGTTATGCCAAGATATGAACTTTAAGAGGTCCCGAGAAGCAGTTTTAAAAGATTTTGTCCTTTAGCTAACTATTGATTAAATCGTCCCATTTTATTTTTGGCCTAAATAAACTATCGAAATAAGTCAAACAATGTATCCTCGTGATCATTCAAGACAAAATTTAAATATAAGAGATACACCTAGGAATAAGGGAGTCTAAGTGAATAATTGGGCCACATGAGTTCGTGGTAGTTTGCTAACTTATAATAATAATGATCTCGTTTATAAGGTTGGCTTAGGGAACGTGAAACTTGAGGATGATGAACATTCATGACAGCCAAAATCCCAATGTAAGTATTTGATTTCTTTACTTGTTTTGTACATATTTCTATCTTTTTAGTTTCCTTAAAGTTTAGTATTAAATAAATGCCAAGGTGGGTTATTTATGACGAAAAATATAAATTGTGCTTTGAAATTAATGCATTGCATGAGGGCATTGCAATGGTTAAGTGTAGGGGATTTAATAAGTGTGAAAACACTTATCCTTTTACTACTTATTTCCAATAATAACAAGACCAAAACGTGTATTTTATGTCGTAAAAGTCGGAATTATGCGTGGTTTGTGTTTTTATTGTGTTTCAGGATAAAAATATGAAAAAGGACGAAAACACGGGCTATCACGGGCTTTTATCGAAGAAAACGAGAAAAGACGAAGTCAAAAGATCAAGAGTGTAAAAAGAACGGAAGTCCAAGGCCTATTCTGAAGATTTATCGAAGAAAAAGTCTAAAGACGAAAGTTTAATGAAGTCGAAGAACTCAAGTCTAATAGAAGAAAAAAATATAAGACAAGTTCAATTTATATCGACAAATCCCGAGATGATGTCGAGAAAGACAAAGAATTTAAATCGAGTCTAGACGAAAAGAAAGAAGGAAGCAACACATGCACCTCCCCGCCTCCTTTATATACCCTCCTAATGACACATTAGGAGGGTGTTAGTTAGCTTTTTAGTCACTTTTCATTTTTCTAGTTTTTATCTTTAGAGAGAAAGTGTTTAACTTTCTCTCACTATAACTTCATATTTTATCTTTCTTGTTTTAATCAAACCTTTACTTTTAAAGCTTAATCTTGTTTCAATCTTCACCTTTTTAATCTCTCTTGTTAGTTGCGATTTTGTGTTCATCATTGTTGTTCATCTACTTTCTCTTGACGCCACAAAAGTTCTTTACTTTTGTGAGTTTCTTGATTCGTGTCTTAAAGATTTACAAGTTTTATCATTTGCTTATTTGGTGTCTAGCTTATTTCCTTTTAAGTGTCTTGAAAAGTTTAATCTTTTAAAAGTTCATCTTAACAAGTTTGCTTATTTGGTGTTTTGATAAGCTTTTCATTCGTAGTTTATTATATTCTCGCTAATATTGATCTTGTTGAGTTTTTGATAAATGCTTATTGGAAGTGCTTACTGGGATTTTGGCATATTTCACTTTATCGGATTACTTTGTGCTCCATCGCAAAGCTAGGGATTACACATTGCGACGGCTACTTTGCGATCAATATTCAGATAGTGTATCCCCCCTTATTCCGATTGTGGATTGCGATCGCTCTTTGCGATCGTACATTACGACGGGGCTTAAGGCTATATTGCGACGAAACGCTACCAAATTGTTTTTAGCCATATTCTGACAGACTTCACATTCGGATAGGACTTTGCGATGGTTTGAACATTGCGATAGTATACATTGTGACAGCTTGCATTACATTCCGATAGATTTGGTTTATTATTATTCCGATGCTTTTCTTCATTATTCCGACAGAATGCATTTGTTACATTCCGATATGATTCAGATCAAGGACATTCTGATGGGTTATGTTTTAGTTTTACAAAATTTTAAGTTTTAAATTCACCTTTAAGTTTTTAATTTTTTAATCATTTCTTTTTAACTCGTAATTTTAGTTTAATTTTTAAAAGCTTTTATTTTACTCAACGACATTTTCAGATTTGCTTTTAGTTTAAAATAAATAATCAAACCATTTTATTTTCCACCATGAACGACTGAGTCGCACTTTTAACTAGTAATCAATTCGAAAAGACTTGGAATCAACGAACTTTCATACGAGGTAATCCCTTGTATCACTTCCTAATTTACCGATTTTATTTCGTTATAACACTAATGTTGACTTAAAAGTTGTTTAATAGCTTATTAAGTCTAATATAAGCTAAGATTAGGTTCCAGTTTATCTAATTGATAAATTGAA
Organism: Glebionis coronaria; assembly: GCA_025667525.1. NCBI lineage: Eukaryota > Viridiplantae > Streptophyta > Magnoliopsida > Asterales > Asteraceae > Glebionis > Glebionis coronaria. The sequence goes on from CM046874.1 coordinate 463,804,102, forward strand.
GTTAATATAAGTTGTGAGTTGATAAATAGATTTATCGATTAAATGATGTTTTTGGCTCGTTTCAAAGTGGTGTTTCGAATTGTTTGATGTTGTTTAATGGTGGTCGATTATAGAAAATTAGTCTAGCCAGCTCAGTGCTGAGCTACGTCATCAACGGTTTCATCTAAAACGTTAAGTTCCTTTTGTTTTATGAACTTTTAGTTAAAATTGATATCATGTTTAGACATTTGAGAATTTGTATGAAATTGTTATCATGCTTATTAGTTTACGATTATGATAATGAATCTGCTTTAGTTTTATGATATGCTGTGAGTTTTAAGATTTGATAGAAGAATTAGGTTGTTGTAAGTTTGAATGATGTTTACTATTTAATCTTAGGATTCAGTTGAGCACCGATTATGTTGGAATTTTATTAAGTTTGATGTTGCTGATTTTGCATTAACTCGTTAAGGGTTGCTGGTAGATTTTGATTAGTGAATGTCAAGTTAGTATTGTAAAAGCAAGTTATTGTGAATTGATTTGAAGTACTTTAAGTAAGTTTTTGGTCAACAGTGAAGGAAATATTTTGGAAGTTTTCATTAGTTTGAAATTAAACTGGCGAATTGGAGATTTGATTACTTGTTTGCTGAAGTTACTTATCTTGATTTGGTATGTTTTGGCTCATTTATTGTCTGATTAACAGTTTTCGTTTGACTGCACAATCTGATATATCAGCTTAGGATTTCTTTTATTATTCCAATTTGGATTATCTCACTAGTCTAAGTCGATGTGAATTGCTTTTACTGTTGATTTTGTTAAGATATTTGTCTACTGTTATCTTTGAGTTTTAATTGTATTTATTAGATTTTTGATTGCTGATTTTTTGGTTTGTATGTCTACTATATTGTTTTTTTGTACTGAATCGTGTCATGCGCCTCAAACTAAGATGTTTGGGGCTGTGTATATCTAAAAGTATCTACAAAATAATGAGGTGTTTGGGGTTGTGTATATCTAAATGTATCTCCAAAATAATTAAATCCAAAAAAGTACCACCATGGGGCTCGAACTCGAGACCCCTAGTTCAACAGACCAACGATTTCACCATCTGAGCTAGCTGACTTTTAGTTTTTAACTAAGTGAAAATTCTTATAAACCCTTCTAAATTTTGGACTGTTTATTTAATTAAGTAATAAATTGTTAGGTTTTAAAAGTAAATCAAATTTATTTTACTTAGTTTTATTAAATAAAATTGTTTAATTAAACTTTTTGTAAAAAGTATTAAATAAAATAAATATGAAAAAAAAATTATTACTTTTTAGAAATTTAAATTGATTTAAAATTTGTTTTTAGTTAATTTAGTTTTAATTAAAATTTGTTTTTAAATAATTTTGATTTAAGATTTTTGTTTAAATTAGTTTTATCAAATTAAAAAGTTATAGTAAAGTTTTGATATAATTTAGATTTAAATATTTGTCTTTTAAATTTTAAGGCGGGATACGATTCATGCACTTTAGGATTTTAAAAATTGGTCAGATTAAATTAGATAAAAACCGAAACCAAATTCAAATTGATTGTCCTTGTCAAAACGAACGTCTCAAATTCACAAGGTCCCTGTGTACAACGAACCAGGATCACTCTCGTGTTTAATTGAAGCGTCTTTAGCTTATTTTTGGATTATTACCTTTTCCTAAGGGTAATTTCCTAAATTTTCTTTATAACGTATTTATTTAAAATACACCGACATTTCCCCACACATCAAAAATTGCGCCGCTGCCGGGGATCTTGTGTACAATTCGTTCGTAGAGATTTGTTGATCGTTGATTTGAAGACCCTTTCCATTTTGGAAGGTTATGTTTATTTTTATTTTATCATCATTATGTCTTCATCTATCATTTAAGTGTGGGAGTCCATTGTATGATGGCGTGTGCCCTTCTCTTCAAACGAAAGACGACTCCTCACAACTTTCCATCGAACAATTACTTATGCTAGAGCAGATGAATTTTTACAAAGATTTTTACAAAGATGATATTTTGTTGAACTATGATTATGACGATGATGAGGATATTTTTCGATCTCACTCCATATCATAACATCACTACTCCTATTCATGATTCTTCCACCGTGGAACCCGAAAATTCTCTAAGCATGGGGGACGAGCATATTAGCACTATTCTAGAAACGGAATCGGACGAAGTAATAAAGTCTAGTGTTGAGATCCTTGTCCAAAACCCAAGAGAGTTCGATGGTATTTCCAATGAAACGTGTGATTTGCCACAATGTGATGACTCTCCTTCGTCCATTCACTTTGAGATTTTCTCCAATTCTAATGATGAAAATTGTGATGGAAATGAAGATTTTGAGTATGATATGACTTCTATTGAATTATCTAATGAGGAGTTCTCCGATGAACTTTCTTATAAAGATGACATTCACGAATCGGATTTTGAGGGGTTTCCCGATGAACCTACTCTTCTTCGCCCATTTCCACCGGGGAATGAGGATGATAGTGATCCGGTTTTTGAGAGGTTCACCTTTGAACTTACTCCTTTAGACCCTTCCACCAGGAAATGAAGTTGATTTGACTATTCCGATCCTTGAGAAGTTCACCGATGAACTTACTCATTTAGATGTGGAAGACGTGATTTTTCAAGAAAAATTATCCAACGTCTATCTTCTCATTTCTAAGATCGAAGCTTTGTTTTCTAAGCCTAATGCCAAGTCTTTCTCTCCATCTCCTATACCCGTTGAGGATAGTGATCCGCTTATGGAAGAAATTGACACTTTTCTTGCTTCAAATGATTTGATACGATCGGGTATTGATGATCTCGACCCGGAGGGGGATGCTCTCTTTTTAGAGAATTTACTTGATGATGATTTCGTCCCAAATATCCCTCCCACCCACTTTGACCTTAATGTACGGGTTTTTCGTGTGACTCATATTGAGTACCATGACCCGATTTATCACATTCCTAAGGGTGAAATGGTCGATAAGGATAAGAATGTTGAGAACATTTCGGATGGGATTCTTTTCACACTACCATTTACCATGTGCTTTATATAATTTTGGATCAGCATGGGGGGAAGACACCGTGTTGTCTATTCCTTTCTCTCCCGAGGACGAGGTATTCGATCCTGGAATCATTGATTTAGGGGAGTCTCAGCCTTTCACTGATGCAATAATTGAAAGATTTTTCGATCATCTTGGTGTAAGTTTATCTCAGGGAGCATACTACTTCCATGTCATGATTTGTGACCACTATCTCTTCTTGGATATTTGTGTTAGAGTTTCATCCTCTCGTTTGTCATCCGATAACGAGGATGTGATCTTTGACCCCGGCATCGTGCTTTATCATGGATTTTATTCTGATATGTCGGTTTTCACCATTTTCCCTAAGGACCAATGAATGCGGGGATCGAGTCGAGCTCATGACTCGGTTAACAAAAACGAGGTGCCTTGTGGGGGAGTCCCATACATTCTATCTTCGATCTATTTTCTAACACTAATAAGGCTTGATCTTTTCAAGTTCGTGCTCATGTTTTGTTGTGTTGTGAATCTTAGGTATGACCCTAATCATTGAAGACTCTCGTGTTTGGTTTTTGTCAGTCCACTCGAGTTTCCATACTTTGATTGTCAAAAAGGGACACTCACTATCTTTTGATTTTTATTAACTAATGTTTTATCTTGAAGCATAATTAATAAACGGCTTATAGATTTGTGTACTCTTACCATGTTAGGACTTTTTCATTAGACTCTTCGTATTTTAGCAAGGGGTGTTACTCTTGAGCTAGGAAACATTGAGGACAATGTTTGGTTTTAGCATGGGGAAGTCAATCGATATAAACGCTTGCAATTGCTTTTGTCGTGTCTAAACGTAATCTTTTTTCTCGTTTTTCATAAAAATTTCAAATTTTTAGTGTTATTTTATGTTTATTAATAAAGAAAATAAGTGTTTTTGACACAAATGTAGGCTTTCCGTTGGTGAAAATAAAAATAGTTTTTGACTCGACTCGGTTTTTACCTTAGCTCATTCCTTAACGTGTTTAAATAAAGTTTTGCTAGACTTTTATATAGGGAACTTTAAAATGCGAAACTCTTAACTCATACGGGTTTAAGAACGAGAACTTTTCGCAAGTTCCTATAATTGATCCTATAAAGTCGTTTATCAAGGGAACTTTAAAACGCAAATTCAAACTTGAAAAAGTCTAAGTAGATGCAAGATCCTATAGATGACTTAAAAACCAAAAACTTTGATTTAATAGGCTAGGTGTCCATTAGTCTCGCATTTTTGCAATTTTACAATATGGAGAACAAGAAATGATAAAGTTTAATCATAAGTTTTGAGGTTAATTATTCCTTGTATAAGTATTTTTGTGTTTGATTTAATCTCCTCGTATTTATTTTCCACACTTGAATAATAAATTGTTTAATAAATGAAGTTTTTAGCGGTTTAGGCTTAATATCTTAACTCGCAACTCCTTCTTTTATTCCCTTGTAATTAAAGTAAGAACACATTAAGGGTGTCAGCGTCATGGACTTTTGATCATGGGATTACGGAAATTTGGTTTACTATATATATCATAATAATAAGAAGAATAAATAAAAACATGTTCTCTATGAGCCTTCGAGTGGGAGTCATGTATCACCAACCTTGTCATTAGAGCCTTAGGGTGTATGGCATTGTGACATGTTTAATAAAAATTGCTTCATCATCATGAGCCTTAAGGTGGGATGGTGAATGTCAATTCCTTGTTTATGTCCAAGGAGCCTTCGGGTGTGGATTATAGATAAGGAGCACTTTTATATCTTAAAGAGCCTCAGGGTGTATGATGTAATTGTTTCTAACTCCATTAATAAGGTCAAAATTGACTTTGGAGGATTTATTGTTGCATTAAGTAGTCCTATTAGCCAAATTTCGCACCCGGGGATATATCCCTCAAATCGTGTTAAGTTATCCTTGATGTGGGCTTTCTTTAGTGACAACGGTTTTTGAAGTCAAGGTTAGGTTTTGAGTGTTGAGTTTACACGTTTTGCCTTCATTTTTGGACTAATAATTATCAAATAAGTCAAATGAGCCTTTGGGTGAATGATAAAACTTAAAATCTAGAGATACAATTAGGAATAAAAGGAGATTGAGTTTAACACAAATTACTTGTATGAGTGGTCTTAACATTGGGGCTTATGATTGACAATAATCTTGTTTTTAAACTTGGCTTGGAAGAGTGAAAAGTCGAGGACGATGAATATATTTGAGTTTTATGATCCTAAAAGTTATTTTTCAAATAATGAAAGAAATACATTATGTCTTTGTCAAAATAAATTGTCAAAAGTTAAATAAAAGTGTAGTTAGTAGTTTTATTTTATCATTGCGTGAGGACACGGCAATTGCTTAGCAAGGGGGAGTTTGATATGAGTGGATTTACTCATATCATTTGTATCATAAAACAAGCCTAAAATGCATAAAATCTATAAAAGTGGCCTTGTATATGCTTGTTTCTTGTTTCATGTGTGTAGGTACCCAAGATCACGAAAACCGGCAAAAACGACACGAGTTTGAAGAAAAGATCGAGAAGCTAAGAGACAAGTTCGTTTTTCGAGGATTCAAGTTAAATAAGTAATTTGGGCCTTGGTGGGACCCACTTAAGCTTAATGGGCTTGGAAGCCCATTTATGAAGATGTAAAGTCTAAACTTGGTTATACTTATAACCATTTCAATCAAAATCCCATTTGCAAATAAATAATGGACGAATTGTAGTATATCACTTGGGTCTAAATTTATTCAAAATCCCATATTGGACGAAGGAAGTACTTACACAAGATTTGGTTCAAGCCCATGAATAATAATAAGTCGGTGGAAAAAGTAATATTTACTTTTTCGGGGTCAACAACAGACGGTCAAAAGTAAATAACAAAAGAAAAATAAAGGAAAGGAACGAGAAGAAAGAGGGATGAACATTCCAGTCCAAGAACCCTAGCAAAGAAATTGGGGGTTTCCAAATGATAAGAAATTGAAGACCACGCGCTTAATAAATTCGCAAGTTTTTAGTAATGAAAGATGTTGGCACAAGGATCCACGTAGCTAATGGACTCGTCACTGCTTTCTCCCTATTGGTCAGATTCATCATTCAAATCATTGAAGCCAATGATTACTTGCCACATAATCACCAAAGAAGCACACTGTAGGACCTTTACACACTAACCAAACACGTAGAGTCTTGAACTTTATGTGACGAAAAGTGTAGATGACGAACTTGATGATAGAACGAATATGGTGATGATGAAAAACTAATAAAGATGATAAAATAGATGAAGATTAAACCAAGATTAAACTAAAAAAGAAAGATTAGATTAAAGAAAGAAAAAGAAAAAAAAGATGGTGTTTTTCCTAGTGAGAGAAACAAACACCCATTCTCTCTCTAAGATGAAACAAATGGAAAACATACACACACACAAATGAGGTGGAATGGCCTTTTGTACTAAATAGTAAATGTTTAGGAGGCCTTCCTCATTTGTGTGTTCGGGACTAATTCCCGTTACATAAACAATAATAACTAAGAACTCTCGACACCGTTGAGTAGCATTTTTCACGAGCTTCGCAACGGTATACTATATGACCATCACCTTAAATACGGCTAACAATCTCCCCCTAAGGGGTGGTCATGTAATATGTAACTTCACTTGTTTGATGTTGCATACTTTGAAGCTCGTTGTCTTGAGAGTTCTTTCATAGTTCCTTTCATGACTTGTGATCTTGGGTCTTTGAGCTTTGCCTTGACTTTATCTTGAAACTTTGCCAACTTGTGTTCTTGTGTCTTTTCCCATATACTCGAACTTTTTGTTGTCTTGAAAGCTTGGTAACAATCTCCCTTGATTATCAGAGTAGCGGAAGTCTTTGTCTTTAGATGTCCTTAAGCTTTCTTCAATTACTTGAGTATGTGGCCTTGAATTGTGACTCTTGAGATAACGCCACTGTTTGCATTCCATCAGTTTCCCGGTATAGAGTACAAGTATTGTACCTGTGATTAGGTAAGTTCAAAGAACTTCCTTGACAGGGTTTTCGGCTGTGATAGCCGTTCTCAATACTTGAATATATCGAAAGATAATTCATAGTAAGGAGTGAATCATGCAGTTCCATTCTGCTGATTAAGTCGTCAATTCAATTTCTTGGAACAATTTAGAATCAATTAAGAATCAAACCATTGTTGCTTTCCAGTTGACACAAGTTTGATTCATATAGAATCTCACAAGTTACCTACCGCGGTGCTGTTTGATGATGACACTAGAAGGATTTCCATCTTCACTGTACATACTAATAAGTATTACTCTGAATGTTCTGGCAAGATCATATAGATGTTCCGTAGAGGCCTGGAACGAGTTTGAATCAAAACAGAATCAAACCACTATTGCTTTCCAGTTAGCATATGTTTAATTCAAGTTAATCTTACATATGACCTACCGCAGTGCTGTTTGATGTTAACACTGGAAGGATTTCCATTCATCACTGTGAATACTAGAGAGTATCACTCTGAATCTTCTAGCAATACCACAAGGATAGAGCGTAGGACTTTGTAAATTATCGCTTATGTTTTAATGATGAACAACAACTGATATATGGAATAAGTGTCCTAATGAGATTTTTTGATGAATCTCGTTGGCTCTAGACTCTATAAGTGCACGTTTATTTGGTGATCGGAGGATGGAGCAGACTGCATGAAATGAGTTGAACTCCATGAAAATAAAACAAACTTCTTTTGAGTGAATCTTGAGTAGGCTGGGAAGGGTTGTGTTTGCATCACTGGGTCCATGAGGCTTTGTCTTCAATACTAGAAATCATCAACGTGATTCTGATAGTAGATGTATTGACCCGGTTTCTTCCTAAGTTGTATGGAGGGCTATTTCTTTTTACCCTTTATCCTTACATTTCTTTTTCATTCTTCAACCCTTTCAATGCTTACCAAGACGTCATAACTAGCACTTTGTTGTGAGTGTTCCAGTGCTAGCTTAAGTCATTAGTCAGCATTTTTCCCGTACACTCAACTACTCCATCATTCCTAAGGACTTCTAAATTCTAATGGATTGTCCCTGGAAAGATCCCTCCGGTTCTGGTTGGATCATAGGACGAATACCTAACCACCTTTTGACACCAATACCGTCGTGAATTAATGTGTTGAAGGGTATAGATATCGTAACCAGAAAAACCTATTGAAAAGAGAGTCAAGGTGTTGATGAAATCAATGTTTACACCTTGAAAGTTTTCTATATCACCAAAACGCCCCCCCTACATAAGTGCATCATAAAAGGAAAGATTTTTGCACATATTAGGAAGAGAAAGCACTTATATCAAAGATCTTATCCAAGATAAAACATTTTGAACACATTTTATCACTATTCTCCCCCTAAAAAATTGCATGTTATTGAAATTTTTGTGAAACTAGTGATAAACATGGAGAGAATAATGTGTCATGAAAGTTTGGAACTATGTGTTATGAGATTTTTATACTCCCCCTCGAAAAATGATACTGATAAAATAGGGGAGTATATGAGCACACAGTTTTGAAAGAATTTGAATAAAATCTTTTGAAAATAGCTTGAAAATTTGTGCTCAAATCCGAGAAAATTTAATTTCCTGTTGTTGAGGAAGAATGTACATAAATGAACATTTTCCTTGAGTTCATGAGCTTAAAACTTTGAATGTTTTACTATAAGCCCATGACCGAGAAAAATTAATTTCCCGTTGTTGAGGATAAGCCATAGACTTTCCTTTCTTTGGGGACTGGGTTATAGTCTGACATATGACTATAAACCATTATGAGAAGAAAATAGAAAAGACATGTTTTGAAAATATTTGAACTCTCATTCGAACTTTGTGTACGTACCCGTGTCGTTATTGAACAACATTTCTAAGTACGTCCATATTATTGATGCTGAGAGACATGTCAAAGAAGAATATTTTTGGTATTTTTGAAAGATTTTCTCATTTTTTATTTTGTTTTTATAGGTTTTATATTTTTGTATTTTGATTTTCTGATAGATATATACAAGGTTACTGCGAATGTGCAAGACGTTCAAGTTCATCTGGAGTAAAACTATGCATACCAAGTCGACGAACCAAGAATTCAAATCTTTCTTGAGAAAGAGCTTTGGTGAAGATGTCGGCTAGTTGGTAGTCCGTCTTGACAAAATACAGTTTGATCGTTCCTCTTTCCACATGCTCCTTTATGAAATGGAATCGGACAGCTATGTGCTTGGTCTTGGAGTCTTAGACCGGGTTGTAGGATATGGCTATGGCTGATTGTGAATCACAATAAATAGGAACTTTGTTAAAGTGAAAGCCATAATCCGTGAGTTGTGTTCTCATCCAAAGGATTTGAGCACTACACACGGATAGAGACACATATTCTACTTCTACGGTGGACAACGTCGTACAGTCTTGTTTTCTTGAGGACCAGCTCACTAGCTTCTCGCCTAAGAATTGTTCTCCACCGGAAGTGCTCTTGAATGTATCATGACACCCTGCATGGTCGGCATCTGAAAAACCAGTGAGATTAAAACCAGAATCCTTCGTATACCAGAGAACTATGTGAATGGTTCCCCGGAGATAACGAAAGATAATTTTGACCTCCTTGAGGTGCTTCTCGGTTGGCTTAGCCTGGTACCGAGCATATAAACAAATAGCATGCACAATGTCCGGTCTGCTTGAGCTTAAGTACATAAGGGATCCGATCATACTTTGGTATTTTGTAGCATCTACAAACGTCCCTTTCTTATCCAAATCAAGCTTGTGTTTAGTGTCCATTGGAGTACCAATAGGATCACAGTTGTCCATACCAAATTTCGTTAGAATCTCAAGCACATACTTGGACTGATTTATGAAAATACCACGGGGGGATTGGTGAACTTGGAGACCAAGAAAAAACGTCATTTCCCCCATCATGGACATTTCGAATCGACTTTTCATAAGGTCGGCAAATAATATGGAATATTTTGGGTTAGTAGAACCAAATATAATATCATCTACATAGACCTGAGCCACCAAGATGTCGTTGCCGTAGTGCTTGATAAACAAGGTTGGATCAATGGTTCATTTGCTGAAGTGATTTTGTAGAAGAAATGATGATAATTCGTCGTACCATGCCATTAGTGCTTGTTTCAAACCATAAATTGCCTTTTTCAACTTGTAGACATGGCTTGGATGTTCGGTATTGATGAAACCTTCAGGTTGACATACATACACATCTTCTTTTAACGGCTCATGCAAGAAAGTCGTCTTCACGTCCATTTGATACACTGTGAATGATTTGTGTGCAGCGTATGCCAAGAAAATCCTAATAGCTTCCATCCGAGCAACCGGGGCGAAGGATTCTGTGAAATCAATTCCCTCCTTTTGTTTATAACCTCTCAAAACTAACCGAGTCTTGTTCCTAATGACCGTTTGCTCCTCATCCATCTTGTTTTTGAATAACCATTTCAGTGTAAGGGGGTCGATATTGTCCGGTCGTGGTACTAACTCCCATACATCAATCCGGATGAATTGATTGAGCTCTTCTTGCATAGACTCAATCCATGATGCATCGGTCATTGCCTCTTTAACACTTGCTGGTTCCATGGTGCTGACTGATAGTGCATAGATACACATATCACTGTCGGGACGTAGCTGATTTCGTGTTGAGACTGGTCATGAGAGATTTCCAATCACTTGAACCAAAGGATGATTCTTAGTCCATTTGTGTTCATGTGGAAGTGTATGAGAAACTTGATGCGAGCTCGACGGATCCACATATGGTGTTGAAGGCTGAGTAGTACTTGTGGAAGCTTCAAATGGATTAACAAACTCGTGTTCGTTGATCATCGCATTGTTTGCATTTTCTGCAATGATATTATGATTTTACTAGTTGAAAAGTTTCGTTCTCGGTATCTCTTCAAATTGATCACGGTTAGAAGTGGAACTATCGTTGTTGGTAACTAAAAGGGGGAGCTTTTGATCTATTTCTATTTAAACGATAAATGCGTGAAGTAATAAAAATAAGCTAAAAGCAATTAACTAATTAAAACGAAACAATATAAATAATATAAAGTGAATTAAAACGAAACAATTAATAAAACTAAATCTAAAAGAAGAAATTAACGAATATTAAATCTAGTTAATGAAAAAGGAGAAAATAAAACTAAGACGGTACTTTAAAACTAAACGAGACAAAACCTAAAGCGGGTACTAAATAAAAGATAAAACTTGAACTTTACGAAAAAAAAATTAATTTTAAAATTAGATGAAAAATTCAACTAAAAATACGTAACTTTCAAAAATAAAATCGGAATAATTTTCTGATTAAACTAAACGATTGCGGAACAATGCTAAAAACTAACCAAGCAAGCAGCCTAGCTGCTCAAGCTAGCAAGCTAGCTGGTGAATTTTTGGCGGGAAGTTGTGGGAAGCAGGTAGGCTGGCATGTCAATATGTAACACTGGTTCGGAATATTTTTTAACTTCTTTTCATTCGGAAAGTTTTATGTTCGTTCGGGAAGTTTTAATAAAACTTCTTGGTTCGGTAGTTTTAAGTTGGTTCGGGATTTTTTTTTTGGTTCGGGATTTTTTTTTTTTTTAAAATTGTTCACTCGGTATTTTTAGCTCATTCGGGATTTTTGGCTTGGTTCGGGAAAAATGGCCTGGTTCGGGAAAAATGGTTGGTTCGGTAAAAATGCTACTCGTTCGGGAAAATAAACTTCACTCGGGAAAATGCATTCGTTCGGGAAAAATAAGTTCATTCGGTAAAAATAAATTGGTTCGGTAAAATGCTTGGTTCGGTAATAACTAGGGAAACAACAAGACGAAGAACAGGGGAAAAAATAAAGCACGAATTGAAGCTAAAATCAACCAAGTTAAATTTAAAGATTAAGCCAAACTAACCATTAAACATCAACTAATGATAAACCATCCAACCAAATCAATAAAAATACAAAACCCACTTGATTTTAGAAAACCAAAATCAACCAAATCAAAACATAGAAACTTAGAATCAAAAAGAAGAAGTAGAACAAGATTAAATAAAAGCATATATTAAAGATTAAGATTCAAACAAATAAAGATAAAAATCAAACTTACATGAATGGATTGAAGGATGAAGAAAAGTGCCAAACACCCTAGTGGTGTTGGTTTCTACGTATCAAAAGAAAGAAAGAAAAATAAAACTAAAAACTCGTCTATTTTTGGTGAGGAGGTTCTATTTATAGGCCTTATGAGTTGGTTGGTGAGTGGGATTTTTCCTTTATTTTTGTCTTCTCATCTCTTTAATAAAGTTGACGTTTTTGACTTTGATTTGGGATTTGTCGATGAATAATTTCAACTCGTCTTTTAATTTCTTTGTTTAATAGACTTGAGTTCTTCGACATATATAAATCTTCCATCTTTGGTCCTTTTCTTCGATAAATCTTCAAATAGGCCCATTGACTTCAAATCTTTTGCACTCTTGGACTCTAGACTTCGTTTTTCGTCTTTTTCTTGGATAAAACCCGTGCAATCCCATGTTTTCTTAAATATTTATCCGTTTGGCTCTGAAACACAACAAAAACACAAACCACGCATAATTCTAAACAAATGATATTAAATACGCGTTTTGGTCTCGTTTTAGCAAGCAATAAGTGGTAAAAGGATGGGTGTTTTCACACCTATCAAATCCCCTACACTTAACCATTGCCATGCCCTCATGCAATGCTATAGATTAAGGCAAAAACTATACATTTTTCTCATAGTCAATCAACCTTGGCCTTATTAACATAAACTACTACTACTAGAAACAAAAATTTAACCACTATAAAGAAATAAAAGCTTTTAGGGAAACAAAAGGGATAGAAAACAATTTTTACTTGGAAATTGCTACATGGAAATAACTCGCAAAGAGATCTAAGACTTACATTAGGGCTTTGGTGCTATGAAGATTTATCACCATCAAGTTTCACGTTCCCCAAACTAAGCTTAAAAACGAGATCATTGTTATTATAAGTTAGCTAAACAAACACTTACACACATGGCTTAATTATACACTTAAACTCCGTTATTCCTAGGTGTATCTCTTATACTTCATTTTTGTCTTAGAATGATCATGAAGATGCATTTTTTGACTTATTTCGATAATTTATTAGGCCAAAAATAAAGTAGGACGATTTGATCAATAGTTAGCTAAAGGACAAAATCTCTTAGAACTACTTCTCGAGACCTCAAAAAGTTCATATCTTGGCATAACTCGCTTCACGATTTGAGACCTTTATCGGACCGATCTTTGGCATGTACATCATACTTTGAATCTTGAGAGACGTTCTTGAAATTATGGTCTTCTCTTCATTTATAGAGTTCTTCACTTGGAGTATTTTGAGAGATACTTCAACTTTGTTGACCACGACTTCATCATTATTTCTTCAGTCTTTATTTGGGATTTTAAAATACAACGATCTGCCTCCTTTTCGGACTTGGATCTATTTATCCTCATACCTTGTTAGGGTCTTTTCGGATAGACTTCTCCATGATCTTTATGGGAGTTGAATGCTTTTCGTCGTGCGTCTTGATCCTTCATATTGATTTTGGGAATAATGCTTTTCGCATGTGAGACCCTAGAACCGAGGTCACTTACTTTACCCTAAATTACGCTTATTTCTGAAATTTTTAATAAATTTTATTTGCTATATATTTTATTATTTTGGTTGAAACCGATATTCGAGGTTATAAATTTTGACGATTGACGATTTAAGAAGGACGATGACGAGTACGATCCCGATGGATGCCCAAGTTTCTATAATTATTGTCGTTTTATCGATATTGTAATTTTTCGAGAATTTTACTTTCGGTTCGTGTTAAGTCGAGTCGGGTGAGTTTTATTGCTTTCCGGGTACATTTAAAGTGTCCTAAAAGTATTTTGGAGTGTTCGGGATGATCCCCGACTCCCGTAAAATTTTCTAAAATGACTAGTGAGTCAATCCCGTAAACTTATAAGGTCGTTTTTGCTTAAGGACAAAAGAAATCCTAAATTACACCAAGGTCCCTCCCAAATGCACAAAATGGAATCACACACCCACACACTAAACATTTCAAAAAGAAAAAAAAACCCATCCCTTCGTTCTTCTCTCTTTAGGCCGACGGCCAAACACACCAAACCACCACCACCTTCAATTCTTCTTGGTTTTTGATTAATTCCAATTAAAGACCACTTCCTAAAAACCTTTTGTAAGTGTTAATCCATGGTTTAATCTAACATGCATTAACATGAATTTTTCCAAAAATTAAAGATTTTTCAAAAGTTTATTTTGATGTTAATTAAGCTTTTGCATGTTTAATTCATGAATGAATGATGTTAAATCACTAAACAAATCAACCAAAATCAATTTGGTTGATTGGTTTTGATCACCCAAACCCCACGGCACAAGGGGGGTGTTTGGGGGATCATGGTGGTTGTTGTTTTGATGATGGATATTGTATGCATGTTTTTTTTTACATGTTTTTAAATGGGTAAAACCATTTGCATGTTTATTTTTGTGATTGGGTTTTATGATGATTTTGATTAATAGGGGTTTAGGACTGATTAGAGTGCTTGGATATGATTAGGAGTGCTTAGGATGATGTCTAGTGTTTATAAATGGGTTTGAAAACGAGCGTTGGTATGATTTTGGTATAGGTAATTTTAGGCAAAAAGTTTGAGGTGTTTTCGCAAAATTATTTTGTAAACAGGTCTTGTGGTTAGGATGTAGTTGTAGAGCATCTTCTTAGCTTCGATTTGGTATAAGGTAGAGCTTACGACTCCTAACAAGTCAAAAGTTACGACGTTTTGAAATTCGTGTACCGGGAGATGAAAACCGTCATAATCCGAAATTATTCTTGGTTTTAGGTCAAATCCCGGGGACTATAGGTTTAGTTGGGAAAATGGTCAAGGGTTGATTTTGGTCTCAAACCTGCATATTTGAGCCTACTATAGGACTTAGGTGTCAAATGGGTCAATTGAGTATTTTAAACGGGTCAAATGAGTCCGACTTGGTCAAAGTACAATTTCAGTCCGAAAAACGTAGTTTTGGTAAAGTGTTGAGTAACGGGTCGTAAAAGAGAAAAATTTTAATGGGATTAAATATGTGTTTTCTACAGGACTTAAGGTATTTTTGAGAATTTTCTTAATTTTTATAAAAAGGGTTAAGTCTAGTAAAACAGTCCGTACTTTTGGTAAGTATCGGCGAAAAATGTGTAAAAGTGAATAACGTTAATAATATGGACAAATGGTATAAAACGAGTAACACTTGATTTTTTGTTTTGGCGTGAGTTGTAATTATCACAAGTGACTAATATGTATGTATTATATACAGTACCTTAAGATTTATAAATGAGATTACTCATTACGCGTTATTGGTTTGATAGGTGTTGATTTACCCGGGCATCCTCATCGTCGTCAGTGACCGTCACTCGAACTATCGACTACTTGTTATATAAGGTGTGAATTTATAGCCTCGCTTATTAATATTTCAAATTGTTTTACCCTCGAGGGAAATGCATGCTAGTTTTCAAAATGAACATATGTCATGAATGATTGTTGGACCCGAATGTTGCCTTGAAATTGTGTTGAGTACCTAGTTGCAAAAGGCCCTAAATTCATGAACTATTAACTATTGTTTAGTCCTAGCGTGGATTAGAAATAGCCGCTTATACAAATTGATAGTACTATGGGGTTGACTACCCTATCCGAGACGAGGGCTAGTACGTTGATACCCCCTGCGGACGGATAATTTGTGATAAGAGATAAGGTATAATTGCAACTGATGCCTTAGTAGGGGCACTGGATTCATCTGAATCACGCCGGTAATTATTACGCGGATGATTGAGTTAACGGTTTAGTGTCATGAGCTTAAACACAATTGCTAGTACCTTGAATATAGATTGTTTGATCGACAAGTCTATGAATGATCGTGAATGGTTTTTATTACGCATATGTTCAAAACGAATTGTAAAACCTATGAATTCCACTCAACGTTTTCGTTGACCAAATTTAGCATGTGTTTCAGGTAACCGATGAAGTGTAGCGTGGAGCATGCATTGGATGTAAGTTGTGTGTATGGCTTGGAGTCTACTTGTTTTTCCTCCCGTTATTACTTGAACATTTTTAAACTTTATGTCATGTTGTTGTGAAAATTGTATCTTTTGGGGTTGAGATTCTTGGGGACCGAAACGCAAAACTCTGTTGTATCATTTGGGGTTGGAAAACCGTAGAAAAATACATTTTTAACAATTTTTAATTTAAGTTTAAATTTGACGTCTCTTTGGAGTCGTTCAATATATCTTGTGTGCGATGATAACTGCCTAGTACCCAAATGTTGTAGTTCCGCTGCGCATAGCATTTGGCGGGGTGTTAGAGATTGGTAATCTAAGCCATGAGTTATAGAGAACTAGGTCGTTTTGAAAATTCCTAAACTATAACTTTTGGTGTCGTAAGAAATTGTCCAAGCGCACACAACTATCCTGCATGGCTCCGGTAAGGTTTAATTTTGTATTCATGGCATTGATGTATACTTTTGAGTTGAAGTATATATGTGGGTAATTATTACGTAGATATGGAAACTACTATATGTAAACGTTGAAATTATACGTGGAATACCCGATATCGTAATTCTTGTATTACTTATGCATGAGCATCATATTATCGCATTTTGGGCATGTGTACCACCTTTGCATTGCATTTGCATGCATGTATTTATAAATATTGAATAGTAATCTTACGTACCCTCTAAAATTCTAGTTATTGCAGGAATGGACGAGGTACCGCCTAATGGAAATGGAGACGATTATGTCGTAGGTCACGAAGGGGGACCGTTTCCTCCGAATCCGCCGAATAATGACAATGGATGGATCGCTCCAGAAGAAGCAGTAGTGCCGGGAAATGACAGTGACAAAAGTGACGTGGACAACTTCAGTATCAGTAGCGATGGTAGTGAGGATTCTGAGGAAGAGCCCGAGGAACCGGTGGATGATGGAATTCCTGAGAATGCTGTCGGTCAGACCGAACCTGAATTATTTCAATCTCCAAATTCGCCAAAGGGTTATGAAGTGCCTCCAACCGACCGATATGAGCAGCAACCCTTTCGTCGCCCGATGGAAAATTGTAAGGACTACCTGAGGACAGTGCCAGGGTTTGTTCGAGTAAGTAATGGGAGTGGTGCAGAATCCAACAATTCATCTAAATCACAATCTATTCATGAGAATATCGCGAGGGTCTATTTTCCGAGACCAAGACACTACTGGGATCCCGAAGGTCGTTTGAGGAGGATGATGATGAACCGCCATCCAAGAGGTCGTGTGGATCACCACATGACTAGTTGCTTGTCTTGTATTTTATCTTTGATCGTTGTAATAGAACTATTTTAGACTTTTATATGATGGCATTGTGACGAAAAACTTGAGGACTTAAGTTTTATGGTGAATGGTTGTAGTGGAAATACTTGTCACAATTTTGGTTGATTATCAATACAATCCATGTTTACCTTTCATGATCTGTGATATGTCTTTAATTTGCTCTTTTGAGATGTGAATTGATGAATATTAGTAACTCTGTAGCGATGTGTCGTTGTATTTATATTATGTCTTGAAAGAGAAATCCATCTTAATCTTGATGTGTATACTTACATTGTTTTTCTATTTTTTCCCTGTCTTTGCAGAGAGGTGTATTTGATAACGCACCATGCCTCCAAAGCTAACAGCTGACCGTGTGAACACGATGATTCCAGAAGCCATTGCGAATGCGCTAGAAGCAGACCGAGCAGAGAGAAACCCAGACCAAGGCAGAAATGTGGGGAGACAGCAAGCCCCAAGAGAGTGTACTTACTCTAGTTTTATGAAATGCGGTCCCACGCAATTTCGTGGAACTGGTGGAGCTCTAGAACTCAGGAGATGGTTAGAAAAGGTCGAGAGTACTTTTGAGATTAGTGGTTGCTCAGAGGCGAACAAGGTCAAGTTTGTGGCTGCTACTTTTCTTGACGACGCATTGAGTTGGTGGAACACCCAAGTAGCCACTGTTGGGTTAGCAGTAGCGAATGCAAGAACATGGACTGCTACTAAAGCTCTTTTGACCAAGAAGTTCTGTCCTGAAGAGGAGCTGGGTCAATTGGAAGATGAGTTGAGGCACCTGACTTTGAGAAACAATGATATCACTGCTTACACCAGGAGGTTTAATGAATTAAGCCTTTTGTGTCCAGAGGCCTTTGCCGATGATAGCAAGAAGATGAAACAGTACATCAAAGGTCTGTCCAGTAATATCAAGGGTGAAACGACTTCGTCTAAGCCTGGGTCGTTTGATGAAGCGGTCCAGATGGCTCACGCGGTGATGGATGTCAAACTCCAAGACAAGAAGAACTTCATTGCTGAAGGAAATAAGAGGAAGTGGGAGGCAGCACAGAGCAATCAATCCTAGGGTCAAAGCCGAGGTGGAAACCGTAACAACAATGGTCAGAACCGCAATCAGCAGTTCAACCAGCGCAGGAATGATGGGATGAGAGCTGTTACAAACCCCAGAGGAGCAAAGGTGAATCCCCACTGTGGTCGATGCAACTTGTACCATGTAGGGAGTTGCCCACCTGCGTGCGGTAAATGTGGAAAAGCGGGCCATAGGATGTCTGATTGCCGAACAAAGGGGGTAGCCACTGGGGCGAATGCTACGAGAGTGATGGGTTGTTATGGATGTGGAGAAAGAGGACACAAGCAAGGAAATTACCCGAAGGTTGGGAACAAGGAAGGAGGTAACAATGCTGCTGTCGTGTATCAAGTAGGGACGGTTGATAAACCACAAGGTCCTAACGTGGTTACCGATACGTTTTTGCTAGACGCTTGTTATGCTAGTATTTTGTTTGATTCTGGTTCCGACAAGAGTTTCGTAGATGTTAAATTTAGTCGTCATATCGATAGAAAACCGGTATTATTAACGACTAGTTATAACGTGGAATTAGCCGATGGGAAAATCGTTAGTACAAATTCTATACTGAAAGGGTGTACCTTAAAGTTAGGAAATTACGCTTTTGAAATCGACTTAATGCCCATAGAGCTAGGATCGTTCGATGTGATCGTTGGAATGGATTGGCTGATGGCGCATAGGGCCGTGATCGTCTGTGGAGAGAGATTAGGTCAGATCCCGTTGAGGAATAGAGTCTTGACTGTGAAGGGAGATGAATGCACTTCTCGTTTGAAGGTAATCTCTTGTTTGAAAATGATGAAGTATGTAGAAGATGGATGCGATGTGTTTTTGGCACAAGTTTCTAGTGATGGTGGCTTAGAGATGAAGATTGAAGAGGTACCTGTAATCTGCGAATATCCAGAAGTTTTTCCAGACGAGTTGCCGGGTTTACCACCCACCCGTGAGGTCGAGTTTCGAATCGATTTGGTGCCGGGAGCTGCACCAGTTGCGTGTGCACCCTATCGATTAGCACCATCAGAGTTAAAGGAGTTATCGGATCAACTGAAGGAGTTGATGGATAAAGGATTTATTAGACCGAGCTCATCACCATGGGGAGCGCCAGTGTTGTTTGTAAAGAAGAAAGATGGGTCATTTCGGATGTGTATTGACTATAGAGAACTCAACAAGCTGACGGTTAAGAATCGATATCCATTGCCGAGGATTGACGATTTGTTTGATCAATTGCAAGGTTCCTGTGTATACTCAAAGATCGACTTGAGGTCAGGGTATCATCAACTGCGTGTGAGAGAGGAGGATATTCTTATAACTGCCTTTCGTACGCGGTATGGACACTTCGAATTTCGAGTGATGCCGTTTGGGTTGACAAACGCGCCTGCTGTATTCATGGACCTTATGAATCGAGTATGCAAGCCGTATCTAGATATGTTTGTCATTGTTTTTATCGATGATATTCTTATTTACTCTAAGAATAAGGAAGAGCACGAGAAGCACCTGAGAAGGATATTGGATCTGCTTAAGAGAGAGAAGCTGTATGCGAAGTTCTCGAAGTGTGAGTTTTGGTTAGAGTCTGTGCAATTCCTTGGTCACGTAATTGATAGCAAAGGAGTTCGCGTGGATCCTGCCAAGGTCGAAGCGATCAGGGAATGGTCGGCACCGACAACGCCGACTAAAGTTCGACAATTCCTTGATTTAGCTGGGTATTATCGGAGATTCATTGAAGGATTTTCGTTGATTGCGAAGCCATTGACAAAGCTTACCGAGAAGAATAGAGTGTATGAATGGGGAACAGAGGAAGAATTCGCTTTCAAAACACTCAAGGACAAGTTATGTTCCGCACCGATATTGTCATTACCTGAAGGAACCGAAGACTTTGTAGTGTATTGTGACGCATCTCGTAACGGTTATGGAGCTGTGTTGATGCAACGTGAGAAGGTGATTGATTACGCGTCGAGACAACTGAGGAAGAATGAAGAGAACTACACGACGCATGATTTGGAATTAGGAGCTGTGGTTTTTGCGTTGAAATTTTGGAGACATTATTTGTATGGGACGAAGTGTGTTGTATTCACTGACCACAAGAGTTTGTAGCACATTTTAGAACAAAAGGAGTTGAACATGCGACAGAGACGATGGGTAGAATTACTGAGTGACTATGACTGTGAAATTCGCTACCATCCTGGTAAGGCGAATGTCGTAGCAAATACACTTAGTAGGAAGGATCGAGAGAAACCTTTGAGAGTCAGAGCTTTAGTGATGACTGAGAGTGTTGATTTAACCGAAACAATACTGATGGCTCAAGAGAGGGGATTAATGAAAGAGAATGTTGATGCTGAGAACTTGGGAAGAATGTTGAAACCCCTTTTTGTGATTAGGTCAGACGAGGTGAGATATTTCGAGAATCGGATTTGGTTACCGTTGTGTCCATCCGAGGAAGGAAAGCCTGGAGTACGAGATTTGGTTATGAACGAGTCTCATAAGTCGAAGTACTCGATACATCCTGGATCGGATAAGATGTATCATGACATGAAGAAAGTTTATTGGTGGCCGAATATGAAGGCGGATATTGCTCGTTACGTTAGTAAGTGTTTGACTTGTGCGAAGGTTAAAGCCGAACATAAGAAGCCGTCTGGGCTGTTGGTACAACCAGAGATCCCAGAATGGAAATGGGAGAGAATCGCTATGGATTTCGTGACGGGTTTACCCAGAACTCCTAGTGGATGTGATATGATTTGGGTAATAGTGGATAGATTGACGAAATCTGCTCATTTCTTACCTATGAAGAAGACGGACAGTATGGAGAAACTGGCCAGTGTGTACGTGAAGGAGATCATTTGCAGACATGGAGTACCGTTATCGATCATTTCGGATCGCGATAGTAGGTTTACTTCGGAATTTTGGAAATCGCTTCAACGTGCGATGGGCACTGAATTATGTTTAAGCACGGCTTATCACCCGGAGACTGACGGCCAGAGTGAACGGACTATTCAGACGATGGAGGACATGCTCCGAGCATGCGTGATTGATTTTGGAGGAAGTTGGGAACGCCACTTGCCTTTAGTGGAGTTTTCGTATAATAATAGTTATCATGCGAGCATCAAGGCTGCACCGTTCGAAGCGTTGTATGGAAGGAAGTGTAGATCACCTGTGTGTTGGAGTGAAGTAGGAGAAAGTCAGTTGACTGGACCCGAAATGGTTTTAGAGACGACAGAGAAGATTGTGCAAATCAAGAACCGACTACTTGCTGCGAGAAGCCGACAGAAGAGTTATGCCGATAACAGAAGAAAACCGTTGGAATTTGAAGTCAGAGATATGGTTATGCTTAAGGTTTCGCCGTGGAAGGGTGTAATTCGTTTTGGGAAGAAAGGAAAGTTGAGTCTGAGGTATATTGGACCATTTAAGATCTTTAAACGAATTGGACCAGTAGCGTATAAGTTAGAGTTGTCGAGCGAGCTTAGTGCTATTCACGACACGTTTCACGTATCAAATCTGAAGAAGAGTTTGGCGGATAAGGAATTGGTGATTCCTTTGGACGAGATTCAACTGGACGACAAAATGCATTTCGTGGAAGAACCCGTGGAAATTATGGACCGAGAGGTCAAGAGACTGAAGCATAGTAGAATTCCCATTGTGAAGGTTCGATGGAATTCTAGGCGTGGACCGGAATACACTTGGGAACGTGAGGACTTTTTCAAGGAAAGGTATCCTCATCTGTTCCAGCGGCACGAAATGTGAGTATAAGAAGAGGCGAGCGCCGGGACGTCGCTCTCTTTAAGGAGGGGTGGACGTGAGACCCTAGAACCGAGGTCACTTACGTTACCCTAAATTACGCTTATTTAAAATTTTTAATAAATTTTATTTGCTATATATTTTATTATTTTGGTTGAAACCAATATTCGAGGTTATAAATTTTGACGATTGACGATTTAAGAAGGACGATGACGAGTACGATCCCGATGGATGCCCAAATTTCTATAATTATTGTCCTTTTATCGATATTGTAATTTTTCGAGAATTTTACTTTCGGTTCGTGTTAATTCGAGTCGGGTGAGTTTTATTGCTTTCCGGGTACATTTAAAGTGTCCTAAAATTATATTGGAGTGTTCGGGATGATCCCCGACTCCTGTAAAATTTTCTAAAATGACTAGTGAGTCAATCTCGTAAACTTATAAGGTCGTTTTTGCTTAAGGACAAAAGAAAGCCTAAATTGCACCAAGGTCCCTCCCAAATGCACAAAATGGAATCACACACACACACTAAACATTTCAAAAAGAAAAAAAAACCCATCCCTTCCTTCTTCTCTCTTTAGGCCGACGGCCAAACACACCAAACCACCACCACCTTCAATTTTTCTTGGTTTTTGATTAATTCCAATTAAATAACACTTCCTAAAAACCTTTTGTAAGTGTTAATCCATGGTTTAATCTAACATGCATTAACATGAATTTTTCCAAAAATTAAAGATATTTCAAAAGTTTATTTTGATGTTAATTAGGCTTTTGCATGTTTAATTCATGGATGAATGATGTTAAATCACTAAACAAATCAACCAAAATCAATTTGGTTGATGGGTTTTGATCACCCAAACCCCACGGCACAAGGGGGGTGTTTGGGGGATCATGGTGGTTGTTGTTTTGATGATGGATATTATATGCATGTTTGTTTTTACATGTTTTTAAATAGGTAAAACAATTTGCATGTTTATTTTTGTGATTGGGTTTTATGATAATTTTGATTAATAGGGGTTTAGGACTGATTAGAGTGTTTGGATATGATTAGGAGTGCTTAGGATGATGTCTAGTGTTGATAAATGGGTTTGAAAACGAGCGTTGGTATGATTTTGGTATAAGTAATTTTAGGAAGAAAGTTTGAGGTGTTTTCGTAAAAATTATTTTGTAAACAGGTCTTGTGGTTAGGATGTAGTTGTAGAGCATCTTCTTAGCTTCCATTTGGTATAAGGTAGAGCTTACGACTCCTAACGAGTCAAAAGTTACGACGTTTTGAAATTCGTGTACCGGGAGATGAAAACCGTCATAATCCGAAATTATGCTTGGTTTTAGGTCAAATCCTGGGGACTATAGGTTTAGTTTGGTAAATGGTCAAGGGTTGATTTTTGGTCTCAAACCTGCATATTTGAGCATACTATAGGAATTAGGTGTCAAATGGGTCAATGGAGTATTTTAAACGGGTCAAATGAGTTCGACTTGGTCAAAGTACAATTTCAGTCCGAAAAACGTAGTTTTAGTATTGAGTAACGGGTCGTAAAAGCGAAAACTTTTAATGGGATTAAATATGTTTTCTACAGGACTTAAGGTATTTTTGAGAATTTTCTTAATTTTTATAAAAAGGGTTAAGTCTAGTAAAACAGTCCGTACTTTTGGTAAGTATCGGCGAAAAATGTGTAAAAGTGAATAACGTTAATAATATGGACAAATGGTATAAAACGAGTAACACTTGATTGTTTTGTTTTGGCGTGAGTTGTAATTATCACAAGTGACTAATATGTATGTATTATATACAGTACCTTAAGGTTTATAAATGATATTACTCATTACGCGTTATTGGTTTGATAGGTGTTGATTTACTCGGGCATCCTCATCGTCGTCAGTGACCGTCACTCGAACTATCGACTACTTGTTATATAAGGTGTGAATTTATAGCCTCGCTTATTATTATTTCAAATTGTTTTACCCGCGAGGGAAATGCATGCTAGTTTTCAAAATGAACATATGTCATGAATGATTGTTGGACCCGAATGTTGCCTTTAAATTGTGTTGAGTACCTAGTTGCAAAAGGCCCTAAATTCATGAACTATTAACTATTGTTTAGTCCTAGCGTGGATTAGAAATAGCCTCTTATACAAAGTGATAGTACTATGGGGTTAACTACCCTATCCGAGACGAGGGCTAGTACGTTGATACCCCCTGCGGACGGATAATTTGTGATAAGAGATAAGGTATAATTGCAACTGATGCCTTAGTAGGGGCACTGGTTTCATCTGAATCACGCCGGTAATTATTACGCGGACGATTGAGTTAACGGTTTAGTGTCATGAGCTTAAACACAATTGTCAGTACCTTGAATATAGATTGTTTGATCGACAAGTCTATGAATGATCTTGAATGGTTTTTATTACGCATATGTTCAAAATGAATTGTAAAACCTATGAATTCCACTCAACGTTTTCATTGACCAAATTTAGCATGTGTTTCAGGTAACCGATGAAGTGTAGCGTGGAGCATGCATTGACTGGAAGTTGTGTGTATGGCTTGGAGTCTACTTGTTTTTCCTCCCGTTATTACTTGAACATTTTTAAACTTTATGTCATGTTGTTGTGAAAATTGTATCTTTTGGGGTTGAGATTCTTGGGGACCGAAACGCAAAACTCTGTTGTATCATTTGGGGTTAGAAAACCGTAGACAAGTACATTTTTAACAATTTTTAATTTAAGTTCAAATTTGACGTCTCTTTGGAGTCGTTCGATATATCTTGTGTGCGATGATAACTGCCTAGCACCCAAATGTTGTAGTTCCGCTGCGCATAGCATTTGGCGGGGTGTTAAATCACATCATCTTGGATCTTTAGCTATAAAAATGAATCCTCATGCCTTGTTAGGTCCTTTTCGGACTCGCCAATCTCCGCGCCTCGCTTCAATAAGTTATGCCCTGGCTATGAACTCTTATCATTATCGAGCAACTTCTAAACGATTTTGGGCTAGAAGCTAAGTAACTTTTCAAACCGTACGACCATACTTATTGCCTTTATTCATTTAAGGCGATGGGAGGAAAAGCTTATACTTACACCAAGTGTGCTTATGCAAGAATACCGACTTATAATTGACTTCTATCATTTCTCGTTCTTCACAATTTAAAATCTCAAGTAATGAGACTCGTGGATGCTTAGCCTAATAAACCAATTAAGGTCTACATGGTTCAGGATACTAGCTAGAATAAACTTAGATAAGTAAATTCGGGTTGAGTCAAAATAATCACAACGGGCCTAATATATCAAAGACTTCTAAACATGCTAAACCACTTTATTAATATTTTTGATTTTTCTTTATTTTTGAATTTATTATGGGATATATACATATGATAGCAACGATAAAAGGAAAGAAATGAAAGACATAAAAATTTAAAAATTACTACTCTATGGCAAAAAATAATTAAAAATTTGAAAATTGCCGAAAAAGACGATTTTTCCGGTTAAATGAGGACATATTAATGGAAAAGCCCACTTATTACTTCGATAGAAGTCTCCCCTACACTTAATATAAACATTGTCCTCAATGTTTAAGCATGTGGAAAAAGACTCCCCTACACTTATGACATTGTGTACGTTCGTTAAATCAAGCTAAGGAAGACACAACTAAAGTGCTCAATTTCAAGTTTTATTTATGTACAAAATTGAATCACAATAGTAAAGATAGAACCGGGTTTGCGGATAACACCGGAGCACGGTTCTTCAAAGATTCCAAAAGTGCACTTATCCCTGCAATCACATCACCACAAAAACACAAACAACCTATATAGCTCCCCCTACACTTAGGATGAAAAACGGAAAGGGACGGATAGATACTCGGGTTGCCTCCCGAGGAGCGCTTGTTTTTGTTAACCGAGTCACGAGCCTGACTCGGTCCCGAATTAATTCAAACGAAAGGTGGAGAGGGATGGAATCATCTCATGTGAGATGTCCTTCCCAAAGTACAACTTCACTCGTTGGCCATTCACCTTAAAATTAGGTCCATTATTCCATATGGAAAAATATTAGCAACGGTGAATGGGCCGGACCAACGAGATTTCAGTTTCCCTGAAAAGATTTTCAACCGAGAGTTGAAGAGTAAAACTTTATCTCCTACTTGGAACTCTCGGTTCTTAATCTTGGAATCATGAATGAGCTTGGTCTTCTCTTTATAGATCAATGAGTTCTCATAAGCTTAATTCCTCAATTCATTAAGTTCATTGAGTTGGATTTTTTGTAAGTCACCGGCTTTGTTGATATCAAAATTAGCCCATTTCAAGGCCCAATAAGCCTTATGTTCCAACTCAATGGGGAGGTGGCATGCTTTCCCGTACACACAGCGATATGGTGTGCAACCAATCGGGGTCTTATATGCGGTACGGAAAGCCCACAAAGCATCATCAAGTTTATCGGCCCACGAGGCACGATGCTCTCCCACGGTTCTTTCCAAGATTCGTTTAAGTCCACGGTTGGACACCTCGGCTTGGCCATTAGTCTGTGGATGATACGCGGTGGAAAGTCGGTGATTGACACCATACTTAACCATGACTCTTGCGAATTGGTCATTGCAAAAATGAGTCCCGCGATCACTTATAATAGCACGAGGCACACCGAATCTAGCAAATAGTTGTTTCAAAAAGTTAACAACCACACTCGCATCGTTAGTGGGTAAAGATTTTGCTTCAACCCATTTCGAAACGTAGTCAACAGCTACAAGGATGTATTTGTTCCCTTTAGAAGATGGAAATGGCCCCATAAAGTCAATGCCCCATACATCAAAGATTTTACATTCTTGTATGAAATTTTGAGGCATATCATCTTTATGTGTGATCTTGCCTTGTCTTTGGCAAGCATCACAATTTTTAACCATTTCATGAGCGTCACGATAAATGGTGGGCCAATAAAATCCCAAGTCAAAAACTTTCTTCGCGGTGAAGTTGGGACCAAAGTGACCACCGGTGGGTCCTTTGTGGCAAGCTTCTAGAATATCTAGAGCTGCGGGTCCATCAACACACCGGCGAATAATTAGATCAGCGCATTTTTTGAAGAGATACGGGTCATCCCAAAAGTAAGTCTTAACATCTTTAAAGAACTTCTTCTTTTGTTGGGATGTTAACCCGTCGATGAGAATTCCACCCTCCAAGTAGTTTGCAATGTCCGCAAACTACGGGGTCTCATCAAGATTCGAATGAATAGACATTAAGACCTCAAGGGGAAAAGAGTCATTGAATTTTAGATTAGGATGATCCCCTTGATAAGGATCCTCAAGTCTACTAAGATGATCCACGGCTAGGTTTTCGGCTCCCTTCTTGTCACGAATTTCAATTTTAAATTCTTGAAGGAGCAAAACCCAACGTAGAAGTCTTGGCTTAGAATCTTTCTTTGTCAATAAGTACTTCAACGCGGAATGGTCCGTGTATACGATGGTGGTGGATAAAACAAGATAGGGGCGAAATTTTTCAAAGGCATAGACAACAACTAAAAGCTCTTTTTCGGTTGTCGTATAATGCAATTGAGCCCCTGTCATTGTTTTGCTAGCGTAATGGATCGGTTGGAAATGTTTGTTTATCCTTTGTCCCAGAACCGCTCCAATAGCAAACTCGCTAGCATCGCACATCAGTTCAAAAGGTAGCTCCCAATTAGGGGTAACTATGACTGGTGCCTTAGTTAGCTTGTCCTTAAGAAGATTGAAGGAGTCAATACACTCTTTGGAAAATATAAAATGAGTATCTTTTTCCAGGAGGTGGGTCATCGGGCGAGCGATTTTCGAAAAATCTTGAATAAATCGGCGATAGAAGCCCGCATGACCCAAGAAATTTCTCACACCCTTCACGGTTGAAGGTGGAGGTAATCTGGCTATGACATCAACTTTAGCACGGTCCACTTCAAGACCGGCTTTTGAAATTTTATGTCCTAGCACAATGCCTTCTTTTACCATGAAATGGCACTTTTCTGAATTTAGAACAAGGCGAGTGTCTTCACACCACTTAAGCATACGTTCTAATTTGGAAAGGCAAGAAGAGAATGAGTCCCCAAAGACCGAGAAATCATCCATGAAGACTTCCATGGTTTGTTCAACCATGTCATGGAAGATAGCCAACATGCACCTTTGGAAAGTCTCGGGAGCATTGCATAAGCCAAAAGGCATTCGTTTATAGGCAAATGTTCCGTAGGGACAAGTGAATGTTGTCTTCTCTTGATCTTGGGGATCGATGGGTATTTGAAAATAACCCGAGAAACCATCTAAAAAGCAGTAATATTCATTACCCGCTAGACGTTCAAGCATTTGGTCCATAAAAGGAAGGGGAAAATGATCCTTTCTCGTGGCATCATTGAGTTCGCGATAGTCAATACAAACTCTCCACCCGGTAACGAGACGAGTAGGAATCAACTCGTTGTTTGCATTGGGCACAACGGTGATTCCGCCTTTCTTAGGCACACAATGGACCGGACTAACCCAAGGTGAATCCGAGATAGGGTATATCATGCCCGCATCAAGAAGTTTGATAACCTCTTGTTTGATAACGTCATGGATCTTGGGATTCACCCTTCTTTGGCTTTGAATAGTGGGCTTAAAGTCGTCCTCCATTAGAATTTTATGTGTGCAAAAGTGAGGATCAATTCCACGAATATCGGATATTTTCCAAGCAATAGCTTTTTTATGCTTTTTGAGAACTTCAATGAGACGAGTTTTCTCATCGTCTTTTAAGTCCTTAGCAATGATAACGGGAAGTTGATCAATTCCCTCTAAGAAAACATACTCGAGATGAGGAGGTAAGTCCTTAAGCTCAAGAGTCGGAGGGTCCTCAATAGATGGTGTAACTAACGATGGATCATCATTAGTGTAACACCCCCAAATTTACTCAATTCAATACAGCGGAAGACTCGTTGGTGTTACGGGATAGCACATTACTCACATCATAGAAAACGCTTGAAAATCGCGTCGTTTAATAATAAAGTATTTCCATTCATAAATATCAAGTTTACATAGGTCCCAAGTCATTGTATTGCATACAGGTTTTACAAAGCATTTGAATGGAAATTATTATTTAAGTGTGGGCCATTAATTCTTGTTTTCTTCCCGAGAATTACCTTCAAGTACCTGAGACAAAACATGTTAAAAGAAAAGGGTCAGCGATAACGTCGAGTGAATTCATAGAGTTTAATAAAACCATCAATATATCATCGGTATATAATTATTACTGGAAATCATTTTGTACAAATCTTTGTAGTAGACCATAAAATAGGCTAAAAACATTTTATACAAATCCTTGTCAAAATCATAATATAGGCTTTCGCCTTCAAAACTGTGACAATCCGTCAATTTATGGTCAATATTTTATTCTCAATATTTATTTGAAAATATTATTTATGAACTCACTTATTTTTGGGAAGAAATTTGGATTTACTTCTTGAAGTAGCATCGACTACGTCTAAACCGGAGGATTTTACGCTACGTGCTTACGTTTACATACACCGTCTTTGGTGACAGTCCGACATTTCAGAAAATAAATTTATCCGTGAATATTATTTTGGAGTTTTAAATTTGTGTTAGCATAAACTCACAAATTTACGAGAAGAGATTAGGACTTACGATTTTATTTTAACGTCCTTTACGACTAAACCGGAAACCTTAGGATTACGTATTTACGTTTTTGAACTCCGTTTTTGATGAGACAATTTTTATTGGATTCGTTTTGTGACGTTGATTCATAATTTATAAAAACGTTTTTCGTAAAACGACCCGAGGGCACGCAAATCGAGGAAACTAGAATCGAGGAGTACCCGTAAATAAATGGGGATGAGACAAGTAGGACACTTGTTCCACCCCCACTCAAAACCGGTCCTAACTAGCTAACACCCTTGAGGTGTCATCTTGAGGTTGCTAACTTAACACTTGTCCTAAAAAGCTTAATAACTAAGCTACCATCTAACAAAACCATCCTACACAAACAACATACTCACTTTCCACTCATGCAAACACTCTCATCTCTCTCTCTAACCTCAAAAATTCCGTCCCATATCCATCCCAAAAACACCATCATTGATCAATTTAAACCACAAAATCATGTGTTATTTACACATATGTTGAAGCCACTTTGAAACCCTATTGATTGGTGGTGCTTAGAACATCTAAGGAGGAGTTTCCATGGAGTATTAGGGCTGATTTTCCACAAGGAGATTATGAAGATTGGTGGTCTTTAAGATGGTCTTGGTGCATTACAAGTTTCTCCATCAAAATCCATGTTTTGATCAACCTACATCATCATCGTGGTATAAAGATTGTCCTCCTCATCTTCTTGTTATTTTGATTATGTAAACATGTATTTTATTTCCTATTGTATATGTATATGATGATTATATGATGATAAAAGTATTGTGTGGGGATTTGGTGTAGATAAACATGATTAAAAAGGTGAAAAACTATAAAGAACAAGGCTAAAATCTTGCTTAAAAATGATGGCTCTATAAAACAGTAAAGAAACATGTCATGAACTGATAAAATAGCATAGATTAATGGATTTACAGTAAGCTATGGGTCTTGTACACATGTGAGAGTTGGCCATGCAATGGAATCTTTGTAATGAGTGAGATATGGTCAAAACAAGTTTAGAGAACCAATCTGAGTTTACTGTTTTGGACGAATTTTAGAAAATACTTAGAGGATGATTCAACCGTAGCTATTGAAGAGTTAAATGGAGCACATATCATGTAGTTTATGTGATAAAAATTTGAGCTTCTAGCTCCTTATAGAACTCTAGATATGGCAGTTTTGGTGAAGATGAAAATAAAAATCAGATTTTGGAAATTTAAGTATAATACTATTATATAAGCACTCAAAATTTAATAGTATAAAATATAAATCAAAACCCACTAACTTATATAATAAATTTATATAAATATGTACAATGTTAAATAAGTGGACATTTTATAAAAATGGTAACTTGTTAAGTTTTATAAGTTATAAAACTATAAACATGATTTTTACGACTTTTTCGGCTAATACCGTAAAATTAACGTTTTTGTTAAATAAAACTTAGATGGTTGGACCCGTCTAATGTAAACTTTATAAAACTTTTATACTGATATATAAACATGTATAACAAGTAAAAACCGATAAAACCCGAACAATTGGACATACGGACATTAACGAGCTAAGTAAACATATTGGACTAATAATTGGACTAAATAAGTTAAACTCTTATAAAAAGAACTTATTGGGCTTAACCCATTTAAGCCCAACTTGTAAAGTGTAGATACTGATAATATAAGTATAACATGGATTAGTACAAGTTAAAGAAGTTATAATAAGTTATTGGACTTAAAACACGTAAATAGGTGAAACTAGTAAACTAGTATAAACGTTACCGACACATAACACTAAAGTGAGTAAACGAGAATATGTAAACCCACTTGATCATCATATATATAAAATCATCATATGTATACATAATTGTTATTTTTATAAAGTCATTGGACATGAGTCTAAGACGAGTATTATTTGTCTAGGTTTCCGTGATTGAAGCACGTACCGTACGTCCGAATTGCCGATAACCCGACTTCCCACATCAACGTGAGTTCATAGCCTCGCACTCTTTTAAATGTTTTTATGAAATGTTTTATAAACCCGCGAGGGAGATAACATGTTAGTTTTTATAAAATAGGACACCATTTGTCCCGATTGTTTGTTTATTGATTTGGACCCGAATGAATGAATGACCCGATTGTATGACCCGATAAATGATTAAAGGACCCGATAGATGAAATTAAATGGATTATTAAAGTTAGGTTATGTCACTAAAAGTCCCATTAGCATGAATTGTGAACTACTGGGAGTTGGTAGACGCTTGTGCATATAATAGTACTATTTGGGGACGATCACCCCAGTTCGCGCCTTGACGGTTGATCCCCGTCGTGCCACATTGATTGGTAAGCGAATTTATGTATGAGAAGATTTCCATAGCGTGACCTTTGTGACGACACGCTACTTTAGATGGGCAAATTGAGTATCGGGTTAGCTACCCGTTGTTGGTTTAGTAAGGTAACAATGTCATGCGGCTTATAATAATCCGATTAACGAAATACTAATAGACGCACCGAATTACGATGTATTGCCTGACTAGCAATACAGGGTCATACTATTGATATTATGTTCGTGTTTTGGTTTTCATAACCATATCCATATAACGGTTTTTATTTAACTTTATACAACGTCGTAAGACGTATTGTATGATGTTTTTAACGACAATTATTCGTATAATGGTTTTTAAGGCTAATGCCTATATTATGATTTTGATAAAGATTTTTATAAAATGATTTTGGCTATTTTATGTCCTATTCCAATGATTTGTAAAAAATGATTTTCGGTAATAATTTTATACCGATGTTATATTGATGTAATTTATTAAACTCTATGAATTCACTCGGCGTTATCGCTGACCTTTTCTTTTAACATGTTTTATCTCAGGTACTTGAAGGTAATTCTCGGGAAGACGACAAGAATTCAAGGCTCGCACTTAAACAATATTTTCCATTCAAATATTTTGTAAAACTTTATATGATATGTAATGACTTGGGACCTATGTAACTTTGATATTTATGAATGGAAAAGCTTTATTAATAAATGATGCGATTTTTATGCGTTGTTTATGATGTGAGTAATGTGCTATCCCGTAACACCAACGAGTCTTCCGCTGTATTGAGTTGTATAAATTTGGGGGTGTTACAGTTTGGCATCAGAGCTCTCGTTATAGAGAACGAAAGATTTTTAAAACTAAGGTTTTGAATAAAACATTTCAAAATCTTTTAACTATAAACATTTTTCAAAAAATGTCAAAAAATCTTTTTACCATAACGGTGCCGAAGAATTCCCGAGTTACCGACAAGGCCAGACTGAGAAGTGTTATTTTAATATATATATAACTTGGGTTATATATATATGATGTAATTTTATTACGTGATTGTTTGATGATTATTTTGATATTTATACGAAGTATTTATACGACGTAGATTGTCACAAGAAACCCTAAATTCCCTAGTAAATTAATCGAAGCTATTCTCGTAGGAATTCTAGCTATCCTAGATCTAAACCAAGTTGTAGATATTTATGATCCCAACAAATGGTTGATATTCGTAGAAATGTAGATATTAGTTGATTGTGATATTGAAAAAGAATTGGCGAGATAAAATCTGATATCGATGTCATGACGATCTTTCCTTATAGAGTGGAGTTTGACAAAACGTTACCACCTGGAAAGATGTCATCTGATTCGTTGTCATCCAATTCTTAAATTGAAATCGAAAGGGTGAATGTTGCACTTGAGGCTGTCATTGGAACCATTATCCAAAAGCCTCATGCCACTAATACCTTTCCGAGAAGTCTAGTTGAATGATCAAGTCATTTCATACTAGTAACTCATTTGATAATTGTTGTTGTAAGAGCTATAGGATTGGAAATTAAGTATTGATTCATATCGAGCTTTTATTGCCCTTTTAAGGTTTATAAATTAGATTGAAAGTATTGGAATATGAGGTAGGATATTGAATTGAGTATAAAATTGGTTGAAACTTAAATGAAGTAAAAATTTAACTTGTATGGAATATGAGATTGTTAAGAGGAAGTCGTTAAGTCCTGTGATTGAATTATAAGGTTTTAAATGATTATTGAATTCGTGTTAAGTGTTGTTTCTAGGCCATTGTCCACTAACGAGGATGCCCAGTGTCCAACAAATAAATTGAAGAAATCTTCTTCTGAATTGGGACCGATGGATCTTCCAGGACATGTGGGACACCTAGTGACTCTTGTAGATTAGTATTCATTGTGGTATCTTTTAAAAATAATCCCTAACTTAACTGAGACATCAGATGGTAGGATGAGTTCTGAGAATTGTATGACATAGTGACACGTAATATGTTACGATACAATTTGACTTGTTTGTGATTAATGAAAAAGACTACCTTTGATTGCTAAATTCTACATGTATCAATGTTATCTATCTTTTATTGCTTCATCCTAATGTTCGCATTAGTGATGCAACCATTGAACAAGTACTCATCTTGATTTGAGTTACGTTGTGAATCATTCTTCGTGAGTGCCATCGAGGTCATGAACCTCATGATTACTTGGCTAAGCTCATTTCCTATCTTATTGTAGTTAAGTTCTTGGTGAACAACTTTTCATCACTTTTTTGCAGATCACACATTGTTTTTATAAAGTTAAAACGGTATCCTTTGAGAAAATTTAATTTTCATCACTATAAGGATTATTCAAAGTGAGATTTATAAGTGATTGTTATCAAAATAAAGTTGTTTATGAAACCCTTTGGAAAACTTAATTGTTTTCATGACAAAGAAAATATTTGTAAATTTATTTTTTATTCTTATTTAAGAATTAAGCATGAAAATGTTTTTATTATAGACATGATGATAAAATTTTGACGAACTGAGTATTGCATCATTAATCTTGAAATTGTATATAGTTGCACGCCTACATACAATTTGGAAGGGACCATGCAAGACTGATTAGTAGTCACCATAAAATTATTAACAAACACTGAATTTTCATTGAAGATTGTGAAGGATTAAATTTTTATGAGATCTGCAAGAAGTGAAAAATAGGGACATAGTGTTAGGGACACCTACATATGTGCCTGTAGCATCCATTCTTCTAAGTTGAATTTACTCATATGTGGAAATTGTCTTATTTGACAATTGACAATTCTTTCTTGACAAATTCTCCCGTAGTGAGATTCTTAGGAAAAGTTTCTGATTATCGAGTGTTGATACCCGACTGGATGTATCGACGTTCCTATCATTTCTTTTGAGTTGATTTCATTTGAATGACCTGGGTAACGATCCGAGGAGCTTTCGAATGCGTACTCAAATTATGGAAACATGGGATATATTCATATTCGTTAAATGTTTTCATCTGTATCTGATTTGAAATTCTCTCGCATAGATTATGCGTTGACCTTACTCTTTTAATAGTAATTGTGTATCCTAATATCCCTGAACTTGTGAAGGATTATGAGTTATTATTAGTCTTTGAGAAGTTCACATCTTATCAACGGCGATGAAACCGGAAAGTTGATAGTGCCAGTAAAATGGATTGATTGATTATGACATGACGACATTGTCTTGATTGATGGGAACTCGAGTAGAATTCCCCTAAAAAGATAAGATGTTGATTATCAAAAGTGATATAAATAATTCTTGGTGGATGACGATATCTTGTATTTAGAATTGAAATTATATTGTGAATGATTGTGAATTAGTCATAGATATTATAATTTAGAAAGAACTTAAAATAAATATATTAAAAGATTTTTATGTTATCTGAAACTTTAAGAGGTATTTGCTGGTAAATTTCCTAGACTTTTGCCATTACGGCAAGTTGAAATTGGTATTGATTATATTTCCGGTGCTGCACTTGTGGCTTGTGCATTGTACGTCAGCACCATATGAATTAAAGGAATTACCGTACAACTGAGAGAGTTGTCGTAGGAAAATTTTATTATACCAAGCCTGTCATCATGAAGAGCTATGGTGATATCATTCCTTATATTTATAGATTACTGTGAACTAAGTAAATTGACAATCGAAAACGATATCCATAACTCGAAATGGAAGATTTGTTCGATCATTTACAAAGTTCTAGCATATGTTTTAAATATTTGATCCACGGCATGGTTATCATCAACTTCGCATCTGCGGAAAAGATTATGTATTCCAATCACTACATCCGGTACTTGTAATGGACATTATGAGTTTCACGTGATGTCGTTTGGATTGACTAATATACATGTAGCATTCATAATTTGGGTGAATCACGTGTGTAGGCTGTAATTTGATAAATTCATGCTCGTGATCATTAAGGACTATATGTTTGTTTATAAGAATAAGAATGAGTTAATAATTATTGATAGATTACCCTGAATTGGCCGAACAATGAAAACCTGTACCTTGAATAATTGATAGGTGATTAAAGACTTAAACCTTTACATTAATTGACCGTGTGATTAATAAGATAATGGAATATATTGACTCTTCAAAAATTAAGAGCCCTTTTAAGACTTTGGATTTTTACCAAAAAAGAAAGTGCAAACGTGTTTTGACAAATGTTTTAACAAAGGATTTTAAGGGATTATTCCCTTATACACAAACCATTTAACTAAACTTCTGTTTAGGGGTAAATGTTTGTGTATACCTCAAGATAACTTAAGAAGGATTGAGGAAATCATTTAAACCATAACTTGAAATTTGAAACGACAATTTTTGCTTTTCAACTAAGAAAATTTTGACCAAAGTATAACCAAAGAATTCTCGAACATTTTTGGATCTTATTAATTATTTTAATTATTTTCGATAAATCAACAAAAATCTTGTTAATTAAATTAAAAATTATTTTGAACATTTTCATATGATTGGACGGACTAAGAAATTTAAAATCTTTACCTTTACATTTCATAAAAAATGAATATTTATTATTTAATTAGTCGTAATAATTATCGACGCTTTAGACGTCGAATTGAGTAAAACGGATAAAAATAATAGTGGAGACGAATCTGGAACTTAGAAAATATGAAGAAAGGTGAACGTAATTACTGACGCATAATATAGAAAGAATATCTGAGTGAATTGTGGACATGATAATTATATCATCATGAGAAGTGAATATAGATACCGACGCATTATGTAGAAAAGATAAAGAACCAGTTAGGACATGTTCCTTAATAATGAGGGTGCAAAATAAATTGTCGAACAATTTAAAATAAACAATGATTGTAAAAAGGATAATATAAATAGTGAAAGGTTTCACGGCTAATGTGAACCATTAAAATTGAGAAGCCGATAGCGTTAAATATTTTAAAGACCACTTGTGGTTGCCTAAATATGGAGATTTTGAGATATAGTTATGTTGGAATTTGTAAGTATAAGTATTATATGTATGTCATTTTTGACTAAAAGTATCTTTGTCTGAAGAAGTTGTACTAATGACAAATTATGAAGGCAAACATCGCCTCATACATTAGTAAACGTCTAGCTATTACAAAGGTCATCATTTGAATTTGATTCGATTTGGGTCATCGTCGACAGACTGACCAAATCTGCTAATATCATTCCTGTTAATGATAAATGCAAAAGAGTTATGTAAACATGGTGTGCCTGTATCGATCATCTTTATCAAGATCCTCTCTTCGCATCGAATTTCTAGAGATTTGCTCAGAAATCATTGAGAACGAACCTTGATGAGAGTACTATGTACCACCCCAATCGAAGGGACGAGGTAAAGTAACGATACAAAGTAATACAAGTGTTGTTTTATGTTTGAATGATTGACCTTTGGTAATAGACCGTATCATCGTTTTCCTTTGGAGAGATTATCCTTGATAACTATCGTATTAGGATCGAGATCTAATCTTGTTAGGATCTAAATCTTAGAGCATCTATAAGCAAGAGTTGAGATGGAGATATCCGACATACACCCATAGTGAGTTGGACATGTCTTTTAGGTTTAAGGTTTCCTATGATGGCGAACCTAACCTTACAAAATACCTGACCCGCGAGATCTGAAATGATTGTTGAAATTATGATTTGATTATTGACTGCCGATAGTGGGCAGGAGGTTATGTGGATATGAAATGTGGATCTTGAAGTGCCAAATGGGTAGCGAAGTTATGCCAAAATTTTTAACCTTGGAAAAATGAATTCATGATCTGACAAATCATGGGATATAAGTCCCCGTTGTATGGGACCATTGAGATGATGTAAAAGTTGGGATTGAAAGGCATATAAGCTGGATCTACCCTAGGACTTCAAGAGCTGCGTAAATTATGTTTCGTATATCGAACTTGATGGAATATCTATCAAGTGAAAATCCGAATTCTTCTTAATAAAGCTTAGATCGGCGAAAAGTTGCATTCATCAAAAACCCGTGAACATCATGGATAGAGAAAGTAAGTCAACATTTAGCCTGATCTTATTCCCGTAGTTATGTTTGAGGAAACTCGAGTATTGTAATGGATTACACTTGTGAGAAAAGACCGAATGTGGAGGAAATACCCACATGACTTTAACTCTATAAGAAGCGAGTAGTAAGATGATCTTTGAGGACAAAGATCCTGTTTAGGGGTAAATGCTGTGACAATCCGTCAATTTATGGTCAATATTTTATTCTCAATATTTATTTGAAAATATTATTTATGAACTCACTTATTTTTGGGAAGAAATTTGGATTTACGTCTTGAAGTAGCATCGACTACGTCTAAACCGGAGGATTTTACGTTACGTGCTTACGTTTACATACACCGTCTTTGGTGACAGTCCGACATTTCAGAAAATAAATTTATCCGTGAATATTATTTTGGAGTTTTAAATTTGTGTTAGTTCATAAACTCACAAATTTACGAGAAGAGATTAGGACTTACGATTTTATTTTAACGTCCTTTACGACTAAACCGGAAACCTTAGGATTACCTATTTACGTTTTTGAACTCCGTTTTTTATGAGACAATTTTTATTTGATTCGTTTTGTGACGTTGATTCATAATTTATAAAAACGTTTTTCGTAAAACGACCCGAGGGCACGCAAATCGAGGAAACTAGAATCGAGGAGTACCCGTAAATAAATGGGGATGAGACAAGTGGGACACTTGTCCCACCCCCACTCAAAACCGGTCCTAACTAGCTAACACCCTTGAGGTGTCATCTTGAGGTTGCTAACTTAACACTTGTCCTAAAAAGCTTAATAACTAAGCTACCATCTAACAAAACCATCCAACACAAAACAACTTACTCACTTTCCACTCATGCAAACATTCTCATCTCTCTCTCTAACCTCAAAAATGTCATCCCATATCCATCCCAAAAACACCATCATTGATCAATTTAAACCACAAAATCATGTGTTATTTACACATATGTTGAAGCCCCTTTGAAACCCTATTGATTGGTGGTGCTTATAACATCCAAGGAGGAGTTTCCATGGAGTATTAGAGCTGATTTTCCACAAGGAGATTATGAATATTGGTGGTCTTGAAGATGGTCTTGGTGCATTACAAGTTTCTCCATCAAAATCCATGTTTTGATCAACCTACATCATCATGGTGGTATAAAGATTGTCCTCCTCATCTTCTTGTTATTTTGATTATGTAAACATGTATTTTATTTCCTATTGTATATGTATATGATGATTATATGATGATAAAAGTATTGTGTGGGGATTTGGTGTTGATAAACATGATTAAAAAGGTGAAAAACTATAAAGAACAAGGCTAAAATCTTGCTTAAAAATGATGGCTGTATAAAACAGTAAAGAAACATGTCATGAACTGATAAAATAGCATAAATTAATGGATTTACAGTAAGCTATGGGTCTTGTACACATGTGAGAGTTGGCCATGCAATGGAATCATTGTAATGAGTGAGATATGGTCAAAACAAGTTTAGAGAACCAATCTGAGTTTACTGTTTTGGACGAATTTTAGAAAATACTTAGAAGATGATTCAACAGTAGCTATAGAAGAGTTAAATGGAGCACATATCATGTAGTTTATGTGATAAACATTTGAGCTTCTATCTCCTTATAGAACTCTAGATATGGCAGTTTTGGTGAAGATGAAAATAAAAATCAGATTTTTGAAATTTAAGTATAATACTATTATATAAGCACTCAAAATTTAATAGTATAAAATATAAATCAAAACCCACTAACTTATATAATAATATGTACAATGGTAAATAAGTGGACATTTTATAAAAATGGTAACTTGTTAAGTTTTATAAGTTATAAAACTATAAACATGATTTTTACGACTTTTTCGGCTAATACCGTAAAATTAACGTTTTTGTTAAATAAAACTTAGATGGTTGGACCCGTCTAATTTAAACTTTATAAAACTTGTATACTGATATATAAACATGTATAACAAGTAAAAACCGATAAAATCCAAACAATAGGACATACGGACATTAACGAGCTAAGTAAACATATTGGACTAATAATTGGACTAAATAAGTTAAACTCTTATAAAAAGAACTTATTAGGCATAACCCATTTAAGCCCAACTTGTAAAGTGTAGATACCGATAATATAAGTATAACATGGATTAGTACAAGTTAAAGAAGTTATAATAAGTTATTGGACTTAAAACACGTAAATAGGTGAAACTAGTAAACTAGTATAAACGTTACCGACACATAACACTAAAGTGAGTAAACGAGAATATGTAAACCCACATGATCATCATATATATAAAATCATCATATGTATACATAATTGTTATTTTTATAAAGTCATTGGACATGAGTCTAAGACGAGTATTATTTGTCTAGGTTTCCGTGATTGAAGCACGTACCGTACGTCCGAATTGCCGATAACCCGCCTTCCCACATCAACGTGAGTTCAGAGCCTTACACTCTTTTAAATATTTTTATGAAATGTTTTATAAACCCGCGAGG
Organism: Glebionis coronaria; assembly: GCA_025667525.1. NCBI lineage: Eukaryota > Viridiplantae > Streptophyta > Magnoliopsida > Asterales > Asteraceae > Glebionis > Glebionis coronaria. The sequence continues at coordinate 463,844,700 of CM046874.1, forward strand.
GAGATAACATGTTAGTTTTTATAAAATAGGACACCATTTGTCCCGATTGTTTGTTTATTGATTTGGACCCGAATGAATGAATGACCCGATTGTATGACCCGATAAATGATTAAAGGACCCGATAGATGAAATTAAATGGATTATTAAAGTTAGGTTATGTCACTAAATGTACCATTAGCATGAATTGTGAACTACCGGGAGTTGGTAGACGCTTGTGCATATAATAGTACTATTTGGGGACGATCACCCCAGTTCGTGCCTTGACGGTTGATCCCCGTCGTGCCACATTGATTGGTAAGCGAATTTATGTATGAGAAGATTTCCATAGCGTGACCTTTGTGACGACACGCTACTTTAGATGGGCAAATTGAGTATCGGGTTAGCTACCCGTTGTTGGTTTAGTAAGGTAACAATGTCATGCGGCTTATAATAATCCGATTAACGAAATACTAATAGACGCACCGAATTACGATGTATTGCCTAACTAGCAATACAGGGTCATACTATTGATATTATGTTCGTGTTTTGGTTTTCATAACCATATCCATATAACGGTTTTTATTTAACTTTATACAACGTCGTAAGACGTATTGTATGATGTTTTTAACGACAATGATTCGTATAATGGTTTTTAAGGCTAATGCCTATATTATGATTTTGATAAAGATTTGTATAAAATGATTTTGGCTATTTTATGGCCTATTCCAATGATTTGTACAAAATGATTTTCGGTAATAATTTTATACCGATGTTATATTGATGTAATTTATTAAACTCTATGAATTCACTCGGCGTTATCGCTGACCTTTTCTTTTAACATGTTTTATCTCAGGTACTTGAAGGTAATTCTTGGGAAGACGACAAGAATTCATTGCCCGCACTTAAACAATATTTTCCATTCATATATTTTGTAAAACTTTATATGATATGTAATGACTTGGGACCTATGTAACTTTGATATTTATGAATGGAAAAGCTTTATTAATAAATGACGCGATTTTTATGCGTTGTCTATGATGTGAGTAATGTGCTATCCCGTAACACCAACGAGTCTTCCGTTGTATTGAGTTGTATAAATTTGGGGGTGTTACAAAAACCATTATACGAACCAATGTCGTAAAAATATCATACAATACGTTTTATAACGTCATGTAGAGTTAAATAAAAATCGTTATATGAATATGGTTATGTAAAACCAAATCACGAACATAATATCAATAATAAGACCCCGTATTGCTAGTCAGGCAATATATCGTAATTTAGTGCATATAGTAGTAGTTTCGTTATTTGGATTATTATAAGCCGCATGACATTGTTACCTTACTATACCAAACAACGGGTAGCTAACCCGAAACTCATTTGCCCATCTAAATTAGCGTGTCATCACAATAATCACGCTTGTGTAAATCTTCTCATACATAAATTCGCTTACCAATCAATGCGGCACGACGGGGATCAACCGTCAAGGTGCGAACTGGAGTGATCGTCCCCAAATAGTACTATTATATGCATAAGCGTCTACCAAATCCCGGTACAATTCATGCTAATGGGACTTTTAGTGACATAACCTAACTTTAATAATCCATTTCATTTCATTTATCGGGTCATATATTCATTCATCGGGTCATACAATCATTCGGGTCCAAATCAATAAACAAACAATCGGGACAAATGGTGTCCTATTTTATCAAAACTAACATGTTATCTCCCTCGCGGGTTTATAAAACATTTCATAAAAACATTTAAAAGATTGCGAGGCTATGAACTCACGTTGATGTGGGAAAGCGGGTTATCGGCAATTCGGATGTACGGTACGTGCTTCAATCACGAAAACCTAGACAAATAATACTCGTCTTAGACTCTTGTCCAATGACTTTATCAAAATAACAATTATGTATACATATGATGATTTTGTAAATATGATGATGATCAAGTGGGATTGTACATTTTTTACTTATTCATTATAGTGTTTAGGTGTTGGTAACATTTTTATGCTAGTTATACTAGTTCAATTTAATTACATTTTGAGGCCCAATAAGCCTATTACAAGCCCAATACTTTTCATTAGCCCAATTATACTTTTAATATCAGTATTGTACTTTACATGTTGGGCCCAAGTGGGTTAAGCCGAATAAGTAAATTAATAAGTGTTTAGCCCATTTAGTTGGATTAATAGTCCAATAATGCTAACTTAGCCCGTTAATGTCCGTATGTTATATAGTTCGGGTTTTATCGGTTTTTACTTGTATTAAGTACATATATATCAGTATATGACTATTAAAAAGTTTACAATAGACGGGTCCGACCGTCTAAGTTTTAATTGACGAAAAACGTTAATTTTACGGTATTAGCCGAAAAGACGTAAAACTTAGTATATAGTTTTATAACTTATAAAACTTACCAAACTACCATTTTTATATAATGTCCATTTCTTTATCCTCATAATGGGTTTTAATTCACATTTTATACTATATTTATTTGAGTGCTTATATAATAATATTAAACTTTAATTTTACAAAATCATTCCTAAATTTTAAGTTCACTAAAATGTCCATATCTAGAGTTCTATAATGAGAGAGGACCTCAAATTTTTATCACAGAAACTACATGATATGTACTTCATTTTACTCCCTTATAGCTACTAATGAATCAACCTCTAAGTATTTTATAAAATTCGTCCAAAATAGTGTAGTTAGATTTTCACTCTAAACTTGTTTTGATCATATATCACTCATTATAATGATTCCATTGTATGGCCAACTCTCACATGTGTACAAGACCTAATACTTACTGTATATTGATTCCACTTTGCCATTTTATCAGTTTAACATGTGGTTAGTTACTGTTTTTATACAGCCAACTTATTAAGCAAGATTTTAACCTTTTTACATATGGTTTTCCATCTTTTTAACCATGTTTATCAACACCAAATCCCCACACAATATTTTTAATCATCATATATTCATCATATACATGTACAATAAGAAAGAAAATACATGATTACATAATCAAAATAATAAAAGGATGGGAAGAACAATCTTTATACCACCAAGATTAAGTAGTTGCAAGGATCAAGACTTGGTTTTGGGTCACCAAATCTTATGAACTCTTGTATGAAATCTTCAAGATCACCAAGGGAGATGTTGGTCTTTGAAAATCATCCCTACTTCATCTTGCAAACTTCTCTTTGGATGTTAAAATCACCACCAATCTATAGAGCTTCAAAAGGGCTTCATCATATGTGTGAATAACACATGATTTCATGGTTAAAATTGATCAAATGAGGGTGTTTAGGGGTGATATGGGACGAACTAAGAGAGAGAGGGAGGAGAGTATGAGTAGTTTGCATGTATGTAAATGAAGAAATTGTTTTAGAGTGAGTGGTTTTGTGGTTTTGGTGCTTACAAGTTAAGCTAACTACAAGTGTAAGTAACTTGTTTAAAACTTGACACCAAGTTGGTGTGGTATAGCATTTTTCCGTCTCGCTAATTTACGGGTATTCCTTGATTCTAGTTTCCTCGATTTCGTGCCCTCGGGTCGTTTTACGAAAAACTTTTTTATAAATTATGAATCAACGGCACAAAACGAATCTAATAAAAATTGTCTCATAAAAAACGGAGTTCAAAAACGTAAATACGTAATCCTAAGGTTTCCGGTTTAGTTGTAAAGGACGTTAAATTATAATAGTAGGTCCTAATCTCTTCTCGTAAATTTGTGAGTTTACGAACCAACACAAATTTAAAATTCCAAAATAATATTCACGGATAAATTTATTTCCTGAAATGTCGGACTGTCACCAAAACTGTGTATGTAAGCGTAAGCACGTAGCGTAGAATCCTCCGGTTTAAACGTAGTCGATGCTACTTCAAGACGTAAATCCAAATTTCTTCCCAAAAATAAGTGAGTTCATAATATAACATTAAAAATAATGTTTTTAAATAATATTTGAGAATAAAATATCAACCATAAATTGACGGATTGTCACAGCATTTACCCCTAAACAGGATCTTTGTCCTCAAAGATCATCTTATCTTACTACTCGCTTCTTATAGAGTTAAAGCCATGTGGGTATTTCCTCCACATTCGGTCTTTTCTCCCAAATGTAATCCATTACAATACGCGAGTTTCATCAAACACAACTACGGGAATAAGATCAGGCTTATTGTTGACTTACTTTCTCTATCCATGATGTTACGGGTTTTTGATGAATGCAACTTTTCGCCGATCTAAACTTCATTAAAGAATAGTCAGATTTTCACTTGATAGGCATTTTATCAAGTTCGATATACGAAACATAATTCACGCAGCTCTTGAAGTCCTAGGGTAGATCCAGCTTATATGCCTTTCAAACCAATCTTTTACATCATCTCAATGGTCCCATACAAGGGGGACTTAATTCCCATGATCTTTCAGATCTTCAATTCATCTTTCTATGGTGAAAATTTTTGGCATAACTTCGCTATCCATCCTGCACTTCAAGATCTACATTTCATATTCATATAACCTCCTGCCCACTACTGGCAGTCAATAATCTGATCCTAATTTCAACAATCATTTCAGGTCTCGCGGGTTGGGTATTTTGCAAGGTTAGGTTCGCCATCATAGGAAACCTTAAACCTAAAAGACATGTCCAACTCACAATGGCTTTATGTCGGGTGTCTTCATCCCAACTCTTGCTTACAGGTGCTCTAATATATATCCTCACAAGATTCGATCTTGATCCTAATATGATAATTATCAATGATAATCTCTCCAAAGGAAAACGATTTTATAGTTTATTACCAAAGGTCAATCATTCAAACATAAAACAACACTTATTGTATTTTGTATCGTTACTTTACCTCGTCCCTTCGATTATGGTGGTACACAGTATTCTCATCAAGATTCGTTCTCAATGACTTCTGAGCAAATCTCTAGAAATTCGATGTGAAGCGAGGATCTTGATAGAGATGATCGATACAGGCACACCATGTCTACACAACTCCTTTAAATACAAAAGAGTCAATTTCTTCATCAAGAATCTATCATTAACAGGAATGATATTAGCAGATTTGGTCAGTTTGTCGACGATGACCCAAATCAAATCAAATTCAGATGATGACCTTTGCAATAGCTAGACGTTTACTAATGTATGAGACAATGTCTGCCTTCATAATTTGCCATTTGTACAACTTCTTCAGATAAAGATACATTTAGTCAGAAATGACATGAATGGAATACTTATAGTTACGAGATTTCAATATGACTAAATCTCAAAATCCTCTACATTCAGGCAACCACAAGTGGCCTTTTATACATTCAACGCCATCGGCTCCTCAATTCTAATGGTTCATATTAGCCGCGAACCCCTTTTTATTATCTATATTATCCTTCTTACAAGCATTGTTTACTTTTATATTGTTTGGTAATTTATTTTGCACCTTCATTATTAAGGAACATGTCCTAATTGGTTCTTTATCTTTTCTAAATAATGTGTCAATAATTACGTTCACTTTCCTAGATGGAATAAATATCATGACCCTATTTATTCGAAAATTCTTTCTTCACATTTTCTAAGTCTTAGTTCTATCTCAACTATTGTTTTTATCAGTTTTGCTCAATCCGACGTTTAAAGCGTCGGTAATTACTACAAGTAATTAAATAATAAATATTTATTTTTTATGAAACGTAAACACAAAATGTTTTTAAATTTTCTCAGTTTGTCCAATTATATAATAATGTTCAAAATAAATTTAAATTTAATTAACACAATTTTTGTTGATTTATCGGAAATAATTAGTAAGATCCGTAAATGTTCGAAAAACCTTCGTTTATTCTTTGGTAAAAATTTTCTTAGTTGAAAAGCAAAAATTGTCGTTTCAAATTTTAAGTCATGGTTTAACAGTTTCCTCAATCCCTTTTAGGTTGTCTTGAGGTATGCACAAACATTTACCCCTAAACAGGATTTTAGTTAAATGATTTAGGCATAATGAAATAATCCCTTTAAAAATTTCTTTGATAAAATATCTGTCAAAACATATTTCTATTTTGTTTTTAGTAAAACCCAAAGTCTTAAAAGGGCTCTTAATTTTTGAAGAGTCAATATGTATATATCTTACCATCATTAATCAAACGATCATTTTATGTAAAGGGTCAAGCCTTAAATCACACGTTATATATTCAAGGTACAGGTTTTCGTTGTTCAGCCAATTCAGGGAAATCTATAAATAATTATTAACTCATTCTTATTCTTATAAACAAACAAATAGTCCTTAATGATCACAAGCATGAATTTATCAAATTACAGCCTACACACGTGATTCACCAAATTTATGAATGCTACATGCGTATTAGTCAATCCAAACAAAATCACATGAAACTCATAATGTTCATTACAAGTTCTGGATGTAGTGATTGGAATAGATAATCGTTTTCGCGGACGCGAAATTGATGATAACCATGTCGTGGATCAAATCTTTAGAACATACGCTAGAACCTTGTAAATGATCGAACAAATCTATCATCTTGGGTAGTGGATATAGATTTTTAATCGTCAATTTACCTAGTTCACGGTAATCAATAAATGTAAGGAATGATAACACCATAGCTCTTTATGATGACGAGCTTGGTAGAATAAAAGCCTTCTCCGACAACTCTCTCAGTTGTAGGGTAATTCTTTTAATGCAGATGGTGCTGACGTATAGTGCACACGTGATAGGTGTGTAAACACCCATCCTTTATACCACTTAATTACAATAATAACCGAGCCAAAACGTGTATTTTATGTCATTTATGTCGGAATTATGCGTGGTTTGTGTTTTTGTTGTGATTTAGGACGAAAAGGTTAAAAGTGGAGAAAACACGGGCATTCACAGGCTTTTATTGAAGAAAAAGATGAAAGACGAAGTCAAGAAGTCAAGAGTGCATAAAGAACGGAAGTGCAAGACCAATTCTGAAGATTTATCGAAGAAAAAGTCAAAAGACGGAAGTTTACTTAAAGCCGAAGAACTCAAGTCTAATTTATTGAAGAATGAAAAGACGAGTTTAAAGAAATCCCGAGCCAAGAGTCATTGAAGTCCAAGATTAAAGAAGATTAAAAGGCTTAAGGACTAATGGTGCAATTAACAAAAGATTAAAGGCTTAAGGACTTGATCATACAATTAAGAAGAAAGGAAAGAGGGGAGGAAGCTTCCTAAGCATTCCTTAATCTCCCCTATATATAGATTAGGATTTCATTAGTTAGTTTTTGTTGGCTAATAGTGACAACTAGTTCTTCCATTTTACTTACCTTGTCATTTACGTTTCATGTCCATTTAATTACCTTGTCTTGCACCTTAATTACCATTAAATTTCAAGTAAGTGTTCTTTTAATTCTTGTTAATCTTTATCTTTATCTTTATTGTTTGATCTCCTATCTACCTTTCTTAATCTTTGATTTTTATGTTTATGTTCATGTTCATGTTCTTATTTTGATCAAAGTGGGTTTTGATTATCTTGATCTTTATTGTTAGTTTGTTGTTTTGGATTGTTTGATTATCATTAGTATATGTTTATTGAATAGTTTGATTTAATCTTGTGGTTGATTTTGTGGTTGATTTTGGTTATTTTGATTAGATACGTATATCTGTATATCCTTGTTCTTCGCTGTGTTGTTACTGTATATTTCCAGGAAACATTCCGGATCAAGCCGGTTATTCCGAGTGAAGGAGTTTTGCTGATTATTCCGTATAAAAGTTGTTCATCCGGAATATTAGATATTCCGGATCAGTTGTGCTCATTCGGAATAATTCATTATTCCAGATTAAGCATCTCATTCGAAATATTAAAACATTCCGGATCAACCGTTTATTCCGGATCAACAGGATATTCCGGATCAAGGTGATATTCCGGATCAAGGTGTTATTCCGGATCAAGGGAATATTCCGGATTAACCTAACATTCCGAACGAAGGGAATATTCCGGATCAAGCAAGTTCATCCGGAATAATTTATTATTCCGAATCAAGGAGTTTATTCGGAATATCTTGACATTCCGGATCAAGGGTTTCATTCGGAATATTATTCCGGATTAACAGCAACATTCCGAATCAAGACAATTATTCCGAATCAAGACATTATTCCGGATAAGTGACATATTCCGGATAAAAGATTTATTCCGGATCAAGAGTTTTGGTGAATATTCATAGTGAAGAAAAACATTCCGAACGAAGGTGACATTCCGGATGAGTGTTTATTCCGAATGAGGGTATTATTCCGGATGAGCTAATTTTCAGGTTTCTTTAATTTCAGTTTTTAATCTTCTGCTTTTAATTTCCAAGCTTTATTTTTCCCGCCTTTTTACTTAGTCGCACTTTAAGTTTACTTGCCTTAGATTTATTTTAGCCTTGCCTTAGTTTTAAATTTTAGTTGCGTTTTAAGTTTGCCTTAGATAGATTTAAGTTTGCGTTATTTACTTTAATTGCCTTTTAATTTTTGTCACGATTTTAAATACTTTCCATTTACATTAAATTAGACTTAGATTTAAATTACTTGCACTTTTAGTTTAAAGTTTTTGCACTTTTATTTTAAAAAACACCCAAAATATTTGTTTCACCAAAAACAATAGAGTCGTACTTTAAGCCGGAAATCAATTCGTTAAGATACCGAGAAAACGAACTTTCAACATACAAAATCTCTTCATTAACACGCCACGGGTGCAGCATCGGGAATATAATCAATACCAAATTCGACTTTCCTAAATGGCGAAAGTCTAGGTAATTTACCAACAAATACCTTCTAAAGTTTCAGATAACGGAAACATCTCTTAATATATTTATTTTAAGTTCTTTCTAGATTATAATATCTATGACTAATTCACAACCATTCATGGTATAATTTCAAGTTTAAATGCATGGTATGGTCATCCATCAAGAATTATTTATATCACTTTTGATAATCAACATCTTATCATTTAGGGGAATTCTACTCGAGTTCCCATCAATTAAGACAATGTCGTTATGTCATAATCAATCAATCCATTCTACTGGCACTATCAACTTTCCAGCTTCATTGTCGTCGATAAGATATGAATTTCTCAAAAGACTATTAATAATTCATAATCTTTCACAAATTCAAGGATATATGGAGACACAACTACCATTAAAAGAGTAAGGTCAACGCATAATCTACGCGAGAGAATTTCAAATCAGATACAGATGAAAACATTTAATGAATATGAATATATTCCATATTTTCATAAATTGAGTATGCATTCGAAAACTCCTCGGATCGTTACCCAGGTCATTCAAATGAATCCAATCAAAAGAAATGATAGGAACGTCGATACATCCAGTCGGGTATTAACACTCGGTAATCAGATACTTTTTCAAAGAATCTCACCACGGGAGAATTGGACAAGAAGGGGATATCAATTTTCAAATAAGACAAATTCCACAGATGAGTAAATTCGACTCAAAAGAATAAATGGTACGGGCACATATGTAGGTGTCCCTATCAATTTGTCCCTATTTTTCACTTCTTGCAGATCTCATAAAATTTAATCTTTCACAATCTTCAAAGAAAATTTAGTGTTTATTAATAATTTCATGGTTACTACTAATCAGCCTTGCATGGTTACTTCTAAATTGTATGTAGGTGCGCAACTATATACAATTTCAAGATTAACGATGCAATACTCAGTTCTCAAAATTTTATCATCATGTTTATAATAAAAACATTTTCATGCTTAATTCTTAAATAAGAATCAAAAATAAATTTACAAAGATTTTCTTTGTTATGAAAACAATTAAGTTTTCCAAGGTGTTTTATAAACAACTTCATTTCGATAACAATCACTTATAAATCTTACTTTGAATAATCCTTATAGTGATGAAAATTCAATTTTTCTCGAGGCATACTTTTTATCATATAAAAACAATGAGTGATCTGAAAAAGAGTGATGAAAAGTTTTTCACCAAGAACTAACTACAACATGCTAGGAAATGAGCTTTAGCCAAATAATCATGAGGTTCATGATCTCAATGGCACTCAAAAAGAATAATCCACAACGTAACTCAAACCGAGATGAGTACTTGTTCAATGGTTGCATCACTAATGCGAGCATTAGGATGAAGCAATAAAAGATAGATAACATTGATACATGTAGAATTTAGCAATCAAAGGTAGTCTTTTCATTAATCACAAACAACTCAAATTGTACCGTAACACATTACGTGTCACTATGTCATACAATTTCAAGAACTCATCCTACCAACTGATGTCTCAGTTAAGTTAGGGATTTTTAAAAGATACCACAATGAATACTAATCTACAAGAGTCATTAGGTGTCCCACCTGTCCCGGAAGATCCATCAGTCCTAATTTAGAAGAAGATTTCTTCAATTTATTTCTTGGACATTGGGCATCCTCGTTAGTAGACAATGGCCTAGGAACAACACTTAACACGAATCAACAATCAATTAAAACCTTATAATTCAATCACAGGGCTTAACGACTTCCTCTTAACAATTTCTTATTCCATACAAGTTAAATTTTATTTCATTCAAGTTTCAATCAATCTTACTCAATGCGATATCCTACTTCATTATCCAATACTTTCAACTTTATTCTTAGACTTTCAAAGTGTGATAAAAGCTCGATATGAACAACACTTAATTTCCAATCCTATAGCTCTTACAACAATAGTTATCAAATGAGTCACTAGTATGAAACGACTCACACATTCAATTAGACTTCTCGGAAAGGTACTAGTGGCATGAGGCTTTTGGGTAATGGTTCCAATGACAGCCTCAAGTGCAACATTCACCCTTTTGATTCTCAAATTTAAGAATTGGGTGACAACGAATCAGATGACACCTTTCCAGGTGGTAACGTTTTGTCAAACTCCACTCTATAAGGAAAGATCGCCATGACATCGATATCATATTTAATCTCGCCAATTCTTCTTTAATATCACAATCAACTAATATCAACATTTCTACGAGTATCAACCATTTTGTTGGGATCATAAATATACACAACTTGGTTTAGATCTGGAATAGCTAGAATTTCTACGAGAATAGCTTCGATTAATTTACTAGGGGAGTTAGGGTTCCTTGTGACAATCTACGTCGTATAAATACCTCGTATAAGTATTAAAAATAATCATCAAACAATCATGTAATCAAATTACATCATATATATATAATCCAAGTTATATATATATATATTAAAATAACACTTCTCAGTCTGGTCTTGTCGGTAACTCGGGAATTCTTTCGGCACCGTTATAGTCAAAAGATTTTTAGACATTTTGAGAAAAATGGTTATAGTTAAAAGATTTTGAAATGTTTTATTCAAAACCTTGGTTTTAAAAATCTTTCGTTCTCTATAACGAGAGCTCTGGTACCAAACTGTAACACCCCCAAATTTACTCAATTCAATACAGCGGAAGACTCGTTGGTGTTACGGGATAGCACATTACTCACATCATAGACAATGATGAGATGGCATTTATACATGATCTCATCGTTCTTTTCGGGCTTTAAATGCATAAAATGTCATAAAAATACCATATATATGCTTGTGTTTGTTTACTTGTGTATTTTAGGTATGGATATCGTGAAAAAGACAAAAGATCACAAGTTACAAGGAAAAACGGACATGAGAAACGAAGCCGTACAAAGAACCGGGCCCTAATCATGGAATTCTCAACAAATACCCTTGAAGACTTGAAGACAAACAAGATTGATCCTCATTTATTGAAGAAATGACACTTAAAACCCTTGTATATTAATAATTACAAGTTTGGTCCCTTAAGTTTGTCAAAATTACACAAAAGGTCCTTCAACTTTGAAGTAATGGCAAGATTAGTCCCTCAACAAATAAAAATTGCCAATAATGGTCCCTCATCAAGTTAAAGATACAATGAAGACCTTTGAAGATCAAGAATGTCCAAGATCAGCCCTTGAAATAACTCAAAATGGCAAAAATAACCCTTGAAATCCTTTTTCCAAAGTTTTGTGCCAAAACTGCCAATGTGTGAAACTTATTAACAAAGCAAAACACGTTTTAGGGCTGAAATTCTTTATTTGCCAAAAATTCCAAAACACAAGGGCTAAACATGGGCAAAGGAAACATTTGAAACGAATTTGCGCCAAACACATCCATTTCCCCCAAAATCGGATCAAAATTACTACTATTCACCCTTCTTCACCTCCAGATTTTACTCCACTTAAACTTGGGGTAAAAACCAATTCCCTTTGCACACACTTGTTTCACATGTGCAGAAACCTATCCCACACCAAAAACCCTTAATCCCACTCACTATGGACCCCACCCCCAATTCCCGTTTAGCCAATCACAATGCAACTTACTCTCCAAGTTATGTGACGTGTCAAGATCAACAGCAATGATTCATTGCTTCATCACAAAGCTAAAATGAACATCCAGGATCAATTTGGACAGCTCACACCAAGAATTCGTCTAGAAGACTCAAGGGCATAATAGGGAATTCAGTTCTAGGGTTTGTGAATAGTGTTTAGCCAGGCATTTGCCTATAAAAGGAGACCTCAACATGTGAGAGTCCCTTTGTTCCAGTTTTAGGCTATCAATCTTTGTAATTCCTTTTTAAGCTTAATAAAATTTGAATTTCTGAAATTTGAAATCTCTTTTTGATTTTGTTAAAAGTTTGGTGTTTGAGTAGCCTAATTCTGAGTTCCATTTGATTGTTTAGACCTTCCTTAACCTTGTGGTTAAGGCACGTCTAGGTTTGAAAGGTTTTCAAGGTTCAAAAGCCTTGAAGTCCTTGTTTCTGATTTTGGCTTATTTTTGTGTACTAACCCTTAGCCTTAAGCCTTGAGTTCTTTCAAGCTTGTTGACACCAAGCCTGAGAAGGATTCTAAGCCTTTGGTTGAGTTTGTTTGCTGCTTGTGTTGAAGATATCAAGTCCTTGAGGTTCTACTTTGAACCATCAACCAAGGCACTTTGCATCTCCTTATTTGAAGTACCTTGGTCTTGTTCTAGTTGTTGAACAAGGTCCAAGGAGCATTGTTGGCCTTCCTAGGATGTTGTGGAAGGCAGGTATAAGCTCTTGTTAAGATTCCCCTAAAAATTTCATGTTTATGGCTGTTTTGAATTTGGTGCTTTGATTTTGAGTATTGGTGTTTGTACTGGTGATTTTTGAGTTAGATTGTGTTAGTTGCTATTGTTTAAGTGTTTTTGATCATTAAAATCAGTAGGTTATTAGTTAAAATCACAAGTTTCTTTGTTAAGTGGTAGATTAAGGAGTGTTTGGGTCTACTGCACAAGTTGGATTTGTGGCTTGTTAAGTGCTTGTGTGTTGTTTGCAAGTATTAGTATCTGTTTGTTGGGTGTTTTTGTTCATCTGTTTGCAGGTTTTGTGGGGTTGAACACATTGATTCATAGATTGGCTATAAAATCTTCGTAACTTGGTAAAATAGGCTAGGATTTTGAGGACACCTAGATCTAAGCATAGGTTAAGGGTAACAAGTGCTAAATCATAGTTAATCACACCAGGGTAGAAGGATTTGAGGCTTGAAATTGGATCAAGTGTCAAGTATATCAGCAAACTGTTTCTGCATATTGTTCATTGTTCATCAGTAACTTCTAGTGCTTTGATCTTGTTGATTTCTTTGATTCAGTGTTTGATTCTTGTTGCTTTGTGTTTATTGTTAGTTTATATAGCTTGTGTATGCATCTGGTTAAGTTTGGTTGGCTTATTGTGCTTAAATCTGCTTATTAAGTGCTTAACTGCTTATTTGCATATCTGGAGCATATCTGTGGACTGTTTGGCTTATTGTGGCTTATTGTGTGGATCATTTTGTGATTTTATTGTTTCTATTGACTCCTTGTGGTTCACTGATCACAAGGGTGCCTTTGTTTCCAATTGAATCAAACCAGAACTCTCAAATAAGCTTGGTCAATTAGTCAAAGCAGTGGGAACTCCTTTCCCCTGCTGGTTGCCACTAATAGTGCAATTTTGGTGTCAGCTTATCAATAAGCTATAATAGCTTATTTTAACCAGCAACAACTTTGTTTTTGTAATAGGTGCTCATATTTTGACCCATTTGTTCATCCTGGAGCATTTGGGTGGTTGACTTTTAGGTTTGACTAGAAAACCAACTCCTTTGACTTTTACATAAGCCCTTTTGTGCTTATTCTGGCTTATTGGTTGTGCTTATTGGATTTTTGTTGATTGCTATTGCTTATTGAGTCCATTTGAAAGCTTTTGCAAGTTGAATCAGCTTTTGAGGTGCATTATTTCTCAAAAAAGACTATTTTGTCGTTTTGTGGATTTTTGCTTTTCTATTTTCTGGCTTATTAAGTGAGCTTATTGGAAATTTCTTTTGACAGATCTCTTAAGCATCCTAAAAGAGGGTTGTGTGTCAAATTAGAGCTTATGGCATTAGCTTATGGCTTAATGGGCTGAAAAGCCCAATAAGAATAAGCTTTGTGTTCAATAAGCTGTGATAAGCACATTTTCAGCTTTTGGGCCTTTAGAGTTTTGTTCTTAGAATTAAATTTTAAGTCAGATAGGGCTTTTCCAAGTCAATTGGGCCAAGTTTGACTTTTTGGGCCCAAAAGCCCATTTAGGTTGACTGTTTTTGGATTTGGCCCATTTGAGGGCCCAATAGGGGTATTTTGGTAATTTCACTTTGATTTTCTGATTATTTAGGTTAAAATAAACTAGTTTGCAAGTTTTTAGAATTTTTTATAATTTTTGGATTTTTAATATTATTTTATTATTATTTTATTATTATTTTTAAAATTTCACATTTTCCAACTTTTTACATTTTTCTTAGGTTAAATACATTAAAATAGGAATTTAGCAACTTTTAGAATAATTTTATCTCATTTAGATTAATTTTTATAATTATTTAAAGTTTTAATAGTTTTTAAATCATTTTAAATAGCTTTTATTAGTTTTAAAATTTCTAAAAATAGTTTTTAATCATTTTAGGTCATTTTAGAGTTTTACCAATTGAAAAATCTTTATTTGGGCTTTTTGATAATTTATTTGATTTTTAGGGCTTTAATTAGCATTTAAAAATTGAATATTTAATTATTTAAAAGGTTTGAAAAAGTTTTGATCATTGGTAAACTCTTAGTTTATTATTTTTGATTTTTGGTGAATTTTTGGTAACTTTTAGAATTTAATATTATTTTTGTGATTTTTAAGGTTCTACGTCTTAACTTTCTAATAGTGATTTTTCTTGGTAATTTTTATTTTTACGTCTTCGTCATTTTCTCTTCTAATCCCTTTCTAAACCACTCATTAATCACAAACATTTAACAAATTTTTCACACACATATACCTCCTTGGGAAACGAACTTGGAATCCATAAGGGTCATTAACACTTGATTTTTCCTAAAATCATTTGTTTGATACTTACCGCTTTTACGCCTTTTTCCTAAAGGGTGTAATTTACCACAATCACTTTGGCGCCGCTGCCGGGGAGGTGTGTCGTGATTAATTTGTTTTGTTTTTTTTAATATTAACCAAATAGTATTTGTATTAGTAGAACTCTACTAATACGTATTATCGGTTTTCTTGGTTTTTCTTGTACAAATATTATTAATATATTGTATTAAGTATCACAATAAATTTACAATATCTCCAAAAGTGTGAAAACACAACCTTAATTGGGATTTGATCTCCTAATTATTGTATTCGAATCTCAAACAAAAAGAAAAGGCAAAAATAGATAAATACTTTCGTGAAGCTCGATTTTGAAAAATACAAACTATAAGGTGGGTATAAGGCGGGTATTATAAAATATACCGTAAGGAAAAAGGCTCTTAAGTGCTTCGCGCCGCCTCGTTTCCCCGCTTGCTTGTGAGTATTTTGAGATTGAAGGCTAATCGAGGGTTTTGCCGCCCAAAGTATTATTACGTATAGTATATTTGCTTGGTTTCTCTTTGTGATTAAACCCTCTTGAACAATTTGGTTTTCACCAAAGTTCTAAAGTCATTCGAAGGCGTTCACCCCACGTGATCGTTTTCATTCCTTTGAGGCTTCTTTAATCAAGAGTTTGATTCGAGGATAGATTTTGTAGATTGTTGTCTACGAAGATACACCAAAATCCAAAAAAATTAAATATCATCAAAAACACAAAAAAATTGAAAATTCACAAAACACCCAAAAAGAATCTTCTTTGCTCACCTCCCATTCTTCGTGCAGTTTATGATCACTCGTAATCAAGCAAAACGAGCTCGTAAACGACTACAAAAGCAAGCCAATCAAGAGACGTTGATTGTTGAAGAACCTCCAATTGTTGAACCTATTGTAGAACAAGAAGTCGTCATGGCTAATCGTACTATGATGGAGTTGCTACAAGCACCCACCGAGGGTTTTGGAGAGGCTATTGTGATTCCCGCTATCCTTGCGGAGAATTTCGAGATTAAGACAGGTTTAATGTCGATGTTGCAAGCAAATAAGTTTAGAGGTCACGAGAAAGACAACCCGCATTACCATATTAGGAATTTTAACCGTCTCACTGCCACTAGCAAATTTAAGGATGTTCCACATGACGCCATTAAGATGATGTTGTTTCCATACTCGTTGGATGGACCCGCAAAAATTTGGCTCGAGAAAGAACCGCCAAATTCGATTTTAACATGGGCCAATCTCGTTTCTAAGTTTGTGAACAAGTTTTTTCCACCATCTAAAACAACACACTTGAAAAATGAGATTTCACGATTTGTGCAAAGAAATAATGAAAGTTTTTCAATGGCATGGGAACGCTTTAAAGAGATGTTACATGAATGTCCACACCATGATTTTACGGAATTGCATCAAGTGGATACTTTTTATAATGGGCTTAATGATCATGAACGAGATTATTTGAATGCCGCCGCGGGTGGTAATTTTTTGTGCAAAACGACAAATGAGGCTTTGCAAATCATTGAAAATAGATCTAAGGTTTATAACCCTCGTAACACACCGAGTGTTGCCAATATGGGTTCGTCATCTTCGTCACAATCGTCTCGTAGTATCAATGCCTTACATGATGAAGCTAATGAGGAAAATCGGTTTTTTGATAGATTTTCTAATCTTGTGTCCCATTGGAAGGCTCAAGAAGCTTCCAATTCCGCTTCGGTTAAAGCGGTTGCTAAGAGTTGTTTATCTTGTGGGGGAGCTCATGATCTTTCCGAGTGCATTACCGCGGATGGTAACACTTCGAGTGCTTATGTAGCAACGGGAACTTACAACCAAAACGGTCAAGGTTCCCGTCCAAATCAAGCTCCACCAAACCAAAATGTTAACAATTATCGAAACAATAACCAAGGTAATTACCAAGGCAACACACGTAACTACAACAAGGGGAATTATCAAAGTGGGAATGGACAAATTTCTAATCAAAATCAAAACCGTGATTTTCAAAACACTACACAAGGTTTTCAAAATGCTCACACTAAAAATTTGCAAGGAAAATTTTTGGATTATGCTAAAGCAAATGATGCTAAATTTGATAACATGCAACGTGAGATGATTAGCCTAAGATCCGAGTTGAAAAACGAGCTAAAAAATGAACTTGCTAATGAACTCAAAACTAATGCAAACAAAATGGAAGGAAATGTCCAACGTCTTCAACAAAACCAACAAAAGATGGAATTAGGACAACATGAGATTAAGCAAGAGTTATTAAAAGCGGATGCTAGGCAATCAAAATTTAAGGACCGAATGGCTAAGATGTTTGAAGCAATCATGTGCAAACCCTCTTCCTCGGGTGGTCTTCCTAGTGATACCATTGCAAACCCGAAGGGAGAAATGAAGGTTATTACTACACGAAGTGGTAAAACTTTCAAGGAACCAATCTCTCGTCCAAGTACTTCTAAGGAGAAGGAAATCGAGAAAGAACCCGAGGTGATTGTCGAAAAGGAGCACATTACAATCCCACGAAGTACCGCTCAACCACACCTACGGTTGAACCACTACCAATTGTGGAACCCGAGTTTCCAAGGCCGTTGCCTAATGACCAACCCACACCACCTTTACCCTACCCCTCGAGACGAAACAAAGAGAAGTTGCAAGAATGTAACAAACAACAAATCGAGCTTTTTATAAAAATGTTTCAACAAGTGCATTTTGATGTGAGTTTAGCCGACGCGTTGTTATACATGCCTCGTTTCGCTTCCACTTTTAAAAGTATGATGAGCGATAAGGAAAAGCTTTCAAAGCTTTCTAATTGTTCTTCGGTTTATCTTAACCGCATACCGGAAAAAGTTGGTGATCCCGGAAAGTTTCTCATTCCTTGTGACATACAAGATATGAAAGAATGCCTCGCCTTGGCCGATCTTGGTGCGAGCATTAATTTGATGCCATTTTCCATTTGGAAATCGCTTTCGCTTCCGGCTCTCATTCCTTCGAACATGTCCATCGAGATGGCCGATCATTCTACGATTATGGCATGTGGAGTAGCCGAAGATGTTTTCGTGAAAGTGGGGAAGTTCTACTATCCCGTTGATTTTATAGTAGTTGACATCCCCGCGGATCCTCAAGTTTCTCTAATTTTAGGTCGATCATTTTTAGACACTTCGAGATCGCTTATCGATGTTCATGCAAGAACTATCACTTTAAGATTCAACGAAGAGGAACTTGTTATAAACGCTACTCAAAACTCGAAACCTTCTCATGTTTATGCCATCGCTACCATCAATCACATCGACATCATTGATGTGGTTTGCGATGAGTTTTCACAAGAAGTGTTAGGTTTTTCCGATAGCTCGTCATGTGGCAATCCCACTATTTTGGATCCGATTCTTGCTAATTCTACACCAAATCTCACTCCATTCCAAGGAGGCGATTTCACCTCAAATGAAATCGACAATGAAGATGAGGTGTTGATTAGTGATGAAATTTCTATTCCACCATTTCTTTCGCCGATGGAAGTTATGAGTGTTGAACCAAAATCTTCAATCGAGGAACCACCTATCCTTGAATTAAAAGATCTTCCTTCTCACCTTGAATACGCATTCTTGGAAGGTGATGACAAGTTGTCGGTTATTATTGCAAAAGGTCTTGCTAATAATGAAAAAACCGAGCTCTTGAAAGTTCTTAAGGCTCATAAAGGGGCAATTGCGTGGAAAATATCCGACATTAAGGGTATTGACCCAAAATTTTGTACTCATAAGATTTTAATGGAGGAGGACTACAAACCCGCAATTCAAAGTCAAAGAAGGGTAAATCCCAAAATTCACGATGTCATTAAAAAGGAGGTCCTTAAACTCCTTGACGCGGGAATGATTTATCCTATATCCGATAGCCCATGGGTGAGCCCAATCCATTGTGTCCCTAAAAAGGGAGGAATGACCGTTGTGCCCAATGAGAACAACGAGTTAATTCCCACTCGTGTTGTGACCGGTTGGAGGGTGTGTATTGACTACCGAAAGTTAAATGACGCCACTCGTAAAGACCACTTTCCTTTGCCCTTCATGGATCAAATGTTGGAGCGACTTGCGGGAAATGAATTTTATTGCTTTTTAGATGGTTTTTCCGGTTACTTTCAAATCCCTATCGACCCTCGTGATCAAGAGAAGACTACATTTACGTGTCCTTATGGAACGTTCGCTTATCGTAGGATGCCTTTCGGACTTTGTAATGCACCCGGTACGTTTCAACGGTGTATGATGGCAATTTTTCACGATATGATCGAGAAGTCGATGGAAGTGTTTATGGATGACTTCTCGGTGTTTGGTAATTCGTTCACGTCATGTTTATCTAATCTCGAACAAATGTTGAAACGTTGTGAAGAAACCAATCTTGTGCTTAATTGGGAAAAATGTCATTTCATGTGTAAACAAGGAATCGTCTTAGGACATAAGGTGTCGAAGGCGGGGATTGAGGTCGATAAAGCTAAGGTAGACGTCATCGCCAAGTTATCTCACCCCAAAACCGTTAAGGGAGTT
This sequence comes from Glebionis coronaria, assembly GCA_025667525.1. NCBI lineage: Eukaryota > Viridiplantae > Streptophyta > Magnoliopsida > Asterales > Asteraceae > Glebionis > Glebionis coronaria. Next base: position 463,864,585 of record CM046874.1, read on the forward strand.
AGGAGTTTCCTAGGCCACGCGGGCTTTTATCGTCATTTCATCAAGGACTTTTCGAAAATCTCTCGTCCTATGACACACCTTCTCGAGAAGGATGCTCCTTTTAACTTTAATGAGGATTGTGTTAAGGCTTTCGAAACTCTCAAAAGGAAACTTACCGAAGCTCCCATTCTTGTTGCTCCTAATTGGGAGTTACCCTTTGAAATCATGTGCGATGCAAGTGATTATGCTATAGGGGCCGTCTTATGGCAACGTTATGACAAGCATTTTCGTCCTATCCACTATGCTAGTAAGACGATGACCGAGGTTCAATTAAAGTACACCACAACGGAAAAGGAATTCCTTGCCGTGGTCTATGCTTTTGAGAAATTCCGACCTTATCCCGTCTTGACTAAAAGCATCGTGTATACCGACCATTCGGCTATCAATTATCTCTTAGCTAAGCAAGACGCTAAGCCGAGATTGCTTCGTTGGATGCTCCTCCTCCAAGAATTTGATGTCACCGTGCTTGACAAAAAAGGAGCCGAGAATCTAGCGGCCGATCATCTCTCTCGTCTAGAAGATCCTCACAAAGATGTTTTCAAGAACAAGGAAATTACCAAAACATTTCCTCTTGAGACTCTCGGTGTAGTGAATTCTAAAGACATCACCCCATGGTTTGCCGACATTGCAAATTACCATGCGGGCAATTTCATAATCAAGGGTATGACGACACAACAAAAACGAAAATTCTTTCGTGACGTCAAGTTCTATTTTTGGGACGACCCTTATCTCTTTCGGATTTGTGCGGATCAACTCGTTCGACGTTGTGTGTTTGGTGCCGAAGCTTCTAATATCCTTAGAGCTTGTCACGAGGGACCCACGGGTGGTCACCACGGTGCTAATCTCACGGCTAAGAAAGTGTTCGATGCCGGTTTCTTTTGGCCTTCTATCTATCGTGATGCACACGCACTTGTAAAGTCGTGTGATTCGTGACAACGTCAAGGAAAATCGTCTCAACGGGATGAAATGCCGCAAAACATAATTCAAGTATGTGAGATTTTCGACATATGGGGAATAGACTTTATGGGGCCGTTCCCATCGTCTCATGGCAACAAATATATCCTCGTCACGGTGGACTACCTATCTAAGTGGGTGGAAGCTAAGGCTTTGCCTACTAATGATGCTCGTGTGGTAGTGAAGTTTTTGAAGCAACTATTCTCTCGGTTTGGAACCCCTCGTGCTATTATAAGCGATCGTGGAACCCATTTTTGTAATGACCAATTCGAAAAGGTTCTAAAGAAATATGGTGTTACTCATCGTCTTTCTACGGCTTATCACCCACACACGAGTGGGCAAGTCGAGGTTTCGAACCGAGCTTTGAAGAGGATTTTAGAGAGGTCAATTGGAGAAAACCGTGCTTCATGGTCCGAAAAACTTGATGACGCTTTATGGGCTTTTAGGACCGCTTATAAGACACTTATCGGTTGTACTCCTTATAAGTTAGTCTATGGGAAGAATTGTCATATGCCCATTGAGTTGGAGCATAAGGTATATTGGGCCCTTAAGCATGCTAATTTTGACTTGAAGACCGCAGGAGATCACCGAAAAATACAATTGAATGAATTGGATGAATTAAGAGATAATGCTTATGAAAATTCATTAATTTTTAAAGAAAAGACTAAAAAGTTTCATGATTCAAAAATTAAAAACCGGGTTTTTAACATTGGTGATCAAGTGTTGCTTTTTAACTCTCGTCTTAAGATATTTTCCGGGAAATTGAAATCTCGTTGGTCGGGTCTGTTCACCATTACACAAGTGTTTCCATATGGGACCATTGAGCTAGCTCAAGATGATGGTCCTAATTTCAAGGTGAATGGACATAGGCTTAAGCACTACTTTGGTGGGGAAATTCCTTCAATGGTTGCCCTCGACCAAGTCACCTTCCCCAATGATAATTAGCATTGAGGGGATCGAGTCGAGCTCATGACTCGGTAATAAAAAACGAGGTGCCTCGTGGGGGAGATCCCATGCTTATCTTTATGCTCACTATTCACATTATAAGGGGACTTGTACCCTTTCAACTCGTTGTCTCGTGGTTGTTTGTGATTGTGCTATCTAGATCATCATCATCTACGATTGAAGACTCTCGTGTTCGTTTACGTGAGCCTCCATCGTTCGTTTGAAGAAGTTTTTCACGATTCCATGACATATCCTTTATTGTTCTAACAATTATCTTTTAGCATACTTAATAAACGGCTTTAGATATATTGTTGATCACCCTTTCTATGCTAGATCCTAAGCATTCGACTCTTCGTCTCTAGTATGGGGGTGCTCCACCTTTAGAATCGAAACATTGAGGACAATGTTTACTTTTAGTATGGGGGGTGAATAGGTACTTGCTTTGCTACGCCCTCACGCTTTCCAATTTTCAATGTTTTGCTAATAAGGCTAAAAATGGCAAAATTTTAAAATTTTTCTTAGTTTTCATAAGTGTTTTTAAGACACGAATGTATATTTTCCGTTGGGTAGAATAAGAGTTAATTTTTGACTTGATGGGCATTTGGAGCCATTTACATTCCTTAACCCGCTCAATTCAAGTTTTGCTAGACTTTTATATAGGGAGCTTTAAAACGCGAAAGTCTTAATTCATACGGGTTAAGAACAAGAACTTTTCGCAAGTTCCTATAATTGATTCTAGAAAGTCACTTATCAAGGGAACTATAAAACGCATTCTCTAAACTTGAAAAAGTCCAAGAAAGTGCAAGATCCTATAGGTGGCTTGAAAACCCAAAACTTTGATTTGATATAGTCTTAATGAAAGCTAATCCAAATTTGGCTTAATTTTACTTGCATGGCTAAGTATTCACGAGTCTCTTTAATTAGAGGTCTTTATATAGTGAAGAACGAGAAATGCTAGAGTTAGACAAGTGATCATGCTAAACGTAGAACATGAAAGTGTTCTTTCAAAAACTCATATGTTTTTAATTGTGGCTTTTTCTTCCCATAAGATCAATGCATTAGGAATAAATCATAATTGCAATAAGTAAGGTCGTACGATTTGAAAGGTTACTTAGCCTCTAGCGCAAGATCGTTTAAAAGTTGCTCGGGGTTGAATAGAGTTCATAGCCAAGGCATAACTTATTGAAGCGGGACGCGAAGATTGGCGATTATCCAAAAAGGCCCTAACAAGGCATGAGAAGCTCTATTTTTGCTAAAGATCCAAAGATGATGTGAAGTATCATTATTCCTAAATCAATATGAAGGATCGAGACACACGACGAGAAGCAATTACTCCCCTAAAGATCATGGAGAAAGTCTATCCAAAAATACCCTAACAAGGTATGAGGATAAATATATCCAAGTCCGAAAAGGAGGCGGATCGTTGTATATCAAAATCCAAAGTAAAGATTGAAGAGAAATGATGAAGTCGTGGTCCAATATGAAGAATCTCTCAAAAACGTCAAGTGAAGAAATTCCAAATATATGAAGAGAAGACCATAATTTCAAGAACGTCTTCCCAAGATTTGAAGTATGAAGTACATGCCAAATATCGGTCCGAGAAAGGTCTCAAATCGTGAAACGAGTTATGCCAAGATATGAACTTAAGGAGATACACGAGAAGCCGTTTTAAAAGATTTTGTCCTTCGACTAACTATTGATCAAATCGTGCTACTTTGCTTTTGGACTAATAACTACTCAAATAAGTCAATATGAATCACTTGTGATCCATGACAATTAGATAAAAAATGCTAGTAACCCATTTCCTTTTATAATAACTAGGATTGCAGGGAGAAAAAGTATTACACAATTTGGACGTATGAGTAGTGTTAGCATTGTGACTTGTACCAACAATGATCTCGTTTTTGCACTTAGCATGGAATGTATGACAATCAAGGATGACGAAGTTTACTCTAAGGGACATTTACTTGTTTCTATTCTTTGACCCTAAAAGTCACTTTTAGTGATGAAAATCATACATTATGTCTTTACACATCTTCGTAGTATGTTGCAAGTCTTTTTACTCTACAATAAAGGTTAATAAAATTGAACTTTGGTGATGCTTAGATACTTTATTCTAGCATTGCGTGAGGGCACGGCAATGGCTTAGTATGGGGGAGTGATGAGATGGCATTTATACATGATCTCATCGTTCTTTTCGGGCTTTAAATGCATAAAATGTCATAAAAATACCATATATATGCTTGTGTTTGTTTACTTGTGTATTTTAGGTATGGATATCGTGAAAAAGACAAAAGATCACAAGTTACAAGGAAAAACGGACACGAGAAACGAAGCCGTATAAAGAACCGGGCCCTAATCATGGAATTCTCAACAAATACCCTTGAAGACTTGAAGACAAACAAGATTGATCCTCATTTATTGAAGAAATGACACTTAAAACCCTTGTATATTAATAATTACAAGTTTGGTCCCTTAAGTTTGTCAAAATTACACAAAAGGTCCTTCAACTTTGAAGAAATGGCAAGATTAGTCCCTCAACAAATCAAAACTGCCAATAATGGTCCCTCATCAAGTTAAAGATACAATGAAGACCTTTGAAGATCAAGAATATCCAAGATCAGCCCTTGAAATAACTCAAAATGGCAAAAATAACCCTTGAAATCCTTTTTCCAAAGTTTTGTGCCAAAACTGCCAATGTGTGAAACTTATTAACAAAGCAAAACACGTTTTAGGGCTGAAATTCTTTATTTGCCAAAAATTCGAAAACACAAGGGCTAAACATGGGGAAAGGAAACATTTGAAACAAATTTGCGCCAAACACATCCATTTCTCCCAAAATCGGATCAAAATTACTACTATTCACCCTTCTTCACCTCCAGATTTTACTCTACTTAAACTTGGGGTAAAAACCAATTCCCTTTGCACACACTTGTTTCACATGTGCAGAAACCTATCCCACACCAAAAACCCTTAATCCCACTCACTATGGACCCCACCCCTAATTCCCGTTTAGCCAATCACAATGCAACTTACTCTCCAAGTTATGTGACGTGTCAAGATCAACAGCTATGATTCATTGCTTCATCACAAAGCTAAAATGAACATCCAGGATCAATTTGGACAGCTCACACCAAGAATTCGTCTAGAAGACTCAAGGGCATAATAGGGAATTCAGTTCTAGGGTTTGTGAATAGTGTTTAGCCAGGCATTTGCCTATAAAAGGAGACCTCAACATGTGAGAGTCCCTTTGTTCCAGTTTTAGGCTATCAATCTTTGTAATTCCTTTTTAAGCTTAATAAAATTTGAATTTCTGAAATTTGAAATCTCTTTTTGATTTTGTTAAAAGTTTGGTGTTTGAGTAGCCTAATTCTGAGTTCCATTTGATTGTTTAGACCTTCCTTAACCTTGTGGTTAAGGCACGTCTAGGTTTGAAAGGTTTTCAAGGTTCAAATCCTTGAAGTCCTTGTTTTTGATTTTGGCTTATTTTTGTGTACTAACCCTTAGCCTTAAGCCTTGAGTTCTTTCAAGCTTGTTGACACCAAGCCTGAGAAGGATTCTAAGCCTTTGGTTGAGTTTGTTTGCTGCTTGTGTTGAAGATATCAAGTCCTTGAGGTTCTACTTTGAACCATCAACCAAGGCACTTTGCATCTCCTTATTTGAAGTACCTTGGTCTTGTTCTAGTTGTTGAACAAGGTCCAAGGAGCATTGCTGGCCTTCCTAGGATGTTGTGGAAGGCAGGTATAAGCTCTTGTTAAGATTCCCCTAAAAATTTCATGTTTATGGCTGTTTTGAATTTGGTGCTTTGATTTTGAGTATTTGTGTTTGTGCTGGTGATTTTTGAGTTAGATTGTGTTAGTTGCTATTGTTTAAGTGTTTTTGATCATTAAAATCAGTAGGTTATTAGTTAAAATCACAAGTTTCTTTGTTAAGTGGTAGATTAAGGAGTGTTTGGGTCTACTGCACAAGTTGGATTTGTGGCTTGTTAAGTGCTTGTGTGTTGTTTGCAAGTATTAGTATCTGTTTGTTGGGTGTTTTTGTTCATCTGTTTGCAGGTTTTGTGGGTTTGAACACATTGATTCATAGATTGGCTATAAAATCTTCATAACTTGGTAAAATTGGCTAGGATTTTGAGGACACCTAGATCTAAGCATAGGTTAAGGGTAACAAGTGCTAAATCATAGTTAATCACACCAGGGTAGAAGGATTTGAGGCTTGAAATTGGATCAAGTGTCAAGTATATCAGCAAACTGTTTCTGCATATTGTTCATTGTTCATCAGTAACTTCTAGTGCTTTGATCTTGTTGATTTCTTTGATTCAGTGTTTGATTCTTGTTGCTTTGTGTTTATTGTTAGTTTATATAGCTTGTGTATGCATCTGGTTAAGTTTGGTTGGCTTATTGTGCTTAAATCTTCCTATTAAGTGCTTAACTGCTTATTTGCATATCTGGAGCATATATGTGGACTGTTTGGCTTATTGTGGCTTATTGTGTGGATCATTTTGTGATTTTATTGTTGCTATTGACTCCTTGTGGTTCACTGATCACAAGGGTGCCTTTGTTTCTAATTGAATCAAACCAGAACTCTCAAATAAGCTTGGTCAATTAGTGAAAGCAGTGGGAACTCCTTTCCCCTGCTGGTTGCCACTGATAGTGCAATTTTGGTGTCAGCTTATCAATAAGCTATAATAGCTTATTTTAACCAGCAACAACTTTGTTTTTGTAATAGGTGCTCATATTTTGACCCATTTGTTCATCCTGGAGCATTTGGGTGGTTGACTTTTAGGTTTGACTAGAAAACCAACTCCTTTGACTTTTACATAAGCCCTTTTGTGCTTATTATGGCTTATTGGTTGTGCTTATTGGATTTTTGTTGATTGCTATTGCTTATTGAGTCCATTTGAAAGCTTTTGCAAGTTGAATCAGCTTCTGAGGTGCATTATTTCTCAAAAACGACTATTTTGTCGTTTTGTGGATTTTTGCTTTTCTATTTTCTGGCTTATTAAGTGAGCTTATTAGAAATTTCTTTTGACAGATCTCTTAAGCATCCTAAAAGAGGGTTGTGTGTCAAATTAGAGCTTATGGCATTAGCTTATGGCTTAATGGGCTGAAAAGCCCAATAAGAATAAGCTTTGTGTTCAATAAGCTGTGATAAGCACATTTTCAGCTTTTGGGCCTTTAGAGTTTTGTTCTTAGAATTATATTTTAAGTCAGATAGGGCTTTTCCAAGTCAATTGGGCCAAGTTTGACTTTTTGGGCCCAAAAGCCCATTTAGGTTGACTGTTTTTGGATTTGGCCCATTTGAGGGCCCAATAGGGGTATTTTGGTAATTTCACTTTGATTTTCTGATTATTTAGGTTAAAATAAACTAGTTTGCAAGTTTTTAGAATTTTTTATTATTTTTTGATTTTTAATATTATTTTATTATTATTTTTAAAATTTCACATTTTCTAACTTTTTACATTTTTCTTAGGTTAAATACATTAAAATAGGAATTTAGCAACTTTTAGAATAATTTTATCTCATTTAGATTAATTTTTATAATTATTTAAAGTTTTAATAGTTTTTAAATCATTTTAAATAGTTTTTATTAGTTTTAAAATTTCTAAAAATAGTTTTTAATCATTTTAGGTCATTTTAGAGTTTTACCAATTGAAAAATCTTTATTTGGGCTTTTTGATAATTTATTTGATTTTTAGGGCTTTAATTAGCATTTAAAAATTGAATATTTAATTATTTAAAAGGTTTGAAAAAGATTTGATCATTGGTAAACTCTTCGTTTATTATTTTTGATTTTTGGTGAATTTTTGGTAATTTTTAGAATTTAATTTTATTTTTGTGATTTTTAAGGTTCTACGTCTTAACTTTCTAATAGTGATTTTTCTTGGTAATTTTTATTTTTACGTCTTCGTCATTTTCTCTTCTAATTCCTTTCTAAACCACTCATTAATCATAAACATTTAACAAATTTTTCACACACATATACCTCCTTGGGAAACGGACTTGGAATCCATAAGGGTCATTAACACTTGATTTTTCCAAAAATCATTTGTTTGATACTTACCGCTTTTACGCCTTTTTCCTAAAGGGTGTAATTTACCACAATCAGACAACGCTTGAAAATCGCGTCGTTTAATAATAAAGTATTTCCATTCATAAATATCAAGTTTACATAGGTCCCAAGTCATTGTATTTCATACAGGTTTTACAAAGCATTTTGAATGGAAATTATTATTTAAGTGCGGGCCATTAATTCTTGTTGTCTTCCCGAGAATTACCTTCAAGTACCTGAGACAAACATGTTAAAAGAAAAGGGTCAGCGATACTGCCGAGTGAATTCATAGAGTTTAATAAAACCATCAATATATCATCGGTATATAATTATTACCGAAAATCATTTTGTACAAATCTTTGTAGTAGACCACAAAATAGGCCAAAAACATTTTATACAAATCCTTGTCAAAATCATAATATAGGCTTTCGCCTTAAAAACCATTATACGAACCAATGTCGTAAAAATATCATACAATACGTTTTATAACGTCATGTAGAGTTAAATAAAAACCATTATATGAATATGGTTATGTAAAACCAAATCACGAACATAATGTCAATAATAAGACCCCGTATTGCTAGTCAGGCAATATACCGTAATTCAGTGCATATAGTAGTAGTTTCGTTATTTGGATTATTATAAGCCGCATGACATTGTTACCTTACTATACCAAACAGCGGGTAGCTAACCCGAAACTCATTTGCCCATCTAAATTAGCGTGTCGTCACAATAATCACGCTTGTGTAAATCTTCTCATACATAAATTCGCTTACCAATCAATGTGGCACGACGGGGATCAACCGTCAAGGAGCGAACTGGGGTGATCGTCCCCAAATAGTACTATTATATGCATAAGCGTCTACCAAATCCCGGTAGTTCACAAATCATGCTAATGGGACTTTTAGTGACATAACCTAACTTTAATAATCCATTTCCTTTCATTTATCGGGTCATATATTCATTCATCGGGTCATACAATCATTCGGGTCCAAATCAATAAACAAACAATCGGGACAAATGGTGTCCTATTTTATCAAAACTAACATGTTATCTCCCTCGCGGGTTTATAACAGATTTCATAAAAACATTTAAAAGAGTGTGAGGCTATGAACTCACGTTGATGTGGGAAAGCGGGTTATCGGCAATTCGGATGTACGGTACGTGCTTTAATCACGGAAACCTAGACAAATAATACTCGTCTTAGACTCTTGTCCAATGACTTTATAAAAATAACAACTATGTATACATATGATGATTTTATAAATATGATGATGATCAAGTGGGATTGTACATTTTTTACTTATTCATTATAGTGTTTAGGTGTTGGTAACATATTTATGCTAGTTATACTAGTTCAATTTAATTACATTTTGAGGCCCAATAAGCCTATTACAAGCCCAATACTTTTCATTAGCCCAATTATACTTTTAATATCAGTATTATACTTTACATGTTGGGACCAAGTGGGTTAAGACCAATAAGTAAATTTATAAGTGTTTAGCCCATTTAGTTGGATTAATAGTCCAATAATGCTAACTTAGCCCGTTAATGATTGTATGTTACAATAGACGGGTCCGACCGTCTAAGTTTTAATTTACGAAAAACGTTAATTTTACGGTATTAGCCGAAAAGACGTAAAACTTATTATATAGTTTTATAACTTATAAAACTTACCAAACTACCATTTTTATATAATGTCCAATTCTTTATCCTCATACATATTTATATAAATGAAATATATAAGTTAGTGGGTTTTAGTTCACATTTTATACTATATTTATTTGAGTGCTTATATAATAATATTAAACTTTAATTTCACAAAATCAGTCCTAAATTTTAAGTTCACAAAAATGTCCATATCTAGAGTAATATAATGAGATAGGACCTCAAATTTTTATCACAGAAACTACATGATATGTGCTTCATTTTATTCCTTATAGCTACTGATGAATCAACCTCTAAGTATTTTATAAAGTTCGTCCAAAACAGTGTAGTCAGATTTGCACTCTAAACTTGTTTTGATCATATCTCACTCATTATAATGATTCCATTGTACGGCCAACTCTCACATGTGTACAAGACCTAATACTTACTGTATATTGATTCCACTTTGCCATTTTATCAGTTTAACATGTGGTTAGTTACTGTTTTTATACAGCCAACTTATTAAGCAAGATTTTAACCTTTTACATATGGTTTTCCATCTTTTTAACCATGTTTATCAACACCAAATCCCCACACAATATTTTTAATCATCATATATTCATCATATACATATACAATAAGAAAGAAAATACATGATTACATAATCAAAATAACAAGGGGATGGGAAGAACAATCTTTATACCACCAAGATTAAGTAGTTGGAAGGATCAAGACTTGGTTTTGGGTCACCAAATCTTATGAACTCTTGTATGAAATCTTCAAGATCACCAAGGGAGATGTTGGTCTTTGAAAATCAGCCCTACTTCATCTTGCAAACTTCTCTTTGGATGTTAAAATCACCACCAATCTATAGTGCTTCAAAAGGGCTTCATCATATGTGTGAATAACACATGATTTCATGGTTAAAATTGATCAAATGAGGGTGTTTAGGGGTGATATGGGACGAACTAAGAGAGAGAGGGAGGAGAGTATGAGTAGTTTTCATGTATGTAAATGGAGAAATAGTTTTGGAGTGAGTGGTTTTGTGGTTTTGGTGCTTACAAGTTAAGCTAAGTACAAGTGTAAGTAACTTGTTTAAAACTTGACACCAAGTTGGTGTGGTGTAGCATTGTGGCCGTCCCATGTGTATAGGGGTGGGATAAACTTGTTTTGTCCCATCCCACTAATTTACGGGTATTCATCGATTCTAGTTTCCACGATTTGCGTATCCTCGGGTCGTTTTACAAAAAACGTTTTTATAAATTAATGAATCAACGGCACAAAACGAATCTAATAAAAATTGTCTCATCAAAAACGGAGTTCGAAAACATAAATACGTAATCCTAAGGTTTCTGGTTTAGTTGTAAAGGACGTTAAATTATAATCGTAAGTCCTAATCTCTTCTCGAGTTTACGAACCAACACAAATTTAAAATTCCAAAATAATATTCACGGATAAATTTATTTCCTGAAATGTCGGACTGTCACCAAAACGGTGTATGTAAGCGTAAGCACGAAACGTAGAATCGTCCGGTTAAAACGTAGTCGATGCTACTTCAAGACGTAAATCCAAATTTCTTCCCAAAAATAAGTGAGTTCATAATATAACATTAAAAATAATGTTTTTAAATAATATTTGAGAATAAAATATCAACCATAAATTGACGGATTGTCACAATTAGTCACCTCTTTAGGAGAAGGAGGAGAGAAAGGGTCTTCATTGAGAAGTTTCTCAAGGGTACGAATATCTTTTTCCCAATCTGTGGGAGAATCATCATATTTAAGATCGATTGTACCTAAGCTAGCTTCAAATTCATCCAATAGAAAGTCACTTTCTCCAAAAGGAGTAAATGACGGAGCAATTGAGGCAACGGTCTCAACATTGGGAAGAGAAGAAAGATTACTTTTGCAAGCATCATTAAAATGTTCTTCACAAGCCTCATCAAGAACGTCAATACAATTAACACTCTCGTATGAATAAGGCTGTCTAGAAATCTTACCCATGTTGAAGACAATTTGATCGTCACCAACTCTCATGATAAGTTCGCCCCGCGTCTACATCAATGAGAGTGCGACCGGTCCTCAAGAATGGACGTCCTACAATCAATGGAACACGTGGGTTCATCTCGTAGTCAACGACAACAAAATCCGCTGGGAAGGTGAATTTTTCAATGCCTACAAAGACGTCTTCGGCTATCCCCACTGGATAAGCAACCGTACGGTTAGCTAATTCCAAAGTCATTTTGGTGGGGACTAGCTCGGGGAGAGATAACTGCTTCCAAACACTTAATGGCATTAAGTTTATACTAGCACCTAGATCGGCTAGGGCCATGCAATTCTCTACTCCCGGGAAGTTGCAAGGAATCAAGAAGCGACCCGGATCACCAAGTTTGGTGGGCAATTTCCTTAAGAGAACCGTAGAGCAATTCTCATTAAGTTGGGTCTGAGAAATTTCAAGAAGATTCTCCTTGTCACTAAGAAGATCTTTAAACATCTTCGCATATTTAGGCATGTGAGCGAGAGCCTCAGTAAAGGAGATGTTGAAATTCAATTGTTTAAACATTTTGAGAAAGTTTGAAACTTGAATATCATCCTTGCTTTTGAGCTTCTCATTCCTCAACCTTGAGGGATAAGGTATATCGGAGGAAGAGAAAGGCTTTATAATAGTAGTATCACTCACATCCTTGGGTGGTTGGGGAATGGGGTTAGAAGGTAAAGGGGTTGGGGAAAGTTGTTCGGTTTCCTCAGTCACAATCACGGGAGTAGGTGTAGGAAGATCGGGTTCCGTATAACCTTTTCCACTACGAGTAGTGATTGCTTTCATCTCTCCTCTTGGGTTAGCAACGATGTTACTCGGAAGAGAACCCGAATAAGAGGGTTGATTACTTTGGAAAAACGAACCGATCATATCACGTAAATCATTCGTTTGAGTGCTCATAGAGTTTCTCATATCGGCGCGAAGATCATTCCCTTGTTTCACCATGTCATTTCTTAGCTCGGCTCGGATATCGCTCCCTTGTTTCGCCATGTCACCCTTCAAGTTAATGAATTGGCTTTGAAGATTCGTCACCATCTCTCTATTAGTCCTCATGTACGTCTCGAGGTCGTGCTTCAATGCCGTTGGTTGATTGAGAGGTGGAGCTTGGTAAGCTTGAGTATTTCCTTGAGGTGGATATGGGTTTCTTTGGGATTGATATTGATTGGTAGCACGAGGTTGGCTTTGGTTATTTTTGTTATAGTTTTGTGGTTGGTTTTGGTTTTGAGGATTAAAACCGGGTGGTGAAAGAAAATTGTTTGAACGATAACTTAGCAAGTTACGGTCTCCTTGAGGTCGATCTTGATAGCATCCCGTGGAATAGTTACCGTATGCCGCGTTAATGTTTTCACAAAAATTGCCTTGGGTACAAGGACAATCATTGTAAGAATGAGGACCACTGCATGTTTCACAAGAAATAGCAAGAGCTTTAGCTTGTTGAGTTTGGTTAGTAGCCAAAATTTGCATACTTTTGCTAATTTCAAGAATGGCTCGTTCCATGGCGGACATGTCGGGGGTGGAAGAAGTAGTTGAAACATTTACTCTCGGATTGGATCTTGAGGATGCGGATGAATCCCAATTCTTGTGGTGCGTGGTCATGTTTTCAATTAACTCTCTACACTCCTCCGGTCTCCTTTTCATAAAAGTACCACCGGCAGCGGCATTAATCGTATAACGATCACAAAAAGTGAGACCATTGTAGAAAGTATCAATAAGAGTGACGGGGAGCATGTTATGATTTGGACAGCGGTCGATCAAAACATTGTATCGTTCCCAAGGATCAAAGAGTGATTCGTCATTTTCTTGAGTGAATCCACTAATTTGGTTACGAAGGCTCGTTACCATGGATGGTGGAAAGTAGCGCGATAAAAATCGTTGAGTCATGTCGTCCCATGTACGAATTGAATTCTTGGGGAGACGGTCAAACCATTTCTCGGCATGGTGGGATAAAGTATGTGGAAAGAGGTGAAGGCGAAGAAAATCCAAGGTAACACCGGGTAATTTCATGCTTTGGGTGACGGTAATGAATTTGTCGAGGTGTTTGTTGGCATCATCATCCGGTAATCCGCGAAAAGGACAAGTATTTTGTACTTGCTGGATCATGTGATGCTTTAGCGAAAATTCAGGAGTCGTGATTTGCATCGGTGCAATCGGTCCTCCGCGTCCATTCATCGTAGGTTGACATAACTCCTCCATCGTTCGAAGGTCGGGTTGGGGTGGGTTATTATTCATGTTGGGTTGAGGTGGATTATTATTTTTTTGTACACCGGCCATGTAGAAATCTTGAAGAGTCTCGGGCTCAGGATAATACGTAGATCGAGTACGCATACATTAAAAAGAAAATATTTTTGGTTTTTATAGGTTTTTTTTAATGTTTTTGAATTTTTTTGAAAATTTTATTGTAACACCCCACTTGGAAAGTGGACCATTACGTGTATTTATGGCGTGTCATCAAAGCATAAGGTAAATGTCCTAAAACATTAACTGACCATAAAGGAGTTACCAGAATCAAACATTGGTAATCCAAACATAAGCTCAAAACATGAAAAATAAAATACTGCAGGAAAGGAATAAACAATGTCCAAATAAGTAGAATAAGGTAAGAAGTGCATGAAGTAAGAAGTCTAGATAACTCCCATCCAAATGCACATGCTTTTAGAGTCCTAAGAGCGTCCTGGTGTACCTGCCGTTAGAACATGAAAGGAACTACGGTTGAGCATAACGCTCAGTGAACGGATATAATGCATGATAAGAATATACTGAATGAAACAGATGATAGAATACTGAAGCTGTAAGACTGATAAGTAAAGTTACAGCGGAAATCTGTGCATAATCTGTAAAGCCTGACTTATAAAATAATAAAGCTGAACTGTTATCTGTTAAAACTAAAAACATGCATTTACTGTATTTTAATTGCCAGAGCTTATATAGGTCATGTGCTGTAACAACGTTGCATGAATAACTGGAGGGGTGACCTCGTCATGCTGTAGAGGGGTGACCTCTAAATACTGTGCTGGGTGGAGGGATCAGCTCCAGTGTGAAGGATGTAGAGCACACACCACATTTACCCTGATAACTTGTAAACTGATAAGCCTAGGATGCATCCATACGCCCCACTAAACATACATATAAAAATGGCCAAACTGAACATGAGTGGGACGATGCAGGATATCACTCTCCTGCATGTGAGTCACGACACCGGTGCCTCTAGTGCCATGGTTACGGTACCTCCGTAACTAGTACATAAACTGGTCATGCTTGTATATAATGCTCAGGCAATTTATTTAGTTATTAACATGCTTACTGATAAGCTTACACATATACTGGGGAAAAACATTTGGCTGCAGACGGGGAATCTTAAACTTGCATAGAAAAAGGAAGTCCTTACTGAAAGGACGGAAATCCGTACCTCGTGTCCAGTAATGAAATAAGACTGAAAGCTGAAGGATCTATCCGACTTCATGGTTACTACATAAATAACGTACGCGAAAATAAGTTATCTGATTGTGTTGAATTTACTGTTCTTATTGGCTTCTTGTGCGTATATTAACCAATGATTCTAAACTTTTAATAATTCTTATGATATATTAACAACCTACTAATAGTTACGACACGAACGTATTCTGACGTGATATTAATACTATAATAATTGACCCATAAATAATATAAGGTTTCCTAAATTATAAAGTTTTCAAAGTCATTTAATTCATATAATAAAATTATACCTTTTTAAAATATTAAAAAACTATTTTAATTTAACTCATTTAAAATTCAATTTAAAATATTTATAAAACAAATGATAAGAGGTATAATATAAAAATCTTCATCTTATTTATTATAATTTTTCCCCGACCCTACCGAGATAACCCTTCTCGGTCGCACTAAACAAATCAACAAAATATATAAAATCTGTCTATTTGAATCTGCGACAGAAAAACTGTCGCTAAAAACTGTCACTAAAAGCTGAGTTTTAAAAATAGAAAAACTGCACATATGACAATTCTGCGACAGCACTTAGTGTCACGAAAACTGTCGCTAAACTTAAACAAAACTCATTATTTTCTGTCTATATTTCCCACTGCTGAAACCCATTGTTCCCACTGCTTTCTTTATTTTTCTATTTTGTTTACAGACCCAAACACCCCCTTAATGTCTATACTTCTAGTCTGCGAACCAAACACCCCTGCTGCCTATGTTTTCCTATTGTTTACACATAATACACCCCGTTTGGAGGTTTTTGGTTGCGACTGACATCAAACAACCACCACCATTCCTTGTGTGGGTCACGGCTGGCAACCAGTAGGCACACCGAGGCCCTTTTGGGTCTTGTTTTTTGTGAGAAAAGTAACACCCGACACCCCTTCATATTATTTCGTGATTACCATAAAACAATTCGTTTGTTTAGATTAAAAGAAACTGATTCGTGATTTAATAAGATTTAAATGAAGAAGATGTTTACCGATGTAAGATTGATGTTTTAATGATGAAAACACACGAATTCATTGATGCAGAAATATTTCGAAACCCTTGTGGTTGTGACTCCAGCCGGCGGCCACCAAGACAGAATCCTAGTTTCTCCTTTTTTTTGTTATTGATCGTGAAGAGGGGAAAGGGTTTTTACCCGTTTTTTTCTTTTTGCCAAATGGGCCTTAAGCCCACATTTTCCTTTTTTTTAAAAAAAAAATCTCTTACCGCCAGCCCATATACTATGTGCATAATTTTTTCATTTTCGACTTTACAAAATTATCGTGTACTACGGGTCGTGTTTTGCGTTCGTATTTCGTGATCCAGTATTATTTATTTATCATGAAATCATATTATACGCAGTACTTGGATTCGGATATTAATTGTTCTTGTCGTGTATTTAATTCATGGAGGTTGATTTAAATTTGTGGTTTCGTGTAATAATGTATTTTCATGGATTTTTAAAAGCGGACTTTACAATTCTTCCCCTCTAAAAAAAATAATTCGTCCCCGAATTAAGGATGCGATAATATCGTGGTTTTACAATCCTTCCCCTCTAAAACGGACAATTCGTCCTCGAATTAAAGGTGTTAATCCCATTCAATCCATAACACAAGATTCTTAGAGAGAGAAAGAGTAGAAAATTAGAGAGAGAAACAAGAGAGATGGTGGAAGGTTTTCGTTTACTAGAGAGAGAAAGTAAAATGAACCAACACCCTCTTCCACACATGGAAGAGGGTATATATACCCATGGCTTGTTGGGCCGTGGGTTTAAGTTACTTGGGCCGGGCTTGGCTATGTTTTGGGCTTACACCCCTAACTTATACAATATTAGCTTAAGGTCCAAGCCCGGTTTTCCCGACTATCCTATTACAATACATGACCAATAACGACTAAGATGACCTATTACATTCTTGTTTGACTATATAAAATATACGGCTAACAATCTCCCCCAATGTATCGGTCATCTTAAAAAGCTTAAAAAGCATAAGATGATTGAGTGAATACATTCTTGTAGAGGAGATCTTCCTGCTTTGGTCTTGTATCTTGGTCTTGATCTTGTTTTGTAACAGCTTTGTTCCTTCATGCTTTCGTGATCTTTATCTTGAGCCTTTGTCATTTGACTTTGAGTGCTTGAGATCTTCATTTGTGCTCCTTGTGACTAAGATGACCTATTACATTCTTACATTCTTAGGTATCTTGATTATCGCCATCTTGTGCTCTTGTGACTTCTGATCGACATCGGTTGTACAGCTACGCCACCTTCTTGATATGCAGCAACATATATAGACACGGATGAAATGGCTTTGAACATTTCACCCTAACTCGGTAGCGTTTTACCTCCGGTCGGTGAAGACCGTTAAACGGTATTAAATACCGTACCTGTGATCAGGTAGATTCGATTAAGAACCTCCTTGACAGGGTTTCCCGGCGGTAGTAGCCAGTTCTCTTTACTCGATCGTCTCAAAGCAGACTGCGAACGTAAAGAGTGAATCATAAGGAAAAATTATCCGTCTGATTAGAGTCGTCAATTCAGATTTCCTGGAACAAGTTTGATTCTAAAAGAATCGCACCATTGTTGCTTTCCAGTTTGTCACAAGCTTGATTCATAGAGAATCTTGTGAGTTACCTACCGCAGTGTTGTTTGATGTTGACACTGGAAGGATTTCCATTCGTCACTGTGAACACTAATGAGTGTCACTCTGAATGTTCTGGCAAGATCACGTGGATTTTGCGAAGAAACCTGGAATCAAGTTTGAATCAATTAAGAATCCAAACTTAGTTGCTTTCCAGTTCTCACAAGTTTGATTCGTGTAGAATCGCACAAGTTACCTACCATGAGCTTGTTTGATGCTGGCTCAAGCAGGATTTCCATCTTCATTGTGAATCGTATCACTCAGATGTTCTGGCAATATCACAAGGATAATGCGTAGGACTCGATTGTGTCCTAAAGAGATGATAGATAGATCTCGATTGACTCTAGACTCAATAAGTGCATTTTGGTAATCGGAGGCTGGAGAAGACTGCCACCTTTTCAATATTAACTGACTCGGAGTGAGAAAGTCAATAGATACGTGTTGATCTCCGTGACAATGAGACAAGTTTCTTTTGAGAGAAACTCGAATGGCTGGGAAGGGTTGTGCATTGCATCACTGGGTCCATGATGACTTGTCTTCAATAGATGTATTGACCCGGTTTCTGCCTAAGTTGCATAGAATATTCAACTCCTTCAATGCTTACCAATACGTCATCATTAGCACCTTGTTATGATTGTTCCAGTGCTAACTTTAGTACTTGGTCCTTATTCAGCTTCATTCCACTCCATCTTTCCTAAGGACAACTATTTCTAGCTATGGAATGTCCTTGGGTAGATCCCTCTGGTTCTGGTTGGATCATAGGACTTAGTTTCCTATCCTAAACCACCTTTTGACTCCATCGTTTCGTCGTGTATAGTAGGTTGTTTTCGGTATAGATCGTAACCATAAACCATTGAAAACCATTCAAAGTGTTTAATAAAAATCAAAACTTTTAACACTTGAAAGTTTTACATTTCCGAAAAGCTCCCCATACACACATGCATCGATATACGAAATAGTTTGGCATGTGAAGGAAAGAGTTGCACTTGAGTCTTTAAGATCACTTGTTGCGATATATTACATTTTAATCACATTTTCTCCCCCTATCTCTAATATAAAAACATCATATTGGAGATACCAATTGATTAAAATATGACAATTTCTAAAAACCGATTTGGAGAGAAACATGTGTGCACGCATGAATCATGGAACTTTTTCAGTCGGGTCGCTCCCCCTCAACAATATATGTCTGTCTTGAGACAAAATTTGACAAAATTTTAGAAAAACGACACCACAAATATGTTGAGGGACGGGGTTGAGATGCCTTTACCGATAATATATGACAGATTTAATATCATTTTCTGAATGTGTTGGATACATAAAATATGACAATTTTAGAGATGTACCCAACTACATTAAAGGCTTGATTTTAAAACGCTCCCCCTCAAAGATTGATCAAAATAACATATGACAATTTTGAGATATAAAAACCACGTATGAGGAAGGGAGTGTTGAACACACAATTTTGAAAGATTTAGAAAAACCTTTTGAGAAATTCTTGAAAAATTGTGTTCAACGGTTTTAAAATAATCAGGATAGAAGACTTCTCTTCTATTGATTAGGGAAAGCGCACTAAAACGTACACTCCCCTTTCGGGTCCATTTTTCATGAGCTCAAAACTTTGATTGTTTTGTGACTAGCTCATGACCGAGAAAAATAAGTTTCCCGTTATGAAGGATAAGTTATCATCCGTGATAAACTTTCCTTAAGTTGAAGTTCGAGTTCTAAGCTGACATTTACTTAGAAATCATTTTTCATGAACTTAAAAAACTTTGAATGTTTTTATGAGAAGCTCATGACCGAGAAATATGAATTTCTCGTTGAGAAGGATAAGTTATCGTCCGAGATAAACTTTCCTTAGTTGAGGTCCGAGTTCTAAGCTGTGATGCGCCTAGAAGTCATTATAAGAGAATATCAAGCAGCTTCATTTGCCAAAACCTCCAAGTCTTCTGGAGTCATATACTTCATACCAAGACGGCCAACGAGATACGCAAACCTATCTTTCGATAGAGCTTTTGTAAACAAGTCTGCCAGTTGGTACTCAGTTCTGACAAAGTATAATTCCACGATGCCGCGTTCCACTTGTTCCTTGATGAAGTGATATCTGACATCGATGTGCTTGGTGCGGGAATGCTGAACCGGATTGCAAGATATGGCTATGGCCGACTTTGAGTCACAATACATAGGTATTTTATCAAAGTGGAAGCCATAATCCGTGAGTTGAGTTCTCATCCAGAGGACTTGAGCACAACACGCGGATAGAGCCACATATTCTGCTTCAGCTGATGAGAGCGAAGTGCAATCCTGCTTCTTTGACGACCAGCTGACAAGCTTGTCTTCCCCTAGAAATTGTATGCTACCAGAAGTGCTTTTACGACTATCAAGACAACCTGCGTGATCAGAATCTGAAAAAGCCGTTAGATGAAAACCGGTTTCCCTCGGATACCAGAGTCCCATGTGAATGGTATTCTTAAGGTACTGAAAGATCCGTTTAACCTCTTTGAGGTGCTTTTGAGTAGGTCTGGCTTGATATCATGCACAATAGCATGTGGCATGATGAATATCATGCCTGCTGGCTGTAAGGTACATAAATGACCCGATCATACTGCGATATCGCGTTTGATCTACGGGATATGAGTACAAGTCAACGTCTAGGGATGTGGTCGACAATGGTGTACCAACGCGAGCACATGAGGTCATACCATGCTTTTTAAGTATCTCTTGAGCATACTTAGCTTGGTTAATGAAGATACCACGTGGGGATTGATGAATCTGGAGGCCTAAAAAGAATTTTAGCTCCCCCATCATTGACATTTCAAATCTGCTATGCATTAATTTTTCAAAATGTTTTGAAAGTTTTGGGTTCGTAGAACCAAAAATAATGTCATCAACATAAACTTGCACCAGCATTATGTCATCCCCATATTTATTAGTAAAGAGATTAGGATCAATGGAACCTTTGGAGAATCCTTTGGACATCAAGAAGTTTGAAAGTTCTTCGTACCATGCCCTTGGAGCTTGTTTAAGTCCATATACAGCCTTCTTGAGACGATAGACTTTGTCAGGATGATGAGGATCGATGAATCATTCCGGTTGATTCACATACACTTCTTCCTTCAAATGACCGTTGAGAAAAGCAGTTTTAACGTCCATCTGAAAAACCGTGAAGCCCTTATGTGCAGCATAAGCAAGGAATATCCTGACAGCTTCCAAACGAGCGACTGGAGCGAATGATTCATCGTAGTCTATGCCTTCTTGTTGACGGTATCCCTTAACCACAAGACGAGATTTGTTTTTGATGATGGTTTGTTCTTCATCAAGTATATTTTTCCAGATCCATTTGAAATCTAGAATTGACATTCCATAGGGTCTGTCAACAAGTTCCCAAACATTTAGGCGTTCAAACTGATGAATTTCGTCTTGCATTGATTCAATCCACGCATGATCAGTCATGGCTTGTTTGATGTTTGTAGGTACAGTTGAACTCACGGTGAGTGCATCATACACACATCGCCATCGGTTTCGAGTTGTCTGCGTGTTCGAACCGGTTGTGAAGGATTTCCAATTACTTGCACCAATGGATGATCACGTGTCCAATGGTGAGTGGATGGATATGGTTGGTAGAATGTATGCATGTTGGACGGATCAACATGTTGAGTAGAAGACTCTCCGACTTCGTGTACCGGTGTACCGAACGGATTGATAAATTCTTCATTGTCAGGTTGTGCATCAACTGCTTGATTGTTGTTTCCTCCTTCAGCATTGACGGTTGGTGATGTTGGTTGTATGACAGTTTCTTGAGTTTGTTGAGTATCCACTGGAATTGTCTCTTGAGCAACGATTGCTGTAGTAGAGGCAGTTGTGTCTTGTTGATTTTGTTCAGGTGCATCAGCAGTATTGACAGCGGAAGGCTTTGACACAACTTGATTGTTTCCATAGTAATATTCATCAAACATAGGATCATATAAGTCAACGAACTCATTCATATGTGTCGTATCCGTCGAGTCTGCTGTAGGAGTACTTTGTTGACATTCTTGCACGGGACGTACACTGTTTTGTGTAGGTGCCATTGCTGGACATTGAGGAGCGGGACTTGAGCTGTTGTGATCAAGTACCATTAGTGGCAATTCGTCAAAGTTCACATGAATTGTTTCGACAATAATCTTTGTTCTCTTGTTATAGACCCGATATCCTTTCGACAATGTCGCATACCCTACAAAAATACATGCATCACCTTTTTCTTTCATCTTGTCGAGATTCTCACCGTCTTTAAGAATGTAGCATAAAGATCCAAATACGTGAAAGAATTTGACAGTAGGTTTCCTGCCATTGATGATGTGGTAAGGTGTCTTTTCATGTCTAGGGATAACGAGAGAACGATTCTGAGTATAACAGGCAGTTGCAATTGCTTCACCCCAGAAGAATAGCGGTGATTTTGAAGCAGAAAGCATTGTTCGAGCAGCCTCAACCAAAGTACGGTTCCGCCTTTCGACAACGCCGTTTTGTTCAGGAGTTCGAGCAATAGACGTTTGATGTTCGATGCCTTCTTCTTGAAAGTAAGATTGCAAGTTCTTGTTCAAAAATTCAGTAACCCTATCCGTTCTTACGGTTAATACTTGAGCTTGAAGATTGCGTTGTATCATCTTGAGAATGTTTTTGAGAACTTCAGGTGTTTCATCTTTGGACCTTAAGAAGAAAGTCCATGTGTATCTAGAGTCATCATCAACAATCACGAGAATATACTTTTTCCCGTTAATACTCTCTACACGCATGGGACCACATAAATCCATGTGTAGAAGTTCCAATCGTCCTTTTGAGCTTGGGGTAATCTTTGTTTTGAAAGACTTCCGTTTTGCTTTCCCCAACTCACAAGAAGAACAAAGATGGTCTTTGACGAATTTCAACTTAGGAAGACCGGTCACAATATCATTCTTCGAAAGCAAGTTGATGGTGTCAAAGTTGAGATGTGACAATCGTTGATGCCATAACCATGCTTGAGATGATGATGCTTTAGCCATTAAGCAAATTGGATTTGTTGAAGATGTGTCTTGAAGAGTTACTGTGTAGAGATCAGAACCACGAGAACCTGTAAGAAGGTCATTCCCATCGTAGTCTCTAACATAGCAAGTAGATTTCCGAAAAGCCACTTCCAAATCCATATCGCAAAATTGACCAACCGAGAATAAATTATGATTCAGTCCCTCGATGTAATAAACCCGTTTTATAGTGATATTCCCTTGAACCAAGTCTCCATATCTGAGTATCGGTGCAAATTGATCATTTCCAAACCGTACCGTACCCAGAAACTTCTCCATGAAGTTAATGAGAAGCTTGAGATTTCCCGTCATGTGCTTTGTGCACCCGGAGTCCATTATGAATAGGATGATTTCGACGAGCTGCAGAAGAATTAGAACACAATGTAGCATTTGACAAATGGGAGCCCTTGATAGAAACGGGTTCCAAAATAGTAGTGGACCTAGATTCTAAAGGCAAGCTAACATTCATAGACCCAATTAGAATGGGGGTTGTCTTAGGTACCCATTTGTATCCGGGTGGTGTAAGTCTTGAATACCCCCGTGTACATGTCCTAATCATGTTCTCATAAAGCTTCTTTAACCTGCTTTGTTTACGTAGAGTAGTGGATTCTAACGCACTTAGTTTCTTAAGTGGTTGCTCAGTGGATTGGTTCAAAGTTCTTGTGGGTTCACTAGTACTAGTGGGCATACGAATAGGCTTCCTAGTTCTAGTATTCACGCCATTATAATTAAGAGCACAAGCATCATGATTGAAAGTACGAACACATTTGCCACATTCAACACAAACAAATTCAACATTCGAGGTCTTAGCATTTAAACTGTCATTACATGCAGTTATAGACGTTTTAATCTTAGAAAACTTAAAATTCCTATGGTGGTCTTCTACATCCAGCTTCTTTCCTTGAGTATTGTTAGGCATGACCTTATCTTGCATTCTATTGCTCTTAAGCTGTGGTCCGCTAACGCTAGTAGTGGGGATTACTCCTGTAGAAGAAGACACACGTTGATTAGTTTTCCTAATATTCTCAGGTAACCGCGATGTTCCAGTTTGAGTGGTCTTAGTGTTCATCTTATACATTCCAGGTGCTATCACATTGGTACTCTTATCATTTCCTATCTTAGGCAAAGTCTGTGGGGATTGTCCCAAAATAGATGATTTAGGGCATTTAACCGCATTCGGTTGACGAACGACGGGTGGTTTACCCAAAACAGACTTCCCTTTCATTTTCTCAATGAGTTTCTGTAACTCACTTATGGCTATGTCCCTTTCTTTTAGCTGAGTTTTCAAATCATTTATTTCGAAATCTTTTTCATTTAGTAGACGAAACGAAGAAGCTGACATTTCTTGACACTTTTTATGATTATGAGATTTTTCACCTTTTTGTAAAGCAAGTTCAAGATAAATGGAGTGTTTCTCAAGTTGAGAAAAACTTTTCGAAAGTTTGTTGTATGACTGAATCTGTTTTGAAAGCTTTACTTCAAGATTGCGACATTTCTCGTCCGATTCTGACACTAGACATGCTACATGACAATATTGATCAAGATCGGTATACACACCAAGTATAGCATTCATATGGTCAGCATAAAAGTATTCCTTAGAAAGTCGATCAATTTCGTTAGAAAGTTGGTGTTCTTGTGTCTTTAATTTAATTTGAAGAAAATCAACTTCATCTTCAAGAGATTTAACATAACTTAAATCAGTTAACATTTCGTCAGTGAGAGCAGTATAAAACATTTCCACATTTTTTGAAAGATCATCAATGGTTGGAACAATACATTGTTGAATGACGACTTCTACTTGTGGGTTAGGTTTAATATTCCAAATGGTATCCCTAGAAACTTTTTCATAGTCGACGACACCTTTGTACAAATTTAAAACCCCTTGTTTTATAAACTCAAATTGCTGAACACTTTTGCTTTTCTCATCCCATTTACGTTTTTCATCCAGAATTCGCTTTTCTAACAAAATTGATTGCTTTTTGAAACTCCTTTTTAAAGAAACTTTCTTTTGTGGTTCATTACTTGGTGGTGGAACACTATTATACATCTTTTGTTCTTTTGAATGTTCTTTTTGAGGGACAAACTTAATATGATTGTTAGAATCAGAAAGGTTTATTAAATCACTTAAGTTTGATCGACTTTCTTCTTGTTGACGAATGATTTCGTCGCAGTCAGGGGAAAGCATAAGAGCAAGATTATCAACATAACAACCGATATCATAAAGAGCAGGCTTGGTACTTTGAACTTTCTTGAGATATTCAGGCTTGACAAAACTCGTTTTCATATTTCTATTGAGCATATTCATAGTTTGAATAGACTGACCCGTTTTGTAAACAATGTTGTTTAACGTGTCGACTCTCTTTTGCAAAGCAAGAATTTTTTCAATATCCTTTTCTTCACGAGTTTTATAAAGCTCAGTTTGTTCTTTGTTAACCGACTCTAATTAAGTAATTTGGAGTTTATGTAGCAGTAGTTGTTCTTCAAGTTCCGATATCTTCTGTTTTGACATATGAATTTCGTGTGTTACTTCAGAACAATATTGTTCGTTGAGTACCTTACGTTCATATACCAAACGATTAGCTATTACAACTCGTCGATCAGCTTCTTTTACATAATCACACTCTTTAAGCATGTCTATCTCCTCGGCTAAGGATGTGTTTGCTTGCTTCAAATGTTTATTAGCATCTTTGTTTTCCTCAATTTCATGTTTTAAAGAATCAATTATAGATGCAAGCAAATCACGGTCCTCATCCGAGTCAGTATCCTGAGCAGCATTACCGTCATCATTACACATATGCTGTGAATCCATAGAGATATTGCTATCCTCCGTGTCCATTACATATGTGTCATTGATGCTTTCGGGTTGCTCAGGATGTCGTCGTTCATTAGCAAACACATTATAGTTATCATTTGTTGGTACCTTTTCAATTGGCTCAGTATCAAAGATAGGTCCAGAAGTATCAGCAGTCTCTGGAAGCACTTCTTGAATCTTTGCCATGTACACATAATGTGCCTCTAGCTCTTGATCATCGGCTTCATCATCAGTGTCATCACGTCAGTCAACTTCATCTGCTGTGAGTGGAATTCCTGCTTCTTCTTTCTTACACAGCAGCATCTTTTCCTTGTGATACCCTGAGTCCTTAACCCGTTTTGGCTTCTTGCATTCCCTAGCCATGTGCCCAAATCCCTTACAGTTGAAGCATTGAATCCCAGTCTTCTACACAACCGGAGTGCCTACAGTATCTCTAGCCCCAACTTGATTCAGCATCCTCTGATTATCATACCTAGCATCACGATCATACCTAGGTGCATGATCAACTTCCTTATATTTAGCATTGGATGATGATCTGAGGTTTTTGTTGGTAGGTTTGTAGATCTTCTTATAAGTTGTGGTGAGTAAAGACATGAGTTCTTCAATCTTCTTGTCCCTTGAAGTTTGTTCATCATCACTGTCTCCATCTGACTCAGTGTCATACTTTGGCGGTGGAGTGGGGACAATTGCTTTTGCTTTGTGTTTAGCAGCAGCTAGAGGTTTGGTGGATGAGCTTGATGACTTTGAGGAATGAGTAGGTGGTTGTTGACGATGTACGGGTTTTGTTGAAGTAGTGGCCACAAAAGCAATAGAATTAGCAGACCGTTCGGCCTTTTCAGTCCTTAGTTCATTCACTTCATTCTGATGTTGTTTCAAGATATCATAAAGTTTGTGATAGGAGATGGTCTTAATATCTTCCCTTTGTTTAACCAAAGTCACAAACCTTTGCCATTCTGGTTTGAGTTGAAGTAGAAACTGAACATTGTCATGATGGTTGGAGATGGTGCACTGATTTCTGACAAGCTCATTCATCATTTTGTAGAATCTCGAGTAATATGAGTCAATGGATTCACAATCTTCAGATGTGAATTTTCCAAACTCCCAAAGTAGATTAGTCTCGAGATCTTGAACATTGATTGACTCACCTTGCTTCAATCGATGAATTGCATTCCACATTTCCATAGCATTAGGACATGCATCAACTGTGGAATAGATATCGTTATCAATTCTAGTGAGTATGAAGTTTACAGCATCAGCTTCAGCTTGGAGGAGTTTCTTTTTCTCAGCAGAACATGTGTCAAAATCCTCCATAGCTCGTATAGTTGATGAAGTACCATCCTCTGCCTGTGTGGTAATTGGTCTGAATTCAAAAACTGGAGGTGGATTCTCAAGGCAGTGACGAAGAGCAGTTCGGTTTTCTTTTCCGTCGAGAAATCTGAGAAAACGAGATCTCCATTGAACGTAACAACCGTCAGTGAGCACAGGTGGATTACCGTTGCCACCTTGTCCAAACGAATTTGATTAGCAGTTGCAATGTTGATGTTGTTGTTAGACATGGTGAATACTTGTGAATGAATTACAGATCTTAGTAGATTTGTTGTGATGAGGTGTGGTAAAAAATTCGTAGCGTTCCGAGAATCTTCAGTCCGACAATAAATTCCTCAGTCCGACAAAACGGTAAGCCAAAAAATTTTTGTATCGCCAAATTTTGAAATTGAATTAGAAATAGCCAAAAACTAGTAGGGAAAAAAATTGATTTTACTTGACCTAAAAATTTTAACTCTTTTCTTTTCTTTTTTTTTTTTAATCTTCGTGTAAACTATGTTCCGAGACTAGTCTAGATAGTGGCTAAGTCTATAAAATGCTCGAACAAAAAATGGCTAAGATTCCGCAACTTTTAAGAAAGATCTCGCAATTGGGCACTAAATCCGCAATTCTTGGAAGATTTCGCAACTTGGCACTAAATTCGCAATTCCCTTAGAGTAAAAATCCGCAATTGCCAAAAATTACAAGATTTCGTAATACCGAGTGAGCACAAAATCCGCAATAGTATAATTCCACAACTTTTTGGCAAGAAATTCGCAATTACCAAGATGTTCGATTTCGCAATACCTGTAAATGGACAATTCCGCAATGCATAAATCCGCAATACACAATTTCGCAATTCAAAATTCCGCAATAGGGAAAGAATTCAATTTCGCAATTCCTAATATGACAAGATTTCGCAATTTTTGAGGAGTACAAGATTTCGCAATAGCAGACACAATTGCGAAATTGAAACAGAAGGACCAAAGATGCGAAATTTTGGACAGAAGTTGCGAAATTGAGACCAAAGATGCGAATTTGAACCAGAAGATCCTAAAAAATAGGAACTATGAAGAACTCTTATGGAAAACGTGATTTCACACCAAAAATCAAGCCAAACACCAAAAAATTTTGCGTTTTTGACCAAACAAAGTAACCTAAATCACTACCTCGCCTATGTAGATGATTTGTCTACTCACTAACACCACGAAAACGCAAAAAATTTTGATGATTCGAGCGAAATATGAGGAAAACACACGAATTTTAAGAGAGCAATACCACACGAACTTCAGTTACCTATCTACTATAGGCTCTTGATACCAAATGTTAATCCCATTCAATCCATAACACAAGATTCTTAGAGAGAGAAAGAGTAGAAAAGTAGAGAGAGAAACAAGAAAGATGGTGGAAGGTTTTCGTTTACTAGAGAGAGAAAGTAAAATGAACCAACACCCTCTTCCACACATGGAAGAGGGTATATATACCCTTGGCTTGTTGGGCCGTGGGTTTAAGTTACTGGGGTCGGGCTTGGCTTTGTTTTGGGCTTACACCCCTAACTTATACAATATTAGCTTAAGGTCCAAGCCCGGTTTTCCCGACTATCCTATTACAATACATGACCAATAACGACTAAGATGACCTATTACATTCTTGTTTGACTATATAAAATATACGGCTAACAAAAGGTAATAAGATGATGAAGCTATAAGAACTGAAAGAACACGTAAACTTAAAGGACAAATAAGTTGAAGGATAATTTCTCTTCTAACTAAGACATAATGCTGCTGATAGGTATAAACATGACATGACTGAAGTTATCATGTAACATGACATGGTGAAGGGAACATGGAACGTGACATGACTGAAAGGAATTAACTAGATTTATTAAAGGAAAAGGAATGAGAGGTCTGGATGGACTCCTCCATTTCGAGTGGCTTGTAGCTCGAAACGATTCTTTAAAAGGTCTAAACATAATAAAAGAAATCTTGGTCCTGATGACATTGTCCTGATGATGCTGAATAGTTTCTGGTTCCATACTTAAAATGGATTTTCTGAATCTGATAGAATGAATAAGTTATAGCATGTAAGGTACATGAAACGGTACGTACAATTATCCTGAAAAGATAACATTTATATCTCTGAGCAAGATGTTGAAAACGTAGTTCGTGATCATCTGATGGACGCTGGCATGGAATATGTCGTGAACGTGATACTAGACATATCATGAACGTATGCTGACTGAGGAAGGAATGCCAACCGATACGACCTGAGACTGAAACATTTGCCTGAGTATGGAAAACGGTGCTAAACTTGAGTCTGGTTTCTCAAGCTTTTTGTAATCGTATTCGGTAATAAACTGTGAAACGTGTATCGCGAAATGGCACAAGAACTTGAACGTGAACAATGTTATGAACGCTAACGTGTGCTTAAATCATGAGATAGCACAAGACATGAACTGAAACAGCATCATACTACGAATGAGACGTAATCGTGGAAGTGGAAATAAACATGAGCGTAAAGTGTACGTAAACATACACCTGATCGTGAACAGGAATTCTGTTTGATATGATGGTCGATGGAATGCCTTGAAATCATACGATGTACTACTGAATTTTCCGCAGTCTGCTGCCGCGTAATCCTTCTAGGTGGAATTAAACACATAGGTTGGTTACATGGTCGACAATGACTCGAATAGTATTATACTTTTTCCGAGTCTGTGGTAAACTGATAGCAATCTCCATGGAGTCTTGTCTCCTTTCGGTCTAGAATTTCTACTGGTGGTAATAACTTGATAGCCTGACGGCGTTCTATCATAAACCTGCTGGAATGGCAGGCATTAGATATGAACCTAGCTGCATCAATGTGTGATACTGATTCCATCAAAATTCTACTTGAGATCATGGGATATTCTAGTGAAAATCTGGTTGGATAGTCATGGAAGAATTTTTAGTGAGAACTGTCAGCAATTTCTGTGGTAGCAGTTAATTGAGTTCTCGAAATGTTTGTACTTCGCTCACAGGCGTCGGTCGGGACCATCAGGTGATGGCCTTCACCTGCGCATGATTGTCTGAAATTTCTTTCTGCTGAAATATGGTGGCTCAGAAATGCCACTTTGTTCAAGTGAGATTTATATCTGGAAAGTTGTGTATAAAAATAACTCCTACTGAAGATTTTGTACAACTGTGAGAAGATGAGTCTCGTGTTCTTCTCTAGCATTAGGCAGATCAGAATGTGACCAATGAATATACTGATGATATTGCCTGAGAGTCATGGAAAAAAAATTTATTCATAATTTCATAATATAGCTGGAGCATTAGGGAGCTCAGAAGTATAAAATCAAAATTTTTAGAGAGACTGTAATATGTGCAACAGCAGTCTAGAAATATCATGTTCTTTCTCTCACCACTGATGGTAGCATGATCGGAAATTTGTTCTGGAAAATGTTTAAGACATCGTAGCAGGTCAGATAAACCTGCTATTTATAGAATGAACATTGATTAAGAATGGTGATCTTGTAAAAAAAATTTAGTGGTTGATACATGATCTCATGATACCAGCCTTCTTCCTGATGGACATAAACGGTGCACTTCCTGGTGGTGCGTTAGGCGAATAAGTCCTCGTTCCGGTAACTTTTGCAGCAAATGTTGCAACTCTTTAACTTAGTTGAAGCCTTGCAGTAAAGAGTTTTGAAAACAGGTTCCGTTCTTGAGACTAACTCGATGTTAAATTCTGTCTTGTGGTCAGGAATGAATTTCTGGAAAACCTTCTGGAATTACATCTGAAAACTTTGGGATAATCTGTTGATCATGAATTTAAGGAATTTCTAAATTCGTATCATGAATAGTGACCAGAAGTCTTCGCAGCTAAAAGATAAAAATTCACGTGCTCGTAAAGCTGGAACAATTTGTACTGGTTTTTCTGGCAGGAGTAAAATGAATATGTTCATGGTTGGTAAAACGGATCTCGTCGTTAACTGAAAATAAAACTTTAATAAGTATGGTGATACTGTTGAGTCCTTTCTGGCTGAGAGACAGGTGACTACCTGATTTAAGATAAGGCTGACATAGGAATACGTGAAGTAAACATGGGGACTTTTCACTGAATGTGTTCGTCCGTAACCTCACAGAGTGAATACTGCGTGTTTAACCTGAATAATAATCCAGTGGTGGTGACTGAATTTTCAAATTATCTGATTTATGCGTGGCATAATAGAACGAGTGTATCCCCCTTGGAGGGTACCCTGAATCATTGAGGGCCTGGTTTAGAAACATACGGAGTTATGAGTTTTGACTCGTACTTTGAGAAGATATTCGTATGACGTGTACTATGACTGGTGTCCTGACAAGTGTCTTCCGAAATAATACTTGGGACCTGTGTCTTGCATGTTGTCTAGACATGTATTTTAATGGGTGAGTCTGAATAAGGTTAAGAATTTCTGGTAACTGCTAGGATTGTCGGACCGGTTAGACTACTGACCTCTTGTATTTCTGGTCACGTCCGTGGCGGAGTTCTGATGTTTATTGGCTGATTAATTATAAGTACGATGGTTGTCCCTACTGCTTTGTCTGTCACTTTATGACGGTCATTATAATGACCGTGATTCATGTAACTATTTTGCTGAGTGGCCGGCTGGGTTCCGGTTCCCACTCTTCTGAATGAACGGTTAGCTGAGTGAAGTGTGACATCTAGCTGAGAATGTAAAAGTATTGAATGGAATGGTAGTGTCTGATGGTTGAATTTATTCTTGTCAAAAATTTCAAATTTATTGTTTTTGTCCTTGTTCTGCAGAGTCTTCATAGTATAAACAGCATCAGCATTGTGAGGTCTTCAAAGTGTTAGCGGCATCAGCATCTAGCAAAATCTTCAACTCGCGAGCAACATCAGTACCTGGTAGAATATCGACAAGTGAAAATGCCTGAGATGATTAAGGATCGATTAGCAATACCCATGGAGTAGGGTACTTGGATTACACCTGGACTACTATACATGAAGTACAAAATGAATACTGCACATGGAGCATATCTGAGACACTGTACGTGGAGTACACGTGAAATACTATACATGGAGTATAACTGAGACACTGTACATGGGGTACACATGCAATACTGTACATTGTACTGGTGGAAATTTTATGGGATGATCGATACTGGTGTCGCTTATCTGACATGATCAAAGAATAAATTGATTTTATACGATAGTAAACTAAATTGAACCGAGTAACATGATAGCCTGTAATTCCCGCGTAGACTTATGCTGGTTGTATAGAGACTAAAAAGTATGATTAACCGGAGTTTCATCGATGTTCAGTATGAATACCTGATTGATGAAGACAAGAACACGATTTATCATGAAATAGGATTTTAATGTAATCCTTCTGTATCTTAGCATGAAAACATCATCACCTTGCTGAAAATGAAATCCTCATAAAGGGACATGAACATAATCAGCATGAAAACGACATCCACGCGAGGGTATGAACTTGATTGTTATGAAGAACATAAAGGTATAGTCAACTGAGGTTTAATATCAACTGGTGTGGATGGCTATGGTTCAATCCACATAATTTACAAGAGAAAGCATGTGACTAAGTATGGGCGATTCTGTCAAAATTTTCTGAGAACTGTCATGTATAGAAATGTACAATCTTGGACTAAATGTGATTGGTTGTAGTCCAATTCATATTTGTCAAGATTTTATGAAACGTCATTATGACAAAGGTGAACAACTGTGGATCGGTTCACAAAACAACATTCAACTGAAAAACATGAAATTTGATCTGAACGTTGGTGAACGATATGAGTTGGTTCACCAAGTAATATTCGACTGAAAGCATGAATCTGTCAAGAGTAAGGATGAACACCATTGGGTCGGTTCACCAATACAAAAATCTAAACGGGCAAGGGTGAACGCCTATGGGTCGGTTCACCAAAACAAAATTCGCAGAAAAGCACATGCGACTAAATATGGCCAGTCCTGTACCAACCTTTTAAATCATCAAAAACTTTAGAATACCGACTGATAACCAAGGAAAAGTGACTGATAGATGCATGAGAACATGAAAGATAACAACGCTAAAATCTGGAAAGTTCCTGGTGACTACCCACTAGTCACAGGTCAAGTTTTAGAGCCTACAGGTCGAACCTTGCTCTCTGATACCATAATTGTAACACCCCACTTGGAAATGGACCATTACGTGTATTTATGGCGTGTCATCAAAGCATAAGGTAAATGTCCTAAAACATTAACTGACCATAAAGGAGTTACCAGAATCAAACATCGGTAATCCAAACATAAGCTCAAAACATGAAAAATAAAATACTGCAGGAAAGGACTAAACAATGTCCAAATAAGTAGAATAAGGAAAGAAGTGCATGAAGTAAGAAGTCTAGATAACTCCCATCCAAATACACATGCTTTTAGAGTCCTAAGAGCGTCCTGGTGTACCTGCCGTTAGAACATGAAAGGAACTACGGCTGAGCATAACGCTCAGTGAACGGATATAATGCATGATAAGAATATACTGAATGAAACAGATGATAGAATACTGAAGCTGTAAGACTGATAAGTAAAGTTGCAGCGGAAATCTGTGCATAATCTGTAAAGCCTGACTTATAAAATAATAAAGCTGAACTGTTATCTGTTAAAACTGAAAACATGCATTTACTGTATTTTAATTGCTAGAGCTTATGTAGGTCATGTGCTGTAACAACGTTGCATGAATAACTGGAGGGGTGACCTCGTCATGCTGTAGAGGGGTGACCTCTAAATACTGTGCTGGGCGGAGGGATCAGCTCCAATGTGAAGGATGTAGAGCACACACCACATTCACCTTGATAACTTGTAAACTGATAAGCCTAGGATGCATCCATACGCCCCACTAAACATACATATAAAAATGGCCAAACTGAACATGAGTGGGACGATGCAGGATATCACTCTCCTGCATGTGAGTCACGACACTGGTGCCTCTAGTGCCATGGTTACGGTACCTCCGTAACTAGTACATAAACTGGTCATGCTTGTATATAATGCTCAGGCAATTTATTTAGTTATTAACATGCTTACTGATAAGCTTAAACATATACTAGGGAAAACATTTGGCTGCAGACGGGGAATCTTAAACTTGCATAGAAAAAGGAAGTCCTTACTGAAAGGACGGAAATCCGTACCTCGTGTCCAGTAATGAAATAAGACTGAAAGCTGAAGGATCTATCCGACTTCATGGTTACTACATAAATAACGTACGCGAAAATAAGTTATCTGATTGTGTTGAATTTACTGTTCTTATTGGCTTCTTATTTATTATATTCTGGAAATCTGTGCGTATATTAACCAATGATTCTAAACTTTTAATAATTCTTATGATATATTAACAACCTACTAATAGTTACGACACGAACGTATTCTGACGTGATATTAATACTATAATAATTGACCCGTAAATAATATAAGGTTTCCTAAATTATAAAGTTTTCAAAGTCATTTAATTCATATAATAAAATTATACCTTTTTAAAATATTAAAAACTATTTTAATTTAACTCATTTAAAATTCAATTTAAAATATTTATAAAACAAATGATAAGAGGTATAATATAAAAATCTTCATCTTATTTATTATAATTTTTCCCCGAGCCTACCGAGATAACCCTTCTCGGTCGCACTAAACAAATCAACAAAATATATAAAATCTGTCTATTTGAATCTACGACAGAAAAACTGTCGCTAAAAACTGTCACTAAAAGCTGAGTTTTAAAAATAGAAAAACTGCACATATGACAATTCTGCGACAGCACTTAGTGTCACGAAAACTGTCGCTAAACTTAAACAAAACTCATTATTTTCTGTCTATATTTCCCACTGCTGAAACCCATTGTTCTCGAAAGAACGGATCCCAAAATCCATTTTTTCTCACTAAAAACCGTTAATCTTTACGAAAAGAGCCGGCAGCGGCGCCATTTGATATTATGATTTTACTAGTTGAAAAGTTTCGTTCTCGGTATGTCTTCGAATTGATCACGGTTAGAAGTGGAATTATCGTTGTTGGTAACTAAAGGGGGAGCTTTTGATCTATTTCTATTTAAACGATAAATGCGGGAAGTAATAAAAATAAGCTAAAAGCAGTTAACTAATTAAAACGAAACAATATAAATAATATAAAGTGAATTAAAACGAAACAATTAATAAAACTAAATCTAAAAGAAGAAATTAACTATCGACTCGAATATTAAATCTAGTTAATGAAAAAGGAGAAAATAAAACTAAGATGGTACTTTAAAACTAAATGAGACAAAACCTAAAGCGGATACTAAATAAAAGATAAAACTTGAACTTTACGAAAAAAATTAATTTTAAAATTAGATGAAAAAAGTCAACTAAAAATACGCATCTTTCAAAAATAAAATCGGAACAATTTTCAGATTAAACTAAACGATTGCGGAACAATGCTAAAAACTAACCAAGCAAGCAGCCTAGCTGCTCAAGCTAACAAGCTAGCTGGTGAATTTTTGGCGGGAAGTTGTGGGAAGCAGGTAGGCTGGCATGTCAATATGTAACACTGGTTCGGTTTTTTTAAGTTGGTAGGGATTTTTTTTTGGTTCGGGATTTTTTTTTTTCAAAATTGTTCACTCGGTATTTTTAGCTCATTCGGGATTTTTGGCTTGGTTCGGGAAAAAAGGCCTGGTTCGGGAAAAATGGTTGGTTCGGAAAAAATGCTATGGGAAAATAAACTTCACTCGGGAAAATGCATTCGTTCGGGAAAAATAAGTTCGTTCAGTAAAAATAAATTGTTTCGGTAAAATGCTTGGTTCGGTAAAAACTGGGGAAACAACAAGACGAAGAACAGGGAAAACAATAACGCACGAATTTAAGCTAAAATCAACCAAGTTAAATCTAATGATTAAGCCAATCTAACCATTGATCATCAACTGATGATAAACCATCCAACCAAATCAATAAAAATAAAAAACCCACTTGATTTTAGAAAACCAAAATCAACCAAGTCAAAACACAGAAACTTAGAACCAATAAGAAGAAGTAGAACAAGATTAAATGAAAGCTTATATTAAAGATTAAGATTCAAACAAATAAAGATAAAAATCAAACTAACATGAATGGATTGAAGGATGAAGAAAAGTGCCAAACACCCTAGTGGTGTTGGTTTCTACGTATCAAAAGAAAGAAAGAAAAATATAACTAAAAACTAGTCTATTTTTGGTGAGGAGGTTCAATTTATAGGCCTTGTGAGTTGGTTGGTGAGTGGGCTTTTTCCTTTATTTTTGTCTTCTCGTCTCTTTAATAAAGTTGACGTTTTTTACTTCGATTCGGGATTTGTCGATGAATAAATTCAACTCGTCTTTTAATTTCTTTGTTTAATAGACTTGAGTTCTTCGACATATATAAATCTTCCATCTTTGGTCCTTTTCTTCGATAAATCTTCAAATAGGCCCATTGACTTCAAATCTTTTGCACTCTTGGACTCTAGACTTTGTTTTTCGTCTTTTTCTTTGATAAAACCCGTGCAATCCCATGTTTTCTTCAATATTTATCCGTTTGGCTCTAAAACACAACAAAAACACAAACCACACATAATTACAAACAAATGATATTAAATACGTGTTTTGGTCTCGTTTTAGCAAGCAATAAGTGGTAAAAGGATGGGTGTTTTCACACCTATCAGGCAACTATTTCATTCTGAAGATGAACATGAGTAGGAATTTGCTGAGAATGTTGTTGGGTTGCGTCAGCAGTCAGAGAAGTGGTTGGAATATTTGGAGTCAATATGGTTGAGGTTGATGTAGATGGTGCAAAAACAGATGCCGATGGTGTAGATGTAATTGGTGGTTGTGGAACTACCGTAGCCGGTGCAGCCGGGGAATTTTGAGGAACACCAAATGACGAAGGACCCTCCATATATTCATCATAAATTGGCCCAAATAAAACTTCCAAGTCACGTTCTGAAGGTTGTAACGATGCGCTTGCTGACGGTGCAAATTGAAGCGCGAGTCCTGAACTTACGTGTCCAGAAGTCTGACCTTGAAGCTCGGGATGTGAACTTCTATGTTGAGAGGCCATACCCGAGAGTTCATCAAAGGTAACATTCATAGTCTCCATTACCTTTCTTGTCCTTTGATTATAAACTCTGTAAACAAGCAGTTGAAGAATAACCAATGAAAAAGCCAATATCACCTTTAGGTTCAAGTTCACCGATATCTTCACGATCATTCTTCGGATAATATAATGCACCAAAGACATGTAAGAATGAAATATCTGGTTTTCTTCCATTAATGATCTCATAAGGTGTTTTGTTGAAACGGGTGTGAATAATGGAGCGGTTTTGAGTATAACATGCAGTTGTTATAGCGTCGGCCCAATGGAATAACGGTGCACTAGAGGAGAGAAGCATCGTCCGAGCAGCTTCAACTAACGTACGATTCCTCCGTTCCTCAACTCCATTTTGCTCTGGAGTTCTTACAGCCGAAGTTTGATGAGAAATCCCAACTTCGTCAAAATAAGGTTTCAGTTTCTGATTGGTGAGTTCTGTGTCGTTATCCGTTCTTACAATGATAACAGGGGCTTGAAGTAGCACTGATGTTTTCTTCAAGAAATTAATAATTACATCAGGGTCTTCATCTTTCGAAGCAAGAAAATGAACCCATGTGTAACGAGAATAATCATCCACAATCACAAGGACATATCGCTTTCCATTAATGCTTTTGATTCTCATTGGCCACACAAATCCATATGTAGGAGATGTAACCTATTCGTTGAGTTGGGAACAGGTTTGGGTTTGTGAGGCTTCTTCTTACTTTTACCTTGCTCACATGAAGGACAAAGATGGTCTTTTGTATATTTGAACTTTGGCAGACCGGTACGAGATCATCTTTTGCGAGTTGGGTGATGGCATCAAAATTGAGATGAGATAACCTTTGATGCCATAACCATGACTTTGTTGATGTGGCTCGGGCCATGAGACAAATTGGAGAGGCAGCATACATTTGAAAAAGATTAATGGTGTAAAGGTTGGTGGTATGATTTCCTTTCAACAAATCAATTTCTTCAAGATCTCTTACAAAACATGTATGACTTCTAAAAGCAACCTCCAAGTCGGAATCACAAATTTGTCCAATCGAGAATAAATTGTGTCCCATGCCATCAACAAAAGAGACTCTGGTGATGATTATATTTCCCCAATGAAGATCACCATAGCCTAGAATTGCAGCAACATGATCATTTCCAAATTGGACAATTCCCATGAATCGCCAAACAAAGTTCTTGAGAAGGCTTCGATTACCAGTCATATGTTTGGAACAGCCCGAGTCCACGCACCAGAGACAAATTTCAACAGTCTGCCAATGATAAGAGAAGAAAAACAATTGGCAACCGATGAAATAGGTTCCTGTAGGGTTAGATGATAATTAAGCCTTATCACATACCGACATTTCATTGTCAGTATGAGATCTACTAGTGTCGATAATTTTGCCACTACAATCAAATTTTCTACCAGTAGGCAACCATTTAGACGTGATTCTAGGGCTACTAGGCTTAGCAAGACTTTATGTGGTTCCTACGTGCGTACTTTTAGGAACATACACCTTAGCCTTAAGAGTGCTATGTCTTTCACTGATTGACAGCTTGTCAGTTCGAGTGTAACCACCATAATTCAACCCATTCATAGTCAAACCACAAGCATCATGACTAAAAGTAAAGAAACATTTATTACATTCAGCACAAATAACTTCAGATTTTTATTCCGAATAGCAAGCTTAAAGTCATTACATTCAGATGAATTAAGATTCTGATTATGATTAAAAAGCGGTAAATTCCTAGGGTGTTCTTCTACATCCACATTATTGATCTTGGGGAGACTA
Organism: Glebionis coronaria; assembly: GCA_025667525.1. Classification (NCBI taxonomy): domain Eukaryota; kingdom Viridiplantae; phylum Streptophyta; class Magnoliopsida; order Asterales; family Asteraceae; genus Glebionis; species Glebionis coronaria. The sequence continues at coordinate 463,903,378 of CM046874.1, forward strand.
CTTCTAGAGGCAAAAGGGACCCTATCATTCCTTGTATATCTCGTAGACTGTGGCCTTCTGCTCTTAGTGTTGTAAGAAGACACGGGACTATTAGAATTAGCACTTTTTAAATCAATGACTTGTGGTTGAGAGATAGTGGTCGGTTTTGTCCTAACGCTTGCTTTACGTTGTTTGCTAGGCACAAAGGTATCGACCCTAGGTTGAGAGGGGGGACTAACACGAAACATTCCTGGGGAAATCACAACAGTCTTCGTTCCAGTAACCTTGGGAAAAGGTGTTACAGCAATATGAGTAGGTCCCGAGGTTATTGGTTTCTGGATCATCGTGTCCACAATCGAGTTAGTCACTGAAGTCTTATCATTTAACAAGGCCTTTAACTTACAGTTCTCACAGATTTTATCGATGAGTTTCTGATAGATAGACTTACTTTGTTCAACAGCCCGCTTGTATGAAACAACAACAGATTCTAAATCTACAATCTTAGCCTTAAGCTTCTGAACATTCCCATCACTGGCCTTCTCTAACCCAGGAGAAGCCATATTGTTTCCCTGAACACCTCCCAACTGAGCTATCAAATGTACGATTTTTTGTTGCATTTCATTGTAAGCTTTTTCGTACAAAATCTTGTCATATTTGCATTCATCACATTTTTTTGACAAATTTATTCCAAAGGTCGGTGAATTCTTTATCCTTTTTAATGACATAAGATTCCATTTTCTCTTTCATAAGATCAAGCTCAGTTTGGAGGTTTTCATTATGCGACACAAAGGTACCTAACTCAATAGGGCTACTATCAGTACTATCACTTGCTTTAGAGAGGTGTTCAAGATCGTTTTCCAAAACTTTGATTTTATCAAGAGATTCATCAGCTTCCTTCGCTAAAGATTTAAAGTCTTCAACAAAGTTGGCAAATTCTTTTAGAAAAGCGTTTTCCAAATTGCCTAACCGAGCATCAACTTGATTAATAATTGGATTAATATCGTTTTGAAGAATTTTCTGAACCTCAATCTGAACAGGTGATGTAAAATTTCCTCTAGTGATTTTAGAATTAACAACACGTTTAAGGATGACAAAGTTATCTTTAAGCTCGTTTAGAAATCGGCGTGGGATGCTCGGTTTAGGAGGGTCATCAGACAATTCCTCACTTGGGAGCAAAAGCATTTCAGTACTCGTTTTAGACCGAACAAAAATAGTTGGAGGATTAATTTTCGGGAAATAAATGGGGGTCACTTATTTATCAAGCTTTTTCATTCTTAAACGAGTCTCTACTGCAAGTTCAGTAGTTTCCTCAGAATAATGCACACTAGGAGGATCATGCTCATCAGACAAGAGCACACTACCATCATATAAAGTTTCATTAGTGGCCTGAACTTGCTTAAGATATCCGGGATTAGGGGGAAGAGGACAACCTAAAGCCAATTTGTATTGAGTGTAATTTATCTCATTTACTTTTGGTGCGAGCATATTTATCGTCTGCATAGTTTGGCCACGTTTTATTAAAAGGTTGTCTAATTCTCTAATCGTATCCTGAGCTTTGCAAAAATCCTCAAGAAGCCCATCTTCTCGAATTTTGAAATCATGTTTCAGCTTTTTCCTTTCTTCTTTTAAATAAAAAACAATAAATTTTTCAGTTGAAAGCTGTTTATTAAGAGAGGTGATTTCATCATTCAATTCGCTTATCTTTTTAGCACTACTTAAATGTAAGGCATTTAATTTCTTAGTAGTACATTTTTCTTGATAAACTGATGTAGCATGAGCTTGTTCAAGTTCTTTAATTTTAGTCTGATGAATTTCAAAACTTTTCTCCCGTTCCTTATATCTCGCAAGCTCAGTGGTCAAATTGGCATTAGTTTCTCTAAACTTATTATTAACCATCGTAGCATGGTCAACATCCTTAGCAATCTTATCAAATAGAGATTTATAATACGCATGTGCCGCATCAGGAAGGTTTGTAGGCTGGGTAACTTGATCCACACTAAGGTCCACAGTGGTCTCATTCGATCTAATATTACTATTATTCGTTTGATCCCCGTGTGTCTCAATGTAGGGCTCAAGCATCTCAGTATACTCCTCCTCCTGATTAGACGTACTATATATATCATTATCATCAAAACTTGGATGTACCTCAGAGGGACCATCTGAATCATAAACGATAGCTCGATCAACATGCATTCTTGAGGTAGATTCTTGTTGTAAGATAGCCATCAAGATGTAGTTGGCATTCACCTATTCTTCCTCGTCATATTCTGCAGCAGAAGCCATAAGATCAAATTCCTCAACTTGAAGTGGAATCCCTGCCTCTTCCTTTTGTGCTATGAGAAGCTCAGTCTGAAGATAAGCATCATCCCTCTTCTTTTTGGTTGTGCAATCTCGAGCATAATGACCAAATCCCCCGCAGTTGTAGCACTAAACCTGACGATTGTTGTTTCCATTTCCCGTACCAGTATTCTCAGTCCTTGCAGCCATAATGTTTCCCATGTGATTACCCACTGCTGGCACAACTATTAATCCATTCTGATTACCCGCATTTGGAACATTCGGATTCTGACCACGGTTTTGACCATACTGATTTCCTGCATTGCCAACGGTCTGCCCATCATTTTGACCATATTGTTGAAACTTAGTCCCCGTGTTCCCAGAAATTACCAATTGGCGATCTTGATTCGCATTCATGAAAGGTTGAGCAATCTGCCTATTTCGAGTGTTTGAGGAATTCTCTGATTGTTGTTGGTGGGGTTAATGGTGAATTTGAATGCCTTTGCAAGAAGGGAAAGACCGGTATTAATAGCATGAGTAGGATCGGTGATGTCATCAAAACAAGCAATGGGTTGTTGTAAGTAATTCACAGCAGCAGGAGGTTGATACCCATAAGAGGTGAGTTGTTGTTGTTGTTGTTATTGTGGCATGAAGTTACTTGATGAGGGTTGATGGTAGGGTACCATGGGATATGACATAGATGATGGAGAGTTTGCAATAAAAGCCAATGGATCTTGTGTCTTGGCACGTCTTTCTGCCCTAACTTCGTTAGCTTCATCTTGATTCATCTTCAAATAGTCATATACTTGAGTGTAGTCCATGACATGAAGATCCTTGGTTTGATTGACAAGTGTGACATATCGTGACCATTCAGAAGGAAGATTATCAAGAAATTTGATGTTGGCATCAATTTGAGCAGGTTCATGTTTGTTTCTTCTAAGGTGATTCATGAGGGTTGAAAACCGATGATAGTAAGGTTCAATTTGTTCCCCTTCAGTAGACGTAAATTTCTCCCATTCATGAAGCAACTTAGTTTCCTTTTCTTGTAAACCAATTTCACTTCCCTTCATCATTTTCTGAATCCTAAGCCACATCTCGTGTGCGGTTTCACAACTATCGATAGCTGCATAAACATCTTCAAGAAGTCCCATAAGAATGACTTGAATTGCTTGATCATCAGCGTCGAGTTGTTTGGATTCAGCTTCAGTTAATTCTTCATCCGTTTGTTCATGACTAGAGTCAGCCACTGGGTTAGCATTCGTAGGATCCCCAGGCACAATAATTGTTCTTCTAACATACGGGCCCTTTTGAATCGAGTTGACAATCAACTTTCCCAGAGGTTTACATTTTGCATAACGAATGAGACGACTAGCCCATGTAGTGTAGTTCTCCTTGGTAAGCATGGGTGGACGATTCTCAGTACCCGCAGCATAAATATCTTGTTGAGACGTCATCGTAAAAATCATGTGTAAGTCAGGATCTCAATTCGTAGCAAGCTAAGTGAAAGGTGTATTAGTTAAAATCTTCTAAAGATGTGAGCTCGATAAACCAAAAAAAACTTCACTACGAACAAAAACTCACGAATCCACAAACAGCAAGTTTGTTAAAAAATTCCAAAATCACGTTTTTGAAAAAACTTGGAATAGTCGAAGAGATTTGGCAAAACACACTTATAACAAAGATTTCACAATTTGTGACACAATTCCGCAATCTTTAAATTTGTGACAATTCCGCAATCGTGAAATGGACACAATTCTGTAATTCACCCAAATGATTCAATTCCGCAATGCTAGATATGGCACAATTCTACAAAGATCCCAAACAATTCAATTCCGTAATTATTTCAAATGATATAATTCCGCAATGCCAAATATCACACAATTCCGCAATACCTCGAAAGCAATAATTCCGCAATACCCACCACACAATTCCGCAATAACTCGAAAGCAATAATTCTGTAATACCCAATATCACACAATTCCGCAATACCTCGAAAGCAATAATTCCACAATACCCAATATCACACAATTCCGCAATACCTCAAAATCAATAATTCCGCAGTACCCAATATCACACAATTCCGCAATATTCAAAAACGTAATAATTCCGCAATATGAAGAAAGCACAAGATTCCGCAATATAAGGACAATAATTCCGCAATGTCAGAAAACCACTAATTCCGCAATATTGCGAATTGGACAATTTCGTAATTATTTCTTGTTCATTCAATTCCGCAATATATAAATTATTGCGGAATTGTGGGCGTTTTTCCTAGAAAGTAGGATCTCGGACAAGGACGAAAACGAAATTTGGCTCACTTTTTCTCAACTTTGAAGGATTTTAAGCCAACAAAAACCACCAAAACGCTAACCACGAATCCCTTGGCGAATGATACCACTTGTAGGACCTTTACCCACGAACCAAACACGTAAAGTCTTGAACTTTATGTGACGAAAAGTGTAGATGAAGAACTTGATGATAGAACGAGTATGGTGATGATGAAGAACTAATAAAGATGATAAAATAGATGAAGATTAAACCAAGATTAAACTAAAAAAGAAATATTAGATTAAAGAAAGAAAAACAAAAAAAATATGGTGGTTTTCCTAGTGAGAGAAACAAACACCCATTTTCTCTCTAAGATGAAACAAATGAAAAACACACAAACAAATGAGGTGGAATGGCCTTTTATACTAAATAGTAAATGTTTAGGATGCCTTCCTCATTTGTTTGTTCGGGACTAATTCTCGTTACATAAACAATAATAACTAAGAACTCTCGACACCGTTGAATAGCATTTTTTACGAGCTTCGCAACGGTATATTATATGACCATAACATTAAATACGGCTAACACAAACCTTGTGCCACGGTGGCAATCCGTGTGCACAAGGATGTGTCCCAACCGTTTGATCAAAACAGAAGAGAAAGAGAAAAGATGAAGATGATCATTCATCTCTAATAAGTGTGTAAACACTTATCCTTTTACCACTAAATTCAATGAAAAACAAGACCTAATCATGTGTTTAATATCGTAAAATTCGGAATTACGCGTGGTTTTGTGTTTTTGTGTGAAATAGGTACAAAAGATCAAAAGGAAAGAAAACACGGGATTTCACAGTCAATTATTGAAGAAAAGTCCAAGAAAGAGACAAAGACAAAGTCAAAGAACCAAAAGTGTGCCAAAGATCACGAAAAACGGCAAAATCGACACGGGTTTAAAAAGAAAGAACAAGGAAGCCGAAATCGAGCTCGTTTTTAGTGGATTTAATATTATTGAAGTTAATTGGGCCTTGTGGGTCCCACATTTATTTATTGGGCCCAAAAGCCCAATAGTGGATTGTTATTATTTACTTTTGGCAAAACAACCCAACAAAGGCCCATTTACCTTTATTATGTGATGGATGGAGTTACATGTATAAAATTGGGTCCAAGCCCAAATACTTAAATATCCATGAGACGGTTGGAGTAAATATGGGCTTCAAGCCCAAGTTAGAAAAGAAAGTATGAGAACGGTCAAACGTTTATTTACTTAACCTAACTCACACATACGTTTTATTTTTACCCACACCACAAAACTTTCGATTATTCTCTCTCTCTCCTTCGATGAAAACAAGAAACAAAAAACACAGAGATAAAAAAACTATTCACCACACAAACCCTAGCCAAATGAATTTTGGGGATTTTACCTTTAAGAAGCGCGTGTAAACACACGCACTTTAAATAAATCACCATCTAAATCAGAGCTTGAAGATGGTGGTCCTCAAGTACGTGGCAGTTTCCCTTCATATGATTGGTCCTCACACATTACAACAACCACTCCACCAATCATTATAGGCCACCTCAGCAAAGAAGAAACACAAGAAGCACAAGTTCTTCCAGGCTGGCAATCCGTGTGCAAAGGGTCTATTTTCGACCGTTTGATCAAGAAAAAGAAGAAAGAGAAAGGAAAAGATGGATTTAACGGCTATGATTGAAGATTTGGGCTCAAAAACTTCATCATCAAGCCATGGGGTTGGCTATAAATACCCTCATATTCTGTAATTTTTAATTATTCCATTTTTATTTTATTTTTACTGTTTTTATTTTAATTTAGAAATAGGAATTAATGTAATTTTCTTTTTTCAGTATTTGTAATGAGTTTCGATAATTAATAAAATTTATTTTAGTTTAATTCTGTCTCAACTTTAAATTTCTGTCAAGGTTTACTACAATTCATCTTCAGCCTGTTTTTATCATTATTATTATTATTATTTGATTTAATCTAAGTAACACTTTAAATTGTTTAATAAAAGTAAAAGTGGATGAAAAACTTCCCCACTGGAAGTTTAAATATATCTGGTTTGATTAGTTGATGATTGAGGTTCGATGATGATGTTTGGTTAAGGTGGTGGGCTCGATTTGGTTTCATAGACGGCTCAGCGCTGATCTACTGCTCAACGGTTTTCGTCACAGGTTTAATCTCTATTTTTATTTTACAAGTTTTAGTTAAGTTGTTTATTTATGAATTTGTATATGCTTGTTTGATCATGGTTAAATGATAAAGTTTAGTTGAGATAAGTTTGAGTTTTAGATTTAATCTGTTTGGATCTAAGTTTTTTTTAATCGGTTTAGTATAAGTGATATATCTGTTTTAAATTTATTTAATCTGCTTTTGCTTTTATTGGGTTGGATATCTGATTTTGTTTTTGAATCTGCTAGTTTTGCTAGGATAGTTGTATAAGTTGATTTACTAGGTTTAAATTTACTTATTAAGGACTTATTTGCTTATTTGATTTTATTAAGTTATTAATGTTTTGAGGTTTAATTTGCTTATTTCAGTTTAGCTTATTTGCTTATTTGATTCTGATTGGTTTGATTGCTTTGTTGTTTGGATTTTATTTAGCTGATTTCTTAAGCTATCAGATTCATTTAATCTGATAGATTTTAAACTGCCAAAAAAATCATTCCAAAAAAATTGTCCACGCAGGGTATCGATCCCGTGACCTACCGTTCATAACCCCAACGCGTTTACCATCTGTCTAGCCTTTCTTTTGTGTTTAATTATAGTTTTAGTAATTAATATATTTCCTTTTTAGCTGATCAGTTTTATTTAATAGTTTTAATAATAAGTTTTTTTTATTTAGTTAATTTTAATTAAAAAGTTTTAGTAAATTTACTTTTATAAAGTTTTATAAAACAAAAAAAAATAAAACAAAAATATTTTATTCATTTTTAGGAACTTAAAATTAGTTTTTAAATAAATTAGCTTTTAATTAATTTAGTTTTATATAGAACTAGTTTTCTTAAAATTAAATAGAATTTGTTTAGATAAACAGTTTTGGTTAAATATTAATTAAGTTTTAAGTTTTATTTAAATTTAAATTAGTCTTCAAATAGTTTTATTTTGAATAGTTTAAATTAGTCTTTAAATAGTTTTGTTAAAATTTGTTTAATTAGAATTTTTAATAGTAAAAAGTAGTTTTAATTAAATATTTCCTTTTTAATTAGACTAAATAGTTTTTAATTAAATAGCTTTTAGTTTTAAAATACCAAACAAAGTTTTATTAACCAAGAACAATTAATATTACGTTAAAACTGGAAATCAATTCGAGTGAGTCGAGGAAAGAAAAAATAGACTTAAAAATAATTGAAAAATTCATACATTAAATTGGTACCGTTGCGGCTTCGCTCGTTACGATTGACGATTTTTCGTGAGAAGCTTTGGATTTTGGGATCCGTTCATTTTGAACGTTATTTTTATTGTTAAAAATCAAAAACAAAGAAAAAAAATCAAAAACTTAAAAATACAAAAAAATTAAAAATCATCAAAAGCAAACTCTTTCCTAAGATTTGCACCAAAAAATTAAAAAATACAAAAGTAATACTTTTCCTAAAGTATTACACCAAAAATATTACGTATTATTGTTATTTTTCTTATTTCGATTTCTTTCGTTTTTTATTGTGAATATATATTTTTCTTAAAAAATACAAAAATATTTTTCATTTACTATATTATATTACGTAGAACAATTAATTTACCTACTTTCAAATAAGACCTTAGTTGGGATTTCATCACCTAGCTATTGTATTCGAATCCAAAACGAAAAAAAGGCAAAATATATAAATACTAATAAAAAGTTTGAACTCGATTTATACAAACTATAAGGTGGGTATAAGGCGACGCGCTATAAAAGGCCGTCTAAGGAAAAAGGTTTTTAAGTGCTTTGCGCCACCTCATTTCCTCGCTTGCTTGTGCGTATATTGAGAGGGACGAACGATTATTGGTTTGCCAACTCAAGTAGTATTACGTATATATTTTTTGTAGCTTTTTATATTGAACCTCGAGAGGGATCATCCCTTTCCTCTCAAAGTCGACCGAGGTCTCCTACCTCATTCCTTGAGTTTAGTTGTATGCGCACTCGCGCGCGTGCACAAATACCGAGTGGTGTACCAAATATTTCTAATTCTTCCAAAAAGAAGAAGAAGAAAAAAAAGACCGTCACTCAAGCCGATCCCGAGAATTGAGCTTTCGACAATACGATGGCAACGGATACCCGACCTATGATCGAGATTTTGCAATCACACGTTGAGGGAAATGATGAAGCTACCGTTGTCCCCGCAATTGGAGCAAATAATTTTGAAATTAAAACGGGTTTTATTCAAATGGTTTCCGCTACACCATTTTTGGGTCGTTCCCAAGATGACCCCCATGATCATATTAAGAGATTTATCCATTTGACTAATACGGTGAAATACAACGGGGTGACACAAGAAGCAATACGTTTGTTGCTCTTTCCTTTTTCCCTCGAGGGACAAGCCCGAATTTGGCTTGATAAGGAACCACCCCAAAGTATTCTTACATGGGCGGATTTAGAGACCAAGTTCATTAACTACTTTTTCCCACCATCACGGACCACCTCTTTAAGGAATGACATCATTACCTTTGAACAAAAATATGGGGAAACGTTTAGTGAGTCTTAGGACCGTTTTAAGGAGCTTTTACGAAAATGTCCACAACATGGTTTTACAAAAGTACATCAAATCAATACGTTTTACAATGGTTTAACTCTTAATGACCAAGACTCACTTAATAGTGCCACGGGGGGTAATATTCTTGTGAAATCCATGAACGAGGCTTGGGTAATAATTGAAAACAAGTCAAAAGTACAAACCAAGAGTGTTAGGGCTACTATGGCAAGTGCTAGTACTAGTGAGAGCGACAAGAGAATTGATAAGCTTACTTCGCTTATTGAAACAATTGCTCTACAAACCGCTAACAATACCAAAGCCATTAATGGTCAAGTAAATGCCTTAAAAGAGACTTGTGAAACGTGTGAGACTTGTGGTGGACCACATTCATATTATAATTGTGACAAGGTTTACAATCAACAACAACAAGTTTATGCTTATAACACCTATGCAAATGAGAGGGTTCACTTTAAACCAAATGTTGATGTTAACCATTTGTCTTATAAGAGTACTAACTATTTGGCTCCCCCGGGTTTTGTAGCTCCCTAAAGACCACCCCCACCGGCCCAAAATACCCAATACCAAAATAGGAACTAATAAGTGTGTAAACACTTATCCTTTTGCCACGAAAATCAAGGAAAAACAAGACCTAATCATGTGTTTAATATCGTAAAAGTCGAAATTACGCGTGGTTTTGTGTTTTTTATGTGAAATAGGTACAAAAGATCAAAAGGAAAGAAAACACGGGATTTCACGGTCAAATGTTGAAGAAAAGTCCAAGAAAGAGACAAAGACAAAGTTAAGGAACCAAAAGTATAACAAAAGAAACCGAAGTTCACGAAAACTGGCAAATTCAACACGGTTTTTGAAGAAATGATCAAGGAAGCCAAAATCGAGTTTGTTTTTAGAGGATTTGATCTTTATGAAGATATTTGAGCTTTGTGAGTCCCACATTTGGGTATTGGACCCAAAAACCCAATAGTGGATTTAAAGTATTTACTTTTGGTAAAGTAGCCCAAATCAAAGCCCAATTCACTTATCAAAGTAAAACGGATGGAAGTTTTTATAGCTTAAGCCCAAAAGCCCAATTTTCATTTAGTTTTGAGACGTGAAGACATATTCATTTTGGGCTTTCAAAAGGCCTGCTAGGTCATGAACGGTTATACTTTAGTAAAGTAAATAAACATTGCTAAGTTTATTTGGTCAAAACCTTTTCTATCCACACACACACTTTATTGTTCGATACAAACAAAGTTACTCCTTCTCTCTCCCAAAACACAACGCAGTCACTTTCTTTTTAACCCAAACCCTAAATCTGAAAACCAAAAAATTGGGGCTTTTTAAATTAATAGGCGCGTGTAACTCACGACCCTCAAATAAATCACCATCTAAATCGGAATAGGAATATGGTGGTCCTCAATCACGTGGCAGTTTTCCCTCCTTTGATTGGCTCATCCACCTCACCATCCCTCACTCATCCAATCATCTATCTCCACATAAGCAGCAAAGAAACACAAGAAGCACAAATCGTGCCATGCTGGCGATCCGTGTGATTAAAGGCTATTATCCACCGTTCGATCCAAGAGAAGAAAGAGAAGAGAATAATTAAGGGTCAAGATGAGTTTTCCCCTCAACAAATCTTCATCAGCAAGCCATGGGGGTTGGCTATAAATACCCCAATATTCTATAATTTTTAATTCGTGCGATTTTTTATTTCTAGTTTTATTTTTGCAAAAAATAGTTTTTAGGTTTAATTGAATTTTTTCTTTCAAAGTATTGTAATTAGTTTCTATTTTTAATAAATTTTTTCTTTAGTTTAATCTTGTCTTATTTATTTATTTAAAGTTACTGCAATCTATTCTTTAAGCTGTTTTGTCATAATAATTATTATTATCTGATTAATAGTTTTAATTAATTAATAATATTAAATAAAAAGTGGAGGAGAAACTTACCTACTGGAAGTTTTAATAAACTGGTTCGAGTAATAGATATTGGTTCGTGATTTGTTGATGATTCGGAGGTTCTTTTGGTTTAAAAGGTGGTCTCTTTTCGATTAAAAGGGGGTTCAGCGCCTTCCTTCGTCGCAACGGTTTTCGTCATCAGGTTATATCTTCTTTTATTTATATGTTTTATATTAAATAGTTTACCTGTTATAATTTGTCATGTGTTTAATGTTTAGTTGATTTTACTGTGTTTAAATTCATTTGAGTATTTGATTAATCTGTTTTTATTAAAGTTTATTATGCTTGAGTGATTTAGAAAGTTTCTGATATCTGAGATTTAGTTTGAGTTAATTTGAGTTTTTTTAATTGATGTTTAGAACTGCTTAGTTTTTTTTTTGAGTTTAAATCTAATTTCTGGTTATAATACTTTGATTTAAATAGTTGATGTTATCTTTGATTTGCTTATTTGAATTGTTTTGTTTTACTGCTTTTGTTTAGTACTAGTAAAGTTTGAGGTCCTTTGAATGTTCTGCTGATATTTTAGTTTTTGCTGATTCCGCGTTAAGTGGTGTACTGATGTTATTTTGCTGATTGTTTAGGTCTTGTAGCTTATTTGTTTCGTAGAGTCTAGTTTGCTGATTTTACTTGATTTACTAAGTTTAGTTTTATTAAGGACTTATTTGCTTATTTGATTTTATTAAGTTATTTTAAGTTTTAGATTCATTTGCTTATTTTCTGTGTAGGTTTATTTGCTTATTTGTTTTGATCTACATTAGACTTCAGATTCATTTAATCTGAATGTACAAAACTGATTTCTATCTGTTTCAAATATTAAAAAAGTTAATAAACAAAAATAGTCCACACAGGGACTCGAACCCCTGACCTGCCATTCATAACCCCAACATGTTAACCAACTCATCTAGTTCTTCTATTGAGTTTTATTACGATCTATATAATTAATATAGTTTCATTTTAATTAGTTGCATGTTTAATCAATAGGTTTAAATACAAGTTTATTTCATTTGATAATTTTAATTAAAAAGTTTTTATAGATTTACTTTTTTCAGTCTAAAAAAACAAAATAAACAAAATAAATATTTTTTTTTACTTTTAGAAATTTAAAATTGTTTTTATAAATTAGTTTTTTAATTTTCAATTAATTTTGCCTCATATAAAATTAGTTTTAAATTTTTTTTAAATTCAAAATAGTTTATAAATTAGTTTAATTAGTTTTAATTAGTTTCAAAATAGTTTTTGTTTAAATTAGTTTATGATTTTTAAATAGTTTTGTTTAAATTTGAAAAAGTAGTTTTAGTTAAATATTTCCTTTTCAATTAGATTAATTAGTTTTTAATTAAATAGATTTTTAGTTTTAGTTTTAAATACCAAACAAAGTATTTTTACCAAGAACAATTAATCCACGTTTAAATTGGAAATCAATTCGAGTCGAGTCGAGGAACGAAAAATAGACATAAAAAGAATTTGAAAAATTCATATATTAAATTGGCGCCGCTGCCGCTTCGCTCGTTACGATTGACGAGTTTTCGTGAGAAGCTTTGGATTTTGGGATCCGTTCAATTTTGAACGTTACATTTCTTGCAAAAAAAAAATCAAAAACATAAAAAAAAATCAAAAACTTAAAAATACAAAAAAAATTAAAAATCATCAAAAGCAAACTCTTTCCTAAGATTTGCACCAAAAAAATTAAAAAAAATCCAAAAGAAATACTTTTCCTAAAGTATTACACCAAAAATATTACGTATTATTGTTATTTTTCTTATTTCGATTTTTTTCGCTTTTTATTGTGAATATATATTTTTCTAAAAAATAAAAAAAGATTTTTCTTTTACAATATTGTATTACGTAGAACAATTAATTTACCTACTTCCAAATAAGACCTTAGTTGGGATTTCATCACCTAGCTATTGTATTCGAATCCAAAACGGAAAAAAAAGGCAAAATAGATAAATACTAGTAAAAAGTTTGAACTCGATTTATACAAACTATAAGGTGGGTATAAGGCGACGAGCTATAAAAGGTCGTCAAAGGAAAAAGGTTTTTATGTTCTTCGTGCCACCTCGTTTCCCCGCTTGCTTGTGCGTATATTGAGAGGGACGGCCGATTATTGGTTTTCCAACTCAAGTAGTATTACGTATATATTTTTTGTAGATTTTTCATATTGAACCTCGAGAAGGATAATCCCTTTCCTCTCAAAGTCGACCGAGGTCTCCTACCTCATTCCTCAAGTTTAGTTGTATGCGCACTCGCGCGCGTGCACACATACCGAGTGGTGTACCAAATACTTCTAATTCTTCCAAAAAGAAGAAGAAGAACAAAAAGACTGTCAATCAAGCCGATCCTGAGAATCGAGCTTTGAACAACGCGATGGCAACGGATAATCGACCAATGATTGAGATTCTACAATCTCACGTTGAAGGAAATGATGGCGCGATTGTGGTGTCGGATATTGGAGCGAATAATTTTGAACTAAAAATGGGTTTTATTCAAATGGTTTCCGCTACACCATTTTTAGGCTGTACTTTTTTTGGAAACGGCAAATAATTAAACGGAAGCCTACTCGCAATATTTCAACGAGCACCCCGAGTTCGAGCTCCGCATAGCGGGCAAACCCAGCCCCCAAAGGGGTTTCCAGGGAGAATTCCCCACGTGTGCCCGTGTGAGGTATGAGTTAAATTTATGCATAAAGCGACGACCACAAGGATCGAACCCACAACCTGCAGCCCACAGTGGATGTAAACCCAGTGCATCACGCCAGCTGGGCTGGAGGTCATTTGCATTTTTAGGCTGTACTAATGATGACCCACACGGTCATATAAAACGTTTCATACAATTGGCAAACACCGTAAAATACAATAGGGTGCCACAAGCGGCCATCATTTTCAACTCTTTCCTTTTTCCCTTGAGGGACAAGCCCGGATTTGGATTGATAAGGAACCACCCCAAAGTATTACCACATGGATTGATTTAGGGACCAAGTTTATTAACTACTTTTTCCCACCATCACGGACCACCTCTTTAAGGAATGACATCATTACCTTCAAACAACAATATGGGGAAACGTTTAGTGAGTCTTAGGATCGTTTTAAGGATCTTTTACGAAAACGTCCACAACATGGTTTTACAAAAGTGCATCAAATCAATACGTTTTACAATGGTTTAACTCTTAATGATCAAGACTCACTTAATAGTGCCGCGGGGGGTAATATTCTTGTGAAGTCCATGAAGAGGCTTGGGCAATAATTGAAAACAAGGAAAAAGTACAAACCAAGAGTGTTAGGGCTACTATGGCAAGTGCTAGTACTAGTGAGAACGACAAGAGAATTGATAAGCTTACTTCGCTTGTTGAAACAACTGCTCTACAAACTGCTAACAATACCAAAGCCATCAATGTGCAAGTTAATGCCTTAAAAGAGACTTGTGAAACGTGTGAGGCTTGTGGTGGACCACATTCGTACTTTAATTGTGACAAGGTTTACGATCAACAACAACAAGTTTAAGCTTATAACAACAATGAAAATGAGCGGGTTCATTTCAAACCAAATGTTGATGTTAACCATTTGTCTTATAAGTCTAATAACTATTTGGCTCCCCGGGTTTTGTAGCTCCACAAAGACCACCCCCACCCGCCCAAAATAGGAACCAAGCCCCTCAAAGAGGAAATTTTCAAGGGAATGCAAATCAAGGTAATTTTAATGGTCAAAATCAAGGGTTTCAAAATAATAACTTCAACCAAGGTTTTTATAATAACAACGGTTTTCAACCTCAATATCAAAACCAAGGTTTTCCAAATCAAGGGTATAATCTAATGAACATGCATAATCCTAAATGGACTTGGTTCTACAAAAAATTACCGAACATGAGAGAACTATGAAAAAATGCAAGAGTCTACCGATAGGAAGTTCGTGCAAATGTTGCAAGCCCTTAGACCCCAAGGATCCTTACCTTCTAATACCGAGATTAACCCTCGTGCTAATGTGAGTTCTATCACTACTCGAAGTGGATCCACTTTAGTGGGACCTTCCATCTCTTCGCCCATAAAGGAGAGACAAGGCCCGGAGGTCATAATGAGTAATCCTACTCCCCCTTCGGTGATTCCTCTCACTACCACTCCTAGTACTAGTTCTCCATTGCCTAAAGAGCCCAACCTTAAGGTTGTTCAAGAAGCGAGTCCTTCTCCTTCTTAACCTTCAACTTCCAAGCCAAATATCCCTTATCCCTCTAGATTGGACAAGGCTAAAGTTCTTACCAAAGATGATTTTCATGTTTCTAACTTTTTGGAAATGATTTCCCAAGTGAATGTTAACATTAACCTTATTGAAGCACTTGCTCAAATGCCTAAATTTGTGAAAATGTTCAAAGATTTGCTCAATAAGAAAGAAAAAATGGTTGAGCTCGTTAACACTCGTTTAAATGATAATTGTTCCGCGATTCTTCTCAAAGAGCTTCCCAAAAGCTAGGAGATCCCGGACGATTCGTGTTACCTTGCTCGTTTCCTCAAATTGATGATTGTATGGCTTTAGCGGATCTCGGCGCTAGCATCAATCTTATGCCACTCTCGGTATGGAAACAATTATCACTACTCGACCTTGTACCGACTCGCATGACTCTCGAGTTAGCTAATAGAACTCTCGCATACCCCGTTGGTATTGCTGAAGACATTTTTGTTCGAGTTGGTACATTCACTTTTCTCGTGGACTTTGTCGTCGTCGACTATGAGATGGATCCTCGTATTCTGTTAATACTTGGTAGACCATTCTTACGATCTGGAAAAGCCTTAGTTGATGTGGTCGAAGGGGATTTAATTCTTAGGGTTAGGGATGAACAACAAGTTTTTAAAATGGGAAAAATCACAACTAAATCAAATCGGAATGAGTCGGTCAATATGATTGATGTTCTTATTTATTATAATGAAGAGATTTTTATTAATCCTTTTGGAATTCAAAAGTCTAATCAAAATGAATTTGTGATAACTTCATCCCTTCCCTTAGAGCCTCAAATTTTTGAAATTCCTATTTATGATACTTATAGTGATGACACTTCTTTAAGTGATCACACTATCTTCGGTTTAGACGACCCACCATTTGACCCAACCACTTTTGACCCACCCATTTTTGATCCACCAATCTTTGATGATTACGATGATGACACTTCTTTAAGTGATCTCATTATTTTTGATAACGTACCTCATGATCTTAATGCACCTCATATCTCTATGAGTGATTCTTCCATTATGGAGACTCCTTTTGACTTTTATACCCTAATTTTAGAAGTCATGACTTTTGAGGAGGATCCTCCACTCTTAGAGATAATTCCTACTTTAGAGGATATTCCATTTGAGGAGGATTTAGATATCTTTCTAAATACCTATTTTCCTCACGAGGATGAGTTTTCCTATGACTCCGATGATACTTATGTTTTCACGTCAAGTTTGAAAGAGGAAGACTTTCCCACTTTGGATTATGATATTTTGAGCTTAAATGTCAACACCTCTTGATATTTTCCCGTTAAGGAATCGGTGTTTGATCCCGAAATAGAGACTTTAGTGCTATCATTGCCATATCACCATAACACCTTTCCTCGTAAGAAATACTTGACCAAGGGTACCCCACTTTTCTTTGCCTTGTGTGATTTTACCACCTCGGGGTTTATTTCCTTTCGTGATGGAAATTATGTGTTTGACCCGGGTGGATTTTTCATGGGGTATTCCTTATATGACTATGTTTCACCTTTTATCATGGATAGATTTTCCTCCCTTGGAAATCTTGGTTTTCCCATGATTTTCCCAATTGAATGATGATATTTGGGAAATCAAGTCGAGCTAGATACTCATGATAAATAAATCAAGCATCGTATAACTAGGTTAGATTTTTACCTTTTCCATCCTTTCTACCCTTTTTCACCTTCACCCATTTCCACCAATAAGTGTAGGGGGAGCCAAGCAGGTTGTTTGTGTTGTGATGTTGTGCAGGGACATGTGGCTTAATGATCCACTTTTGGTATTTTTGACGCGACCCGTGATCCTGTTTTCCCATGTACCCAGTTTCTTCGATAAGTTTTTGCTATTGTGATACAATTTTGTATATAAATAAGATGAATAAATGTAATCACTTTAGTTGTCTCTTCCTTAGCTCGATTTAAACAACGTACTCAGTGTCCTAAGTGTAGGGGAGTTTATTCTCCCACATGCTTAAACATTGAGGACAATGTTTATATTAAGTGTAGGGGGACTTGTATTGAATTTTAGTGGACTTTTCCATGAATTTGACATCATTTAACCTGAAAATTAAATTTTTAAACGTTTTTCAAAATTTTGATCTATTTTGGCCTAATAGTATTTCCATTTATTTTCTTTTATTTTCTTTACTTTTGCCATCGCATCGTATGAATAAATTCCATTTCAAATAATAAATTCAAAAAAAATGGTTTTAACAAGTTTAGATGTCTTTGATATATTAGGCCCGTCGTGAATATTTTTACTCAACCCGAGTTTACTTATCCAAGTTTACTCTAGCTAGTATCCTTAACCATACGGACTTTAATTGGTTTATTAGGCTAAGCATCCACGAGTCTCATTCCTTGAGATTTTAAATTGTAGAGAACGAGAGATAATAGAGTTGATAATAAGTTTAAGGGTTAAAACTTGCTTATATGAGTTTTTGTGGCTCTTTCTTCCCGGTTGTATATTTAATTGCTTAATAAATGAGGATTTTTGCGGTGTAGGTTCGATATTTTAACTCTTAACCGAATCTTTTATCTCCTTGTAATTAAAGCATGAACACATTGAGCGTGCCAGCGTTGTGTACTTCCGACTAAGGTGGCTCATAACCACTAAGTAGGAGGTATTCAGACCATGGGACCGCGGAATTTGGCCTAATATATATCATAAATAAAAGAATAAGATTAAAACATGACCTCAAGGAGCCTTAGGGTGTGGGGCATGTAGCATGAACCTTGTCATTAGATCCTTAGGGTGTATAGCATGGTAAGTGTTGAATAAAAATTGATCAAAAAATCAATTCCCTTGTTTATCGTTCAAGGAGCCTTAGGGTGTGGACAATAGATGAGGAGCATTTTTACATCTTAAAGAGCCTAAGGGTATATGATGTGAATTTGCTAAACTCCACATAAAGTCAACATGACTTTGGAGGAATAAATAATAAGTAGTACTATTGGCCAAATTTTGGATCCAGGAATTTATTCCCCAAATCGGGTTAAATCATCCTTGATGTGGGCTTACTTTAGTGACAACATTTTTTAGGACGAGGTTAGGTTTTGAGTGTCGGGTTTGCACCGTTTTGCCTTCATTTTTGGACTAATAATTATCAAATAAGTCAAATGAGCCTACGGGTGAATGACAATCTTTAAAATCTAGAGATACAACTTAGGAATTGGAGAAGGAGTATTACACATTTAACTTGTAACGACCCATTTTGATAAATGGAATGTCACGCGTAATTATGGCGTGTCATCCAAGCATGCAAGGTAATATGTAGTAAAACATACATGACCATAGGGAAAACCAGAATCAAACATCGGTTCCCAAACATAAGCCTAAAACATAATGAAGTAAATGAAATGAATGAAAGACTTAAACAAGCATAAATATGTGAAGGCAGAAGGAAAAGAAGTCTATGGCAACTTCCCTCCTATGTGCATCCTCCAAATGCTCGAGTCCGTCCTTGGGTACCTGCCGTTTTGGGACATGGAAAGGAAAGTAACGGCTGAGCAAAACGCTCAGTGCACGGATATAGACATAGTATGAATGACTGAAACATAACAGAGACTTAAAAGCAGCGGAAATATATACGTCCTCGAAAACCCGGAACATGTTCATAAAACTGGTTTTATAGTTTGAAAAGCCTTATGTTTATCTTATGAAAACTGTTTAACATATTTTACCATTAGCCAATATAGGTCATGAAAATCCACCGTGCATGAATACTTGGAGGGGTGACCTCATCATGCAAATTAGAGGGGCTGCCTCTAATTTAATAAACTGGTTTTGGGTAGGAGGGATCAGCTCCTTGTGAAGGATGCAAGGCACACACCACATTCACACTGAGTAATCTGCTAAAAACATGTAACTAGGATGCACCCATACGCCCCACATGATAAATATAATATGGCCAAAAGCTGAAGGGACGCCACGAGCAATCACTCTGCCGTGGGGAAGTCATAACACCAGTGCCTCTAGTGTTATGGTTATGGTACCTCCATAACTAGGTGAAACTGGTCATGCATGTATATGGCTTCAGGTATTCTAAATTAAACATAAGCAATCAAATATAAACTTATACTACGAGAAAACAGTTGGCTGCATACGGGGAAATCCTAATAAGGAAAGAATGTCCATACTGAAAGGACGGGAATCCATACCTTATGTCCAGTGAACGAAGAAGACGAACGAAAGAGAGTCCTACTTCGGTATCACTAATGCTACATAAATACATACGTGTATAAGTAACTGATTACTAAATACGTAACTGGTTTTATATCATGTCTTAGCTTATTTAATATGTTCATGTCATATTTTATTGTTTTAAGCTTTATACTGTATTTATCTTATATTATGTCTATTCTGATTAAGTATTACTTGTATTTCATGTAATATTATACTTACTGTGTAATAATAAGTAACTTTCTAAAAATAGCAGGTTTCCTAAAATAGAAAGTTTCCAAAAATAGAAAGTTTCCAAAAATAGAAAGTTTCCAAAAATAGAAAATTTCCAAAAATAGCAAGTTTCCAAAAATAGAATTACTACTTAAAATAGATAAGTTTCTAAAAATAGAAAGTTTTCATAAATAGATTTGCTGTCTTAGTTAAATAAGTTTCTAAAAATAGAAAGTTTCCATAAATAGATTAGATGCCTTAATTATATAAGTTTCTAAAAATAGAAAATTTCCATAAATAGATTAGCTGCCTTAATTAAATAAGTTTCTAAAAATAGAAAGTTTCCACAAATAGATTAGCTGCCTTAATTAAATAAGTTTCTAAAAATAGAAAGTTTCCATAAATAGATATAAGCTGGTTAAATAAGCTAATTATATAAGCTTAAGTGTTTTCTAATTATTATTCTAAGTCATGTAGTTATAAAGTATAGTTTATTAATTATTACATGTAAATTAAATAAACTATAGGTTAAAGGTATTTAATTAAATATATCATGATTTTAATTAAATAAAGTTAAAATACTTAGGTTAAAACATGTATTATTAATTACTAATAATATAACCTAAGTCATGTTAATTAATTAATTATAGTAATGGTTTTTAATAATTAATTAATTATAAAGTCTAATTAAAATAAATACTTAGGTAAAAATTCATGATCTAATAATTAAATTTATAACCTAAGTCATGTTAATTAAATTAATTGTGTCATGTTTTATTAATTTAATTTTTAACATATAACTATTAAAATCATAAACCTTAACATAATCAATGAATCGGATCGTGACTAGAAACCATGAACCAGACCCGTAATCAACACCATACCCCGAACCAAGTCGGGGTCCCCCCCTTGTTTGCTGCTGTCGTGGGACCCACACCACCATACCGAGACCATGAGGTCTCGGTGGTGGGTAATAACCCAAACCGAGACCCCTTAGGGGTTCCGTTAGGCGTCGGCTAGAACAAACACCCCTAAAAACCCTTGTTTTGATTTACCCATAATCATAGACATGTTTTAATAAATGTTTTTAATTAGTTTTTAAAAACATCATGATTTTATGTGACTTATTAAATCAAAACATAAAAGAAAAGGATTAAAAAGGTTATACCGAATGCGTGGATCAATCGAGGATGAACACAAACGAATGCTTGCACCAATTCCAAGATCAAAAATCAACCGAACACCCCTTTTTGATGATTATAGGTGGCGGCCAAAAGAACAAAGAAGGAGGAGGAGGAAAACTTTTAGGGTTTTATTTATTTTCTAGATTTTGTTATAATGAAACAAGTTTTTCTCCTTTTTCTTGTTTAGTAAAAATTGATGGGCTAGGCCCTTTTTCCTTCTAAATTTCGTGGGTATGGGGCCCACATGGGGTAACCCGAACATTTTCCGTGTCTAATTAATAAGTGTGTTCTCGTGTTCGTGTTTTACGTGTTTTAATTAGTTATTGATCGTGACCTAATATATTATTCGTGTTCGTAATAAATATATATACGTAAATAATATTATCTCGTGATTAAATTACATTAATGATTTCATGATCGCATGTTCGTGATTAAAATAATTATTTGAATAATTATTGTGTGTTCATACGTAATAAATACTTATCGTGTTCTAACACGTACGTAATACTTAAAATTCTTATACGTGAACGTAAACATGCTATAAAAGGAAATTTTTAATCTAGTACGTACGATATTAAGGGTAATATTCATGGTAAAAGCATGCGGGTTTTACAACTCTTCCCCCCTAAAAAGAACAATTCGTCCCCGAATTATAGATAACGTACTGAAGGAGAAACATACCTGAATAAAACTGAGAGGGTATGTAAGATAAGTGAACGTGCAGGTGACCTGGAAGAAGGAACGCGGAACGTGACATGTCTTGAAAGGACATGGAACGTGACGTGACTGAAAGGACATATCAAATTGATAAGAGAAAAACGGGTAAAAAGTTCGGATGAACTTGTCTGTTTCCAAGTGGCTTCCCTCTTGGAACGGTTCCTTCACAAGATCTTGACACTAATGATAAATCTTGGTCCTCCTGACCTTGACTTGGAATACGAAGAAATTCTTGGTTATCAACGTATGGTAGATCCCCTAAATTCGATCGAGGAAATAAGAGTTATCGCACAAGGGTAACTGAAATATAACGATACTAAATAATCTAACCTTGCCGATAACTAACAACGATGTGCAAGACATCTAGAAACTTAGTACGTGAAAAATTTTGAACGTGATACGTGAAAATTTTTGAACGTGATGCGTGGAGATATGGCGAGTGTAGTACGAGTAAACATATCGTGATCCATGATACGTGTAACATATCTTGATCATGATATGAGGAACGTGGAATAAACATGACATGTGAAACATATCGTGAACATAGAATATAATGACGGTAACGCCAAACGCTACAAGGTGAAACGTCTATCTGAGGATATGACGTGGAATATGACGTGAAACGTCTATCTGAGGATAGAGAGTTATACTAAACTTGGGTTTGGTCTCTCAAGTTCTTGCAAAACTTCCAAGAATGAGAAAAATGAACGTAAAGTCATAAGCCAAGATACCATCATGAACGTGAATAGTGTCATGAACGCGAGCGCGAAAGCAAGTCGTGAAATTAGAACAAGGATGTGAAGTAAATAAGGAGCACAATTATGAATATTTGTCTGACCCGATAACTGAGGGATTGCCAAGTGATCGGATGGGCCTTGGCTGGAACATGTCCGATCAATTTGTTGGTTCTGAAGTCCTTTTGGATGTAAGGATTCTGCAGACTTGGTCAAACTGTTTGCAATAAACTAGATAGCATCATGCTTCTTCTGAGTTTGCGTTAAACTGGTAACCAAAATCCATGGAGATCTTGTCCCATTTCAATTCACACTTTAAGATAATGAAAGCATCCCAGTCTGTTGGTGTCCTATCTTGGCCTGTTTGTATGACAAGTACGAAGATATGAACGTAACTGTATCTTGCTTCATCGAACTTGATACACAGTAGTTTGCGAAACTCTGAGTCTATGAATCTAAACTTCTCTTAGCGTAGGATTTTCTAGAACACCTAAAGTAATGTAGGGTTATCTCCTTTACGCATAAGCTGAGTCATGGTAAGATTAACCATGCAAATCCGTGTGATCCAGCGTGTCACTGTAATCAACCAGAACTGATATTGGAAATTTCCAGGGTGGAATTTCTCCTGTCATAGAATTTGTAACATGGTGTCCATATGGTCTTCCTGTTCTTCTCTAGGCTTATAGGAAATCAGGTTATCCTCAATGAAAACACTGATGAATTTGCTTATGAGTTCATGGAAACTCATTTGCTGCTAGAGCATTGATGGAATGACCGAGTCGTGTACGAATAGCAGTCATGGACATGTCCTGCTCTTTCATTCGTCACTGTTGGCAGCATGATCATGAGTTCGATCATGGAGAAGTGATTAACATTATAAGGTCGATTGGACATGTTGTCAATACGTGGAGGAGAATAACGGTCATGAATGGTGATTTGTTTAAATCGACGGTAGTCGACACATAATCTCATGGTACCGTCTTTCTCCTTGTAAGTTTTTTCTGGAATGTATGGGAAGATTTTGGAATAATCAACTGGCTATGCGTAAAAGGACTTCAGTAGTCGTGTCTTACTGTCAGCTTTGAAAATTTTAGCGACCATGGCTAACAACGCACATGCTTGTAAGCATAGATAATTTGTACAGATTTTCCTGATGGAAAATCAAGCTGAATGTATTCAGGAGCCTGAACATTACTGTACATAATTATGAATCGTAGCATGGTGTGCTGTTCATAGTCCATAATTAGGATAAAATTTAACTCGTGTCTGTCTGAGGAAATGCGTTAGCAGCTTGGATCTCATCATTAAGCTGAAGGAAAACCTTCGTGTATGTGGGAATACGAAAGGCGCCCTTCATGGTCATGAATCTATGAGTTATGGTTACAAGAAATGAAAGTGTCATTGGGAAACGTGATAGTTCACACTGATGCGCCGATAATGGTACTGAAATTCTTGTGGCCTGATTAATACATGTCACAACAAAATAGATATACCCGTGGGGGTACCCTGAATTTCTTAGAAATGATCCATAATTAGACGTGAGTCATGTGTCTTGACTCGTGTCTTGAGAAATGTCAGCATGACATGTGTCTTGACTGGTGTCTTGACATATGTCTTCTGAAAGCATACATGAGACATGTATCTTGACTGATGTCTTGACATGTGTCTCGAGGTGTGAAACAAATAGAACTACAGATATTAGGTTATTATGACAGAATTGGCGGATCGGTTGGACTACTAATCATTTGTATGTCTGATCACCTCCGCGGCCGGAGCCTCGGTTGCGATTTCTAGGATAGTTGTTGTTATAGTAGTGGTTACTATCATCTTGTCTGTCAGTTCCATGACGGTCATTCTCATGACTGTGATTCATGTAACTATTCAGCTGAGTGGCCGGCTGGTACCGGTTTGCATTCATATGACTGAAACGACAACTGAATGACGTGTGACATGTAACTAAGAATTAGGGACAATGATTGATGAAAATCGTCTGATGGTGAAGCATCTTCTCGTCCGATTGCTTTGATCTAACGCCTTTGTCTTTGTCTTGTAGGATCTCCAGGTTGTGAACAGCATCCGCATCTTGTAGTGTCTCAAAAAATCAGCAGCATCAACCTTTAGTAACATCTCCAAGTTATGAGCGGCATCAGCAATTTGTAGAGTATCAGCAAATGGACATATGCCTGAGATGATTCAGAATCGACTAGCGAATACTCGTGGAGTATTGCAAGTGAAATACACATGGATTTAGGTACGTGTAATACACATGGAATACGGTACATGGAGTACACGTGGAATGCACATGAAATGATCGGTATGTGGTCTATCATTTGTCAGGATTTAAGGAAAGTATATCGGTTAAACGGTTAGGAAAACCATCATGATAACCTGGCAGTATTAGCATAGACATCATTCTGGTTGTATCGAGAAACGTTAAAGTGTAGTTACACCAAATTCAACGATGATTTGCCTGACAGCATGATCAATGAAAACTAACCATGACTATCATGAAAGCAGGATTCAATAAAATCCAACAATGTCTTTCCTGAAGGCATAAATAACAAAAGAGGCGTAAGACGAAATCAACATGAAGACGGAATTATCATGAAGAAACATGAAACAATCTATCATGAAGGAGTGCATAACATAATCAGCATGAAACTGAAGTTAACCGTGACAGGATGAAAACATACTTGACATAAAAACATAGTAACTTATGAGGGGACACGAAAAAAATTTTATGCCAATAAATCATGAGAAAAAATTTATGCATGAAAAACAGTACATGAATGCATGATGTAGTTTATAAAAACCTTTATATGTGCGAGGGGACGCCTATGGGTCGGTCCCAAAACAAAAGACATGGCGAGGGGATACCTATGGGTCGGTCCTAAAGTTAAAAGTTTCGATAAAAGCACATGCGACTAAATAGGGCCAGTCCTGTACAAACCATTACTTAGTCATAATTCCTGCAACAATGATACATGAAACATAAATAAATAAAACTCATTTGCCAAAACTTATCCGAAAAAATTTTATTTGACTAATTATCAACTACTGGGGTTCAGTACACATAGCCACCGTTTACGAGGAACATTATGCATGAAACAATGACACATAACTAAATGTGAATGACGGTTGTCCATCCGTATTAGTAAAAGAATATCGATTAAAACATCAAGGTTAAAACCTCAAGGTGCTGAAAACATCATGGTTAAAACAACAATGCACTGAAAACATCAATACGTAGAATAACAAACGTTGGTTTAGGAAGCTCCTGGTGACTACCCACTAGTCACAGGTCGAGTTTTAGAGCCTACAGGTCGAAGCCTTGGCTCTGATACCATAATTGTAACGCCCCATTTTGATAAATGGAATGTCACGCGTAATTATCGCGTGTCATCAAAGCATGCAAGGTAATATGTAGTAAAACATACATAACCATAGGGAAAACCAGAATCAAACATCGGTTTCCAAACATAAGCCTAAAACATAATGAAGTAAATGAAATGAATGAAAGAATTAAACAAGGATAAATATGTGAATGCAGAAGGAAAAGAAGTCTATGGAAACTTCCCTCCTATGTGCGTCCTCCAAATGCTCGAGTCCGTCCTTGGGTACCTACCGTTTTGGGACATGGAAAGGAAAGTAACGGCTGAGCAAAACGCTCAGTGCACGGACATAGACATAGTATGAATGACTGAAACATAATAGAGACTTAAAAGCAGCGGAAATATATACGTCCTGGAAAACCTGGAACATGTTCATAAAACTGGTTTTATAGTTTGAAAAGCCTTATGTTTATCTTATGAAAATTGTTTAACATATTTTACCATTAGCCAATATAGGTCATGAAAATCCACCGTGCATGAATACTTGGAGGGGTGACCTCATCATGCAAATTAGAGGGGCTGCCTCAAATTTAATATACTGGTTTTGGGTAGGAGGGATCAGCTCCTTGTGAAGGATGCAAGGCACACACCACATTCACACTGAGTAATCTGCTAAAAACATGTAACTAGGATCCACCCACACGCCCCACATGATAAATATAATATGGCCAAAAGCTGAAGGGACGCCACGAGCAATCACTCCGCCGTGGGGAAGTCATAACACCAGTGCCTCTAGTGTTATGGTTATGGTACCTCCATAACTAGGTGAAACTGGTCATGCATGTATATGGCTTCAGGTATTCTAAATTAAACATAAGCAATCAAATATAAACTTATACTACGGGAAAACAGTTGGCTGCATACGGGGAAATCCTAATAAGGAAAGAATGTCCAAACTGAAAGGACGGGAATCCATACCTTATGTCCAGTGAACGAAGTAGACGAACGGAAGAGAGTCCTACTTCGGTATCACTAATGCTACATAAATACATACGTGTATAAGTATCTGATTACTGAATACGTAACTGGTTTTATATCATGTCTTAGCTTATTTAATATGTTCATGTCATGTTTTACTGTTTTAAGCTTTATAGTGTATTTATCTTATATTCTATCTATTCTGATTAAGTATTACTTATATTTCATGTATTGTTATACTTACTGTGTAATAATAAGTAACTTTCTAAAAATAGAAGGTTTCCTAAATTAGAAAGTTTCCAAAAATAGAAAGTTACCAAAAATAGAAAGTTTCCATAAATAGAAAGTTTCCAAAAATAGAAAGTTTCCAAAAATAGAATTACTACTTAAAATAGATAAGTTTCTAAAAATAGAAAGTTTCCATAAATAGATTTGATGCCTTTGTTAAATAAGTTTCTAAAAATAGAAAGTTTCCATAAATAGATTAGCTGCCTTAATTAAATAAGTTTCTAAAAATAGAAAGTTTCCATAAATGGATTAGCTGCCTTAATTAAATAAGTTTCTAAAAATAGAAAGTTTCCATAAATAGATTAGCTGCCTTAATTAAATAAGTTTCTAAAAATAGAAAGTTTCCATAAATAGATATAAGCTGGTTAAATAAGCTAATTATATAAGCGTAAGTGTTTTTTAATTATTATTCTAAGTCATGTAGTTATAAAGTATAGTTTATTAATTATTACATGTAATTTAAATAAACTATAGGTTAAAGGTATTTAATTAAATATATCATGATTTTAATTAAATAAAGTTAAAATACTTAGGTTAAAACATGTATTATTAATTACTAATAATATAACCTAAGTCATGTTAATTAATTAATTATAGTCATGGTTTTAAATAATTAATTAATTATAAAGTCTAATTAAAATAAATACTTAGGTTAAAATTCATGCTCTAATAATTAAATTTATAACCTAAGTCATGTTACTTAAATTAATTATGTCATGTTTTATTAATTTAATTTTTAACATATAACTATTAAAATCACAAACCTTAACATAATCAATGAACCGGATCGTGACTAGAAACCATGAACCGGATCCGTAATCAACACCATACCCCGAACCAAGTCGGGGGTCCCCCCTTGTTTGCTGCTGCCGTGGGACCCACACCACCATACCGAGACCATGAGGTCTCGGTGGTGGGTAATAAGCCAAACCGAGACCCCTTAGGGGTTCGGTTAGGCGTCGGCTAGAACAAACACCCCTAAAAACCCTTGTTTTGATTTACCCCATAATCATAGACATGTTTTAATAAATGTTTTTAATTAGTTTTTAAAAACATCATGATTTTATGTGACTTATTAAATCAAAACATAAAAGAAAAGGATTAAAAAGCTTATACTGAATGCGTGGATCAATCGAGGATGAACACACACGAATGCTTGCACCAATTCCAAGATCAAAAATCAACCGAACACCCCTTTTTGATGATTATAGGTGGCGGCCAAAAGAACAAAGAAGGAGGAGGAGGAAAACTTTTAGGGTTTTATTTATTTTCTAGATTTTTTTATAATGAAACAAGTTTTTCTCCTTTTTCTTGTTTAGTAAAAATTGATAGGCTAGGCCCTTTTTCCTTCTAAATTTCGTGGGTATGGCGCCCACATGGGGTAATCCGAACATTTTCCGTGTCTAATTAATAAGTGTGTTCTCGTGTTCGTGTTTTACGTGTTTTAATTAGTTATTGATCGTGACCTAATATATTTATTCGTGTTCGTAATAAATATATATACGTAAATAATATTATCTCGTGATTAAATTACGTTCATGATTTCATGATCGCATGTTCATGATTAAAATAATTATTTGAATAATTATTGTGTGTTCATACGTAATAAATACTTATCGTGTTCTAACACGTACGTAATACTAAAAATTCTTATACGTGAACGTAAACATGCTATAAAAGGAAAGTTTTAATCTAGTACGTACGATCTTAAGGGTACTATTCATGGTAAAAGCATGTGGGTATTACATAACTTATATAAGTGGTTTTAACTTAAGAACTTATGGTAAACAATGATCTTGTTTTTAAGCTTGGTATGGGGAACGTGAAACTTGAGGGTGATTAATATTCATGACACCAAAGCCCTAATTTAAGTCTTAGATTTCTTTAAGAGTTTCTTCCATCATTTAATTTCCAAGTTAATAAATTGTTATAACTTTTGTTTCCTTTAAAGTTTTTATCTTTTCATCGTGTAGTAATAAGTGTATCGTAATAAAGGCCAAAATGGATTAACTATGAGGAAAATGTAACTTTATGCTTTAAAATTATGCATTGCATGGGGTCATTGCATGGGGTCATTGCAATGGTCAAGTGTAGGGGATTTAATAAGTGTGTAAACACTTATCCTTTTGCCACTAAAATCAAGGAAAAACAAGACCTAATCATGTGTTTAATATCATAAAAATCGGAATTATGCGTAGTTTTGTGTTTTTTGTGTGAAATAGGTACAAAAGATAAAAAGGAAAGAAAACACGAGATTTCACGGTCAAATATTGAAGAAAAGTCCAAGAAAGAGACAAAGACAAAGTCAAGGAACCAAAAGTGTACCAAAAGAAACCGTAGTTCACGAAAACTGGCAAATTCAACACGGTTTTTGTAGAAATGATCAAGGAAGCCAAAATCGAGTTTGTTTTTAGCGGATTTGATCTTTATGAAGATATTTGAGCTTTGTGGGTCCCACATTTGGGTATTGGGCCCAAAATACCAATAGTGGATTTAAAGTATTTACTTTTGGTAAAGTAGCCCAAATCAAAGCCCAATTCACTTATCAAAGTAAAACGGATGGAAGTTTTTATAGCTTAAGCCCAAAAGCCCAATTTTCATTTAGTTTTGAGACGTGAAGACATATTCTTTTTGGGCTTTCAAAAGGCCTGCTAGCTCATGAACGGTTATACTTTGGTAAACTAAATAAAAATTGCTAAGTTTATTTGGTCAAAACCTTTTCTATCCACACACACACACTTTATTGTTCGATACATACAAAGTTACTCCTTCTCTCTCCCAAAACACAATGTAGTCACTTTCTTTTTAACCCAAACCCTAAATCTGAAAACCAAAAAATTGGGGTTTTTTAAATTAATAGGCGCGTGTAACTCACGACCCTCAAATAAATCACCATCTAAATCGGACTAGGAAGATGGTGGTCCTCAATCACGTGGCAGTTTTCTCTCCTTTGATTGGCTCATCCACCTTACCATCCCTCACTCATCCAATCATCTATCTTCACATAAGCAGCAAAGAAACACAAGAAGCACAAATCATGCCATGCTGGCGATCCGTGTGATTAAAGGCTATTATCCACCATTCGATCCAAGAGAAGAAAGAGAAGAGAAGAATTAAGGGTCAAGATGAGTTTTCCCCTAAACAAATCTTCATCAGCAAGCCATGGGGGTTGGCTATAAATACCCCCATATTCTATAATTTTTAATTCATGCCCTTTTTTATTTCCTAGTTTTATTTTTGCAAAAATAGTTTTTAGGTTTAATTGGATTTTTTCTTTCAAAGTATTGTAATCGGTTTCTATTTTTAATAAAAATTTCTTTAGTTTAATCTTGTCTTATTTATTTATTTAACGTTACTGCAATCTATTCTTTAAGCTGTTTTGTCATAATAATTATTATTATCTGATTAATAGTTTTAATTAATTAATAATATTAAATAAAAAGTGGAGGAGAAACTTCCCTACTAGAAGTTTTAATAAACTGGTTTGAGTAATAGATATTGGTTCTGATTTGTTGATGATTCGAAGGTTCTTTTGGTTTAAAAGGTGGTCTCGTTTCGATTAAAAGGGCGTTCAGCGCCTTCCTTCGTCGCAACGGTTTTCGTCATCAGGTTCTATCTTCTTTTATTTATAAGTTTTATATTAAATAGTTTACCTGTTATAATTTGTTATGTGTTTAATGTTTAGTTGATTTTACTGTGTTTAAATTCATTTGAGTATTTGATTAATCTGTTTTTATTAAAGTTTATTATGCTTGAGTGATTTAGAAAGTTTCTGATATCTGAGATTTAGTTTGAGTTAATTTGAGTTTTTTTAATTGATGTTTAGAACTACTTAGTTATTTGTTTTTTTAGTTTAAATCTGATTTCTGGTTATAATACTTTGGTTTAAATAGTTTATGTTATATTTGATTTACTTATTTGAATTGTTTTGTTTTACTGCTTTTGTTTAGTACTAGTAAAGTTTGAGGTCCTTTGAATGTTCTGCTGATATTTTAGTTTTTGCTTATTTCGAGTTAAGTAGTGTACTGATGTTATTTTCCTGATTGTTTAGGTCTTGTAGCTTATTTGTTTTCATTGAGTCTAGTTTGCTGATTTTAGTTGATTTACTAAGTTTAGTTTTACTTATTAAGGACTTATTTGCTTATTTGATTTTATTAAGTTATTTTATGTTTTAGATTCATTTGCTTATTTTCTGTGTAGGTTTATTTGCTTATTTGTTTTTGATCTGCATTAGACTTCAGATTCATTTAATCTGAATGTACAAAACGGATTTCTATCAGTTTCAAATACATATAAAAAATTTAATAAATCAAAATAGTCCACGGAGGGACTCGAGCCCCTGACCTGCCATTTATAACCCCAACGTGTTAACCAACTCATCTAGTTCTTCTTTTGAGTTTTATTACGATCTATTTAATTAATATAGTTTCATTTTAATTAGCTACCATTTTAATCAATAGGTTTAAATACAAGTTTATTTGATTAGATAATTTTAATTAAAAAGTTTTTATAGATTTACTTTTTTTTCAGTCTTGAAAAAATAAAAATAAACAAAATAAATATTTTTATTACTTTTAGAAATTTAAAATTGTTTTTATAAATTAGTTTTTTTAATTTTCATTTAATTTAGTTTCATATAAAATTAGTCTTAAATTTTGTTTAAATTCAAAATAGTTTTTAAATTAGTTTAATTAGTTTTAATTAGTTTCAAAATAGTTTTTGTTTAAGTTAGTTTATGATTTTTAAATAGTTTTGTTTAAATCTGAAAAAGTAGTTTTAATTAAATATTTCCTTTTCAATTAGATTAATTAGTTTTTATTTAAATAGATTTTTAGTTTTAGTTTTAAATACCAAACGAAGTATTTTTACCAAGAACAATTAATCCAAGTTTAAATTGGAAATCAATTCGAGTCGAGTCGAGGAACGAAAAATAGACATAAAAAGAATTTGAAAAATTCATATATTAGGAACCAAGGTCCTCAAATGGGTAATTTTCAAGGGAATTCAAATGCAAGGGATTTTAACCAAAATCAAGGGAATTTTCAAGGGCAAAACCAAGGGTTTAATACTCAAAATCAAGGCTTTAATAATCTAGGTTTTCAAAATCAAGGCTTCAAAATCCTAATCAATTTCATAATCAAGGGTTTAATCAAATGAACATGCATAATCCTCAAATGGACTTGGTTCTACAAAAATTGACCGAACATGAGAAAACTATGAAACAAATGCAAGAGTCCACCGATAGGAAGTTCGTGCAAATGTTGCAAGCCCTTAGACACCAATGAGCCTTACCTTCTAATACCGAGATTAACCCTCGTGCTAATGTGAGTGCTATCACTACTCGAAGTGGAGCCACTTTAGTGGGACCTTCCATCTCTTCGCCCATAAAGGAGAGAAACGACCCGGAGGTCATAATGAGTAATCCTACTCCCCCTTCGATGATTCCTCCCACTACCACTCCTAGTACTAGTTCTCCATTGCCTAATGAGCCTAACCCTAAGGTTGTTTAAGAAGCGAGTCCTTCTCTTTCTCAACCTTCAACTTCTAAGTCCAATATCCCTTATCCCTCTAGGTTAGACAAGGCTAAAGTGCTCACCAAAGATGACGTTCATGTTTCCAACTTTTTGAAAATGATTTCCCAAGTGAATGTTAACATTAGCCTTATTGAAGCACTTGCTCAAATGCCTAAATTTGTGAAAATGTTCAATGATTTGCTCAATAAGAAAGAAAAAATGGTTGAGCTCGTTAACACTCGTTTAAATGAGAATTGTTCTGTGATTCTTCTCAAAGAGCTTCCCGAAAAGCTAGGAGATCCCGGATGATTCGTGTTACCTTGCTCGTTTCCTCAAATTGATGATTGTATGGCTTTAGCGGATCTCGGCGCTAGCATCAATCTTATGCCACTCTCGGAATGGAAACAATTATCATTACCCGATCTTGTACCGACTCGCATGACTCTCGAGTTAGCTAATAGAACTCTCGCATACCCCGTTGGTATTGCCGATGACGTTTTTGTTCGAGTTGGTACATTCACTTTTCCCATGGACTTTGCCGTCGTCGACTATGAGATGGATCCTCGTATCCCGTTAATACTTGGTAGACCATTCTTACGATCCGGAAAAGCCTTAGTTGATGTGGCCGAAGGGGAGTTAATTCTTAGGGTTAGGGATGAACAAGAAGTTTTTAAAATGGGAAAAATCACAACTAAATCAAATGGAAAAGAGTCGGTCAATATGATTGATGTTCTTAATTATGATAATGAAGAGATTTTTATTAATCCTTTTGGAATTCAAAAGTCTAATCAAAATGATTTTGTGATAACTTCATCCCTTCCCTTAGAGCCTCAAATTTTTGAAACTCCTATTTACGATACTTATAGTGATGACACTTCTTTAAGTGATCACACTATCTTCGGTTTAGACGACCCATCTTTTGACCCACCATTTTTTGATCCACCAATCTTTGATAATTACGATG
Organism: Glebionis coronaria; assembly: GCA_025667525.1. Taxonomy (NCBI): domain Eukaryota; kingdom Viridiplantae; phylum Streptophyta; class Magnoliopsida; order Asterales; family Asteraceae; genus Glebionis; species Glebionis coronaria. The sequence goes on from CM046874.1 coordinate 463,936,869, forward strand.
ATGACACTTCTTTAAGTGATCTCATTATTTTTTATGAACCACCTCATGATCTTAATGCACCTTATATCTCTATGAATGATTCTTCCATTATGGAGACTCCTTTTGACTTTTATACCCCAATTTTAGAAGTCATGACTTTTGAGGAGGATCCTCCACTCTTAGAGATCATCCCTACTTTAGATGATATTCCATTTGAGGAGGATCTAGATATCTTTTTAAGTACATATGTTCCTCACGAGGATGAGTTTTCCTATGACTCCGATGATACTTATCAAGTTTGGAAGAGGACGACTTTTCCACTTTGGATTATGATGATATTTTGAGCTTAAATGTCAACACCTCTTGCTATTTTCCCGTTAAGGAACCGGTGTTTGATCCCGGAATAGAGACTTTCGTGCTATCATTGCCTTATCACCATAACACCTTTCCTCATAAGAAATTTTTGACCAAGGGTACCCCTCTTTTCTTTGCCTTGCGTGATTTTGCCACCTCGGGGTTTATTTCCTTTCGTGATGGAAATTATGTGTTTGACCCGGGTGGATTTTCATGGGGTATTCCTTATATGACTTTGTTTCACCCTTTATCATGGAGAGATTTTCCTCCCTTGGAAATCTCGGTTTTTTCCATGATTTCCCATTTGAATGATGATATTCGGGAAATCAAGTCGAGCTAGAGACTCGTGATAAATAAATCAAGCATCGTATAACTAGGTTAGATTTTTACCTTTTCCATCCTTTCCGCCCTTTTTCACCTTCACCCATTTCCACCAATAAGTGTAGGGGGAGCCATGTAGGTTGTTTGTGTTGTGATGTTGTGCAGGGGCATGTGCTTTCATTATCCACGTTTGGTATTTTTGACGTGACCCGTGATCCCATGTTCCTGTGTACCCGGTTCTAGCAAACTATTGTGATTCATACATGTATATAAATAAAATGAATAAATGTAATCACTTTAGTTGTCTCTTCCTTAGCTCGATTTAAACAACGTACTCAATTTCCTAAGTGTAGGGGGGTTTATTATCCCACATGCTTAAACATTGAGGACAATGTTTATATTAAGTGTAGGGGGACTTCTATCGAATTTTAGTGGGCTTTTCCATGAATTTGACCTCATTTAACCGGAAAATTAAAATTTTTCAACATTTTTCAAATTTTTGATCTATTTTGGCCTAGTAGTATTTCCATTTATTTTCTTTTATTTTCTTTTGTCATCGCATCGTATTTATAAATTCCATTTCAAGAATAAAGTCAAAAAAATAAATAAATGAATAAAATGGTTTTAACAAATTTAGATGTCTCTAATATATTAGGCCCGTCGTGAATATTTTGACTCAACCCGAGTTTACTTATCCAAGTTTACTCTAGCTAGTATCCCTAACCATATGGACCTTAATTGGTTTATTAGACTAAGCATCCACGAGTCTCATTCCTTGAGATTTTAAATTGTGGAGAATGAGAGATGATAGAGTTGATAATAAGTTTAAGGGTTAATTCTTGCTTATATGAGTTTTTGTGGCTCTTTCTTCCCGCTTGTATATTTAATTGCTTAATTAATGAGGATTTTTGCGGTGTAGATTCGATATCTTAGCTCTTAGCCAAATCTTTTATCTCCTTGTAATTAAAGCATGAACACATTGAGGGTGCCAGCGTTGTGGACTTCCGACTAAGGTGGCTCATAACCACTAAGTAGGAGGTATTCAGACCATGGGACCACGGAATTTGGCCTAATATATATATCATAAATAAAGAAATAATAAGATTAAAACATGACCTCAAGGAGCCTTAGGGTGTGGGGCATGTAGCACGAACCTTGTCATTAGAGCCTTAGGGTGTATGGCATGGTAATTGTTGAATAAAAATTGATCAAAAATCAATTCCCTTGTTTATCGTTCAAGAAGCCTTAGGGTGTGGACAATAGATGAGGATCATTATTACATCTTAAAGAGCCTAAGGGTATATGATGTGAATTTGCTAAACTCCACATAAAGTCTACATAACTTTGGAGGAATAATTAATAAGTAGTACTATTGGCCAAATTTCGGATCAGGGATTTTATTCCCCAAATCATGTTAAATTATCCTTGATGTGGGCTTACTTTAGTGACAACGTTTTTGAGGACGAGGTTAGGTTTCGAGTGTCGGGTTTGCACCGTTTTTCCTTAATTTTTGGACTAATAATTATCTAATAAGTCAAATGAGCCTACGGGTGAATGACAATCTTTAAAATCTAGAGATACAACTTAGGAATTGGAGAAAGAGTATTACACAATTGTCTTATATAAGTGGTTTTAACTTGATTACTTATGGTAAACAATGATCTCGTTTTTAAGCTTGGTATGGGGAACGTGAAACTTGAGGATGATTAATATTCATGACACCAAAGCCCTAATTTAAGTCTTAGATTTCTTTACGAGTTTCTTCCATCAAATAATTTCCAAGTTAATAAATTGTTATAACTTTTGTTTCCTTTAAAGTTTTTATCTTTTCATCGTAGGAATAATAGTATATCTTAATAAAGGCCAAAATGGATTAATTATGAGGAAAATATAACTTTATGCTTTAAAATTATGCATTGCATGGGATCATTTCAATGGTCAAGTGTAGGGGATTTAATAAGTGTGTAAACACTTATCCTTTTACCACTAAAATCAATGAAAAAACAAGACCTAATCATGTGTTTAATACCGTAAAAGTCGAAATTACGCGTGGTTTTGTGTTTTTGTGTGAAATAGGTACAAAAAATCAAAAAGAAAGAAAACACGGGATTTCACGGTCAATTGTTGAAGAAAAGTCCAAGAAAGAGACAAAGACAAAGTCAAAGAACCAAAAGTGTGCCAAAGATTACGAAAAACGGCAAAATCGACACAGGTTTAAAAGAAAAAACAAGGAACCAAAATCGAGCTCGTTTTTAGTGGATTTAATCTTATTGAAGTTAATTGGGCCTTGTGGGTCCCACATTTGTTAATTGGGCTGTAACACTCTCAATTTTCGTATCGGTACAGCGGAAGGGTCTTTTAGAGTGTTACGGGATAGCACAATAACTCCAATCATAGACAACACAAAAAAATGGTTGTACAAGGCTCAACATACATTCATTCGATAAAAAGTTTTAAAGTGTACAACAGGTCCCAAATTATACAGGTCATTTAGTTTACAAAACATAGATCGAATGAACATTTTTAATATTATGTGGGCCATCAGAGTCGATCTCCATCCAGATTATCTTCAAGCACCTGAGATAAAAACATGCAAAAATCATATCAGCGAATGCCGAGTGAATTCATAGAGTTTAATAAAACCGTTATATAAAACAATCGTTGAAATCAGAACACAAGTATAATATCATAAGTAAGTTCTCGTATTTCTAGTCAGGCAATATATAAATCAAGCATACATCTTAAACCGTCCATGAGACCGTAGCCTCAATATTACCATTATAGGTAATATTATTATCGTAATTAGCATCGTATCATATTGTATTGAAATACATTTTAGATTCATTTGGATTATTAGTAGCCGCATGACATTGTTACCTTACTATCACAACAACGGGCCGCGAACCCGACAAACAATTTGCCCATCTAAGTTAGCGTGTCGTCACAAAAATCACGCTATGTAAATCTTCTCATACATAAATTCGCTTACCAATCAATGTGGTACGACGGGGATCAACCGTCAAGGCGCGAATTGCGGTGATCGTCCCCAAATAGTACTATCATATGCATAAGAGTCTACCAAATCCCGGTAGTTCACAATTCATGCTAATGGGACTTTGAGTGACATAACCTAACTACTAATAATCCTTTTTATCTCGTTTATAGGGTCATAGCATCATTCGGGTCCATATCATTAAGCATACCATCGGGACTACTTGTGTTCTATTTTTTTATCAAAATCTAGCATGTTATCTCCCTCGCGGGTTTACAAATCATTTTATAAAATATTTAAAAGAGTGCGAGGCTATGAACTCACGTTGATAATGAAAGGCGGATTATCGGCTACGGGCGTGCTTCGGTCACGGAAACCTATATAAATAATAATCGGTCTTAGACTTTTGTCCAATGACTTTATCAAAATAACAATATACATATGATTGATTTTTGTACATATGATGATGATCAAGTGGGTTTATATATCCTTGTTTGCTCATTTTAGTGTTTATGTATTGGTAGCTTTTTACTAGTTTACTAGTTTTACCTATTTACATAATTTAAGTCCAATAAGCTTATTATAAGTTCTTTAACTTGTATTAGTTCATTTTATACTTATATTATCAGTATTTATACTTTACATGTTGGGCCCAAATGGGTTAAACCCAATAAGTACTTTTTATAATTTAGTCCAATTATTAGTCCAATATGCTTACTTAGCTCGTTAATGTCCGTATGTCCTATAGTTCGGGTTTTATCAGTTTTTACTTGTATTAGATACTTATATATCAGTATATTACTTTTAAAAACTTTACATTAGACGGGTTTGATCGTCTAAGTTTTAATTGGCGAAAAACGTTAGTTTTACGGTAATAGCCGAAAAAGTCGTAAAAATCATGTTTATAGTTTTTATAGCTTATAAATATTATTCAACTATCATTTTTATAAATTGTCCATTTATTTAACCTCATACATATTTATATAAATTAAATTCATAATTTAGTGGGTTTTAATTTCACATTTTATACTATATAATTTGAGTGCTTATATAATAGTATTAAACATTAATTCTTCAAAATCTGATTTTTAGTTTCATCTTCACCATTTTTATCATATCTAGAGTTCTACAATGAATTAGAAGCTCATTTTTGGATGGCATGAACTTCATATTATGTGCTACAAATAAGTTAGTTATAGCTACTGTTCATTTTAAGTTTAACTATCCTTAACAGTCCCTACAAAACAGACTATTCAGATTAGCACACTCATCTTGTTTTGATCATATCTAACTCATTTTAATGATTCCATTGTATGGCCAACTCTCACATGTGTATGAAATCTTATATTTACTTTAAATAGATTCCACCATGCAAATTTATCAGTTATGTTTTGGTTACATACTGTTTTTATACAGCCAACAAATTAAGCATGATTTTAGCCTTGTTTCTTATGGTTATTAATCTTTTTAAGCATATTTATCAACACTTGATCCCCACACAACATTTTTATCATCATAAATTCATCATATACATATACAACAAGAAAGAAAATACATTTGATCTTTACAAAAATAACAAGATAAAATGGAAAGGATGATCTTCTTTACCAACCAAGAGTATATCTTGTTTTTGGAAGACAACAACTTGATGAACACCAAATATATCTCCAAGATCATCAAACACCAAGAAAGTATGTTGAGAAATAAGCCCTAGGACACAAGAAAATCACCTCCTTTGTTGTTAAAATAGCCACCAAGCAATCAAGGCTTCAAGGTAACTCCATAATATAGCTAGATAACAAGTATTTTGTGGCTAGAAAAGATCAAATGGGGTGTTTGTTCTTGAATATGGGACGACAAAAGGGGTGGAGTTGAGAGAGTTTGAGAGTTGTTTACATGAGAGAATGGTGGTAAATGAGAAGCTAGTGGTTTTTGAGGTAGTGGTAGCTTAAGTGTAAGGCTAAGCTTACACTTGTAAGCTAATGTGCTAAATGATGTCACATCCTTGATGTGGTGTCTTGTTTAGGCGTCCCATGTATAGTGTGGTGGGATAAATTATTTTGTCCAATCCCGCTAAATTACGGGTACTCCTCGATTCTAGTTTCCTCGATTTGCGTGCCCTCGGGTCGTTTTACGAAAAACGTTTTTATAAATTATGAATCAACGGAACAAAACGAATCTAATAAAAATTGTCTCATCAAAAAATGGAGTTCAAAAACGTAAATACGTAATCCTAAGGTTTCCGGTTTAGTCGTAAAGGACGCTAAATTATGCACGTAAGCCCAAATTTAAATCCGTAAATTGTGAGTTCATCAACCAACACAAAAATAAGTTTCAAAATATTATATGAGAAAAAATTCTCTACCTGAAAATGTTAGATTGTCACAGCTTTTCCTCCTAAAAGGGATCAACGTCCTCGTGATCCATTTCATTTTGATGTCCGTTTCTTATTGAAATCGAAGAGGTGCGGATATTTCTTCCACATTTCATCCTCTCGTTCCCAAGTATATTCCGGTCCATGCTTTGAATTCCATCGGATCTTGACAATAGGTATCCGACTTTGTTTCAGTTGCTTTACCTCACGATCCATAACCTCTACGGGTTCTTCGATAAAATGCAACTTCCCATCTATTCGAACCTTATCCAACAAAACTTTCTCATCACTCACTGCTAGACATTTCTTCAGATTAGATACATGGAATGTGTTGTGAACACCATGAAGTTCTTGGGGTAACTCTAGTTTATAAGCCACCGGACCTACTCTAGATAAAATCTAAAAGGGTCCAATATAACGGGGATTCAATTTTCCTCGCTTTCCAAATCATATAATGCCTTTCTATGGCGATACTTTCAACATTACTCGGTCACCCACTTCAAACTCTATCGGTTCCTGCCGCACATCCGCGTAACTTTTCTGTCTACTACGGGCAGTCAACAACCTATTCTTGATTTGAACTATCATCTCCGTAGTCTCCCGGATCAATTCCGGTCCCGTGAGCTGGGTATCCCCAACTTCACTCCAACCTACAGGAGATCTACACTTCCTACCACACAAAGCTTCAAACGGTGCAGCCTTAATACTAGAATGGTAACTATTGTTATATGAAAACTCTGCTAACGGCAAATGTTTATCCCAATTCTTACCAAAATCTAACATACAAGCTCTCAACATATCTTCTAGTGTTTGTATCGTCCTTTCACTCTGCCCATCAGTCTGGGGGTGATAAGCAGTGCTCATGTCGAGATTCGTTCCCAAAGATCTTTGGAGAGATTTCCAAAAATTCGATGCGAATCTAGGATCTCGATCTGAAATGATAGATACAGGCACTCCATGCTTGCATACAACATTCTCAAGGTATATACGAGTCAGCTTCTCCAGTGAGAACTGCTCTTTAACCGGAATGAAGTGTGCTGATGTGCTCAGTCTGTCGACAATAACCCAAATCGAGTTGTTTCCAGATGATGTTCTAGGAAGCTTGGTGATAAAGTCCATCATAATTCGCTCCCACTTCCACTCAGGAATCTTTGGTTGTTGAAGTAGTCCTGATGGCTTTTGACGTTCAGCTTTGACTCTAGCACAAGTCAAGCATTGAAGAACATACATAGCAATATCAGCTTTCATATTTGGCCACCAGTACAACTTCTTCAAATCATGGTACATCTTATCAGATCCCGGATGAATGGAATACTTAGATTTATGGGACTCTAACATAATCAAGTCTCTTAAGCCTCCAAACTTAGGTACCTACATACGACCTCTTAAGCATTCCACTCCATCAGCTCTAACCTCTAAAGGATCTCCTTCTCCTCGGAACACTTCATTAACAAAATTTTCCTTCTTAACGCATCGGCAACAACATTGGCTTTTCCTGGGTGATATTTTATATCACAATCATAATAACTTAACAACTCTATCCATCTTCGTTGCCTCATGTTCAATTCCTTCTGATCGAGAATATACTGTAGGCTTTTGTGATCGGTGAATACCGTACACTTGGTGCCATACAGATAATGTCTCCACAACCTAAGAGCAAAGACTACAGCTCCTAACTCAAGATCATGAGTAGTATAATTCTCCTCATTCTTCCTTAATTGCCTAGAAGCATAAGCTATCACTTTCTCTTGCTGCATCAAAGCAGCTCCATAGCCTCTAAGAGATGCATCACAATATACTACAAAATCTTCACTCCCGTCGGGTAATGATAAAATTGGCGCACTACATAATTTTTTCTTCAATGTCTGAAATGCTCCATCTTCATCACTTCCCCAAACGAAAGGTTTATTCTTCTGGGTAAGCTTAGTCAAGGGTTTAGCTATCAAAGAAAATTCTTTAATGAATCGCCTATAATAGCCAACCAATCCTAAGAACTGTCGCACTTCCATTGGCGTTGTTGGTGTAGACCAATTCTTAATGGCTTCAACCTTTGCAGGATCAACATGAATTCCATCTTTGTTAATCACATGACCAAGAAATTGCACAGAATCTAACCAGAAATCACATTTCGAAAACTTAGCATACAACCTTTCATCCTTCAACAAATTCAAAACAATCCTTAAATGTTCTCTATCTTCATCTTCATTCTTAGAATAGATTAGGATATCGTCAATAAACACAATCACAAATTTGTCCAAGTAGGGCTTGCACACTCGATTCATTAAATCCATGAAAACCGCAGGTGCATTTGTTAACCCAAATGGCATTACTTGAAATTCATAGTGTCCATAAAGAGTTCTAAATGCAATTATAGAAATATCTTCTTCACGGACGCGAAGTTGGTGATATCATGACCGCAAATCTATCTTAGAATACACACTAGATCCTTGTAGTTGATCAAACAAATCATCAATCCTAGGTAAAGGATATCGATTTTTAATTGTCAACTTATTCAATTCCCTATAATCAATGCACATACGAAAAGATCCATCCTTCTTCTTAACGAACAAGACTGGAGCTCCCCAAGGCGACGAGCTCGGTCGAATAAAACCTTTATCAGACAACTCCTTAAGTTGCTCAGATAACTCCTTTAATTCAGAAGGGGCTAATCGGTATGGCGCACGTGCCACCGGTGCAGCACCAGGAATTAAATCGATTCGAAACTCTACTTGCCTTATCGGTGGAAGTCCGGGTAAATCTTTAGGAAATACCTCAGGAAATTTACTAATAATAGGTACATCTTCCAATCGTTTCTCCCTAGACTCATTCCCGGTTACTTGAGCTAAGAATAACTCACAACCGTTCCTGATGTACTTTTGGACTTTAATACATGAAACAATTTTCAAACGCGATTCACCTCAATTACCATCAATTACTAACGTCCTATTCCTAAGAGGAATCTTAACCTTCTTCTCTCCACATAAAATAGTAGCATTATTCAATGACAACCAATCCATACCAATAATAATATCAAAACTACCTAATTCTATCAACATCAAATCAATCAGAAAGGAATAGTTTAAGAGATTTAGAGAGCATCCTTCTAATAGCTTATTAGTTTTCACTAATTTACCATCAGCCAATTCCACCTCATAACTGGTATTTATATCAACAGGTTCAATGTCAATAAGGGCACTAAATTTAGTGGATACAAAGCTCCTATCAGCACCTGAATCAAATAAAGCAACAGCATAGTGATTGTTGAGTAAAAACGTACCGGTAACGACATTCGGATCCTCTTTCTTCACCTCAATTGTTCCAAGTTGATAGATACCACCCTAGGGGTTTCTTCCAGGTACAATCGCTTTCAACTTGGGGCATTCCGATTTTCTATGACCTTCTTCATTACAGTTGAAGCAAATGGTTCCCTTCTTACACCTTTCAACCTTGTGTCCAAGCTTTCCGCAATTTCGGCACTTCCAGCAATCGCCAGCATGCCTCTTGTTGCCACACTTAGGACATCTATCATCGTTGCGCGGTGTATTGTTGGTAAAAGCATTTGCATTCCCCTTTCTCTGGTTCTGACCGCGATTGAAATTCTTCCTATTATCACCTCTATCTACACGATCACCATCACCCTTTCTTTTCTCACCAACACGGGCTTCATCTTCCCTATCCTGAATTATCTGTCCAATGAATTGGTAAGCCATTCGAACAGCATCATCAATGGTCAGTGGTTTAGATGATGTCACGTCCCCCCGGATATTCTTGGTCAACCCTTTAATATATTGTTCAATTCGGATCTCTTCGGGTTCCACCAATCGAGGACATAGCAAGGCCAACTCATGGAATCGGTTTGTATAGCTATCAATGTCCACACCTTTCATTCGTAGATGAATCAACTCTTGTTCTAACCTAATGATCACACTACGGGGACAGAACTCCAAAGTCATCCACTTCTTAATTTCAGTCCAAGGAGTAGCATTAGCAGCATCAATACCCATGAAAGCAATTCTCCCGTTCCACCAAGTCAACGCACGACCTTTAAGAGTAGCCATAGCAAAAGTCACCTTATCTTCCTCCTTACACTTACTAATACGAAACACCGACTCAATCTTCTCAATCCACTGGCTTAATCCTACATCATCTTCAGTTCCATTAAAAGGTAGAGGTTCACACTTCATGAACGTCACACAAGTACAACCACCAACTTCAGGTGCATTAGTTCCAAGTCCTCCTACATTTCCTCCAGCATTAGCATTCACATTATTAGCATTCACATTCACATTAGTACCGCCAATTCCACTACCGCCAGCTCCACTACCGCCAGCTCCACTACCGCCAGCTTCATTTCTAGCATTTGCCATAAATTCAGTCATAGATGCGGTAACTTGCTCCGTAATAATCCTACGTACATCATCCTCAGTCACAGCCTTCTTGGGCGGCATAGATCTATAATTCCACAATTTCAAAGTATTAAGCATTCACCCAACAAAGGATTCATATAATATGGATTGAATTCATAATCAAGATACAAATAAGGCACAATATGGAATTCAAGACAAGATACATATTTCATTCGATTTGAAACAAAAGCATTGTCTTAATTATATCCCATATCAAAGTTCTAGCACTATATATATTCAAAATTCGTGCCAAGTATACTACTAACAAGTCGGTTCAGTCAAAGCTACAAAAGTACAAAAGATACAAAGGTCACTACTAAATACAGACTGGTCTACTGAGAACCACCAGATGGTCCATCATCCATCGTCTTCTGTATCTTTTTCGGACGATCACTAGACACATCTTCAGCTGGGCGCTTACGGATCACTCTTCTTTCAACCATGTCAGCATAAAATCTACTATTCCAACCCACGGATATATTCAACTCCTTCTTAGCTTTCTCACGCATCGCACGAGCTACACTCAACTGAATCTCCATAGAATTCACCTTTTTCTTCATAGCAGCAAACTCACCACTTTCTAACACCGATAACCTCCTAAAAGCCTCATTCAAACCACGCTCTACATCAGTCAAATCCAAACTAAGCAATTCCCGCTCTTTCTTACCAACCTTAGTCTTCGACTCCAAATAAGCAACTTGAGTCTAAATAACACCCAATCCAATCTCTGTCATACTACTCTTAACACAGGAAGCATCTAGATCACGTCTCAAGGCCCATGGTGCAAGACCATCAATATGAGTAGCCTCTCGAGTACTATACGACTCTCCTATCACACGTCTACGAGTAGCAATACCATCAGTACCGTCAGGTGTATTATCATCCTCATCCTCTTCTGATTCAGAATCAGATTCAGACGATTTAGACATTTCATCCCTGGGTAGCTCAACCTCAGAATCAGACAAATAAACTGGTGGGGGTAAAGGCTCGCCCTTTGGAAAATCATAAGGGTAAATAAGCTCGGCTTCCTCATCATCATCAACCTCATCGTCTATACCTATATTCTCCTCGACATCCTCGTCGTCAATATCATCATCTAAATTATCTAACCCAATCTCAGCATCATCATTCTCAATATCAACATTATCAATCTCATTCTCTACCATATCAACCTGAGGGGCAATCTGATCTCCTAGTCCTATCTCGGGCTCGGGATACTCAAATGGTTCCTCCTCATCATCCATATCATAATCTACTAATTCTAAATAAGGATCATCATCTACATTAGGTTGGGGAATAGCATGGTTCTCTACAGGAATATTAGGGTCAGCCATGACAATCTGCATTTATATATATCTCGTATTAGGATAACATACTTATTAAACAATTACATATTGAAATCACGATATATACATATATATAAATTAAATTATATATATCAAAATATATATCTTCTCAATAGGGCTTGTTGGTAAAGTCGGAGATCTCTGGCACCGTTATAGTCAAAAGATTTTTCAAATATTTTCTCAAATGTTCATAGTTAAAAGATTTTGAAAAGTTTTGTTCAAAACCTTGGTTTTTAAAATCTTTTGTTCTCTATAACGAGAGCTCTGGTACCAAACTGTAACACTCTCAATTTTCGTATCGGTACAGCGGAAGGGTCTTTTAGAGTGTTACGGGATAGCACAAAAACTCCAATCATAGACAACACATAAAAATGGTTGTACAAGGTTCAACATACATTCATTCGATAAAAAGTTTTAAAGTGTACAACAGGTCCCAAATTATACAGGTCATTTAGTTTACAAAACATAGATCGAATGAACATTTTTAATATTATGTGGGCCATCAGAGTCGATCTCCATCCAGATTACCTTCAAGCACCTGAGATAAAAACATGCAAAAATCATATCAGCGAATGCCGAGTGAATTCATAGAGTTTAATAAAACCGTTATATAATACAATCGTTGAAATCAGAACACAAGTATAATATCATAAGTAAGTTCTCGTATTGCTAGTCAGGCAATATATAAATCAAGCATACATCTTAAACCGTCCATGAGACCGTAGCCTCAATACTACCATTATAGGTAATATTATTATCGTTATTAGCATCGTATCATATTGTATTGAAATAAATTTTAGATTCATTTAGATTATTATTAGCCGCATGACATTGTTACCTTACTATCACAACAACGGGCCGCGAACCCGACAAACAATTTGCCCATCTAAGTTAGCGTGTCGTCACAAAAATCACGCTATGTAAATCTTCTCATACATAAATTCTCTTACCAATCAATGTGGTATGACGGGGATCAACCGTCAAGGCGCGAACTAGGGTGATCGTCCCCAAATAGTACTATCATATGCATAAGCGTCTACCAAATCCCGGTAGTTCACAATTCATGCTAATGGGACTTTGAGTGACATAACCTAACTACTAATAATCCTTTTTATCTCGTTTATAGGGTCATAGCATCATTCGGGTCCATATCATTAAGCATACCATTGGGACTACTTGTGTTCTATTTTTATCAAAATCTAGCATGTTATCTCCCTCGCGGGTTTACAAATCATTTTATAAAACATTTAAAAGAGTGTGAGGCTATGAACTCACGTTGATAATGAAAGGCGGATTATCGGCTACGGGCGTGCTTCGGTCACGGAAACCTATATAAATAATAATCGGTCTTAGACTTTTGTCCAATGACTTTATCAAAATAACAATATACATATGATGATTTTTGTACATATTATGATGATCAAGTGGGTTTATATATCCTTGTTTGCTCATTTTAGTGTTTATGTATTGGTAGCTTTTTACTAGTTTACTAGTTTTACCTATTTACATATTTTAAGTCCAATAAGCTTATTATAAGTTCTTTAACTTGTATTAGTTCATTTTATACTTATATTATCAGTATTTATACTTTACATGTTGGGCCCAAATGGGTTAAGCCCAATAAGTACTTTTTATAAGTGTTTAACTTATTTAGTCCAATTATTAGTCCAATATGCTTACTTAGCTCGTTAATGTCCGTATGTCCTATAGTTCGGGTTTTATCGGTTTTTACTTGTATTAGATACTTATATATCAGTATATGACTTTTAAAAACTTTACATTAGACGGGTTTGATCGTCTAAGTTTTAATTGGCGAAAAACATTAGTTTTACGGTAATAGCCGAAAAAGTCGTAAAAATCATGTTTATAGTTTTTATAGCTTATAAATATTATTCAACTACCATTTTTATAAATTGTCCATTTATTTAACATTATACATATTTATATAAATGAAATTCATAAGTTAGTGGGTTTTAATTTCACATTTTATACTATACAATTTGAGTGCTTATATAATAGTATTAAACATTAATTCTTCAAAATCTGATTTTTAATTTCATCTTCACCATTTTAATCATATCTAGAGTTCTACAATGAATTAGAAGCTCATTTTTGGACGGCATGAACTTAATATTATGTGCTACAAATACGTTAGTTATAGCTACTGCTCATTTTAAGTTAACTATCCTTAACAGTCCCTACAAAACAGACTATTCAGATTAGCACACTCATCTTGTTTTGATCATATGTCACTCATTTTAATGATACCATTGCATGGTCAACTCTCACATGTGTATGACATCTTATACTTACTGTAAATGGATTCCACCATGCAAATTTATCAGTTTAAGTTTTTGTTACATACTGTTTTTATACAGCCAACAAATTAAGCATGATTTTAGCCTTGTTTCTTATGGTTAATAATCTTTTTAAGCATATTTATCAACACTTGATCCCCACACAACATTTTTATCATCATATATTCATCATATACATATACAAAAAGAAAGAAAATACATTTGATCTTTACAAAAATAACAAGAGAAAATGGAAAGGATGATCTTCTTTACCAACCAAGAGTATATCTTGTTTTTGGAAGACAACAACTTGATGAACACCAAATATATCTCCAAGATCATCAAACACCAAGAAATTATGTTGAGAAATCAGCCTATCACCTCCTTTGTTGTTAAAAAGGCCACCAAGCAATCAAGGCTTCAAGGTAACTCCATAATATAGCTAGATAACAAGTATTTTGTGGCTAGAAAATATCAAATGGTGTGTTTGTTCTTGAATATGGGACGGAAAAAGGGGTGGAGTTGAGAGAGTTTGAGAGTTGTTTGCATGAGAGAATGGTGGTAAATGAGAAGCTAGTGGTTTTTGAGGTAGTGGTAGCTTAAGTGTAAGCCTAAGCTTACACTTGTAAGCTAATGTGCTAAATGATGCCACATCCTTGATGTGGTGTCTTGTTTAGGTCGTCCCATGTATAGTGGGGTGGGATAAATTATTTTGTCCCGTCCCGCTAATTTACGGGTACTCCTCGATTCTAGTTTCCTCGATTTGCGTGCCCTCGGGTCGTTTTACGAAAAACGTTTTTATAAATTATGAATCAGCGGCACAAAACAATCTAATAAAAATTGTCTCATCAAAAACGGAGTTTAAAAACGTAAATACGTAATCCTAAGGTTTTCGGTTTAGTCGTAAAGGACGCTAAATTATGCACGTAAGCCCAAATTTAAATCCGTAAATTGTGAGTTCATCAACCAACACAAAAATAAGTTTCAAAATATTATACGAGAAAATAATTCTCTACCTGAAAATGTTAGATTGTCAGATGGGCCCAAAAGCCCAATAGTGGATTGTTATTATTTACTTTTGGCAAAACAGCCCAACAAAGGCCCATTTACCTTTATTATGTGACGGATGGAGTTACATGTATAAAATTGGGTCCAAGCCCAAATACTTAAATATCCATGAGACGGTTGTAGTAAATATGGGCTTCAAGACCAAGTTAGAAAAGAAAGTATGAGAACGGTCAAACGTTTATTTACTTAACCTAACTCACACACACGTTTTATTTTTACCCACACACCACAAAACTTTCGATTATTCTCTCTCTCCTTCGATGAAAACAAGAAACAAAAAACACAGAGATAAGAAAACTATTCACCACCCAAACCCTAGCCAAATCAATTTTGGGGCTTTTACCTTTAACAAGCGCGTGTAAATACGTGCACTTTAAATAAATCACCATCTAAATCGGAGCTTGAAGATGGTGGCCCTCAAGTACGTGGCAGTTTCCCTTCATATGATTGGTCATCACACATCACAACAACCACTCCACCAATCATTATAGGCCACCTCAGCAAAGAAGAAACACAAGTAGCAGAAGTTCTTCCAGGATGGCAATCCGTGTGCAAAAGGTCTATGATTGAAGAAACACTAGAAGCACAAGAAGTAAAAGATGGATTTAACTGCTATGATTGAAGATTTGGGCTCAAAAACTTCATCAGCAAGCCATGGGGGTTGGCTATAAATACCCCCATATTCTATAATTTTCAATTATTCAATTTTTATTTTATTTTTACTGTTTTTATTTTAATTTAGAAATAGGAATTAATGTAATTTTCTTTTTTCAGTATTTGTAATAAGTTTCGATAATTAATAAAAGTTATTTTAGTTTAATTCTGTCTCAACTTTAAATTTCTGTCAAGGTTTACTACAATTCATCTTCAATCTGTTTTTATCATAATTATTATTATTATTTGATTTAATCTAAGTAACAATTTAAATTGTTTAATAAAAGTAAATGTGGATGAGAAACTTCCCCACTTTAAATATATCTGGTTCGATTAGTTGATGATTGAGGTTCGATGATGATGTTTGGTTAAGGTGGTGGGCTCGATTGGTTTCATAGACGGCTCAGCGCCGATCTACTGCTCAACGGTTTTCGTCACAGGTTTAATCTCTATTTTTATTTTACAAGTTTTAGTTAATCTGTTTGTTTATGAATTTGTATCTGCTTGTTTGATCATGGTTAAATGATTAAGTTTAGTTGAGATAAGTTTGAGTTTTAGATTTAATCTGTTTGGATCTAAGTATTTTTTTAATCGCTTTAGTATAAGTGATATATCTGTTTTAAATTTATTTAATCTGCTTTAGCTTTTATTGGGCTGGATATCTGATTTTGTTTTTGAATCTGCTAGTTTTGCTAGGATAGTTGTATAAGTTGATTTACTAGGTTTAAATTTACTTATTAAGGACTTATTTGCTTATTTGATTTTATTAAGTTATTATTGTTTTGAGGTTTATTTGCTTATTTCAGTTTAGCTTATTTGCTTATTTAATTCTGATTGGTTTGATTGCTTTGTTGTTTGGATTTTATTTAGCTGATTTCTTAAGCTATCAAATTCATTTAATCTGATAGATTTTAAACTGCCAAAAAAATAATAAAATAAATCATTCCAAAAAAATTGTCCACGCATGGTATCGATCCCATGACCTACCGTTCATAACCCCAACGCGTTTACCATCTGTCTAGCCTTTCTTTTGTGTTTAATTATAGTTTTAGTAATTAACATATTTCCTTTTAAGTTGATCAGTTTTATTTAATAGTTTTAATAATAATTTTTTTATTTAGTTAATTTTAATTAAAAAGTTCTAGTAAATTTAGTTTTATAAAGTTTTATAAAACAAAAAAAATATAAAAAAAAAATTTTATTCATTTTTAGGAATTTAAAATTAGTTTTTAAATAAATTAGCTTTTAATTAATTCAGTTTTATATAGAACTAGTTTTCTTAAAATTAAATAGATTAGATAGATAGTTTTAGTTAAATATTAATTAAGTTTTAAGTTTTATTTAAATTTAAATTAGTCTTCAAATAGTTTTATTTTGAATAGTTTAAATTAGTCTTTAAATAGTTTTGTTAAAATTTGTTTAATTAGAATTTTTAATAGTGAAAAAGTAGTTTTAATTAAATATTTCCTTTTTAATTAGATTAAATAGTTTTTAATTAAATAGTTTTTAGTTTTAAAATACCAAACAAAGTTTTATTAACCAAGAACAATTAATCTTACGTTAAAATTGAAAATCAATTCGAGTGAGTCGAGGAACGAAAAAATAGACTTAAAAAGAATTGAAAAATTCATACATTAATCTCCAACAAACTCACCCTTCCACCCTCTCGGTTAGCTATAAAAGCCCCCATCAATTGATGTATTTTATTATCCCTTTCTTTCGTAGTGTTATAATGTTAAATTAGGTTTAGGAATTTTACTTTCTAAACTTGTAATGTTTTTGTATTAAGTTTCAGTTTTAATGAATAAAGATTCAGTTATTGCTTTGATCCTGTGTTATATTTTTAGTGCTCCCAAATCAATTTTAATCTTCCTAATTTATCGATTTTATCTCCTTATAACATTAGTGTTGACTTAAAAGTTGTTTAGTAGCTTATTAAGTCTATTATAAGCTAAGATTGGGTTCCAGTTTATCTAATTGATAAATTGAAGTTAATATAAGTTTTGAGTTGATAAATCGATTTATCGATTAAATGGTGTGGTTGGCTCGTTTCAAAGTGGTGTTTCGAATTGTTTGATGTTGTTTAATGGTGGTCGAGTATAGATAATTAGTCTAGCCAGCTCAGCGCTGAGCTACGTCATCAACGGTTTCATCTAAAAGGTTAAGTTCCTTTTGTTTTATGAATTTTTAGTTAAAACTGATATCCTGTTTAGACATTTGAGAATTTGTATGAAACTGTTATCATGCTTATTAGTTTACGATTATGATAATAAACCTGCTTTAGGTTTATGATATGCTGTGAGTTTTAAGATTTGATAGAAGAATTAGGTTGCTGTAAGTTTGAATGTTGTTTACTGTTTAATCTTAGGATTCAGTTGAGCACCGATTATGTTAGAATGTTATTGAGTTTGATGTTGCTGATTTTGCATTAACTCGTTAAGGGTTGCTGGTAGATTTTGATTAGTGAATGTTTAGTTAGTATTGTAAAAGCAGGTTACTATGAATTGATTTGAAGTAATTTAAGTATGTTTTTGGTCAACAGTGAAGGAAATATTTTGGAAGTTTTCATTAGTTTGAAATTAAACTAGCGAATTGGAGATTTGATTACTTGTTTGTTGAAGTTACTTATCTTGATTTGGTATGTTTTGGCTCTTTTATTGTCTGATTAACAGTTTTTGTTTGACTGCACAATCTGATATATCAGCTTATGATTTCTTTTATTATTCAAATTTGGATTATCTCACTAGTCTAAGTCGATGTGAATTGCTTTTACTGTTGATTTTGTTAAGATATTTGTCTACAGCTATCTTTGAGTTTTAGTTGTATGTAATAGATTTTTGATTGTTGATTTTTTGGTTTGTATGTCTGCTATATTGTTTTTTAATTAAATCGTGTCCTGCGCCTCAAACTGAGGTGTTAGGGGCTGTGTATATCTAAAAGTATCTCCAAAATAATTAAATCCAAAAAAGTACCACCATGGGGCTCGAACTCGAGATCCCCAGTTCAACAGACCAACGATTTCACCATCTGAGCTAGTTGACTTTTAGTTTTTAAATAAGTAAAAATTCTTATAAACCCTTCTAAATTTTGGACTGTTAATTAAGTAATAAATTGTTAGGTTTTAAAAGTAAATCAAATTTATTTTACTTAGTTTTATTAAATAAAATTGTTTAATTAAACTTTTTGTAAAAAGTATTAAATAAAATAAATATGAAAAAAAAATTATTACTTTTTAGAAATTTAAATTGATTTAAAATTTGTTTTTAGTTAATTTAGTTTTGAATTAAAATTTGTTTTTAAATAATTTTGATTTAAGATTTTTGTTTAAATTAGTTTTATCAAGTTAAAAAGTAATAGTAAAGTTTTGATATAATTTAGATTTAAATATTTGTCTTTTAAATTTTAAGGCGGGATACGATTCATGCACTTTAGGATTTTAAAATTTTGTAGGATTAAATTAGATAAAAACCGAAACCAAATTCAAATCGATTGTCCTTATCAAAACGAACGTCTCAAATTCACAAGGTCCTTGTGTACAACGAACCGGGATCACTCTCGTGTTTAATTGAATCGTCTTTAGCTTAGTTTTGGATTATTACCTTTTCCTAAGGGTAATTTCCTAAATTTCCTCTATAACGTATTTAATTAAAATACACCGACATTTCCCCACACATCAAATACCAACGTCCATTTGTTTAATTTGGAGTCCTAAAAAGAAGTTAAGTTCTCCCATCATGCTCATTTCAAACTCGTCATGCATGATTTTGGCAAAGTCATCACACAAGCTTTGACAAGTTGAACCAAATACAATGTCATCAACATATATTTGTACGATTATGAGGTGAGAACCTTTCTTCTTTGTAAACAGTGTATTGTCTACCATCCCCATGGTATACTTATGTTTTTCAAGAAACGCTTTAAGTCTATCATACCAAGCTTTGGGTGCTTGTTTAAGACCATGAAGAGCTTTTTTAAGCCTGTAAACATGATCCGGTTTCTCAAAGTCAATGTAGCCAGGAGGTTGAGCCACATATACCTCCTCATTGATTAAACCGTTAAGAAATGCACTCTTTACATCCATTTTTTGAAGCTTAAATTCTAATGCACAAGCATTAGCTGAAATTATCCTAATGGACTCTAACGTTGCTACCGGTGCATATGTCTCATCATAATCAATCCCTTCTTGTTGATTATAGCCTTGAGCTACAAGTCTAGCCTTGTTAGGAGACACAACACCGTTCTCATCTAACTTATTCCTATATACCCACTTGGTTCCTATGATGGTAGTACTTCTAGGTGGAGGAACAAGTTCTTAAACGTCATTAGCAATAAATTGATTCAATTCTTCTTGCATGGCGATGACCCAACTCTCATCCATCAAAGCTTCTTTAACATTCTTTGGTTCAATCATTGAGACAAAACAAAAGAAGTTACTTTGATCTTGGACTTGAGATCTAAGAGTCCTTTGATTTAAGTCGCCTATGACGTTTTCGAGAGCATGATCCTAAGGCTCCCTAACGTTTACTCCCTTTTCAACATTAAGGTCTTCAACTCCTAATTTTCTAACCTCTTTGGCTTTAAATATGTCTATTTTATCTAAGTCATCATCTACCAAAGGTGGTGTCTTATATGAAGGAGGGTTTCATCAAATATCATGTTGAGTGATTCTTCGATTACACCCGAGGTTCTATTGAGGACTATGTAGACTTTACTAGTTTGATAATAACCTAGAAAGATACCTTCATATGACTTTGGGTCGAACTTAGTAAGGTAATCTTTGGTGTTGAGAACGAAGCACTTGCTTCCACACACCTTCAAGTATTCTAATGAGGGCTTCTTACCTTTAAGAATCTCATAAGGGGTCATTCCTAGAAAAGGTCGAATAAGAATTCAGTTGAGAATATAGGTTGATATGTCCACGACATTGCTCCAAAATTATTGAGGCAAAGATTGCTCGTTTAACATTGTCCTACTCATCTCTTGGATAGTCCTATTCTTCTTTTTAACTAAACCATTTGATTGTGGAGTGCGAGGAGCCAAGAAGTTATGGGTAATGCCATGAGCATCACAAAAGGCACCAATTTCACTTTGTTATCAAATTCCCTACCATGATTCGTCCTAATAGAGACAATTAAACATCCTAGTTGATTTTGGATCCTTCGACTAAAGGTTTCGAAATGATCGAAAGCTTCATTCTTAGAAGCCAAAAATCTAGTCCAAGTGAATCTAGAATAGTATCAACTATAACTAGGGTATAAAGGTTACCTCCATAACTCCGTATGGCGGTAGGTCCAAAGAGATCCATATGTAGGATCTCTAGGAACCGAGAGGTCGATACCAAATTATTAGCCTTGTGACTTGAGTGAACTTGCTTCCTAACTTTCCAAGCATCACAAAAGCGACTATCAAACTTAATCTTTGAGAGATGTCTTACCAACTCCTTAGAGACTAAAGATTGAATTAAACGCATGTTAGCGTGACCTAATCTCCTATGCCAAAGAGTAGAACCATCATCTAAAGTCGACAGACATAAGTTGTCCTTTGACTTCCTATTTACCTTCATGACATAAAGCCCATGCTTTCTAACACCTTTTCCTATGATCTTTCCATCTTTTACGATTTCACTATCATGTTTCGAAAAGATGACCTTACACTTATTGTCACAAATTTGACCTATACTTAGTAAATTAAATCCTAGGTTATCTACGTGTTCAACATTTTCGATGGTCATGGAGTCAAGAGAAACCGTACCTTTGCCAATGATGTTACCACGTAGCTTACTAGCAAAAGTGACGTTACCTCCATTATATGCTTTTTAAGTAGAGAACAAACTTCGATTACCCGTCATGTGTTTAAAACAACCACTATCCTTAATCCACTCGTCGTGCTCCAAATCGATTCCCAAGCATATCTAGGTAACAACACACATGATCAAACATTTGGTCCCCAATATCTCATGGATCAAAAGTTGTTAGTTCCAAACATCCCTTGCATTTGATTGGGATGCATGAATGGAGGACACATGCCCCACGGAGAAAAACATTGTTGACAATTACTACAATTCATATGATTATTTTGATGTCCATTGTTTTTCTTAGGAGTCTTTGATCTAGACCTAGAGTTATTGTTGTTTCTAGGTGTTGGAGTTTTACTTCTAGATCTTAGCTTAGAGTGATCATCTCTTTTAGGTGTTGGTGTTCTACTTCTAGGCCTTGAATCATTACGTACTCTTGGAGGTGTAAAACCCGTATTTAATTATTCGTATATTAAATACGCAGAAAATATACGTTTCTAAAAACTAAAACACGCGGGAATAACATACAAGCGTACGATTACATTTAAAAAAATGATGAGTTTAAACATTTAAAAGGAGCCGACCAAAAGAAAGAAAAAAAAGGGAAAGAAAAGTGTAAAGGGGCTTTTGGCTGGTTTGTGTAAAAAAAGAATTGGGCTATGGCCCGTTTGGTTTTTGGTTGAGAAAGAAAAACCAGGGGTTTCCCCTCTCCCTATTCCACGAACAAAAAAAACACAATTGGGTTCTGTATGTTGGGAGCCGCCGGCAGAAAGAACAAGAAAAAGGTGACGGGTTGATTTTTGCTTGTCGATTCGTGTGTGTTTGTTGGGTATTCCAGATCACATAAAGTTAATCCCTCTTTCTCCTTGTCTTATAATTAAAAACGAATCTTCTATGTTTAATCAAGAAACATATTCATTAAAAAAGGGTAATCATGAAATAAAGCGAATCATGGTGGTCGGGTTTGTTTGGCCTCACGAAAACCGAGACCAAATGTCTCGGTGTGGTATCAATTTGGCCCAGCCGTGGCCCACAACGGTGCGGTGGTGGTCTGGGTACTCTCGGCAGCCAATAGAAACAAACAGGGGGCGTTTGGGGTTAGTCGCGTATAAGGGTGCGTTTGGGTGTATAATCAGTAGGGGTGTTTGGTTTTGTAAACAGATTACACTAACAGTGGGAGCAGAACATTAGCAGTGGGTAAAAGTAACAAGCAGTGGCAATATAACTCGAACAGTGGGAGTTATATAACAGAACAGTGGGAATCAATCAAACAGTAGGAATCAAACTGTTAAAGGGTTGTTTGGTTTTAGGTTTGAGAGCAGTTAAGGGGGGCGTTTGGCTAAGGGTATAAAATTATGTATTTATGTAATTAGTTTAATTAATACATAGTTAATAAAATTGGTTAATATTCATGACTTAGGATAAATTATTTAAATAAAAATCATGGTTTATGTTTGTACTTTTTATTTAAATAGAACTAATGATTAAATAATTATTAATTTAATTATTCATGTGCATTAAATTAATTAAAACTTAGCTTTACTAATTAATTAAAATGTGTGATTTTTATGATCACATGATTCATGAAACCTTTTTTTTAAAAAAGTTTCCATTCTAAGAACTTTCTATTTTAGGAAATTTTCCATCTTCAGCAAGTTACTATTTATAGTAACATCGTAAAAAAAATAGAATACATGTCATACAGTAATCAAAATTACAGGAATACTCTTATCAGTAATAAAAAGAACATTCAGATTTACCAGATTATATAGTGCAGTAATACAAGAATAAAATAAATTAAACTAAGAACATATAAGAATCAGTAACAGTAAACAATAATCAGACAACTTATTACGCGTCCGTTATTTATGTAGTATCCGTGAAGTCAGAGTAGATCTTCCAGCTTTCGTTCTTATTTCATTACTGGACACGAGGTACGGATTTTCCGTCCATTCAGTAAGGACTTCCCTTCTATGCATGATTAGGATTTCCCGTCTGCAGCCAAATGTTTCCCCAGTACATGTTATAAATAATCTAAAATTATTTTAATAACTAAGTTACTGCCTGAGCCATATATACAAGCATGACCAGTCAGTAGTACTAGTTACGGAGGTACCGTAACCATGACACTTGAGGCACCGGTGTCATGACTCACCTGCGGGAGAGTGATATCCTGCAGCGTTCCACTCAGCTCAGCTTGGCCATTTTATCAATATTATTAGTGGGCGTATGGATGCATCTTAGGCTTATTAGTTTATAGTTATCAAGTGAATGTGGTGTGTGCTCTACATCCTTCACATTTGAGCTGATCCCTCCACCCAGCACAGTATTTAGAGGTCACCCCTCTACAACATGATGAGTTCACCCCCTCCAGTTATTCGTGTAACAGTTTGTTACAGCACATGACCTATATAATCTCTTGGCAATTAAAATACAGTATATGCATGTTTCCGATTTAACATATAACAGTTCAGCTTTATTTTTAATAAATCAGACTTTTCAGATTATACACAGATTTCTGCTGCAACCTTACTTATCAGACATACAACTTCAGTAATTTATCACCTGCTTCATTTCAGTATTTCTTATCATGCTTTATATCCGTTCACAGAGCGTTATGCTCAGCCGGAGTTCTTTCATGTTCTAACGACACGTACACCAGGACACTCTTAGGATTTTGAGAGCATGTGAATTCGATTAGAAGCTATCCAGACTTCATACTTTATGCACTTCTTACATTACTGTTCTTATTTGGACATTGTTTAGTCCATTTCTTCAATATTTACTTTTCATGTTTGAGCTTATGTTTGGATTACCGATATTTGATTCCGGTATTTCCGTTATAGTCAGTTAATGTTTTAGGACATTTACCTTATGCTTTGATGGCACGCCGTAAATACACGTAACGGTCCACTTATCCAAGTGGGGTGTTACAATTAGGGTATCAGAGACAGGTTCGACCTATAGGCTCTAAAACTTGACCTGTGACTAGTGGGTAGTCACCAGAAACTTCCCAGATTTTGGCGTTGCTATCTTCCATGTTGCTCATGCATTTATCAGTCAGTTTTCTTCAATTATCAGTCAGTTTTCTTAAAGTTTTTGACTAAGTAAAAGGTTGATACAGGACTGGCCATATTTATTCGCATGTGCTTTTTTACGAATTTTGTTTTGGTGAACCGACCCATAGGCGTTCACCCTTGCCCGTTCAGATTTTTGTATTGGTGAACTGACCCATACGCGTTCACCATTTCTCAGGTCAAATTTCATGTTTCTAGTCAAATGTTATTAGGTGAACTGACCCATATGCGTTCACCATTTCTCAGGTCAAATTTCATGCTTTTCAGTCGAATGTTGTTTTGTGAACTGATCTATAGTTGTTCACATTTGTCATATCATGACATTTCATAAAATCTTGACAAATATGAATTGGACTACAGTCAACCATATTTAGTCCCAGATTGTACATTTCTATACATGACAGCTCTCAGAAAATTTTAAAAAGTATGAATCGAAACAGAATCGCCCATACTTAGTCACATACTCCCTAAAAATGAATACTGTGGATTAAAACATAACTATCCCCATCAGCTGATGTTAAACCTCAGTTGATTATTCTTCTATCTTATTTTTATCAGTCAAGTTTATACTCTCACGTGAATCTCATTTTCATGCCGACCAAGTTCATGTCTCCTTATGAGGATTATGTTTTTAGCAAGGTGATGATGTTTTCATGCTAAGATACATAAGGGGTTACAGTAAAATCTTGTTTTCATAAGAATCATGTTTGATCTTCATCAGTCATGTCTTCATGCTGACCATTGTTGAAATTCTGTTTAATCATATTCTTGAAACTCTATACAACCAGCTTTAAGTTCACGCATGAATTACCAGGCTATCATGTTACTCATTTCAGTTTAGTTTACTGCCCTTTAAATTAGTTTATTTCTTTGATCATGTCAGACAAGAGACACCAGTATCGATCATCCTATTAAATTTCCACCTGTGCCATGTACAGTATTCCATATGTATCGATCATTTATACTCCATATACAGTATTTCATGTGTACTCCACGTACAGTGTCTCAGATGTGCTCCATGTGTAGTATTCATTTTGTACTTCATGTACCGTAGTCCAGGTGTACTCCATGTACCGTACTCCATGAATATTGTTAATAGGTCCTTAATCATCTCAGGCGTTCTCATGTGTCGATACTTTACCAGATGCTGATGCTGCTCGAGTGTTGAAGATTCTACCAGATACCGTTGCTGCTAATATCTTGGAGACCACACAAATGCGGATGCTGCGGATACTTGGATATTTCTCAAGATGTTAAATGTTGTTTATACTACGAAGACTCTTCTGAACAAGGACGACAATTATAAATTTGAAACTTCTGACAAGGAAAAATTTTAACCACTAGACACTACCATCCCATTCCATGCTTTACCTCCTCAGCTAGATGTCTCACAACACTCAGCTAACTTTCATTCAGAAGAGTAGAAACCGGTACCCAACCGGCCATTCAGTAGAATAGTTATAGTGTTGGAAATACGTTTTACGTATTAAGAAGGATCGGTCACTCCAACGATAGTTCATGTAATAGCTCGTAGTTTAGTTAACTTTCTTTATTTATCAAACAAGAACAAGCCTAGCCTACAACATGTGTAGGCCGGCCCAAAATGTAATGTAACACCCCCAAATTTATACAACTCAGTACAGCGGAAGACTAGTTGGTGTTACGGGATAGCACATTACTCACATCATAGACAACGCATAAAAATCGCGTCGTTTAATAATAAATTATTTCCATTCAAATACTTTGTAAAACTTTGTATGAAATAATGACTTGGGACCGATGTAACTTTGATATTTAATATTATTTTGGAGTTTTAAATTTGAGTTGGTTCATAAACTCAAAAATTTACGAGAAGAGATTAGGACTTACGATTTTATTTTAACGTCCTTTACGACTAAACCGGAAACCCTAGGATTACGTATTTACGTTTTCGAACTCCGTTTTTGATGAAACAATTTTTATTGGATTCGTTTTGTGACGTTGATTCATAATTTATAAAAACATTTTTCGTAAAACGACCCGAGGGCACGCAAATCGAGGAAACTAGAATCGAGGAATACCCGTAAACTAGTGATATGGGACAAAATACATTGTCCCACCCCACTAGCACACATGGGGCGGCCAAAAACACCACCACACCCTTAGGTGGCACCCTTACACTTTATTAAGTTACACATGTAACTTAAGCTTACAAAGTAAGCTATTCTACCCACTAAACTAACAAAACCATTAAACATTACCATTCCTTCCATTCCTAACATGCAAAACCACTCCAAAGTTCTCTCATCTCCCTCTTCCTTGCCGTCCCAAAATCAAGAAGAAACACCCATTTGATCAAAATTTAACCACAAATCTTATGTTATTCTTGCATAAGATGAAGCCCTTTTGAAACCCTATTGATTGGTGGTGCTTATAACATCCAAGGAAGAGTTTTCATGGAGTAGTAGGGCTGATTTTCCACAAGGTTTCTATGAAGAATGGTGGTCATGAAGGTGGTCTTGGTGCATCATAAGTTTCTCCATCCAAAACCATGTCAAACTCATAACCTACATCAAGTTGGTGGTATAAAGATTATCCTCCTCATCTTCTTGTTAATTTGATTATGTAAACATGTATTTTATTTCCTATTGTATATGTATATGATGATTATATGATGATAAAAATGTTATGTGGGGATTTGTTGTTGATAAACATGATTAAAAAGGTGAAAAACCATAAGAAACAAGGTTAAAATCTTGGTTAAATTTGTTGGCTGTATAAAACAGTAAAGAAACAGGTCATGGGCTGATAAAATGATGAAGTAGAATCCATTTACAGTAAGCTAAATTTCTTTTACACATGTGAGAGTTGTCCATGCAATGGAATCAAAGTAATGAGTGAGATATGATCAAAACAAGTTTAAGGTATAAATCTGAGGTTACTGGTTTGGACGATTTTTAGAAAATACTTAGAAGATGATTCAACAGTAGCTATAGAAGAGTTAAATGTAGCACATATCATTTAGTTTATGTGATAAAAATCTGAGCTTCTATCTCCATATAGAACTCAAGATATGGCAGTTTTGGTGAAAGTGAAGTTAAAAATCAGATTTTGGAAATTAAAGAATAATACTATTATATAAGCACTCAAATTATAATGTATAAAAAGTAAAAGTAAAACTCACTAACTTATAAAACTTATTTATATAAATATGTAAAAGGGTAAATGGATGAATAACTTATATAAATGGTAGTGAAATAATACTTATAAGTTATAAAACTATAAACTTGATTTTTACGACTTTTTCGGCTATCGCCGTAAAATTAACGTTTTTGTTAAATAAAACTTAGATGGTTGGACCCGTCTAATGTAAACTTTATAAAACTTATATACTGATATATAAACATGTATAACAAGTAAAAACCGATAAAACCCGAACTTTAGGGCATACGGACATTAACGAGCTAAGTAAACATATTGGACTAATAATTGGACTAAATAAGATATAAACTTGTAAAAAGAAATTATTGGGCTTAACCCATTTGGGCCCAACATGGAAAGTACACATACTGATAAAATAAGTATAACAAGGATTAAAACAAGTTAAGGAACTTATAATAAGTTTATTGGGCATAAAACACGTAAATGGGTAAAACTAGTAAACTAGTATAAAAGTTATCGACATATAACACTAAAATGAGTAAACGAGAATATGTAAACCCACTTGATCATCATATATATATAATCATCATATGTATACATAATTGATATTTTTATAAAGTCATTGGACAAACGTCTAAGACCGATTATTATTTGTCTAGGTTTCCGTGATTGAAGCACATACCGTACGACCGAATTGCCGATAACCCGCCTACCCACATCAACGTGAGTTCATAGCCTCGCACTCTTTTAAATGTTTTATAAATGTTTTATAAACCCGCGAGGGAGATAACATGTTAGTTTTATAAAATAGGACACCATTTGTCCCGATTGTTTGTTTATTGATTTTTGGACCCGAATGATTGAATGACCCGATTGTATGACCCGATAAATGATTAATGGACCCGATAGATGAAATTAAATGGATTATTAAAGTTAGGTTATGTCACTAAAAGTCCCATTAGCATGAATTGTGAACTACCGGGATTTGGTAGACGCTTATGCATTTAATAGTACTATTTGGGGACGATCACCCCAGTTCGCGCCTTGACGGTTGATCCCCGTCGTGCCACATTGATTGGTAAGCGAATTTATGTATGAGAAGATTTCCATAGCGTGACCTTTGTGACGACACGCTACTTTAGATGGGCAAAATTTGTATCGGGTTAGCTACCCGTTGTTGGTTTAGTAAGGTAACAATGTCATGCGGCTTATAATAATCCAATCACCGAAATATTACTAGACGCTCCGAATTACGATGTATTGCCTGACTAGCAATACAGGGTCATACTATTGATATTATGTTTGTGTTTTGGTTTTCATAACTGTGACAACCGTGGTTTTGAGGTTCGTCACTTGGTCTTACTTTTAGGTTATTTTATGTGTAACTACTTGATTTTTGTGCTTACGTGTTTATTTTGTGTGAACGAGGTTGGTGTGATTATCGTTTATGAGTATAGAGTACTCATAAGTAAATCGAGGAATGGTTAATTCATGTTCATGAGATCACAATTAGTGACTATGAAATGAAATGGTGATATTTTGGTGGTTACGTATACGTATAAGTATTATAGTAATAGTGTATTTTTTTTAGGATTTACGGTTTAGCATTTAGAGGTCTCGGATAAGGTAATTAGTCAAATGAATATTTTTCGGGATGGTTTTAGGTCATTTAGGACTTAATTATAAAGTTTATTTCAAAATTTGAGATTTTTTATAAAAGTGTATATTTTACGTCTTTTACGGTAAAACGCGTAAATTTGACTAGTTTTACGGTTTTGAGGTTTTGGGAGTTTTAGGAGCTGAAATAAATTAAGGTAAATTAAGGTAATATTAATAAGATATTAATTAACAATAAAAAGAAAAAAAATAAAGAAAAAAACGAAATTAGGGGTGTTTGGGTCGGTTTAGAAGAGAAAAAAAAGGAAAAAAAGGAAAAAAAAAGAAAGTGGGCTTTGGGTTGGACTAGGATTCACCCATACCCTATATAATGTATATACTAAACCAAATTCATTATTTTTCTCCTGGAGATGAAGGAAATTCGTGAGTCTTATAAAAAATTAGGGTTCTTCATAAAATTTGGGGGTTTTCATAAATCCAAGGTAAATCTTCAAATCCCTTTTTAATTAAATTGTTTTTATGTTTTCTTTAATAATCTTATGATGGGTTTAGGTTAGGGTTTAATATAAAGAAAGTAAATTAATGTTGTATTAATCATAATATGATGATTACATAAATTAGGGCTTGTAATTAGAGGGATTAGGGTTAATTAATGAGGTTGATTTTGTTAAACCCGTTTTTAAAAACTGGGCAGATTTTTGAGTCAATTGTTTTGATCACACCGGGAGTTCTATAAAGTCTTATTTTACGATCCAAGTACCCCTGGAAAGATATTTGAAGTGGCTTTCCAATGCAAGAAACGAGACCTAAATTGGAGGTAGGGAAGTGGGTCAAAAACAGGTTACAACAGTCGGAGGTCAAAACAGTTTTGAATTCAGCCTGTTTTCTTTTTAAGTTTTGGGTTGTTTGGGGCACTTAGGGTTGCATTGGGATCTTCTCACGAACGTGAGAGATGGTTTATATATTTTAGTTAATATCTGCACTTGGGCTAAGGTGGTGGTTTAGGGTAAGACCCCTTAATGGTAACAAACTTTTAGTACGTTTAAAATCAGGAAATCTGGAATAACGAAAGTAGATATATATATATCGGGGCATTAACAGTAGCTTTAAGGTTAGGGCAAGTGGGAGGTGTTAGCCAACATATGTAAGCGTGTGAATATTACTATTACAGAAACCATGGGTAGGTTTAAGTGGGCGTTTGACCTAAAGTTTTCAGACCTAAAAACTGGGACTGTTTTGGGTAAAATACGAACGGGTTAGTTGTTAAACTTAACCAAGTTAAGGACTTGTTAAGGAAAGGTAATGGAGTAATTAGAGCATATTAATGAGGTAAATATGTGAGAATGGGTTAGATGTCCATCATAGGTTAATGAGCCATTTTAGTGATTGGTTCGTTTATTGATTTTGTGTTTTTGGTTTGTTAGCTTGTTGCTAGTGCAAGGACGTGTGAAGGAGCTATCAGGTGAGTGTTCATAGTCCCATATTTATTTTTGTTTTTGACTGGAAGAGAGACTGTGTTGAGTTGTTTCTAAATTGTTGCTGTGAATGTTTTATGGTTGTGATGGACTTGTGTGTACACTTATGTGATTAACTGCTATGCGATTTTTGATATGTTATTGTGGTTTGACAAGGTAGTGGCCTTGTGGTTTGACAAGGTAGTGGCCTTGTGGTTTGCCAAGGTAGTGGCCTTGGGATAGGTACATAGGGTGATCATCTAAGGTACCATGATGTTGTTTGGCAAGGTAGGAGCCTTGGATTGGTTTGGTATGATTGGTCTTGATTGATAGTTGTTAATACATAACTGTAACACATTGTCCATATGTTCTTTTGTTGATGATTGTTATTCACAGCTTGTAACTGATTTAGCGTTGGAGTCTAAACCTATGACTCTCACCAACTTTATGTTGACGTGTTTTAGTGTCTCTTTCAGGTGAGAATGTGGTTAAGCTTGAGGATAGAAGTGGCTAGACTTGGATGCCTTAGGATTGCATATAGAAGGAGATCCCCGCTCCTTCTTAGTTTACCTATATGTTTGTTTGGTTTATGTTTATTGTTTGTCTTGGGTAAGTGGTAGGACTGTTACCTACTTACCTAGACTCCTGCATTGTTGAGATATTGTCATGACATTTGTGTCGCCATTTATGACATTATATTTGCATTTTAGTCTTCTCTATAGAGACACCATTTGTTGTGATGATATCCATACGTCGCGCCCCATATTCCGCCATTGGAGGGGTGTGACAGAATGGTATCAGAGACAATGGTTATAGAGAATTAGGTTGCCTAGTCGCGTAGCCTAGTCTATAGCTTAAGGGTCCCTGCATATAGGCGTCATAGGAGTATGTGTGCATTTTATTATAATTGATGTGTTTGAATGTTATTTATTGTGATGTTTTGACTGGTATGAATTGAACCATAGTAAGTTCATACTTAGCCACATGTTACTTTCTTTTCGAGTTGTGAGTAGTGCGGGTTTAACCATAATCGCCCACGCTAGTCATTGTCGTATTCTACTTATAATGTACATTATAGTACATAATTTGGTACATAGTAGTTTCTATCTTTTGTTGGGTTATTTTATGTACCTGAGGGGTATTATTTTCTTTTGATGTTTAAGTCATGTTCCCTAAGAATCATGTGGTGGTTCGAGTTATTAGGAGTAGGTGAATATGAAGGACGTTATGCTATTTCCACTCTTATGGGCGACATGACTTATAACTGATTATGTTTTCGTTTTGGATTTAGTCTAGGCTGTTTTAGCTAGACTATGGATTTCTGTATTCCAAGAGTTTTATTATGTTATTTTATAGATGGAGTTTTGGACCTTATTGGTTATGTGGTTATGAGCTTATGTGAGTAGATAGATTTATGTGTTATATGTTGTATTGATTCTTATAAGTGTCATCATAGGAGGGAGTGCATTGGGGAAAGGGTAATTGTATAAGTATGGTGGCCAACATAGTTATACAAGTACCACAACTTCAATGGGTTCTCAAGTATGATTGCATGAAAGAGGATTAGTACATGCTTGTATATGGTGAGATGTAGATATTGGGTATACGTATAATATATGGGTTTATGTAACGGCTGCCTATGATATGGCTATTTTTATTAGTGTGTTATATGTTTTGGGTTATAGTTGTGTTGTGTGATTTTAGGGTCACACGATATGGTTTGCTTTTGGAGGTGGGTTTTATGCTTTGTTGTGGCACGGTGAGATGGTGATTACTCGTGTGGAAAAACGAGTGTATGACGTGATTGGTTGATCCGACATGTATGGTAACGAGTATGTTTTGGGTGATTTAATAGGTATATATATGCGGATGTATATATACGACTATGTGTTAAGTTATGGTATATGGTCGTTCACTAGTTATTATAACTTGAACGTACGTTGTGTTTGTTCGTGTTTTATGGTGCTGGAGTTGATGGAGTTTCAACAACGTTTCGAATTTTTTGAACTGTGTCTTGTAGCGTATTCTTTGAGTTCATATTTCACGTGTACGTTTTAAAATGTTGTTCTGGGTTTTAAGTCCGTTGAAATAAATGGAGATTTCTTTTGGGATAATGAAATCTTTTGGGTTGAGTCTTACATTTCTTTTGGTTGGTATATGGAAAAAGGGGGGACTTGGAAATCTACTATAGAGTTAGATAGTTGGTTGTATTCGGTAAAATAAGGGTAAGGTGTTGGAGTCATGTTTGAAACAAGATGTAACATAAGTTTTTTTTTATCAACACTTATTTATTTCAAATTCTAAAAGACTTTCTTTAAAATAAAGCGAAGTAAAATTTCTTTCTACTTACATAGTTTATATAATTGGATTTAACCGATTCATGTCATTTATAGTTATTAATACAAGGTTAAAAGGAGTTTATGAATATTTCACATACAATTATATCTTTCATTGAAAAGGATTGCATTGATCACTAAGTCTATTCTTTAGTTTTTAAAACAACTAGCATAAAATTGTTTTGGTCATAACTTGTTCGTTTTTAAAGCTTTTTGGGAGATTCAAAAGCCTAAAATTATGTACTCGGAACGTACTTTTCAAATATTCAGAATGTATAGTCATGGGAGGTCAGTGGACTGGTCGGAATTGTTGTACAAGTGTCGGGTTCAAGGTTGAGTTTGAATAGTAGTTTTATTTTTATGATTTGGGATGCACGGGATACCTAGTCTTTGAGTTGAGTTTTGAGAACGTCTAGAAGGTTGTTTGTAGATGGTTTGAGTCACATAGATGTGGGGAGATAAAAAAAAATTTAAAAATATATATATATATATATATATATATATATATATATATATATATATATATATATATATATATATATATATATATATATATATATATATATTCTTTTGGAAAGTCGATCTTTTGCACGGTTTAAATAATATGTCGCGGGGCGTAATATGTTTTGGTTGCCATTGGGTGTTTCTTGGATTATTTTTCGTTGTCATGGGTCATTTAGAATTGATACATGTTTTGGGTTTGAGTTTTCTTTGGAGTCTCGTGGTTTTTGATTTGTTTTAATTGGTGCACGTGAAATGTCGTTAGTTATCCGTGGGTTTAATTCGTCGATCGTATCTGGTGTATTCAGGATGTAATTTTGGTTTTATATGGTTTAGGAGCGTTGAGGTAGAACCATGAATAGAGCAAGTAGGTGAAGTGAGAGGAGTTGTAGTTAGTGTCTTCCAAGGCAAATCGTTGATGGAGTGAATTAAGAACAAGAGCTGTTAGAAATTGCAAGGAATTTATTTGTATTGCCGCTAAGAGAGGGTGTGAGGAGGACATAATTGAAATTGCTATGGATGTTGTATGAACGCTTTGGGTTTACGGTTATGCATTTGGCTTCGCCAAAGCACTAGCGGTTTCATGGAGTCAACGAACCGAGTGTGCATGAACGTATATAAACGAGTTGTCATCGGGAGCATCGACGACATCTTGATCTACTCAAATCATAGAAGGAGGATGAGGCGAATTATGTGTTGGTTTTGGAGTTGTTAGTAAAGGGAATGAAACGTGAGATTTTCAAGTGTGAGTTTTAGGATTTGGTTGGCCAGGACTAGTAGTCAGAGATGATGTCATATCGTGGAACCAGCAAGGGGCGAAGTGAAGAAGGACGAGGAAGCATTTTGGAGGCTGAAGAGGTGGATTGGATGATGAGCAGATCTTGGCATTATCGGAAGCACTGGATGAATTCGCGAAGCATGACGATACGTGGAGCAGGGATTTGGACGCGTACGTGGACGACAAAGAAAGGCGATCGCTTATACGTTGCAGGAACTGAAGATTTGGAAGAACTGGATAGACTTAGTTAGTGGAGCTGGACTGTTATATCTGCCTAGAATGCTAGAGGCATTTGGTGTACGAGACGTGGAGAATGATCTATACGGATCATGAACGTATCCAACACATATTCAATCATTTTGATTGAACATTTGGCAAAGGTGATGGGTGGAGTTAATTGATGAAAGAAAATTGCAAGGCCAAGTACCATCTGGGAAAGGCAAGCATGGTCGATGAGACATGGAATAAGAAGGATGAGGTGAAGCTGAGACGAACTTGAACTATAGGGATGATGTATTAGAGTGGTTTGGATGAAGGATGTGGGTTGCACGAGTTGAGTTGTCTAAAGCAGTGAACGCGTCAACATTTATGTTGCGTGGCTTGGACAATCGCAAGGAGGAAAGGGACGTAGACTATACTTCCTACATGGATAGGAGTAGTTTAGAAAGGGCGATGTAAGGACGAAGTTGGTGGTGGAAGGGATACATAATGCGGTGGGGGATTAAGTACGATGAGAGTTGGGTGATAGTCGATAGACTGACTAATTCATCACCTATTTCAAGAGGAAATGAGAAGTCACGTAGTTGGGAAGTTGGAAGAATTAATGGATATGTGAAAGACCGTCATAGGTCACTTTGTAAGGAAATTAGAATTTAAAGTAGTTTGGGATACGGACTGAAGGGAGTTGATGAACGTAATTGGACATGGGTGATTGATTTAGAGGTAGTTCGGAAACTCGTTAGCGATGGTTGAGTTTTCATATAATGATAGTTATCGTACTAGAAGTCGATAAATGCCATTTGAGGCACGATATGAAAGGATAGGGTGAGTTGTCCTTATTGTGGACTAGAATTGGTAAAAGAGGCTACTAATGTGGTAATGGTGTTTGTGGACAGAATGAGAGCAACAAGGGATGCTATGTAGAAAAGGAGGAAACCACTAGATTTAGTGACAAAGTTATGTATGGAGTTTCACCCATAGTAACGGGTGGTATGTTTTGGTAAAATAGAAGAGTTGATGTAGAGTTTTGTAGGTCCATTTATGATCTTTGGGAAGATCAGACCATTAGCTTATGAGCATAGAATTACCTGGGGGAAATGAGTTGTATACATGATACATTTCATGTATTGGGATTGGTAAATGTTGTTTGAGGATGCATATTTGCATGTCCGGTTATTTGGGTTTTGTGCTAATAAGAGTCTTTGTTTTATCGAAAAGTCATTTGCGAGATTTGTTGACTGTGAGGTCAAGAGTTTGGCAATGGGTTTAATTTTGGTTTGTACATGTGGTATCTTGAAACTTGAACTGAAGTTCACGTGGAAATGAGAGGAGTTCATTTAGAACAAGTATCCTCGTGTGATTTGTTGTCTGTGTGTTGATCCTAAGGAGTAAATCTCGGGACGAGATTTCTATTAGGAGGGAGTGATGTGACAACCGTGGTTTTGAGGTTAGTCACTTGGTCTTACTTTTAGGTTATTTTATGTGTGACTACTTGATTTTTGTGCTTACGTGTTTATTTTGTGTGAACGAGGTTGGTGTGATTATCGTTTATGAGTATAGAGTACTCATAAGTAAATCGAGGAACGGTTAATTCATGTTCATGAGATCACAATTAGTGACTATGAAATGAAATGGTGATATTTTGGTGGTTACGTATACGTATAAGTATTATAGTAATAGTGTATTTTTTTAGGATTTACGGTTTAGCATTTAGAGGTCTCGGATAAGGTAATTAGTCAAATGAATATTTTTCGGGATGGTTTTAGGTCATTTAGGACTTAATTATAAAGTTTATTTCAAAATTTGAGATTTTTTATAAAAGTGTATATTTTACGTCTTTTACGGTAAAACGCGTAAATTTGACTAGTTTTACGGTTTTGAGGTTTTGGGAGTTTTAGGAGCTGAAATAAATTAAGGTAAATTAAGGTAATATTAATAAGATATTAATTAACAATAAAAAGAAAAAAAAATAAAGAAAAAAACGAAATTAGGGGTGTTTGGGTCGGTTTAGAAGAGAAAAAAAAGGAAAAAAAGGAAAAAAAAAAGGAAAGTGGGCTTTGGGTTGGACTAGGATTCACCCATACCCTATATAATGTATATACTAAACCAAATTCATTATTTTTCTCCTGGAGATGAAGGAAATTCGTGAGTCTTATAAAAAATTAGGGTTCTTCATAAAATTTGGGGGTTTTCATAAATCCAAGGTAAATCTTCAAATCCCTTTTTAATTAAATTGTTTTTATGTTTTCTTTAATAATCTTATGATGGATTTAGGTTAGGGTTTAATATAAAGAAAGTAAATTAATGTTGTATTAATCATAATATGATGATTACATAAATTAGGGCTTGTAATTAGAGGGATTAGGGTTAATTAATGAGGTTGATTTTGTTAAACCCGTTTTTAAAAACTGGGCAGATTTTTGAGTCAATTGTTTTGATCATATCGGGAGTTCTATAAAGTCTTATTTTACGATCCAAGTACCCCTGGAAAGATATTTGAAGTGGCTTTCCAATGCAAGAAACGAGACCTAAATTGGAGGTAGGGAAGTGGGTCAAAAACAGGTTACAACAGTCGGAGGTCAAAACAGTTTTGAATTCAGCCTGTTTTCTTTTTAAGTTTTGGGTTGTTTGGGGCACTTAGGGTTGCATTGGGATCTTCTCACGAACGTGAGAGATGTTTTATATATTTTAGTTAATATCTGCACTTGGGCTAAGGTGGTGGTTTAGGGTAAGACCCCTTAATGGTAACAAACCTTTAGTACGTTTAAAATCAGGAAATCTGGAATAACGAAAGTAGATATATATATATCGGGGCCTTAACAGTAGCTTTAAGGTTAGGGCAAGTGGGAGGTGTTAGCCAACATATGTAAGCGTGTGAATATTACTATTACAGAAACCATGGGTAGGTTTAAGTGGGCGTTTGACCTAAAGTTTTGAGACCTAAAAACTGGGACTGTTTTGGGTAAAATACGAACGAGTTAGTTGTTAAACTTAACCAAGTTAAGGACTTGTTAAGGAAAGGTAATGGGGTAATTAGAGCATATTAATGAGGTAAATATGTGAGAATGGGTTAGATGTCCATCATAGGTTAATGAGCCATCTTAGTGATTGGTTCGTTTATTGATTTTGTGTTTTTGGTTTGTTAGCTTGTTGCTAGTGCAAGGACGTGTGAAGGAGCTATCAGGTGAGTGTTCATAGTCCCATATTTATTTTTGTTTTTGACTTCCAGATGGGATGGAAGAGACACTGTGTTGAGTTGTTTCTAAATTGTTGCTGTGAATGTTTTATGGTTGTGATGGACTTGTGTGTACACTTATGTGATTAACTGCTATGCGATTTTTGATATGTTATTGTGGTTTGACAAGGTAGTGGCCTTGTGGTTTGACAAGGTAGTGGCCTTGTGGTTTGCCAAGGTAATGGCCTTGGGATAGGTACATAGGGTGATCATCTAAGGTACCATGATGTTGTTTGGCAAGGTAGGAGCCTTGGATTGGTTTGGTATGATTGGTCTTGATTGATAGTTGTTAATACATAATTGTAACACATTGTCCATATGTTCTTTTGTTGATGATTGTTATTCACAGCTTGTAACTGATTTAGCGTTGGAGTCTAAACCTATGACTCTCACCAACTTTATGTTGACGTGTTTTAGTGTCTCTTTCAGGTGAGAATGTGGTTAAGCTTGAGGATAGAAGTGGCTAGACTTGGATGCCTTAGGATTGCATATAGAAGGAGATCCCCGCTCCTTCTTAGTTTACCTATATGTTTGTTTGGTTTATGTTTATTGTTTGTCTTGGGTAAGTGGTAGGACTGTTACCTACTTACCTAGACTCCTGCATTGTTGAGATATTGTCATGACATTTGTGTCGCCATTTATGACATTATATTTGCATTTTAGTCTTCTCTATAGAGACACCATTTGTTGTGATGATATCCATACGTCGCGCCCCATATTCCGCCATTGGAGGGGTGTGACAATAACCATATTCATATAACGGTTTTTATTTGATTTTATACAACGTCATAAGACGTATTGTATGATATTTTTACGACATTGGCTCGTATAATGATTTTTAAGGCAAATGCCTATATTATAATTTTCGATAAGGATTTGTATAAAATGACTTTGGCTATTTTATGGCCTATTACAAAGATTTGTATAAAATGATTTTGGCTATTTTACGGCCTATTACAATGATTTGTACGAATTGATTTTTGGTACTAATTTTATACCAAAGTTATATTGATGGAATTTATTAAACTCTATGAATTCACTCGGCGTTATCGCTGACCTTTTCTTTTAACATGTTTTATCTCAGGTACTTGAAGGTAATTCTCGGGAAGACAACAAGAATTCATGGCCCACACTTAAATTATAATTTCCATTCAAATGTTTTGTAAAACCTGTATTAAATACAATGACTTGGGACCGATGTAACTTTGATATTTATGAATGGAAATGCTTTTATTATTAAATGACGCGATTTTTATGCGTTGTCTATGATGTGAGTAATGTGCTATCCCGTAACACCAACGAGTCTTTTTGCAACGTTGTATAGATTAAATAAAAACCATTATATGAATATGGTTATAAAAAGCCTTAAAAATCATTATACGAGCCAATGTCGTAAAAACGTCATACAATACGTCTTACGACGTTGTATGAAAATAAAAACCGTTATATGAGTATGGTTATGAAAACCAAAACACAAACATAATATCAATAGTATGACCCTGTATTGCTAGTCAGGCAATACATCGTAATTCGGAGCGTCTAGTAATATTTCGGTGATTGGATTATTATAAGCCGCATGACATTGTTACCTTACTAAACCAACAACGGGTAGCTAACCCGATACCAATTTTGCCCATCTAAAGTAGCGTGTCGTCACAAAGGTCACGCTATGGAAATCTTCTCATACATAAATTCGCTTACCAATCAATGTGGCACGACGGGGATCAACCGTCAAGGCGCGAACTGGGGTGATCGTCCCCAAATAGTACTATTAAATGCATAAGCGTCTACCAACTCCCGGTAGTTCACAATTCATGCTAATGGGAATTTTAGTGACATAACCTAACTTTAATAATCCATTTAATTTCATCTATCGGGTCCTTTAATCATTTATCGGGTCATACAATCGGGTCATTCAATCATTCGGGTCCAAAATCAATAAACAATCAATCGGGACAAATGGTGTCCTATTTAATAAAAACTAACATGTTATCTCCCTCGCGGGTTTATAAAACATTTATAAAAACATTTAAAAGAGTGCGAGGCTATGAACTCACGTTGATGTGGGAAGACGGGTTATCGGCAATTCGGATGAACGGTACGTGCTTCAATCACGGAAACCTATATAAATAATAATCGGTCTTAGACGTTCGTCCAATGACTTTATAAAAATATCAATTATGTATACATATGATGATTATATATATGATGATCAAGTGGGTTTACATATTCTCGTTTACTCATTTTAGAGTTATGTGTCGATAACTTTTATACTAGTTTTCTCGTTTTACCTATTTACGTGTTTTAGGTCCAATAAGCCTATTATAAGTTCTTAACTTGTATTAATCATTGTTATACTTACATTATCGGTATCTACACTTTACAAGTTGGGCCTAAATGGGTTAAGCCCAAATGATAAGTTTATAAGTGTTTTAGTCCATTTTTGTTGTATTATTAGTCCAATAACGTTAATTTAGTCCGTTAACGTCCGTATTTCTTATAGTTCGGGTTTTATCGGTTTTTACTTGTATTAGTTATCTATACATCAGTATATGACTTTTATAAACTTTATATTAGACGGGTTTGGTCGTCTAATTTTTATTTGGCGAAAAACGTTAATTTTACGGCGATAGCCGAAAAAGTCGTAAAAATCAAGTTTATAGTTTTTATTACTTATAAATATTATTTTACCACTGTTTATATAATTTACCCATTTAATTAACCTTTTATACATTTATATAAATAAGTTTTATAAGTTAGTGGGTTTATACTTTTACATTTTATACATTATAATGTGAGTGCTTATATAATAATAATAAACATTATTTCCAAAAATCTGATTTTTATCTTCACTTTCACCAAAACTGTCATATCTTGAGTTCTATATGGAGATAGAAGCTCAAATTTTTATCACATAAACTACATGATATGTGCTACATTTAACTCTTCTATAGCTACTGTTGAATCATCCTTTACGTATTTTCGAAAAATCGTCCAAAACAGTAACCTCAGATTTATACCCTAAACTTGTTTTGATCATATCTCACTCATTATTTTGATTCCATTGCATGGCCAACTCTCACATGTGTACAAGACCCATAGCTTACTGTAAATGGATTCTACTTCATCATTTTATCAGTTTACCATATGGTTCTTTACTGTTTTTATACAGCCTATTATTTACACAAGATTTACCCATTTTTACTTATAGTTTTTCATCTTTTTATCCATGATTATCAACAACAAATCCCCACATAACATTTTTATCATCATATAATCATCATAAATATATACAATAGGAAATAAAATACATGTTTACATAATCAAAATAACAAGATGATGATGAGGACAATCTTTATACCACCATGATGATGTAGGTTGATCAAAACATGGATTTTTGATGGAGAAACTTATGATGCACCAAGACCATCTTCATGACCACCATTCTTCATAAACACCTTGTAGAAAATCAGCCTCAAGAAACCAAGGAAACTCCTCCATGGATGTTATAATCACCACCATTCAAGAGAGCTTCAAGAGGGCATCAACATGTGTATGAATTACATAGGATTTTGTGGTTAATTTTGATCAAAATAGGGTGTTTGTGGGAGAGAGTGGACGGCACATTTGAGGAGGGTGAGAGAGTTTGAGGTGGTTTTTTCATGTTAGAAATGGGAGTATGTGTGTAGCTAGTGGTTTTAGTTAGATGGTAAGCTTACTAGTTAAGCTATCATGACAAGTGTCTATGTAGCTAATACAAATGACACCAAATGTGGTGTGTTGTACACAATGTTGCCGTCCCATGTAAGCTAGTGGGGTGGGACAATGTATTTTGTCCCATCTCACTAGTTTACGGGTATTCCTCGATTCTAGTTTCCTCGATTTTCGTGCCCTCGGGTCGTTTTACGAAAAACGTTTTTATAAATTATGAATCAACGTCACAAAACGAATCCAATAAAAATTGTCTCATCAAAAACGGAGTTCGAAAACGTAAATACGTAATCCTAAGGTTTCCGGTTTAGTCGTAAAGGACGTTAAAATAAAATCGTAAGTCCTAATCTCTTCCCGTAAATTTGTTAGTTTATGAACCAACACAAATTTAAACTCCAAAATAATATTTACGGATAAATTTATTTTCTGAAATGTCGGACTGTCACCAAAGACGGTGTATGTAAACGTAAGCACGTAACGTAGAATCCTCCGGTTTAAACGTAGTCGACGCTACTTCAAGACGTAAATCCAAATTACTTCCCAAAAATAAGTGAGTTCATATTGTAACATTAAAATAATGTTTTCAAACAAATATTGAGAATAAAATATCGACCATAAATTGACGGATTGTCACAGCATTTACCCCTAAACAGGATCTTTGTCCTCAAAGATCATCTTACTACTCGCTTCTTATAGAGTTAAAGCCATGTGGGTATTTCCTCCACATTCGGTCTTTTCTCACAAGTGTAATCCATTATAATACGCGAGTTTCATCAAACATAACTACAGGAATAAGATCAGGCTAAATGTTGACTTACTTTCTCTATCCATGATCTTCACGGGTTTCTGATGAATGCAACTTTTCGCCGATCTAAGCTCTATTAAGTATAATTAGAATTTCACTTGATATATATTCCATCAAGTTCGATTTACGAAACATAATTCACGCGGTTCTTGAAGTCCTAGGGTAGATCCAGCTTATATGCCTTTCAATCCCAACTTTTACATCATCTCAATGGTCCCATACAACGGGGACTTATATCCCATGATTTGTCAGATCATGAATTCATTTTTCCAAGTTTACCCATTTGGCACTTCAAGATCTACATTCCACATTCACATAACCTCTTGCCCACTATCGGCAGTCAATAATCAGATCCTAATTTTAACAATCATTTCAGATCTTGCGGGTCCGGTATTTTGTAAGGTTAGGTTCGCCATCATAGGAAACCTTAAACCTAGAAGACATGTCCAACTCACAGTGGGTGTATGTCGGGTGTCTTTATCTCAACTCCTGCTTACAGATGCTCTAATATAGATCCTAACAAGATTCAATCTCAATCCTAATATGATGTTTATCAATGATAATCCTTCCAAAGGAAAACGATTATACGGTCTATTACCAAAGGTCAATCATTCAAACATAAAACAAGACTTCTAGTGTTTTGTATTGTTCCTTTACCTCGTCCCTTTGATTTGGGGTGGTAAACGATACTCTCATCAAGGTTCGTTCTCAATGATTTCTGAGCAAATCTCTAGAAATTAGTTGCGAAGCGAGGATCTTGATATAGATGTTTAATACAAGCACACTATGTTTACATAACTCTTTTGCATTTATCATTAATGGGAATGATATTAGCAGATTTGGTCAGTCTGTCGACGATGACCCAAATCGAATCAAATTCAGATGATGACCTTCGCAATAGCTAGACGTTTACTAATGTATGAGGCGATGTGTGCCTTCATAATTGCCATCAGTACAACTTCTTCTGATAATGATACATTAAATCAGAAATGACAAGAATAGAATACTTATACTTACAAATTCCAACATAACTATATCTCACAATCTTCCACATTTAGGCAACCATAAACGGCCCTTTAAAACATTTAACGCTATCGGCTTCTCAATTCTAATGGTTCACATTAGCCGCGAACCCCTTTTATTATCTATATTATCCTTTTTACAAGCATTGTTTATTTTTATATCGTTCGGCAATTTATTTTTCACCTTCATTAATAAGGAACATGTCCTAACTGGTTCTTTATCTTTTCTACATAATGCATCGGTATCTATATTCACTTCTCATGATGATATAATTATCATGTCCATAATTCACTCAGATATTCTTTCTATATTATGCGTCAGTAATTACGTTCACTTTCTCCTGATGAAATAAATATCATAACATGTGTAAGCATATGCTTACACATTAAGCTAACCTTTCTCCACTAACACAAAACTAGCAAGTTGTTTCATTATACCATCATTCTTACATGCAATCCACTCTAAAATCCTCTCAACTCTCCCTCTCTTGCCGTCCCAAATAAGCCAACAAACACCATCATTGATCTTTTCTAGCCATAAACCACATGTTTACTAGTCTTATTAAGGTGTTCTCTTGAAGCCTTGATCATTTGGTGGCCATATTAACATCTTTGGAGGTGATTTGCTTGTGTCCTAGGGCTGATTTTCCAACCTATGTTCTTGATATTTGATGGTCTTGTAGATACTTGTTGTGTTCATCAAGTTCTTGCCTTCCTAAAACAAGAAATCCACTTGGATTGGTAAAGAAGATCATCCTCTACATTTTTCTCTTATTATTTTGTAAAGAACAAATGTATTTTCTTTCATTTTGTATATGTATATGATGTATATATGATGATAAAAATGTTGTGTGGGGATCAAGTGTTGATAAATATGCTTAAAAATGATGATAACTATAAGAAATGAAGCTAAAATCTTGACTAATTAGTTGGCTGTATAAAAACAGTAGATAACTAAAAGATGAACTTG
Source organism: Glebionis coronaria (assembly GCA_025667525.1). Lineage (NCBI taxonomy): Eukaryota > Viridiplantae > Streptophyta > Magnoliopsida > Asterales > Asteraceae > Glebionis > Glebionis coronaria. The sequence goes on from CM046874.1 coordinate 463,981,320, forward strand.
CATGGTTTGATCCATTTACAGTAAGTATATGATGTTATACACATGTGAGAGTTGGCCATGCAATGGAATCAAAATAATGAGTGAGATATGATCAAAACAAGTTAGGTGGTGTAATCTGAATAAGCAGTTTTGTAGGGACTGTTAAGGAAACTTAGACTCACAATGGGCAGTAGCTATAACTAAGTTATATGTAGCACATATTATGAAGAATTTGTCATCCAAAAATGAGCTTCTAAGTCATTGTAGAACTCTAGATATGATAAAAATGGTGAATATGAAGTTAAAAATCAGATTTTGGAAATAATGTTTATTATTATTATATAAGCACTCACATTATAATTTATAAAATGTAAAAATATAAACCCACTAACTTATAGAACTTATTTATATAAATGTATAAAAGGTTAATTAAATGGGTAAATTATATAAATGGTGGTAAAATAATATTTATAAGTAATAAAAACTATAAACTTGATTTTTACGACTTTTTCGGCTATCGCCGTAAAATTAACGTTTTTCGCCAAATAAAACTTAGACGACCAAACCCGTCTAATGTAAAGTTTATAAAAGTTATATACTGATGTATAGATAACTAATACAAGTAAAAACCGATAAAACCCGAACTATAAGAATTACGGACATTTACGAGCTAACTAAACCTATTGAACTAATAATTAGACTTAATAAGATAAATTCTTGTAAAAAGAGCTTATTGGGCTTAACCCATTTGGACCCAACATGAAAAGTATATATACTGATCATATAGGTATAAAATGGATAAAAACAAGTTAAAGAACTTATAAAAGGCTTAATGGACTTAAATAGGTAAAATTGGTAAAACTAGTGAACTAGTAAGACGTTACCAAGACGTAAACACTAAAATGAGTAAACAAGGATGTATAAACCCACTTGATCATCATCATATGTACAAAATTATCATATGTATATTGTTATTTTGATAAAAGTCATTGGACCGAGTCTAAGACCGATTATTATTTATATAGGTTTCCGTGACCGAAGCACGCCCGTAGCCGATAATCCGCCTTTCATTAACAACGTGAGTTCATAGCCTCACACTCTTTTAAATGTTTTATAAAATGATTTGTAAACCCGCGAGGGAGATAACATGCTAGATTTTTATAAAAATAGGACACAAGTAGTCCCGATTGTATGCTTAATGATACGGACCCGAATGATGCTATGACCCTATATTCGAGACTAAAAGGATTATTAGTAGTTAGGTTATGTCACTTAAAGTCCCATTAGCATGAATTGTGAACTACCGGGATTTGGTAGACGCTTATGCATTTGATAGTACTATTTGGGGACGATCACCCCAGTTCGCGCCTTGACGGTTGATCCCCGTCGTACCACATTGATTGGTAAGCGAATCAATACGTACAAATCATTGTAATAGGCCGTAAAATAGCCAAAATCATTTTATACAAATATTTGTAATAGGCCATAAAATAGCCAAAGTCATTTTTATACAAACCCTTATCGAAAATCATAATATAGGCATTTGCCTTAAAAATCATTATACGAGCCAATGTCGTAAAAACATCATACAATACGTCTTATGACGTTGTATGAAACCAAAAACCGTTATATGAATATGGTTATGAAAACCAAAACACAAACATACTATCAATAGTATGACCCTGTATTGCTAGTCAGGCAATACATCGTAATTCGGAGCGTCTATAAGTATTTCGTTAATTTTTGGATTATTATAAGCCGCATGACATTGTTACCTTACTAAACCAAAACGGGTAGCTAACCCGATACCAATTTTTGCCCATCTAAAGTAGCGTGTCTAATGACTTTATAAAAATTCATGCTTGTGATCATTTAGGACCATTTGTTTGTATATACGAATAAGAATGAGTTAATAATTATTTATAGACTGCCCTAAATTGGCCGAACAGTGAAAACATGTACCTTAAATATTTAACATCAGACTTAGGACTTAATCCTTTATATGATTTAACCGTGAGATTAATAGATAATGGAAGCTATATTGACTTTTCAAAGATTAGAACCATTAACGCTTAGGGATTAAAAACTTAATCCTTTACATAAAATGACCGTTGGATTAATAATGGTAAGATGTATGCATATAGACTCTTTAAAATTGAGAGCCCTTTTAAGACTTTGGATATTACCAAAAAGAAATGGAAATATGTTTTGACAAATGTTTTAACAAAGGATTTTTAAAGGGATTATTCCCTTATACACAAACCATTTAACTAAACTTCTGTTTAGGGGTAAATGTTTGTGTATACCTCAAGACAACTTAAGAAGGATTGAGAAAATCATTTAAACCATGACTTGAAATTTGAAACGATACATTTTGCTTTTCAACTAAGAAAATTTTGACCAAAATATAAACAAAGGTTTCTCGAACATTTACGAATCTTATTAATTATTTTTGATAAATCAACTGAAAATTTTGTTAATTAAATTCAAATTTATTTTGAACATTTTAATATACTTGGACAAACTAAGAAATTTAAAACTTTTAACGTTTACGTTTCATAAAAATTAAATAATTTTTGTTAATTTACATATAATAATTATCGACGCTTTAGACGCCAGATTAAGAAAAACTGATAAAAATGATAGTTGAGACGAAACTGAAACATAAAAGATATGAAGAAAGAATTTTGAATAAATACAGTTATGATATTTATTTCATCAAGAGAAAGTGAACGTAATTACTGACGCATAATATAGAAAGAATATCTGAGTAAATTATGGACATGATAATTATATCATCATGAGAGGTGAATATGGATACCGACGCATTATGTAGAAAAGATAAAGAACCAGTTAGGACATGTTCTTTAATAATGAAGGTGCAAAATAAATTGCTGAATGATATAAAAATAAACAATGTTTGTAAAAAGGATAATATAAATAGTAAAAGTGGTTCACGACTAATATGAACCATTAAAAATTGAGAAGCCAATAACGTTAAATGTTTTAAAGACCACATGTGATTGTCTAAATATGGAGGATTGTGAGATATAATTATGTTGGAATTTGTAAGTATAAGTATTATATGTATGTCATTCTTGACTAAAAGTATCTTTGTCTAAAGAAGTTGTACTAATGGCAATTATGAAGGCAGACATCGCCTCATACATTAGTAAACGTCTAGCTATTGCAAAGGTCATCATCTGAATTTGATTCGATTTGGGTCATCGTCGACAGACTGACCAAATCTGCTAATATCATTCCCGTTAATGATAAATGCAAAAGAGTTGTGTAAACATGGTGTGCCGTATCGATCATCTCTATCAAGATCCTCGCTTCGCATCGAATTTCTTGAGATTTGCTCAGAAGTCATTGTGAACGAATCTTGATGAGAGTACTATGTACCACCCCAAATCGAAGGGATGAGGTAAAGTAACGATACAAAGTAAAATAAGTGCTGTTTTATGTTTGAATGATTGACCTTTGGTAATAGACCGTATAATCGTTTTCCTTTGAAGAGATTATCACTGATAATCGTCGTATTAGGATTGAGATCTAATCTTGTTAGGATCTAAATATTAGAGCATCTGTAAGCAAGAGTTGAGATGAAGACACCCGACATACACCCATTGTGAGTTGGACATGTCTCTTAGGTTTAAGGTTTCCTATGATGACGAACCTATCCTTGCAAAATACCCGACCCGCGAGACCTGAAATGATTGTTGAAATTAGGATTTGATTATTGGCAGCCGGTAGTGGGCAAGAGGTTATGTGAATGTGAAATGTAGATCTTGAAGTGCCAAATGGGTAGCAAGTTATGCCACAATTTTTAAACTTGGAAAAATGAATTCATGATCTGACAAATCATGGGATATAAGTCCCCGTTGTATGGGACCATTGAGATGATGTAAAAGTTGGGATTGAAAGGCATATAAGCTGGATCTACCCTAGGACTTCAAGAACCGCGTGAATTATGTTTCGTAAATCGAACTTGATGGAATATCTATCAGGTGAAATTCTGATTATTCTTAGTAGAGCTTAGATCGGCGAAAAGTTGCATTCATCAGAAACCCGTGAACATCATGGATAGAGAAAGTAAGTCAACATTAAGCCTGATCTTATTCCCGTAGTTATGTTTGATGAAACTCGCGTATTGTAATGAATTGCACTTGTGAGAAAGGACCGAATGTGGAGGAAATACCCACATGGCTTTAACTCTATAAGAAGCGAGTAGTAAGATGATCTTTGAGGACAAAGATCCTGTTTAGGGGTAAATGCTGTGACAATCCGTCAATTTACGATTGATATTTTATTCTTAATATTCATTTGAAAATATTATTTTATGAACTCACTTATTTTTGGGAAGAAATTTGGATTTACGTCTTGAAGTATCATCGACTACGTCTAAACCGGAGGATTCAACGTTACGTGCTTACGTTTACATACACCGTCTTTGGTGACAGTCCGACATTTCGGAAAATAAGTTTATCCGTGAATATTATTTTGGAGTTTTAAATTTGTGTTAGTTCATAAACTCACAAATTTACGAGAAGAGACTAGGACTTACAATTTTATTTTAACGTCCTTTAAGACTAAACTGGAAACCTTAGGATTACGTATTTACGTTTTCGAACTCTGTTTTTGATGAGACAGTTTTTATTGGATTCGTTTTGTGACGTTGATTCATAATTTATAAAAAAACGTTTTTCGTAAAACGACCCGAGGGCACGCAAATCGAGGAAACTAGAATCGAGGAATACCCGTAAATTAGTGGGATGAGACAAGTTTACACTTGCCCCACCCCACTAACATGGGGCGGCCAAACCATGACTTAACACCCTTAGGTGTCAAGCCTTAAGCAAAGTGAATAACACTTGTACCATTTGCTTCATTTTGAAGCTACTTTTCCCATTCAAACCACAAAACCACTTCCCATTTACTACTTGCTTCCATTTGTGACATGCAATACACACACAAAATCTCTCTCTCTAGCTCAAAAGTGTCGTCCCATATTCATCATCCAACACCACTTTTGATCAATTCCAACCACAAAATCATGTGTTATTTACACATATGTTGAAGCCCTCTTGAAGCTCTCTTGAATGGTGATGATTATAACATCCATGGAGGAGTATTCATGGTGTCTTGGGGCTGATTTTCTACAAGAAGTCTATGAAGAATGGTGTTCTTGAAGATGGTGTTGGCTATGCACAAATTTCTCCATCAAAAATCCATGTTTTGATCAACCTACATCATCATGGTGGTATAAAGATTGTCCTCCTCATCTTCTTGTTATTTTGATTATGTAAACATGTATTTTATTTCCTATTGTATATATTTATGATGATTATATGATGATAAAAATGTTATGTGGGGATTTGTTGTTGATAATCATGGATAAAAAGGTGAAAACCCATAAGAAACAAGGTTAAAATCTTGGTTAAATTTGATGACTGTATAAAACAGTAAAGAACTATATGGTAATCTGATAAAATGATGAAGTAGAATGGATTTACAGTAAGCTATGGGTCTTGTACACATGTGAGAGTTGGCCATGCAATGGAATCATTGTAATGAGTGGGATATGATCAAAACAAGTTTAGGGTATAAATATGAGGTTACTGTTTTGGACGATTTTTAGAAAATATTTAGAAGATGATTCAACAGTAGCCATAGAAGAGTTAAATGTAGCACATATCATGTAGTTTATGTGATAAAAATTTGAGCTTCTAAGTCATTATATAACTCTAGATATGTTAATAATGGTGAACATTAAAGTTAAAAATCCGATTTTTGGAAATAATGTTTATTATTATTATATAAGCACTCACATTATAATATATAAAATGTAAAAATATAAACCCAGTAACTTATAAAACTTATTTATATAAATGTATAAAAGGTTAATTAAATGGGTAAATTATATAAATGGTGGTAAAATAATATTTATAAGTAATAAAAACTATAAACTTGATTTTTACGACTTTTTCGGCTATCGCCGTGAAATTAACGTTTTTCGCCAAATAAAACTTAGATGACCAAACCCGTCTAATGTAAAGTTTATAAAAGTCATATACTGATGTTTAAGTAACTAATACAAGTAAAAACCGATAAAACCCGAACTATAAGAAATACGGACGTTAACGGACTAAATTAACGTTATTGGACTAATAATACAACAAAAATGGACTAGAACACTTATAAACTTATTATTGGACTTAACCCATTTGGGCCCAACTTGAAAGTGGATGTACTGATAATCTAAGTACAAAAAGGATTAATACAAGTTAAGAACTTATAATAGGCTTATTGGACCTAAAACACGTAAATAGGTAAAACGAGAAAACTAGTATAAAAGTTATCAACACATAACTCTAAAATGAGTAAACGAGAATATGTAAACCCACTTGATCATCATATATATATATAATCATCATATGTATACATAATTGATATTTTATAAAGTCATTGGACAAACGTCTAAGACCGATTATTATTTGTCTAGGTTTCCGTGATTGAAGCACGTACCGTACGTCCGAATTGCCGATAACCCGCCTTCCCACATCAACGTGAGTTCATAGCCTCGCACTCTTTTAAATGTTTTTATAAATGTTTTATAAACCCGCGAGGGAGATAACATGTTAGTTTTTATAAAATAGGACACCATTTGTCCCGATTGTTTGTTTATTGATTTTGGACCCGAATGAATGAATGACCCGATTGTATGACCCGACAAATGATTAAAGGACCCGATAGATGAAATTAAATGGATTATTAAAGTTAGGTTATGTCACTAAAAGTCCCATTAGCATGAATTGTGAACTACCGGGAGTTGGTAGACGCTTATGCATTTAATAGTACTATTTGGGGACGATCACCCCAGTTCGCGCCTTGACGGTTGATCCCCGTCGTGCCACATTGATTGGTAGGCGAATTTATGTATGAGAAGATTTCCATAGCGTGACCTTTGTGACGACACGCTACTTTAGATGGGAAAAATTTGTATCGGGTTAGCTACCCGTTTTGGTTTAGTAAGGTAACAATGTCATGCGGCTTGTAATAATCCAAAATTAACGAAATACTAATAGACGCTCCGAATTACGATGTATTGCCTGACTAGCAATACAGGGTCATACTATTGATATTATGTTTGTGTTTTGGTTTTCATAACCATATTCATATAACGGTTTTTATTTTCATACAACGTTATAAGGCGTATTGTATGATTGTTTTTACGACATTGGCTCGTATAATGATTTTTAAGGCAAATGCCTATATTATGATTTTCGATAAGGATTTGTATAAAATGACTTTGGCTATTTTATGGCCTATCAAAATGATTTGTACAAAATGATTTTCAGTAATAATCATATACTTATATTATATTGATGGATTTTATTAAACTCTATGAATTCACTCGGCGTTATCGCTGACTTTTTCTCTTAACATGTTTTATCTCAGGTACTTGAAGGTAATTCTCGGGAAGATGACAAGAATTCATGGCCCGCACTTAAACAATATTTTTCCATTCAAATACTTTGTAAAACTTTGTATGAAATATAATGACTTGGGACCGATGTAACATTGATATTATTGAATGGAAATGCTTTATAAATAAAACGACGCGATTTTTATGCGTTGTCTATGATGTGAGTAATGTGCTATCCCGTAACACCAACTAGTCTTCCGCTGTATCAAGTTGTATAAAATTTGGGGGTGTTACAGTTTGATTCACCAAATTTATAAATGCTACGTGTGCATTGGTCAATCCAAATGACATCACGTGAAACTCATAATGTTCATCACAAGTACCGGATATAGTGATTGGAATAGATAATCTTTTCCGCAGATGCGAAGTTGATGATAACCATGTCATGGATCAAATTGTTAGAACCTTGTAAATGATCGAACAAATCTTCCATTTCGAGTTATGGATTTCGTTTTCGATTGTCAATTTACTCAATCACAGTAATATAATATAAGGAAAGATAACACCATAGCTCTTCAGGATGACAGGCTTGGTATAATAAAATCTTTCTCCGACAACGCTCAGTTGCACGGTAATTCCTTTAATTTAGATGGTGCTGACGTACAGTGCACAAGCCATAGGTGCAGCACCGGGAATATAATCAAATACCAAATTCTACTTGCCTTAATGGCAAAAGTCCATGTAATTCACCAACAAATACTTCCTAAAGTTTTAGATAAGATAAATATCTTTTAATAAATTCATATTAGGTTCTTTCTAGATTATAATATCTATGACTAATTCACAACCATTCACGGTATAATCTCAAGTCTAAATGCAGGATACGGGCATCCGTCAAGAATTATTTAGATCACTTTTGATAATCAACATCTTATCATTTAGGGGAATTCAATTCGAGTTCCCATCAATTAGGACAATGTCGTCATGTCATAATCAATCAATCCATTCTACTGGCATTACCAACTTTTCAGTTTCATTGCCGTCGATAAGATGTGAACTTCTCAAAAGACTAATAATAACTCATAATCCTTCGCAAATTCAAGGATATATGGAGACATAATTACTATTAACAGAGTATGGTCAACGCATAATCTACGCGATAGAAATTTCAAATCAGATACAAACGAAAACATTTAACGAATATGAAATATTCCATGTTTTCATAATTTGAGTACGCATTCGAAAGCTCCTTGGATCGTTACCCAGGTCATTCAAATGAAATCAAATCATAAGAAATGGTGAGAATGTCAATACATCTAGTCGGGTATCAACACTCGGTATTCAGATATTTTTCCTAAGAATCTCACTACGGGAGAATTGGACAAGAAAGAATTGTCAATTGTCAAATAAGACAAATTCCACGGATGAGTAAATTCGAATCAGAAGAATAGATGCTATAGGCACATGTGTAGGTGTCCCTAACACTATGTCCCTATTTTTCACTTCTTGCAGATCTCATAAAATTTTTAATCTTTCACAATCTTCAAAGAAAATTTAGTGTTTATTCATTAGTTTTATGGTGACTACTAATCAGTCTTGCATAGTCCATTCCAAATTGTATGTAGGCTGTAATTTGATAAATTCATGCTCGTGATCATTAAGGACAAATTGTTTGTATATAAGAATAATAATGAGTTAATAATTAGTTATAAATTGCCCTGAATTGGCCGAACAGTGTAAACCTGAACCTTGAATAATTAACACGTGATTAAAGACTTAATACTTTACATGATTTGACTATGTGATTAAAAGGATAATGGAATATAAATTGACTCTTCAAAAATTAAGAGCCCTTTTAAGACTTTGGATTTTACCAAAAAGAAATGGAAATATGTTTTGACGAATGTTTTAACAAAGGATTTTTAAAAGGGATTATTCCCTTATACACAAACCATTTAACTAAACTTCTGTTTAGGGGTAAATGTTTGTGTATACCTTAAAGACAACCTAAGAAGAATTGAGAAAACTATAGAACTTATTACTTGAAATTTGAAACGATAATTTATGCTTTCAACTAAGAAAACTTTGACCAAAATATAAACAAAGATTTTTCAAATATTTACAAATCTTATTAATATTTTCTATAAATCAACAAAAATCTTGTTAATTAAATTCAAATTTATTTTGAACATTTTATATAATTGTTCGAACTAAGAAATTTAAAACTTTTACGTTTACGCTTCATAAAAATTAACTAATAATTATTTAATTAATTATAATAATTATCGACACCTTAGACGACGGATTGAGTAAAACGGATAAAAATGATAGTAAAGACGAAACTAAAACATAGAAGATATGAAGAAAGAATTTTGAATAAATACGGTTGTGATATTTATTTCATCAGGAGAAAGTGAACATAACTAATGACGCAAAATATAGAAAGAATATCTGAATGAATTGTGGACATGATAATTACATCATCATAAGAAGTGAATATAGATACCGACGCATTATGTAAAAAGAATAAAGAACCAATTAGGATGTGTTCCTTAATAATGAAGGTGCAAAATAAATTGCGGAACGATATAAAAATAAACAATGCTTATTAGAAGAATAATATAGATTATAAAAGAGGTTCGCGGCTAATGTGAACAATTAAAAATTGAGAAGCCGATAGCGCTGAATGTATAAAAGGCCACTTATGGTTGCCTAAATATGGAGATTGTGAGATATAGTTATGTTGGAATTTGTAAGTATAAGTATTATATGTATGTCATTTTCGACTAAAAGTATCCTTGTCTGAAGAAGTTGTACTGATGACGAATTATGAAGGCAGACATCGCCTCATACATTAGTAAACGTCTAGCTATTGCAAAGGTCATCATCTGAATTTGATTCAATTTAGGTCATCGTCGACAGACTGACCAAATCTGCTAATATCATTCCCGTTAATGATAAATGCAAAAGAGTTATGTAAACATAGTGTGCCTGTATCGAACATCTAAATCAAGATCCTCGCTTCGCATCGAATTTCTAGAGATTTGCTCAGAAATCATTGAGAACGAACCTTGATGAGAGTACCATGTACCATCCCAAATCGAAGGGACGAGGTAAAGTAACGATACAGAGTAATATAAGTGTTGTTTTATGTTTGAATGAATGACCTTTGGTAATAGACCGTATAATCGTTTTCCTTTGGAGAGATTATCATTGATAATCATCGTATTAGGATTGAGATCGAATCTTGTTAGGATCTAAATCTTAGGCATCTGTAAGCAGGAGTTGAGATAAGGACACCCGACTTACACCCATTGTGAGTCGGACATGTCTTTTGGGTTTAAGGTTTCCTATGATGGCGAACCTATCCTTGCAAAATACCCGACCCGCGAGATCTGAAATGATTGTTGAAATTAGGATCTGATTATTGACTGTCGGTAGTGGGCAAAAGGTTATGTGAATGTGAAATGTAGATCTTGAAGTGCCAAATGGGTAGCGAAGTTATGCCAAAAATTTTAACCTTGGAAAAATGAATTGATGATCTGACAAATCATGGGATATAAGTCCCCGTTGTATGGGACCATTGAGATGATGTAAAAGTTGGGATTGAAAGGCATATAAGCTGGATCTACCCTAGGAATTCAAAGACTGCGTGAATTATGTTTCGTATATCGAACTTGATGGAATATCTATCAAGTGAGAATCTGATTATTCTTAGTAAAGCTTAGATCGACGAAAAGTTGCATTCATCAAAAACCCGTGAACATCATGGATAGAGAAAGTAAGTCAACTTAAGCCTGATCTTATTCCCGTAGTTATGTTTGATGAAACTCGCGTATTATAATGAATTACACTTGTGAGAAAAGACCGGATGTTGAGGAAATACCCACATGGCTTTAACTCTATAAGAAGCAAGTAGTAAGGTAAGATGATCTTTGAGGACAAAGATCCTGTTTAGGGGTAAATGCTGTGACAATCCGTCAATTTACGATTGATATTTTATTCTCAAATATTATTTGAAAATATTATTTTAATGTTACAATATGAACTCACTTATTTTTGGGAAGAAATTTGGATTTACGTCTTGAAGTAGCATCGACTACGTTTAAACCGGAGGATTCTACGTTACGTGCTTACGTTTACATACACCGTCTTTGGTGACAGTCCGACATTTCAGAAAATAAATTTATCCGTAAATATTATTTTGGAGTTTAAATTTGTGTTGGTTCATAAACTCACAAATTTACGAGAAGAGATTAGGACTTACGATTTTATTTTAACGTCCTTTACGACTAAACCGGAAACCTTAGGATTACGTATTTACGTTTTCGAACTCCGTTTTTGATGAGACAATTTTTATTGGATTCGTTTTGTGACGTTGATTCATAATTTATAAAAACGTTTTTCGTAAAACGACCCGAGGGCACGCAAATCGAGGAAACTAGAATCGAGGAGTACCCGTAAATAAATGGGATGAGACAAGTGGGACACTTGTCCCACCCCACTCCCAAAACTGGCCTTAAGTAGCTAGTAACACCTTTAGGTGTCAAAGATTTTAAACAAGTTATACACTTGTCATGTAAGGCTTAGCTTGTAAGCTAACCTTACACAAAACCATCAAACCACTTTCTCCAAACCATTCTCTCCATTTTCACATGCAATACCACACACACAACTCTCTCCTCCCCTCCTTCTTGCCGTCCATACTCCCCACAAACCACCATCACTTGATCAAAATTAACCATGAAATCTCTTGTTATTTGCATACATATTGAAGCCCTTTTGAAGCTCTCTTGAATGGTGGTGATTATAACATCCATGGAGGAGTTTCCTTGGTGTCTTGAGGCTGATTTTCCACAAGGTGTTTATTAAGAATGGTGGTCATGAAGATGGTCTTGGTGCATCATAAGTTTCTCCATCAAAAATCCATGTTTTGATCAACCTACATCATTATGGTGGTATAAAGATTGTCCTCCTCATCTTCTTGTTATTTTGATTATGTAAACATGTATTTTATTTCCTATTGTATATATTTATGATGATTATATGATGATAAAAATGTTATGTGGGGATTTGTTGTTGATAATCATGGATAAAAAGATGAAAAACTATAAGTAAAAATGGGTAAATCTTGTGTAAATAATAGGCTGTATAAGAACAGTAAAGAACCATATGGTAAACTGATAAAATGATGAAGTAGAATCCATTTACAGTAAGCTATGGGTCTTGTACACATGTGAGAGTTGGCCATGCAATGGAATAAAAATAATGAGTGAGATATGATCAAAACAAGTTTAGGGTATAAATCTGAGGTTACTGTTTTGGACGATTTTTAGAAAATACTTAAAAGATGATTCAACAGTAGCTATATAGGTGTTAAATGTAGCACATATCATGTAGTTTATGTGATAAAAATTTGAGCTTCTATCTCCATATAGAACTCAAGATATGGCAGTTTTGGTGAAAGTAAAGATAAAAATCAGATTTTTGGAAATAATGTTTATTATTATTATATAAGCACTCACATTATAATGTATAAAATGTAAAAGTATAAACCCACTAACTTATAAAACTTATTTATATAAATGTATAAAAGGTTAATTAAATGGGTAAATTATATAAATGGTGGTAAAATAATATTTATAAGTAATAAAAACTATAAACTTGATTTTTACGACTTTTTCGGCTATCGCCGTAAAATTAACGTTTTTCGCCAAATAAAACTTAGACGACCAAACCCGTCTAATGTAAAGTTTATAAAAGTCATATACTTATGTATAGATAACTAATACAAGTAAAAACCGATAAAACTCGAACTATAAGAAATACGGACGTTAACGGACTAAATTAACGTTATTGGACTAATAATACAACAAAATGGACTAAAACACTTATAAACTTATCATTTGGGCTTAACCCATTTAGGCCCAACTTGTAAAGTGTAGATACTGATAATGTAAGTATAACAATGATTAATACAAGTTAAGAACTTATAATAGGCTTATTGGACCTAAAACACGTAAATAGGTAAAACGAGGAAAACTAGTATAAAAGTTATCGACACATAACTCTAAAATGAGTAAACGAGAATATGTAAACCCACTTGATTATCATATATATATAATCATCATATGTATACATAATTGATATTTTTATAAAGTCATTGGACGAACGTCTAAGACCGATTATTATTTATATAGGTTTCCGTGATTGAAGCACGTACCGTTCATCCGAATTGCCGATAACCCGTCTTCCCACATCAACGTGAGTTCATAGCCTCGCACTCTTTTAAATGTTTTTATAAATGTTTTATAAACCCGCGAGGGAGATAACATGTTAGTTTTTATTAAATAGGACACCATTTGTCCCGATTGATTGTTTATTGGTTTTGGACCCGAATGATTGAATGACCCGATTGTATGACCCGATAAATGATTAAAGGACCCGATAGATGAAATTAAATGGATTATTAAAGTTAGGTTATGTCACTAAAAGTCCCATTAGCATGAATTGTGAACTACCGGGAGTTGGTAGACGCTTATGCATTTAATAGTACTATTTGGGGACGATCACCCCAGTTCGCGCCTTGACGGTTGATCCCCGTCGTGCCACATTGATTGGTAAGCGAATTTATGTATGAGAAGATTTCCATAGCGTTACCTTTGTGACGACACGCTACTTTAGATGGGCAAAACTGGTATCGGGTTAGCTACCCGTTGTTGGTTTAGTAAGGTAACAATGTCATGCGGCTTATAATAATCCAATCAACAAAATATTACTAGACGCTCCGAATTACGATGTATTGCCTGACTAGCAATACTGGGTCATACTATTGATATTATGTTTGTGTTTTGGTTTTCATAACCATATTCATATAACGACTTTTATTTGATTTTATACAACGTCATAAGACGTATTGTATGATGTTTTTACGACATTGGCTCGTATAACGATTTTTAAGGCAAATGCCTATATTATGATTTTCGATAAGGATTTGTATAAAAATGATTTTGGCTATTTTATGGCCTAACAAAACGATTTGTATAAAATGATTTTCAGTAATACTTTTATACTGATATTATATTGATGGAATTTATTAAACTCTATGAATTCACTCGGCGTTATCGCTGACCTTTTCTTTTAACATGTTTTATCTCAGGTACTTGAAGGTAATTCTCGGGAAGACAACAAGAATTCATGGCCCGCACCTAAACTATATTTTCCATTCAAATACTTTGTAAAACTTTGTATGAAATAATATGACTTGGGACCGATGTAACTTTGCTGTTTATGAATGGAAATGATTTATTATTAAACGACGCGATTTTTATGCGTTGTCTATGATGTGAGTAATGTGCTATCCCGTAACACCAACGAGTCTTCCGCTGTACTGAGTTGTGTAAATTTGGGGGTGTTACAGTTTGCTCAGTACAGCGGAAGACTAGTTGGTGTTACGGGATAGCACATTACTCACATCATAGACAACGCATAAAAATCGCGTCGTTTAATAATCGATCATTTCCATTCATAAATATCAAAGTTACATCGGTCCCAAGTCATGATATTTCATACAAAGTTTTACAAAATATTTGAATGGAAAATATTGTTTAAGTGCGGGCCATGAATTCTTGTTGTCTTCCCGAGAATTACCTTCAAGTACCTGAGATAAAACATGTTAAAAGAAAAGGTCAGCGATAACGCCGAGTGAATTCATAGAGTTTAATAAATTCCATCAATATAACTTTGGTATAAAATTAGTACCAAAAATCAATTCGTACAAATCATTTTAATAGGCCGTAAAATAGCCAAAATCATTTTATACAAATCTTTGTAATAGGTCATAAAATAGCCAAAGTCATTTTATACAAATTCTTATCGAAAATCATAATATAGGCATTTGCCTTAAAAATTATTATACGAGCCAATGTCGTAAAAACATTATACAATACGTTTTGCAACGTTGTATAGATTAAATAAAACCTTTATATGAATATGGTTATAAAAACCAAAACACGAACATAATATCAATAGTATGACCCAGTATTGCTAGTCAAGCAATACATCGTAATTCGGAGCATCTATTAGTATTTCGTTAATTTTTGGATTATTATAAGCCGCATGACATTGTTACCTTACTAAACCAAAACGGGTAGCTAACCCGATACCAATTTTCCCATCTAAAGTAGCGTGTCGTCACAAAGGTCACGCTATGGAAATCTTCTCATACATAAATTCGCTTACCAATCAATGTGGCACGACGGGGATCAACCGTCAAGGCGCGAACTGGGGTGATCGTCCCCAAATAGTACTATTAAATGCATAAGCGTCTACCAACTCCCGGTAGTTCACAATTCATGCTAATGGGACTTTTAGTGACATAACCTAACTTTAATAATCCATTTGATTTCATCTATCGGGTCCGTTAATCATTTATCGGGTCATACATTCGGGTCATTCAATCATTTGGGTCCAAAATCAATAAACAAACAATCGGGACAAATGGTGTCCTATTTTATAAAAACTAACATGTTATCTCCCTCGCGGGTTTATAAAACATTTATAAAAACATTTAAAAGAGTGCAAGGCTATGAACTCACGTTGATGTGGGAAGGCGGGTTATCGGCAATTCGGACGTACGGTACGTGCTTCAATCACGGAAACCTAGACAAATAATACTCGGTCTTAGACGTTTGTCCAATGACTTTATAAAAATAACAATTATGTATACATATGATGATTATATATATATATATATGATGATCAAGTGGGTTTACATATTCTTGTTTACTCATTTTAGTGTTATATGTCGATAACTTTTATACTAGTTTTCTCGTTTTACCTATTTACGTGTCTTAAGTCCAATAAGCTTATTATAAGTTATTTAACTTATTTTAATCCATTTTGTACTTATATTATCAGTACTTAAACTTTACAAGTTGGGCCCAAATGGGTTAAGCCCAATAAGTTCTTTTTATAAGAGTTTAACTTATTTAGTCCAATTATTAGTCCAATAACGTTAATTTAGTCCGTTAATGTCCGTATGTTATATAGTTCGGGTTTTACCGGTTTTTACTTGTATTAGTTACCTATACATCAGTATATGACTTTTATAAACTTTACATTAGACGGGTTTGGTCGTCAATGTTTTATTTGGCGAAAAACGTTAATTTTACGGCGATAGCCGAAAAAGTCGTAAAAATCAAGTTTATAGTTTTTATTACTTATAAATATTATTTTACCACCATTTATATAATTTATCCATTTAATTAACCTTTTATACATTTATATAAATAAGTTTTATAAGTTAGTGGGTTTATATTTTTACATTTTATACATTATAATGTGAGTGCTTATATAATAATAATAAACATTATTTCCAAAATCTGATTTTTTAACTTCATGTTCACCATTTTTACCATATCTAGAGTTCTATAATGACTTAGAAGCTCATTTTTGGATGACATGTTCTTCATAATATGTGATACATATAACCTAGTTATAGCTACTGCCCATTTTGAGTTTAACTTGCCTTAACAGTCCCTACAAAACTGCTTATTCAGATTACATCACCTAACTTGTTTTGATCATATCTCACTCATTACTTTGATTCCATTGCATGGCCAACTCTCACATGTGTACAAGACCCATAGCTTACTGTAAATCCATTCTACTTCATCATTTTATCAGTTTACCATATGGTTCTTTACTGTTTTTATACAGCCATGTAAATTAATCAAGATTTTAACCTTGTTTCTTATAGTTTTTCACCTTTTTAATCATATTTATCAACACCAAATCCCCACATAACATTTTTATCATCATATAATCATCATATACATATACAATAGGAAATAAAATACATTTTTACATAATCAAAATAACAAGAAGATGAGGAGGACAATCTTTATACCACCATTTATATATTTATGATGATTATATGATGATAAAAGTGTTATGTGGGGATTTGTTGTTGATAAACATGATTAAAAAGGTGAAAAACCATAAGAAACAAGGTTAAAATCTTGACTACTTAGTTGGCTGTATAAAAACAGTAGATAACTAAAAGATGAACTGATAAAATTGCATGGTTTGATCCATTTACAGTAAGTAGAAGATGTTATACACATGTGAGAGTTGGCCATGCAATGGAATCAAAATAATGAGTGAGATATGATCAAAACAAGTTAGGTGGTCTAATCTGAATAAGCAGTTTTGTAGGGACTGTTAAGGCAACTTAAACTCAAAATGGGCAGTAGCTATAACTAAGTTAAATGTTGCACATATTATGAAGATCATGCCATCCAAAAATGAGCTTCTAATTCATTATAGAACTCTAGATATGTTAAAAATGGTGAACATGAAGTTAAAAATCAGATTTTTGGAAATAATGTTTATTATTATTATATAAGCACTCACATTATAATGTATAAAATGTAAAAATATAAACCCACTAACTTATAAAACTTATTTATATAAATGTATAAAAGGTTAATTAAATGGGTAAATTATATAAATGGTGGTAAAATAATATTTATAAGTAATAAAAACTATAAACTTGATTTTTACGACTTTTTCGGCTATCGCCGTAAAATTAACGTTTTTCGCCAAATAAAACTTAGACGACCAAACCCGTCTAATGTAAAGTTTATAAAAGTCATATACTGATGTATAGGTAACTAATACAAGTAAAAACCGATAAAACCCGAACTATAAGAAATACGGACATTTACGAGCTAACTAAACCTATTGGACTAATAATTAGACTTAATAAGATAATACTTGTAAAAAGAGCTTATTGGGCTTAACCCATTTGATCCCAACATGAAAAATATATATACTGATCATATAGGTATAAAATGGGGAAAAACAAGTAAAAGAACTTATAAAAGAATTAATGGACTTAAAATAGGTAAAATCGATAAAACTAGTGAACTAGTAAGACGTTACCAAAACGTAAACACTAAAATGAGTAAACGAGAATATGTAAACCCACTTGATCATCATATATATATAATCATCATATGTATACATAATTGTTATTTTTATAAAGTCATTGGACATGAGTCTAAGACGAGTATTATTTGTCTAGGTTTCCGTGATTGAAGCACGAACCGTACGTCCGAATTGCCGATAACCCGCCTTCCCACATCAACGTGAGTTCATAGCCTCGCACTCTTTTAAATGTTTTTATAAATATTTTATAAACCCGCGAGGGAGATAACATGTTAGTATTTTTGTAAATTAGGACACCATTTGTCCCGATTGTTTGTTTATTGATTTGGACCCGAATGATTGAATGACCCGATTGTATGACCCGATAAATGATTAAAGGACCCGATAGATGAATTTAAATGGATTATTAAAGTTAGGTTATGTCACTAAAAGTCCCATTAGCATGAATTGTGAACTACCGGGATTTGGTAGACGCTTACGCATTTAATAGTACTATTTGGGGACGATCACCTCAGTTCGCGCCTTGACGGTTGATCCCCGTCGTGCCACATTGATTGGTAAGCGAATTTATGTATGAGAAGATTTCCATAGCGTGACCTTTGTGACGACACGCTACTTTAGATGGGCAAAATTGGTATCGGGTTAGCTACCCGTTGTTGGTTTAGTAAGGTAACAATGTCATGCGGCTTATAATAATCCAAAAACTAACGAAATACTATTAGACGCTTCGAATTACGATGTATTGCCTGACTAGCAATACTGGGTCATACTATTGATATTATGTTTGTGTTTTGGTTTTCATAACCATATTCATATAACGGTTTTTATTTGATTTTATACAACGTCATAAGACGTATTGTATGATGTTTTTACGACATTGGCTCGTATAATAATTTTTAAGGCAAATGCCTATATTATGATTTTCGATAAGGATTTATATAAAATGACTTTGGCTATTTTATGGCCTATTACAAAGATTTGTATAAAATAATTTTGGCTATTTTACGGCCTATTACAATGATTTGTACGAATTGATTTTTGGTACTAATTTTATACCAAAGTTATATTGATGGAATTTATTAAACTCTATGAATTCACTCGGCGTTATCGCTGACCTTTTCTTTTAACATGTTTTATCTCAGGAACTTGAAGGTAATTCTCAGGAACACGACAAGAATTCATGGCCCGCACTTAAACAATTTTTTCCATTCAAATACTTTGTAAAACTTTGTATGAAATAATGACTTGGGACCGATGTAACTTTGATATTTATGAATGGAAATAATTTATTATTAAACGACGCGATTTTTATGCGTTGTCTATGATGTGAGTAATGTGCTATCCCGTAACACCAACTAGTCTTCCGTCAATTTATGGTTGATATTTTATTCTCAATATTATTTAAAAACAATTTACAATATGAACTCACATATTTTTGGGAATAAATTTGGACTTACGTCTTGGAGTAGCATCGACTACGTCTAAACCGGAGGATTCAACGTTATGTGCTTACGTTTACATACATCGTCTTTGGTGACAGTCCGACATTTCAGAAAATAAATTTATCCGTGAATATTATTTTGGAGTTTTAAATTTGTGTTAGTTCATAAACTCACAAATTTACGAGAAGAGATTAGGACTTACGATTTTATTTTAACGTCCTATACGACTAAACCGGAAACCCTAGGATTACGTATTTACGTTTTTGAACTCCGTTTTTGATGAAACAATTTTTATTGGATTCGTTTTGTGACGTCGATTCATAAATTATAAAAACGTTTTTCGTAAAACGACCCGAGGGTACGCAAATCGAGGAAACTAGAATCGAGGAATACCCGTAAACTAGTGAGATGGGACAAAATACATTGTCCCACCCCACTAGCACACATGGGGCGGCCAACTTTTGCCTCAACACATGAGGTGTCAAGTTATTATGCAACTACACCACACTTGTCTACTAAGCTTACTAGTTAAGCTTACCATAAACTAAAACCATCAAACCTTCACATACTTCCCATTTACAACATGCAAAAACAACTCTCCTCTCTCTCTCACACTCATTTGAGCCGTCCCATTTCTCCCCAAAAACATCCAATTTGATCTTGATTCCACCACAAAATCATGTGTTATTTACACATATGTTGAAGCCACTTTGAAACCCTATTGATTGGTGGTGCTCATAACATCCAAGGAGGAGTTTTCATGAAGTAGTAGGGCTGATTTTCCACAAGGAGTTCATGGAGCATGGTGGTCTTGAAGATGGTCATGGATATCCACAAGTTTCTCCATCAAAAATCCATGTTTTGATCAACCTACATCATCATGGTGGTATAAAGATTGTCCTCCTCAACTTCTTGTTATTTTGATTATGTAAACATGTATTTTATTTCGTATTGTATATGTATATGATGATTATATGATGATAAAAATGTTATGTGGGGATTTGGTGTTGATAAATATGATTAAAAAGGTGAAAAACTATAAGAAACAAGGTTAAAATCTTGATTAATTTATATGGCTGTATAAAACAGTAAAGAACCATATGGTAATCTGTTAAAATGATGAAGTAGAATGGTATTACAGTAAGCTATGGGTCTTGTACACATGTGAGAGTTGGCCATGCAATGGAATCATTGTAATGAGTGAGATATGATCAAAACAAGTTTAAGGTATAAATCTGAGGTTACTGTTTTGGACGATTTTTAGAAAATACTTAGAAGATGATTCAACAGTAGCTATAGAAGAGTTAAATGTAGCATATATTATGTAGTTTATGTGATAAAAATTTGAGCTTCTATCTCCATATAGAACTCAAGATATGGCAGTTTTGATGAAAGTGAAGATAAAAATTAGCTTTTTGGAAAATAAAGTATAATACTATTATATAAGCACTCAAAATTATATTGTATAAAATGTAAAGTTAAAACCCACTAACTCATGGATTTTATTTATATAAACATGTTAAAGCTTAAATAAGTGGACATTTTATAAAAATGGTAATTTGTTAAGTTTTATAAGTTATAAAACTATAAACATGATTTTTACGACTTTTTCGGCTAATACCGTAAAATTAACGTTTTTCGCCAAATAAAACTTAGACGACCAAACCCGTCTAATGTAAAGTTTATAAAAGTCATATACTGATGTATAAGTAACTAATACAAGTAAAAACCTATAAAACCCGAACTATAAGAGATACGGACATTTACGAGCTAACTAAACATATTGGACTAATAATTGGACTTAATAAGATAAACACTCATAAAAAGAACTTATTGGGCTTAACCCATTTGTGCCCAACTTGAAGGTTTAAATACTGATAATATAATTATGAAATGGATTAATACAAGTTAAGAAGTTATAATAGGCTTATTGGACCTAAAACACGTAAATAGGTAAAACGAGAAAACTAGTATAAAAGTTATCGACACATAACACAAAAATAAGTAAATGAGGATATGTAAACCCACTTGATCATCATCATCATATGTATACATAATTGTTATTTTTATAAAGTCATTGGACATGAGTCTAATACCGAGTATTATTTGTCTAGGTTTCCGTGATTGAAGCACGTACCGTACATCCGAATTGCCGATAACCCGCCTTCCCATATCAACGTGAGTTCATAGCCTCGCACTCTTTTAAATGTTTTTATGAAATGTTTTATAAACCCGCGAGGGAGATAACATGTTAGTCTTTATAAAATAGGACACCATTTGTCCCGATTGTTTGTTTATTGATTTTGGACCCGAATGATTGAATGACCCGATTGTATGACCTGATAAATGATTAAAGGACCCGATAGATGAAATTAAATGGATTATTAAAGTTAGGTTATGTCACTAAAAGTCCCATTAGCATGAATTGTGAACTACCGGGATTTGGTAGACGCTTATGCATTTAATAGTACTATTTGGGGACGATCACCCCAGTTCGCGCCTTGACGGTTGATCCCCGTCAGGCCACATTGATTGGTAAGCGAATTTATGTATGAGAAAATTTCCATAGCGTGACCTTTGTGACGACACGCTACTTTAGATGGGCAAATTGAGTATCGGGTTAGCTACCCGTTGTTGGTTTAGTAAGGTAACAATGTCATGCGGCTTATAATAATCCAAAAACTAACGAAATACTACTAGACGCTCCGAACTACGATGTATTGCCTGACTAGCAATACTGGGTCATACTATTGATATTATGTTTGTGTGTTGGTTTTCATAACCATACTCATATATCGGTTTTTATTTTCATACAACGTCGTAAGACGTATTGTATGACGTTTTACGACATTGGCTCGTATAATGATTTTTAAGGCTTTTTATAACCATACTCATATAACGGTTTTTATTTAATCTATACAACGTTGCGAAACGTATTGTATGATGTTTTTACGACATTGGCTCGTATAATGATTTTTAAGGCAAATGCCTATATTATGATTTTCGATAAGGATTTGTATAAAAATGACTTTGGCTATTTTATGACCTATTACAAAGATTTGTATAAAATGATTTTGGCTATTTTACGGCCTGTTACAATGATTTGTACGTATTGGTTTTTGGTACTAATTTTATACCAAAGTTATATTGATGGAATTTATTAAACTCTATGAATTCACTCGGCGTTATCGCTGACCTTTTCTTTTAACATGTTTTGTCTCAGGTACTTGAAGGTAATTCTCGGGAAGACGACAAGAATTCATGGCCCGCACTTAAACAATATTTTCCATTCAAACACTTTGTAAAACTTTTGTATGAAATGTAATGACTTGGGACCGATGTAACTTTGATGTTTATGAATGGAAATGATTTATTATTAAACGACGCGATTTTTATGCGTTGTCTATGATGTGAGTAATGTGCTATCCCGTAACACCAACGAGTCTTCCGATGTATTGAATTGTATAAATTTGGGGGTGTTACAGTTTGGTACCAGAGCTCTCGTTATAGAGAACGAAAGATTTTTTAAACTAAGGTTTTGAATAAAACATTTCAAAATCTTTTAACTATAAACATTTTTCCAAAAATGTCTAAAAATCTTTTGACTATAACGGTGCCGAAGATATCCCGAGTTACCGACAAGGCCAAGCCTGAGAAGTGTTATTTTAATATATATATATAACTTGGATTATATATATATGATGTAATTTTATTACACGATTGTTTGATGATTATTTTGATATTTATACGAGGTATTTATACGACGTAGATTGTCACAATGTACCCTAAATCCCCTAGTAAATTAATCGAAGCTATTCTCGTAGGAATTCTAGCTATCCTAGATCTAAACCAAGTTGTGGATATTTATGATCCCAACAAATGATTGATATTCGTAGAAATGTAGATATTAGTTGATTGTGATATTGAAAAAGAATTGGCGAGATTAAAACTGATATCGATGTCATGACGATCTTTCCTTATAGAGTGGGGTTTGACAAAACATTACCACCTAGAAAGATGTCATCTGATTCGTTGTCATCCAATTCTTAAATTGAAATCGAAAGGGTGAATGTTGCACTTGAGGCTGTTATTGGAACCATTACCCAAAAGCCTCATGCCACTAATACCTTTCCGAGAAGTCTAGTTGAATGATCAAGTCATTTCATATTAATGACTCATTTGAGAATTGTTGTTGTAAGAGCTAATAGGATTGGAAATTAAGTGTTGATTCATATTGAGATCGTATTGCCTTTACAAGGCCGAAGAATAAGATTGAAAGTATTGAAGAATGAGGTAGAATATCGCATTGAGTATAAATTGGTTGGAACTTGAATAAAGTAAAATTTAACCCGTATGGAATATAAGATTGTAAGAGGAAGTCGTTAAGTTTCGTGATTGAGTTATAAGGATTTAATTGATTGTTAGTTTGTGTTAAGTGTTGTTCCTAAGCCATTGTCCACTCACGAGGATGCCTAGTGTCCAATAAATAAAATGAAGAAATCTTCTTCTGAATTGGGACCGATGGATCTTCCGGGACATATGGAACACCTAATGACTCTTGTAGATTAGTATTCATTGTGGTATCTTTTAAAAAAAATCCCTAACTTAACTGAGATATCAGTTGGTAGGATGAGTTTTGGAAATTGTATGACATAGTGACAGGTAATGTGATTAATGAAAAGACTACCTTTGATTGCTAAATCCTACATGTATCGATGTTATCTATCTTTTCTTGTTTGTTCCTAATGTTCGCATTAGTGATGCAACCATTGAATAAGTACTCATCTTGATCGAGTTACGTTGTGGATTATTCTTGTTGAGTGCCATCGAGGTCATGAACCTCATGATTATTTGGCTAAGCTCATTTCCTATCATATCGTAGTTAGTTCTTGGTGAACAACTTTTCATCACTCTTTTGCAGATCACTAATTGTTTTTATAAGTTAAAACAGTATCCCTTGAGAAAAATTGAATTTTCATCACAATAAGGATTATTCAAAGTGAGATTTAAAAGTGATTGATATCAAAATGAAGTTGTTCATGAAACACTTTGGAAAACTTAACTGTTTTCATAACAAAGGAAATCTTTGTAAATTTATTCTTGATTCTTATCTAAGAATTAAGCATGAAAATGATTTTACTATAAACATGGATGATAAAATTTTGACGAACTGAGTATTGCATCGTTAATCTTGAAATTGTATATAGTTGCGCGCCTACATACAATTTGGAATGGACTATGCAAGACTGATTAGTAGTCACCATAAAACTAATGAATAAACACTACATTTTCTTTAAAGATTGTGAAAGATTAAATTTTAATGAGATCTGCAAGAAGTGAAAAATAAGGACATAATGTTAGGCACACCTACATATGTGCCTGTAGCATCTATTCTTCTGAGTTGAATTTACTCATCTGTGGAAATTGTCTTATTTGACAATTGATATTCCCTTCTTGTCCAATTTCCCCGTAGTGAGATTCTTAGGAAAAGTATCTGATTATCGAGTGTTGATACCCGACTGGATGTATCGACGTTCCTATCATTTCTTATGATTTGATTTCATTTGAATGACATGGGCAACGATCCGAGGAGCTTTCGAATGCGTACTCAAATTATGAAAAACACGGGATATATTCATATTCGTTAAATGTTTTCGTCTGTATCTGATTTGAAATTCTCTCGCATAGATTATGCGTGGACCTTACTCTTTTAAGGTTAGTTATGTCTCCTAATATCCTTGAATTTGTGAAGGATTGTGAGTTATTATTAGACTTTTGAGAAGTTCACATCTTATTGACGGCAATAAAACTGGAAAGTTGACAGTGCCAGTAGAATGGATTGATTGATTATGACATGATGACATTGTCTTAATTGATGGGAACTCGAGTTTAATTCCCCTAAAAGATAAGATGTTGATTATCAAAAGTGATATAAATAATTCTTGACGGATGACCATATCCTGCATTTAGACTTGAGATTATATTGTGATTGGTTGTAAATTAGTCATAGATATTATAATCTAGAAAGAACCTAATATGAATTTATAAAAAGATGTTTCGGTTATCTGAAACTTTAGGAAGTATTTGTTGATGAATTACCTAGACTTTCGCCATTAAGGCAAGTAGATATTGGTATTGATTATATTTCCGGTGCTGCACTTGTGGCTTGTGCACTGTACGTCAGCACCATCTAAATTAAAGGAATTACTGTACAACTGAGAAAGTTGTCGGAGAAAGATTTTATTATACCAAGCCTGTCATCCTGAAGAGCTATGGTGTTATCTTTCCTTATATTTATAGATTACTGTGACTGAGTAAATTGACAATCGAAAACGATATCCATAACTCGAAATGGAAGAATTGTTCGATCATTTGCAAGGTTCTAGCAAATTTGATCCATAGCATGGTTATCATCAACTTCGCATCTGCGAAAGAGATTATCTATTCCAATCACTACATCCGGTGCTTGTAATGAACATTATGAGTTCCACGTGATGTCGTTTGGATTGACCAATGCACATGTAGCATTCATAAATATGATGAATCACGTGTGTAGGCTGTAATTTGATAAATTCATGCTTGCGATCATTAAGGACTAATTGTTTGTATATAAGAATAATAATGAGTTAATAATTAGTTATAAATTGCCCTGAATTGGCTGAACAATGAAAACCTATACCTTAAATATTTAACATGTGATTAAGGACTTAATTCTTTACATGATTTAACCGTGTGATTAATAAATAATGGAAGCTATATTGACTTTTCAAAGATTAGAATCATTAACGCTTAGGGATTAAAAACTTAATCCTTTACATAAAATGACCGTTGGATTAATAATGGTAAGATGTATGCATATAGACTCTTCAAAAATTAAGAGCTCTTTTAAGACTTTGGATATTACCAAAAAGAAAAATGGAATTATGTTTTGACAGATATTTTATCAAAGAACTTTTGAGGGATTATTCCCTTATACCCAAAACATTTAAGTAAACTTTTGTTTAGGGGTAAATGTTTGTGTATACTTCTAGACAACTTAAGGAGAATTGAGGAAACTATATAACTTATGACTTGAAATCTGAAACAATAATTTTTACTTTTCAAACTAAGAAAATTTTGACCAAAATATAAACAAAGATTTTTCAAACATTTACGAATCTTAATAATTATTTTTGACAAATCAACAAAAATCTAGTTAATTAAATTCAATTTTATTTTGAACATTTTTATAATTGGTCGAACTAAGAAAATTTACAATTTTTACGTTATGTTTTCAAAAAAAAAATTTCAAATATATTATTTAATTACTTGTAGTAACTATCGACGCTTTAAACGTCGGATGGAGCAAAACTGATAAAAATGATAGTTGAGACGAAATTAAAACATAGAAATTATGAAGAAAGAAATTCTGAGTGAATTGTAGACATGATATTTATTTCATCAAGGAAGGTGAATATAATTACTGACACATTATATAAGAAGGATAAAGAATCAATTACGATGTATTTCTTAATAATGAATGTGCAAAATAAATTGCCGAACAATTTAAATATAGCCAGTGCTTATAAAAAGGATATTATAGATAATAAAAGTGGTTCGCGGCTAATATGAACCATTAGAATTGAGAAGCCGATGGCCTTAGATGTATTAAAGGCCACTTGTGATTATCTAAATATGAAGGATTGTGAGATATAGTTATGTTGGAATTTGTAAGTATAAGTATTCTATTTATGTCATTTATGACTAAAAGTATCTTTGTCTGAAAAAGTTGTACTAATGACAAATTATGAATGCAGACATCGCCTCATACATTAGTAAACGTCTAGCTATTGCAAAGGTCATCATCTGAATTTGATTCGATTTGGGTCATCGTCGACAGACTAACTAAATCTGCGAATATCATTCCCGTTACTGATAAATGCAAAAGAATTATGTAAACATAGTGTGCCTGTATCGAACATCTTTATCAAGATCCTCGCTTCGCATCGAATTTCTAGAGATTTGCTCAGAAATCATTGAGAACGAACCTTGATGAGAGTACTATGTACCACCCCAATCGAAGGGACGAGGTAAAGTAACGATACAAAGTAATATAAGTGCTATTTTATGTTTGAATGAATGACCTTTGGTAATAGACCGTATAATTGTTTTCCTTTGAGAGGTTATCATTGATAATTATCGTATTAGGATCGAGATCGAATCTTGTTAGGATCTATATTAGAGCATCTGTAAGCAGGAGTTGAGATGAAGACACCCGACATACACCCATTGTGAGTTGGACATGTCTTTTAGGTTTAAGGTTTCCTATGATGGCGAACCTAACCTTACAAAATACTCGACCCGCGAGACCTGAAATGATTGTTGAAATTAGGATTTGATTATTGACTGCCGGTAGTGGGCAGGAGGTTATGTGAATATGAAATGTAGATCTTGAAGTGCCAGATGGGTAGCGAAGTTATGCCAAAAATTTTAACCTTGGAAAAATGAATTAATGATCTGGAAAATCATGGGATATAAGTCCCCGTTGTATGGGACCATTGAGATGATGTGAAATAATTGGTTTGAAAGGCATATAAGCTGGATCTACCCTAGGACTTCAAGAGCTGCGTGAATTATGTTACGTAAATCGAACTTGATGGAATATCTATCAAGTGAGAATCTGATTGTTTCTTAGTAAAGCTTAGATCGGCAAAAAGTTGCATTCATCAGAAACCCGTGAACATCATGGATAGAGAAAGTAAGTCAACATTTAGCCTGATCTTATTCCCGTAGTTATGTTTGATGAAACTCGCGTATTGTAATGGATTACACTTGTGAGAAAAGACCGAATGTGGAGGAAATACCCACATGGCTTTAACTCTATAAGAAGCGAGTAGTAAGGTAAGATGATCTTTGAGGACAAAGATCCTGTTTAGGGGTAAATGCTGTGACAATCCGTCAATTTATGGTTGATATTTTATTCTCAATATTATTTAAAAAAATTTACAATATGAACTCACATATTTTTGGGAATAAATTTGGACTTACGTCTTGGAGTAGCATCGACTACGTCTAAACCGGAGGATTCAACGTTACGTGCTTACGTTTACATACACCGTCTTTGGTGACAGTCTGACATTTCAGAAAATAAATTTATCCGTGAATATTAGTTTGGAGTTTTAAATTTGTGTTAGTTCATAAACTCACAAATTTACGAGAAGAGATTAGGACTTACGATTTTATTTTAACGTCCTATACGACTAAACCGGAAACCCTAGGATTACGTATTTACGTTTTTGAACTCCGTTTTTGATGAAACAATTTTTATTGGATTCGTTTTGTGACGTCGATTCATAAATTATAAAAACGTCTTTCGTAAAACGACCCGAGGGCACGCAAATCGAGGAAACTAGAATCGAGGAATACCCGTAAACTAGTGAGATGGGACAAAATACATTGTCCCACCCCACTAGCACACATGGGGCGGCCAACTTTTGCCTCAACACATGAGGTGTCAAGTTATTATGCAACTACACCACACTTGTCTACTAAGCTTACTAGTTAAGCTTACCATAACCTAAAACCATCAAACCTTCACATACTTCCCATTTACAACATGCAAAAACAACTCTCCTCTCTCTCTCACACTCATTTGAGCCGTCCCATTTCTCCCCAAAAACATCCAATTTGAACTTGATTCCACCACAAAATCATGTGTTATTTACACATATGTTGAAGCCACTTTGAAACCCTATTGATTGGTGGTGCTCATAACATCCAAGGAGGAGTTTTCATGAAGTAGTAGGGCTGATTTTCCACAAGGAGTTCATGGAGCATGGTGGTCTTGAAGATGGTCATGGATATCCACAAGTTTCTCCATCAAAAATCCATGTTTTGATCAACCTACATCATCATGGTGGTATAAAGATTGTCCTCCTCAACTTCTTGTTATTTTGATTATGTAAACATGTATTTTATTTCCTATTGTATATGTATATGATGATTATATGATGATAAAAATTTTATGTAGGGATTTGGTGTTGATAAATATGATTAAAAAGGTGAAAAACTATAAGAAACAAGGTTAAAATCTTGAATAATTTACATGGCTGTATAAAACAGTAAAGAACCATATGGTAATCTGATAAAATGATGAAGTAGAATGGATTTACAGTAAGCTATGGGTCTTGTACACATGTGAGAGTTGGCCATGCAATGGAATCATTGTAATGAGTGAGATATGATCAAAACAAGTTTAAGGTATAAATCTGAGGTTACTGTTTTGGACGATTTTTAGAAAATACTTAGAAGATGATTCAACAGTAGCTATAGAAGAGTTAAATGTAGCACATATTATGTAGTTTATGTGATAACAATTTGAGCTTCTATCTCCATATAGAACTCAAGATATGGCAGTTTTGGTGAAAGTGAAGATAAAAATCAGATTTTTGGAAAATAAAGTATAATACTATTATATAAGCACTCAAAATTATATTGTATAAAATGTAAAGTTAAAACCCACTAACTCATGTATTTTATTTATATAAATATGTTAAAGGTTAAATAAGTGGACATTTTATAAAAATGGTAATTTGTTAAGTTTTATAAGTTATAAAACTATAAACATGATTTTTACGACTTTTTCGGCTAATACCGTAAAATTAACGTTTTTCGCCAAATAAAACTTAGACGACCAAACCCGTCTAATGTAAAGTTTATAAAAGTCATATACTGATGTATAAGTAACTAATACAATTAAAAACCGATAAAACCGGAACTATAAGAGATACGGACATTTATGAGCTAACTAAACATATTGGACTAATAATTGGACTTAATAAGATAAACACTCATAAAAAGAACTTATTGGGCTTAACCCATTTGTGCCCAAATTGAAGGTTTAAATACTGATAATATAATTATGAAATGGATTAATACAAGTTAAGAACTTATAATAGGCTTATTGGACCTAAAACACGTAAATAGGTAAAACGAGAAAACTAGTATAAAAGTTATCGACACATAACACAAAAATAAGTAAATGAGGATATGTAAACCCACTAGATCATCATCATCATATGTATACATAATTGTTATTTTTATAAAGTCATTGGACATGAGTCTAAGACCGAGTATTATTTGTCTAGGTTTCCGTGATTGAAGCACGTACCGTACATCCGAATTGCCGATAACCCGCCTTCCCATATCAACGTGAGTTCATAGCCTCGCACTCTTTTAAATGTTTTTATGAAATGTTTTATAAACCCGCGAGGGAGATAACATGTTAGTCTTTATAAAATAGGACACCATTTGTCCCGATTGTTTGTTTATTGATTTTGGACCCGAATGATTGAATGACCCGATTGTATGACCCGATAAATGATTAAAGGACCCGATAGATGAAATTAAATGGATTATTAAAGTTAGGTTATGTCACTAAAAGTCCCATTAGCATGAATTGTGAACTACCGGGATTTGGTAGACGCTTATGCATTTAATAGTACTATTTGGGGACGATCACCCCAGTTCGCGCCTTGACGGTTGATCCCCGTCGTGCCACATTGATTGGTAAGCGAATTTATGTATGAGAAGATTTCCATAGCGTGACCTTTGTGACGACACGCTACTTTAGATGGGCAAATTGAGTATCGGGTTAGCTACCCGTTGTTGGTTTAGTAAGGTAACAATGTCATGCGGCTTATAATAATCCAAAAACTAACGAAATACTACTAGACGCTCCGAATTACGATGTATTGCCTGACTAGCAATACTGGGTCATACTATTGATATTATGTTTGTGTGTTGGTTTTCATAACCATACTCATATATCGGTTTTTATTTTCATACAACGTCTTAAGACGTATTGTATGACGTTTTACAACATTGGCTCGTTTAATGATTTTTAAGGCTTTTTATAACCATATTCATATAACGGTTTTTATTTAATCTATACAACTTTGCGAAACGTATTGTATGATGTTTTTACGACATTGGCTCGTATAATGATTTTTAAGGCAAATGCCTATATTATGATTTTCGATAAGGATTTGTATAAAAATGACTTTGGCTATTTTATGACCTATTACAAAGATTTGTATAAAATGATTTTGGCTATTTTACGGCCTGTTACAATGATTTGTACGTATTGATTTTTGGTACTAATTTTATACCAAAGTTATATTGATGGAATTTATTAAACTCTATGAATTCACTCGGCGTTATCGCTGACCTTTTCTTTTAACATGTTTTGTCTCAGGTACTTGAAGGTAATTCTCGGGAAGACGACAAGAATTCATGGCCCGCACTTAAACAATATTTTCCATTCAAACACTTTGTAAAACTTTTGTATGAAATGTAATGACTTGGGACCGATGTAACTTTGATGTTTATGAATGGAAATGATTTATTATTAAACGACGCGATTTTTATTCAAGGTTCAGGTTTACATTGTCTGGCCAATTCAGGGCAGTCTATAAATAATTATTAACTCATTCTTATTCTTATAAACAAACAAATGATCCTTAATGATCACAAGCATGAATTTATCAAATTACAGCCTACACACGTGATTCACCAAATTTATGAATGCTACATGTGTATTAGTCAATCCAAACGTCACCACGTGAAACTCATAATGTTCATTACAAGTACAGGATGTAGTGATTGGAATACCATAATCCTTTTTCGCAGATGCGAAGTTGATGATAACTATGCCATGGATCAAAAACCTTGTAAATGATCGAACAAATCTTCCATTTCGAGTTATGGATATCGTTTTCGATTGTCAATTTACTCAGTTCACAGTAATCTATAAATATAAGGAAAGATAACACCATTGCTCTTCAGGATGACAGGCTTGGTATAATAAAATCTTTCTCCGACAACTCTCTCAGTTGTACGGTAATTCCTTAAATTCAGATGGTGCTGACGTACAGTGCACATGCCACAGATGCAGCACCGGGAATATAATCAATACCAATTTCAACTTGCCTTAATGGCAAAAGTCTAGTTAATTCACCAACAATACTTCCTAAAGTTTCAAATAAGATAAAAATCTTTTAATAAATTTATATTAGGTTCTTCTAGATTATAATATCTATGACTAATTCACAACCATTCGCGGTATAATTTCAAATCATCCATCAAGAATCATTTAGATTACTTTTGATAATCAACATCTTATCATTTAGGGGAATTCTACTCGAGTTCCCATCAATTTAGACAATGTCGTCATGTCATAATCAATCAATCCATTCTACCGGTATTACCAACTTTCCAGTTTTATTACCGTTGATAAGATGTGAACCTCTCAAAAGACTAATAATAACTCATAATCCTTCACAAGTTCAAGGATATCAGGAGACATAACTACCTTAAAAGAGTAAGGTCAACGCATAATCTACGCGGGAGAATTACAAATCAGATACAGACGAAAACATTTAATGAATAGGAATATATCCCATGTTTTCATAATTTGAGTACGCATTCGAGGGCACGCAAATCGAGGAAACTAGAATAGAGGAGTACCCGTAAATTAGTGGGATGAGACAAGTTTACACTTGCCTCACCCCACAAATGTGTGGCCAAAACTTCACCAACACATCTAAGATGTGTCAAAGCTTACTAAGTAAGCTAGGACACTTGTCCTAGCTACTTACACAAACTACATGCACAACAAAACCACTCAACACAAACTAACAACTTCATTTATTCAACTTCATGCAAATCCCACACAACTCTCCTCCCTCTCTCTCTAAAATTCGTCCAAGAACTACCCTTAAACACCCTCATTTGATCAAATTTAACCATGAAATCATATGTTATTCACACATATGATAAAGCCCTTTTCAAGCTCTATTGATTGGTGGTGATTTTAACATCCAAGGAGAAGATTTGGTGATGTCCAAGGGATGATTTCTCAAGGAGTTTTCATGAAGAACAAGGGCTGATTTTTGGAGGAATCTACAAATACTTGGTGATCCTAGAAGTGATGTTGATATCTCATAAGATTGGTTACCCAAAACCAAGTCTTGTTCATCATCAACCCCATCTTTTCATCACTTTAGTGGTATAGAGATTGTTCTTCCCATCCTCTTGTTATTTTGATTATGTAATCTTGTATTTTCGTTCCTATTGTATATGTATATGATGAATATATGATGATAAAAATATTGTGTGGGGATTCGGTGTTGATAAACATGGTTAAAAAGAAGGAAAACCATATGTAAAAAGGTTAAAATCTTGCTTAATAAGTTGGCTGTATAAAAACAGTAACTAACCACATGTTAAACTGATAAAATGGCAAAGTGGAATCAATATACAGTAAGTATTAGGTCTTGTACACATGTGAGAGTTGGTCATACAATGGAATCATTATAATGAGTGAGATATGATTAAAACAAAATTGAAGTACCAATCTGAATAGTCAGTTTTGGACGGACTGTTAGGGATATTTAGATTTGAATTGAGCAGTAGCTAAAACTAAGTTAATTGTAGCACATATCATGTAGTTTATGGTGTCTAAAAATGAGCTTCTATCTCCTTATATAACTCAAGATATGATAAAAATGGTGAGGATGAAACTAAAAATCAGATTTTGAAGAATTAATGTTTAATAGTATTATATAAGCATTCAAACTAATATAGTATAAAATGTGAATTAAAACCCACTAACTTATAAATTTCATTTATATAAATATGTATAAGGTTAAATAAATGGACACTTTATAAAAATGGTAGTTTAATAAGATTTATAAGTTATAAAAACTATAAACATGATTTTTACGACTTTTTCGGCTATTACCGTAAAATTAACGTTTTTCGCCAATTAAAACTTAGACGATCAAACCCGTCTAATGTAAAGTTTTTAA
This sequence comes from Glebionis coronaria, assembly GCA_025667525.1. Lineage (NCBI taxonomy): Eukaryota > Viridiplantae > Streptophyta > Magnoliopsida > Asterales > Asteraceae > Glebionis > Glebionis coronaria. The sequence continues at coordinate 464,015,972 of CM046874.1, forward strand.
AAGTCATATACTGATATATATATAAGTACCTAATACAAGTAAAAACCGATAAACCCGAACTATATGACATACGGACATTAACGAGCTAAGTTAGCATATTTGGACTAATAATTTAACTAAATAAGTTAAACACTTATAAAAACTACTTATTGGGCTTAACCCATTTGGGCCCAACATGTAAAGTATAAATACTGATAATACAAGTATAAAATGAATTTATACATGTTAATGAACTTATAATAGGCTTATTGAACCTAAAACATGTAAACTAGTAAAAGGTTACCAATACATAACACAAAAATTAGTAAATGAGAATATATAAACCCACTTGATCATCATATATATAAAATCATCATATGTAGACATAATTGTTATTTTCATAAAGTCATTGGACAAGAGTCTAAGAAAGTATTATTTGTCTAGGTTTCCGTGATTGAAGCACATACCGTACGTCCGAATTGCCGATAACCCGCCTTCCCACATCAACGTGAGTTCATAGCCTCGCACTCTTTTAAATGTTTTTTATAAAATGTTTTATAAACCCGCGAGGGAGATAACATGTTAGTTTTGATAAAATAGGACACCATTTGTCCCGATTGTTTGTTTATTGATTTGGACCCGAATGATTGTCTGACCCGATGAATGATTAAATGACCCGATAGATGAAATGAAATGGATTATTAAAGTTAGGTTATGTCACTAAAAGTCCCATTAGCATGAATTGTGAACTACCGGGATTTGGTAGACGCTTATGCATATATTAGTACTATTTGGGGACGACAACCCAGTTCGCGCCTTGACGGTTGATCCCCGTCGTGCCACATTGATTGGTAAGCGAATTTATCTTCTCAACACCCCTAAATTTATACAACTTAGTACAGCGGAAGACTAGTTGGTGTTACGGGATAGCACATTACTCACATCATAGACAACGCATAAAAATCGTGTCGTTTAATATTAAATCATTTCCATTCATAAACAACAAAGTTACATCAGTCCCAAGTCATATTATTTCATACAAAGTTTTACAAAGTATTTGAATGGAAAAATATTGTTTAAGTGCGGGCCATGAATTCTTGTCGTCTTCCCGAGAATTACCTTCAAGTACCTGAGATAAAACATGTTAAAAGAAAAGGTCAGCGATAACGCCGAGTGAATTCATAGAGTTTAATAAATTCCATCAATATAATATCAGTATAAAAGTATTACTGAAAATCATTTTGTACAAATCGTTTTGATAGGCCATGAAATAGCCAAAATCATTTTATACAAATCCTTATCGAAAATCATAATATAGGCTTTTGCCTTAAAAATCATTATACGAGCCAATGTCGTAAAAACAATTATACAATACGTCTTATAACATTGTATGAAAATAAAAACCGTTATATGAATATGGTTATGAAAACCAAAAAACAAACATAATATCAATAGTATGACCCTGTATTGCTAGTCAGGAAATACATCGTAATTCGGAGCGTCTAGTAATATTTCAGTGTTTTGGATTATTATAAGCCGCATGACATTGTTACCTTAATAAAACAACAACGGGTAGCTAACCCGATACCAATTTTGCCCATCTAAAGTAGCGTGTCGTCACAAAGGTCACGCTATGGAAATCTTCTCATACATAAATTCGCTTACCAATCAATGTGGCACGACGGGGATCAACCGTCAAGGCGCGAACTGGGGTGATCGTCCCCAAATAGTACTATTAAATGCATAAGCGTCTACAAAATCCCGGTAGTTCACAATTCATGCTAATGGGACTTTTAGTGACATAACCTAACTTTAATAATCCATTTAATTTCATCTATCGGGTCCTTTAATCATTTATCGGGTCATACAATCGGGTCATTCAATCATTCGGGTCCAAAATCAATAAACAAACAATCGGGACAAATGGTGTCCTATTTTATAAAAACTAACATGTTATCTCCATCGCGGGTTTATAAAACATTTCATAAAAACATTTAAAAGAGTGCGAGGCTATGAACTCACGTTGATGTGGGAAGGCGGGTGATCGGCAATTCGGACGTACGGTACGTGCTTCAATCACGGAAACCTAGACAAATAATACTCGTCTTAGACTCATGTCCAATGACTTTATAAAAATATTAATTATGTATACATATGATGATTATATATATATGATGATCAAGTGGGTTTACATATTCTCGTTTACTCATTTTAGTGTTATATGTCGATAACTTTTATACTAGTTTACTAGTTTTACTTATTTACACGTTTTAAGTTATATAAGCTTATTATAAGTTCTTAACTTGTATTAATCCTTGTTATACTTCCAATAATAAGTTTATAAGTGTTTTAGTCCATTTTTGTTGTATTATTAGTCAATAACGTTAATTTAGTCCGTTAACGTCCGTATTTCTTATAGTTCGGGTTTTATCGGTTTTTACTTGTATTTGATACTTATATATCAGTATATGACTTTTATAAATTTTACATTAGACGGGTTTGGTCGTCTAAGTTTTATTTGGCGAAAAACGTTAATTTTACGGCGATAGCCGAAAAAGTCGTAAAAATCAAGTTTATAGTTTTTATTACTTATAAACATTATTTCACCACCATTTATATAATTTATCCATTTAATTAACCTTTTATATATTTATATAAATAAGTTTTATAAGTTAGTGGGTTTTTGTTTTACATTTTATACATTAAAATGTGAGTGCTTATATAATAGTATTATTCTTTAATTTCCAAAAATCTGATTTTTATCTTCACTTTCACCAAAACTGCCATATCTTGAGTTCTATATGGAGATAGAAGCTAAAATTTTTATCACATAAACTACATGATATGTGCTACATTTAACTCTTCTATAGCTTCTGCTGAATCATCTTCTAAATAGTTTCTAAAAATCGTCCAAAACAGTGAACTCAGATTTATACCTTAAACTTGTTTTGATCATATCTCACTCATTACAATGATTCCATTGCATGGCCAACTCTCACATGTGTACAAGACATATAGCTTACTGTAAATGGATTCTACTTCATCATTTTATCAGTCCATGACCTGTTTCTTTACTGTTTTATACAGCCATCACTTTTAAGCAAGATTTTAGTCTTGTTCTTTATAGTTTTTCACCTTTTTAATCATGTTTATCAACACCAAATCCCCACATAACATTTTTAATCATCATTCATCATCATATACATATACATAAGTGAAAGAAATACAAGATTACATAATAAAAAATATCAAGAGGATGAGGAGGACAATCTTTATACCACCAAAGTGATGAAATGATGAGCTTTTGGATGAACAAGACATGGTTTTGGGTAACCAATCTTATGAGATATCAACACCACTTCTAGGATCACCAAGTATTTGTAGATTCCTCCAAAAATCAGCCCTTGTTCTTCATGAAAACTCCTTGAGAAATCAGCCCCAAGACACCAACAAAACTTCTCCTTGGATGTTAAAACTTGCACCAATCTTCATCTCTTTGAATGGAGATTAACATATGTTAATTATAACAAATGTTTGTGGTTAAAATTGATCAAATGAGGGTGTTCTTGGTGGAGATGGGACGAATTTTAGAGAGAGGGAGGAGTGTTGTGTGGTTTTTGCATGTAAGAATGGAAGCTAATGGGAAGTTTGAGGTGGTTTTGTTAGGTTAGTGGGAAATGTAGCTTACTTTCTAAGCCTTAAGCAACAAGTGTAAGCTTGTTGCTACAAGCTTGACACATCACAAGTGTGGTGTCACTTGTGTAGCCTTCCCATATAGTGGGGTGGGACAAGTGTATACTTGTCTCATCCCACTAATTTACGGGTATTCCTCGATTCTAGTTTCCTTGATTTGCGTGCCCTCGGGTCGTTTTACGAAAAACGTTTTTATAAATTGTGAATCAACGACACAAAACGAATCCAATAAAAATTGTCTCATCAAAAACGGAGTTCGAAAACGTAAATACGTAATCCTAGGGTTTCCGGTTTAGTCTTAAAGGACGTTAAATTAAAATCGTAAGTCCTAATTTCTTCTCGTAAATTTGTGAGTTTATGAACCAACACAAATTTAAAATCTCAAAATAATATTCACGGACAAATTTATTTTCTGAAATGTCGGACTGTCACCAAAGACGGTGTATCCAAACGTAAGCACGTAACGTAGAATCCTCCGGTTTAGACGTAGTCGATGCTACTTCAAGACGTAAATCTAAATTTCTTCCCAAAAATAAGTGAGTTCATATTGTAACATTAAAATAATGTTTTCAAATAAATATTGAGAATAAAATATCGATCATAAATTGACGGATTGTCACAGCATTTACCCCTAAACAGGATCTTTGTCCTCAAAGATCATCTTACTACTCGCTTCTTATTGAGTTAAAGCCATGTGGGTATTTCCTCCACACCCGGTCTTTTCTCACAAGTGCAATTCATTACAATACGTGAGTTTCATCAAACATAACTACGGGAATAAGATCAAGCTTAATGTTGACTTACTTTCTCTATCCATGATGTTCACGGGTTTTTGATGAATGCAACTTTTCGCCGATCTAAGCTCTATTAAGAATGATCAGATTTTCACTTGATAGATATTCCATCAAGTTTGATATACGAAACATAATTCACGCAGTCTTTGAAGTCCTAAGGTAGATCCAGCTTATATGCCTTTCAAACTAATCTTTTACATCATATCAATGGTCCCATACAACGGGGACTTATATCCCATGATTTGTCAGATCATGAATCCATTTTTCCAAGATTAAAAATTGTGGCATAACTTCGCTACCCATTTGGCACTTCAAGATCTACATTTCACATTCACATAACCTCTTGCCCACTACTGACAGTCAATAATCAAATCCTAATTTCAATAATCATTTCAGATTTCGCGGGTCGGGTATTTTGTAAGGTTAGGTTTGCCATCATAGGAAACCTTAAACCTAAAAGACATGTCCAACTCACAATGGGTGTATGTCGGGTGTCTTTATCTCAACTCCTGCTTACAGATGCTCTAATATTTAGATCCTAACAAGATTACATCTCAATCCTAATACGATAATTATCAATGATAATCTCTCCAAAGGAAAACGATTTTACAGTCTATCACCAAAGGTCAATCGTTCAAACATAAAGCAACACTTATAGTATTTTGTATCGTTACTTTACCTCGTCCCTTCGATTTGGGGTGGTACATAGTACTCTCATCAAGATTCGTTCACAATGACTTCTGAGCAAATCTCTAGAAATTCGATGCGAAGCGAGGATCTTGATAAAGATGTTCGATACAAGCACACTATGTTTACATAACTCTTTTGCATTTATCATTAACGGAAATGATATTAGCAGATTTGGTCAGTCTGTCGACGATGACCCAAATCGAATCAAATTCAGATGATGAGCTTAGCAATAGCTAGACGTTTACTAATGTATGAGGCGATGTTTGCCTTCATAATTGTCATTAGTACAACTTCTTCAGACAAAGATACTTTTAGTCATAAATGACATAAATAGAATACTTATACTTACAAATTCCAACATACTATATCTCACAATCTCCATATTTAGGTAACCACAAGTGGCCTTTTATACATTTAACGCTATCGGCTTCTCAATTCTAATGGTTCACATTAGCCGCGAACCACTTTTTATTATTTATATTATCCTTTTTACAAACTGTTTATTTTTATATCGTTCGGCAATTTATTTTGCACCTTCATTATTAAAGAACATGTCCTAATTGGTTCTTTATCTTTTATACATAATGTGTCGGTATCTATATTCACTTCTCATGATGATATAATTATCATGTCCACAATTCACTCAGATATCCTTTCTATATTATGCGTCAGTAATTACGTTCACTTTCTCCCGATGAAATAAATATCATAACTGTATTTATTCAAAATTCTTTCTTCATATCTTTTATGTTTCAGTTTCGTCTCAACTATCATTTTTATCAGTTTTACTCAATCTGACGTTTTAAAGTGTTGATAATTATTACAACTAATTAAATAATTATTAGTTAATTTTTATGAAGCGTAAACGTAAAAGTTTTAAATTTCTTAGTTCGACCAATTATATAAAATGTTCAAAATAAATTTGAATTTAATTAACAAGATTTTTGTTGATTTATTGAAAATATTTATTAAGATTCGTAAATGTTCGAAAAACCTTTGTTTTTACTTTGGTCAAAAATTTTCTTAGTGGAAAAGAAAAAATTATTGTTTCAAATTTCAAGTTATGGTTTAAATGTTTTCCTCAATTCTTCTTAAGTTATCTTGAGGTATACACAAACATTTACCCCTAAACAGAAATTTAGTTAAATGGTTTGTGTGTAAGGGAATAATCTCTTAAAATCCTTTGTTAAAACATTTGTCAAAATATATTTGCACTTTCTTTTTAGTATAACTCAAAGTTCTTAAAAGGGCTCTTAATTTTTGAAGAGTCAATTTATATTCCATTATCTATTAATCACATGGTTAAATCATGTAAAGAATTAAGTCTTAAGTCTTATGTTAAATATTCAAGGTACAAATTTTAATTGTTCGGCCAATTCAGGGCAATCTATAATTAATTATTAACTCATTCTTATTCTTATAAACAAACATATAGTCCTTAATGATCACGAGCATGAATTTATCAAATTACAGCCTACACACGTGATTCACCAAATTTATGATTGCTACATGTGTATTAGTCAATCCAAACGACATCACGTGAAACTCATACTGTTCATTACAAGTTCTGGATGTAGTGATTGGAATACATAATCTTTTTCGCAGATGCGAAGTTGACGATAACCATGCCGTGGATCAAATCTTTAAAACATACGCTAGAACCTTGTAAATGATCGAACAAATCTTCCATTTCGAGTTATGGATATCGTTTTCGATTGTCAATTTACTCAGTCACAGTAATCTATAAATATAAGAAATGATAACACCATAGCTCTTCAGGATGACAGGCTTGGTATTAATAAAATCTTTCTCCGTCAACTATCTCAGTTGTACGGTAATTCCTTAAATTCAGATGGTGCTGACGTACAGTGCACAAGCCACAGGTGCAACATCGAGAATATAATCAATACCAGTTTTCAATCTGCCTTAGTGGTGAAAGTTTAGGTAATTTACCAATAAATACCTACTAAAGTTTCAGATAACGAAAACATCTTTTAATAAATTCATATTAGGTTCTTCTAGATTATAATATCTATGACTAATTCACAACCATTCGCGGTATAATTTTAAGTCTTAGTACAGGATATGGTCATCCATCAAGAATTATTTAAATCACTTTTGATAATCAACATCTTATCATTTAGGGGAATTCTATTCGATTTCCCACCAATTAAGACAATGTCGTCATGTCATAATCAATCAATCCATTCTACTGGCATTACCAACTTTCCAGTTTTCTTGCCGTCGATAAGATGTGAACTTCTCAAAAGTCTAATAATAACTCATAATCCTTCACAATTTCAGGGATATCTGGAGACACAACTACTATTAAAAGAGTAAGGTCAACGCATAATCTATGCGAGAGAATTTCAAATCAGATACATACGAAAACATTTAACGAGTATGAATATATCCCATGTTTTCATAATTTGAGTAAGCATTCGAAAGCTCCTCGGATCGTTACCCAGGTCATTAAAATGAAATCAAATCAAAAGAAATGATAAGAACATCAATACATCCAGTCGGGTATCAACCCTCGGTAATCAGATACTTTTCCTAAGAATCTCACTACGGGAGAATTGGACAAGAAGGAATTTTCAATTGTCAAATAAGACAATTTCCACAGATGAGTAGATTCAACTCAGAAGAATGGATGCTATAGGCACATATGTAGGTGTCCCTAACACTATGTCCCTATTTCTCACTTCTTGCAGATCTCATAAAATTTAATCTTTCACAATCTTCAAGGAAAATGTAGTGTTTATTCATTTAGTTTTATGGTGACTACTAATCAGTCTTGAATAGTCCATTCCAAATTGTATGTAGGCGCGCAACTTTATACAATTTCAAGATTAACGATGCAATTCTCAGTTCGTCAAAATTTTATAATCATGTTTATAATAAAAACATTTTCATGCTTAATTCTTAAATAAGAATCAAAATAAATTTACAAAGATTTTCTTTGTTATGAAAACAATTAAGTTTTCCAAAGCGTCTCATAAACAACTTTATTTTGATATCAATCACTTATAATTCTCACTTTAAGTAATCCTTATTGTGATGAAAATTAAATTTTCTCAAAGGATATCGTTTTAACTTTATAAAAACAATGTGTGATCTGCAAAAGAGTGATGAAAGCTTATTCACCAAGAATTAACTACGATATGATAGGAAATGAGCTTTAGCCAAATAATTATGAGGTTCATGACTCCGATGGCACTCAGGAATACAAAGAGAATAATCCACAACGTAACTCAAATCAAGATGAGTACGTGTTCAATAGTTGGATTACTAATGCGAACACTAGGATGAAGCAATAAAGGATAGATAACATCGATACACGTAGAATTTAGCAATCAGAGGTAGTCTTTTCATTAATCACAAACAAGTCAAAATTGTACCGTAACACATTACGTGTCACTATGTCATACAATTTTCAGAACTCATCCTACCAACTGATGTCTCAGTTAGGTTAGGGATTTTTAAAAGATACCACAATGAATACTAATCTACAAGAGTCATTAGGTGTTCCACATGTCCCAGAAGATCCATCGGTCTCAATTCAGAAGAAGATTTCTTCAATTTATTTCTTGGACACTGGGCATCCTCGTTAGTGGACAATGGCCTAGGAACAACACTTAACACGAACTATCAATCAATTAAAACCTTATAATTCAATCACAAAACTTAACGATTTCCTCTTAACAATCTCATATTCCATACAAGTTAAATTTTACTTTATTCAAGTTTCAACCAATTTCATACTCAATTCGATATCCTACCTCATTCTCCAATACTTTCAATCTTTATTCTTAGGCCTTAAAAGGGAAATATAAGCTCATTATGAATAACACTTAATTCCAATCCTATAGCTCTTACAACAACAATTATCAAATGAGTCACTAGCATGAGATGACTCACACATTCAATCAGATTTCTCGGAAAGGTACTAGTGGCATGAGGCTTTTGGGTAATGGTTCCAATAACAGCCTCAAGTGCAACATTCACCCTTTCGATTTCAATTTAAGAGTTGGGTGACAACGAATCAGATGACATCTTTCTGGGTGGTAACATTTTGTCAAACTCCACTCTATAAGGAAAGATCGTCATGTCATCGATATCAGATTTAATCTCGCCAATTCTTTTTCAATACGCAATCAACTAATATCTACATTTCTACGAATATCAACCATTTGTCGGGATCATAAATATCCACAACTTGGTTTAGATCTAGGATAGCTAGAATTCCTACGAGAATAGCTTCGATTAATTTACTAGGGGATTTAGGGTTCCTTGTGACAATCTACGTCGTATAAATACCTCGTATAAAAATCAAAATAATCATCAAACAATCATGTAATAAAATTACATCATATATATATAATCCAAGTTATATATATTAAAATAACACTTCTCAGTCTGGCCTTGTCGGTAACTCGGGAATTCTTCGGCACCCTTATAGTCAAAAGGTTTTTAGACATTTTGTGAAAAATGTTTATAGTTAAAAGATTTTGAAATGTTTTATTTAAAACCTTGGTTTTAAAAATCTTTCGTTCTCTATAACGAGAGCTCTGGTACCAAACTATAACACCCCCAAATTAATACAAATTAGTACAGCGGAAGACTAGTTGGTGTTACGGGATAACACATTACTCACATCATAGACAACGCATAAAAATCGCGTCGTTTAATATTAAATCATTTCCATTCATAAACAACAAAGTTACATCGTTCCCAAGTCATATTATTTCATACAAAGTTTTACAAAGTATTTGAATGGAAAAATATTGTTTAAGTGCGGGCCATGAATTCTTGTCGTCTTCCCGAGAATTACCTTCAAGTACCTGAGATAAAACATGTTAAAAGAAAAGGTCAGCGATAACGCCGAGTGAATTCATAGAGTTTAATAAATTCCATCAATATAATATCAGTATAAAAGTATTACTGAAAATCATTTTGTACAAATCGTTTTGATAGGCCATGAAATAGCCAAAATCATTTTATACAAATCCTTATCGAAAATCATAATATAGGCTTTTGCCTTAAAAATCATTATACGAGCCAATGTCGTAAAAACAATTATACAATACGTCTTATAACGTTGTATGAAAATAAAAACCGTTATATGAATATGGTTATGAAAACCAAAACACAAACATAATATCAATAGTATGACCCTGTATTGCTAGTCAGGCAATACATCGTAATTCGGAGCGTCTAGTAATATTTCAGTGTTTTGGATTATTATAAGCCGCATGACATTGTTACCTTAATAAAACAACAACGGGTAGCTAACCCGATACCAATTTTGCCCATCTAAAGTAGCGTGTCGTCACAAAGGTCACGCTATGGAAATCTTCTCATACATAACCAATCAATGTGGCACGACGGGGATCAACCGTCAAGGCGCGAACTGGGGTGATCGTCCCCAAATAGTACTATTAAATGCATAAGCGTCTACCAAATCCCGGTAGTTCACAATTCATGCTAATGGGAATTTTAGTGACATAACCTAACTTTAATAATCCATTTAATTTCATCTATCGGGTCCTTTAATCATTTATCGGGTCATACAATTGGGTCATTCAATCATTCCGGTCCAAAATCAATAAACAAACAATCGGGACAAATGGTGTCCTATTTTATAAAAACTAACATGTTATCTCCCTCGCGGGTTTATAAAACATTTCATAAAAACATTTAAAAGAGTGCGAGGCTATGAACTCACGTTGATGTGGGAAGGCGGGTGATCGGCAATTCGGACGTACGGTACGTGCTTCAATCACGGAAACCTAGACAAATAATACTCGTCTTAGACTCATGTCCAATGACTTTATAAAAATATTAATTATGTATACATATGATGATTATATATATATGATGATCAAGTGGGTTTACATATTCTCGTTTACTCATTTTAGTGTTATATGTCGATAACTTTTATACTAGTTTACTAGTTTTACTTATTTACACGTTTTAAGTTCTATAAGCTTATTATAAGTTCTTAACTTGTATTAATCCTTGTTATACTTACATTATCAGTATCTACACTTTACAAGTTGGGCCTAAATGGGTTAAGCCCAATAATAAGTTTATAAGTGTTTTAGTCCATTTTTGTTGTATTATTAGTCAATAACGTTAATTTAGTCTGTTAACGTCCGTATTTCTTATAGTTCGGGTTTTTATCGGTTTTTACTTGTATTTGATACTTATATATCAGTATATGACTTTTATAAACTTTACATTAGACGGGTTTGGTCGTCTAAGTTTTATTTGGCGAAAAACGTTAATTTTACGGCGATAGCCGAAAAAGTCGTAAAAATCAAGTTTATAGTTTTTATTACTTATAAACATTATTTCACCACCATTTATATAATTTATCCATTTAATTAACCTTTTATATATTTATATAAATAAGTTTTATAAGTTAGTGGGTTTTTATTTTACATTTTATACATTAAAATGTGAGTTCTTATATAATAGTATTATTCTTTAATTTCCAAAAATCTGATTTTTATCTTCACTTTCACCAAAACTGCCATATCTTGAGTTCTATATGGAGATAGAAGCTCAACTTTTTATCACATAAACTAAATGATATGTGCTACATTTAACTCTTGTATAGCTACTGCTGAATCATCTTCTAAATATTTTCTAAAAATCGTCCAAAACAGTGAACTCAGATTTATACCTTAAACTTGTTTTGATCATATCTCACTCATTACAATGATTCCATTGCATGGCCAACTCTCACATGTGTACAAGACATATAGCTTACTGTAAATGGATTCTACTTCATCATTTTATCAGTCCATGACCTGTTTCTTTACTGTTTTATACAGCCATCACTTTTAAGCAAGATTTTAGCCTTGTTCTTTATAGTTTTTCACCTTTTTAATCATGTTTATCAACACCAAATCCCCACATAACATTTTTAATCATCATTCATCATCATATACATATACATAAGTGAAAGAAATACAAGATTACATAATCAAAAATATCAAGAGGATGAGGAGGACAATCTTTATACCACCAAAGTGATGAAATGATGAGCTTTTGGATGAACAAGACATGGTTTTGGGTAACCAATCTTATGAGATATCAACACCACTTCTAGGATCACCAAGTATTTGTACTTGACACCACCACACATATGTGGCATCAAGTCTTAGCTAGCTTACAACATGTGTAAGCATATGCTTACACATTAAGCTAACCTTTCTCCACTAACACAAAACTAGCAAGTTGTTTTATTATACCATCATTCTTACATGCAATCCACTCTAAAATCCTCTCAACTCTCCCTCTCTTGCCGTCCCAAATAAGCCAACAAACACCATCATTGATCTTTTCTAGCCATAAACCACATGTTTACTAGTCTTATTAAGGTGTTCTCTTGAAGCCTTGATCATTTGGTGGCCATGTTAACATCTTTGGAGGTGATTTGCTTGTGTCCTAGGGCTGATTTTCCAACCTATGTTCTTGATATTTGATGGTCTTGGAGATACTTGTTGTGTTCATCAAGTTCTTGCCTTCCTAAAACAAGAAATCCACTTGGATTGGTAAAGAAGATCATCCTCTACATTTTTCTCTTATTATTTTGTAAAGAACAAATGTATTTTCTTTCATTTTTTATATGTATATGATGTACATATGATGATAAAAATGTTGTGTGGGGATCAAGTGTTGACAAATATGCTTAAAAATGATGATAACTATAAGAAATGAAGCTAAAATCTTGACTATTTAGTTGGCTGTATAAAAACAGTAGATAACTAAAAGATGAACTGATAAAATTGCATGGTTTGATCTATTTACAGTAAGTAGATGATGTTATACACATGTGAGAGTTTGCCATGCAATGGAATCAAAATAATGAGTGAGATATGATCAAAACAAGTTAGGTGGTGTAATCTGAATAAGCAGTTTTGTAGGGACTGTTAAGGCAACTTAGACTCAAAATGGGCAGTAGCTATAACTAAGTTATATGTAGCACATATTATGAAGAACATGTCATCCAAAAATGAGCTTCTAAGTCATTGTAAAACTCTAGATATGGTAAAAATGGTGAATATGAAGTTAAAAATCAGATTTTGGAAATAATGTTTATTATTATTATATAAGCACTCACATTATAATGTATAAAATGTAAAAATATAAACCCACTAACTTATAAAACTTATTTATATAAATGTATAAAAGGTTAATTAAATGGGTAAATTATATAAATGGTGGTAAAATAATATTTATAAGTAATAAAAACTATAAACTTGATTTTTACGACTTTTTCGGCTATCGCCGTAAAATTAACGTTTTTCGCCAAATAAAACTTAGACGACCAAACCCGTCTAATGTAAAGTTTATAAAAGTAATATACTGATGTATAGGTAACTAAGACAAGTAAAAACCGATAAAACCCGAACTATAAGAAATACGGACATTTACGAGCTAACTAAACCTATTGGACTAATAATTAGACTTAAAAAGATAAATACTTGTAAAAAGAGCTTATTGGGCTTAACCCATTTGGGCCCAACATGAAAAATATATATACTGATCATATAGGTATAAAATGGGTAAAAACAAGTAAAAGAACTTATAAAAGAATTAATGGACTTAAAATAGGTAAAATCGATAAAACTAGTGAACTAGTAAGACGTTACCAAAACATAAACACTAAAATGAGAAATACCCGTAAACTAGTGAGATGGGACAAAACACTTTGTCCCACCCCACTAGCAATATGGGCCCAACATGAAAAATATATATACTGATCATATAGGTATAAAATGGGTAAAAACAAGTAAAAGAACTTATAAAAGAATTAATGGACTTAAAATAGGTAAAATCGATAAAACTAGTGAACTAGTAAGACGTTACCAAAACGTAAACACTAAAATGAGTAAACGAGGATATATAAACCCACTTGATCATCATCATATGTACAAAATCATCATATGTATATTGTTATTTTGATAAAAGTCATTGGACTGAGTCTAAGACCGATAATTATTTATATAGGTTTCCGTGACCGAAGCACGCCCGTAGCCGATAATCCGCCTTTCATTAACAACGTGAGTTCATAGCCTCGCACTCTTTTAAATGTTTTATAAAACGATTTGTAAACCCGCGAGGGAGATAACATGCTAGATTTTTATAAAAATAGAACACAAGTAGTCCCGATTGTATGCTTGATGATACGGACCCGAATGATGCTATGACCCTATATTCGAGACTAAAAGGATTATTAGTAGTTAGGTTATGTCACTTAAAGTCCCATTAGCATGAATTGTGAACTACCGGGATTTGGTAGACGCTTATGCATTTGATAGTACTATTTGGGGACGATCACCCCAGTTCGCGCCTTGACGGTTGATCCCCGTCGTACCACATTGATTGGTAAGCGAATTTATGTATGAGAAGATTCCATAGCGTGATTTTTGTGACGACACGCTAACTTAGATGGGCAAATTGTTTGTCGGGTTCGCGGCCCGCTGTTTTCACAGTAAGGTAACAATGTCATACGGCTATAATAATCCTATAATCTATTCAATCTATATAATCTAAATAAACGATATGATACGACGCTATTAACGATGAATATATTACCTATCATGGTAATATAGAGACTGCGGTCTCATGGACGGTTTCAGATGTATGCTTGATTTATATATTGCCTGACTAGCAATATGTGGACTTACTTCCGATATTATACTTGTGTTCTGATTTTAAATGAATATAAATGATTGTTTTATATAACGGTTTTCATTAAACTCTATGAATTCACTCGGCATTCGCTGATATGATTTTTTGCATGTTTTCTATCTCAGGTGCTTGAAGGTAATCCGGATGGAGATCGACTCTGATGGCCCACACTTAATATTAAAAATGTTCATTCGATCTGTGTTTTGTAAACTAAATGACCTGTATAATTTGGGACCTGTTGTACACTTTTGAAACTTTTTATCGAATGAATGTTTGTTAAACCTTGTACAACCATTTTTATGTGTTGTCTATGATTGGAGTTATTGTGCTATCCCGTAACACTCTGAAAGACCCTTCCGTTGTACCGATACGAAAAATTAGAGTGTTACAGTTTGGTACCAGAGCTCTCGTTGTAGAGAACAAAAGATTTTAAAAACCAAGGTTTTGAACAAAACTTTTCAAAATCTTTTGACAATGAACATTTGAGAAAATATTTGAAAAATCTTTTAACTATAACGGTGCCAGAGATCTCCGACGTTACCAACAAGCCCTATTGAGAAGATATATATTTTAATATATATAATATAATTTATATATATGTATATATCGTGATTTCATTATGTAATTGTTTAACTAGTATGTTATCCTAATACGAGATATATATATAAATGCAGATTGTCATGGCTGACCCTAATATTCCTGTAGAAAACCATGCTATTCCCGAACCTAATATAGAAGATGATCCTTATTTAGACTTAGTAGATTTTGATATTGATGACGAGGAGGAACCATTTGAGTATCCCGAGCCCGAGTTAGGACTAGGAGATCAGATTGCCCCTCAGGTTGACTTAGTAGAGAATGAGATTGAGAATGTGGGTAATGAGAATGTGGAGATTGAGAATGCTGATATTGAGAATGAGGATGAGATTGGGTTAGATGATTTAGATGACGAGATTGACGACGAGGATGTCGAGGAGGATGTAGGTATAGATGTTGAGGTTGATGACGATGAGGAAGCTGAGCTTATTTATCCGTATGATGTTCCAGAGGGCGAGCCTTTGCCCCCACCAGTTTGTTTGTCTGATTCTGAGGATGAGTTACCTAGGGATGAAATGTCTGAATCGTCTGAATCTGATTCTGAATCAGAGGAGGATGAGGATGACGATGCACCTGACGGTACTGATGGTATTGCTACTCGTAGACGTGAGATAGGAGAGTCGTCTAGTACTCGAGAGGCTACTCATATTGATGGTCTTGCACCATGGGCCTTGAGACGTGATCTAGATGCTTCCCGTGTTAAGAGTTGTGTGACAGAGGTTGGATTAGGTGTTGTTCAGACTCAGGTTGCTTATTTAGAGTCGAAGACAAAGGTTGACGAGAAAGAGCGAGAATTGCTTAGTCTGGATTTGAGTGATGTAGAACGTGGTTTGAATGAGGCTTTTGGGAGGTTATCGGTGTTGGAAAGTGGTGAGTATGCTGCCATGAAGAGAAAGGTGAATTCTATGGAGATTCAGTTGAGTGTGGCTCGTGCGATGCGTGAGAAAGCCGAAAAGGAGTTGAATATATCCTACGGATGGAACAGTAGATTTTATGCCGACATGGTTGAAAGAGGAGTAATCCGTAAGCGCCCAGCTGAAGATGTGTTTAAGTGATTGTCCGACGAAGATTCAGAAGACGATGGATGATGGACCATCTAGCGGTTCTCAGTAGACCAGTCTGTGTTTAGTAGTGACCTTTATATCTTTTGTGCTTTTGTAGCTTTGACTGAACCGACTTGTTAGTAATAGATTTGCCACGAATTTTGAGTATATATAGTGTTAAAACTTTGATATGGGATGTACTAAGACAATACTTTTGTTTCAGATCGAATGAAATATGTATCTTGTCTTGAATTCCATATTGTGCCTTATTTGTATCTTGATTATGAATTCGATCCATATTATATGAATCCTTTGTTGGATGAATGCTTAATACTTTGAAATTGTTGAATTATAGAACTATGCCGCCCAAGAAGGCTGTGACTGAGGATGATGTACGTAGGATTATTACGGAGCAAGTTACCGCATCTATGACTGAATTTATGGCTAATGCTAGAAATGAAGCTGGCGGTAGTGGAGCTGGCGGTAGTGGAGCTGGCGGTAGTGGAGCTGGCGGTAGTGGAGCTGGCGGTAGTGGAGCTGGCGGTAGTGGAATTGGCGGTACTAATGTGAATGTGAATGCTAATAATGTGAATGCTAATGCTGGAGGAAATGTAGGAGGACTTGGAACTAATGCACCTGAAGTTGGTGGTTGTACTTATGTGACGTTTATGAAGTGTGAACCTCTACCTTTTAATGGAACTGAAGGTGCTGTAGGACTAAGCCAGTGGATTGAAAAGATTGAATCGGTGTTTAGGATTAGTAAGTGTAAGCAGGAAGATAAGGTGACTTTTGCTATGGCTACTCTTAAAGGTCGTGCGTTGACTTGGTGGAACGGGAGAATTGTTTTCATGGGTCTTGATGCTGCTAATGCTACTCCTTGGGCTGAAATCAAGAAGTGGATGACTTTGGAGTTTTGTCCTCGTAGTGTGATCATTAGGTTAGAACAGGAGTTGAATCATCTGAGAATGAAAGGTGTGGACATTGATAGTTACACGAATCGATTCCATGAGTTGGCCTTGCTATGTCCTCGATTGGTTGAACCCGAAGAGATCCGAATTGAGCAATATGTGAAAGGGTTGACCAGGAATATCCGGGGGGACGTAACATCATCTAAACCACTGACCATTGATGATGCTGTTCGAATGGCTTACCAACTCATTGGACAGATAATTCAGGATAAGGAAGATGAAGCCCGTGTTGGTGAGAAAAGAAAGGGAGACGGTGAGCGTGTAGATAGACGTGATTATAGGAAGAATTTCAATCGCCGTCAGAACCAGAGAAAGGGGAATGCAAATGCTCTTACCAACAATGCACCGCGCAACGATGATAGATGTCCTAAGTGTGGCAACAAGAGGCATGCTGGCGACTGCTGGAAGTGCCGAAATTGCGGAAAGCTTGGACACAAGGTTGAAAGGTGTAAGAAAGGGAACCATTTGCTTCAACTGTAATGAAGAAGGTCATAGGAAATCGGAATGCCCCAAGTTGAAAGCGATTGTACCTGGAAGAAACCCCCAGGGTGGTATCTACCAACTTGGAACAATTGAGGTGAAGAAAGAGGATCCAAATGTCGTTACCGGTACGTTTTACTCAACAATCATTATGCTGTTGCTTTATTCGATTCGGGTGCCGATAGGAGCTTTGTATCCACTAAATTTAGTGCCCTTATTGATATTGAACCTGTTGAGATAAGTACCAGTTACGAGGTGGAATTGGCTGATGGTAAATTAGTGAAAACTAATAAGCTATTAGAAGGATGCTCTCTAAATCTCTTAAACCATTCCTTTCCGATTGATTTGATGATGATAGAATTAGGTAGTTTTGATATTATTATTCGTATGGATTGGTTGTCGTTGAACAATGCTACTATTTTATGTGGAGAGAAGAAGGTTAAGATTCCTCTTAGGAATAGAACGTTAGTAATTGATGGTAGTCGAGGTGAATCCCGTTTGAAAATCGTTTCATGTATTAAAGTCCAAAAGTACATCAGGAACGGTTGTGAGTTATTTTTAGCTCAAGTGACCGGGAATGAGTCTAGGGAGAAACGATTGGAAGATGTACCTATTATTTGTGAATTTCCTGAGGTATTTCCTAAAGATTTACCCGGACTTCCACCGATAAGGCAAGTAGAGTTTCGAATCGATTTAATTCCTGGTGCTGCACCGGTGGCACGTGCGCCTTACCGATTAGCCCCTTCTGAATTAAAGGAGTTATCTGAGCAACTTAAGGAGTTGTTTGATAAAGGTTTTATTCGACCGAGCTCGTCGCCTTGGGGAGCTCCAGTCTTGTTCGTTAAGAAGAAGGATGGATCTTTTTGTATGTGCATTGATTATAGGGAACTGAATAAGTTGACAATTAAGAATCGATATCCTTTACCTAGGATTGATGATTTGTTTGATCAACTGCAAGGATCTAGTGTGTATTCTAAGATAGATTTGCGGTCAGGATATCACCAACTTCGCGTCCGTGAAGAAGATATTCCTATAACTGCATTTAGAACTCGTTATGGACACTATGAATTTCAAGTAATGCCATTTGGGTTAACTAACGCACCTGCGGTTTTCATGGATTTAATGAATCGAGTGTGCAAGCCCTAATTGGATAAATTTGTGATTGTGTTTATTGACGATATTCTAATCTATTCTAAGAATGAAGATGAGCATAGAGAACATTTGAGGATTGTTTTGAATTTGTTGAAGGATGAAAGGTTGTATGCTAAGTTTTCGAAGTGTGATTTCTGGTTAGATTCTGTGCAATTTCTTGGTCATGTGATTAACAGAGATGGAATTCATGTTGATCCTGCAAAGGTTGAAGCTATTAAGAATTGGTCTGCACCGACAACGCCAACGGAAGTGCGACAGTTCTTAGGATTAGCTGGCTATTATAGGCGATTCATTAAAGAATTTTCTTTGATAGCTAAACCCTTGACTAAGCTTACTCAGAAGAATAAACCTTTCGTTTGGGGAAGTGATGAAGATGGAGCATTTCAGACATTGAAGCAAAAATTATGTAGTGCGCCAATCTTATCATTACCCGACGGGAGTGAAGATTTTGTAGTGTATTGTGATGCATCTCTTAGAGGTTATGGAGCTGTTTTGATGCAGAGGGAGAAAGTGATAGCTTATGCTTCTAGGCAATTAAGGAAGAATGAGGAGAATTATACTACTCATGATCTTGAGTTAGGAGCTGTAGTCTTTGCTCTTAGGTTGTGGAGACATTATCTGTATGGCACCAAGTGTACGGTATTCACCGATCACAAAAGCCTACAGTATATTCTCGACCAGAAGGAATTGAACATGAGGCAACGAAGATGGATAGAGTTGTTAAGTGATTATGATTGTGATATAAAATATCACCCAGGAAAAGCCAATGTTGTTGCTGATGCATTAAGTAGGAAAGATAGAGAGCCTATCAGGGTGCGTTCTCTAGTCTTGACCGTGCACAATAATTTGCCCGAGCAAATTAGAAATGCGCAAATAGAAGCTTGTAAGAAGGAGAATTTTGTTAATGAAGGGTTCCGAGGAGAAGCAGATCCTTTAGAGGTTAGAGCTGATGGAGTGAAATGTTTAAGAGGTCGTATGTGGATACCTAAGTTTGGAGGCTTAAGAGATTTGATTATGTTAGAATCCCATAAATCTAAGTATTCCATTCATCCGGGATCTGATAAGATGTACCATGATTTAAAGAAGTTGTACTGGTGGCCGAATATGAAAGCTGACATAGCTATGTATGTTCTTCAATGCTTGACTTGTGCTAGAGTTAAAGCTGAACATCAAAAACCATCAGGACTGCTTCAACAACCAAAGATTCCTGAATGGAAGTGGGAGCGAATTACGATGGACTTTATCACCAAGCTTCCTAGAACATCATCTGGAAACAATTCGATTTGGGTTATTGTCGATAGACTGACCAAATCAGCACACTTCATTCCGGTTAAGGAGCAGTTCTCACTGGAGAAGCTGACTCGAATATACCTTGATAATGTTGTATGCAAGCATGGAGTGCTTGTATCGATCATTTCAGATCGAGATCCTAGATTCGCAACGAATTTTTGGAAATCTCTCCAAAGATCTTTGGGAACGAATCTCGACATGAGCACTGCTTATCAACCCCAGACTGATGGGCAGAGTGAAAGGACGATACAAACACTGGAAGATATGTTGAGAGCTTGTGTGTTAGACTTTGGTAAGAATTGGGATAAACATTTGTCGTTAGCAGAGTTTTCGTATAACAATAGTTACCATTCTAGTATTAAGGCTGCACCGTTTGAAGCTTTGTATGGTAGGAAGTGTAGATCTCCTGTATGTTGGAGTGAAGTTGGGGATACCCAGCTCACGGGACCGGAATTGATCCGGGAGACTACGGAGATGATAGTTCAGATTAAGAATAGGTTGTTGACTGCCCGTAGTAGACAGAAAAGTTACGCGGATGTGCGGCGGAAGCCAATGGAGTTTGAAGTGGGTGACCGAGTAATGTTGAAAGTATCGCCATGGAAAGGCGTTATAAGATTTGGAAAACGAGGAAAATTGAATCCCCGTTATATTGGACCCTTTAAGATTTTATATAGAGTAGGTCCGGTGGCTTACAAACTAGAGTTACCCCCAGAACTTCATGGTGTTCACAACACATTCCATGTATCTAATCTGAAGAAATGTCTAGCAGTGAGTGATGAGAAAATTCCGTTAGGTAAGGTTCGAATAGATGGGAAGTTGCATTTTATCGAAGAGCCCGTAGAAGTTATGGACCGTGAGGTAAAGCAACTGAAACAAACTCGGATACCTATTGTCAAGATCCGATGGAATTCAAAGCATGGACCGGAGTATACTTGGGAACGAGAGGATGAAATGTGGAAGAAATATCCGCACCTCTTCGATTTCAATAAGAAACGGACATCCAAATGAAATGGATCACGAGGACGTTGATCCCTTTTAGGAGGAAAAGCTGTGACAAATCTAACATTTTCAGGTAGTGAAATATTTTCTCGTATAATATTTTGAAACTTATTTTTGTGTTGGTTGACGAACTCACAATTTACGGATTTAAATTTGGGCTTACGTGCATAATTTGGCGTCTTTTACGACTAAACCGGAAACCTTAGGATTACGTATTTACGTTTTTGAACTCCGTTTTTGATGAGACAATTTTTATTGGATTCGTTTTGTGACGGTGATTCATAATTTATAAAAACGTTTTTCGTAAAACAACCCGAGGGCACGCAAATCGAGAAAACTAGAATCGAGAAATACCCGTAAACTAGTGGGATGGGACAAAACACTTTGTCCCACCCCACTAGCAATATGGGACGGTAACTTGACACCACCACACATATGTGGCATCAAGTCTTAGCTAGCTTACAACATGTGTAAGCATATGCTTACACATTAAGCTAACCTTTCTCCACTAACACAAAACTAGCAAGTTGTTTCATTATACCATCATTCTTACATGCAATCCACTCTAAAATCCTCTCAACTCTCCCTCTCTTGCCGTCCCAAATAAGCCAACAAACACCATCATTGATCTTTTCTAGCCATAAACCACATGTTTACTAGTCCTATTAAGGTGTTCTCTTGAAGCCTTGATCATTTGGTGGCCATATTAACATCTTTGGAGGTGATTTGCTTGTGTCCTAGGGCTGATTTTCCAACCTATGTTCTTGATATTTGATGGTCTTGGAGATACTTGTTGTGTTCATCAAGTTCTTGCCTTCCTAAAACAAGAAATCCACTTGGATTAGTAAAGAAGATCATCCTCTACATTTTTCTCTTATTATTTTGTAAAGAACAAATGTATTTTCTTTCATTTTTTATATGTATATGATGTATATATGATGATAAAAATGTTGTGTGGGGATCAAGTGTTGACAAATATGCTTAAAAATGATGATAACTATAAGAAATGAAGCTAAAATCTTGACTATTTAGTTGGCTGTATAAAAACAGTAGATAACTAAAAGATGAACTGATAAAATTGCATGGTTTGATCTATTTACAGTAATTAGATGATGTTATACACATGTGAGAGTTTGCCATGCAATGGAATCAAAATAATGAGTGAGATATGATCAAAACAAGTTAGGTGGTGTAATCTGAATAAGCAGTTTTGTAGGGACTGTTAAGGCAACTTAGACTCAAAATGGGCAGTAGCTATAACTAAGTTATATGTAGCACATATTATGAAGAACATGTCATCCAAAAATGAGCTTCTAAGTCATTGTAAAACTCTAGATATGGTAAAAATGGTGAATATGAAGTTAAAAATCAGATTTTGGAAATAATGTTTATTATTATTATATAAGCACTCACATTATAATGTATAAAATGTAAAAATATAAACCCACTAACTTATAAAACTTATTTATATAAATGTATAAAAGGTTAATTAAATGGGTAAATTATATAAATGGTGGTAAAATAATATTTATAAGTAATAAAAACTATAAACTTGATTTTTACGACTTTTTCGGCTATCGCCGTAAAATTAACGTTTTTCGCCAAATAAAACTTAGACGACCAAACCCGTCTAATGTAAAGTTTATAAAAGTCATATACTGATGTATAGATAACTAAGACAAGTAAAAACCGATAAAACCCGAACTATAAGAATTACGGACATTTCCGAGCTAACTAAACCTAATGGACTAATAATTAGACTTAATAAGATAAATACTTGTAAAAAGAGCTTATTGGGCTTAACCCATTTGGGCCCAACATGAAAAATATATATACTGATCATATAGGTATAAAATGGGTAAAAACAAGTAAAAGAACTTATAAAAGAATTAATGGACTTAAAATAGGTAAAATCGATAAAACTAGTGAACTAGTAAGACGTTACCAAAATGTAAACACTAAAATGAGTAAACGAGGATATATAAACCCACTTGATCATCATCATATGTACAAAATCATCATATGTATATTGTTATTTTGATAAAAGTCATTGGACCGAGTCTAAGACCGATTATTATTTATATAGGTTTCCGTGACCGAAGCACGCCCGTAGCCGATAATCAGCCTTTCATTAACAACGTGAGTTCATAGCCTCGCACTCTTTTAAATGTTTTATAAAACGATTTGTAAACCCGCGAGGGAGATAACATGCTAGATTTTTATAAAAATAGAACACAAGTAGTCCCGATTGTATGCTTGATGATACGGACCCGAATGATGCTATGACCCTATATTCGAGACTAAAAGGATTATTAGTAGTTAGGTTATGTCACTTAAAGTCCCATTAGCATGAATTGTGAACTACCGGGATTTGGTAGACGCTTATGCATTTGATAGTACTATTTGGGGTCGATCACCCCAGTTCGCGCCTTGACGGTTGATCCCCGTCGTACCACATTGATTGGTAAGCGAATTTATGTATGAGAAGATTCCATAGCGTGATTTTTGTGACGACACGCTAACTTTGATGGGCAAATTGTTTGTCGGGTTCGCGGCCCGCTGTTTTCACAGTAAGGTAACAATGTCATGCGGCTAATAATAATCCTATAATCTATTCAATCTATATAATCTAAATAAACGATATGATACGACGCTATTAACGATGAATATATTACCTATCATGGTAATATAGAGACTGCGGTCTCATGGACGGTTTCAGATGTATGCTTGATTTATATATTGCCTGACTAGCAATATGTGGACTTACTTCCGATCTTATACTTGTGTTCTGATTTTAAATGAATATAAATGATTGTTTTATATAACGGTTTTTATTAAACTCTATGAATTCACTCGGCATTCGCTGATATGATTTTTTTACATGTTTTCTATCTCAGGTGCTTGAAGGTAATCCGGATGGAGATCGACTCTGATGGCCCACACTTAATATTAAAAATGTTCATTCGATCTGTGTTTTGTAAACTAAATGACCTGTATAATTTGGGACCTGTTGTACACTTTTGAAACTTTTTATCGAATGAATGTTTGTTAAACCTTGTACAACCATTTTTATGTGTTGTCTATGATTGGAGTTATTGTGCTATCCCGTAACACTCTGAAAGACCCTTCTGCTGTACCGATACGAAAAATGAGAGTGTTACAGTTCAACTGTAACACCCCCAAATTTATACAACTCAATACAGCGGAAGACTAGTTGGTGTTACGGGATAGCACATTACTCACATCATAGACAACGCATAAAAATCGCGTCGTTTAATAATAAATTATTTCCATTCATAAATATCAAAGTTACATCGGTCCCAAGTCATTATTTCATACAAAGTTTTACAAAGTATTTGAATGGAAAATATTGTTTAAGTGCGGGCCATGAATTCTTGTCGTGTTCCCGAGAATTACCTTCAAGTACCTGAGATAAAACATGTTAAAAGAAAAGGTCAGCGATAACGCCGAGTGAATTCATAGAGTTTAATAAATTCCATCAATATAACTTTGGAATAAAATTAGTACCAAAAATCAATTCGTGCAAATCATTGTAATAGGCCGTAAAATAGCCAAAATCATTTTATACAAATCTTTGTAATAGGCCATAAAATAGCCAAAGTCATTTTATATAAATCCTTATCGAAAATCATAATATAGGCATTTGCCTTAAAAATTATTATACGAGCCAATGTCGTAAAAACATCATACAATACGTCTTATGACGTTGTATAAAATCAAATAAAAACCGTTATATGAATATGGTTATGAAAACCAAAACACAAACATAATATCAATAGTATGACCCAGTATTGCTAGTCAGGCAATACATCGTAATTCGAAGCGTCTAATAGTATTTCGTTAGTTTTTGGATT
This sequence comes from Glebionis coronaria, assembly GCA_025667525.1. Taxonomy (NCBI): domain Eukaryota; kingdom Viridiplantae; phylum Streptophyta; class Magnoliopsida; order Asterales; family Asteraceae; genus Glebionis; species Glebionis coronaria. The sequence goes on from CM046874.1 coordinate 464,041,240, forward strand.
ATTATAAGCCGCATGACATTGTTACCTTACTAAACCAACAACGGGTAGCTAACCCGATACCAATTTTGCCCATCTAAAGTAGCGTGTCGTCACAAAGGTCACGCTATGGAAATCTTCTCATACATAAATTCGCTTACCAATCAATGTGGCACGACGGGGATCAACCGTCAAGGCGCGAACTGGGGTGATCGTCCCCAAATAGTACTATTAAATGCATAAGCGTCTACCAAATCCCGGTAGTTCACAATTCATGCTAATGGGACTTTTAGTGACATAACCTAACTTTAATAATCCATTTAATTTCATCTATCGGGTCCTTTAATCATTTATCGGGTCATACAATCGGGTCATTCAATCATTCGGGTCCAAATCAATAAACAAACAATCGGGACAAATGGTGTCCTAATTTACAAAAATACTAACATGTTATCTCCCTCGCGGGTTTATAAAACATTTATAAAAACATTTAAAAGAGTGCGAGGCTATGAACTCACGTTGATGTGGGAAGGCGGGTTATCGGCAATTCGAACGTACGGTACGTGCTTCAATCACGGAAACCTAGACAAATAATACTCGTCTTAGACTCATGTCCAATGACTATATAAAAATAACAATTATGTATACATATGATGATTATATATATATGATGATCAAGTGGGTTTACATATTCTCGTTTACTCATTTTAGTGTTATATGTCGATAACTTTTATACTAGTTTACTAGTTTCACCTATTTTCGTGTTTTAAGTCCAATAAACTTATTATAAGTTCTTTAACTCTTATTAATCCTTTTCACACTTATATTATCAGTAGTTAAACTTTACAAGTTGGGCCCAATGGGTTAAGCCCAATAAGTTCTTTTTACAAGTTTTTATCTTATTAAGTCCAATTATTAGTCCAATATGTTTATTTAGCTCGTAAATGTCCGTATTTCTTATAGTTCCGGTTTTATCGGTTTTTACTTGTATTAGTTACCTATACATCAGTATATGACTTTTATAAACTTTACATTAGACGGGTTTGGTCGTCTAAGTTTTATTTGGCGAAAAACGTTAATTTTACGGCGATAGCCGAAAAAGTCGTAAAAATCAAGTTTATAGTTTTTATTACTTATAAATATTATTTTACCACCATTTATATAATTTACCCATTTAATTAACCTTTTATACATTTAAATAAATAAGTTTTATAAGTTAGTGGTTTTATATTTTTACATTTTATACATTATAATGTGAGTGCTTATATAATATTAATAAACATTATTTCCAAAAATCTGATTTTTAACTTCATGTTCACCATTTTTAACATATCTAGAGTTCTATAATGAATTAGAAGCTCATTTTTGGATGGCATGATCTTCATAATATGTGCAACATTTAACTTAGTTATAGCTACTGCCCATTTTGAGTTTAAGTTGCCTTAACAGTCCCTACAAAACTGCTTATTCAGATTAGACCACCTAACTTGTTTTGATCATATCTCACTCATTATTTTGATGCCATTGCATGGCCAACTCTCACATGTGTATAACATCTTCTACTTACTGTAAATGGATCAAACCATGCAATTTTATTAGTTCATCTTTTAGTTATCTACTGTTTTTATACAGCCAACTAAATAGTCAAGATTTTAACCTTGTTTCTTATGGTTTTTCACCTTTTTAATCATGTTTATCAACAACAAATCCCCACATAACATTTTTATCATCATATAATCATCATAAATATATACAATAGGAAATAAAATACATGTTTACATAATCAAAATAACAAGAAGTTGAGGAGGACAATCTTTATACCACCAAGTCGATGTAGGTCATGATTTTGACATGGTTTTTGATGGAGAAACTTGTAGACAACCATGACCATCTTCAAGACCACCATTCTTCATATACTCCTTGTGGAAAATCAGCCCCAAGACACCATGTATACTCCTCCTTGGATGTTATAATCACCACCATTCAAGAGAGCTTTAAGAGGGCTTCAACATAGGTAGAAATAACATAGGATTTTGTGGTTGATTTTGATCAATGGTGGTGTTGGATGATGAATATGGGACGGCCAAAATGGGGAGATGAGAGAGTTTGTGAGTTGATTGCATGGTGTAAATGAGTTGCTAGTTTGAAGTGTTAGTGGTTTTGTGAAGTCTTAGCTTACACATTAAGCTAAGACATGTGTTAGCTAGTTTGTTGAGATTTTGACACATCATAGATGTGTGGTAGCAAGTGTTGGCCAGTTTTGGGGGTGGGACAAGTGTCCCACTTGTCTCATCCCCAATTATTTACGGGTACTCCTCGATTCTAGTTTCCTCGATTTGCGTGCCCTCGGGTCGTTTTACGAAAAACGTTTTTATAAATTATGAATCAACGTCACAAAACGAATCCAATAAAAATTGTCTCATCAAAAACGGAGTTCGAAAACGTAAATACGTAATCCTAAGGTTTCCGGTTTAGTCGTGAAGGACGTTAAAATAAAATCGTAAGTCCTAATCTCTTCTCGTAAATTTGTGAGTTTATGAACCAACACAAATTTAAAACTCCAAAATAATATTCATGGACAAATTTATTTTTCTGAAATGTCGGACTGTCACCAAAGACGGTGTATGTAAACGTAAGCATGTAACGTAGAATCCTCCGGTTTAAACGTAGTTGATGCTACTTCAAGACGTAAATCCAATTTACTTCCCAAAAATAAGTGAGTTCATATTGTAACATTAAAATAATGTTTATAAATAATATTTGAGGATAAAATATCAATCGTAAATTGACGGATTGTCACAGCATTTACCCCTAAACAGGATCTTTGTCCTCAAAGATCATCTTACTACTCGCTTCTTATAGAGTTAAAGCCATGTGGGTATTTCCTCCACATTCGGTCTTTTCTCACCAGTTCAATTACAATACGCGAGTTTCATCAAACATAACCACAAGAATAAGATCAGGCTTAATGTTGACTTACTTTCTCTATCCATGATGTTCACGGGTTTTTGATGAATGCAACTTTTCGCCGATCTAAGCTCTACTAAGAATAATCAGAATTTCACTTGATAGATATTCCATCAAGTTCGATATACGAAACATAATTTACGCAGTCTTTGAAGTCCTAGGGTAGATCCAGCTTATATGCCTTTCAAACCAATCTTTTACATCATTTCAATGGTCCCATACAACGGGGACTTATATCCCATGATTTGTCAGATCATGAATTCATTTTTCCAAGTTTAAAAATTGTGGCATAACTTCGCTACCCATTTGGTACTTCAAGATCTACATTTCATATTCACATAACCTCTTGCCCACTACTGGCAGCCAATAACCAGATCCTAATTTCAACAATCATTTCAGATTTCGCGGGTCGGGTATTTTGTAAAGTTCGGTTCGCCATCATAGGAAACCTTAAACCTAAAAGACATGTCCAACTCACAATGGGTGTTTGTCGGGTGTCTTTATCTCAACTCCTGCTTACAGATGCTCTAATATTTAGATCCTAACAAGATTCGACCTCAATCCTAATACGATGATTATCAATGATAATCCTTCCAAAGGAAAACGATTATACGGTTTATTGCCAAAGGTCAATCATTCAAACATAAAACAACACTTATATTACTTGCATCGTTACTTTACCTCGTCCTTTCGATTTGGGGTGGTAAAAAGTACTTTCATCAAGGTTCGTTCTCAATGATTTCTGAGCAAATCCCTAGAAATTCAATGCGAAGCGAGGATCTTGATAAAGATATTCGATACAGGCGCACTATGTTTACATAACTCTTTTGCATTTATCATTAACGGGAATGATATTAGCAGATTTGGTCAGTCTGTCGACGATGACCCAAATCGAATCAAATTCAGATGATGACCTTTGCAATAGCTAGGCGTTTACTAATGTATGAGGCGATGTCTGCCTTCATATTTTGCCATTAGTACAACTTCTTCAGACAAAGATACTTTTAGTCGTAAAAGACATAAATAGAATACTTATACTTACAAATTCCAATATAACTATATCTCACAATGTCCATATTCAGGCAATCACAAGTGGCCTTTAAAACATTAAACGCTATCGGCTTCACAATTCTAATGGTTCACATTAGCCGCGAACCGCTTTTTATTATCTATATTATCCTTCTTATAAGCATTGTTTATTTTTATATCGTTCGGAAATTTATTTTGCACCTTCATTATTAAGAAATATATCCTAATTGGTTCTTTATCCTTTTTATATAATACGTCAGTATCTATATTCACTTCTCATGATGATGTGATTATCGTGTTCACAATTCACTCAAATATTCTTTCTATATTATGCGTTAGTAATTACGTTCACCTTCCTGATGAAATAAATATCACAACCGTATTTATTCAAAATTCTTTCTTCATATCTTCTATGTTTTAGTTCCGTTTTTACTATCATTTTTATCCGTTTTGCTCAATCCGACGTTTTAAGGCGTCGATAATTATTGCTAGTAATTAAATAATAAGTATTTAATTTTTATGAAACGTAAACATAAAAAGTTTTTAAATTTTCTCAGTTTGTCCAATTATAGGAAAATGTTCAAAAGAATAAATTTGAATTTAATTATCACGATTTTTATTAATTTACTGAAAATAATTAGTGAGATTCGTAAATGTTCGAAAAATATTTATTTATACTTTGGTCACAATTTTCTTAGTTGAAAAGCAAAAATTTTCGTTTCAAATTCCAAGTTAAGGTTTAAATGGTTTCCTTAATCCTTCTTAGATTGTCTTAAGGTATACACAAACATTTACCCCTAAACAGAAGTTTAGTTAAATGTTTAGTGTATAAGGGGATAATCCCTTAAAATCCTTTGTTAAAACATTTGTCAAAATATATTCGCACTTTCTTTTTAGTAAAACCCAAAGTCTTAAAAGGGCTCTTAATTTTTGAAGAGTCTATATGCATACATCTTACCATTATTAATCCAACGGTCATTTTATGTAAAGGATTAAGTTTTTAATCCCTAAGCGTTAATGGTTCTAATCTTTGAAAAGTCAATATAGCTTCCATTATCTATTAATTACACGGTTAAATCATATAAAGGATTAAGTCCTTAATCACATGTTAAATATTTAAGGTACATGTTTTCATTGTTCGGCCAATTCAGGGTAATCTATAAATAATTATTAACTCATTCTTACTCTTATAAACAAACAAATAGTCCTTAATTATCACAAGCATGAATTTATCAAATTACAGCCTACACACGTGATTCACCAAATTATGAATGCTACATGTGCATTGATCAATCCAAACGACATCACGTGGAACTCATAATGTTCATTACAAGCACCGGATGTAGTGATTGGAATAGAAAATCTCTTTCGCAGATGCGAAGTTGATGATAACCATGCTATGGATCAAATTTGCTAGAACCTTGTAAATGATCGAACAATTCTTCCATTTCGAGTTATGGATATCGTTTTCGATTGTCAATTTACTCAGTCACAGTATTCTATAAATATAAGGAAAGATAACACCATAGCTCTTCAGGATGACAGGCTTGGTATAATAAAATCTTTCTCCGACAACTCTCAGTTGTACGGTAATTCCTTTAATTTAGATGGTGCTGACGCACAGTGCACAAGCCATAGGTGCAACACCGGGAATATAATCAAATACCAAATTCTACTTGCCTTAATGGCGAAAGTCTAGGTAATTCACCAACAAATACTTCCTAAAGTTTCAGATAACCGAAACATCTTTTAATAAATTCATATTAGGTTCTTTCTAGATTATAATATCTATGACTAATTCACAACCAATCACAATATAATCTCAAGTCTAAATACAGGATATGATCATCCGTCAAGAATTATTTTGTTCACTTTTGATAATCAACATCTTATCGTTTAGGGGAATTCTATTCGATTTCCCATCAATTAAGACAATGTTGTCATGTCATAATCAATCAATCCATTCTACCGGCATTATCAACCTTTCAGTTTCATTGCCGTCGATAAGATGTGAACTTCTCAAAAGACTGATAATAACTCATAATCCTTCATAAATTCAAGGATATATGGAGACACAACTACCATCTAAAGAGTAAGGTCAACGCATAATCTACGCGAGAGAACTTCAAATCAGATTCAGACGAAAACATTTAACGAATATGAATATATCCCATGTTTTCATAATTTGAGTACGCATTCGAAAGCTCCTCGGATCGTTACCCAGGTCATTCAAATGAAATCAATTCAAAAGAAATGATAGGAACGTCGATACATCCAGTCGGGTATCAACACTCGATAATCAAATACTTTTCCTAAGAATCTCACTACGGGAGAATTAGACAAGAAAGAATTGTCAATTGTCAAATAAGACAATTTCCACAGATGAGTAAATTCGACTCAGAAGAATAAATAGTACAGGCACATATGTAGGTGTCCCTAACAATATGTCCCTATTTTGTACTTTTTGCAGATCTCATACAATTTAATCTTTCACAATCTTCAAAGAAAATTTAGTGTTTATTCATTAGTTTTATGGTGACTACTAGTCAGTCTTGCATGGTCCATTCCAAATTGTATGTAGGCGCGCAACTATATACAATTTCAAGATTAACGATGCAATACTCAGTTCGTCAAAATTTTATCATCATGTTTATAATAAGAACATTTTCATGCTTAATTCTTAAATAAGAATCAAAGATATATTTACAAAGATTTTCTTTGTTATGGAAATAATTAAGTTTCCAAAGTGTCTCATAAACAACTTCATTTTGATATCAATCACTTATAAATCTCACTTTGAATAATCCTTATTGTGTTGAAAAATGAATTTTCTCAAAGGATACCGTTTTAACTTTATAAAAACAATGAGTGATCTGCAAAAGGAGTGACGAAGAGTTGTTTACCAAGAACTTAACTACAATATAATGGGAAATGAGATTAGCCAAATAATCATGAGGTTCATGACCTTAATGGCGCTCAAAAGAATAATCCACAACGTAACTCAATTCAAGATGAGTACTTGTTCAATGGTTGCATCACTAATGCGAACATTAGGATGAAGCAATAAAAGATAGATAACATCGATACATGTAGAATTTAGCAATCAAATGTAGTCTTTTTATTAATCACAAACAAGTCAAAATTGTACCGTAACACATTACGTGTCACTATGTCATAGAATTCTCAGAACTCATCCTACCAACTGATATCTCAGTTAAGTTAGGGATTCTTAAAAGATACCACAATGAATACTAATCTACAAGAGTCATTAGGTGTTTCACATGTCCCGAAAGATCCATCGGTCTCAATTCAGAAGAAGATTTCTTCAATTTATTTATTGGACACTAGGCATCCTCGTGAGTGGACAATGGCTTAGGAACAACCCTTAACACAAAACCTACAATCAATTAAAACCTTATAATTCAATCTCAAAACTTAACGACTTCTATTAATAATCTCATATTCCATACGGGTTAAATTTTACTTTATTCAAGTTTCAACCAATTTTATACTCAATTCAATATCCTACCTCATATTCCAATACTTTCAATCTTATTCTTCGGCCTTGTAAAGGCAATAAAAGCTCAATATGATCAATACTTAATTCCAATCCTATAGCTCTTACAACAACAATTATCAAAATGAGTCACTAGTATGAGATGACTCACACATTCAATTAGACTTCTCGGAAAGGTATTAGTGGCATGAGGCTTTTTGGGTAATGGTTCCAATAACAGCCTCAAGTGCAACATTCACCCTTTCGATTTCAAATTTAAGAATTGGATGACAACGAATCAGATGACATCTTTCCAGGTGATAACGTTTTGGTCAAACTCCACTCTATAAGGAAAGATCGTCATGACATAGATATCATATTTAATCTCGCCAATTCTTTTTCAATATCACGATCAACTAATATCTACACTTCTACGAATATCAACCATTTGTTAGGATTATAAACATCCACAACTTGGTTTAGATCTAGGATAGCTAGAATTCCTACGAGAATAGCTTCGATTAATTTACTAGGGGATTTAGGGTTACTTGTGACAATCTACGTCGTATAAATATCTCGTATAAAAATCAAAATAATCATCAAACAATCATGTAATAAAATTACATCATATGTATATATATAATCCAAGTTATATATATATTAAAATAACACTTCTCAGTCTTGGCCTTGTCGGTAACTCGGGAATTCTTCGGCACCGTTATAGTCAAAAGATTTTTAGACATTTTTAGAAAAATGTTTATAGTTAAAAGATTTTGAAAAGTTTTATTCAAAACCTTAGTTTTAAAAATCTTTCGTTCTCTATAACGAGAGCTCTGGTACCAAACTGTAACACCCCCAAATTTATACAACTCAATACAGCGGAAGACTAGTTGGTGTTACGGGATAGCACATTACTCACATCATAGACAACGCATAAAAATCGCGTCGTTTAATAATAAATTATTTCCATTCATAAATATCAAAGTTACATCGGTCCCAAGTCATTATTTTATACAAAGTTTTACAAAGTATTTGAACGGAAAATATTGTTTAAGTGCGGGCCATGAATTCTTGTCGTGTTCCCGAGAATTACCTTCAAGTACCTGAGATAAAACATGTTAAAAGAAAAGGTCAGCGATAACGCCGAGTGAATTCATAGAGTTTAATAAATTCCATCAATATAACTTTGGTATAAAATTAGTACCAAAAATCAATTCGTACAAATCATTGTAATAGGCCGTAACATAGCCAAAATCATTTTATACAAATCTTTGTAATAGGCCATAAAATAGCCAAAGTCATTTTATATAAATCCTTATCGAAAATCATAATATAGGCATTTGCCTTAAAAATTATTATACGAGCCAATGTCGTAAAAACATCATACAATACGTCTTATGACGTTGTATAAAATCAAATAAAAACCGTTATATGAATATGGTTATGAAAACCAAAACACAAACATAATATCAATAGTATGACCCAGTATTGCTAGTCAGGCAATACATCGTAATTCGAAGCGTCTAATAGTATTTCGTTAGTTTTTGGATTATTATAAGCCGCATGACATTGTTACCTTACTAAACCAACAACGGGTAGCTAACCCGATACCAATTTTGCCCATCTAAAGTAGCGTGTCGTCACAAAGGTCACGCTATGGAAATCTTCTCATACATAAATTCGCTTACCAATCAATGTGGCACGACAGGGATCAACCGTCAAGGCGCGAACTGGGGTGATCGTCCCCAAATAGTACTGTTAAATGCATAAGCGTCTACCAAATCCCGGTAGTTCACAATTCATGCTAATGGGACTTTTAGTGACATAACCTAACTTTAATAATCCATTTAATTTCATCTATCGGGTCCTTTAATCATTTATCAGGTCATACAATCGGGTCATTCAATCATTCGGGTCCAAATCAATAAACAAACAATCGGGACAAATGGTGTCCTAATTTACAAAAATACTAACATGTTATCTCCCTCGCGGGTTTATAAAACATTTATAAAAACTTTTAAAAGAGTGCGAGGCTATGAACTCACGTTGATGTGGGAAGGCGGGTTATCGGCAATTCGGACGTACGGTACGTGCTTCAATCACGGAAACCTAGACAAATAATACTCGTCTTAGACTCATGTCCAATGACTTTATAAAAATAACAATTATGTATACATATGATGATTAAAATAATGAGTGAGATATGATCAAAACAAGTTAGGTGGTCTAATCTGAATAAGCAGTTTTGTAGGGACTGTTAAGGCAACTTAAACTCAAAATGGGCAGTATCTATAACTAAGTTAAATGTTACACATATTATGAAGATCATGCCATCCAAAAATGAGCTTCTAATTCATTATAGAACTCTAGATATGTTAAAAATGGTGAACATGAAGTTAAAAATCAGATTTTTGGAAATAATGTTTATTATTATTATATAAGCACTCACATTATAATGTATAAAATGTAAAAATATAAACCCACTAACTTATAAAACTTATTTATATAAATGTATAAAAGGTTAATTAAATGGGTAAATTATATAAATGGTGGTAAAATAATATTTATAAGTAATAAAAACTATAAACTTGATTTTTACGACTTTTTCGGCTATCGCCGTAAAATTAACGTTTTTCGCCAAATAAAACTTAGACGACCAAACCCGTCTAATGTAAAGTTTATAAAAGTTATATACTGATGTATAGATAACTAATACAAGTAAAAACCGATAAAACTCGAACTATAAGAAATACGGACATTTACGAGCTAAATAAACATATTGGACTAATAATTGGACTTAATAAGATAAATACTTGTAAAAAGAACTTATTGGACTTAACCCATTTAGGCCCAACTTGTAAAGTTTAACTACTGATAATATAAGTGTGAAAAGGATTAATAAGAGTTTAAGAACTTATAATAGGCTTATTGGACCTAAAACACGAAAATAGGTGAAACTAGTAAACTAGTATAAAAGTTATCGACATATAACACTAAAATGAGTAAACGAGAATATGTAAACCCACTTGATCATCATATATATATAATCATCATATGTATACATAATTGTTATTTTTATAAAGTCATTGGACATGAGTCTAAGACGAGTATTATTTGTCTAGGTTTCCGTGATTGAAGCACGTACCGTACGTCCGAATTGCCGATAACCCGCCTTCCCACATCAACGTGAGTTCATAGCCTCGCACTCTTTTAAATGTTTTTATAAATGTTTTATAAACCCGCGAGGGAGATAACATGTTAGTTTTTATAAAATTAGGACACCATTTGTCCCGATTGCTTGTTTATTGATTTGGACCCGAATGATTGAATGACCCGATTGTATGACCCGATAAATGATTAAAGGACCCAATAGATGAAATCAAATGGATTATTAAAGTTAGGTTATGTCACTAAAAGTCCCATTAGCATGAATTGTGAACTACCGGGATTTGGTAGACGCTTATGCATTTAATACTACTATTTGGGGACGATCACCCCAGTTCGCGCCTTGACGGTTGATCCCCGTCGTGCCACATTGATTGGTAAGCGAATTTATGTATGAGAAGATTTCCATAGCGTGACCTTTGTGACGACACACTACTTTAGATGGGCAAAATTGGTATCGGGTTAGCTACCCGTTTTGGTTTTAGTAAGGTAACAATGTCATGCGGCTTATAATAATCTAATCACCGAAATATTACTAGACGCTCCGAATTACGATGTATTGCCTGACTAGCAATACAGGGTCATACTATTGATATTATGTTGTGTTTTGGTTTTCATAACCATATTCATATCACGGTTTTTATTTGATTTTATACAACGTCATAAGACGTATTGTATGACGTTTTTACGACATTGGCTCGTATAATGATTTTTAATGCTTTTTATAACCATATTCATTAAGTTTACAAAACACAAATCGAATGAACATTTTTAATATTAAGTGTGGGCCATCAGAGTCGATCTCCATCCGGATTACCTTCAAGCACCTGAGATAGAAAACATGCAAAAAAATCATATCAGCGAATGCCGAGTGAATTCATAGAGTTTAATGAAAACCGTTAGATAAAACAATCATTTATATTCATTTAAAATCATAACACAAGTATAATATCGGAAGTAAGTCCACATATTGCTAGTCAGGCAATATATAAATCAAGCATACATCTGAAACCGTCCATGAGACCGCAGTCTCTATATTACCATGATAGGTAATATATTCATCGTTAATAGCGTCGTATCATATCGTTTATTTAGATTATATAGATTGAATAGATTATAGGATTATTATTAGCCGCATGACATTGTTACCTTACTGTGAAAACAGCGGGCCGCGAACCCGACAAACAATTTGCCCATCTAAGTTAGCGTGTCGTCACAAAAATCATGCTATGGAATCTTCTCATACATAAATTCGCTTACCAATCAATGTGGTACGACGGGGATCAACCGTCAAGGCGCGAACTGGGGTGATTGTCCCCAAATAGTACTATCAAATGCATAAGCGTCTACCAAATCCCGGTAGTTCACAATTCATGCTAATGGGACTTTAAGTGACATAACCTAACTACTAATAATCCTTTTAGTCTCGAATATAGGATCATAGCATCATTCGGGTCCATATCATTTAGCATACAATCGGGACTACTTGTGTTCTATTTTTATAAAAATCTAGCATGTTATCTCCCTCGCGGGTTTACAAATCATTTTATAAAACATTTAAAAGAGTGCGAGGCTATGAACTCACGTTGTTAATGAAAGGCGGATTATCGGCTACGGGCGTGCTTCGGTCACGGAAACCTATATAAATAATAATCGGTCTTAGACTCGGTCCAATGACTTTTATCAAAATAACAATATACATATGATGATTTTGTACATATGATGATGATCAAGTGGGTTTATATATCCTCGTTTACTCATTTTAGTGTTTACGTTTTGGTAACGTCTTACTAGTTCACTAGTTTTATCGATTTTACCTATTTTAAGTCCATTAATTCTTTTATAAGTTCTTTTATTTGTTTTTACCCATTTTATACCTATATGATCAGTATATATATTTTTCATGTTGGGCCCAAATGGGTTAAGCCCAATAAGCTCTTTTTACAAGTATTTATCTTATTAAGTCTAATTATTAGTCCAATAGGTTTAGTTAGCTCGTAAATGTCCGTAATTCTTATAGTTCGGGTTTTATCGGTTTTTACTTGTCTTAGTTATCTATACATCAGTATATGACTTTTATAAACTTCACATTAGACGGGTTTGGTCTTCTAAGTTTTATTTGGTGAAAAACGTTAATTTTACGACGATAGCCGAAAAAGTCGTAAAAATCAAGTTTATAGTTTTTATTACTTATAAATATTATTTTTACCACCATTTATATAATTTACCCATTTAATTAACCTTTTATACATTTATATAGATAAGTTTTATAAGTTAGTGGGTTTATATTTTTACATTTTATAAATTATAATGTGAGTGCTTATATAATAATAATAAACATTATTTCCAAAATCTGATTTTTAACTTCATGTTCACCATTTTTACCATATCTAGAGTTCTACAATGACTTAGAAGCTCATTTTTGGATGACAAGTTCTTCATAATATGTGCTACATATAACTTAGTTATAGCTACTTCCCATTTTGAGTTTAAGTTGCCTTAAAAGTCCCTACAAAACTGCTTATTCAGATTACACCACCTAACTTGTTTTGATCATATCTCACTCATTATTTTGATTCCATTGCATGGCCAACTCTCACATGTGTATAACATCATCTACTTACTGTAAATGGATCAAACCATGCAATTTTATCAGTTCATCGTTTAGTTATCTACTGTTTTTATACAGCCAACTAATTAGTCAAGATTTTAGCTTCATTTCTTATAGTTATCATCATTTTTAAGCATATTTATCAACACTTGATCCCCACACAACATTTTTATCATCATATATACATCATATACATATACAAAATGAAAGAAAATACATTTGTTCTTTACAAAATAATAAGAGAAAAATGTAGAGGATGATCTTCTTTACCAATCCAGGTGGATTTCTTGTTTTAGGAAGGCAAGAACTTGATGAACACAACAAGTATCTCCAAGACCATCAAATATCAAGAACATAGGTTGGAAAATCAGCCCTAGGACACAAGCAAATCACCTCCAAAGTTGTTAATATGGCCACCAAATGATCAAGGCTTCAAGAGAACACCTTAATAAGACTAGTAAACATGTGGTTTATGGCTAGAAAAGATCAATGATGGTGTTTGTTGGCTTATTTGGGACCGCAAGAGAGGGAGAGTTGAGAGGATTTTAGAGTGGATTGCATGTAAGAATGATGGTATAATGAAACAACTTGCTAGTTTTGTGTTAGTGGAGAAAGGTTAAGCTTAAAGTGTAAGCTAGCTTACACTTGGTGTAAGTTAGCTAAACTTGATGCCACCTAAGGGTTGTGGTGTCAAGTTTGGCCGTCCCATATTGCTAGTGGGGTGGGCAACACATAAAAATGGTTGTACAAGGTTTAACAAACATTCATTCGATAAAAATTTTCAAAAGCGTACAACAGGTCCCAAATTATACAGGTCATTAAGTTTACAAAACACAGATCGAATGAACATTTTTAATATTAAGTGTGGGCCATCAGAGTCGATCTCCATCCGGATTACCTTCAAGCACCTGAGATAGAAAACATGCAAAAATCATATCAGCGAATGCCGAGTGAATTCATAGAGTTTAATGAAAACCGTTATATAAAACAATCATTTACATTCATTTAAAATCAGAACACAAGTATAATATCGGAAGTAAGTCCACATATTGCTAGTCAGGCAATATATATCAAGCATACATCTGAAACCGTCCATGAGACCGTAGTCTCTATATTACCATGATAGGTAATATATTCATCGTTAATAGCGTCGTATCATATCGTTTATTTAGATTACATAGATTGAATAGATTTTAGGATTATTATTAGCCGCATGACATTGTTACCTTACTATGAAAACAGCGGGCCGCGAACCCGACAAACAATTTGCCCATCTAAGTTAGCGTGTCGTCACAAAAATCACGCTATGGAATCTTCTCATACATAAATTCGCTTACCAATCAATGTGGTACGACGGGGATCAACCGTCAAGGCGCGAACTGGGGTGATCGTCCCCAAATAGTACTATCAAATGCATAAGCGTCTACCAAATCCCGGTAGTTCACAATTCATGCTAATGGGACTTTAAGTGACATAAGCTAACTACTAATAATCCTTTTAGTCTCGAATATAGGGTCATAGCATCATTCGGGTCCATATCATTTAGCATACAATCGGGACTACTTGTGTTCTATTTTTATAAAAATCTAGCATGTTATCTCCCTCGCGGGTTTACAAATCATTTTATAAAACATTTAAAAGAGTGCGAGGCTATGAACTCACGTTGTTAATGAAAGGCGGATTATCGGCCACGGGCGTGCTTCGGTCACGGAAACCTATATAAATAATAATCGGTCTTAGACTCGGTCCAATGACTTTTATCAAAATAACAATATACATATGATGATTTTGTACATATGATGATGATCAAGTGGGTTTATATATCCTCCTTTACTCATTTTAGTGTTTACGTTTTGGTAACGTCTTACTAGTTCACTAGTTTTATCGATTTTACCTATTTTAAGTCCATTAATTCTTTTATAAGTTCTTTTACTTGTTTTTACCCATTTTATACCTATATGATCAGTATATATATTTTTCATGTTGGGCCCAAATGGGTTAAGCCCAATAAGCTCTTTTTACAAGTATTTATCTTATTAAGTCTAATTATTAGTCCAATAGGTTTAGTTAGCTCGTAAATGTCCGTAATTCTTATACTTCGGGTTTTATCGGTTTTTACTTGTCTTTGTTATCTATACATCAGTATATGACTTTTATAAACTTTACATTAGACGGGTTTGGTCGTCTAAGTTTTATTTGGTGAAAAACGTTAATTTTACGGCGATAGCCGAAAAAGTCGTAAAAATCAAGTTTATAGTTTTTGTTACTTATAAATATTATTTTTACCACCATTTATATAATTTACCCATTTAATTAACCTTTTATACATTTATATAAATAAGTTTTATAAGTTAGTGGGTTTATATTTTTACATTTTATAAATTATAATGTGAGTGCTTATATAATAATAATAAACATTATTTCCAAAATCTGATTTTTAACTTCATGTTCACCATTTTTACCATATCTAGAGTTCTACAATGACTTAGAAGCTCATTTTTGGATGACAAGTTCTTCATAATATGTGCTAAATATAACTTAGTTATAGCTACTGCCCATTTTGAGTTTAAGTTGCCTTAACAGTCCATACAAAACTGCTTATTCAGATTACACCACCTAACTTGTTTTGATCATATCTCACTCATTATTTTGATTCCATTGTATGGCCAACTCTCACATGTGTATAACATCATCTACTTACTGTAAATAGATCAAACCATGCAATTTTATCAGTTCATCTTTTAGTTATCTACTGTTTTTATACAGCCAACTAAATAGTCAAGATTTTAGCTCCATTTCTTATAGTTATCATCATTTTTAAGCATATTTATTAACACTTGATCCCCACACAACATTTTTATCATCATATATACATCATATACATATACAAAATGAAAGAAAATACATTTGTTCTTTACAAAATAATAAGAGAAAAATGTAGAGGATGATCTTCTTTACCAATCCAAGTGGATTTCTTGTTTTAGGAAGGCAAGAACTTGATGAACACAACAAGTATCTCCAAGACCATCAAATATCAAGAACATAGGTTGGAAAATCAGCCCTAGGTAACTCATCCTCAGAATCAGACAAACAAACTGGTGGGGGCAAAGGCTCGCCCTCTGGAACATCATACGGATAAATAAGCTCAGCTTCCTCATCGTCATCAACCTCAACATCTATACCTACGTCCTCCTCGACATCCTCGTCGTCAATCTCGTCATCTAAATCATCTAACCCAATCTCATCCACATTCTCAATATCAGCATTCTCAATCTCCACATTCTCATTACCCACATTCTCAATCTCATTCTCTACTAAGTCAACCTGAGGGGCAATCTGATCTCCTAGTCCTAACTCGGGCTCGGGATCCTCAAATGGTTCCTCCTCATCATCAATATCAAAATCTACTAAGTCTAAATAAGGATCATCTTCTATATTAGGTTCGGGAATAGCATGGTTTTCTACAGGAATATGAGGGTCAGCCATGACAATCTGCATTTATATATATATCTCGTATTAGGATAACATACTAGTTAAACAATTACATAATGAAATCACGATATATACATATATATAAATTATATTATATATATTAAAATATATATCTTCTCAATAGGGCTTGTTGGTAACGTCGGAGATCTCTGGCACCGTTATAGTCAAAAGATTTTTCAAATATTTTCTCAAATGTTCTATGAATTTATTAAAAGATGTTTATGTTATCTGAAAATTTAGTAAATATTTGTTGGTAAATTACCTAGACTTTCGCCATTAAGGCAAGTTGAAATTGGTATTGATTATATTCCCGGTGCTGCACCTGTGACTTGTGCACTGTACGACAGCACCATCTGAATTTAAGGAATTACCGTACAACTGAGAGAGTTGTCGGAGAATGATTTTATTATACCAAGCCTGTCATCCCGAAGAGCTATGGTGTTATCATTCCTTATATTTATAGATTACTGTGAACTGAGTAAATTGAAAATCGAAAACGATATCCATAACTCGAAATGGAAGATTTGTTCGATCATTTACAAGGTTTTTGATCCACGGCATAGTTATCATCAACTTCGCATCTGCGAAAAAGATTATGTATTCCAATCACTACATCCGGTACTTGTAATGAACATTATGAGTTTCATGTGATGTCGTTTGGATTGATCAATGCACATGTAGCATTCATAATTTGGTGAATCACGTGTGTAGGCTGTAATTTGATAAATTCATGCTTGTGATCATTAAGGACTATTTGTTTATTTATAAGAGTAAGAATGAGTTAATAATTATTTATAGATTGCCCTGAATTGGCCGAACAATGAAAACATGTACCTTAAATAATTAACACATGATTAAAGACTTGAACCTTTACATGATTTGACTATGTGATTAATAGATAATGGAATATAAACTGACTCTTCAAAAATTAAGAGCCCTTTTAAAACTTTGGATTTTACCAAAAATGAATGGAAATATGTTTTGACAAATGTTTTAACAAAGGATTTTAAGGGATTATTCCCTTATACACAAACCATTTAACTAAACTTCTGTTTAGGGGTAAATGTTTGTGCATACCTCAAGACATCCTAAGAGGGATTGAGGAAACATTTAAACCATGACTTAAAATTTGAAACGAAAATTTTGCTTTTCAACTAAGAAACCTTTGACCAAAGTATAAACAAAGGTTTTTCGAACATTTACGGATCTTATTAAATATTTTCGATAAATCAACAAAAATCGTGATAATTAAATTCAAATTTATTCTTTTGAACATTTTCCTATAATTGGACAAACTGAGAAAATTTAAAAACTTTTTATCTTTACGTTTCATAAAAATTAAATACTTATTATTTAATTACTAGCAATAATTATCGACGCCTTAAAACGTCGGATTGAGCAAAACAGATAAAAATGATAGTAAAAACGGAACTAAAACATAGAAGATATGAAGAAAGAATTTTGAATAAATACGGTTGTGATATTTATTTCATCAGCCGAGTGAACGTAATTACCGACGCATAATATAGAAAGAATATTTGAGTGAATTGTGAACACGATAATCACATCATCATGAGAAGTGAATATAGATACTGACGTATTATATAAAAAGGATAAAGAACCAATTAGGATATATTTCTTAATAATGAAGGTGCAAAATAAATTGCCGAACGATATAAAAATAAACAATGCTTATAAGAAGGATAATATAGATAATAAAAAGCGGTTCGCGGCTAATGTGAACCATTAGAATTGAGAAGCCGATAGCGTTAAATGTTTTAAAGGCCATTTGTGATTGCCTGAATATGGACATTGTGAGATATAGTTATATTGGAATTTGTAAGTATAAGTATTCTATTGATGTCATTTACGACTAAAAGTATCTTTGTCTGAAGAAGTTGTACTAATGGCAAAATATGAAGGCAGACATCGCCTCATACATTAGTAAACGCCTAGCTATTGCAAAGGTCATCATATGAATTTGATTCGATTTGGGTCATCGTCGACAGACTGACCAAATCTGCTAATATCATTCCCGTTAATGATAAATGCAAAAGAGTTATGTAAACATAGTGCGCCTGTATCGAACATCTTTATCAAGATCCTCGCTTCGCATTGAATTTCTAGGGATTTGCTCAGAAATCATTGAGAACGAACCTTGATGAAAGTACTTTTTACCACCCCAAATCGAAGGGACGAGGTAAAGTAACGATGCAAGTAATATAAGCGTTGTTCTATGTTTGAATGATTGACCTTTGATAATAGACTGTATAATCGTTTTCCTTTGGAGAGATTATCATTGATAATTATCGTATTAGGATCGAGATCTAATCTTGTTAGGATCTAAATCTTAGAGCATCTGTAAGCAAGAGTTTAGATAAAGACACCCGACATACATCCATTGTGAGTTGGACATGTCTTTTAGGTTTAAGGTTTCCTATGATGGCGAACCTAACCTTGCAAAATACCCGACCCGCGAAATCTGAAATGATTGTTGAAATTAGGATTTGATTATTGATTGCCGGTAGTGGGCAAGAGGTTATGTGAATGTGAAATACAGATCTTGAAGTGCCAAATGGGTAGCGAAGTTATGCCACAATTTTTAACCTTGGAAAAATGAATTCATGATCTGACAAATCATGGGATATAAGTCCCCGTTGTTTGGGACCATTGAGATGATGAAAAAGTTGGGATTGAAAGGCATATAAGCTGGATCTACCCTAGGACTTCAAAGACTACGTGAATTATGTTTCGTATATCGAACTTGATGGAATATCTATCAAGTTAAAATCTGAATTCTTCTTAATAGAGCTTAGATCGGCGAAAAGTTGCATTCATCAGAAACTCGTGAACATCATGGATAGAGAAAGTAAGTCAACATTTAGCCTGATCTTATTCCCGTAGTTATGTTTGATGAAACTCGTGTATTATAATGGATTACACTTGTGAGAAAAGACCGAATGTGGAGGAAATACCCACATGGCTTTAACTCTATAAGAAGCGAGTAGTAAGATGATCTTTGAGGACAAAGATCCTGTTTAGGGGTAAATACTGTGACAATCCGTCAATTTACGATTGATATTTTATTCTCAAATATTATTTGAAAATATTATTTTAATGTTACAATATGAACTCACTTATTTTTTGGAAGAAACTTGGATTTACGTCTTGAAGTAGCATCGACTACGTCTAAACCGGAGGATTCAACGTTACGTGCTTACGTTTACATACACCGTCTTTGGTGACAGTCCGACATTTCAGAAAATAAATTTATCCGTGAATATTATTTTGGAGTTTTAAATTTGAGTTGGTTCATAAACTCACAAATTTACGAGAAGAGATTAGGACTTACGATTTTATTTTAACGTCCTTTACGACTAAACCGGAAACCCTAGGATTACGTATTTACGTTTTCGAACTCTGTTTTCGATGAGACAATTTTTATTGGATTCGTTTTGTGACGGTGATTCATAATTTATAAAAACGTCTTTCGTAAAACGACCCGAGGGCACACAAATCGAGGAAACTAGAATCGAGGAGTACCCGTAAATAAATGGGATGAGACAAGTGGGACACTTGTCCCACCCCCAAAACCGGCCAAAACAAGCTAACTAACACCCATGAGGTGTCAAGTTTAGCTAACACATCTTACACTTGTAACCAAGCTTACAAGTTAAGCTTCCCATCCATTAAAACCATCTACACCAAAACCACTCATTCATTCTCACAACATGCAAACAACTTCATTTTCTCCTCCCTCTCTCATGGTTGCCGTCCCATATGCTCAACCAAAACACCACATTCATACAAAATTTAACCATAAACATATGTTATAATTAACATATGTTAATCTCCATTCAAAAAGATGAAGATTGGTGCAAGTTATAACATCCAAGGAGGAGTTTTCATGGAGTAGTAGGGCTGATTTTCCACAAGGTATTCATGAAGATTGGTGATGTTGAAGATGGTCTTGGTGCATCATAAGTTTCTCCATCCAAAACCATGTCAAACTCATAACCTACATCAAGTTGGTGGTATAAAGATTGTTCTCCTCATCTTCTTGTTATTTTGATTATGTAAACATGTATTTTATTTCCTATTTTATATATTTATGATGCTTATATGATGATAAAAATTTTGTGGGGATTTGTTGTTGATAATCATGGATAAAAAGATGAAAAACTATAAGTAAAAATAGGTAAATCTTGTTTAAATAATAGACTGTATAAAAACAGTAGATAACTAAAAGATGAAAGGATAAAATTGCATGGTTTGATCCATTTACAGTAAGTAGATGATGTTATACACATGTGAGAGTTGGCCATGCAATGGAATCAAAATAATGAGTGAGATATGATCAAAACAAGTTGGGTGGTGTAATCTGAATAAGCAGTTTTGTAGGGACTGTTAAGGCAACTTAAACTCAAAATGGGCAGTAGCTATAACTAAGTTAAATGTAGCACATAATATGAAGATCATGCCATCCAAAAATGAGCTTCTAAGTCATTATAGAACTCTAGATATGGTAAAAATGGTGAACATGAAGTTAAAAATCAGATTTTTGGAAATAATGTTTATTAATATTATATAAGCACTCACATTATAATGTATAAAATGTAAAAATATAAACCCACTAACTTATAAAACTTATTTATATAAATGTATAAAAGGTTAATTAAATGGGTAAATTATATAAATGATGGTAAAATAATATTTATAAGTAATAAAAACTATAAACTTGATTTTTACGACTTTTTCGGCTATCGCCGTAAAATTAACGTTTTTCGCCAAATAAAACTTAGACGACCAAACCCGTCTAATGTAAAGTTTATAAAAGTCCTATACTTATGTATAGGTAACTAAGACAAGTAAAAACCGATAAAACCCAAACTATAAGAAATACGGACATTTACGAGCTAACTAAACATATTGAACTAATAGTTGGACTACATAAGATAAACACCCATAAAAAAGAACTTATTGGGCTTAACCCATTTGGACCCAACTTGAAAGTGTATGTACTGATAATATAAGTACAAAAAGGATTAATACAAGTTAAGAACTTATAATAGGCTTATTGGACCTAAAACACGTAAATAGGTAAAACGAGAAAACTAGTATAAAAGTTATCAACACATAACTCTAAAATGAGTAAACGAGAATATGTAAACCAACTTGATCATAATATATATATAATCATCATATGTATACATAATTGTTATTTTTATAAAGTCATTGGGCATGAGTCTAAGACAAGTATTATTTGTCTATGTTTCCGTGATTGAAGCACGTACCGTACGTCCGAATTGCCGATAACCCGCCTTCCCACATCAACGTGAGTTCATAGCCTCGCACTCTTTTAAATGTTTTTATAAATGTTTTATAAACCCGCGAGGGAGATAACATGTTAGTATTTTTGTAAATTAGGACACCATTTGTCCCGATTGTTTGTTTATTGATTTGGACCCGAATGATTGAATGACCCGATTGTATGACCCGATAAATGATTAAAGGACCCGATAGATGAAATTAAATGGATTATTAAAGTTAGGTTATGTCACTAAAAGTCCCATTAGCATGAATTGTGAACTACCGGGATTTGGTAGACGCTTATGCATTTAATAGTACTATTTGGGGACGATCACCCAAGTTCGCGCCTTGACGGTTGATCCCCGTCGTGCCACATTGATTGGTAAGCGAATTTATGTATGAGAAGATTTCCATAGCGTGACCTTTGTGACGACACGCTACTTTAGATGGGCAAAATTGGTATCGGGTTAGCTACCCGTTGTTGGTTTAGTAAGGTAACAATGTCATGCGGCTTATAATAATCCAAAAACTAACGAAATACTATTAGACGCTTCGAATTACGATGTATTGCCTGACTAGCAATACTGGGTCATACTATTGATATTATGTTTGTGTTTTGGTTTTCATAACCATATATATAACGGTTTTTATTTGATTTTATACAACGTCATAAGACGTATTGTATGATGTTTTTACGACATTGGCTCGTATAATAATTTTTAAGGCAAATGCCTATATTATGATTTTCGATAAGGATTTATATAAAATGACTTTGGCTATTTTATGGCCTATTACAAAGATTTGTATAAAATGATTTTGGCTATTTTACGGCCTATTACAATGATTTGTACGAATTGATTTTTGGTACTAATTTTATACCAAAGTTATATTGATGGAATTTATTAAACTCTATGAATTCACTCGGCGTTATCGCTGACCTTTTCTTTTAACATGTTTTATCTCAGGTACTTGAAGGTAATTCTCGGGAACACGACAAGAATTCATGGCCCGCACTTAAACAATATTTTCCATTCAAATACTTTGTAAAACTTTGTATGAAATAATGACTTGGGACCGATGTAACTTTGATATTTATGAATGGAAATAATTTATTATTAAACGACGCGATTTTTATGCGTTGTCTATGATGTGAGTAATGTGTTATCCCGTAACACCAACTAGTCTTCCGCTGTATTGAGTTGTATAAATTTGGGGGTGTTACAGTTTGGTATCAAACTGTAACACTCTCATTTTTTGTATCGGTACAGCGGAAGGGTCTTTCAGAGTGTTACGGGATAGCACAATAACTCCAATCATAGACAACACATAAAAATGGTTGTACAAGGTTTAACAAACATTCATTCGATAAAAAGTTTCAAAAGCGTACAACAGGTCCCAAATTATACAGGTCATTAAGTTTACAAAACACAGATCGAATGAACATTTTTAATATTAAGTGTGGGCCATCAGAGTCGATCTCCATCCGGATTACCTTCAAGCACCTGAGATAGAAAACATGCAAAAATCATATCAGCGAATGCCGAGTGAATTCATAGAGTTTAATGAAAACCGTTATATAAAACAATCATTTACATTAATTTAAAATCAGAACACAAGTATAATATCGGAAGTAAGTCCACATATTGCTAGTCAGGCAATATATATCAAGCATACATCTGAAACCGTCCATGAGACCGTAGTCTCTATATTACCATGATAGGTAATATATTCATCGTTAATAGCGTCGTATCATATCGTTTATTTAGATTACATACATTGAATAGATTTTAGGATTATTATTAGCCGCATGACATTGTTACCTTACTATGAAAACAGCGGGCCGCGAACCCGACAAACAATTTGCCCATCTAAGTTAGCGTGTCGTCACAAAAATCACGCTATGGAATCTTCTCATACATAAATTCGCTTACCAATCAATGTGGTACGACGGGAATCAACCGTCAAGGCGCGAACTGGGGTGATCGTCCCCAAATAGTACTATCAAATGCATAAGCGTCTACCAAATCCCGGTAGTTCACAATTCATGCTAATGGGACTTTAAGTGACATAACCTAACTACTAATAATCCTTTTAGTCTCGAA
Source organism: Glebionis coronaria (assembly GCA_025667525.1). Lineage (NCBI taxonomy): Eukaryota > Viridiplantae > Streptophyta > Magnoliopsida > Asterales > Asteraceae > Glebionis > Glebionis coronaria. Next base: position 464,065,388 of record CM046874.1, read on the forward strand.
TATAGGGTCATAGCATCATTCGGGTCCATATCATTTAGCATACAATCGGGACTACTTGTGTTCTATTTTTATAAAAATCTAGCATGTTATCTCCCTCGCGGGTTTACAAATCGTTTTATAAAACATTTAAAAGAGTGCAAGGCTATGAACTCACGTTGTTAATGAAAGGCGGATTATCGGCCACGGGCGTGCTTCGGTCACGGAAACCTATATAAATAATAATCGGTCTTAGACTCGGTCCAATGACTTTTATCAAAATAACAATATACATATGATGATTTTGTACATATGATGATGATCAAGTGGGTTTATATATCCTCGTTTACTCATTTTAGTGTTTACGTTTTGGTAACGTCTTACTAGTTCACTAGTTTTATCGATTTTACCTATTTTAAGTCCATTAATTCTTTTATAAGTTCTTTTACTTGTTTTTACCCATTTTATACCTATATGATCAGTATATATATTTTTCATGTTGGGCCCAAATGGGTTAAGCCCAATAAGCTCTTTTTACAAGTATTTATCTTATTAAGTCTAATTATTAGTCCAATAGGTTTAGTTAGCTCGTAAATGTCCGTAATTCTTATAGTTCGGGTTTTATCGGTTTTTACTTTTCTTAGTTATCTATACATCAGTATATTACTTTTATAAACTTTACATTAGACGGGTTTGGTCGTCTAAGTTTTATTTGGTGAAAAACGTTAATTTTACGGCGATAGCCGAAAAAGTCGTAAAAATCAAGTTTATAGTTTTTATTACTTATAAATATTATTTTTACCCCCATTTATATAATTTACCCATTTAATTAACCTTTTATACATTTATATAAATAAGTTTTATAAGTTAGTGGGTTTATATTTTTACATTTTATAAATTATAATGTGAGTGCTTATATAATAATAATAAACATTATTTCCAAAATCTGATTTTTAACTTCATGTTCACCATTTTTACCATATCTAGAGTTCTACAATGACTTAGAAGCTCATTTTTGGATGACAAGTTCTTCATAATATGTGCTACATATAACTTAGTTATAGCTACTGCCCATTTTGAGTTTAAGTTGCCTTAACAGTCCCTACAAAACTGCTTATTCAGATTACACTACCTAACTTGTTTTGATCATATCTCACTCATTATTTTGATTCCATTGCATGGCCAACTCTCACATGTGTATAACATCATCTACTTACTTTAAATAGATCAAACCATGCAATTTTATCAGTTTATCTTTTAGTTATCTACTGTTTTTATACAGCCAACTAAATAGTCAAGATTTTAGCTCCATTTCTTATAGTTATCATCATTTTTAAGCATATTTATTAACACTTGATCCCCACACAACATTTTTATCATCATATATACATCATATACATATATAAAATGAAAGAAAATACATTTGTTCTTTAAAAAATAATAAGAGAAAAATGTAGAGGATGATCTTCTTTACCAATCCAAGTGGATTTCTTGTTTTAGGAAGGCAAGAACTTGATGAACACAACAAGTATCTCCAAGACCATCAAATATCGAGAACATAGGTTGGAAAATAAGCCCTAGGACACAAGCAAATCACCTCCAAAGATGTTAATATGGCCACCAAATGATCAAGGCTTCAAGAGAACACCTTAATAGGACTAGTAAACATGTGGTTTATGGCTAGAAAAGATCAATGATGGTGTTTGTTGGCTTATTTGGGACGGCAAGAGAGGGAGAGTTGAGAGGATTTTAGAGTGGATTGCATGTAAGAATGATGGTATAATGAAACAACTTGCTAGTTTTGTGTTAGTGGAGAAAGGTTAGCTTAATGTGTAAGCATATGCTTACACATGTTGTAAGCTAGCTAAGACTTGATGCCACATATGTGTGGTGGTGTCAAGTTGCCGTCCCATATTGCTAGTGGGGTGGGACAAAGTGTTTTGTCCCATCTCACTAGTTTACGGGTATTTCTCGATTCTAGTTTTCTTGATTTGCGTGCCCTCGGGTTGTTTTACGAAAAACGTTTTTTATAAATTATGAATCACCGTCACAAAACGAATCCAATAAAAATTGTCTCATCAAAAACAGAGTTCAAAAACGTAAATACGTAATCCTAAGGTTTCCGGTTTAGTCGTAAAAGACGCCAAATTATGCACGTAAGCCCAAATTTAAATCCGTAAATTGTGAGTTCGTCAACCAACACAAAATAAGTTTCAAAATATTATACGAGAAAATATTTCACTACCTGAAAATGTTAGATTTGTCACAGCTTTTCCTCCTAAAAGGGATCAACGTCCTCGTGATCCATTTCATTTGGATGTCCGTTTCTTATTGAAATCGAAGAGGTGCGGATATTTCTTCCACATTTCATCCTCTCGTTCCCAAGTATACTCCGGTCCATGCTTTGAATTCCATCGGATCTTGACAATAGGTATCCGACTTTGTTTCAGTTGCTTTACCTCACGGTCCATAACTTCTACGGGCTCTTCGATAAAATGCAACTTCCCATCTATTCGAACCTTACCTAACGGAATTTTCTCATCACTCACTGCTAGACATTTCTTCAGATTAGATACATGGAATGTGTTGTGAACACCATGAAGTTCTGGGGGTAACTCTAGTTTGTAAGCCACCGGACCTACTCTAGATAAAATCTTAAAGGGTCCAATATAACGGGGATTCAATTTTCCTCGTTTTCCAAATCTTATAACGCCTTTCCATGGCGATACTTTCAACATTACTCGGTCACCCACTTCAAACTCCATTGGCTTCCGCCGCACATCCGCGTAACTTTTATGTCTACTACGGGCAGTCAACAACCTCTTCTTAATCTGAACTATCATCTCCGTAGTCTCCCGGATCAATTCCGGTCCCATGAGCTGGGTATCCCCAACTTCACTCCAACATACAGGAGATCTACACTTCCTACCATACAAAGCTTCAAATGGTGCAGCCTTAATACTAGAATGGTAACTATTGTTATACGAAAACTCTGCTAACGAAAAATGTTTATCCCAATTCTTACCAAAGTCTAACACACAAGCTCTCAACATATCTTCCAGTGTTTGTATCGTCCTTTCACTCTGCCCATCAGTCTGGGGGTGATAAGCAGTGCTCATGTCGAGATTTGTTCCCAAAGATCTTTGGAGAGATTTCCAAAAATTCGATGCGAATCTAGGATCTCGATCTGAAATGATCGATACAGGCACTCCATGCTTGCATACAACATTATCAAGGTATATTCGAGTCAGCTTCTCAAGTGAGAACTGCTCCTTAACCGGAATGAAGTGTGCTGATTTGGTCAGTCTGTCGACAATAACCCAAATCGAATTGTTCCCAGATGATGTTCTAGGAAGCTTGGTGATAAAGTCCATCGTAATTCGCTCCCACTTCCATTCAGGAATCTTTGGTTGTTGAAGTAGTCCTGATGGTTTTTGATGTTCGGCTTTAACTCTAGCACAAGTCAAGCATTGAAGAACATACATAGCTATGTCAGCTTTCATATTCGGCCACCAGTACAACTTCTTTAAATCATGGTACATCTTATCAGATCCCGGATGAATGGAATACTTAGATTTATGGGATTCTAACATAATCAAATCTCTTAAGCCTCCAAACTTAGGTATCCACATACAACCTCTTAAACATTTCACTCCATCAGCTCTAACCTCTAAAGGATCTCCTTCTCCTCGGAACCCTTCATTAACAAAATTCGCCTTCTTACAAGCTTCTATTTGCGCATTTCTAATTTGCTCGGGCAAATTATTGTGCACGGTCAACACTAGAGAACGCACCCTGATAGGCTCTCTATCTTTCCTACTTAACGCATCGGCAACAACATTGGCTTTTCCTGGGTGATATTTTATATCACAGTCATAATCACTTAACAACTCTATCCATCTTCGTTGCCTCATGTTCAATTCCTTTTGGTCGAGAATATACTGTAGGCTTTTGTGATCGGTGAATACCGTACACTTGGTGCCATACAGATAATATCTCCACAACCTAAGAGCAAAGACCACAGCTCCTAACTCAAGATCATGAGTAGTATAATTCTCCTCATTCTTCCTTAATTGCCTAAAAGCATAAGCTATCACTTTCTCTCTCTGCATCAAAACAGCTCCATAACCTCTAAGAGATGCATCACAATACACTACAAAATCTTCACTCCCGTTGGGTAATGATAAGATTGGCGCACTACATAATTTTTGCTTCAATGTCTGAAATGCTCCATCTTCATCACTTCCCCAAACGAAAGGTTTATTCTTCTGGGTAAGCTTAGTCAAGGGTTTAGCTATCAAAGAGAATTCTTTAATGAATCGCCTATAATAGCCAGCCAATCCTAAGAACTGTCGCACTTCCGTTGGCGTTGTCGGTGCAGACCAATTCTTAATAGCTTCAACCTTTGCAGGATCAACATGAATTCCATCTCTGTTAATCACATGACCAAGAAATTGCACAGAATCTAACCAGAAATCACACTTCGAAAACTTAGCATACAACCTTTCATCCTTCAACAACTTCAAAACAATCCTCAAATGTTCTCTATGCTCATCTTCATTCTTAGAATAGATTAGAATATCGTCAATAAACACAATCACAAATTTATCCAAGTACGGCTTGCACACTCGATTCATTAAATCCATGAAAACCGCAGGTGCGTTAGTTAACCCAAATGGCATTATTTGAAATTCATAGTGTCCATAACGAGTTCTAAATGCAGTTATAGGAATATCTTCTTCACGGACGCGAAGTTGGTGATATCCTGACCGCAAATCTATCTTAGAATACACACTAGATCCTTGCAGTTAATCAAACAAATCATCAATCCTAGGTAAAGGATATGGATTTTTAATTGTCAACTTATTCAGTTCCCTATAATCAATGCACATACGAGAAGATCCATCCTTCTTCTTAACGAACAAGACTGGAGCTCCCCAAGGCGACAAGCTCGGTCGAATAAAACCTTTATCAGACAACTCCTTAAGTTGCTCAGATAAATCCTTTAATTCAGAAGGGGCTAATCGGTAAGGCGCACGTGCCACCGGTGCGGCACCAGCAATTAAATCGATTCGAAACTCTACTTGCCTTATCGGTGGAAGTCCGGGTAAATCTTTAGGAAATACCTCAGGAAATTCACAAATAATAGGTACATCTTCCAATCGTTTCTCCCTAGACTCATTCCCGGTCACTTGAGCTAAGAATAACTCACAACCGTTCCTGGTGTATTTTTTGACTTTAATACATGAAACAATTTTCAAACGGGATTCACCTCGACTACCATCAATTACTAACGTCATATTCCTAAGAGGAATCTTAACCTTCTTCTCTCCACATAAAATAGTAGCATTGTTCAACGACAACCAATCCATACCAATAATAATATCAAAACTACCTAATTCTATCAGCATCAAATCAATCGGAAAGGAATGGTTTAAGAGATTTAGAGAGCATCCTTCTAATAGCTTATTAGTTTTCACTAATTTACCATCAGCCAATTCCACCTCGTAACTGGTACTTATCTCAATAGGTTCAATATCAATAAGGGCACTAAATTTAGTGGATACAAAGCTCCTATCGGCACCCGAATCGAATAAAGCAACAACATAATGATTGTTGAGTAAAAACGTACCGGTAACGACATTCGGATCCTCTTTCTTCACCTCAATTGTTCCAAGTTGGTAGATACCACCCTGGGGGTTTCTTCCAGGTACAATCGCTTTCAACTTGGGGCATTCCGATTTCCTATGACCTTCTTCATTACAATTGAAGCAAATGGTTCCCTTCTTACACCTTTCAACCTTGTGTCCAAGCTTTCCGCAATTTCGGCACTTCCAGCAGTCGCCAGCATGCCTCTTGTTGCCACACTTAGGACATCTATCATCGTTGCGCGGTGTGTTGTTGGTAAGAGCATTTGCATTCCCCTTTCTCTTGTTCTGACGGCGATTGAAATTCTTCCTATTATCACCTCTATCTACACGCTCACCGTCTCCCTTTCTTTTCTCACCAACACGGGCTTCATCTTCCTTATCCTGAATTATCTGTCCAATGAGTTGGTAGGCCATTCGAACAGCATCATCAATGGTCAGTGGTTTCGATGATGTTACGTCCCCCCGGATATTCCTGGTCAACCCTTTCACATATTGCTCAATTCGGATCTCTTCGGGTTCAACCAATCGAGGACATAGCAAGGCCAACTCATGGAATCGGTTCGTGTAACTATCAATGTCCACACCTTTCATTCTCAAATAAATCAACTCTTGTTCTAACCTAATAATCACACTATGAGGACAAAACTCCAAGACCCATGAAAGCAATTCTCCCGTTCCTCCAAGTCAACGCACGACCTTTAAGAGTAGCCATAGAAAAAGTCACCTTATCTTCCTCCTTACACTTACTAATCCGAAACACCGATTCAATCTTTTCAATCCACTGGCTTAGTCCTACAGCACCTTCAGTTCCATTAAAAGGTAGAGGTTCACACTTCATGAACGTCACATAAGTACAACCACCAACTTCAGGTGCATTCGTTCCAAGTCCTCCTACATTTCCTCCAGCATTAGCATTCACATTATTAGCATTCACATTCACATTAGTACCGCCAATTCCACTACCGCCAGCTCCACTACCGCCAGCTCCACTACCGCCAGCTCCACTACCGCCAGCTTCATTTCTAGCATTTGCCATAAATTCAGTCATAGATGCGGTAACTTGCTCCGTAATAATCCTACGTACATCATCCTCAGTCACAGCCTTCTTGGGCGGCATAGTTCTATAATTTCACAATTTCAAAGTATTAAGCATTCATCCAACAAAGGATTCATATAACATGGATCGAATTCATAATCAAGATACAAATAAGGCACAATATGGAATTCAAGACAAGATACATATTTCATTCGATCTGAAACAAAAGTATTGTCTTAGTACATCCATATCAAAGTTCTAGTACTATATACACTCAAAATTCGTGCCAAGTCTACTATTAACAAATCGGTTCAGTCAAAGCTACAAAAGCACAAAAGATATAAAGGTCACTACTAAATACAGACTGGTCTACTGAGAACCGCCAGATGGTCCATCATCCATCGTCTTCTGGATCTTCGCCGGACGATCACTAGACACATCTTCAGCTGGGCGCTTACGGATTACTCCTCTTTCAACCATGTCGGCATAAAATCTACTGTTCCATCCGTGGGATATATTTAACTCCTTTTCGGCTTTCTCACGCATCGCACGAGCCACACTCAACTGAATCTCCATAGAATTCACCTTTCTCTTCATGGCAGCATACTCACCACTTTCCAACACCGATAACCTCCTAAAAGCCTCATTCAAACCACGTTCTACATCACTCAAATCCAAACTAAGCAATTCTCGCTCTTTCTCGCCAATCTTTGTCTTCGACTCCAAATAAGCAACCTGAGTCTGAACAACACCTAATCCAACCTCTGACACACAACTCTTAACACGGGAAGCATCTAGATCACGTCTCAAGGCCCATGGTGCAAGACCATCAATATGAGTAGCCTCTCGAGTACTAGATGACTCTCCTATCTGACGTCTACGAGTAGCAATACCATCAGTACCGTCAGGTGCATCGTCATCCTCATCCTCCTCTGATTCAGAATCAGATTCAGATGATTCAGACATTTCATCCCTAGGTAACTCATCCTCAGAATTAGACAAACAAACTGGTGGGGGCAAAGGCTCGCCCTCTGGAACATCATACGGATAAATAAGCTCAGCTTCCTCATCGTCATCAACCTCAACATCTATACCTACGTCCTCCTTGACATCCTCGTCGTCAATCTCGTCATCTAAATCATCTAACCCAATCTCATCCTCATTCTCAATATCAGCATTCTCAATCTCCACATTCTCATTACCCACATTCTCAATCTCATTCTCTACTAAGTCAACCTGAGGGGAAATCTGATCTCCTAGTCCTAACTCGGGCTCGGGATCCTCAAATGGTTCCTCCTCATCATCAATATCAAAATCTACTAAGTCTAAATAAGGATCATCTTCTATATTAGGTTCGGGAATAGCATGGTTTTCTACAGGAATATTAGGGTCAGCCATGACAATCTGCATTTATATATATATCTCGTATTAGGATAACATACTAGTTAAACAATTACATAATGAAATCACGATATATACATATATATAAATTATATTATATATATCCAAATATTTATTTTCTCGATAGGGCTTGTTGGTAACGTCGGAGATCTCTGGCACCGTTATAGTCAAAAGATTTTTCAAATATTTTCTCAAATGTTCATTGTCAAAAGATTTTGAAAAGTTTTGTTCAAAACCTTGGTTTTTAAAATCCTTTGTTCTCTATAACGAGAGCTCTGGTACCAAACTGTAACACTCTCATTTTTCGTATCGGTACAGCGGAAGGGTCTTTCAGAGTGTTACGGGATAGCACAATAACTCCTATCATAGACAACACATAAAAATGGTTGTACAAGGTTTAACAAACATTCATTCGATAAAAAGTTTCAAAAGCGTACAACAAGTCCCAAATTATACAGGTCATTAAGTTTACAAAACACAGATCGAATGAACATTTTTAATATTAAGTGTGGGCCATCAGAGTCGATCTCCATCCGGATTACCTTCAAGCACCTGAGATAGAAAACATGCAAAAATCATATCAGCGAATGCCGAGTGAATTCATAGAGTTTAATGAAAACCGTTATATAAAACAATCATTTACATTCATTTAAAATCAGAACACAAGTATAATATCGGAAGTAAGTCCACATATTGCTAGTCAGGCAATATATATCAAGCATACATCTGAAACCGTCCATGAGACCGTAGTCTCTATATTACCATGATAGGTAATATATTCATCGTTAATAGCGTCGTATCATATCGTTTATTTAGATTACATAGATTGAATAGATTTTAGGATTATTATTAGCCGCATGACATTGTTACCTTACTGTGAAAACAGCGGGCCGCGAACCCGACAAACAATTTGCCCATCTAAGTTAGCGTGTCGTCACAAAAACCACGCTATGGAATCTTCTCATACATAAATTCGCTTACCAATCAATGTGGTACGACGGGGATCAACCGTCAAGGCGCGAACTGGGGTGATCGTCCCCAAATAGTACTATCAAATGCATAAGCGTCTACCAAATCCCGGTAGTTCACAATTCATGCTAATGGGACTTTAAGTGACATAACCTAACTACTAATAATCCTTTTAGTCTCGAATATAGGGTCATAGCATCATTCGGGTCCATATCATTTAGCATACAATCGGGACTACTTGTGTTCTATTTTTATAAAAATCTAGCATGTTATCTCCCTCGCGGGTTTACAAATCGTTTTATAAAACATTTAAAAGAGTGCGAGGCTATGAACTCACGTTGTTAATGAAAGGCGGATTATCGGCCACGGGCGTGCTTCGGTCACGGAAACCTATATAAATAATAATCGGTCTTAGACTCGGTCCAATGACTTTTATCAAAATAACAATATACATATGATGATTTTGTACATATGATGATGATCAAGTGGGTTTATATATCCTCGTTTACTCATTTTAGTGTTTACGTTTTGGTAACGTCTTACTAGTTCACTAGTTTTATCGATTTTACCTATTTTAAGTCCATTAATTCTTTTATAAGTTCTTTTACTTGTTTTTACCCATTTTATCCCTATATGATCAGTATATATATTTTTCATGTTGGGCCCAAATGGGTTAAGCCCAATAAGCTCTTTTTACAAGTATTTATCTTATTAAGTCTAATTATTAGTCCGATAGGTTTAGTTAGCTCGTAAATGTCCGTAATTCTTATAGTTAGGGTTTTATCGGTTTTTACTTGTCTTAGTTATCTATACATCAGTATATGACTTTTATAAACTTTACATTAGACGGGTTTGGTCGTCTAAGTTTTATTTGGTGAAAACGTTAATTTTACGGCGATAGCCGAAAAAGTCGTAAAAATCAAGTTTATAGTTTTTATTACTTATAAATATTATTTTTACCACCATTTATATAATTTACCCATTTAATTAACCTTTTATACATTTATATAAATAAGTTTTATAAGTTAGTGGGTTTATATTTTTACATTTTATAAATTATAATGTGAGTGCTTATATAATAATAATAAACATTATTTCCAAAATCTGATTTTTAACTTCATGTTCACCATTTTTACCATATCTAGAGTTCTACAATGACTTAGAAGCTCATTTTTGGATGACAAGTTCTTCATAATATGTGTTACATATAACTTAGTTATAGATACTGCCCATTTTGAGTTTAAGTTGCCTTAACAGTCCCTACAAAACTGCTTATTCAGATTACACCACCTAACTTGTTTTGATCATATCTCACTCATTATTTTGATTCCATTACATGGCCAACTCTCACATGTGTATAACATCATCTACTTACTGTAAATAGATCAAACCATGCAATTTTATCAGTTCATCTTTTAGTTATCTACTGTTTTTATACAGCCAACTAAATAGTCAAGATTTTAGCTCCATTTCTTATAGTTATCATCACTTTTAAGCATATTTATTAACACTTGATCCCCACACAACATTTTTATCATCATATATACATCATATACATATACAAAATGAAATAAAATACATTTGTTCTTTACAAAATAATAAGAGAAAAATGTAGAGGATGATCTTCTTTACCAATCCAAGTGGATTTCTTGTTTTTAGAAGGCAAGAACTTGATGAACACAACAAGTATCTCCAAGACCATCAAATATCAAGAACATAGGTTGGAAAATCAGCCCTAGGACACAAGCAAATCACCTCCAAAGATGTTAATATGGCCACCAAATGATCAAGGCTTCAAGAGAACACCTTAATAGGACTAGTAAACATGTGGTTTATGGCTAGAAAAGATCAATGATGGTGTTTGTTAGCTTATTTGGGACGGCAAGAGAGGGAGAGTTGAGAGGATTTTAGAGTGGATTGCATGTAAGAATGATGGTATAATGAAACAACTTGCTAGTTTTGTGTTAGTGGAGAAAGGTTAGCTTAATGTGTAAGCATATGCTTACACATGTTGTAAGCTAGCTAAGACTTGATGCCACATATGTGTGGTGGTGTCAAGTTGCCGTCCCATATTGCTAGTGGGGTGGGACAAAGTGTTTTGTCCCATCTCACTAGTTTACGGGTATTTCTCGATTCTAGTTTTCTCGATTTGCGTGCCCTCGGGTTGTTTTACGAAAAACATTTTTATAAATTATGAATCACCGTCACAAAACGAATCCAATAAAAATTGTCTCATCAAAAACGGAGTTCAAAAACGTAAATACGTAATCCTAAGGTTTCCGGTTTAGTCGTAAAAGACGCCAAATTATGCACGTAAGCCCAAATTTAAATCCGTAAATTGTGAGTTCGTCAACCAACACAAAATAAGTTTCAAAATATTATACGAGAAAATATTTCACTACCTGAAAATGTTAGATTTGTCACAGCAACTGTAACACCCCCAAATTTATACAACTCAATACAGCGGAAGACTCGTTGGTGTTACGGGATAGCACATTACTCACATCATAGACAACGCATAAAAATCGCGTCATTTAATAATAAATCATTTCCATTCATAAACATCAAAGTTACATCGGTCCCAAGTCATATTATTTCATACAAAGTTTTACAAAGTATTTTGAATGGAAAATATAGTTTAAGTGCGGGCCATGAATTCTTGTTGTCTTCCCGAGAATTACCTTCAAGTACCTGAGATAAAACATGTTAAAAGAAAAGGTCAGCGATAACGCCGAGTGAATTCATAGAGTTTAATAAATTCCATCAATATAATATCAGTATAAAAGTATTACTGAAAATCATTTTGTACAAATCGTTTTGATAGGCCATAAAATAGCCAAAATCATTTTTATACAAATCCTTATCGAAAATCATAATATAGGCATTTGCCTTAAAAATTGTTATACGAGCCAATGTCGTAAAAACATCATACAATACGTCTTATGACGTTGTATAAATTCAAATAAAAGTCGTTATATGAATATAGTTATGAAAGCCAAAACACAAACATAATATCAATAGTATGACCCAGTATTGCTAGTCAGGCAATACATCGTAATTCGGAGCGTCTAGTAATATTTTGGTGATTAGATTATTATAAGCCGCATGAAATTGTTACCTTACTAAACCAACAACGGGTAGCTAACCCGATACCAATTTTGCCCATCTAAAGTAGCGTGTCGTCACAAAGGTCACGCTATGGAAATCTTCTCATACATAAATTCGCTTACCAATCAATGTGGCACGACGGGGATCAACCGTCAAGGCGCGAACTGGGGTGATCGTCCCCAAATAGTACTATTAAATGCATAAGCGTCTACCAACTCCCGGTAGTTCACAATTCATGCTAATGGGACTTTTAGTGACATAACCTAACTCTAATAATCCATTTTATTTCATCTATCGGGTCCATTCATCATTTATCGGGTCATACAATCGGGTCATTCAATCATTCGGGTCCAAAATCAATAAACAAACAATCGGGACAAATGGTGTCCTATTTTAAAAAACTAACATGTTATCTCCCTCGCGGGTTTATAAAACATTTATAAAAACATTTAAAAGAGTGTGAGGCTATGAACTCACGTTGATGTGGGAAGGCGGGTTATCGGCAATTCGGACGTACGGTACGTGCTTCAATCACGGAAACCTAGACAAATAATACTCGGTCTTAGACGTTTGTCCAATGACTTTATAAAAATAACAATTATGTATACATATGATGATTATATATATATATGATGATCAAGTGGGTTTACATATTCTCATTTACTCATTTTTGTGTTATGTGTCGATAACTTTTATACTAGTTTTCTCGTTTTACCTATTTACGCGTTTTAAGTCCAATAAACTTATTATAAGTTCTTTAACTCTTATTAATCCATTTTATACTTATATGATCAGTGTTTACACCTTACAAGTTGGGTCCAAATGGGTTAAGCCCAATAAGGTCTTTTTATGAGTGTTTAACTTATTTAGTCCAATTATTAGCCCAATGTGTTTACTTAGCTCGTTAATGTCCGTTTGTCCTATAGTTCGGGTTTTTATCGGTTTTTACTTGTTATACATGTCTATATATCAGTATATAAGTTTTATAAAGTTTTCATTAGACGGGTCCAACCATCTAAGTTTTATTTAACAAAAACGTTAATTTTACGGCAATAGCCGAAAAAGTCGTAAAAACAATGTTTATAGTTTTATAACTTAAAGAACTTAACAAGTTACCATTTTTATAAAATGTCCACTTATTTAAACTTTAACATATTTAGATAAATAAAATTCATGAGTTAGTGGGTTTTAACTTTACATTTTATACAATATAATTTTGAGTGCTTATATAATAGTATTATACTTTATTTTTCAAAAATCTGATTTTTATCTTTACTTTCACCAAAACTGCAATATCTTGAGTTCTATATGGAGATAGAAGCTCAAATTTTTATCACATAAACTACATGATATGTTCTACATTTAACTCTTTTATAGCTACTGTTGAATCATCTTCTAAATATTTTCTAAAAATCGTCCAAAACAGTAACCTCAGATTTATACCCTAAACTTGTTTTGATCATATCTCACTCATTACAATGATTCCATTGCATGGCCAACTCTCACATGTGTACAAGACCCATAGCTTACTGTAGATGGACTCTACTTCATCATTTTATCAGTTTATAACATGTTTCTTTACTGTTTTATACAGCCATGTAAGTTAAGCAAGATTTTAGCCTTGTTCTTTATAGTTTTTCACCTTTTTAGTCATGTTTATCAACAACAAATCCCCACATAACATTTTTATCATCATATAATCATCATATACATATACAATAGGAAATAAAATACATGTTTACATAATCAAAATAACAAGAAGTTGAGGAGGACAATCTTTATACCACCATGATGATGTAGGTTGTGATCAAAACATGGATTTTGATGGAGAAACTTGTGCTTAGCCAACACTATCTTCAAGACCATCAATCTCTATGATCACCTTGTGGAAAATCAGCCCCAAGACACCATGAATACTCCTCCATGGATGTTATAATCACCACCATTCAAGAGAGCTTCAAAAGGGCTTCAATATGTATGCAAATAACAAGAGATTTCATGGTTAATTTTGATCAAGTGATGGTGGTTTGTGGGGAGTATGGACGGCAAGAAGGAGGGGAGGAGAGAGTTGTGTGTGTGGTATTGCATGTGAAAATGGAGAGAATGGTTTGGAGAAAGTGGTTTGATGGTTTTGTGTAAGGTTAGCTTACAAGCTAAGCCTTACATGACAAGTGTATAACTTGTTTAAAATCTTTGACACCAAAAGGTGTTACTAGCTACTTAAGGCCGGTTTTGGGAGTGGGGTGGGACAAGTGTCCCACTTGTCTCATCCCCTTTATTTACGGGTACTCCTCGATTCTAGTTTCCTCGATTTGCGTGCCCTCGGGTCGTTTTACGAAAAACGTTTTTTATAAATTATGAATCAACGTCACAAAACGAATCCAATAAAAATTGTCTCATCAAAAACGGAGTTCGAAAACGTAAATACGTAATCCTAAGGTTTCCGGTTTAGTCGTAAAGGACGTTAAAATAAAATCGTAAGTCCTAATCTCTTCTCGTAAATTTGTGAGTTTATGAACCAACACAAATTTAAACTCCAAAATAATATTTACGGATAAATTTATTTTCTGAAATGTCGGACTGTCACCAAAGACGGTGTATGTAAACGTAAGCACGTAACGTAGAATCCTCCGGTTTAAACGTAGTCGATGCTACTTCAAGACGTAAATCCAAATTTCTTCCCAAAAATAAGTGAGTTCATATTGTAACATTAAAATAATATTTTCAAATAATATTTGAGAATAAAATATCAATCGTAAATTGACGGATTGTCACAGCATTTACCCCTAAACAGGATCTTTGTCCTCAAAGATCATCTTACCTTACTACTTGCTTCTTATAGAGTTAAAGCCATGTGGGTATTTCCTCCACATCCGGTCTTTTCTCACAAGTGTAATTCATTATAATACGCGAGTTTCATCAAACATAACTACGGGAATAAGATCAGGCTTAATGTTGACTTACTTTCTCTATCCATGATTTCACGGGTTTTTGATGAATGCAACTTTTCGCCGATCTAAGCTTTACTAAGAATAATCAGATTCTCACTTGATAGATATTCCATCAAGTTCGATATACGAAACATAATTCACGCAGTCTTTGAAGTCCTAGGGTAGATCCAGCTTATATGCCTT